>JASFAX010000021.1:31925000-34425000 GCA_030737875.1 Allium sativum | reverse complement strand
TCATCATCAAAGAAGGCTTTCCTATAACAACATAAAAAATAAGGACTTTATAACAACTTAATTTGCGTAATCATTGTAGACAGTGGGAGCACGTCCAATATATTGTTCAACAAGGCTGGAGGGAAGTACGAGACTTCTACGTTATGTGAGGATACTCTAGGATGATCCTCTTGGTAGGCCTAACGAAGCTACACCCTCAGAGATAGGACTGTAGTGGTTCCATCAATAGAGTATGCATTGATTGCATTTATATAGAGGGCAACTAGAAGATTGATGGGCGACTTTAGGATTCAGCGGTTGCCTTAGCTCAAAAAGCAGGCTTCGTGCTCAATACCCAATAATGAAAGTAATCGTTCGGGTACCTATCGTCACCAGTCAGAGTGAGTATGAGAAAGACTGGAACTAAACTAACATGCCAATGGTCTTTTGTTATCGAGACATTAGATGAGAGACAACACCAATTGGATGTGTAGATAGTTTGTTGTAGGGCATGGTCACGTAGCTCTTGATGGATCTTTCAATCAGTTGAGGAGGGAGGAGGGCTACATGGAGCCATAGCCACGGAGAAAAAGACGGACCAAATGGAATATCGGTGTTGTAGCCCTAATGAAGCAATCCTTTGTAAATATAGAAATCCCCGACTGAGTTTAACACAAGGGTAGGCCTTGTGAGCAGAACTCAGGTAGTAGACAATGCGATTACGTGTAAGTCCTTGATATATGCACTGGATGGTACATCGTGGATGTTCGAGCATTGAAACGAGCTGATGCGGAAGCGGTTTCACGTTTTCTTATCAGACAATAGAGCACCAGTATTGTATGCCTCACGAAGCTGCCTTTACATATGTAATTGGAGTACTCTTTCATAGCGTAACGATGTAGACCTATCGAGGAGGGTACTATGGATAGTACCTAGATATGTTGAGGATAGAGTTATATATTGTTATTGTAACACCCCACGTCCGTTAATGTCACTCACAAAGGGAATGCATTAAGTTTCGTGGAGCATTATAAGTAAACAGAACGAAATATTACAAGACAGAAAAAGTAGTACTTGAAAATTTTATAACTTTACTGCAGCGGAAACAGAAATAAATTTGATTACATTTCCAAATACCAAAAATCAAGTACATTATATCAGTGTACAAAACCTTCAGAGTACATAATTTTAAAGTTATAATCCCCAACAGAAAAATGCCATACGCTGAATCAAAGCCAAGCAATACACCTTTCAACTTCAAGCTGGAAGAAAGAGATATCTGAACTAAGCTTGAGTATTTTCTCCCTAAGAACCTGGAGGGGAGGGGGAACGGAAGAAAAGAGGCGAAACAAACTAGGTCAGACATAAGTCTGGTGAGTCCAGTGACTTTAACAATATAATCATTAAAGTAACAAGATAAGAACATAAACTGGAAAGCAAGAAATGACTGTAGAATAAACAGGCATGACAAAGCAGACAAGATGAACAAGATATAACTTTGATTGCGCTTCTAATCACTACAGGATAATTACTACACTGCACCAATGTTAGTAACATCGTATCATTACTAGTTACACCGCACCCTTACTAGTCCCATACTAAAAGTTGATCCCTCTTACTAATCATGATAATGGTAGTTTCGTATACTCCTAGCTGTTATCGTAGTTGCCCCTTTTTGCTCCTACCCCCACGAGTTGTACCCACTACCTTCCTCGTTCGATCGGCTCCTTAACTCACATGTATTTATTACTTGTGTCATTCGACCTCGCTTGTATGTATTCATTACTTGTGTCATTCGACCTCGCTTGTATGTATTCATTACTTGTGTCATTCGGCCCCGTTTGTATGTAGATACCTGTGTTGGTCCCATCATGGGGTGTATCAATTCCAATGATGGCAACCCGACACGATTCAAGAGGCACAGTGTATACTACTGATGCCCAGTGCCTGCTTTTTCCACTCCGGAGCACGTGCACGCCCATACTCTATCGGAACCTACACCGCTACACCACCCGCCGCTATTTTGACCGCTTAAAATCAGCCCAGTAATCGTTCCCCACCCTGCCTAGCTCAGGGTACCATGATACATTTATGTGGGTTACTGCTGAAATGGGTCCCCGTTACTAGGGTTTCCTAATCAACATGTTATAATGGTTAAGTGTTCTCAATTTAACTTAACCCCACCTATTTGCTTAACTAACATGTTGTACTGGTTAAGTGTTGCCTATTCATATGTTACTTAACCTTCTCATGATTCACGCATGTTTATTTGGGCCTATATATACTATATTACTCACTTACCCAAGATTTACTTAACTCTTCTCCTTATCAAATCCATATGTATTATTGGTTAAGCTTGCCTTAACCCTATCCACTTTGTTCATGTAATATTGGTTAAGTTGTCTTCTTGTCCATGTTAACTTATCTCACCTACCTAACATGTTGTATTGGTTAAGTGTCGCTTGTTCATATGTTACTTAACCTTTCCATTTTTAGCATGTCTGTTCCTTAGCTTTAATTTATTCATTAAAGCACCAACCTCTTACATTAGAACTGTTGTTTGCGGTTGCTGGATGTGCCGAGCGGTTCCGGGCAGACTTCTACCGAAAACTCATTCTAACCTCGGGTTTTTGGGCTTAATGCGCTAACCTCTCACATTAGATCTATGTTGTTGCGGTCGCTGGATGTGCCGGGCGGTTCCGGGCAGTCTTACACCGCAACTCAATCTAACCTCGGGTTATGCACGTTCATCTTTTAGCCAATATACATATTTACCATTCATGTCCAAGTTTATATGTAAATTATCCATAAGTGTGGTCAATTCAAGTTATGCTACATTTTCCAGTTATGCCCAAAATTAATTATATGATTACAGCCCCTTTTTATGCCAATTACATAATATTCAACTTTTACCCAAACTTTTCCCCAACGTTCCCACGTCGTTCGTACGTATAGTTCATGTGATACGTTAGGCTCGCAATTAGCCCAACTCGTTAAAAAAAAGGAAAAAGGGAAGAAACGCATGACATCATAACTGGCATAAACAATATAGATCTAAGACGGCATAAATCTAGTAAACATATAAAAATAGATCCAATCAACATATGGAATGCGAACTAGCATAGATCTAAACATAAACTTGCACGGATTTAAACATATGAACTGGTATGGATCTAAACATATAAATATGTAGATCTAAACATATGAACATATAGTTCTAAACATATGGATTGATATGGATCTAATCATATAGACATGTAGATTTAAACATATGAACATATAGATCTAAACATATGGACTGATATGGATCTAATCATATAAACATGTAGATCTAAACATATGAACATATAGTTCTAAACATATGGACTGATATGGATATAATCATATAAACATGTAGATCTAAACATATGAATATATAAAATATGATCTTACATGTATGAACATGAATTGCATATAATCTTTCATAACTTGCATAGATCGAGCAAACTTGCATACATAACTTGCATATGTAATTAGGCATATGAATTAACATAGAACATAACTTGCATATAATGAATCAAATCAAGCATAAATCAAAACATAGTTTGCAAAGGCATAAACTTTATATGATTTACAAACATTTTCATACAGTCCAATTCATAACTCATCACAATTACGTTTAAACAATTATCTTGTGAAAGTAACTGCACTCACAGAAAACGGATCTTGAATTTTGGGATCTGATTTCTGAAATTGCTAAGCTAATCCATTGATGTAGGCGTTGATTCATTCGTTGTTGTTCTAGAATTCCTTTTCGCAATTCCTAGGCTTTGAATCTTTATCTCTTATCTTTTTATCTTTAATCTAGAATTTGATTTGTTATGGTGGCGGCTAGGTTAGTTTGTAGATGAGCAGCATGACGGTATCATAGTTTAGGGTTGTGAGGTTAGGGTTTAGGTTTAGCTATGTATATATAGACGTTTAGGATTAATATGGGCCTTTACATCAATCTAGGAGTCATCAGAGCCGTCTAGTCCAAGAAAATGCATCATCAGGCAAATCAGAAGTCGCCACGTAGCCCTATGACTCAGAAAATCGTCATTGTCCAGTGCAGTTGGTAGGGGTCGACCCCTATAGGGGGGTCGACACCCATGTCGATACCCCCATAGGGGGGTCGACACCCTATGGCGGGACTTTTCCCGCCCAGCCTTCTCTGCAGATTTGAATTTTGAACTCGATTTATTTAATTATTAATTTAATTTCTACTTAAACTTGAAAACTTCTAACCTCCATAACTTCTTCGCATGGAGTCTGATTCACACAAACTTGGACTCTATCTCGAGCAGAATTCCAAGATGAACGCAATGGTGTAACTCGTTTCACCCAATTATTCTTTTAAAGATTAATTATTCTTTAATTATCTCTTATGTCCCGTTTTAAAATTACGGGGTGTTACAGTTATTAGGTATGATTTAATGGGGAGTAGATGTGTACGATTTACACATAGAAGCGAGAGCGTTATGAACCATAATAACCTAATAAAAAGTAAATTAAAGGTAAAAAGGTAGATGTAGTGTTATTCTTAATAAGTATAATTTATTCATTCACTAGAACTTTAGTTCTGTCCCCTCCTCATAACAATCTCGCAGATTAGATAGATGGTAGATATTATTTAGTTTAGAGATACTTGCTTAGTCGGTCTCATTATTATGGTAAGTATTTACTTATTACCATATATAGTTCAGTTCCGCAATGGGATATTTATTTAAGTTTTGATATATTCATCTTTGCCTTTTTACATGATATCAGACAACCAACTTAGGTTCCAATGGACTTGGATTTCGGCATTTTGTGTAAAATTCAGGTCGGAATTTGGGTTGTTACATTTGATATCAGTTCTTAGGTTTATGATTCATATATAGATTATGAGTGAACGTATTTGCATTTTCAAAATATAAATATATTATATTATACAAAGAAGCCTGGTGATATTAGCTACAATCGCGAGAAGATCCCGAATGGAAGTGGGAGTAGGTCTCAATGGATTTCATTGGTAGTTTACCAAGGACTTGAGCAGGGTATGATAGTGTTTGGGTCATCAAGAATCGATTGACCAAGAGTGCCAGATTTATACCCAGCAAGTCAAACAGGACAACATCCAAATTGGCCAAATTGTATATGAAATGGGTTGTACGTTACCCTGGAGTATCAAAAGGAATTTTGAGCGATCAAAACTCGTTGCTTAGTAAGGGTTCCAGAAGAACTTCCAACAAGATTTAGAGTATGAGCTACACCTCAACACAGCCTATCTTCCTCAACCTGATGGTTTGAACAAAAAACTGAATCATATACTAGAATATCTCTTACAAGCTTGCATCTGAAATTTTAGGGAGTGGTGGGATAATCGTTAGCAACTCATGGAGTTTACATATAGTAGTAGTCATCATCCAAGCATTGGTATAGCGCTGTATGAAGCTTTTTATGGTAGACCGTGCAACGCTCCTTCATGTTGCTTAGAAGTGGGCAAAAACCGATACTTGGGACTGACATGGTCAGAGAGACCTCTAAGAAGATTGAGATCATTTGGCAATGGATGAAACTAAACAAGATCGATAGAAAAGTTACGTCGATAAGATACGTAGAGACTTCGAGTTCTCCGTTTGCGACTTGGTGTTTGTTATGCTTTCTCCCTTGAAGAGTGTGTGTAACGACCCGTATTTTTATGGTATTATAAATAATTTATTTAATTATTTGAATAATGGTTTGGTAATTTAAAATGATCAAAATTAAATAATATTGAATATTTAATTAATATAAATATTAGAACAATATATTTAAATTCAGAAATAGTCGGAAATAGTGGAATTCACAATATTGTGTGAATTGGATCATATATAATATATAATTTCAGTTTAGAGCTGAATTATATTAACGAATATATTATACAAACGACAGTTGAACGTATAATTATATTATAATTAAAATCAAGCTCGAAATGGCGCTATAGTTCGTAATTTGGCGATTCGAACTTCAATTGAATATACAAAATCCATTTTAAATCGGATTTCTGTGAAACAAGAAATGTTCGGAGCTGATGAAGCATATTTTTCTAATGGAAGAGAAAAATCGAGATTTCATCGTGTAGATTTTTATTTATGTCCAAATCAAATTTTCGAAAAGTCGCTATGGAATTCCTTTATAATTTATAACGATATATATAAGGAATTTCATTATAAATCGAATATCGATTTAATCGGGATTTGAAATATCAAGTTAGAAATTCATATAGGATTATTCTGGAGCTGTATGGTATTCCATTGTGAATATATACGATAATATTTATTTATAAATATTAAATATAATTATTTTTAAATATATTTAATATTTAAAGGAGTTTATTTAGAGCTTTAAAAATAGTCAGTTTTGCAAACGAACTCCATTTTCGACGAAACTAATTTTGTTGGATCCGTAATATTAAATTATTGTTAGATTTCCACTTTCGTGATTTTTGGAGTCAATATGTGGCCGTACGGATTTTTAATGTGAAAAACAGTCAGTATTTTGATGGTTAAAAATACGCTGTGTGAGCAAACGGAGTCGGAATTCGACGAAACCAGTTTCGTTGGGTCCGTAATGTTGAACCATAGCTACATGTCCATTTTCATTGAAACTGGATAGTGTATGTGATCATACAAATTTAATTACAATGACAACATATAGCGATAAACTAGAAATACATATAATAATCAATAAAATATTGTTTTCTCCCCACTATAAATACACCATCACCCTATCCTAATCCTAAGTAATTTACCCCGAAGTCAAAGGGTTTCAATGCCTTCTGTTTTCTTCACAAATGATGGCTTCTAATTCCTTTAAAAATCTAATTCAACTTGAAGGCTTAATCGTTGATCTGTTATGGCCAAAAACCTGAAATGAATTCACGAAGCAAGAAGCTGCAGCTTGCCAAGTTCAAGGCCTCGATGGGGGGTAAAGTCTGAAGTAAAACGGAGCGGGGATGACAGGCGCACCCATTGGTGCTGACGCGGTCATCTCTCACAATCATAGGAGGCGGGGACTTGGCTGTCAATGGGTTTTGGTTGAGGGAATTGATGGCGAGGTATCGGGTTTCTGGAGGCAACGCTTCTAGTGATGGAAGGCAACCGTGAGGTGATCGCGTCTGGTGGTGGAGTGGCGTTCCGATCATCAGTGGAAGAGGACGTGATGAGCTTTTGTTGATGAAGGTCGTGACAGCAGGTTCGAACAAATTGATTGAGTTTGTTATTTTTATTGAGTAAAGTGGAGAGGTAAAGGGAGTTAAGTATGCTAGAATGGGAGTTCACTATAACGTGTATGATCTGGGAGAAGAGGAGTGCGGATGGAATAATTATGGAGAAAACGAGAGGTGTGAAGGGAAAAGAATACAACAAATTGTGAACATCTCTTTTCGAAATGTTGAGAGCCGGTTTGAAGGAGAATGTCGAGATGTACGTAAAGGGCATGGGAAAGAAGAGCCTTCGAAGTGGGAGCGGATGGTGATGTTTATTTGGTTTTTCATGGTGTAAAATGAGGAGGACGTGGGAGTTTAAGTTTGGAAAATGGCACTGTAAAAGATGAGGAGCGGATGTGGTGAAATTTCTGAGAGGAGAAGGAGAACTAGGTATTTCCGTGCGGGTTTGCATTTGAGTGGGCCGAGTTTGAGAGGGTGAGCCCAATTTAAAAAAATGACTTAACATAGTTTAATTTAAAACTGTTAATGTTTATATTAACTTGTAAAATGAATATCATTGTCATACGTTATCAGAAATTGATGAAACAAGATCTGATAGGATCGTATGGACGGTGACTACACAATGGAACTGACTGGGAGTGAATTGGAGTTCTTTACAATTTATAGAGAAATAAATTGTCTATCTGAATCAAGCAATAATTATCGTTATTTAACGATGATCGTCCAATGTGAGTAAAACTCACTAACTCTATTAGTTTATATTTTTATAAATATAATCTAGTAATGATAAATGTTGATTGACTGCTGTATGATGATTGTTTGGTTGAATTGTTGATGTATTGGTTGAAATTATAGATAACGATATATATAAATCGTTAATCAAATGTTGATTCTGTTTATCAAAATATTTCATATTGAAATGAAATCGATGTTATTATATTGTTTAACATCTATGGATGCAGGGAAACAGGTCGTAGGAATCCAACTGGATTCGTCAACATTTATTTTACTATTTTTCATATATTGTAATATATGATCTGTTGTTGATTATGTGTGTTGGAATGATATCGATCATTGTTATTTGGTATTTTAAATACCCTATAAAATACTGGAATTAAAATGGGAATTTTCAATGTGTATATTGAAAATAAAATATATTTATATAAAATCAAATGATTTTATAAAAAGGAATTTCAAAGTGGATATTGAATAGAAAAGGAAATATTTGTAAAACAAATATAAAAGGAAATATTTATTTATGGAATAAACAGAATTATATAAAAGGAAATATTTATTTATGGAATAAATAGAATTATATAAAAGGAAATATTTATGAAATAAATATGATATTGAAAAGGGAAACATTTATATGAAATAAATAGTTCATACATAGGATATTGAAAAGGGGAATATTTATAAGAAAGTAAATAGAATTATAAAAGGGAAATATTTGGAAAATGAATAGAGTTTTATAAAAAGAAAATTTTACATTTGGAAAGTTTAGACCCGTGCTTCGCACACGGGGGTAACATGATATTGATTTAAAGTAAATATTTTGCAAATAAAATATTATAAAGGAATTTGGGGTTTGAATTAGGAATTTAAATGGAATTACTGAAATTAGAACTGATTGAAAATTAGTTGAATTGAATGACTTTCAGGGTATCGATCTGATGTTGGTTTCAGCCTTCGAGGTTAATACGTAGGGGGTTGTTCTCTTACTAGTTTACAATTAGAGACTGATAGAGGTGGGAAGATATTGATGCGTGAATCAGAAATGGAAACGTTTTCCAAAGTTGATAACGTATATTTTCTAAAATTAGAAAATAAGGATTTGATGAATATATGGAACGAGAAATGGGGAAATAAATAAATGTTAATTGATGATTGATCGATAGAATTTCCATTTGGAAATAATATCGTTGTTTGCACACATGTTTTCCTTTGATAGTTCAATCACCAACTATCAAAGTTTTTGACTATTTCTGTTGTCAATACGGAGAGACCGGGATCAGATATATTATCTGAAAACCACTCCGTATGGCATTAGCGTTGCGAATCAAATATGATGAAGATAATTGAAGACGAAGTTATGCAAGGGCTGTCCTTTTTACAGAATAGTACCTTTGGTTTATCCAGTCGTAGGACAACCAGTATGGACGAATGTCTGACAGAGTATGTCAGGTAGATCGCGTAAGTTGATCGTTTCAAACGTATTTACGTTGGTGGCGGAGGAATTCGTTTCTCCTAGCTTATAACCGTGGCATTTTTGGGGAAATCAATTTGTAATTTGATGGGTGTGATGATGTGGCATTCAAAGTAGATGAAGGAGTGATCTGTTAAAAGATACGTTATGACCTCAAGCCTCATCAACTGGAAAATGACAGAAATCGGGCAGGTAGCATGGCTAAGTGGGTCGCACCCAATTAGGGTATATTGTCACCATCTAGAGAATATTTATATTTGTTACTTCTTTCGCTTCTGTATCTCCAGGAAATAGTTATGTTGGTATACCAACCATAAGGTGACAATATATTCAAAAAATTCAAGCGAAATAAATGGCCAGTCATATGTGGCCGAGTTACAAGATGTTCTTTGTTGAACTCTAGTATATCACTTTTAGAGTACACTGATCGGAAGGTGGATCCGTACCTTGTCATAGTTGGAATCCATTCCCCAATAAGAGCCCGCGGTTTTGATTGTATCTTATATATGTAGAACGTGAGATGAAAGCGTTTCTGCTATATTTCTATTTACTTGATCTAGACATTATTATAATATCAGACAAGTATCATTTTAGAAAAATATTTGGGTTATCGTAAGGTAAAAACCATCCGTGTTTATGTGTGGATCGGTCTTACGATTATCCTTTGGTTCAAAAGGATTTTTGAAAGTTAAATCAATGATTTGAGTTTACTCACACCAGTCACATGACTGACCCAGAGTTTATTTTGTTTTGTTTTCCCTAAACTCTTGGGTGCCCAATTTTGTACGGGAAGTTAAGTAGTCGGGATTTACAGATACTTGAAGAGCTGGAGTAGGAGGTTTCAGGATCATATAGCTATTGTTATTTTCGCTGCGTTGTAAGTGTTATACTCTAATAATGGTATTGTATACATATACTGTTTTATTTCAAAGTTATGTTATGAAATATATTTATTCGTTCCGTTGTGAGATTCGTGTTTACTCTGATATTGTATGTTCTTCTTCTTCTATTCTAAGTTTCTATCTTATCTATTCTCACCCTCTATTTTCTTTCATTAACTATCTGATATTTCCGATGCTTGAATAGTTGACATTGAGTTTATGTTGGTTACTCAGGATCGCGAAAACCCGGATGATTACAGTGTGATTCAGTTTTGTAGGAAAGGGAAATTGGCATCGAGGTATGTTGGTGTAACACCCTGAATTTGTACCGACACTAAAAAGAGGATAAATTAAATAACAATTAATTTAATATACAAAATTAGAGGAAACAGATTGCACCATTGCGTCCGTCTCGAAATTTTGGTCAAGATAGACATTTGGTTTGCGTAAAACAGACACCATATGAGGAAATTATGAGGGTTTTCAGTTTGTATACACGTAGAGAAATTATATATATACGCATGAGTCGGAGATGAGTCAGAATTTTATCCAGAACGATTCAAATTCGAAAAATTCGTCAGAGCAGCAAAATTCCCGCTCTAGGGTGTTGACCCCCCTAGAGGGGTGTCGACCTATTGGTCGACCCACCCACAGGGGTGTCGACACCCCTAGGGCCGAGGTGGCAGTCAATTTCAGAGGGTTCTGCAACTATAAATATGTGCTAAATTCTCCTATTTCTTCATTGAAAACTATGGGAGCCATATGTTGCCGGAGTGCGAACTGATACGGAACCGTTTTTTACAACAACATACTTTGCAAATCGAATCCAGAAATTCAAGATCCATTCTCTCTATTCTCTAAACCTGAAGCTGTGAGTTCTAGTTTCTTTTAGGTTTAGATAAATAAAAGTAAATTATGAAAGACTTTGATATGTGTAAACTATGAATCTATGCTATTATCATATCTGATGCTATGTCATGATAGATCTATTTCTTTAGATCCAATTCAATTGTGATTATTCTACTATGTCATCATAGATCTATTTCTTTAGATCCAATTCAATTGTGATTATTCTACTATGTTACTATTGTGGATCTTGGTTTGTAACTATATTGTGGTTAATATAAATCTATTAATTTGGATAGTTATATCATTGGATAGATCTAATAATTTATGTAAATTATGAACATATGTCACCTTGAATTGGTTAGGATTGGATCTAAATCTTTATCTTAATTGTAACTTCTATGACTTGCTATGATGTGGATTTGTGTAGATCTGTTTCTAAACCAGTAAATCTAATTTATGTGGACATTGAAGCTGTTAGATCTATTTTAACATCTAGATCTGAATTATGTGATCTAACTTATCACCTTGTGTTATCATATTAGATCTATTTCAAACTTTAGATCTAAATCATGTGATCTAATCTATCACCATGTGTTATCATGTTAGATCTAAACAAATTGGAGATCTAAACTGCTGATTTAGATCTTACTATTCTTATTGAGACATCATGTTACGTTCACTAGTTTTATGTTCATCTTGTTATGATGATAATTACATGTCCATGCCAGCATGTATGTTCACATTATCATGCTAAGTTTATGTTTATACCAAGATGATCACTTTGGTTACATTCCTATTGTTTTTCCCTATTATAGTTTATGACTAGGTTGTTGTCTTGCCTAGGCATACTGCCAATTTTGTGAGGGAGCTAGTTAAGGAATGGGGGAAAAAGGGTTAACATTAGCATAATTTGAATATGAATATTTTTGGACTTATAATTCAAATTATTGGGTAAAATGGATATTGACACCTACAAAAGGAAAGGATTAATTAATTGGTTAATTAACTAAAATGGAATGTTTAATAATTACAATTAGGAGTTGTAATTGTACTTATGACACGAGGTTAGGTTGCATTAGTGGTGGAAGTCTGCCCGGACCCGACCGACATATCCAACAACCACTAATGTTGAACCTAATGTGGGAGGTCTAAGTACGCAAACACGAATCGGGCTAAGACACGAGGTTAGGCCCAACTATGGAATAAGACTGCCCAGACCCGGCCGGCATATCCAGCATCCACACGTTGTAGGCCTAATGTGGGAGGTCTAGCCCATTATAAACCATAAATGGAGATGGTAATAAGTTGGACCACTTAACCTAAACTAATCCATAAGGGATTGTATGAATAAGAACTGAAGTTAGGGTTAAGTAAAATTTACAAGTAAAATTTATTGGATCAGTGAGAGGGTTAAGTAAATCTTGGGTAGGTGGGTAATATTAGTATATGTAGGCCCACAAACTTAACCTGATAAGGTTATGTGATTAAAGACACCTAGTGGTATACATAATCAGTGGAAATAATAAAATTATGTAATTAAAGACACCTTTTAGGGTAAACATAACGTGTAGAAATGATAGGGTTATGTATTAAAGACACCTATAGGTAAGCATAACCGATTGGAAGATTGAGGGTTATGTATTAAAGACACATGTAGGTAAGCATAACTGGTAGAAAGATTGGAGTTATGTAATTAAAGACACCCTTTAGGGTAAGCATAACTGACATAGGGCTATGTAATTAAAGACACCTAAGGATATACATAGTCAGAGAAAAACCTAGTGGGGATACAAGACAAAGGGGAGAGCTTGTATCATATCGTGTGGAACCCATTTCAGTCAGTAACCCGGAGTTGGTATCAAATAAAGAACTCTGCACTAAGTGGAGAAGGGGAACGCTTACTGATTGATTATAAGAGATCCAATCGAGCCGGATGGTGTAGGCGGCGCAAACCGACCGGGCCATGTGCTTGCATGAGCCAGGCAGAAGGGGATAAGACGACCGTGACACCAGTAGGTATGGTTGTGCACACCTTAATGGTTGCCACTTTAGGAAGTGATACCTCCTACTGTGGGGCCAGCACAGGATATCTACGGGGTAGGGATGCGATCGATCAGGGTAGTAGTTAGGATACATTAGGACGTATACCGAAGTCTACCACCTTATAGTTGAAGGGATCATATCTTTCTGGATATACTAGTAACAATGTAGAGTAATCATTAGAGAGGCATATACACCTTATCTTGCTTACCTTGTCACAACTACTTTTTATGTAGTTGTCTCTCTATTATCCACTTTATATGCCTATCATGTTACTTTTATTTATTTACTGGCTAAAAGTAACTAAACTCGCCAGACTTTATGTCTGACCCTTTTTGTTTCCTCTTCTTTCTTCCGTTCCCCCCCAAGGTTCTCAAGGGAGGGAATTCTCAGGCTTAGTCAAGATTCTGCTATTGTCTTGCTTGGAGCTTCTAGATGTATTGCTCAAGCTTTTATCTTTACTACTAAGGCTTATGATTTGGGGATTATGCTTTCTTTGTTGTTGTACTATGATATTTAAAGTACAAGACAGAAGTTTTAATGATTTACTGAGTTTATGTATTTTCAGAAATATGGTGTAACCGTGCTTTATGATTAATAAAGGTTTTTAACTCCGCTGCTATTTTATATCTATCTTGTAATGTTTCTGTTTTGTTTACCTATAACGCTTCATGAAACTTAATGCATTCCCTTAGTGAGTGACAATAACGGACGTGGGGTGTCACACTTGGTATCGGAGCTGAAGGTTACTAGATTGGATAAAGTTTTTGAAAATTATTAAAAAAAAGGTTTTAAAAAAAAGCATTTTCAAAAAGAAAAATCTATTTTGAAAACATATTTCCCAAAGCCATAGGAAATATCTCTCGATTCTCAACTTGATTCCTTTTTCTTTTTGTCTGGGGAACCAATTCTTCCTGAAAGGTGTCTCTATTCCGGCACAATGTCGTAGGCATGTTTAAACTGTGGCACATGTCGAAGGGAAATGTAGTGCCTAACCCCCATTTGTAGCTGCAATAGTATCACGTGCGGCTAATTTTCTCAAGCTTCGTATGGATTTCCGTGCGATGAAGGCAGCTTTCGAGAGACTTGTTAGCTTGTTACACAAGGATGGTAAAAAGGTGAACAAGGGAGCTAGGGCTAAGGAGCACAGCCCAAGGATGAGAAAAATGATGGCCCAGGAAGAGAACATAGATAAAGTTCAAATAAATTTAAAAGGAAGAAGTAAGATTGAGGAAACACAAAATAAAAAGGTATAGCCCAAGAAAGGACAGTAACAACAACAGAAGAAGGGCGGAAAGAATGACAAGGCTAAGGGTAAGAGGAAGTGCCATAGTTGCTGACGTGAGGGTCACTTGGCCCAGGATTGCAGGAAAAGGAAGAATGCTTGCTTCGTTTGTGAAGAGGTTGGACACTATTCTAGGGAGTTCCCAAGGAAGCAAGGGCAAGGGCAAGGTCAAAGGATAGGAACCTCTGGAGGGCAAGCGAATGCTCTCGTGGCTAGTGCACCGGATAGACGTAGGAAAGTTCCATGGAAGGTTTGATTTCTCTTTCCAGTCACCCTATTTGAACCATTTTGATTCTAGTGCTTCATACACGTTTATATCTAGTTCTGTAGTTGAATCTCTACACTTAAATACTAGTATGGTAGTAGATCCCATTGTTGTCTCAAACCCCATTGGTGGTTCGGCTCATTTATTTATGATTTGTCGGGGTTTGAGAAAATCTTTGGTAGGCGTCGAGTTTGAATGCGATACATATGTGCTCGGGTTTATGGGCTATGGGTTGATTCTAGGAATGGACTGGCTTACCACATATGGTGCCATTCTGGATTGTGAGAGGAGGGTTATTAGGCTTCTGACTTGTCATGGGAGGACCCTCGAGATTTGTTGTGACCTACAAGAGTCGGTTATGCTTAGTTTCCTAGAGTCTCTTGATGCATCTGTCAATGATCTGTAATTTGTTCTAGTAGTCCGAGATTATTCTGATGTTTTTGATGAGGTACGGGGCTTACCTTCGAGGCGCGAGATCGATTTTTATATATATCTGGTGGACAATGCAAAGCCAGTTGCATTACCAGTGTACTATATGGCTACAAGGGAAAGGAGGGAGCTGATTAAGCAAGTAGGGGAGCTACCTGAGAAAGGGTTTTCTTTGGGATGGGATGAAGAAAGATGTAGCAGCGTTGTTTCTCAATGTCTGATTTTCTAGCAATTCAAAGTTGAGTAAAGGAATTCCGGTGGTTTACTCCACCCTTCAGAGGGCCCGTGTTGGAAGTCGGAGAGCGTCTCCATGGATTTCATAGATGGTTTGCCTAGATCAACGAAGGGCAACACCAGCATTTGGGTGGTAGTAGATAGACTTACTAAGAGCATCCATTTTATTTCCTGTTAAAAGTAAGAGGATGGCACCATGGTTGGCAGCAATTTATGTTTGAGAGATAGTTCGTCTTCATGGAGTACCTTCCAGCATCGTAAACGATCGTGACCCCATCTTTACCAACTAATTTTGGAGGAGCTTGCAAGAAGCATTAGGTACACAGTTGTGTTTGAGCAACGCTTATCATCCTCAGACCGATGGGCAGACAGAGAGGGTGAATGGAATTCTTGAAGATATTTTGAGGCTGTGCATCCTAGACTTCAGAGGGGTCTGGGAAGAGCATCTTCCTTTAGTATAGTTTGCCTATAATAACAGTTATCAAGCTAGCATCGGCATGGCACCCTTCGAAGCATTATACGGGTGACCCTGTAGATCGCCAACTTGTTTGTGGGAATCTACATAAAGATTGTCACTTGGACCAGATATGGTTAGGGAAACATCCGAAAAGATTGACCTTATTCGACGGCAGATGAAGACAGCTCAAGATAGGCAGAAGTCCTATGCAGATAAGAGAAGGACTGACATCGAATTTGAAGTAGGAGACTTGGTTTTTATTAAAGTGTCACCTCTGAGTAATGTGGTCCGCTTCGGATCAGTAGGGAAGTTGGCACCTAGGTTTGTGGGACCATTTCCCATAACCGAGAGGATTGGATAAATGGCCTATAGAGTAAGACTCCCAGACAATCTATCTGGCGTTCATGATGTTTTCCACGTTTCCCATCTCTGCATGACACTGCAGTAATCGTTGAGCCGAGTGTATTGGAAGAGGTAGAAGTGGAAGGGGAGGCGACAGTCAGGCGAGTTCATTCCCGTATTCTTGGGTCAGAAGTTAAGAAGCTACGCAATAAAGAATCAAGTTGCTAAAGGTTCAATGGGGAGATAACCCAGAAGATGCGACTTGGGAGATCGAAGACAAGATTCGTGCTTCGTACCCTTTTCTTTTCGAGGGTATGTTCTTAACCCCTTTTCCTAAGTTTTATCAATGCTTGTTTTTGTCACTAGAGTATATATTATCCATAGTATTTTCGACCTTTAGATAGGAATCATATGGATGTAAACATATGTTTGAGACATGTTATGTTTGATGGATGTAAGTAGATGCAAGTATTTACTAGTGGTTGCCTGTGGATGCATACACACACACATTAGGCACTAAGATCGGCTCAATCACTCTCATACTGCATATGGATGAGTGTGCATTTTCTTTTCTTTTATGGATGGAAATGGACGAATCAACATATGGATGTTGCATTTGGACGAATGAATGTACACACATATAGAACTCACATGATATAGTAGGATTAGTCGCATACATATTGGATTCATGGCACTAACATACATTGCATTAAGGAGATCAACCGAATCAGTAGACTGCCTGATCTTCGCATTAATGTTGAGAAATATACACACACCTTCGCAAATATTCATATAAGCATTAGAAATCCTTAAGGACAATGGATGCCAGTGGTTGGTGGATGAGTAGATGGATGATGGATGGTAGGATATGCACTCTTCTCAACTAAGAGATTTCGGGACGAAATCCTTTGAGTAGGGGAGAATGTAACACCCCGAATTTGTACCGACACTAAAAGAGGATAAATTAAATAATAATTAATTTAATATACAAAATTAGAGGAAACGGACTGCACCATTGCGTCCATCTCGAAATTCGGGTCAAGATAGACATTTGGTTTGCGTAAAACGGACACCATATGAGGAAGTTATGAAGGTTTTCAGTTTGTGTACGCGTAGAAAAATTATATATACGCATGAGTCAGAGATGAGTTGGAATTTTATCGAGAACGATTCAAATTCGAAATTTTCGTCAGAGCGGCAAAATTCCCGCTCTAAGGGATCGACCCCCCTAGAGGGGTGTCGACCTATGGGTCGACTCACCCACAAGGGTGTCGACACCCCTAGGACCGAGGTGGCAGTCGGTCTCAGAGGGTTCTGCAGCTATAAATATGTGCTGAATTATCCTATTTCTTCATTGAAAACTATGGATGCTGCCGGAGTGCGAACTGAGACGGAACCGTTTTCTACAACAACATACTTTGCAAATCAAATCCAGAAATTCAAGATCCATTATCTAAACCTGACGCTGTGAGTTCTAGTTGCTTTTAGGTTTAGATAAATAAAAGTAAATTATGAAAGACTGTGATTTGGATATGTGTAAACCATGAATCTATGTTATTATCATATCTAATGCTATGTCATGATAGATCTATTTCTTTAGATCCAATTCAATTGTGATTATTCTACTATGTCATAAAAGAACTATTTCTTTAGATCCAATTCAATTGTGATTATTATACTATGTTATTATTGTGGATCTTGGTTTGTAACTATATTGTGGTTAATATAAATCTGTTAATTTGGATAGTTATATCATTGGATAGATCTAATCATTTATGTAAATCATGAACATATGTCACCTTGAATTGGTTAGGATTGGATCTAAATCTTTATCTTAATTGTAACTTCTATGACTTGCTATGATGTGGATTTATGTAGATCTGTTTCTAAATCAGCAGATCTAATTTATGTGGACATAGAAACTGTTAGATCTATTTTAACATCTAGATCTGAATTATGTGATCTAACTTATCACCTTGTGTTATCATATTAGATCTATTTCAAACTTTAGATCTGAATCATGTGATCTAATCTATCACCATGTGTTATCATGTTAGATCTAAACAAATTGGACATCTAAACTGCTGATTTAGATCTTACTATGCTTATTGAGACATCATGTTATGTTCACTAGCTTTATGTTCATCTTGTTATGATGATAATTACATGTCCATGCCAGTATGTATGTTCACATTATCATGCTAAGTTTTTATTTATGCCAAGATGATCACTTTTGTTACATTCCTATTGTTTTTCCCTATTATCGTTTATGACTAGGCTGTTGTCTAGCCTTGGCATACTGCCAATTTTGTGAGGGCGCTAGTTAAGGAATGGGGGAAAAGGGTTAATATTGGCATAGTTTGAATATGAACATTTTTGGACATATAATTCAAATTATTGGGTAAAATGGGTATTGGCACCTATAAAAGGAAAGGATTAATTAATTGGTTAATTAATTAAAATGGAATGTTTAGTAATTACAATTAGGAGTTGTAATTGTACTTATGACACGAGGTTAGGTTGCACTTGTTAGACCAAAAAATGGTCCTAACACCCAAATTGTTGTAGTTAGAGCATAGGATATGAAGAAATAACTGAAAAATAAGAGAAAAAGCAAGACAACAGGATTTTTATAGTGGTTCGGCGTTAACGAGCCTATGTCCACTTCCTATTTTCTCATTTCATTCACTGATTACAATTACAATGAATATTATCTCTCAATCACTTGAATCTAATGAGTATTTCTCTCTGAATTCATTAATTTTATTGAGGAAGATGGTGGTTATCATGGAGAAGTGTTGGCCATGGCATCCATAGACAAGGAGGTGCCCAAAAGTCCCCTGAAAATGCCCTCTGGAGGTGTATTTATAGCTATAGGAGAGCCCATATGGTGATCAGATCGTGGTAGGACATGTGGCACCCGATCCGGGGAAGTAGGAGCGGTCATAGCCTCAAGAATAGGTCAAGATCTACATGTGTAGTAGCAGGTCCTGGTTGCGGTTCGTAGTCATGGTTCACGAGCCGAATTGGTCAGCATGTATGGTCACGAACCGACCCAAGGGGTGGTCACGATCCGACCCCGGGGGGTGGTCACAATCCGACCCCGGGGGTGGTCATGTTCCGCCCCTAGGGGGTGCTCATGAATCGGTCTTCAAAAATGCCAAAAATCCATGTTTTGTCCATATTTCTGCATGTGTTCACGGAAACGGACGTAACTTTCAAACCGTAAGGCCGATTGGATCAAACGAAAGCTCTACTTGAAGCTAATTCAAAGGGCTACATATATTTGATGTGTTTAGATCCAAATGAGGTCGTTTAATAGGGGTTTTGGTCCAATTTATACTGATGTTGTGATTTTGACCAAACTGCCCTGTGTCTTCTAACAATGCTTCCAATGCCGAAGAGTGATGTTATCCAGAGATTCTGTATGCAACAACATTTGCCAAAAAGTGTGTTAACATGATCTTTGCTTTAGGTAGCCTAGTCACAAAGCAGGCTAACATTTTGCCCCCCAATGTACATCTTATCGCAGATGAGATGTGCTTTGAATGTGTTAAGCTAAATCTCTTTGGAACGTTATTTATCCTTGAGAAAGCTTTATCCATCTGTTGCATTGCTTATATTGGAGCTAGTCAGGCCAATTTTTATGGAAGAAGTATTCGAGATGATTAGGTAATGGTTTAAGCCTTGTCGAATCAAGAGGTCTGATTCATTCATCAAAAATCACATTAGATCGTTGGCTCCCGAATATGATTCTGCACGCACAGGTCATTGTCGAACACCGTCGTCATTCTACTTAAGCCAAGCATGTTGTCAAGTCATACTTTCTCTTATGTACGAGTCGATGTATGAAGTAGCCATCTAAGTTATGGGGCAATGCAAGAATCTTTGGGTTCTGAGCTAACATCTGGACTGTTGGGATGGAGCACACCAGAATCATCATATGAATTTGTCATTTGTGCTCAAGTTTGGACTACCTTAATTTCTTGATAATGATCCTGGATCTTAAGATCGCATTGAATCATAACAATAAGGAACTCGAAAGCCATGATCACTCCGGATCAAGCCAATGAAAAATCAGAGATCCATGGTCGCATTGGGCCATATTTTAAGGAATCCACAGTCGTCCTGGATTGTTTCATAATCCGCTGATCACTTACTAATCAGTGAGGGATGCTATCAAAATAATGTGAACCAGCGCCTATCACAATCATAAATCAGTAGACAAGTTTGTCACACATTCCATCCGATGTAGTTTGAGTCTTTAATTCCACATCTGATCCATAAGCTAGCTCGCTTGGTCCGGGAAAACGAATGAGGTCATACTCTGGAGGTATAACGTACATGTTTTAAATTTTATTCCATGCCAGGATTGTCTTCAGAGTTAGTCTGCGAATTGACACTTGTGCTCTCACTGCCATCGGAGGACAAGAAAAGTTAGTACTCATGCCCCCAGCATCGGTGGGGTTGAGCTAAGTTAATGGGGCATACGGTCTTTAAGCTCTTATACTCTCTACAGTTGATTCATGTCGTAGCTGAGTTGCAAGTTCAGCAATCCCAGTTGACCCAAGCTGTCTTGTGTTCTCTTGAGTCAACAAGAGTTCGAGTTGTACACGCGAATGGTCAAATCACATTCACTTTGATGTCGTTCCTTATCTTTAGTCAGTTAGTGAAGATTGCCTTATCGGGCACCAGTGAACTTATTTGCTTTCATCGGATTAATTATGGAGTTGAGTAGGTTTGTCAAAATGCAAGAAAATGAATTTCATTATGAAGTAAGTCGAGCCCTTCCGTTCATGCTTCAGCATAATCCGAAATGGTCATCATTGTCTTGTTGAGTCTCTTTCTCATGCTTGGTTTCGTTAAGCTTGGCAAACAAGATCATGGGCTCGATTAGTGAAATAGATTCTCTTTGGAACTGCACATTCTCATCATTCATTTCCAGGGTTTTCCCTTTATCCTTATCAGTTTGGGAGTCGGATGGTGCTCCATCCTTTATCATAAAAGCATCGAGATTTTTCGTCGTGACGTTAGCATCTTCTTGTCATAGAACTTTGTCCACCTCAGGGTTGAATTCATCAAAGCCACTATGCAAATGTCATTTGCAAAGAAACCTTGAGGTCCAGGGGAGTAACAAATGATCCTAATGTCCCACGTGAAAGGGTTGTGATTGTCATTATCCCTACTATCTTAAGAAGTGCCGCCTCTCGAGAGACGCCGAATCAAACTGGCGAGCAGATTGCCACCAAGGAGCTACTGCCTATTGCCAAGTTCGGTACTAGTGCCCCTAGTGTCGAGTCTGAGATCACAAATAGGGTCTTTGATGATTTCTTGTTTCCGCATCGATATTGTCCCCGGATCATGGTGCGAGTTATTCGACCCGACCGGGTTCCTGTTCTTTGAATTATTGTGTTTTTGCTTGGAGCTGAGTGTTAAATGTCGCACGAGTGTCCATTCGAGTTGGAGCTAAAGCTGGTCATGCATGGCCTGAGTTTGTTACGGTTCTTTCACTCTCATCTAGGATGTTGCAGGTAGTTGTTCCATTGCCTATGTTTCCATCCATGATGTTCTGGATCGAAGCCACATGCTGCATGCCTACTGATTGGTTTGTGTTCAATCCGAGCTAATGGTTGCTATCTAGCTGGGCCAAGTTCGTCATTGCTTAAACTTCGATTTTATCATTTCCAGCGAATTGATGATTGTTGCTTGGCCTTTCAATTGTCGTTGATCCCCCCCAGCGTAAAGTCTTGAAATAAGTGAAGATCGTCCTCGGGCTTCTTAGATCCACATGTGCAGTAGCCGTCAATCAGGCTTCTGTCACTCAACTGGGGATGGAGGCATCGAGTAGTTGAACTATGCTGCTTGAGGCTCGTATTCCATGCCCCCATCCTCGGGGGTTTGTTCTGAGTAGCAGGGTTCGAATCCATATCTTCTATGGATTTATATTCCCTCCTCACACCAAGAGTCGGAGTTGAGTGCAAACCGATTTATTGGTACTCATCCCATGCTAATCTCCAGCCTCCCATCCAAGCTCCAAGGATCGGCATCAGACTACGAAAGGTCAGACCGTGATCGTCCCGAGTATTCCGGCTTACCGCCTGCATCAAGGGAAAGGTCAGAGATAGGGTGGCCTTGTCACACCTAGTATTTACATGGGATAGGTGCAGCCTCATCTGAACTTTCCAGTTTGGAAATAAGTTGGGATTAGCAGATGGACGTTCTCTTTGCATCTGTTTTCTGGTCTTCAAGGGGCCTGGGTCATCCTTCTGGACACGACCCTTTGTTCGTTTTCCATTGGCATGCTGCTATTGTTGCGAGTGAGGCCCTCGCGTTCTTGACTAGTTGTCTTTTGTAAACCTGCATTTAGTAATTAAAATTTTGTTTATTTTGCATTGTCTTGTACCTGCGAACATTCCATAATTAGTTATGCATTTAAACATTTGAAACGCAAATAGTCAAATAAGTCATGAAGCGTTATAAGTTGTCAATGCAATTATAAATGAAAATGCACTAAGGTAGTATGTGTGTACAGGTATGCTCCAATCAATCATTAACTTAGTGCCTGGCCAGAACTTTGTCAAGGATTGATTAGGACCTTAACTGTTTTGCCCTTATGTCCGGACATGGAGGATCCGGGCTTAGCTTTCAGTTTGGCCCCCGACACTCCAGCGGGGTAGGAGTCCTTGACTGGAATTTTAATCTATGCCTTTATACTCTCTTTGGAGTTCGAACTCAGCTTTTAGTCTGCTCCCCGATCCTTCAGCAGGGTAGGAGTTCTTGGGGCACCAATCCATGGTGCCTTTATACACTCCCGATCCTTCAGCGGGTTAGAGTTCGAGCTCGGTTCTTAGTCTGCTCACCGATCCTTTAGCAGGGCAGAAGTTCTGGGGGCGCTAAGTCTCTAGCGCCTTTATACTCTCCTGATCCTTCAGCGGGGTGGAGTGTTGTCAAGGCAGTTTTCATCATGGTGCACCTTCACGCCTTGCGGACGTCATCTTCGCGTCCTTTATACTCTCTCTCGAATCTTGAGAGTTAGATTGGCAGACATCATCTTTCTGTCCTTTATACTCTCTCTCGAATCATGAGAGTTAGATTGATTCAGGCGAGTGGTCATATCATTCGCCCCGGCGTTCCTTCTACACTCTAGTTCACAGAGTGGGATTCTGTCGTTTCGCGTGTCGTTCTTGAGATCAGTTCAAGTCCATACTCCACGCTTCACTCTAGTGAATGGATCTTTTTGGACAAGTGGTCGGGTCACACTCATCCTAGGTTTATATTTTTATCCAAGCTCTGCGGATAGCATTAGTCAGTCAAACAGTTGGAAAACGTTTGCTAAGGCTTTGCATTCCTCCGAACAATCCACGGGAGGAGTAGTTAACACCAAACTTCGGGTACCTGCATCATTCATATCGCATGAGTTAGTCATGTCACTAACCCAAGAGGCATGTAAAAGCAAGTCTTATGATTGAAAAGTTAGAATATCAATGGGCGTTGCTACCCCCCCATCAGGATTCATGTAATCTGGTGGCATCGAGGGTAGGATCGAGCCATATGGACAGTCACATGGCGTCCATCTGGGGTCGGACTCCGACTTTACAAGCCAATGACTTATGTACAACTATCTTGTGGTCCACCACGTATGAGTCAGGGATTGGATGGTCCTTCCGGATCCACCTTGAGCTATACAGCTTTCTCTAGATGGAGGGCGTGGCTTTGTAGACGAGTAGTTCAGTTGGGCTTGTTATGGTTCTATTCCATAATTCCATCTGCAGGTGTTAGAAATCTGATCGGTATAAATCCGGGGTACCTATACCATCCACATATTAATTCATCCGAGTTAATTACATCAATTACTCATAAAGCATGCAAATACAAGAGTCATGGTTAAAGAATAATCCTGTTAAAGGAATGAATATCATTCGGAGAGGAAATGGCGTTGCATGCTCTTTGCCCGTTAATTCTACCTTATCCTGTCTCTGCCAGGGGATGGCTGCCAGAATCTTAAGCTGATGACGAATATCTTTTCGAATTATTCTGGGGCTACTATTTCAAGAACAATTAGGCCTCAATCAGGGTCTTGGAATGCTAAGGTCGCATCTCCTTTGAATTGCCTTCTTTCCCCCATGTCAAGGGTAAGGGTTGAGTGTCGCATAGTCATGTCTGTACAACTAATGGTAGCACACCATTACATTGGTGCTAGGATGATAATTGGCAGGAGAACAATGGATCCATGCTTATAGAAACTCTGTGATTCCCATGCTAGAAATTAGGACATGGCTACTGGGATGTGGTTATATCTCATAAATTCGCCGACATGCCTTCGATTCCACGTCGGGGACAAGGGATAGTACGTAGACAACTAATCAGCATCCGGGTCCAAGTGTTTCAAACATTTAACTTGCCATTCTTCGGGAAAGATCAAGGTTGTCAGTCACGCAAGATTACAATGTATTAACTTTGGATTGGATGATGCAATTTCGAGCGATCCATGTTCGAATTTCCAGTTGCCCTCTTGCATCCCAAATCTTCACCCTCCCTGAGATCTATATCTTTGGGTAAATCATCGAGCAACTCTTTCTGTGACGTCTTCCTTGCTTGCTAAGCCCATGTTTTCTTCAGACTCCACCTCATCGGTAGGGGAAACGTCTTTGGGTTTCACGCCATTTGTATTGTGTAGCATATTCCATCTAGCCACATAGCAGGTTCTCCTTGTAATTAGTTACCACTGATCATTCCCATTCCAGCTTCGATTGGGAATTTTAACAATAGACACCAAGGTGAAATGTATGCTCTGAATTTTGCTGGAGATGGCCGCATGGTTGCTGATGAGAAGTTAAGTTGATGATCCATAAGTCCGACCATAGCCTATGGCGGTTCAATTGATACCTAACTCTGGACACCAAAATAAGCCTAGCTCCTCGGGGAGTGCACCGCATGACATATGTCATCCATCGCGTCGTACAAATGATGGGTATCTTTGTAGTTTTAGGATCCTTAGTTGCTCATCGGCATGAAATAATGTTCGGACCATTCCACATAAACGTCATTCAGGACTCCACCGATTGGACAGATTTAAGCCAATAAATCAGATGATCACTACTCGTTCAGGGGCAGCGTCAGTTGCATCGGTGAAATCTATACACCATTGGAAATCTGGAAGAGGAGGCTGCTATGAGACAAACATCTCATATACTGCCATAGCCCGCATGCCGAATTCTTTCAATAGCTCCTCAAATTGAATAACATCGGTAAATAGAGGTCATGGCTTCGGGAAGAATCCCAGTCATTGCCACTTCGTTGTCATATTCTTTGAATATCCGCCCATTCTTCATTGACAAGCTTTGATGAATGATGTTGGCCAAAATATATTCCGAGCCAAAGGCGAGGCCATCAACGGGTCTGGGCGCAGCGTCGGTGGGGGTTTGGGGCCCCACAGTCCCGGCGGCGATCGACCTGGCCGGTTAGGTCGAAAATGTGGGCACCACACGATTTTTTTTGATTTTGGAAGATGGAGGCTTTTCTGAAATGATCCGAAAATTGCATTTTTCATGAAAACTGTCACTTTTTCGGATCGGGTCATGACCCTTGTTCGTCATTCATTTTCGGGATCGTGGGTGCCGATTCGTGATGCATCTACGGTTCGTGATTTATACTTCTGACGACGGGATGCAAAACTTCGATTCGTGATTACATACAGAAAAAGTGACATAAAGGCACATAATGATCCAGTTAGTTTGTGCTCATGAACCGCTCCTGAGGTACCACATGTAATGATCTTTGTATGATTTTCTCATGAACAAGCATACAAGTTTGGTTCATTCTTCAAATATGTTGTCCACACATGCACCGTTATTAAGTTATAATACCGTTATCCCTAAGTAGTCATGTCCACGTATGTACCCACTTTCAAATTCAATGAATAACTGGAGCAATCTCCATGATCCGTGCGAGTTTGGGAAGCTACCAAGATCTAACGAATGGATAGCACACTGATTAGAGGTACACACTCGTGATCATACAAGGGAACCGCGTCCCATAATTTATACAAAACTTCACTAATTCGTTTGTAGCCACGTGGCACCATATGTTTGCATTGTGAACGGTGCATTATTGAACCATGCATGATCCAGCTTCAATGCAGTTTCTATCTTTTGTACTATCACATGCTGAATGATCCAAGTCCATGCCCTTAAAACAACAAGTGTGTCAATCTTTTCTTTTGCATACACGACTACGCGTTGCAAGTTGGCGGTCCATACGTTGACTTCTCAAAATCCATTACATTCATGCGTTTTGGTATTCAAGTGTGAGGCTAAGAGTAATCATTTTGGGAAGAACTTCGTTTGCATGAAGTATCAATTGGTGGAGCAGATAGCTCTAGCGATCCTCGTATAGGACAGAGTACAGGCATCTATTCGGGTTGTGGCTTCTAGACTCGATCTTCATACACATGTTAATGGCAATTCACGAGCCGGTTGTAACTGGGTTAATATCCTTTCATCATACGACTTACTGCATGGCCCAATTTTCCAAAATGAACTACACTAATAACCATTATAACATCCAAAGGTCTGGTATTATTCCTGATTTGGAAGTAAGCTGTGGCCCAAGGAATCTAAACTGAGTCATAGGCAGAGGATGAAGCTACTTCAATCTGCTCAGGCTTGAATCCATCCATCTTTCTTGTCACTCTTGGGTCGTTGTCATCCGGTAAGTCCACAGCGTTCCCTCTGAATGCCTTGTCATCCCATGGTACCGTCATTGGATCAAAGAGCCCGTCTAGTATCGTCGGCGTACAGTCCACTCCGCTTACCCCTAAGGATGAGTAGAGAGTTCGCGAGCAGATCTGGCATTTGAATGTGAAGCTGGAGGTGATGATTTGGAGAAGAGGTATGGTCATCAACTGAATCAGGATCTTCGGATCGGGTCGCAGGACCTGCTCTAGGTCGGGTCGCGATAATACCGTCGGGTCAAGTACATCTCTTCCATTCGCTGATGTTATGCGGGTCGCAGTTCAAACAAGTCTTCTGGGATCGCGGGTCGTGGATGTGCCATCGGATCGTGAACTCGACACATTTTGGTCGTGAATATGGTTAGTGGAGATCGAGCTTGTGCATGAGCCGTTCGTGACCTCTGTCAATCCCGCTCGTGCAATCACGCCACCAGAGCAGTTTCGTTTACTTATCAACTTGTTGGATTCTTTTGTGTGGGTTTCTTTTTCTAACTTATATAATTCGAGTGCCACGTGTACTGCTCTCTAACAATATGAATCACGATCCATGCGATCATGTGTGGTTATGACCCATGTTTTATGCATTATGTATAGTCACGACCCATGCATGAATACTTGCCTTCGTATCAATATACTCTGGCCACCATCCCAGCCGTACATGCGGTCCACATGTTCCCAGTGTGCAAGTGAATCAGAAGCCGCTTGATATGTACATTGAGGACAAATCGTGACCTCTCCGTATTTTGTAACCAACATAGAAATCTTATTATATAGATGTCCTATACAAAAAATTGCAGTAGTAAATATTGACAACGGACAAGTATAGTTTGAATAAAGAACACCGCCTCAGTGGCTTCAATTTTGCCAGATCCTGATAATTTTATTCTAGGACACCGCATTGAATATTCCTGTGCTCCTCATTTGTTCTTCAAAACAATAGCCGAATACATGTATTTTTATTTTAGTTGAAGTTTCTTTGCTCTTCCCTAGCTTCAGATTTGTATTGTTGGTCGTGTTGACTTCTTCGGTTCGTGGGTAGGGTTCGTCATGCATGTGTTGAGATCAGATCTTGCACGGGGTCGGCTCGTGGAAAGGGTCAGCCCGCGTACAGTATATTTACAGTGTCCATGTTTCAAGTCCAAGGTCAGGCTCATGCCATCCCACGCGTGATCACCCTCCTTCAACCCATTTGCGAACGGGCATTATCACAATTCCACTCGTGACCAGAAGGCGAATGAACAGCATGCTCATGCATGTATACGTACACGGTCTTTATATTTGCAGTGTGAATAGGCAAATGATCCATGCAAACCTTGAGGGAAAATGAGGCATGTCTCATGTTAACAGTATGTGGACCAGGGATTACTCAGAGTGTAGCAAGTATCGGCCTCCATATTTACTTCTCTGACAATAATCATGTACAACTCACTCATGAGCAGGGTCATGAGCGTAGCAGGTTAGGCCACGTCATGTCCTCTGAAAATTTAGATTTGCATTCCAAGTTTTACTACTGAAAACCCACTCGTGAGAGTTATGGAATTGATGACATGTGACATTATTAAAGCTTGTGAACAGGCCCCTTCCAGTCCCACTCGTGAGTAAGTTCAAACCGCACATTTAGTAAGTGGGTCACCTCGTGTTCTTCGAACCAAAGATAGCAGCAATCCAATTTTTGCGATCCATACAGCAGCGAAACAGTCCCCCAACTTCAGAGAAGGCGAAGTACATAATTGATGATCGATTGGCGCAGGGGTGTCTTCATGTCCGGTAATCTCCGCGATTGCGAAGACAATATAGAATTCATAGGATTTCCTCATCGGACAAGGCGATCCAATAAGTAGACCGAAAAATCCTTAAACGCCAAGAATCTTCAATTCTCAGTGAAAGCACCAAAATGTTAGACCAAAAAGTGGTCCTAACACCCAAATTGTCGTATTTAGAGCATAGGATATGAAGAAATAACTGAAAAATAAGAGAAAAAGCAAGACAACAAGATTTTTATAGTGGTTTGGCGTTAACGGGCCTACGTCCACTTCCTATTTTTATCATTTCACTCATTGATTACAATTACAATGAATATTGTCTCTCAATCACTTGAATCTAATGAATATTTCTCTCTGAATTCATTAATTTTATTGAGGAAGATGGTGGTTATTCATGGAGAAGTGTTGGCCATGGCAGCCATGGACAAGGAGGTTCCCAAAAGTCCCATGAAAATGCCCTCTGGAGGTGTATTTATAGCTGTAGGAGAGCCCATATGGTGATCAGATCGTGGTAGGACACGTGGCACCCGATCCAGGGAAGTAGGAGCGGTCATAGCCTCAAGAATAGGTCAAGATTCACATGTGTAGTAGCAGGTCCTGGTTGCGGTTCGTGGTCATGGTTCATGAGCCGAATTGGTCAACATGTATGGTCACGAACCAACCCCAGGGGGTGGTTACGATCCGACCCCGGGGGGTGGTCATGATCTGACCCAGGGGGTGGTCACGATCCGCCCATAGGAGGTGGTCACGATCCGCCCCCGGGGGGTGCTCACGAACCGGTCTTCAAAAAGGCCAAAAATCCATGTTTTTTCCATATTTCTGCATGTGTTCACGGAAACGGACGTAACTTTCAAACCGTAAGGCCGATTGGACCAAACGAAAGCTCTACTTGAAGTTAATTCAGAGGCCTACAAATATTTGATGTGTTTAGATCGAAACGAGGTCGTTTAATAGGGGTTTAGGTCTAGTTTATACTGATGTTGTGATTTTGACCAAACTGCCCTGTGTCTTCTGACGATGCTTCCAATGCCGGAGAGTGATATTATCCAGAGATTCCGTATGTGATAGCATTTGCCAAAAAGTGTTTTAACATGATCTTTGCTTTGGGTAGCCTGGTCACAAAGTAGGTTAACAGCACTAGTGGTGGAAGTCTACTCGGACCCGACCGACATATCCAGCAGCCACTAATGTTGAACCTAATGTGGGAGGTCTAAGTATGCAAACACGAATTGGGCTAAGACACGAGGTTAGGCCCAACTGTTGATAAGACTGCCCAGACCCGACCGACATATCCAGCATCCACACGTTGTAGGCCTAATGTAGGAGGTCTAGCCTATTATAAACCATAAATGGACATGGTAATAAGCTAGACTATTTAACCTAAACTAATCCATAAGGGATTGTATGAATAAGAACTGAAGTCAGCGTTAAGTAAAATTTATTGGATCAGTGGGAGGCTTAAGTAAATCTTGGGTAGGTGGGTAATATTAGTATATATAGACCAACAAACTTAACCCGATAAGGTTATGTAATTAAAGACACCTAGTGATATACATAATCAGTGGAAATAATAAAGTTATGTAATTAAAGACACCTTTTAGGGTAAACATAACTTGTAGAAATGATAGGGTTATGTATTAAAGACACCTATAGGTAAGCATAACCGGTTGGAAGATTGGGGGTTATGTATTGAAGACATCTATAGGTAAGCATAACCGGTAGAAAGATTGAAGTTATGTAATTAAAGACACCCTTTAGGGTAAGCATAACTGACATAGGGCTATGTAATTAAAGACACCTAAGGGTATTACATAGTGAGTGAAAAACCTAGTGGGGATACAAGACAAAGAGGAGAGCTTGTATCATATTGTGTGGGACCCATTTCAGTCAGTAACCTGGAGTTGGTATCAGATAAAGAACTCTGTACTAGGCGGAGAAGGGGCACGCTTACTGATTGATTATAAGAGTTCCAAACGAGACGAATGGTGTGGGCGGCGCAAACCGACCGGGCCATGTGCATGCATGAGCCGGGCAGAAGGGGATAAGACGACCGTGACACCAGTAGGTATGGTTGTGCACACCTTAATGGTTCCCACTTTAGGAAGTGATACCTCCTACTGTGGGGCCAGCATAGGATATTTACAGGGTAGGGAGCCTATCGATCAGGATAGTAGTTAGGATACATTAGGGTATACCTAAGTCTACCACCTTATAGTTGAGGGGATCATCTCTTTCTGAATATCTAGTAACAATGCAGAGTAATCATTAGTGAGGCACATACACCTTATCTTGCTTACCATGTCACACCTACCTTTTATGTAGCTATCTCTTTCTTATCCACTTTATATTCCTATCATGTTACTTTTATTTATTTACTGGCTAAAAGTAAATAAACTCGCCAAACTTTATGTCTGACCCTTTTTGTTTCCTCTTCTTTCTTCTGTTCCCCCCGCAGGTTCTTAACGTAGGGAATTCTCAGGCTTAGTCCGGATTCTGCTGTCCTCTTGCTTGGAGCTTCTAGATGTATTTCTCAAGCTTCTATCTTTGCTACTATGGCTTATGATTTAGGGATTATGCTTTCTTTATTATTGTACTCTGATATTTAAAGTATAAGGCAACAGTTTTAATGATGTACCGAGTTTTTGTATTTTCAGACATATGGTGTAACCGTTCTTTATGATTAATAAATGTTTTTAATTCCGCTGCTATTTTATATCTGTCATGTAATGTTTCTGTTTTTGTTTACCTATAACGCTTCATGAAAGTTAATGCATTCCCTTAGTAAGTGACATTAACGGACGTGGGGTGTAACGGTTGGTCCTTTTTTGATTTTTGAATGGATTGGGAACCTCGCCTATTAAGTTGATCCACCTTAGAAGATGGCAAAGGTGCACAACGTGTTTCTCATTTAAGAAAGTTTCTGCATAATTCCAATGAATCTATCATGCCATATCAATTTAATGATATCAAAGTGGAACCAAAAGCTTTCGAGACTCGCAAGCCTATTCATATCATTAGGCATGATACGAAGCGACTTAGAAGGAATGTTGTGAAGCTTATCGAGATCTAGTGGGGTGAAAATGAGAGTGATTGCACTTGGGAGAATGAGGAGAGTATGTGAGGATATTATATCTGGAACTCTTTACTTGGTAAGATTTTAATTTATCGCTTTTATTTTCATTTACGATATCATCAATTTTCCCTTGTGTAGTGTCATGCATGCTAGGGTAGGTTTAGGTTATTTATTTTCTTTCATGATTGCTATGCATGAATGTTTGATCTTAGTGGATGAATATGGCTGAAAGGAATGCAGGATGAACTTGTTGACTTGTTTAGGAATTTGGAGGGTGAAATTTCTAATGGGGGAAGAATGTAACAACCCGTAGAATACATGTTGGAGGATCTAGGATATTTATGTTCTTTGCATAGGAGGTCATATGATTCGATAACTTTGGAAAATAACTAATAGAGTGATTTCTTACCTTTGCAAATTTCGTCGATTTTCATGTGATCATTTTTCCCTTGACGAATATTATTTTGTCCATAACTTTAGATTGGAAAGGAATACGGATCTAAGACCATTTTCATTAGATCCGGATGATGGTTTCATATTCCATAGAATGGTCACGTTAAGAAAATGGACTTGCCATTGGGGAGAAATGGTTAAATTAAAGTTTTGGGATAGGTTTGGATGGCTTAACTAGATAAAGAGGTCTGTAGTGAGTGAGTCCAAGGCCCATTTTGGGATTGGGGTTTGGAGGATGAAATGGGCAGGAGAATTATCTCCTAGTCATATGGGTAGGAGAATTATCTCCTAGTCATTGCACAATTCCCAGAATAGATTTAACTCCATTGATGGCTTCCTCCTATCAAATCTTCCATTAAACCTTACTTTAATTAGCCAAATCTTATCATTAGTAATGGATTAGTACTAATCAACATAAACTCTAAATGAAAGATGATGCAAACATCTAGGGGCTTGTGCAAATCATCATTCTTTTAGATCTGGTAAGATCTTGGGGATTAAGGTAAGCGGTTAGTGTTTTTGCTTACTAATTAAGGTATGATAAACTATAATCACCTTTTAAAAATACGAAAAATGCTTATAAATCATATTTAATTATGTCATCACACATATGTAAGTTTGGGGTAATTTGGATAACCTGGAATTTAAGGGTATTCCTAGACTACCTTATGAACATGTTCTATCTCCCTTCTTTGATGCTTTTATTTACATTGATTTGATTAAATGTTTGTTTGAGGATGTTTTTTATATTAGATCTTTGATACAGAAATGCTTGAATGGATGTAAATGCCGAAAGAATGGTGGGTTAGGAATATGAAGTCCAATAGTGGTTTCTAAGGTAGGGATCAGTGTGCTTCGGAGTCCTTGACCTGGATCAACATACGATTTCCGTGTGACAACCAAGAAGCTCCCAAAAGACTAGCTACAAATTTTCATGTCACTAGAAGTTTGTGTGTTCGAGTTATGGTGTTGAGTAGTCCAAATTAGCATAGTCAACTTGGTCTCGGATCGGTATAAGTTTTGGCCCCAAATCGGCATGGTGAACTTGGTCTTGGATCGGTAAATTTTGGTTCTAGATTAGTATGTTTCAACTGATCTCGGATCAATATTAGTTTGGTCTCGGATCAGTATACTACAACTTGGCTTCAGTTCGATGTAAAGGGTTCAACTCTAAATCGATATAGGAGGCTTCAGTCTAGGACGACATGGTGCAACTCATTCCGGATCGGGTCAATGAGATTTCAGATTGGTTGAGTATAGAGGGTGACTTTTCGGCCTAGTATGATTAAAGCTAAGGAACCAGATAGGTATGCCGAGCACACCAAGTCGGATCAAATTGGTGCGCCAAGCATACCGACCCGTCCACCAATCCCATAAATTGAAGCAGTATTGATTCGAATTCAAATGGGTTTCCAGTCCAGTGACCCCTAAGGAGGGGTGGTATGCTTTTCTGGAGTCTTGGATTGCAATTTACAGCACAATAATCAGCATGACAAGCTGTTTCGGTGAGATTGTACCTATTGAAGAATGACTCCAGTAATAACTAGCTTTTTTCCGAGATGCGAAGTAAGTCAAATAGGAAAGGTACCATGGAAGCATAGCTAGGGCGTGTGATTGATTGGACGACACGATTATTTGTCTATAACTAGTCCCATCCAAGAAGGTTCCAAGCTGGAAACCATAGAGATAGTTCCTAAGATATGTTTTGCTATGGATAATGTATGCAAAGGGATGACTAATGATTAAAGTTTATATGGGTACTCCGGGAAGAAGGGGTAGTAGATGTGTGGTTTATTGGACCGACTCCGGGTCCTATTCTTAGTCTGGGAGATTGTTCCCAAGTCCGGGAAACTAGCGACACACTTAGACCTAGTCTGGGTCCTTATCCTGGGAAGTACAAGTTGGCATAACCAAGTTTCTGGCCTATAAGTGGCACAAATTCGGGTTCATATAGACTAAGGTTTATCATATATCCAAGGTATTGAGTGAGTGAATGTGAGTACGGAAGATGATTTTTTGTACTAGCTTGCTATTACACTATCACACACACTTATTGATACCTAGTAGCATGTTGACCTTAGAGTATATTATTGTATGTGCTAACTCTTTGGTGTAGGATCTAAATTAACCCTAGAGGGGAGGGGGTGAATAGGGTTTATCACTGATTTTTGCTGAGTAATTAAATAATATCAACACATATAATAATCAGAGTAAATGCAGAAAATAAATAACACACAGATATACCCAGCTTCGGCAAAACCCTGCCTACTGCTGCATTCCCCAAGGTTTCTACTAGGAGTTAAAACAATCTCTATGCTTACAATCCCCTGTAAACTCGCGACACTCGCACCCAACGGTTCTTAACCCTATGCTCAAAACCCTGCACTGGTTTCTATTCCCATAACCATATTTCCCCGAATTACAAACCCGTAATTTGTCTCCCTAGTTTATAGACAAACAAGAAAACTGTCAACAAGATTTTCAAGATTAAAAACACTAAAATAAAAACAATAAACAAAACAATTTAAAGCCAATAAATTAAAACCCTAGTTTAAAAGTCATTTATCCTTTAAGTAATTTTTGGCCGGCTCTTTTACTCATTTGCATCCCTCTTCATTTTTTATTTTTGGCCCGATCCCCTTTACTCTCTGGAAATAAAAAATGGTGGAGGTGATTTGGCTAGGGTTTTGATTCTCCTTAGATTTGTAGCGTCGCCCTCTCGTCGTTGATGATCTTCGATTCCAATGGCTATCTTCGTTGCTTATACTTCAATTTAACCCAAGTGATTTCCTGCTATGATTTTTAATTCGAGTTTTGGTTTGAATTATGATTGAATTTGGATGGTTTGCCAGTGATGAATCAGTGAATATTTATAGGGTTAAAATCTGAATTATATGCTCTGATTTCATGAATGACTTGGTCACGATATATACGAGAATTTTGTTGTGGATTTGGTCCTGATTTTCCCCTGATTTACTGCGTTGATTTCTTCGGATGATTTATGGGATTTCTTCGAATTTGAACTTGAATGAATATAAAGCTTTGGCTACTTAAATCCACGACTTGAATTTTTTGAGTTTGAATTATTCAAACACTCTGGAATTTGCATGTTCATAGTTTGAATTGGTCATTTAAAAAAAATGCCATGTATATATTTTTCTGGACTTATTTAAACCATGTTCTCCTTGCTAATATTATGCATTTCCAATATACATTTCCCTTTACCATTGAATCTTGTTGATACTACTTGATCTGTCTTTGACCATACTTGATCATTTTTGAAACTGATAAGAACTAATTTTATGCCTCTTCAATTTTGTTCACTTGAAATATCTTAGTTCACTTGTTAACTAAAAGGTTGATCAGATACTATCCTTGACATGCTAATAATCTATCCCATTTACTATTGTTGTTGCATGTACTATATCCAAATGATTTGATCTTACTGTTGCCATAGAATATTGTGATATTTGCCATATTTGACACAACCAATTTATGAAGACAATTAAGCAAGTTTTATTTACTAAGTTGCACCTTGTTTGCCTAGCATGTAATGATGCTCTTTATATTTTCACCTCTCAGACTTGTACTCATATATGCATACATAAATATATGTACATATAAATCAGTTCTGTCCCCCTTTGAATGTATAGCCCGGTTACACCTGTGTTTTTCCACTTGGGCTTGGCTCATGAAGGTTTCTGGTCACATTGCTGCTTCATTTATTATTTTTCCATTACTGTGCTGTTTGTGCACATTTGCAACAACATTTGAATACATACCATAACCTGAAACTGCTTTCATTTTTGTTGGTATTACACTTGCACATTCATGAGACCCTTGCTTATGTGTATGTCTGCATGTTCATTGCCATGTGCTCGACTCATGTTACCGTGTCATGCATGTCCATTATATTATGCCTATCACTTACACGTTGTTGATCCATATGTGCATATTCATTGAACTACACTTTGAGGCTTGAATTAATATTGAAGTACTTTGTTCACTTGACTATTTGATCTTGCTGAACCATGCTGAATCATGCCACTTTATTGACCCATATGAATGAGACATATATTCTGATATTTGCACATTGTTGTTGTTCTATGTATGTTGTCATTGAGCTTTTGTTGCTGTGGCCTTTTTTTAATCTTATTTGCACTTGAACCTATTTGCTGTACCATTTTTGTTTTGTGTCGAGCCATTTCTTTGCCAAGTTTCATGTTGCACTGTGTCAAGTCGATCAACTTGGTTGCTCCTCAGTTGCTATACTGCATTTTGATTGGCGAGGTAGTGCATGCATGTATATTTATACACGTGTGTACATACAACCATTTAGAATAATATTCCTGTCCTTGCATATCACACTGAGTCAGAAAAATGATGAGAAACACATCGAAATTCTGAGGCAAATAAAAATAAATTTATATTTGCTTGTATTTAATTTTATTTCTATTGTAGTTTACTGTGTGTGTTTTTCTATTTGTAATAGGTATGCCGATAGTGACTGATAGCTGGACTGGACCTGGAGCACATGAAGACAAGTATACATGTCAGTGTCTGTGAATATTTAAATGAGTGATCGAGTGAATATGTACTAAATGATGAGTGATGTAGTGAGGAACAAATGTACTGAATGAGAAGATTGTACTAATATTTGTAATAAACAAATTCGATTGAAATAAAATATTATTTTATTGTGTTTAAATCAAATTGTCTATCGTATTCAAATTAATCCAGTAGTACAATTCCATGTAAAATATTATAACTATGAATATACAATAGTGGAGTTAGAATGTTGTACTATTTCGGATTTTGAAATAAAATATTTAATTGTATTAATATACTATGAATATAATCAATTGTGTATAATAGTATATTATTCAATAAATATTTATTTCTATGAAACGGTGTAATATAAAATAGTACAATTACAAACACATTTAAATAATATTATATGTTTGTTATTATCAAACAAAAATCATACAACACATTGTTGTACCTAACAATCTCCCCTTTTTGATGATGAAAAATACATACAAGATTTTGAATGTGTTAAATGTGTTTGAACATGAAATATATTACTCCCCCTATTTGTATGCTCCCTCTACAACTGAACTCCCCCTATATATGTGGAAAAATATAAATAATGAAATTTAATTGACCATTCTTCCCCTAGGTATTTAATTTACAATCTTAAAATATTCTTGCATTAAATACTCATCAATCTAAATCTTGACAATTCTCCTCTTTTTGTTATCATCAAAAGAATAATAGAAATTGAAATAAAGACAAATATATACCATAAATATAAATTCAAATTAAGAGAGAGAATATATATCACAAATCCCATTTAATTAAACAAAAATCATACTAAACTTTGAATCAGAAGCAAATTTCACTTTCAAAATGAATGGATTTACGATGGATTTTATAAAATGAATAGGGTTAGTAGTAACTTAAATTTTATCCTCTCTAATGAGTTCCATCCGCACAGCCCAAAGATCTTTTAAGTGAGAATGGAAGCACAAAGAGATAGAGGTAATCCACCCATGCATAACCGCGAGGACTTTTAAATGAGAGTGAATACCAAGGATTATTTATTATTATTATTATTAGTTGATAATCTCATCAAAAATTTCTTTATTTCCAAGTATAATTTAAACTCTCCACATTATATAAAACCATGATGAGTGACAGAAATATGGTGGAAATAGAAAATGGTCGTGAAATAAGCTCTAATTCAAAGATATTATAAAATCTATCCAATCATCATGAGATTTAAAATAACATCTCCTCTAGTTATGAATTATACCATGGTCATAACTGATCACAACTTCATAAATCTATTAATAATTTTGATGAGTTCCAAGACAGTTCAAATTAGTCTATAATCTCAATTTCTGAATAAATAATCAAGAATATTTTTAAAAATTGAGAATATCAATTTCAAGAGGAGTTTTCGAAAATATCAATGCAAGTTGAGAATCAGTTTCAAAAATCAATCAGTAGAATGTGAAATTATCTAATATTTCTAACGGTGACTGCTCCTAGACAACTTTAAACCACTTATATATTTAATTCAAATTGCCTATGAATTTTAATGAAATCTAGTCACTGATTTTCCAACCCATCGTTCAATCACCAAGAAACTTAAACAATCAAATCAATTTCCTTATCAGAGCAGCACAAGATCATTTTCAAAGCAAGAATCACAAGTGAATTTTTTAGAGAATTTTTAAACTAGCACAAGAAACAGTCAACGATCAAATCTGAGGGTAATTATTTGAAATCACTTGAGAACAAAAAATAAAATTTTATAATCCAAGAAATTCAGCAATCAATCACAAATGATTTCAAAATCAATATAATCAAGCGAAGTAAAATAAAATAAAATTTCACAACTAATCGATCATGACTTTCAAGTAGTCCGCTGTACTGAGTTTAGTTTTTTAATATTTTCCAAAAATGAATAACAAGAAACTCAAAATAGCAAAAAAATTTGCAATTTCATTAGCATTCGAGAACATAAATTTCATAATTCCAATTTATAGTGTTCAAGATGTGCTCAAAATGTTATGACCCTGTCAATATAAATCAACATAAAATAAAATTAAAAGGAAATAAAATTAAAAGGAAATAAAATAAAAACAAGAGTTTAGAGATCATACCTGTCTTACCATAATCAATGTGAACCAATGAATCTCCAACTCAGAAAGATATGGCTAAGGAACTCCAAATAATTCAATAGTATGGAACAACTTGAATTTTATCTCTCTTGAGCATAGTTGTTCCTTAGCCCCTCCTCGGTACTGTAACACCCCGTATTTTCTGAGAATATTAAAATAACAAATTAAAGAATAATTTATTTGAAAAAGAGGAATGAGAAAAGAATGATGTTTAGCATTCTTCTAAGGTTTGTAAGCAAAAGACTTAGTAGCTCATTTGGTCAGAACATGTGACTTGCATACAAGAGGTACAAAGTTCGAACCCCGCCAACGCCATATTTTTGTTTTAGGGGAATGGCTAAAAAGTGGCTCAATGTGAACGCAGTTCAAAAAGTGATTTAGTGTGAAAATGGTTAATTATGAAGAAGTTATTAAGTCATGAAGTTTGTATGCATATGAGAGAAATATATATATAGATATATATATAAATTAAATAAATAAATATTCAAAAAAAAAAGTTCAAAACAGCGAATCGGGAAGGGGAATAGCCGAACCGCACCATTTTTGGAGTCGACCGGAGGTCAATCCACGGTTTTTGGTTGCCAACCCGTGGCCCAATTCGCCCTAAGGGCTGATATGGCACCTGAGTGGTCCAGATCAGTTCTAGGGTTAATCCTAAGGCCTAAATAACTTCCTACACCTATATATACACCCTAAGACCTAACCCTTATTCAAAAATATTATCTATGACACCATTATGCTGTCAAATTCTCTCTTATACCCTAGCCGCCGCCTCTAAATCAAATCTTAAGTGTTCAACTTCAACTCAAATTAAAGATTAGAGCTTCTACAACAATTCAAGAAGATAAATCAGCAACACCGCAACGTTTCTACACCAATTTCAGTGCATAATTCTATTCTTTAACCACGAAAGGTGAGTATGGTGATTTTCACAATATAATGGGATTAAAAGTAACATGATGAAGTTGTAAAGAGGATTCATATGTATGTATGTAATTTAAATCTCATCCAAGTCTTCACCTTTTTGATTCATGTCATCATTTGCCTATGTTTCTATGTAAAGTTCGTACCTTTATCAGTTTATTCATGTTGAATCTGTCATTATGCCTCTATGCTAGTTTACATGCCCCTTTATTTCATGATGCTGTGTTAATTCCATTTTTCTGTGATTTGATTCTCTCTTCTTATCCCTATTCCTTTTATTTTTGGATCTAGGCTACCTTCGAGCCTATGTTAAAAATACGCGCGAATGCAAATTCGTGGGAATGATGGGAATATATGAAATATGGAAAATTGGATATTATTGGATAATTGGATAATATGTGAAATTGGCATATTTGGGTATGAATTAAAGGAATTGATGAAATTGCCTATAATTGTAAATTTGTAATTGAGGCTAATTAATATGTAATTAGTGACAATTTGGAATAAGCAATATTATAAACATGATTATATGTTTAATTGGATATACATGACATGAAAATTGGGTATGGGTGAAATACGATTATTAATAAACCTTTGACACGAGGTTAGCCACAATTGTGGCGTAAGACTACCGGAACCGCCCGGCAAATCCAGTTGCCACAATTGGACGTCTAATGTGAGAGGTCAAAGGAATGAATTGTAGGCGCAACGGTTAATGACACGAGGTTAGACCCGGTTTGTGGCGTAAGATTGCCCGGAACCGCCCGACAAATCCAGCGGCCACAAAGCGTGCGGTCTAATGTGGGAGGTCATGCATCGTTTGTCATAAGGAATGAATTAAGGAATACTAACCATAATAAGACATGGGTATGGTCAGAGGGTTAAGTGGGGTGACATGTAAATTATGACATGTAAATATGGACTTAACCAGTATAAGATAAGACATGTAAATTATGACAATGGACTTAACCATAGCGTGTGTAAGACATGGACATTTAAATTAAAATGGTTAAGTGGGAGAAAAACCTAGTGGGGACCAAGCATAGGTGGAAGGCTTGTGTCGGATGGGGGACCCGTTTCAACCATAACCCGTTTGAGTATCTAATTGGGCCCGGTACTAGGCCAGGGTTGGGGCACGCTTACTGGACTTGAAACACCCCACCCTCCATTAAGGTCACTCACAAAGGGAATGCCTTAACTTTGGTGGAGGTTTGTAAGTAAAAGTCACAGATAAAACACAAGACAGATATAAACACATATATAAGCAGCGGAAAACAACAGATTTTTTATTTCATAAATATGTGTTCATACAAAACATTTCCATAACTGTCATATAATAACTTCCAAAACATTACATCATCATTTCTATCTTGGTTATTAAATAAAGAAGCATAAAAACATAACTAAAACTGCATAAATCCCCATAGAGCGTGTCCAACAACCATAGCCAAGGAAAGAGAGTCCAAACCGTATATCTACTTTCTTGAAGCTTGCAAGGAATCTGATTAAGCAAGGTTGTTTCCTCCCTGTGGACCTAGGGAGGGGAACGGAAGAAAAGAAGACGAAAGAAAATAGGGTCAGAAATAAAGCCTGGTAAGTCTAGTGACTCTTCAGTATGTGAATAAGAAAAAGGGCATGATAGGTATAAACTGGAAATAGGAAGTATCATAAACTAAGGTAAAGCAGTTTTTGAATCGAATATACTATCGCACCCCACACTATATCTCTGCACCTACATGCATTGTCTCAACTGGCACCCCATGATCAGGGTGAAGTGATCCTCTTTCTAAAGATCGACTCCTACTCGCATAATCATCTGTGTCTTACGGCCCCCAAAGATTGTAGATACCTATGCTGGTCCCACCATGGGGTGTATCAAGTCCCATGGTGGCGGCCCCACACAATTCTAGAATGCATAGGTTATACTACTGGTGCCCTCAGTGCCCTGTTTGTCTGCTCCGAAGTGTGTGCACGCCCGCACTACATTAGAACCCACACAGTTGCACCCACCGCCATCGCTTTTGACCGCTTACAATCAGCCCAGTAATCGTGCCCCACCCTGCCTAGTTTCAGGGTACCATGATACCTAATTGGGTTACTGCTGAAATGGGTCCCCGTTACTAGGGTTTTCTAGTCAAACATGTTAAGTGGTTAATTGTCTGTATTTACCTAACCCCACCCATCAATTTATTTAACATGTTGAATTGGTTAAGTGTTTTAGTTAACTTGACCCTACCATCCTGGCTTGTTTGTCCTTAGCTTTTTAAAGCACCGACCACTCACATTAGACAGGTATTGTTACAGTTACTGGATGTGCCGGTCCGTTCCGGACAGATTTACACCGTAACTCAGTCTAACCTCGGGTCCTTATTGGGCTTAATGGTTAACCTCTCATATTGGATAGGTATTGTTGTGACTACTGGACAGCCGGGCGGATCCGGGCAGGTTTACATCACAACTCAATCCAACCTCGTGTTAAGCATACCCGTATTTTCTAAATTTACGTATTTGTCTTTATTACTAGTTATATGTAAATTTGCTAACAATTAAATGTTATGGCCCACTTTCCAAGTTTAACATTTTTGGTATAAGAAATTATACCATTCAAGTGCCACCAATTTTGGCATGTGAAACATGCCAATTTCATATATTTTCACCATTTATGTCAAGTTTCCCATAATTACCAATTTTCCCAACGTTACCCCGTCTAAATATTAGGCTAACAATCTTAGCCTAATTTTCGTTCGCATGGTTTTTAACATATAATTTTAGGCTAAAAATTAGCCTAATTTAGCGTACACAAAATTGGCATTCATTAACATAAACATGACATAGGTGTAAACTTGGCATTATTGGCATAGTCAATATGAACATCATAGGTGTGAACTTGCAAAATAGTCAACATACATATATGTGAATTTGCAACATAGACTGAATCATGGGTTTCAACTTGTCATGTGAACTTGCATTAAAAAGGGGGATCTAACTAAACAGGTGTCTCATGAATTAGCATATGATTTAGACAACATAAGCCTAAACATGTTTAGATCTAGGCATAACATCGAACATCACTAGAATATAACAAGAATATGACATGTCCATAAAATATGTATGATTTCATCACATGTGTGAACTAGATCCAATCATGTTTACTACTATAACATGAAACTTGTATTAAAATGGATCTTGGCATGGATCCAATTATGAACTTTGCAACTTTTGTATAAACATATGAACATGTATATGAACTTAATCATTTAGGCATAAAGTATATACATGAGATCTTAACTTGGACATATCGCATATAACTTATATAATCACATAAACATATAGGTGTAGATTACAACATGAACTATACAACTTGCATGTGATGTTGTTTTCATTTGAATGGATCCAACACCAAGTAAATTTAACCACAAACATTCCAACCATTCTCAATACAACCATTTCAATACATAGATATGAATTAACATCATCGTTATGCAATAGCACAATTCCACTTCCAATTTACATCGAATCAAGTCTTAATTTTATTCCCATCGGAATAATCACTATACTTACAACAAACGACGGTCTTGTTTTCTGATTTCTGAGTTCTGAATTTGAATTGCTTTCCTTTGGGTAGACAAACGTTGTTCTGATTCTTGTTTTAACTTTAGTTTTGGCTCGTCTCTAAGCTTTTCTACAAGTGGAGGCTCCTCTCAGTTTTCTCCCGACAGCATGGCGGCTCCGTCTCTAATTTTTTATGTGAATTTAGGTTGGAGACTTAAGTTGTTTATATAGAATTTCAGATTGATTTGAGTCATCAGATGATCATAGATGAATCTAGACCATTCACTTCGAGAGGAGCCAACCAGAATGCGACAAATCAGCCCTAGTGACACAGCCAAGCTCAGAAATTCGACCAGAAACCGATCAGGCCAGCCAGGACCAAACCAGGTCGACCCCCAGGTCGACCCCCAGGTCGACCATGTTACCCAGGTCGACCCCCAGGTCGACCCTTTGGTCGACCTGGTGCCTGGGCGGGAATTTTCCCGCCCACCCAGTTTGGATCTGTTTTTCGAATTTTGAACTAAATTTGAACTATTTGAATTTTAAATTTGAATTCTGAAACTTCCGGAGGTCATAACTCCTTCATACGGAGTCCGATTCACGCAAACTTGGACTCTATCTCAGGAAGAATTCCAAGACGAGTGCAATGGCATAACCCGTTTCCCTTAATTCTTTCATTTAGAATTAATTATACTTTAATTTGTTAATTTAAAACTAACAGAAAATTCGGGGTGTTACATTCTCCCCTCCTTAAAGGATTTCGTCCCCGAAATCTTCAAGTCTAGGAGAACGTAAGTCCTAACATCCAATCGTCCATCTACTCAACCAATAAACACAGGCATCCATTGTCCTTAAAAGACTTCTAATGCTTCATGATCATATGCATAGTGTGTGTACATGTCCTTATCTAATGCAAAATCAGGTGGTCTACTGATTCAGTTGACCTCCTTAATGCGAATCATGTAAGTGCCATGAATCCATTATGTATGCAAATTTTTCCTACTCATAATTCTACATGAGTGCGCAACCATTCATACAAATGCGACATCCATATGACAACATATCAAGTTTCAACCACATACAAATATGAATACATATTTGCATATGCAATATGAAGTGACTGAGCCGATCTAAAACCTAGGTTGTGTGTGTGTATGCATCCACGAGCAACCACTAGCAACCACTTGCAACCACTTGCACCCACCATAACATGTTTCAAATACATGTTTACATCCAAAGGGGTTTCTACCTAAGGATAAAGGATAGTATCGAGGAGATATACCTAAAAAGATAGATACAAGCACAACTTAAGGAAAAAGAGAGGTCAAAGATGTACCCTCGAAAAGAAAAGGGTAGGCCGCGCGTATTCTATCCTCAGTTTCCCAAGTTGCGTCTTCCTCGGCGTCGCTCCACTGAACCTTAACGAGCTTGACTTCGCGGTTGCGTAGCTTTTTCACTTCAGTTCCTACGATTCGAGTTGGAACTCTCCTCACAGTTGCTCCGCGTTCCACTTTGGCTTCTTCTAGAATGCTTGGCTCCACCACTTCTGCAGATTCATGTAGACATTTCCGGAGATGAGAAACGTGAAAAACGTTGTGAATTCCAGCCAACCTTTCGAGCAGCTCTACTCTATAAGCCATTTTCCCAATCTTCTCGATGATAGGGAACGGTCCTACAAATCTTGGTGCTAGCTTTCCTGCGGATCCAAAGATAACGACGTTCCTTAAAGGGGATACCTTAAGGAAAACCCTGTCCCCAACCTTAAACTCAAGGTCAGTCCTTCTTTTTTTTGCGTAGGATTTCTGTCTATCTTGGGCAGTCTTCATTCTCCTTCGTATCAAGTCTACTTTTTTTGAAGTCTCTCTAATCATGTCTGGCCCAAGTATAATCTTGTCAGTAGACTCCCACCAACAAGTTGGTGATCGGCACGGTCTTCCATATAGAGCTTCGAAGGGCGCCATGGCGATAGTGGCTTGGTAACTGTTATTGTAGGCAAATTCCACTAAAGGAAGATGATCCTCCCAAGTCCCTCCGAAGTCAAGAACACATAGTCTCAAAAGATCTTCTAATACTCTATTCACCCTTTCTGTCTGACCATCATTTTGGGGGTGATAGGCCGTGCTCAAGCATAACTGTGTGCCTACAGCTTCTTGCAGACTCCGCCAAAATTCGCTCGTAAAGATGGGATCTCTGTCACTCACTATGCTGGAGGGTATTCCATGGAGTCGAACTATTTCCTTGAGATAAAGAGAAGCTAGAGATAAGGCAGTCCTTCTACTCTTGATAGGTAAAAAGTGGGCGCTTTTAGTAAGCCTGTCCACTATTACCCAAATGCTAGTATTGCCTCTTCTTGACCTAGGCAACCCGTCAATGAAGTGCATTGAAATGCTATCTCACTTCCATTGCGGGACTTCTAGAGGATGAAGCAGTCCTCCAGGCTTCTTTTGTTCCGCCTTGACCTGTTGGCATGTCACGCACTTAGAAACGAAATCTGCCACGCCCTTCTTCATGCCGCTCTAATAGAAAACTCTCTTTACGTCCTTGTACATCTTGTCTCCACCTGGATGTATTGTCATCTTGGAATGATGTGCTTCCTCGAGAACCATCTTTACTAAATCCCTGCTTGTGGGACGCATAGTCTTCCATCCCGTCTCAGCCAACCCTTATCATCGATGGAGTACCTATTGAGGTGACTGGAAGTTTCACCCCTAATTAGTTTATCAATCACATCAACAAGCTGAGGGTCTTCGCGTTGTGCGGCCCCTATTGAGTCTAAAAGAGTGGGCCGTACTTCTAAGGATGCCAATAAACCAGGTACAAAATCAGAGGAGGGCCTAAAGTCAAAACTGGCTATATACTCCAAGCTTTGCCTTTCCACAAAGAGAGGGCTTAGGGTCATCTTCTTTCTGCTCAATGCGTCTGTTACTACGTTGCCTTTGCCAAAAGTATAGGAAATCTCCAAATCATACGAGGCAAGGAACTCTATCCACCTTTGCTGCCTCAAGTTAAGATCTTTCTGTGAGAAAAGATACTTCAACGATTTATGGTCAGTATATAACTCGAACTTCTCACCTAGGAGATAATGGCGCCAAGACTTAAACGTAAAGACGATGGCGGCCAACTCAAGATCGTGGGTTGGGTAGTTCTTTTCAGGAACTCTCAATTGTCTTCCACCATAAGCTACTACCCTCTCTTCTTGCATCAGAACAGCTCCTAGTCCCGTTCCACAAGCATCCATGTATATGGTGAACATCTTGCGTCCATCTGACAAAGTCATAACTGGGGCTGTTGTGAAAGCCCTTTTTAATCGTTGGAAAGCAAACTCGCAATCCAAATCCTAAACGAATGCCAGATTCTTCTTTGTTAGCCTTGTGAGTGGAGCTGAGATTTTCGCGAAATCCCTAATGAACTTTTGGTAAAAACCGGCTAGCCCAAGAAAACATCAGACTTCGGTTGCATTTCTCGGTGTCTTCCAATCTTGCACTGCCACCACTTTCGCGGGGTCCACAGCTAACCCCTCTTTGGACACTATATGTCCAAGAAATCTTACTTCTTCTCTCCAAAAGTGGCACTTGGAGAATTTGGCTTTTAGCTGATGAACTCGAAGAGTTTCCATGATCTCCTTCAGATGCTGAGCATGTTCTTCCTCATTCTTTGAGAAGATCAAAATATCGTCTACGAAGACCACCACGAACTTATTGAGGAATTCTCTGAACACCCTTCTCATTAGGTCTACGAAATAAGCGAGTGCGTTTGTCAAACCGAAAGGCATGACAAGCCACTCGTAGAAACCATCTGGGGTTCTGAACGCCGTTTTATCAATGCTATCTTCAGCTACCCTTAGCTGATGGAACCCAGTAGCCAGATCAAGTTGGGAGAAGACCGATGCACCTACAAGCTGATCAAACAAATCGTCTATTCTGAGAAGCGGGTGTCTATTCTTTTTAGTCAGCTTGTTTAGATCCCTATAGTCCACACAAAGACGTAACGAACCATCTGCTTTAGTGGCGAACACCACTGGAGCACCCCATTCCGAGATACTTCACCTTATAAACCCCTTCTCGAGAAGCTCCTTAACTTGCTTACTGAGCTCCTTTCTCTCCTTTGGAGTCATGTGTCTAACAGGCAGAGCTACGGGCTTTGCATTATCAACAAGATATATGCGGAAGTCTATTTCCCGCTTCGGAGGTAAGCCTTTCACCTCTTCAAAGACATCCGGATATTTCCGGACCACTCTAACCGACTGCAAATTCTCAACAGAAGCGTCAAGAGATTCTAGATAACTAAGCATAACAGCATTTAAGGGATTACAAGAAATTTCTAGAGTGTTACCGAGCCGAGTCAAGAGTCTAACCACTCTTTTCTCACAATCGAGAATGACACCATTACTGGATAACCAGCCCATGCCTAAGATCAATCCATATCCTGAGAAGCCCAAAACAAAGGCGCTACATCTAAATTCAACACTTAGAATAGAGATTTTCAAATCCAAGCAAACCATCGACAAATAAGCCGAGCCCCCAATTGGATTTGAAACAACCAAGGGATCTTCTACCATACTAGTGTCTAGGTGCAGAGATTCTACTAAGGCAGATGAAATAATGGAGTGTGATGCACCAGAATCAAAGAGAGTGCGAACTGGATGATCATAAAGGTAAACTAAGATTTCTACAGAAATATTTCTACCTCGTTCCTACGGAGGTGCCACCAGTGCGTGAACCTGTCCTCCTGAGGTGGATCCAGTCCTCTGTCCCTGCCCCCGCTTCTTTGGGTAGTCCTTAGCCAAGTGTCCCGTCTCTCCACAATGGAAACAACCACCACTCATCTTTGCCTTCTTCTTCTTGCAGTCTTTTGCTATATGTCCAACAATGCAACAAAAATTGCACCTTCTCTTTTCATGGGTTTTGTTGTTCTTCCCGCCTTTCTTGAAGTCTGTTTTCTTAGCCTGTAAACCACCTTTCTTTTCTTGAGGCACTTCCACCTTTGCCTCTTTCTTGCCTTTATCTTCCTTGTGTAGCAGCGCCATGTCCACCAAGCTTTCATAGGTCGCTCCCATGGGTATATGGGTCATAGCAAGGTTGTGTAGAGGCTCATTCAGACCTTTGACGAAGCAAAGGGCCTTCTTGTGTTGGGTGTTTACTAAATCCAGCCCAAATCTGGCCAGCTGATTAAACTGATTGACGTATTCCTTGATTGTCATATTTCCTTGTTTAAGAGTTAGGAACTTCTCCATCTGCAGGCTTCTTTCAGCTTGGGAGAGGAACTTCATCTCAAACCTCATCCTGAAATATTCCCAAGTCTCCACTGGCCTCTCAGCATGGGTAACTTCCCACCAATAGGAAGCTTCATCTTTAAGCAACCACACTGCTAGTTGTATCTTTTGCCTGTCGTCAACTTCGAAGATGACGAACAAATCTTCGGTCTCCTTCAGCTAGTTCCTTGCTGCCATAAATGATTCAATACCATAAAAGTCCTTTCCACCCATAGCCTTGAAGTTTCTACACGTCTTAGCGAAAGTATTTCCACGAGGAGGAGGAGGAGGAACCGCTGCCACTGTGGGAGGAGGAATGTCTGCTGGGCCCGCACCATTGGCCCTAGCCTCTAGGTACCTTCGGAACCAGCAAGGGATCGGTACTCCTTCTGGAAAGTTAAGATCTCCAGACATGCTGGAACAAAAAGGAAAGTATTCAAGACAAAAGGATAGAGAGATAGTGCATATGGATTTCGGGGAATTATGCCTTTTAAAAACAACGCTTTTCTTAAAAAAATGCTTCTTTAAACTTCTTTTTGAGAATAGTTTCAAAAACTTTTATCTAGTCCGGTAAATCTGTGCTCTGATACCAAGTGAAACACCCCACCCTCCATTAAGGTCACTCACAAAGGGAATGCCTTAACTTTGGTGGAGGTTTGTAAGTAAAAGTCACAGATAAAACACAAGACATATATAATCACATATATATAAGCAGCGGAAAACAACAAATTTTTTATTTCATAAATATGTGTTCATACAAAACATTTCCATAACTGTCACATAATAACTTCCAAAACATTACATCATCATTTCTGTCTTGGTTATTAAATAAAGAAGCATAAAAACATAATTAAAACTGCATAAATCCCCATAGAGTGTGTCCAACAGCCATAGTCAAGGAAAGAGAGTCCAAACCGTACATCTACTTTCTTGAAGCTTGCAAGGAATCTGACTAAGCTGGGTTGTTTCCTCCCTGTGGACCTAGGAAGGGGGGAAACGGAAGAAAAGAAGACGAAAGAAAATAGGGTTAGACATAGATCCTGGTAAATCTAGTGACTCTTCAGTATGTGAATAAGAAAAAGGGCATGATAGGTATAAAATGGAAATAGGAAGTATCATAAACTAAGATATAGCAGTTTTTGAATCGAATATACTATCGCATCCCACACTATATCTCTGCACCTACATGCATTGTCTCAACTAGCACCCTATAATCAGGGTTAAGTGATCCCCTTTCTAAAGATCGACTCTTACTCGTGTAATCATCTGTGTCTTACGGCCCCCAAAGATTGTAGATACCTATGCTGGTCCCACCATGGGGTGTATCAAGTCCCATGGTGGCGGCCCCACACAATTCTAGAATGCATAGGTTATACTATTGGTGCCCCCAGTGCCCTGTTTGTCTGCTCTAAAGTGTGTGCACGCCCGCACTCTGTTAGAACCCACACTGTTGCACCCACCACCGTCGCTTTTGACCGCTTACAATCAGCCCAGTAATCATGCCCCACCCTGCCTAGTTTCTGGGTACCATGATACCTAATTGGGTTACTGCTGAAATAGGTCCCCGTTACTAGGGTTTTCTAGTCAAACATGTTAAGTGGTTAAGTGTCTGTATTTACCTAACCCCACCCATCAATTTATTTAACATGTTGAATTGGTTAAGTGTTTTAGTTAACTTGACCCTACCATCCTGGCTTGTCTGTCCTTAGCTTTTTAAAGCACCGACCACTCACATTAGATAGGTATTGTTACGGTTACTAGATGTGCCGGTCGGTTTCGGGTAGATTTACACGTAACTCAGTCTAACCTCGGATCCTTATTGGGCTCAATGCTTAACCTCTCACATTTGATTGGTATTGTTGTGACTACTGGACAGTCGGGCGGGTCCGGGCAGGTTTACATCACAACTCAATCCAACCTTGTGTTAAGCATACTCGTATTTTCTAAATTTACATATTTGTCTTTATTACTTGTTATATGTAAATTTGCTAACAATTAAATGTTATGGCCCACTTTCCAAGTTTAACATTTTTGGTATAAGAATTTATACCATTCAAGTGCCACCAATTTTGGCATGTGACAAACATGCCAATTTCATATATTTTCACCATTTAGGTCAAGTTTCCTATAATTACCAATTTTCCCAACGTTACCCCATCTAAATATTAGGCTAACAATCTTAGCCTAATTTTCGTTCGCATGGTTTTTAACATATAATTTTAGGCTAAAAACTTAGCCTAATTTAGCATACACAAAATTGGCATTCATTAACATAAACATGACATAGGTGTAAACTTGGCATTATTGGCATAGTCAATATGAACATCATAGGTGTGAACTTGCAAAATAGTCAACATACATATATGTGAATTTACAACATAGACTGAATCATGGGTTTCAACTTGTCATGTGAACTTGCATTAAAAAGGGGGATCTAACTAAACAGGTGTCACATGAATTAACATATGATTTAGACAACATAAGCCTAAACATGTTTAGATCTAGGCATAACATCGAACATCACTAGCATATAACAAGAATATGACATGTCCATAAAATATGTATAATTTTGTCACATGTGTGAACTAGATCCAATCATGTTTACTACTATAACATGAAACTTGTATTAAAATGGATCTTGGCATGGATCCAATTATGAACTTTGCAACTTTTGTATAAACATATGAACATGTATATGAACTTAATCATTTAGGCATAAAGTATATACATGAGATCTTAACTTGGACATATCACATACAACTTATATAATCACATAAACATATAGGTGTAGATTACAACATGAACTATACAACTTGCATGTGATGTTGTTTTCATTTGAATGGATCCAACACCAAGTAAGTTTAACCACAAACATTACAACCATTCTCAATACAACCATTTCAATACATAGATATGAATTAACATCATCGTTATACAATAGCACAATTCTACTTCCAATTTACATCGAATCAAGTCTTAATTTTATTCCCATTGGAAAAATCACTATACTCATGTAACACCCCGTAATTCAGATAGTATTAATATTCACAAATTAAAGAATAACTAATCTCAGATGTGAGAATTGTGGGAAACGGGTTGCTCCATTGTGTTCGTCTCGGAATTCTAGTTGAAATAGAGTCCGAGTTTGCGTGATTTGGACTTCGTATGAAGAAGTTATGGCCATCGGAAGTTTCTGAAAATTTAAAACAGCTAGCAGAAAATTCAAAATTCAAAATTCGAAGTCAAACAGGCTAGGCGGGAAATTTCCCGCCCAGCGCCCCAGGTCGACTGGGGAGTCGACTGGGCAGTCGACACCCCAGGGACCAGGTCGACTACGCAAACGACCTGGGTGTCGACCTCGTCTGGCGGCTACGGTTTCTGGCTGACCTGTTTTTAATGGGCTAATGAACCATTAGGGTTTCTGACCTAATCTGGTTGGCTAGGATTAATTCTGAGATAATCTGACGGTCTAAAATAAACCCTAACTCTATAAATACCTAGGTAGTCTCTCACCCTAATTCATAAGAAAAATAGAATAGTTACCGTCATACCGTCGCCATGGAAATCAATGGAGCCGCCGCCAACTAAGAAGGAAGAAAAGCTAATTCAATTCTAATTCTGTCAACCCTAAAGCAAAGCAAAACTCTCTCTTTTCTTCTCTAAATTGTGAGTATGATGATCTTAACAAGATTATTATTATTTTAATTAGATTGAGTTATGAATGGATTATGAGTAGATGATGTGAATTATCATATATGTTGTTGTAAACCCTTTCTGCTATCATGTATGCTGTAAATCCAATGTTATGTGATGATGATATCTTATATGTTGTAAATCATGCTATAGTGATGTTATGTATGTTGAGAGTTTCTATGCTAAGTTGTGGTAAATCATACATGTTAAAAAGGCCATGATGTTACCATCTATGCTAGTTAGTTCATATTAATTAAATCATCATGTTTGGGCTATGTTGATCTATATAACAAGTTACATATGCAAGTTAGATTGATTAGAAAAGCTATGAACATATGCCATGACATCTATTTTGACATCTAGAATTATGCTATGATATATGTGATATCCCATGCTAGTTCACACCATCATTATGTTGCCTAAAAACCCCATATGCAAGTTTATGTATAGATTTGGGCTATGATCATATCATGTAAATTGTGACCTTTAACAAGTTGACACCTTTAGATCCTTAACATGTGTACTTTATGCAAGTTTCACCCCTATTATCATTAGATTCATTTTAATTGTCCATATGTTGTGATAATTTATTTTTGTGCTATAGGTTAGACTATTTGAGTCTAACGTATATTCTGCGTTGAATAAGCGAACGTATAAACGTGGGTAGGGGTAATATTAAGGATTTAATAATAAGAAGTTGGGGTGCAATTAATATGATTTTGCATGCCATAAGTGGATGGCCATAATTGAGTCAATTATGGACATCATTAAAAGTTGACTTAATTAATAATTTGAATAGGGAATTATTAAAACTGGGATAAAAGATTTTAAGTGTTAATCAATGATTAGGACACGAGGTTGGACTCGTTTGTGACGTAAACCTGCCCGGACCCGCCCGGAAAATCCAGTGGTCACAAATGTCAGCCCAATGTGAGAGGTACTAGGCCTAAACTAAAGCATAACAGTTGTAAAGACACGAGGTTAGACTCTTTTATGGTGTAAGACTGCCCGGACCCGCCCGACAAATCCAGCTGCCATAAATGCCAGTCTAATGTGAGAGGTCTTTATGAGGTTATGGCCTGAATGAATTAAGAAATACTTAACCAGATAAACATGTAAAGTGGGACATGGGGGTTAAGTAGGTGCCTTGGGTGGCACGAGGAATCTAGGGGGTGCCCTTAGTGGCATGTGAAATACGATTAGTAAGACTTAACCAAACACACATGTAATTGAACATGACTAAGAGGGTTAAGTGGGATATACTAGTGACAAGCTTAGGTGGGTAGCTTGTGGGGGCCCATTTCGACCAGTATCCCAAACGTATCTTTGTGGGCTCGACCCAAGTCGAGGACGGGACACGCATGATGGGTTTGACTGTAAGAGGCCAAAACGGGGAGCGGTGGCAACGCAAGTCCAACGGGTTTCATATGCGTGTGTGGACCCGGGCTGGTAGATAAGATGTTGTTGCATCGTATAGGTATAAGCCGTGCATTCTCAAGTTGTATCGGGTTGCCACTTTAGGGGAGTGATACACCCCACTGTGGGGCCAGCACGGGTATCTACGAGTAAGGAGCCGATCGAAAGTGAGTAGTGGGGTACACCTAGTGGAGATAGGGGCAGACGGCACCTATGTAGTCAGCTAGGGGTACGTAAGGCTATTTATATTGTTTCTGTGCGAAGCAAGTGGGATCAACCTTTAGGATGACTGGTGTGGTGCAGTGTAGTAATGTGCGGTGCAATGTAGTATTGTGCGGTGCAGTGTAGTAATGTGCGGTGCAGTGTAGCAATCATTCGTTAGTAATTAGGTGTGCCTTTGACGTTATCTTTCACGTTATCATTATCTGCTTATTCCATACCTAATAGTTCATAGATATTTACTTGTCTTCCAGCTTATGCCTTAGTCTAGTTATTTTTATAATAGTATTGTTAGAATTATCATACTCGCCAGACTTTATGTCTGACCCCCTCCATTTCTATCCTTTTTCCCCCTCCAGGTCCTCAGGTTGGGCCCAGCTCTAGTGGAGTTTGATTGGATTGCTTCATCTCTCTTGGAAAGCTTGGACCGTTGAAGTAAAGTCCAGCTTGTTATCTTTTTAATGGCTATTTATGTAATGGGATTATGTATTTCGTTTTTATGAAGATGGATTTTGTACTTGGTTTTATGATGTAACAAACATGTTTAATTTCCACTGCAATAACATGAAGTTTTAGATTTCCAAGTACTATTTATTATGTGTCTTGCTGTAATTTTTCTGTTCTATATTCACTTATAACCTCCATGGAAGTTAATGTATTCCCTTTGTGAGTGACATTAATGGACGTGGGGTGTTATACGTGGTATCAGAGCTTAAGGTTACCAGAACAGATAAAAATACTTTAGAAAAATAGTTATTTTTGGAGAAAGTGTTTTCAAAAACATGTTTTAATGAGAAATTTAAAGAGAAAAGTTTTTAAGAAAAAAAACATAATCCCCAATAGCCACATATTTTATCTTTCGAAATCTCCATTTTGAATCTTTCCTTTTTCGTTTCAGCATGGCTGAAGATCTTAACCTACCTGACAGGGTAGCGATACCAGGATGGTATAGGAGGTTATTAGAGGCTAGGGCCGCTGCAGGTCCAGCTAATGTTCCTCCACCACCAGTTGCACCCGTCCCTCCTCCTCCTCCTCCTCCTCGCGTAGATACTTTTGCAAAGACGTGCAAGGAATTCAAGGCTATGGGTGGAAAACCATTTCAAGGGTCAGAAACGTTTGTGGAAGCTAGAGATTGGCTTAAGGAGGTGGAAGAATTGCTAGAAATCTTTGAAGTAGAAGAAGGGAAGAGAGTTCGTTTAGCAGCTTGGTTGATGAAGGGAGAGGCCTCGTTTTGGTGGGAGGTCACTAATGGGGAGCGTCCTGTTGACTCTTGGGCGGATTTCAGACGTAGGTTCGAGGCGAAGTTTCTCTCTAGGGCGGAAGAATATCTATATATGGAAAGGTTCTTGACATTGAAGCAAGGAAGCTCATCAGTGAAAGAATATGTCAATAAATTTAATCAGTTAGCAAGGTTTGGCTTGGACTTAGTGAACACGCCGGAGAAGAAGGCGCTGAGGTTCGTGAATGGCTTGAATGAACCATTGCAAGGGTTGGCTATGACCCACATCCCGATGGGGGCCACCTTTGAGAAGTTAGTAGAAATGGCGCTCATGCATGAGGAGAAAAGCGCTAAAGCTGAAAAGGCACCCGAGAAGAAGGGGGATCAGAAGAAACCACAACAGCAAAACAAGAAGGGTGGAAAAGACAATAACGGCAAGGGAAAGAAGAAGTGCTTTAACTGTGGAACCCTAGGCCATCTCAGCAAGGATTGCTGAAAGAAAAAGAGCACTGGCTGTTTTCATTGTGGCGATGCGGGACATTTAGTGAAGGACTGCCCAAAGAAGGGGCAGAGGGCAGGAGCTACCTCGGGAGGACAGGTGCAGGCTTTTATGGCACCAAGGCAGGCTAGGGGACAAGTTCAGGCTCTCGCGGTCCCACCACTGCAAGAACGAGGTAGAACCATTTCTATTGAAAGCTTAGTTTTTCTGTTTGATCATCCTGTCCGTACCTTATTCGATTCGGGCGCATCGCATTCATTTATCTCTACATTATTAGTTGAATCACTGCACTTAAACACCAGTTTAGTAGAGGATCCCTTAGTTGTTTCGAATCCAATTGGGGGCTCAGCTTATTTGTCTATGATGTGTTTGGATTTGAAAATTTCCATACTTAGCGTTGAATTTAGATGTGATGCTTATGTGTTGGGCTCCACGGGCTATGGGCTAATTTTAGGAATGGATTGGTTATCCAGAAATGGGGCCGTTCTTGATTGTGAAAGGAGAGTAGTTAGGCTCATGACTCGCCTTGGCAACACTCTCGAAATCTTTTGTAATCCTATAAATTCGGTTATACTAAGTTATCTAGAATCGCTTGACGCATCTGAGGAAAATCTACGATCTGTTAGAGTGGTCCGAGAATATTCGGATGTGTTTGAGGAGGTGAAGGGCTTGCCTCCGAAGCGGGAGATAGATTTTCGAATATATCTTGTGGATAATGCGAAACCAGTAACTTTGCCAGTACGCCACATGGCTCCACGTAAAAGGAGGGAACTCGATAAGAAAGTGAAGGAGTTGCTTGAGAAGGGGTTCATAAGACGTAGTATATCGGAGTGGGGTGCTCTGGTAGTATTTGCCACGAAGGCGGATGGGTCCCTTAGACTTTGTGTGGACTATAGAGAACTTAATAAGCTTACTAAGAAGAACAGACACCCACTGCCGAGGATTGACGATCTCTTCGATCAGTTAGTTGGCGCCTCAGTGTTTTCACAGTTGGACTTAGCCACTGGTTTCCATCAGTTGAGAGTGGCTGAGGATAGCGTTGACAAGACTGCCTTTAGGACTCCGGACGGTTTCTATGAATGGCTAGTGATGCCCTTCGGTTTGACAAACGCCCCCGCATACTTTGTTGATCTGATGAGTAGGGTGTTTAGGGAGTACCTTAATAAATTCGTGGTGGTCTTTGTAGATGACATCTTGATCTTTTCTAAGGATGAAGAAGAGCATGCCCTACATCTTAGGGAAGTGTTGGAGACTCTTCGAGCGCATAAGCTTAAAGCTAAATTTTCTAAGTGTCACTTTTGGAGGAAGGAAGTACGGTTCTTAGGACACGTGGTTTCCAAAGAAGGGATAGCTGTGGATCCCGCGAAGGTGGTGGCCATCCAAGATTGGAAGGTCCCTAAAAATGCTACCGAAGTAAGAAGTTTCTTGGGGTTGGCTGACTACTATAGGAAGTTTATCAAAGACTTCGCAAAGATATCAGCTCCATTGACACGCTTGACGAAGAAGAACCTAGTTTTCACATGGGACGTAGATTGTGATGATGCGTTCCAACGTTTGAAGAGAGCTTTGACTTCAGCCCCAGTCTTAGTATTGCCAGACGGGAGTAAGCCATTTACCGTTTATACTGACGCTTGTGGGACAAGACTAGGCGCAGTATTAATGCAAGAGGGCAGGGTAATAGCCTATGATGGAAGGCAGTTGAGAGCGCATGAAAAGAATTACCCCACGCATGACCTAGAGTTGGCCGCTATCGTTTTCGCGCTTAAGTCTTGGCGTCATTATCTTCTTGGCGAGAAATTCGAACTATTCACTGACCACAAATCTTTAAAATACTTATTCTTTCAGAAGGACTTGAACTTAAGGCAGCAAAGGTGGATGGAGTTCTTGGCATCCTACGACTTTGAGATAGCATATACCCCTGACAAGGGTAACGTGGTGGCCGATGCCTTAAGTAGAAAAAGATTATCCTTAAGTCCTTTGTTTGTTGAGCGGCGAAGTTTAGAGTTCATCTCTATGTTTGATTTTAGACCTTCCGTTGACTTCGTACCCGGTTTGCTAGCATCCTTGGAGGTCAGACCTACACTTTTGGGACGGATTGGCGAGGCACAGCGAGACGACCCACAGTTAGTTGAGTTAGTAGAAAAGCTCAAAGGAGGGGAATCATCAAGCCATCTCCGTAGGTATACCCTAGATGATAAGGGTTGATTACGTAGGGACGGTAGGCTTTGTGTACCAAAAGACGATGACCTAAGGAAGACTATTCTTGACGAAGCACATCATTCGAAGATGACCATTCATCCTGGCGGGGACAAGATGTACAAAGACATGAAGAGAGTTAATTTTGGGCCGACATGAAGAAAGACGTGGCCGAGTATGTCGTTAGATGCTTGGTGTGCCAACAAGTAAAAACAGAGCAAAAGAAACCCGGTGGGTTGCTTCACCCATTGGAGGTTCCACTATGGAAGTGGGAGAGTGTCTCGATGGATTTTGTGGATGGATTACCAAGATCGAGGAAGGGTAATATGGGGATTTGGGTTATAGTAGATAGACTTACTAAGAGCGCCCACTTCATTCCCGTGAAGAGTAAGAGGACTGCTCCATGGTTAGCTTCTGTATATGTCCGAGAAATAGTTCGTTTGCACGGTGTTCCTTCTAGCATAGTGAGCGACCACGATCCTATTTTCACTAGCGAATTTTGGAGAAGCTTACAAGAGGCAGTAGGGACTCAGTTGTGTTTGAGCACCGCATATCATCCTCAGACGGACGGCCAGACCGAGAGGGTGAATCTCATTCTAGAGGATCTTTTGAGGCTGTGTATCCTAGACTTTGGGGGTACATGGGAAGAGCATCTTCCATTGGTTGAGTTCGCATATAATAATAGCTTTCAGTCTAGCATTGGTATGGCACCATTCAAAGCTCTTTATGGACGACCTTGTCGTTCACCTACATGTTGGTGGGAATCTACGTATAAGATCTTACTTGGGCCTGATATGTTTAGGGAGACTTCGGAGAAGATCGACTTGATTCGAAGGAGGATGAAAGCAGCGCAAGATAGGCAGAAATCTTATGCGGATAAGAGGAGGACAGATCTCGAGTTTGAAGTTGGGGACATGGTCTTTGTCAAAGTGTCTCCATTACGAAACGTTGTTCGCTTTGGGTCCGTTGGGAAATTAGCACCAAGGTTCGTAGGGCCATTTCCTATTAAGGAGAAGATTGGACGGATGGCGTATAGAGTGGAGTTGCCCGGGAGACTTAGTGGTGTACATGACGTATTCCATGTGTCACATTTGAGGAAGTGCTTGCACGAGACCGCGGAAGTGGTAGAGCCGAGCTTGCTTAGAGAGGTGGAGATAGAGCGTGATGCGACGATTCGACGAGCTCCTACGCGCATTCTTGGGTCGGAGATCAAGAGGTTGAGGAATCGAGAGGTCAGACTAGTCAAAGTGCAATGGGGAGATGATGAGAGCAACACTACTTGGGAGACGGAAGAGAAGATGCGTTCACGATACCCTTTTCTTTTTTAGGGTATGTCCTTTAACTTCTCCTTTATCGTTTAGCTTGTACTTATCTTATCTTTAGTATATCCTCTCGCTAGTATCTTTGACCTTTAGTTAAGATAATCCTATGGTTGAAACATGTGTTTGAGACATGTTATGTATGGTGGGTGCAAAGTGGATGCAAGTGTTTGCTAGTGGTTGCTCGTGGACGCATATACACACACTATTAGGCACTAGATCGGCTCAGTCACTTCATACTGCATATTGCATATAAATGGCTGTATTTAGTAAAATGGATGTATAATGGTTGTGCTATCATATGGATACCGCATTTTGGTGAATGGTTGTGCACGCATGTAGAAATAATATGTATCGATAGGGTTCTTTTGCATACATAATGGACGCATGGCACTATCATGGTTTGCATTAAGGAGGTCAACTGAATCAGTGGACCGCCTGATTTTGCATTAGACAAGGAACATATACACACACTGTGCATTTAAACATAAAAGCATTAGAAGTCTATAAAGACAATGGATGCCTGTGTTTGATGGTCGAGTAAATGGTTGTTTGGTTGTTAGGATATACATTCTTCTTAACTTGAAGATTTCGGGGATGAAATCCTTTAAGGAGGGGAGAATGTAACACCCTGTAATTCAGATAGTATTAATATTCACAAATTAAAGAATAACTAATCTCAGACGTGAGAATTGTGGGAAACGGGTTACTCCATTGTGTTCGTCTCGGAATTCTATTTGAAATAGAGTTCGAGTTTGCGTGATTTGGACTTCGTATGAAGAAGTTATGGCCATCGGAAGTTTCTGAAAATTTAAAACAGCTAGCAGAAAATTTAAAATTCAAAATTCGAAGTCAAACAGGCTAGACGGGAAATTTCCCGCCCAGCGCCCCAGGTCGACTGGGGAGTCGACTGGGCAGTCGACACCCCAGGGACCAGGTCGACTGCGCAGTCGACCTGGGTGTCGACCTGGTCTGGCGGCTAGGGTTTGTGGCTGACCTGTTTTTAATGGGCTAATGACCCATTATGGTTTCTGACCTAATCTGGTTGGCTAGGATTAATTCTGAGATAATCTGACGGTCTAAAATAAACCCTAACTATATAAATACCTAGGTAGTCTCTCACCCTAATTCATAAGAAAAATAGAATAGTTACCGTCATACCGTCGCCATGGAAATCAATGGAGCCGCCGCCAACTAAGAAGGAAGAAAAGCTAATTCAATTCTAATTCTCTCAACCCTAAAGCAAAGCAAAACTCTCTATTTTCTTCTCTAAATTGTGAGTATGATGATCTTAACAAGATTATTATTATTTTAATTAGATTGAGTTATGAATGGATTATGAGTAGATGATGTGAATTATCATATATGTTGTTGTAAACCCTTTCTGCTATCATGTATGCTGTAAATCCAATGTTATGTGATGATGATATCTTATATGTTGTAAATCATGCTATGGTGATGTTATGTATGTTGAAAGTTTCTATGCTAAGTTGTGGTAAATCATACATGTTAAAAAGGCCATGATGTTACCATCTATGCTAGTTAGTTCATATTAATTAAATCATCATGTTTGGGCTATGTTGATCTATATAACAAGTTACATATGCAAGTTAGATTGATTAGAAAAGCTATGAACATATGCCATGACATCTATTATGACATCTAGAATTATGCTATGATATATGTGATATCCTATGCTAGTTCACACCATTATTATGTTGCCTAAAAACCCCATATGCAAGCTTATGTATAGATTTGGGCTATGATCATATCATGTAAATTGTGACCTTTAACAAGTTTACACCTTTAGATCCTTAACATGTGTAGTTTATGCAAGTTTCACCCCTATTATGATTAGATTCATTTTAATTGTCCATATGTTGTGATAATTTATTTTTGTGCTATAGGTTAGACTATCCGAGTCTAACGTATATTCTGCGTTGAATAAGCGAACGTATAAACGTGGGTAGGGGTAATATTAAGGATTTAATAATAAGAAGTTGGGGTGCAATTGATATGATTTTGCATGCCATAAGTGGATGGCCATAATTGAGTCAATTATGGACATCATTAAAAGTTGACTTAATTAATAATTTAAATAGGGAATTATTAAAACTGGGGTAAAAGATTTTAAGTGTTAATCAATGCTTAGGACACGAGGTTGGACTCGTTTGTGACGTAAACCTGCCCGGACCCGCCCGGCAAATCCAGTGGTCACAAATGTCAGCCCAATGTGAGAGCTCCTAGGCCTAAACTAAAGCATAACAGTTGTAAAGACACGAGGTTAGACTCTTTTATGGTGTAAGACTGCCCGGACCCGCCCGGCAAATCCAGCTGCCATAAATGCCAGTCTAATGTGAGAGGTCTTTATGAGGTTATGGCCTGAATGAATTAAGAAATACTTAACCAGATAAACATGTAAAGTGGGACATGGGGGTTAAGTAGGTGCCTTGGGTGGCACGAGGAATCTAGGGGGTGCCCTTAGTGGCATGTGAAATACGATTAGTAAGACTTAACCAAACACACATGTAAATGAACATGACTAAGAGGGTTAAGTGGGATATACTAGTGACAAGCTTAGGTGGGTAGCTTGTGGGGGCCCATTTCGACCAGTATCCCAAACGTATCTTTGTGGGCTCGACCCAAGTCGAGGACGGGACACGCATGCTGGGTTTGACTGTAAGAGGCCAAAACTGGGAGCGGTGGCAACGCAAGTCCAATGGGTTTCATATGTGTGTGTGGACCTGGGCTGGTAGATAAGACGTTGTTGCATCGTGTAGGTATAAGCCGTGCATTCTCAAGTTGTATCGGGTTGCCACTTTAGGGGAGTGATACACCCCACTGTGGGGCTAGCACGGGTATCTATGAGTAGGGAGCCGATCGAAAGTGGGTAGTGGGTACACCTAGTGGAGATAAGGGCAGGCGTCACCTATGTAGTCAGCTAGGGGTACGTAAGGCTATTTATATTGTTTCTGTGTGAAGCAAGTGGGATCAACCTTTAGGGTGACTGGTGCGGTGCAGTGTAGTAATGTGCGGTGCAGTGTAGTAATGTGCGGTGCAGTGTAGTAACGTGCGGTGCAGTGTAGCAATCATTCGTTAGTAATTAGTTGTGCCTTTGACGTTATCTTTCACGTTATCATTATCTGCTCATTCCATACCTAATAGTTCATAGACATTTACTTGTCTTCCAGCTTATGCCTTAGTCTAGTTATTTTGATAATAGTATTGTTAGAATTATCATACTCGCCAGACTTTATGTCTAACCCCCTCCATTTCTATCCTTTTTCCCCCTCCAGGTCCTCAGGTTGGTCCCAGCTCTAGTGGAGTTTGATTGGATTGCTTCATCTCTCTTGGAAATTTTGGACCGTTGAAGTAAAGTCCAGCTTGTTATCTTTTTAATGGCTATTTATGTAATGGGATTATGTATTTCGTTTTTATGAAGATGGATATTGTACTTGGTTTTATGATGTAACAAACATGTTTAATTTCCGCTGCAATAAAATGAAGTTTTAGATTTCCAAGTACTATTTATTATCTGTCTTGCTGTAATTTTTCTGTTCTATATTCACTTATAACCTCCATGGAAGTTAATGCATTCCCTTTGTGAGTGAAATTAATGGACGTGGGGTGTTACAACTTACAACAAACGACGGTCTTGTTTTCTGATTTCTGAATTTTGAATTGCTTTCTTTTGGGTAGATAAACGTTGTTTTGATTCTTATTTTAACTTTAGTTTTGGCTCGTCTCTAAGCTTTTTTACAAGTGGAGGCTCCTCTCAGTTTTCTCCCGACGGCATGGCAGCTCCATCTCTAATTTTTATGTGAATTTAGGTTGGAGACTTAAGTTGTTTATATAGAATTTCAGATTGATTTGAGCCGTCAGATGATCATAGATGAATCTAGACCATTCACTTCGAGAGGAGCCAACCAGGATGTGACAAATCAGCCCTAGTGACACAGCCAAGCTCAGAAATTCGACCAGAAACCGACTAGGCCAGCCAGGGCCAAACCAGGTCGACCCTATGGTCGACCTGGTGCCTGGGCGGGAATTTTCCTGCCTAGCCCAGTTTGGGTATGTTTTTCGACTTTTGAACTGAATTTGAACTGTTTGAATTTTAAATTTGAATTCTAAAACTTCCACAGGTCATAAATCCTTCATACGGAATCCGATTCACGCAAACTCGGACTCTATCTCAGGAAGAATTCCGAGACGAGCGCAATGGCGTAACCTGTTTCCCTTAATTCTTTCATTTAGAATTAATTATACTTTAATTTATTAATTTACAGTTAATAGAAAATTCGGGGTGTTACAGGACTTGAATGTAAGAGGTCAAAACGTGAATAGCTGTGGCAATGCGAGTCCAACGGGTTCATGTGCGTGCATGGGTCCGGGATGGTAGGTAAGACGTTGTTGCATCGTGTAGGTATGGCCATGCATTTTATGTTGGTATCGGGGTTGCCACTTTGGGGAGTGATACACCCCACTCTGGGGCCAACACGGGTGCCTACGGGGTTTAGGGAGCCGATCGAATGGGTAGGGTAATGGTACCTTAGCGGTGGTAGGAGCAAGCCGACATCTACGATAGCAGCTAGGTACAAGTAACTACCACGTTTGTCATGCGGGTACAGTTAGTGGGAAGAGATCACTCTTTAGTAAATAGAGACTAGTAGATGTGCGGTGTAATTAAGTAATGTGATGTAACTTAGCAAAAGTGCGGTGTAACGAAAAACATGTTGGTTGAGTTGGATAGACCTTTGGGTGCTAGTCTGATGTTGACTTTGGTCTTCGGGGTTAGTACTTGGAGGGTTGTTCGCTTAGCCAAGGTGTAGGATTGTCTTAGTACTTAGGAACGGAATCATGTTGTCCATCCTTTTTATCTACCTTATCTATGTTACAGCCATATCATGATGCCTATTTATGTCTTGATCATTTACCTTACCTATTATTTGTTAAAATTACTGGACTCGCCAGACTTTATGTCTGACCCGTTTTGTTTCCACCTCTTTTCTTTCCTTCCCCCCTCCTCAGGTTTGCAAGGAGGGAATACTACAACTTAGTGCCGATTTCTTTCAGTTGCTTGAAAAGAGTAGATGTATCGCTTTGGACTCTCTCATCTTTATGGCTTTGCTTATGCTCAGTGGGGATTTATGCATTTATTGTAACAACCCAGAATTTTGGGGTCAATTTAAAATTTTTATTTTAGAAATTTAATGGATTTTTGTTATTTAAAATAATTTATTTTAAATAATAACGACTAAAAATTATTTTAAAACGAATAAATTTAAAATTTATTAAAAAGGAGTTTAAAACAGCGCTGCATTTCGAAAATTCGATTTCAAACTTTGATTGGTTGTATATAATTCATTTTAAATCAGAATTGAGCGAAACAAGAAATATTTAAATCTGTTCAATCATATCTTTCTAACGAATCTGAAAAACTAAAATTTCACTTTATATATTGAAAGTTATGGCCAGTTTAAAATTTAGAAAAGTCGCTGTAGAATTTATATATATTTTAATTTAATATATTGACCTTAAAAATAGTCATTTTGCAAACGACCTTGGTTTTCGACGAAACCACTTTTTTTGGAACCGGAATGTCGAATTATTGCTAAGTTTAATTTTCCAGAATTTTTCGAATTAATATGTGAGCGTGGCAAAAGAAAATGTGTTTTGTCCATTTCAGTCAAATCGGATCGACCAGAAATTGGCCATTTTTCAAACTGTCTCAGAATTTGACGAAATTAGTCTTGTTAGGACCGTATCATCAAAACATAACTAGATATAATTTTTCTGTAATTTTTAGAGTCCGTATGTGGCTCCGGTAAATTTAAATGTACGATCAAATTAAATAATTAAATGATTTATAATTAAAATTAAAGAAAAACATATAGTAACAACCGAATTGGTTTACGAAACATGTTCCATTATGTCCGGGACGGGGATATTTGGCCAGTGGCGACATTCGTTGGGTTGGATTCGGTGTTAGTATCAACGAACAAACATTTTCTTGAATTAATAAATGAATAGTATAAAATACAGTATAAATACGGCCCTTATACAGTAAAATACGCTCAACCCTAATTCCCATACACCAGCCGCCATCGCTTCAAACGAATGGCCGACATCATCCCCCCTTAATCCCTTAAATTCTCACTATTCTTTGCGAATTAAAACACAAATCCAATATGAAACTGAAGAGATTTTGATGAGCTTCGACCCTGTACGGCTATGATCGATTTCAGGCGAACGGATTGGGAGGATTTTGGTGCTAAAACAGCTGACTTTGGTGCGGATTTCGAGGCTAGGGAGGCGTGCGAGTTGGGTGGCTTTCCTGGCGTCGGCGGAGGGGTCCAAGGCGGAGCTCGTGGCGGTTGTGGATCGGAGGACGGTGCAACGTGGAGGAGTGCAGTTGGGGGTTTCACAGTTGAGCAAATGGGTTTCACGGTGCAATGAGTTACAAAGAAAGAGGAAGAGGGATTAAAGGTTTTAATTAAGTTAATTAATAAATTAATTATATCGTTAATTTATTCAATGTTTGAATCTTCGTAACTTTGTCATATTAAATCAGAAATTAACGAAACAAGTTGTGATTGTATTGAAGAACACTACAACATGGAACTGACTAGATCTGAAAAGGAGCATATGAAATTTTGAACAAAATTCAGATCTGATCTATTCTGAATAAAAGCTCGGTGAGATTTCTATTTAAAAATTCAAATTATTTATTTCAAATGTGAAAATTATATTTATGTCATATCCATGATGGTATATATAATTACTGAAATGTTGATTTGTTCTGTGATGACGATTGCTGAGTTTTATTGTTGTTTGATGGAAATATAATGTTTTGGTTGGATCAGTATTGTTAACTTAGGAATATCATTTCTAGTGTTTTGTCGAAATAAAATTATCGACAAACAAGATTATCATTTTTGATTAGTTATATTAACAATAAATTAACAAATTTTGTTAGACAATGCACATGTGAATAAAATATTCATTTTTGTTTAAACCATGATTGTTGAATTAAAATATAGAAATTGTTTTGATAAATAAAATTCCTTTTATTTGTCATATTAAAATATAGAAATTGTTTTGACAAATAAAATTCCTTTTATTTGTCATATTAGAGTATAGAAGTTGATTTACAAATAAAATCCCTTTTATTTGTTATTGAAATGCATAGAAAATCTTGACGTATAAAATATTCTTTTATATGACATTGAAATACATAAAGAGAATGTTTAAATATAAAATATTCTTTTATATGTTTTTAGAATGTATAGAAAAGTATAAACAAATAAAAGGATTCTTTTATTTGTTGTTAGAACACATAGAAAAGTGTAAAACAATAAAATACCATTTTTTTATTTGTCATGAATAAAACTAGAATTAGATGCAAAATAGAAATATTCTTTTTATGTGCTATGTTAAAATAGATCCATATGAAAATAAGAATATTATTCTTTTATTTGATTTATTTATAAATTACAATAACAATATTTATATGTTATGTTATACATTAAGATTTGTATACGAATCAAAATGGACATTTTGTTAGAAATGTTATATGTTGATTAGAATTATCACCTTTGTTAGAAGTGTAATATTAGACTAAAACACCATTTTTGTTAGGGTGTTACATTAGAAACAAAAACACCATTTTTGTTAGAATGTCACATTAGAAACAAAAACATCATTTTTGTTAAGAATATGTTATGTAATTAAACAAGACATTTTGTTAAGATTATGTTAGGAAAATAAAAATAACATTTCTGTTAGAAATGACATGTTAGAACAAAATTTTTTTTATACCATTTATGTTATAATAATGTCACTTTTTATTTTATTAGAATTAGCAAAAAAGAAATGTCACTTTTTATTTTATTACAATCAATGATGTAAAATAGTCACTTTGTTAACATTGATTCAACATAAAAATATTCTTGTTATGTTAATATGAATGGTTAGAATTGTTAAACATTAAGAATTTTCTTTTCATTGTTTACATGTGATGTTAGAAAAGTTTCATAAGTTGAAAACATTATTTTCAACATGCTTATAAAGAAAGGAAAGAAAATTTGTTAGAAAAGGATAAGTATGTTAAAAACATTATTTTTAACATTGCTAGAAGAACATGTTAGAAAATATAAAAGGTTAAAAACCATATTCTTAACATGATAGAAAATACATGTTAGAAAATATTTATATGTTAAAAATATGTGAGTACATTAAATTATTCTTTTCAATGTAAATAGACGGTCTTTTGTTTGTGTTCTCTAACACAAATATAACATAGAAAATAAAATTCCCTTTTTATTTGCATTCCACAATGCAAATATGACATGGAAATAAAAGTGCATCTTTTTTATTTATGTCTTTCAATGTAAATAAAGGAAATGAAGGAATTTACACTGTATATGTAAATAAAAAAGGTTTGATAGGAATGCACATTTTATATAAGATAAAAGAATGATTAGGAATATACATTTTCCAATGTAAGTAGGATATGAAATAAAAGTTACATTTTCAATATAATAATATATTGAAGAAAAGTTTACATTTTTAATGTAAATGAGATAAAAAAAATGAAAGTTACATTTTTAATGTAAAAAGAAAAGTTTACATTTTTAATGTGAATAAGAGAAGGAGAACTTTACATTTTCATGTAATTAGAACTTAAAGAAGAAGATTTACGTTTTAATCAATTGATTTTTTATTAAAAAGGACAACGATATGAAATTTACATATTCATGTAAAAGAATTTCAGTAAAGAATATAACGATGAAATTTATATTTTAATGAATTAGATTTTCATTAAAAAGATTAAAGACATGAAATTTACATTTTCATGTGTAAAGATTAAAGCAAGAATATCATTTTGCTTGTAAAGAAAAGAATGACACAAAATGATCATTTTTGTTGAATTGGAAATGACGCACAAGAAATTGCATGTTTGTGTAGATTGAAAATAGTGAAAAAAATACATTGCATGTATAGGTTGTGTATGTGAATTGAAATAAACATTATTGTGTGTTATGTTATATATCTTTACTTGTAATGATTACCGCAATAATGAAATGGCCGAAGAAATTGCATGTATATATATATAAACAAATTTTAATTGAACAAATAGAGCATGGTAGTTCACTTTATAGAATTGTACTTTTAGTTGATTATACCGAAATATCCGACCGTCGGATTTTTCCAAATCTATAACCGTTAGGTTCGCCTTGGGAAGATCTTTCCAATGATATGAATTATGTTAAATTCCAACGGTTAGATTTAGAGAAATGTGTAAAACAAATTTGGGTGAAAACAACGCCAAGGTCGCCTATTGACTTGAAGCGTCGTTAAATGGAATTTAATTATTTTTATATAAATAAAAATAAAGATTGATCGTTATGAATTAATATTAACGATATGAAATGATTTTTAAATTATATATATATGCGAGAATTATTTGGAAAGTCCGAGTCTATCTCATCCCAAATAATTTGAATGACGTTTAAAATTCAAGAGTTGAAGACGGCGATTGAAGACCAGCGATCTTCATATCGAATGGACGACGACTGCTGATGCCCGTGATTGGAGTAGCTACCTTGAAGGGGCTACAGTGGTGGCCGTCCGGACGTAGTGTTGATTTGTACGGATTTGGCTTTCGCTCAGACCCAGAGCATAAGCTTGTAAATGGATGTGTGTCCGACGTTGAATTTCATTCCATGTAAATAAGATTGATTTTTATTAATGTATATCTGTTTGGTGGTGGAGAATTTATTCTCTGCTTAACACCTTGGTATATATTAATAATGATTGATTGCATGGCGTGAATTGTCAATGTGGTATGCCAAGATGCAAATGATCAAGGCTTTTGTTTTAAAGCAGCCTTGTGGGATGATCAAAGCACAGCTTGAATAAGCAGAGCTTTGTGTATTACGTTACTTTGCGAGCCTCACAACCCGGTTGAGTCTAAAACGGGAGAAGGGAACGCAGGGAGAGCAGCATGTTTCTTTCTAGCTAGAAGCAGTGTAGGTGCTTAAACTGGCTGATATTTACTTATGTGGATGATAGAATGTGGCGCGCCTCGGATGATAGGTCCTATAGGACCGGGAAACGTGTGTTTAGGAATAACTAATCCGCAACTCGTATGGTGGACCGGCCCTGCAGCTATCCAAGGGTTCACTGCGGGGGATCCTTAGACATTAGCTAGAGTGTCTCGAATCGGTAAGTAGCTCCTCCCTAGCCTTGACTCATGATGGAAACCCAATTTCCAATACGACCCTGTGGTTTTGATTGTAGAACTAGTATGGCGACATAGTAGGATGGGGTACTATGCCGTCTATGATTGATACATTATGATTGAAATTGTTTTTGAAACATATATACACTAATAATAATATCAAATCCATTTTTGTCGTATCAAGCATCTTTTGACCATTATAAGGTAAAACCCTATCCTCTGGTTTGCGTTGCATTGTGTGATGGGACTTGGGTCTTATAATGGTTTCATTTTTCTAAAAAGCATTGCGTTGTTTTACGATTTACTTTTTGTTATGCATGGTAATCCATTGGAATAAAACCTGTTCCGCGTTAGCGGCGTGGTCCTTGGATTTGCCTTATTACTATTAGTTAAGTTAGTTAAGAATTCTCACACCAGTCCCATGACTGACACGTTGTTTGTTTCCACCTTTGCAAACTCGGGTGCCCATTATTTTCCACATGGGCAGTCGAGTAGTTTGTCTACAGGTCTTCATCTCGAGCAGGATTCCGGATCGAAGCCTAAAGTTGTGTCCAGAGCATAGAAGTCTTCCGCTGTTTATTGTATTTAATTTATTGTAATTTATCTTCCGCTGTAATTTTATTCGATGTACTCTGATATTCTGTACTCTGATGTAACATTATTGTAATGTTTATAAAAGTCCGCTATTGTTGTTCTGATGATGTTGTATTCCCAGTGTTAACGTGTTCGGGTTTTGAACGGTCTTGGTTGATTTTGCGATCGATCGGGTCGGGCGGAAGCCGGGCCGTTACTGTTGGTATCAGAGCTTTGGTTAGCTCAAATCTTTGGGATACAACTCATTAGAACTGAACAAAAGACTCATCATAGATTGGATTAGTAATATCCAATAAGAATACTCATTAGAGATAGGATCAGTAGTATCCTAGAATGAGAAAACTCATTAGAGATAGGGTTAGTAATGCCCTAGAATGAGTTGAGAGTGCCCAGTTTATAATTAACGTATTTGTGATTATATATAATCCGATCCTTGAAAATATGATTTTTGAATATATAAAAGTTATAAATATTTAAAAAGTTAATCAACTAATTGATTGATGATTGTGTAATTATTAGTTCAACTAATAAAATTATAGAAACCAATTGAGAAAAAAAGATGAGTTAGTTAATTAAACAACTTTTAGCTTCGTCCCTTTTCGAGGACGTAATTTTTTTAAGTGGAGGAGACTGTAACAACCCAGAATTTTGGGGTCAATTTAAAATTTTTATTTTAGAAATTTATTGGATTTGTTTTATTTAAAATAATTTATTTTAAATAATAACGACTAAAAATTTATTTTAAAAAGAATAAATTTAAAATTTATAAAAAAGGAGTTTAAAACAGCTCTGCGGTTCGAAAATTCGATTTCAAACTTTGATTGGTTGTATAGAGTTCATTTTAAATCAGAATTGAGCGAAACAAGAAATATTTAAATCTGTTCAATCATATCTTTCTAACGAATCTGAAAAACTGAAATTTCACTTTATATATTGAAAGTTATGGCCAGTTTAAAATTTAGAAAAGTCATTGTAGAATTTATATATATTTTAATTTAATATATTGACCTTAAAAATAGTCATTTTGCAAACGACCTCGGTTTTTGATGAAACCACTTTTTTTGGAACCGGAATGTCGAATTGTTGCTAAGTTTAATTTTCCAGAATTTTTCGAATTAATATGTGAGCATGGCAAAAGAAAATGTGTTTTGTCCATTTCAGTCAAATCGGATCGACCAGAAATTGGCCATTTTTCAAACGGTCTCAGAATTCGACGAAATTAGTCTTGTTAGGACCGTATCGTCAAAACATAACTAGAAATAATTTTTCTGTAATTTTTAGAGTCCGTATGTGGCCCCGGTAAATTTAAATGTACGATCAAATTAAATAATTTAATGATTTATAATTAAAATTAAGGAAAAACATATAGTAACAGCCGAATTGGTTTACGAAACATGTTCCATTGTGTTCGGGACGGGGATATTTGGCTAGGGGCGACATTCGTTGGGTTGGATTCGATGTTAGTATCAACGAACAAACATTTTCTTGAATTAATAAATGAATAGTATAAAATACAGTATAAATACGGCCCCTATACAGTAGAATACGCTCAACCCTAATTCCCATACACCAGCCGCCATCGCTTCAAACGAATGGCCGACATCATCCCCCCTTAATCCCTTAAATTCTCACTGTTCTTTGCGAATTAAAACACAAATCCAATATGAAACTGAAGAGATTTTGATGAGCTTCGACCCTGTACGGCTATGATCGATTTCAGGCGAACGGATTGGGAGGATTTTGGTGCTAAAACCGCTGACTTTGGTGCGGATTTCGAGGCTGGGGAGGCGTGCGAGTTGGGTGGCTTTCCTGGCGTCGGCGGAGGGGTCCAAGGCGGAGCTCGTGGCGGTTCTGGATCGGAGGACGGTGCAACGTGGAGGAGTGCAGTTGGGGGTTTCCCAGTTGAGCAAATGGGTTTCACGGTGCGATGAGTTACAGACATAAAGAAAGAGGAAGAGGGATTAAAGGTTTTAATTAAGTTAATTAATAAATTGATTATATCGTTAATTTATTCAATGTTCGAATCTTCGTTACTTTATCATATTAAATCAGAAATTAACGAAACAAGTTGCGTTGTGATTGTATTGAAGAACACTACAACATGGAACTGACTAGATCTGAAAAGGAGCAGATGAAATTTTGACCAAAATTCAGATCTGATCTATTCTGAATAAAAGCTCGGTGAGATTTCTATTTAAAAATTCAAATTATTTATTTCAAATGTGAAAATTATATTTTTGTCATATCCATGATGGTATATATAATTACTGAAATGTTGATTTGTTCTGTGATGACGATTGCTGAGTTTTATTGTTGTTTGATGGAAATATCATGTTTTGGTTGGATCAGTATGTTAACTTAGGAATATCATTTCTAGTGTTTTGTCGAAATAAAATTATCGACAAACAAGATTATCATTTTTGATTAGTTATATTAATAATAAATTAACAAATTTTGTTAGACAATGCACATGTGGATAAAATATTCATTTTTGTTTAAACCATGATTGTTGAATTAAAATATAGAAATTGTTTTGATAAATAAAATTCCTTTTATTTGTCATATTAAAATATAGAAATTGTTTTGACAAATAAAATTCTTTTTATTTGTCATATTAGAGTATAGAAGTTGATTTACAAATAAAATCCCTTTTATTTGTTATTGAAATGCATAGAAAATCTTGACGTATAAAATATTCTTTTATATGACATTGAAATACATAGAGAGAATGTTTAAATATAAAATATTCTTTTATATGTTATTAGAATGTATAGAAAAGTATAAGCAAATAAAAGGATTCTTTTATTTGTTGTTAGAACACATAGAAAAGTGTAAAACAATAAAATACCATTTTTTTTATTTGTCATGATTAAAACTAGAATTAGATGCAAAATAGAAATATTCTTTTTATGTGCTATGTTAAAATAGATCCATATGAAAATAAGAATATTATTCTTTTATTTGATTTATTTATAAATTACAATAACAATGTTTATATGTTATGTTATACATTAAGATTTGTATACGAATCAAAATGGACATTTTGTTAGAAATGTTATATGTTGATTAGAATTATCACCTTTGTTAGAAGTGTTATATTAGATTAGAACACCATTTTTGTTAGGGTGTTACATTAGAAACAAAAAAACCATTTTTGTTAGAATGTCACATTAGAAATAAAAACATCATTTTTGTTAAGAAAATGTTATGTAATTAAACATGACATTTTGTTAAGATTATGTTAGGAAAATAAAAATAACATTTCTGTTAGAAATGACATGTTAGAACAAAAAAAAAATACCATTTATGTTATAATAATGTCACTTTTTATTTTATTAGAATTGGCAAGAAAGAAATGTCACTTTTTATTTTATTAGAATCAATGATGTAAAATAGTCACTTTGTTAGCATTAATTCAACATAAAAATATTCTTGTTATGTTAATATGAATTAGAATTGTCAAACATTAAGAATATTCTTTTCATTGTTTACATGTGATGTTAGAAAAGTTTCATATGTTGAAAACATTATTTTCAACATGCTTATAAAGAAAGGAAAGAAAATTTGTTAGAAAAGGATAAGTATGTTAAAAACATTATTTTTAACATTGCTAGAAGAACATGTTAGAAAATATAAAAGGTTAAAAACCATATTCTTAACATGATAGAAAATACATGTTAGAAAATATTTATATGTTAAAAATATGTGAGTACATTAAATTATTCTTTTTAATGTAAATAGACGGTCTTTTGTTTATGTTCTCTAACACAAATATAACATAGAAAATAAAATTCCCTTTTTATTTGCATTCCACAATGCAAATATGACATGGAAATAAAAGTGCATCTTTTTTATTTATGTCTTTCAATGCAGATAAAGGAAATGAAGGAATTACACTTTATATGTAAATAAAAAAGGTTTGATAGGAATGCACATTTTATATAAGATAAAAGAATGATTAGGAATATACATTTTCCAATGTAAGTAGGATATGAAATAAAAGTTACATTTTCAATATAATAATATATTGAAGAAAAGTTTACATTTTTAATGTAAATGAGATTAAAAAAATGAAAGTTACATTTTTAACGTAAAAAAGGAAAGTTTACATTTTTAAAGTGAATAAGAGAAGGAGAACTTTACATTTTCATGTAATTAGAACTTAAAGAAGAAGATTTACGTTTTAATCAATTGAATTTTTATTAAAAAGGACAACGGTATGAAATTTACATATTCATGTAAAAGAATTTCAGTAAAGAATATAACGATGAAATTTATATTTTAATGAATTAGATTTTCATTAAAAAGATTAAAGACATGAAATTTACATTTTCATGTGTAAAGATTAAAGCAAGAATATCATTTTGCTTGTAAAGAAAAGATTGACACAAAATGATCATTTTTGTTGAATTAGAAATGACGCACAAGAAATTGCATGTTTGTGTAGATTGAAAATAGTGAAAAAAATACATTGCATGTATAGGTTGTGTATGTGAATTAAAATAAACATTATTGTGTGTTATGTTATATATCTTTACTTGTCATGATTACCGCAATAGTGAAATGGCCGAAGAAATTGTATGTATATATATATATAAACAAATTTTAATTGAACAAATAGAGCGTGGTAGTTCACTTTATAGAATTGTACTTTTAGTTGATTATACCGAAATATCCGACCGTCGGATTTTTCCAAATCTATAACCGTTAGGTTCGCCTTGGGAAGATCTTTCCAATGATATGAATTATGTTAAATTCCAACGGTTAGATTTAGAGAAATGTGTAAAACAAATTTGGGTGGAAACAACGCCAAGGTCGCCTATTGACTTGAAGCGTCGTTAAATGGAATTTAATTATTTTTATATAAATAAAAATAAAGATTGATCGTTATGAATTAATATTAACGATATGAAATGATTTTTAAATTATATATATATGCGAGAATTATTTGGAAAGTCCGAGTCTATCTCATCCCAAATAATTTGAACGACGTTTAAAATTCAAGAGTTGAAGACGGCGATTGAAGACCGGCGATCTTCATATCGAATGGACGACGACTGCTGATGCCCGTGATTGGAGTAGCTACCTTGAAGGGGCTGCAGTGGTGGCCGTCCGGACGTAGTGTTGATTTGTACGGATTTGGATTTCTCTCAGACCCAGAGCATAAGCTTGTAAATGGATGTGTGTCCGACGTTGAATTTCATTCCATGTAAATAAGATTGATTTTTATTAATGTATATCTGTTTGGTGGTAGAGAATTTATTCTCTTCTTAACACCCTGGTATATATTAATAGTGATTGATCGCATGGCGTGAATTGTCAATGTGGCACACCAAGATGCAAATGATCAAGGCTATTGTTGAAAAGCAGCCTTGTGGGATGATCAAAGCACAGCTTGAATAAGCAGAGCTTTGTGTATTTCGTTACTTCGCGAGCCTCACAACCCGGTTGAGTCTAAAACGGGAGAAGGGAACGCAGGGAGAGCAACACGTTTCTTTTTAGCTAGAAGTGGTGTCGGTGCTTATACTGGCTGATATTTACTTATGTGGATGATGGAATGTGGCGCACCTCGGATGATAGGTCCTATAGGACCGGGAAACGTGTGTTCAGGAATAACTAATCCGCAACTCGTATGGTGGACCGGCCCTGCAGCTATCCAAGGGTTCACTGCGGGGGATCCTGAGACATTAGCTAGAGTGTCTCGATTCGGTAAGGAGCTCCTCCCTAGCCTTGACTCATGATGGAAACCCAATTTCCAATACGACCCTGCGGTTTTGATTGTAGAACTAGTATGGCGAAATAGTAGGATGGGGTACTATGCCGTCTATGATTGATACATTATGATTGAAATTGTTTTTGAAACATATATACACTAATAATAATATCAAATCCGTTTTTATCGTATCAAGCATCTTTTGACCATTATAAGGTAAAACCCTATCCTCTGGTTTGCGTTGCATTGTGTGATGGGACTTGGGTCTTATAATGGTTTCATTTTTCTAAAAAGCATTGCGTTGTTTTACGATTTACTTTTTGTTATGCACGGTAATCCATTGGAATAAAACCCGTTCCGCGTTAGCGGCATGGTCCTTGGATTTGCCTTATTACTATTAGTTAAGTTAGTTAAGAATTCTCACACCAGTCCCATGACTGACCCGTTGTTTGTTTCCACCTTTGCAAACTCGGGTGCCCATTATTTTCCACACGGGCAGTCGAGTAGTTTGTCTACAGTTCTTCATCTCGAGCAGGATTCTGGATCGAAGCCTAAAGTTGTGTCCAGAGCATAGAAGTCTTCCGCTGTTTATTGTATTTAATTTGTTGTAATTTATCTTCCGCTGTAATTTTATTCGATGTACTCTGATATTTTGTACTCTGATGTAACATTATTGTAATGTTTATAAAAGTCTGCTGTTGTTGTTCTGATGATGTTGTATTCCCAGTGTTAACGTGTTCAGGTTTTGAACGGTCTTGGTCGATTTTGCGATCGATCGGGTCGGGCGGAAGCCGGGCCGTTACATTTATGTTATTTAAGTATTTTCTTCTTTATGTACTTTGAAGTTTTTGGAAAAGACAATTGATCCTTTTGTAATGGTTTTTGAAGACTACTTATGTAAGCTTGTTTTGAAGTTATGATGCTACGAAATAAGTTTTATCTTCCGCTGTGTTTTATTTATTTATTCTTGTAATTTATCTGTTCTATACTACTATAATGCTTCATAACATTAATGTATTCCCTTTGTGAGTGACATTAATGGACATGGGGTGTTACACGTGGTATCAGAGCTATGGTTACAAGAACAGATAAAAAGTTTTGAAAAGTGTTTTTAAAAGTATTATTTTCGTAGAAAGTATTTTCAAAAATTTGTTTTAAAGAAGCTATTTTCAAGGAAATTTTACTTTAAAGAGCATAATCCCCGCAAGCCATACATCTCTCTTTCGCTTCCCTTGTTTTGAAACTCTTTCTTTTTCTTTTCAGCATGTCTGGAGCATCTGAGATACCAGAGAGTGTTCATGTACCCGGTTGGTTTCGTCAATATCTCGAGGCTAGGGCCGCTGCCATGGGTCTGGCCGACGTTCCTTCTCTCCCTCCCCCAGCTCCAGTCATTCCTCCGCGTGGAGATGCTTTCTCCAAGATATGTAAAGACTTTCGTTCGATGGGTGGAAAAACTTTTAGTGGGTCTGAAACGTACGTTGAAGCTAGAAATTGGTTGAAAGAAATGGAGGATCTGTTTGGCATTTTCAATTTGGACGATTGTAAGAAGGTCCAATTGGCTGCTTGGTTGATAAAGGACGAAACTTCGTTTTGGTGGGAGGTTACTAATGGAGAGCGTGCTGTAGAGACGTGGGCAGATTTTAGGGGAAGGTTTGAGTTGAAATTCCTTTCTCAAGCTGAGGAGAGTATGTACATGGAGAAGTTCTTGACATTGAAGCAGAAAAACTTGACCGTGAAGGAGTATGTGACCGAATTTAATAAGTTGGCGAGATTTGGGCTAGAGTTGGTGAATACGCCTCACAAGAAGGCCTTGAGGTTTGCAAACGGCCTAAATGAACCGCTTCACAGTTTGGCTATGTCCCACATTCCAATGGGGGCTACGTATGGAAAGCTTGTTGATATGGCATACATGCATGAAGAAGAGAAGGGTGTAAGTACTTTTAGGCCGCAAGATAAGAAAGAGGATCCAAAGAAATCCCAACAACAAAAGAAAGGTGGTAAAGAAAAGAGGAAGTGTCACAACTGTGGGATACTCGGTCATTTGAAGAAAGACTGTAGGAAGAAGAAGAAGTTCGCTTATTATCATTGTGGTGATCCAGGTCATGCTGTCAAGGACTGTCCTAAGAAGCAAGGGCAGAGGGCAGGTTCTACTTCGAGAGGGCAGGTTCATGCTCTCATGGCTCAGGGGCAGGAAGAAGGTAGAAAAATTTCTATCGAAAGTTTGATTTTCTTGTTTGATCATCTTGTCCGTACTTTATTCGATTCTGGCGCATCACATTCATTTATCTCTACATCATTAGTTGAAACACTGCACTTAAATACTAGTCTCGTTGTGGATCCCATTATAGTCTCAAATCCTATTGGTGGGTCGGCTCATTTATCCATGGTTTGTAGGGATTTGAGATTGTCTATCTTAGGCGTTGGTTTTGAATGTAATGCTTTTGTGCTTAGTTTCATGGGCTATGGGTTGATTCTAGGGATGGATTGGCTAGCCAGACATGGTGCCATCCTAGATTGTGAACGAAGGGTAGTAAAACTGTTGACTCGTAGTGGAAAGATCCTTGATATTTCTTATGACCCTAGAGGATCGGTGATGCTTAGTTATCTTGAGTCACTTGACGCATCCAATGATGATTTACATTCTGTTCGTATAGTCCGTGAATATGTTGATGTCTTCGATGAGGTGAGGGGTCTACCCCCAATATGTGAGATAGACTTTCGTATTTATCTTGTAGACAATGCAAAACCCGTATCTCTGCCCGTACGCCACATGGCTCCTCATGAGAGGAGGGAACTCAATAAGCAAGTAGGGGAGTTGCCTGAGAAGGGGTTCATAAGACGTAGTATATCGGAGTGGGGTGCTCAAGTAGTATTTGCCACGAGGCAGATGGGTCCCTTAGACTTTGTGTGGTGTAACGACCCGGAATTTTGGGCCAATTTAAAATTTTTATTTTAGAAATTTTAATGGATTTCAATATTTAGAATAATTTATTTTAAATAAGAACGACTAAAAATTTGCTTTAAAACGAATAAATTTAATTTAATTAGAAAAGGAGTTTAAAACAGCGCTGTAGTTTGAAAATTTGAATTTGAACTTTGACCGACTATACAGGATTCATTTTAAATCAGACTTGAGCGAAACCAGAAATATTTAAATCTGTTTAATAATATCTTTCTAACGAATCTGAAAAATTGAAATTTCATAGCGGAAATCAAAAGTTATGGCCACTTCAATTTTTAGAAAGGTCGTTGTAGAATTTATATATATATTATATAGGGCCGGAAAAGCTACTTTTCACATATGAAGGAATTTCGACTCGAAACCACTTCCATTGAGTTCAGAATGACGTTTCTGCATTGAAAAACAGTAAACGCTTATATATTTTGAATTTCGGAGTTTATTTGTTTAAAAATGTATTTTTAATATTAAATATATTAGCCTTAAAAATAGTCATTTTTCAAACGACCTTTGTTTTCGATGAAACCACTTTTGTTAGAACCGGAATGTCAAATTATTGCTAAGTTTCAATTTTCATAATTTTTCGAATTAATATGTAAGCATGGCAGAGGAAAACGTGTTTTGACTGTTTCAGTCAAATTTAATCGACTAGAAAAAGGCCATTTTTCAAGCAGTCTCAGAATTCAACGAAATTAGTCTCGTTATAATCGTATCGTCAAAACATAACTAGAAATAATTTTTCTATAATTTTTAGAGGTCGTATGTGGCCCCGGTAATTTAAAATGTACGTTTAAATTTAATAATTAAATGATTTTTAATCAAATTTAAAGAAAAACATATCGTAACAGCCGAACTGGGTTATGAAACATGTTCCATTGTGTCCGGGACGGGGGTATTTGGCTAGGGACGACACTCGTTGGTTTGATTTGGGGTACCCGGCATTAAACCCTAACCTTTGAATTAAATAGAATTTATGATAATAAAATATTTATTATTATAAATACCCCTAGAAAACCGTGCCCAACCCTAATTCCCAATCCAAAGAACGCAGCCCGCCACCAAGGCATTTCAATGGCCAGAATGCTCCAATTTAAATCCTTGAATCTTTCTCCGATTAAGCTAAATTAATTCCTTGAATCAATACAAAAATCGAAGGCCTAGGTGTGATGAAGCTGCTCAACGGTCGTGATCTTGTTTAACGTCCTGAGGAGGATGAATTTTCCTCCCAAACCCGCCGACTTTGGCACGGTTTCCAGGGTGGTATGGCCCACCGAGATCGACACAGGTCCTGTCGCAGGGGTTTGAGGATGGGGCGCTTCGGGTGGTGTATGCTGATCAACGTTCGGGGGTCTCGGGTGGCGTGCGATTTGGAGTTTGTCAACGGGAAGATGGGTTCCTGTAATCGGCCGATGGGGAAGAAGGGTTAATCCCTTAAGTATGTGATTAGTGATTAATTAATTTTATTAATTCTAATTTTTGTAAGCGAATGTTTAAAACATCGTAACTCTTTCGTACGAGGTCTGTTTTACGAACCGTCAGAAGCGTCGGGATCGTCTCTCCAAGATCTACAACATGATACGGACGAGGACTGAAACAGAGCGAATCAAATTTTAGAGCAAATTCAGATCTGAAACATACAGAACAAAGTAATGTGAGATTTCTCATTTTAAATTAATTAAAATATATATTTATTTATTCTGATTGTGATTGTAATATTGATGCACGGTATAAAATTTAGATTGGCTGTTTGATGGTGGATTGTGATGATCTATTGAATTATCTGTGCTTGTTGATACGAAATCATCATTTTTGCTACAAATGATATGTTAGGACAAAATCATCATTTTTGTTATGAAATAAAAATATTACTTTTGTTAGGAATGTTAATTTAGAAAAAAAAGGAATGATGTTTAAAAGAAGATGTTTTACAATAATAAAGATTACATTTTTATTGTATATATTAGAAGAAAATCATGTTAACATATGTTTATTATTAAAAATTTATTATTTTCATTATTTTTACGAATTAGATTTGTCGACAAAACAAAAGTTATTATTTTTATTATTTTTTCAAATTAGATTGGTTGACAAAACAAAACTTCATTTTCATAGTATAAGATGTAACATACAAAACTTCATTTTTGTCATATAAATGATTAGCAAATCAAAACTCATTTCATATAAATGTTAGCATAACAAAATTATCATATTTGTTATATAAAAGTTAGCATAGCAAATTATTCTTTTTGTTATGTAAAATGTTAGTAAAAATAAAATTTCCATTCTGTAAGATAATGTTATATTAAATTAAAATTTTCATTTTAATTGAAATGTGATGTTGAAATAAAAATGTCAACTTGGTTAGATATGTTATGTTAAATAATGATATGTCGATCACATTTTTCATTAGGATAAAAATCACCCGATTTGTATAAACTGTACATTTGGAATAAAAATACACATTTTGTTAGTTATGTCATATTTGATTTAAAATACACATTTTGATAGTTATGCCGTATATGGTTAAAAGACACATTTTGGTTAGTAATGTCGTATATGATTACAAATTTGTCACTTTTGTCGAAATTAGTGTTGGCATACAAATTTGTCACTTCTGTCAAAATTAGCATTGACATACAGCTTTGTCACCTTTGTTAAAATTAGAGTTGACAACCAAAAATGTCACTTTTGTTAAATCAAAATTAACATATAAAAATTGTCACTTTTTGTTAGAAATATTATATGTTAATAAAATATCACATTAGACTAAAAACATTGCTTTTGTCAAAGGGGTTATTTAGAATAAAATATGGCCTTTGGTTAGAAATGTCATATTAGAATAAATTTGTCACTTGGGTCAAATTTGGTATTAACATATAAATTTGTCACTTTTGGCCAATTTAGAATGGACATATAAAATTATCATTTCTGTAGATAGAAATGGTGAACAAATAAAATTTACATTTTTATCTATTAAGATTGAATTAAAAATGTTAAACAAATAAATCATCATCTTTTATTTGTTAAGTAGAATTAGAAGGGAAATTTCTCATTATTTGTCATTAGAGCATGTACACAAATAAATGTCATTCATTTATGTGTCATTAAAACCATAGCATATTGTTTACAAATAAATATTTATTTATTTGTTTTAAATATATATAGAAATTGTTTACAAATTAAAAACATTCCCATTTTGTCACTTTATTAGAGTGAATTCAAAACATTCACTTTGTCATTTAGAAAGGGGATTAAACCAAAACATACAATGTTCGTTATTACAAATGCAAACACTTATTGAAAATAAAGTTTTGATCTTTTATTTGCATTCACAAGTGCAAACATCTTTTGAAAATAAAGTTTGTTCTTTCTTTTCATATTGACTAACATAAAATATACATTTTTGTCAATTTTCATTTGTTAATGCAAAATATACACTTTTGTCAATTTACGTTAGTTAAAAACAAATTATTCACTTTTGTCAATTTTCACTAGTTAAAACAAATTATTCATCTTTGGTCAATCTACATTTGTTAAAACCAAATATGCATTTTTGTCGATTATATTAGTTGAGACAGAAATGTACATTTTTTTTTATCAACATATGATTAGTGAAAAGAATAACATAATTTCGTCACTTTGAAATAAAGGAAAAAAGGACATTTTTGTCACTTTGACATGAATGAAATAAAAATGTATATTGTTATACATTAAAAAGTTATGAATTGAAAATGTATATTTTTATATAGTAAGATGAAAGAATGAGTTAGAAATGAGCAAAAAAAAGAAGAGTTAGACAAAACGATCATATTTTGTACATAAATAGGAATTAGACAAATTATAATTTTGTCATTTTAAAAATATTAAAACAAAGAATGCATTTTTGTTAGAAATGTAATTAGAATAAAGGATTACCCAAAAGATAGGAAGGTTATTATTCTTATTTGTCGATTGGTCACAATAAAAAGGCCATATGTTAAAAATATGATGTTGATGATGGCTTAGAATATATGTATGTGTTGATGAAGTGTTTGATGTATTTAATATAGTGTTAGTGTATTCAAAACTGAGTATTACACTTCCATTTACAAGTCATCCAACTTGTCTATGTGATTGTTTTGATAATTTTCACACCTCGCCCAAGTGCACAAATAAATTATTCCTTGATTGTTGGATGAAACCCCACACGGGTGTTGGGATGATACTGGACACACTAATCCCAATATTTAGTTATCTGTCAATCGATGGATTGACGGTCTGTGATGAGCGTCAGTTATTTACTTTAATGCTCACACAGTTATAGATTCCACTTTGGTCGTCATTTGGATGTTTGATAATTATTTATCATGATTGTTGATTCCATACAAAATATATGGTTGTTGGGTGAGTCACATTCCAATAAAGAATATTCTAGAAAAAGAATATTTTAGAAAATATATTTTTGAAAAGAATATTTTAGAAAAAGAATATATTTTGAGAAAATATATTTTTGTTGAAATAAACTAGTTATTAATTAGAAAAATCATAAAATTTAGATTTAATGAGTTTTCCAATTTGTTAAGATTTAATTGAAGTTAAATTAAATAAATTGAATTTTGGGTTGTCGTGAATAGCGTCTTAAATAACACTGTTCTTAAACCCTATATGAAAAGAATAATCTTTTAATTAGATTATTAAAAGTTTCATTTAGTAATTGAAATAAGATGAAGTGTGAGTCGGGTTTATTGTGAACTGTGTTTCTTAGCGACATTTGTTCTTTAACCCAACTGACAGCGAAAGTATGACTTAGAATTTATAAATCTTTTATTAAGATTTAAATGAAAATTTTCCATAAGTATAGTTTTCAAATTTAATATATTAAATTGGAGTCGAATGGAATTTGAATTAATAATAACCGAGATAAGCTTCTGTAAAAGAAGATCGATACTACATATGGGATTTAAAATGCTTTACCGTTATTCCATTTATATTATTGGTCGGATACAGAAATTTATAACGATTATATATTGATCTGATTTCTGTGAAGATTCCATATTTCATGGAATATTATTTTGGGTTTACCGTGAACTATGTTTTTAAATGACATTAGTTCTTTAACCCAGTTAAAGATAAGATTAATTTCTTGGATTTAAATAATCATTGAATAATGATTTTTAATATCTAAAATCAAATTGAGATTTTAATAAACCTTTTAAAAGGAAAGATTTAAGTGCAAAGTTAAAGGGTTTATCTTTGATAAAATAATGTGAATATTTTATTTAAAAGAATATTCTGAGTTGGAATGAGACGTTGGATGTGTTTTTATAGTACTCGATTTTTAATTATAAAATACGAGAGTTATTCGGAAAGACCGGGTTTAACCCATTCCGAATAATTTCTACGACGATGAAGAGTTGAAGATGAAGACGGTGGTTGAAGACCGACGATCTTCACATCGGATGGATGTGTTGCTACAGAGGCCCTGATGGGAGTAGCTACCTTGAAGGGGCTTCAGTGGTGGTCGTCCGGACTATGGTTGATTGTTCGGATTTGGCTTTCGCTCAGACCCAGAGCATAAGCTAGTAAATGGATGCGTGTTTGACATTGGATTTCGTTCCGTGTGAATTAAATCGATTTCTGTTAATGTATGTCTGTTTGATGGTGGAGGATTTATTCTCTACTTAACACCCTGGTATATATTAATGGTGATTGATCGCATGGCGTGAATTGTCAATGTGGCACGCCAAGATGCAAATGATTAAGGCTTTTGTTGAAAAGCAGGGCCTTGTGGCAAGATCAAAGCATAGCCTATTACAGCATAGCTTTGTGTATATCGTGACTTCGCGAGCCTCACACCCCGGTATGAGTCAAAAACGGGATATGGACCGTAGGGAGTGCACACGTTTCCTTCTAGCTATTGGTGGTGTCAGTGCTTTAACACCTCCTGGCATTTTACTTATGTGGATGATGGATTTTGAGGCGCCTCGGATTTTTATAGGCCGATAGTGGTCATATTATAGGTTCAAAGGGACCGGGAAACGTGTGTTCAGGCATAACTAATCCACTGCCGATAGGCGGGGACCAGCCCTACCGCATCCAAGGGTTGCCCATAGGTGTGATCCTGAGGCATTTGCTAGAGTGTCTCGAATCGGAGAGGAGCTTGCCCCTAGCCTCGACTCATGATGGAAATCCAATTTCCAATACGACCTTGCGGTTTTGATTGTAGAACTAGTATGGCGACATAGTAGGATGGGGTACTATGCCGTCTATGATTGATATTTATGATTGAAATGTTTTATTAAAACATATACACACTAATATTAACTCCGTTTTATCGTATCAAGCATTTTTGACCCTTATATGGTAAAACCCTATCCTCCGGTGTGCGTTGCATTGTGTGATGGGACTTGGGTCTTATAAAGGTTTCATTTTTCAAAAAAGCATCACGTTGTTTAACGTTTTTACTTTATTTTGTGCACTGGCAATCCAATGGGAGTAAACCCATTCCGCGTTAGCGGCGTGGTCCTATGATTAGCCTTATTATTAGATAAGTTAAGTTAATATTTCTCATACCAGTCTCATGACTGACCTGTAGTTTGTTTCACTGGCAAACTCGGGTGCCCTTATTTTCCACACGGGCAGTCGAGTAGCTTTTTGCAGATATATTTACATGATCCTGGCTTACAGCTGAAGCGGTATTCGGAAAGCTCTGTATCCGTGTATTCCTTTCAGTTGTATATTTGTATTATTTTTCCGCTGCTATTTAAATGTAATTTAAATCTCTAATATTATTGTATTTCTATTTCTATAATAAGTATTCATACTCTGTTACATTCTTGTACTCTGATGTAATTGTTGTAATCATCAATAAAACGTTCTTCAGTTTGCGTTCTGTTGTGTGTTGTTCTCAAAGCAATCCAGCCTTTCCTTTACGGGGAAGTTTGGGTCGTTTCAGTTGGTATCACAGCCAGGTTTACAGGGCTCGAGGACAAGACACATTAGAACCGAATGAAAGAATTCATCAGAGATTGGATTAGTAATATCGAATAAGAATAACTCGTTAGAGATGGGATCAGCAGTATCCTAGAACGAGTGTGAAGAGTATTATTTTCTTTAAAAATAAAAATGAAAACAAATTCAGTTTTGAAAATTTTATCTAATATACGTATTTGAGTATATTATTATATTTTTATGTGGACAATCAAGTATATAAAGATTTTGAATATACGAGTAATTAACGGATATTCGAAGTTTTAATATACTGGATAGATATAGAATCACACTCTAGTCGCCCAGAGGTAATTCTGGTGATTGGTCGACCATCATCAGTATTTATGTTCGAGTCTCGAAAGTGGGATTTCTATATATTTCCACTGACTGGTATGAGAACCAACACTTAGTTAGGACACATTGCTGTGATTTGTACTGAAAATATGATTTGTACTGAAAATATGATTTTTGGCTATATATTTGAAAAGTTAATCACCTAATTGATTGCTGGTTGTGATGTTTGATTATTAGTTTAATTAATTAAAATATTTGGATGATAATTAATTGAAACCAATAAATAAAATCTAGTTGAGTTGGTTAAATTAAACAAATCTTAGCTATGTTCCTTTTCGTGGACGAAAAGATTTTAAGTGGGGGCGATTGTAACGACACGGAATTTTGGGCCAATTTAAAATTTTTATTTTAGAAATGTGACGGCCCGCCCCGCACCAACCGACATTTACTCCAAAAGTACGCTGTACACATGTCCAGTCAGCACGGGATGGTCGTCAGAAGAAAAGAAAGAGGACGAAGAATCAACAAAGAACCTGTAGAATGTCTCACAGCGCATGGAGTAAAATATAATAATAATAACATACTTGACATAAAACATGTGAGACAGTGCATAAGCTGATAACTAAAATCAACATCAACATCAGAGCAGCGGAAATCCAAATACAGCTTATTACAACTTTCCAAATTTACTGTCTCAAAACAAAAGAAGGCTAAAGTAGAAGATGCACCACTAATGCCCAAGCAGTGATCTTCAACAACACAGGGAGAATACTATATATATGTATTACGTGGAAGCCTCCTGCTCATCTCCGGATCATCTACCCGGGCATCGCCAGCTAACCTGTCTCTAGTCTGCTCGTGTGAGCACCCAGAGTAATAAGAGGAGACATAAAACTCTGGGTCAGACATAAAGCCTAGTATGAGCGATAAGCATCTAAACAGAACAATAACAGGTATACTAAACCATACCTGAACCTGGACCTACAACCAAAGAGTTAGTACCACATACCGTATAGTACTCTGAGGTGCCATAATAAATAGTGTAAGGAATACGGGGGTGGGGTGTGCATGTCATAATGATAGCAAACAAATCGACCATAGCAATCATCCTCACATCTCTCACTCAGTGCGTAAAGCATACGATGTCCACCACTGTCAATCACTAGACCCATTGAAGTAGTGACGGAGTTCGACTTGTACAACTACTGCTACTACCAAGCTTACCACATGGAGTCATGACCAAATCTTTACAAATGACCCCACTTCATTGGTCTATAGCCCTTTAGTCGTACCTAGGCCATTTCAGCCCTGAATCCGTTCACGTACTTCCCATATATAGTGATCCAAAGTCATAAACATCGACTGCCCCTTGGCACACGTCCCGCAGCAAAGCCCAACCATGAAGCCCACTCATTGGTTCCCAACTGGATCCTGAGTAAAGCTCCTCATATTGGACTACCTTTGCATCTCGGGTTATTGGTCAATACTGGGTCGGGTCGGGTCCCTCCTCAAGCCATCGGTTCGGGTCGGGTATCCTCCATCAGTTCGGGTCGGGTCTTCTTCTGGTGCGGTTCGGGTCAGGTGTCCTCCTTGGGTCGGGTCGGGTGCTCCACTTCAGTTCGGGTCGGGTGCAATCTCTCCTCCAGCTCGTGCCTCCGCTCTGATCCGTCTCCTCATCCTTCACGTGCTCCGATCCGATCCATCTTCGTGCTTCCGCTCCGATCTGTCCTCCTTAATCCGATCCGATCTCAGTTCAGTTAGCGTGGCCTTCCTTTTTTCCACTTCTCCCAAGTGCTAGGTTCCGATCCGATCGAATCCCTTGCCTAGTTCAACATATCCGAACCGAGCCCCCTATCCGATCCGATCCGAACCCTGCACTATTTTCTGAAACTGCTCCAGCAAGTGTTTATGCCATTCGACGACGTTTTCGACCATTCTAACTATTGAAATCAATCATAAAGCATTTCATACAATCATAGCAACATGCATAATCAACCACAAACATCAAAACAATGAATTTACATGTCAAAATGGATCAAATATACCCAAAATCCCATTTTCCCCTTAAGCATGATTAAATAAAACTAATCATAGAGTTAATAAAACTTAACCAAATCGAACCAAATTTCTAACAGAGGCATAAAATATTATTTAAGAATTTCTAAACATTTTTTCAGAATTTATTAGTGTATAAATTCGCTAATCTTCACTAATTACCCTTAATTAACTGTAATTAGTGTCAAAACTATGCAAATCACTCACGTTGGCCACAAATGAAATTCTCAGAACTGAAACCTCGCTGATTTGGGTGAATCCTAATGTCTAACAGTAGCTCTAGCCTTTCTTTCGTGTTTCCTCTCCTTAATTTGATGTAGATTAAGCCAAAACTTGATTAAAAAGTGATTAGAAGGTGATTTGGGTGTTGGAGGCCATTGCTAGGGTTGCAAGAAAGAAAGTGGCGGCTGGGAAATGAGAATAAAATCGTTCTCTAACTGATTTCAGCCTCCTCCTCACCCTAATCCCGAAATCCCCCATTGGGCCTAGCTGTTAATCACCCGGTTAAGCCCAATAAAGCTGTTTTTTCATCATCTGAAACTTGTTTCAGCCATATCTCCCAAACGGTGAGTCCGTTTGGCTAGTGTGACCACTCTACGGAATTGTAAACCATAATCCGGAGCCAATGGAAGTGGTTTCAGGTCAAAATTCCTTTCCAGTCAAAAGTTATGGCCAAAACAATACCAACTAGGGGTAAAATGGTCATTTAAAAATCAGGAAAAATCATGAACATGGGAAATGACCCCAATAGTCGTCTCCCAAAGTTACATGACCATACGACTTCGTATGTGAAAGAAATAAATATTCTACGGTCCTTTGGTGCGTAGAATACGGGTTGTTACACTCTCCCCCCCTTAAGAAATTTCGCCCCCGAAATTCCTTAACCCAAAACATACAAAAGATCCCACATGCCTAACAACCCCATACAACAATCAAACATGCAAAACAAGCCAACAGACCTATCCTAGCATGCGGAAAACTAAATCGAGGTCAAAATCTTACCGGGCAAAGAGCTCTGGATAAGTCTTCCTAATGTTCTCCTCTGTCTCCCAAGTACAATCATTCTCGTCCTCACCCCACTGAACCTTGACTAGCTTCACCGCCTTCCTTCGAAGTTACTTCATGTCGTGCTCGACAATACGGGCCGGCTTGCGGTTCCCAACCGCCTCGGGTTTTACTTCGAAGTCCTCTAACTGATCAGGTGAAACAGTCATATCTGAGTCATGGACGAACTTCCTTAGTTGGGAAACATGAAATACGTTGTGAACTCCCGCCATCTTCTCTGGTAAGTCAACTCTATATGCCAAATTCCCGACTAGTTCAAGAACAGGGAATGGGCCAACAAATCTTGGTGCCAACTTGCCTCTCCTGCCAAATCGTATTACGCTCTTCAACGGAGAAATCTTGACAAACACCAAGTCGCCAACGGAGAATTTTAAGTCTCTTCTCCTCTTATCGGCATAACTTTTCTGCCTATCTTGGGCAGCTTTCATTCGTTGTTGAATAGTCTTGATTTTATCTGAAGTTTTCCTCACTACATCTGGTCCAAGCATAAACTTCTCGCCAGTCTCTATCCAACATGATGGTGAGTTGCACGGTCTTCCGTACAAAGCTTCAAACGGAGCCATACCGATACTGGATTGGTAGCTATTATTATATGCAAACTCTACTAGATGCAAATGGTCATCCCATGATCCACCAAAATCCAATATACATGCTCTCAAGAGATCTTCCAAAATACGATTCACCCTCTCTGTCTGACCGTCGGTCTGAGGATGATATGCGGTACTGAGATGTAATTCTGATCCTAGAGCCTCTTGTAAGCTCTTCCAAAACCCACTAGTGAACAACGGGTCTCGGTCACTCACAATGCTTTTAGGTACTCCATGAAATCTCACTACCCACTTCATATACAATTCTGCCAACTTGGTTGCTGTTCTAGTCGATCTGACTGGTATAAATCTTGCACTTTTAGTCAGTCGATCCACAATTACCCAAATGTTGTCATGTCCCGATCTAGTCCTAGGTAAACCATCGATGAAATCCATCAAGACTTGCTCCCATTTCCATTCAGGAATTTCCAATGGTTGCAACAACCCACTAGGCTTCTTTTTCTCAGCTTTAACTAGCTGGCAATTCATGCACTTGGATATAAACCTCCCAATGTCTCTTTTCATCCCTTCCCAGTAGTAGGTCTGCCTCATGTCTCGATACATCTTGTTACCACCGGGGTGTATAGTTAGTTTTAAGCGATGACATTCTCTAAGCACTTCATCTCTCAATCCATTGACATTGGGTACAACAAGCTTTCCATTCTTTCTAAGCCATCCTTCTCGATCAAGCCCATACTTGTTCATCTCCTCATCGATACCTATCTCTAACTTGGAGATGATTTCCAATAGGTTAGGATCGTCCCTCTGACTAGAGCCGATCCGCTCAATCAAAGTGGGTCTGATCGTCAAACTTGCTAACATTTCTGGATTCAATTCGCACTTTGGTCTGAAATCAAACCCCGCGTTATACTCCAGTTGCTTCCATTCTAGAAACATGGCCCCTAAACTGGCATGTCTCCTACTCAAAGCATCAGCCACCGCATTGCCCTTTCCCGGTGTATATGCGATGTCAAAATCATAGGAAGCCAAGAATTTTAACCACCTTTGTTGCCGGAGATTTAAATCCTTCTGGGAGAAGAGATACTTCAACGACTTATGATCTGTAAACAGCTCAAATCTTTCTCCCAAGAGGTAGTGTCTCCACATCTTCAACGCGAACACTATCGCTGCCAATTCTAAATCATGGGTAGGGTATCTTTTCTCGTGCGGTTTCAATTGCCGACTTGCATAATCTACAACCCTACCGCCTTGCATCAATACAGCACCCAGTCCGGTACCACAGACATCCGTGTATACCGTCATCTCTTCATTCCCCTTAGGAATGACTAACACTGGTGCGCATGTCAACTTGTCTTTTAGACTCTTGAATGCATTCTCGCACCTTTCATCCCAGACAAAAGCTTGATTCTTCTTGGTCAACTGGGTCAATGGTGCTGCTATCTTGGAGAAACTTTGGATAAACTTACGATAATATCCAGCTAACCCCAAGAAACTTCTTACATCCGTTGCATTCTTGGGTGTAGGCCAATCCTGTACCGTAGCCACCTTCGCCGGGTCCACGGCAATACCATTCTCTGATACAACATGGCCCAAGAACCCCACTTCCTTCTTCCAGAAGTGACACTTAGAAAACTTTGCTTTCAATTGGTGTTTTCTCAACACCTCCATCACTATTCTTAAATGTCCCTTGTCTTCTTCCTCTGTCCTCGAATAGACCAAAATATCATCAACGAACACAAGGACAAACTTATTCAACTGATCTCTGAATACCCTATTCATAAGATCCACAAAATATGCTGGGGCATTGGTCAGCCCGAATGGCATGACCAACCACTCGTAAAATCCAGACGGCGTCCGAAATGCCGTTTTAGCTATACTCTCAGCTTCCACTCTAAGCTGATGAAAACCTGTCGCGAGATCCAACTGAGAAAATACTCTCGCGCCACTCAACTGATCGAACAAATCATCTATCCGCGGTAGAGGATACTTATTCTTCCTCGTCACTTTATTCAACTCGCGGTAATCTACACACAAACGAAGGGAACCATCCGCCTTGGTAGCAAACACAACTGGTGCTCCCCATTCAGAAACACTCCTTCTGATAAATCCCTTCTTCAAAAGATCGCTGACTTGCACCTCGAGCTCTCGCTGCTCCCTTGGTGCTATACGACGAAGTGGCATCACTATAGGCCTGGCATCTTTTACTAAATCAATACGGAACTCAATCTCTCGGTGTGGTGGAAGCCCGGTCACTTCTTCGAAAACATCCGGATACTGGCTAACCACGGGCAAACCTGACAACTCACTATGCGGAATGTCGAGGGAGTTTAGAAAACTAGCCAATACCCCCTCACTGGGTAGACCACCAAACACTATGCTCCGCCCATCATCCGCTCTAGCTGTCACCAAAAAGCCCTCACAATCTACCACCACCCCGTATCTTCAGAGCCAATCTACTCCCAAAATAATGCCAAACCCAGTAAAGCCCAAAACAAAGCAATCACAAACAAACATGCATCCATGACTCGATAAGACCACATTACGACAAATCATGCTAAGGCTAGTAGAACCACCAATCGGGTTCGTCACTACTAAAGGTCTATCGACAATCTCGGGCTCCAATCCTAACCTATCTACCAGGTCACTAGATATGAAAGAACTGGAAGCTCCGGTATCAAACAAAACTCTAACAGGAACATTATAAACAGAAAGCATACCTTGAATGACGACATTCTTTCCCTTCTCCGCCGCAGTTGGGGCATTCGACGAAGAAGGAATAGCATTAAGGGCGTATGCTTTCACCATTTGCTTTTCTTTAGGGGGCTGTGGACACTTGTCCTTGTGATGTCCCATTTGGCCACAGTTGAAGCACTTCCTATCCGCTGGCTTGGCCCGACAATTACTAGCATAATGGCCCTTCTTACCACAGCTGAAGCACTCAACATCTTGCTTATTCCTTTTCTTCTGGCCATCCTTAGTCTGATTCTTCTTTCTCTTATTCTGGGAACCACCCTTGCCTCCACCACTTGCTTGTGGTTTCGACTCTTCTGCAGATGCAACCTCAGTCTTCGGCTTAGGGTAGAGACTTTCTGACCTCAATGCTTTCCCCACAATCGACTCAAACGACTCATCGATGTGGTTAATAAGCCTTTCCCCCAGGTAATGATCCAAACCAGTTATTAATTTCTCATTCTTCTTCTCGGCAGTATCAATAAGAGATAACCCATACTTCGACAAAGTGTCGAATTCAGCAATATACTCCGAGACAGCTCTGCCATTCTGCTTGAGCTCCAAGAATTTCTTAAACAACACTGACTTCTGAGCAGCTGGAATGAACTTCTCGCTAAAGCGAGCTTTAAACTGCTCCCAAGTAATCTGATCTTCGGGAGTAGCTGCCTTTATAGCATTCCACCAATTCATTGCCCGCCCTTGCAGCTGACGGGACGCTAGCTTTCTCTTCATCGCATCCTCGATACCCAAATCCTCGAAGATACGTTCGCAACTATCCAACCAATCTTGAACATCCGTGGCCGACTCCGTTCCGTGAAACGGCTTCCCACCAAGGCTAGTATAATCCTTATTTAGCTTGGCGAAGTCGACCCTCGGCGCCTGCACTATTGGACCACCACCATTTCCACCATTGGGAGCTGCCCTCTGTACATCCCTAAGCATCTCCCTCATGAGGTCAGTAAACATCGTCCTCATGTCAGCAACATTCCCATTATTGGCCCCTCTACCGGTACCTCTAACATATCGGCTCATCGTCAATCTGTAAAGGGAAACGATTAACGACTCCATAGTGGTGCTAGTGCAGTACGACTTCATCCTTATACTAGTAATAGTATATCTTTTGAAAACCAAAATAATCACAAATACGCTCTCTTGTATACGTATATTATCTCTCCCTGATAAGTTCCCTAGGTTAACTACGCAACCTAGAGCTCTGATACCAAGTGTGACGGCCCGCCCCGCACCAACCGACATTTACTCCAAAAGTGCGTTGTACACATGTCCAGTCAGCACGGGACGGTCGTCAGAAGAAAAGAAAGAGGACGAAGAATCAACAAAGAACCTGTAGAATGTCTCACAACGCATGGAGTAAAATATAATAATAATAACATACTTCACATAAAACAGGTGAGACAGTGCATAAGCTGATAACTAAAATCAACATCAACATCAGAGCAGCGGAAATCCAAATACAGCTTATTACAACTTTCCAAATTTACTGTCTCAAAACAAAAGAAGGCTAAAGTAGAAGATGCACCACTAATGCCCAAGCAGTGATCTTCAACAACACAGGGAGAATACTATATATATGTATTACGTGGAAGCCTCCTGCTCGTCTCCGGATCATCTACCCGGGCATCGCCAGCTAACCTGTCTCTAGTCTGCTCGTGTGAGCACCCAGAGTAATAAGAGGAGACATAAAACTCTGGGTCAGACATAAAGCCTGGTATGAGCGATAAGCATCTAAACAGAACAATAACAGGTATACTAAACCATACCTGAACCTGGACCTACAACCAAAGAGTTAGTACCACATACCGTACAGTACTCTGAGGTGCCATAATAAATAGTGTAAGGAATACGGGGGTGGGGTGTGCATGTCATAATGATAGCAAACAAATCGACCATAGCAATCATCCTCACATCTCTCACTCAGTGCGTAAAGCATACGATGTCCACCACTGTCAATCACTAGACCCATTGAAGTAGTGACGAAGTTCGACTTGTACAACTACTGCTACTACCAAGCTTACCACATGGAGTCATGACCAAATCTTTACAAATGACCCCACTTCATTGGTCTATAGCCCTTTAGTCGTACCTATGCCATTTCAGCCCTGAATCCGTTCACGTACTTCCCATATATAGTGATCCAAAGTCATAAACATCGACTGCCCCTTGGCACATGTCCCGCAGCAAAGCCCAACCATGAAGCCCACTCATTGGTTCCCAACTGGATCCTGAGTCAAAGCTCCTCATATTGGACTACCTTTGCATCTCGGGTTATTGGTCAATACTGGGTCGGGTCGGGTCCCTCCTCAAGCCATCGGTTCGGGTCGGGTATCCTCCATCAGTTCGGGTCGGGTCTTCTTCTGGTGCGGTTCAGGTCGGGTGTCCTCCTTGGGTCGGGTCGGGTGCTCCACTTCAGGTCGGGTCGGGTGCAATCTCTCCTCCAGCTCGTGCCTCCGCTCCGATCCGTCTCCTCATCCTTCACGTGCTCCGATCCGATCCATCATCGTGCTTTCGCTCCGATCTGTCCTCCTTAATCCGATCCGATCCCAGTTCAGTTAACGTGGCCTTCCTTTTTGCCACTTCTCCCAAGTGCTAGGTTCCGATCTGATCGAATCCCTTGCCCAGTTCAACATATCCGAACCGAGCCCAGTATCCGATCCGATCCGAACCCTGCACTGTTTTCTGAAACTGCTCCAGCAAGTGTTTATGCCATTCGACGACGTTTTCAACCATTCTAACTATTGAAATCAATCATAAAGCATTTCATACAGTCATAGCAACATGCATAATCAACCATAAACATCAAAACAATGAATTTACATGTCAAAATGGATCAAATATACCCAAAATCCCATTTTTCCCTTAAGCATGATTAAATAAAACTAATCATAGAGTTAATAAAACTTAACCAAATCGAACCAAATTTCTAACAGAGGCATAAAATATTATTTAAGAATTTCTAAACATTTTTCCAGAATTTATTAGTGTATAAATTCGCTAATCTTCCTAATTACCCTTAATTAACTATAATTAGTGTCAAAACTATGCAAATCACTCACGTTGGCCACAAATGAAATTCTCAGAACTGAAACCTCGCTGATTTGGGTGAATCCTAACGTCTAACAGCAGCTCTAGCCTTGCTTTCGTGTTTCCTCTCCTTAATTTGATGTAGATTAAGCCAAAACTTGATTAGAAAGTGATTAGAAGGAGATTTGGGTGTTGGAGGCCATTGCTAGGGTTGCAAGAAAGAAAGTGGCGGCTGGGAAATGAGAATAAAATCGTTCTATAACTGATTTCAGCCTCCTCCTCACCCTAATCCCGAAATCCCCCATTGGGCCTAGCTGTTAATCACCCGGTTAAGCCCAATTAAGCTGTTTTTTCATCATCTGAAACTTGTTTCAGCCATATCTCCCAAACGTTGAGTCCGTTTGGCTAATGTGACCACTCTACGGAATTGTAAACTATCATCCGGAGCCAATGGAAGTGATTTCAGGTCAAAATTCCTTTCCAGTCAAAAGTTATGGCCAAAACAGTACCAACTAGGGGTAAAATGGTCATTTAAAAATCGGGAAAAATCATGAATATGGGAAATGACCCCAATAGTCGTCTCCCAAAGTTACATGACCATACGACTTCGTATGTGAAAGAAATAAATATTCTACGGTCCTTTGGTGCGTAGAATACGGGTCGTTACAAGAAATTTTAATGGATTTCAATATTTAGAATAATTTATTTTAAATAAGAATGACTAAAAATTTGCTTTAAAACGAATAAAAATAATTTAATTAGAAAAGGAGTTTAAAATAGCGCTGCAGTTTGAAAATTTGAATTTGAACTTTGATTGACTATACAGGATTCATTTTAAATCAGAATTGAGCGAAACCAGAAATATTTAAATCTGTTTAATAATATCTTTCTAAACAATCTGAAAAATTGAAATTTCATAGCGGAAATCAAAAGTTATGGCCAATTCAATTTTTAGAAAGGTCGCTGAAGAATTTATATATATATATTATATAGGGCCGGAAAAGCTACTTTTCACATATGAAGGAATTTCGACTTGAAACCACTTCCATTGAGTTCGGAATGACGTTTCTGCATTGAAAAACAGTAAACACTTATATATTTTGAGTTTCGGAGTTTATTTGTTTAAAAATGTATTTTTAATATTAAATATATTGGCCTTAAAAATAGTCATTTTTCAAACGACCTCTGTTTTCGACGAAACCACTTTTGTTGGAACCGGAATGTCAAATTATTGCTAAATTTCAATTTTTATAATTTTTCGAATTAATATGTGAGCGTGGCAGAGGAAAACGTGTTTTGACTGTTTAAGTAAAATTTAATCGACTAGAAAAAGACCATTTTTCAAATAGTCTCAGAATTCAACGAAATTAGTCTCGTTAGAATCGTATCATCAAAACATAACTAGAAATAATTTTTCTATAATTTTTAGAGGTCGTATGTGGCCCCGGTAATTTAAAATGTACATTTGAATTTAATAATTAAATGATTTTTAATTAAATTTAAAGAAAAACATATCGTAACAGCCAAACTGGGTTACGAAACATGTTCCATTGTGTCCGGGAGGGGGGTATTTGGCTAGGGACGACACTCGTTGGGTTTGATTTGGGGTACGCGGCATTAAACCCTAACCTTTGAATTAAATAGAATTTATGATAATAAAATATTTATTATTATAAATACCCCTAGAAAACCGTGCCCAACCCTAATTCCCAATCCAAAGAACGCAGCCCGCCACCAAGGCATTTCAATGGCCAGAACGCTCCAATTTAAATCCTTGAATCTTTCTCCGATTAAGCCAAATTAATTCCTTGAATCAATACAAAAATCGAAGGCCTAGGTGTGATGAAGCTGCTCAACGGTCATGATCTTGTTTAACGTCCTGAGGAGGATGAATTTTCCTCCCAAACCCGCCGACTTTGGCACGGTTTCCAGGGTGGCAGGGCCCATCGAGCTCGACACAGGTCCTGGCGCAGGGGTTTGAGGATGGGGCGCTTCGGGTGGTGTATGCTGATCGACGTTCGGGGGTCTCGGGTGGCGTGCGATTTGGAGTTTGTCAACGGGAAGATGGGTTCCTGTAATCGGCCGATGGGGAAGAAGGGTTAATCCCTTAAGTATGTGATTAGTGATTAATTAATTTTATTAATTCTAATTTTTGTAAGCGAATGTTTAAAACATCGTAACTCTTTCGTACGAGGTCTGTTTTACGAACCGTCAGAAGCGTCGGGATCGTCTCTCCAAGATCTACAACATGATACTGACGAGGACTGAAACAGAGCGAATCAAATTTTAGAGAAAATTCAGATATGAAACATACAGAACAAAGTAATGTGAGATTTCTCGTTTTAAATTTTAAATTAATTAAAATATATAATTATTTATTCTGATTGTGATTGTAATATTGATGCACGGTATAAAATTTAGATTGGCTGTTTGATGGTGGATTGTGATGATCTATTGAATTATCTGTGCTTGTTGATACGAAATCATCATTTTTGTTACAAATGATATGTTAGGACAAAATCATCATTTTTGTTATGAAATAAAAATATTACTTTTGTTAGGAATGTTATGAAACAAAAGTTATTATTTTGTCAAATTAGATTGGTTGACAAAACAAAACTTCATTTTCATAGTATAAGATTGTAACGGCTGGAAATTTCCGACTCCTCGAGAGTCGGAAATTCCGAGACGTTAGTGAAAGAATTTAGAAGGTGAGAAAGAAAAGATAGAACTAATAGAATAGAAGAAGAAGAAGAACATCAGAATCATCAGAGTAACACGAATCTCACAGCGGAACGAATAACATATAATATATAACATAACTTTGAAGTAAACAGTTATATATATACAATAGCACTTATCAGAGTACAACACAGCGGAAATAACTATAGCTATAAAATCTTGCAGCCTCCTGCTCCAAGCTCTCCAAGTATATCTGTAAATCCCGACTACTTGACTGCCCGTACAAATTTAGGCACCCAAGAGTTTAGGGAAAACAACAAAGTAAACTCCGGGTCAGTCATGGGACTGGTATGAGTAAAATAGTTTAAAACAGGTATAGGATATCTCATAAGACCACACCGTGAATACGGAACGGGTTTTTCCCTTATGAGTATCTGAACAACTTTGACAAGCAATATCATTGTTATATTATAATAATGTCTAAGTACAAATAGGTATCAATCTAGCAGAAACGCTTGCATCTCACGTTCTACATACATAGTATAAAATCATAAACCGCAGGGCGCTTATCGGAGAATGGATTCCAACAGACAAGGTATGGGAGCACCTTCTGATCAGTGTACTCTAGAGGTGATACACTGCAGGTTCAACAAGAACGTCTTGCAACCCGGCCACACATGACCGCTCACTCATTTAGCTTGAGTGTCGCGAATATATTGCCACCACGGTTATAGGCCATCAAACCGTCATCCGAAGATACAGAATCAAAAAGAAGTATAAATATGAATATTCTCTAGATCGGTGACAATACACCCTGCTTGGGGATGACCCAACTAGCCATGCTGCCTAGCCCAACTTTTGTTACTTCCTGTTGTGAGGCTAGAAGCTACGTCTATCTTCAGAACATCTGATCACCATTCACTTTGAATGCCACATCGTCATACCCGCCAAATCACAAATTGACTTATTCAAAAATAACACGGGTATACAGCTAAGAGAAACGAATTCCTCCGCCACCAAACGTGAATACGTTTGAACAGATCAACTTACGCGATCCATTGGATATACTCTGTCAGACCTTCTTCCATATACGTTGTCCTGGGACTGGACAAACCGAAGGCACTATTCAGTATATCCATCTTAGTCACTGTTATCTAAGACTTATACAATAGCCCTTGCATTTTACTCCGTCTTCAATTTATCTTTGGCATATATTGCTCGCAACGCTTATGCCAATACAGAGTGGTTCTTTGGATAATAATCCAACCGGTCTCTCCATATTAACAACGTTAAAATGGTAAAAACTTTGATAGTCTGTGATCTAACTATCAAATGAAAACATGTCGGTGTACAAACAACGATCTTATTTCCAAATGGGAATTCGATCGATCAATCATCATATGTTCATATTTCCTTATTTCATATATTTAGAAAATATATGTTATTAATCATTGGAAAACATTTCCATAGCTTATTTTCACATCACTATTATTTCGCAACTATCAGTCCCTAACTGTAACTAGTATGAGAACAATTCTCTAAGTATCAATACGGAAGGTCGAAACCAACATCAGATCGTCACTTAGAAAACCGTTCAACTTACCCTCTCCAGTCAGTTTCTGAATTTGCTTAACTCTATTTCTTAAATTCTTATCATGAAAACATTTCATTTTCTATGTTTAGAAAACATATCTGACTATATTTGGAAAACGTTTCCAAAACTCATTTACGGATTTCCAATGAACGTTGTATAAAACATCGTTACGCTTAATCCATTAATCGCTTATTACTTAACTATATTTCAAATCAACCTTTTCTATCGAACCACAACTATTCCTTTGTCAATTCTGAAGTCAATCAAGTTGGGGTATAATTACCTCTCAGACCTTAATTGAACAACGTCCTTTACTGTGAAATAGATGAAGCTCGTCACTCACTTTTTCCAATCATCTGTTTACGCAAATTCTCGGATTCAGGTTACGAATCCACTTCTTAAATGAAAACGTTTGATTATAACTATAACGTTATAATTCCTACTTCTGCAATATATCCTAAATTATAACTTTATCTCCTAACTCGAATAATTTAACAGACACTTAATTTCTAAATCAATAACTAAATCTTGATTTAAACCCTGGAAAGTAAATAGTACTTTCCCGAATTCGCTATAATTGAATTCGACGTATAACTCTCTTTCGAGTAATCTCTATTCGATTAACTCTTCTTCGAATAACCTATATTCGATTATCTCTCTTCGAATAACTCATCTTCGAAATCTCTCTCTTTCGAATAAACAATATTCGATCTCTTTCTTTCGAATATGCTATATTCGAAAATCTCCTTTCGATTTACTAATCGATAACTCCTTTCGATCAATCTAAAATCGATAACTCCTTTCGATCAAACTAAAATCGATAACTCCTTTAACTCTATTCGAATAACTAATATTCGACTAACTCCTTTGGATCGACTCATTTGATTAACTCCTTCGAATAACTAATTCGAATAACTTACCTTCGAATAACCAATATTCGATTTACTCTAACTCGATTAACTTAATTCTAATCGATTTACTCCATTTCGATTCAACTTAATTCAAATCGATTAACTTAACTCAAATTGATTTACTCATTTCGAATAACTAAATTCGATTAACTCTTTTAACTTTACTCGAATAACTATATTCGATTAACACCTTCTTTCGAATAACTATATTCGATTAACTCTTCGACTAACTCCTTTGGATTAACTAACTTCGAATAACTCCTTTGGATTAGCTAACTTCGAATAACTCCTTTGGATTAGCTAACTTCGAATAACCAATATTCGATAACTACTCTTCGAATAAATAATATTCGGTAACTCTTCTCAAATGAATAACATTTGATTTCTCCACTCGAATAAACTATATTCGATTACTCTTCCCTCGAATACACTATATTCGATAACTCTACTTCGAATAAGTGATATTCGGCAACTCTACTCGATTAACTCCACTTGGATAACTTTAACTGGTCAACTCTAACTGGTCAACTCTAATTGATCAACTCTAACTGGTCAACTTTAACTGGTCAACTTTAACTGTTTATCTTTAACTGGTAAACTTTAACTGGTTAACTCAAAATGGTTTAACCTAACTGTTTAACTCAAATGGTTTAACCTAACTTGATTTACTTGTCTCGATTAACCGAACTAATCCACTTAGTTAATTTACTTTGATTGATTCTAACCGATTTACTTAGTTTAACTCAGCTAATTCACTTTGATTAACCCAACTAATTTACTTCGATTAACCACTTAGTTTAACTTGACTAATTCACTTAGTTTGACGCAGCTAATTCACTTTGATTTACCAATTAGTTTAACTTAACTAAGTCACTTAGTTTGACGCAACTAATTCACTTTGATTTACCAATTAGTTTAACTTAACTAATTCACTTCGATTAACCGCTTAGTTTATCTTAACTAATTTACTTGGGTTAACTTAACCAATTACTTTGATTAACTCGACTAACTTGCTTTGGTTAACCTAACAAATTACTTTGTTTAACTCTATTCGAATATCTAATTCGAATAACTCATTTCGAATAACTAAATTTGATTAACTCCTTTTATTAACGTTTATTCATTTCAAAAGATTTCCTTTTTACAACGTTTATCCATTGATAAAGATTTACTTTTTACAACGTTTATCCATTTATAAAGATTTACTTTTAGTAACGGTTCTTCACTTTATAAATGTCCTTTTAATAACGTTTCTACTTCTCTATATAAGTCCAGACTTATATATATTCCATTTATCAATGATAAATAATTTATTTAATTTATAAAACATTATTTATAAATTAATCTACTTCAATTTATCTGTTTAAAACAGATTTCCTATTTAATATCTCATTTAAATCCATATCGTGTTATACCGTGTGCGAAGCACGTGTTTAAATCTATCCTTGTATAATTCTATTTATTTTCCGAACAAGTGTTCCTTTATTTATTCCCTAAATAAATATTCCTTCATTCCATTTATTTATAATCTAAATAAATGTTCCTTTATTTATTTCCTAAATAAATAAATGTTTTCATTTTATAAAATCCTATCGATTTTATAAATAAGATTTATTTTCAATATAAACATTGAAAATTCCCTTTTTACATTCTAGTATCACCTACGGTGTTTAACGTGTCGTATAACAATGATCGGTATCATTCAAACATATGAAATCAATAACAGATTTCATAACACATCATATATCACAATATATGAAAAACGGTAAAATAAATGTTGAGGAATCTAGTTGGATTCCTCCAACCTGTTTCCCTGCATCACAGATGTTAAACAATATAGATAACATCACTTTCAGTTCTATATGATATATTCTGTTAAACAGAATCAATATAGAAATTCAACTAACTGACTAGCAGTTCAATCAAACAATCAACACACAGTCAAACAGACAATATTTAGCAGTTCTAAGAATACGTTATAAAAATAGAACTGTTCAGAGTTGGTGAGTTTTACTCACTTTGGCGCGTTAATCGTTTAATAACGGTTTGCGTTTATTTGACTTCGACGTACAATTTATTTCTCCATAAATTGTAACGAGCTCCGATGGACTTCAAGTCAGTTCCATCGTGTAGTGTCCGTCCATACGATCCCAACGGATCTGACCGTTCGTCAAACTGATATTGTATGACCAATATATTCAATTTACAAGATTATACTATACTCAATTTAATTAAAACTTAATAAATTTAACTATTTGGGCTTTTACCTTTTATTGGGCCCAATACCTCATGTAACCGACCACGTTTAGGCTTCCTCCTCTAAATATTTTCCAACTCCTGTAACTGTTTTCCAGAGATTATCAACTTCTTCCTCTCCTCAAATCTCCTCTTCTACTTCATGATAATTTCCGAACTCCTCGCCGTTCTTTTCACCCTCGAACTCTCCTTTTCTCATACCAAAGAACTTCAACTCGATCTCGTTTTCTGCTCCTGCGTTGAACAGCAGTCCCACGGCATCCCTCAAAACTACCGCCTACTCCAGCTTAACACCCCAACATCATCTTCCTGAGCTTCTATTTCTCGTCTGGAATGTGAATATTGCTAAACATTTTCTCACTATTTGTACGTAACAGGAATCCTTCATTTAACACTTTTTCACGTGAGATGCTTTCGAATTCCATGCCTTTACTTCACATTCGAACTGAAAGAAACCTCCTCATGTTGCTTTACGTTCAAAAGAATCACTCCAGCAATACACCACTTCTCTTTGTATTTCACCCACACGTATAACAGTTACTTCCACCCTTCACTTCTTTTATCAACTCCACGTGCCACCTTTCCCATGAACCACCGAAACTCCATCTCCGCAACCTTATGTTACTCCAAAAGCTCCCCCTCTTTTCACGTTTTCCAGTCCTTCACAGTCCCACGCAACCGAGTAAAATCACTCCTTTCCTTTGCCGTAGTTCACCGCAGATGACGCCCCCCCTTTTTACATTGTCTACGCACCTCTCTGTCCGCTCTGTCTTCTTCCTCTTCTTTTCCTTCTCCGCGGCATCAACTTCCAACGTTGGTGTGATTTCTCAAGTAGTGTTGGATTAGTTTTGCAAAGCTTTTTTCTTGTTTTTAGTTTGAGGGGACCATGAAAGTTCGGTTGCAAAGATCTGGAAGAAAAGTAGATGGAGGCGGCTCGCTTGGTGTATATATATACATAGGAAGGTGACTTAGTTCTCAGGTAATAATAGGATACGTATGAGGTAAAACGTGGATGTATTTGAGGCCACAGGGAATTAGTGGTTCAGAAGGGACGAAGGGTGGACTTCTGTTGATCACAAAAATGAAGGGATTAAATTATTTTACGTTATAACATTTTGATCATCTTATTTTATAAAACTTCGTTAATTACGAACGGTTATCGACAGGATTAAATACACCATCATGACGATCAATGTGCCACAATCCCAGAAATATACTAATACCGGTAGATTAACTCATATTTTGAAATCCCAAAATGTTGACTACAGGGTGCAAAATACTTCAAATAAAAAGTTGCTTATTTAATTAATTAAAAATTACAGTAAAATTCTAAAAATTAAATTATCGCTATTTCCCAAAAGAACCTTGTCTGAATTCACATCCGATATCTAGTTATTTTGAAATAACCGTTATGGCCGATAAACGATTCTATAACGACTATTCTGAAATTTGATTTGGACATAACTCAAAATCTACACGACGAAATCCTGATTTTTCTCTTCCACTAGAAAGATATACTCCACCAGCTCCACACATTCTTGTTTCACAGAAATCCGGCTTAAAATGAATCATGTACATTCAGTTGAAGTTCAAATCGCCAAATTGCGAACTGCCGCGACGTTTCAGGTTCGTTTTAATTATAATTATAAACTATAAGTTCGAACGTTGTACTTTAAGTTATCGATATCGCCAAATCGATATATAAATCATTAAATAAATTAATTATTCGACAGCTAACAAAACGCGCCATTACAGACTTCCCCCCTTAAAATAATTTCGTTTCGAAATTGCTAAGTTAGAGGACGACCCTATCTATTGGAATTCCTCAGATTTGTTTACCCCTTATTTCTGATTTCAACTGAACCAATTAATATCGATTAAAATATTAATTCCTTTCGACTAACTAAAATTTCCAAAAATTTTGAAAATTCTCTAACACTTTATATTTTTAGAAAATTTCGCCATAACCTCCTTTGTACGGCTCAATACGTCAAACCACAACTCGCCTCTCTAGGCCTCCTTCAATCCAAAAGGAAATCAAAATAGCCAAGCGGCTTGCCAATTCGGCTCAAAAATCCAAACTCATATATGAATAAAACTTGTACCTTTTTGTCGGGCATTTAACTCTATCCCTTTCATCTGCTACCACTTCAACATATACCAATGTTATCCATTCCAATTGATCTCCAATCAGTTCATATCCTCAAATGCAAATCGAATTTCATTCCAGCTTTAATATCAAATTCCAAATTATTGACTTATCAATTTGGTTCCATTCTAGATTATCTCTAATACAATTCAATTTTATTTAACTCGGTTCAAGTTAAATTTCAATTTATTTTTACCATCTCATTTTATTTAACTTCATTAGTTAAATTTTAATTCCAGAACTTAAGTTCCTGGGTTTCTTTCAAATCAATTTGAAATCATAATGCCAATTCAAAACCTTTGAATTTCTAAACAACTTGTTTTCTCAAAACAATTCAAAAACAAAACCTTTGGTAGTAATCCGTCACTTAGAACTCGAAAATGAACACTGATGATGTCTAGATTCATCATCAGAATCTATTTTCCAGCTATTGAAGTGAGTTCAATACTATATCATTTTCAATTTGAAAAACATTTTCAAAATCTCCCAGGAACTTAAAATTTGCTTATTTTAAATTCCAAATTCTGATTTAAATTCATATTTAATTCAAACTATTTCATATATTGCATTCATATGAATTCTGATTGGTCATTTATAACCATTTCAACCTTTTATAATCTTATTCGATTATAATAACAATCAACACAACCAATATACTATAATAATTTCAAGATATATATTTCTTCTATAAACAAATATATTTTGGGAAAAATTATTTCATTTACCCTCTTTCAAAACATACCATGACGGTTCATCGTATTCGAGTGTTTAGTAACCCTTATCGATACAGTGGATCAACTGATCGACCAGAATTCATAAGCCACTCAACCAATGAGTCTCCACAATATAAAACCATTTTATATTGAATAACAATTACGCGCTCATATATATACACTCAAACTCAATCTAGGATATTACTAATCCCATCTCTATCGAGTTATGCCACAGAGCCAAGGTAATCACTTAACCTAAGCTCTGATACTAACTGTAACGGCTGGAAATTTCCGACTCCTCGAGAGTCGGAAATTCCGAGACGTTAGTGAAAGAATTTAGAAGGTGAGAAAGAAAAGATAGAACTAATAGAATAGAAGAAGAAGAAGAACATCAGAATCATCAGAGTAACACGAATCTCACAGCGGAACGAATAACATATAATATATAACATAACTTTGAAGTAAACAGTTATATATATACAATAGCACTTATCAGAGTACAACACTTACAACACAGCGGAAATAACTATAGCTATAAAATCTTGCAGCCTCCTGCTCCAAGCTCTCCAAGTATATCTGTAAATCCCGACTACTTGACTGCCCGTACAAATTTAGGCACCCAAGAGTTTAGGGAAAACAACAAAGTAAACTCCGGGTCAGTCATGGGACTGGTATGAGTAAAATAGTTTAAAACAGGTATAGGATATCTCATAAGACCACGCCGTGAATACGGAACGGGTTTTTCCCTTATGAGTATCTGAACAACTTTGACAAGCAATATCATTATGATATTATAATAATGTCTAAGTACAAATAGGTATCAATCTAGCAGAAACGCTTGCATCTCACGTTCTACATACATAGTATAAAATCATAAACCGCAGGGCGCTTATCGGAGAATGGATTCCAACAGACAAGGTATGGGAGCACCTTCTGATCAGTGTACTCTAGAGGTGATACACTGCAGGTTCAACAAGAACATCTTGCAACCCGGCCACACATGACCGCTCACTCATTTAGCTTGAGTGTCGCGAATATATTGCCACCACGGTTATAGGCCATCAAACCGTCATCCGAAGATACAGAATCAAAAAGAAGTATAAATATGAATATTCTCTAGATCGGTGACAATACACCCTGCTTGGGGATGACCCAACTAGCCATGCTGCCTAGCCCAACTTTTGTTACTTCCTGGTGTGAGGCTAGAAACTACGTCTATCTTCAGAACATCTGATCACCATTCACTTTGAATGCCACATCGTCATACCCGCCAAATCACAAATTGACTTATTCAAAAATAACACGGGTATACAGCTAAGAGAAACGAATTCCTCCGCCACCAAACGTGAATACGTTTGAACAGATCAACTTACGCGATCCATTGGATATACTCTGTCAGACCTTCTTCCATATACGTTGTCCTGGGACTGGACAAACCGAAGGCACTATTCAGTATATCCATCTTAGTCACTGTTATCTAAGACTTATACAATAGCCCTTGCATTTTACTCCGTCTTCAATTTATCTTTGGCATATATTGCTCGCAACGCTTATGCCAATACAGAGTGGTTCTTTGGATAATAATCCAACCGGTCTCTCCATATTAACAACGTTAAAATGGTAAAAACTTTGATAGTCTGTGATCTAACTATCAAATGAAAACATGTCGGTGTACAAACAACGATCTTATTTCCAAATGGGAATTCGATCGATCAATCATCATATGTTCATATTTCCTTATTTCATATATTTAGAAAATATATGTTATTAATCATTGGAAAACATTTCCATAGCTTATTTTCACATCACTATTATTTCGCAACTATCAGTCCCTAACTGTAACTAGTATGAGAACAATTCTCTAAGTATCAATACGGAAGGTCGAAACCAACATCAGATCGTCACTTAGAAAACCGTTCAACTTACCCTCTCCAGTCAGTTTCTGAATTTGCTTAACTCTATTTCTTAAATTCTTATCATGAAAACATTTCATTTTCTATGTTTAGGAAACATATCTGACTATATTTGGAAAACGTTTCCAAAACTCATTTACGGATTTCCAATGAACGTTGTATAAAACATCGTTACGCTTAATCCATTAATCGCTTATTACTTAACTATATTTCAAATCAACCTTTTCTATCGAACCACAACTATTCCTTTGTCAATTCTGAAGTCAATCAAGTTGGGGTATAATTACCTCTCAGACCTTAATTGAACAACGTCCTTTACTGTGAAATAGATGAAGCTCGTCACTCACTTTTTCCAATCATCTGTTTACGCAAATTCTCGGATTCAGGTTACGAATCCACTTCTTAAATGAAAACGTTTGATTATAACTATAACGTTATAATTCCTACTTCTGCAATATATCCTAAATTATAACTTTATCTCCTAACTCGAATAATTTAACAGACACCTAATTTCTAAATCAATAACTAAATCTTGATTTAAACCCTGGAAAGTAAATAGTACTTTCCCGAATTCGCTATAATTGAATTCGACGTATAACTCTCTTTCGAGTAATCTCTATTTGATTAACTCTTCTTCTAATAACCTATATTCGATTATCTCTCTTCGAATAACTCATCTTCGAAATCTCTCTCTTTCGAATAAACAATATTCGATCTCTTTCTTTCGAATATGCTATATTCGAAAATCTCCTTTCGATTTACTAATCGATAACTCCTTTCGATCAATCTAAAATCGATAACTCCTTTCGATCAAACTAAAATCGATAACTCCTTTAACTCTATTCGAATAACTAATATTCGACTAACTCCTTTGGATCGACTCATTTGATTAACTCCTTCGAATAACTAATTCGAATAACTTACCTTCGAATAACCAATATTCGATTTACTCTAACTCGATTAACTTAATTCTAATCGATTTACTCCATTTCGATTCAACTTAATTCAAATCGATTAACTTAACTCAAATTGATTTACTCATTTCGAATAACTAAATTCGATTAACTCTTTTAACTTTACTCGAATAACTATATTCGATTAACACCTTCTTTCGAATAACTATATTCGATTAACTCTTCGACTAACTCCTTTGGATTAACTAACTTCGAATAACTCCTTTGGATTAGCTAACTTCGAATAACTCCTTTGGATTAGCTAACTTCGAATAACTCCTTTGGATTAGCTAACTTCGAATAACCAATATTCGATAACTACTCTTCGAATAAATAATATTCGGTAACTCTTCTCAAATGAATAACATTTGATTTCTCCACTCGAATAAACTATATTCGATTACTCTTCCCTCGAATACACTATATTCGATAACTCTACTTCGAATAAGTGATATTCGGCAACTCTACTCGATTAACTCCACTTGGATAACTTTAACTGGTCAACTCTAACTGGTCAACTCTAACTGATCAACTCTAACTGGTCAACTTTAACTGGTCAACTTTAACTGTTTATCTTTAACTGGTAAACTTTAACTGGTTAACTCAAAATGGTTTAACCTAACTGTTTAACTCAAATGGTTTAACCTAACTTGATTTACTTGTCTCGATTAACCGAACTAATCCACTTAGTTAATTTACTTTGATTGATTCTAACCGATTTACTTAGTTTAACTCAGCTAATTCACTTTGATTAACCCAACTAATTTACTTCGATTAACCACTTAGTTTAACTTGACTAATTCACTTAGTTTGACGCAGCTAATTCACTTTGATTTACCAATTAGTTTAACTTAACTAAGTCACTTAGTTTGACGCAACTAATTCACTTTGATTTACCAATTAGTTTAACTTAACTAATTCACTTCGATTAACCGCTTAGTTTATCTTAACTAATTTACTTGGGTTAACTTAACCAATTACTTTGATTAACTCGACTAACTTGCTTTGGTTAACCTAACAAATTACTTTGTTTAACTCTATTCGAATATCTAATTCGAATAACTCATTTCGAATAACTAAATTCGATTAACTCCTTTTATTAACGTTTATTCATTTCAAAAGATTTCCTTTTTACAACGTTTATCCATTGATAAAGATTTACTTTTTACAACGTTTATCCATTTATAAAGATTTACTTTTAGTAACGGTTCTTCACTTTATAAATGTCCTTTTAATAACGTTTCTACTTCTCTATATAAGTCCAGACTTATATATATTCCATTTATCAATGATAAATAATTTATTTAATTTATAAAACATTATTTATAAATTAATCTACTTCAATTTATCTGTTTAAAACAGATTTCCTATTTAATATCTCATTTAAATCCATATCGTGTTATACCGTGTGCGAAGCACGTGTTTAAATCTATCCTTGTATAATTCTATTTATTTTCCGAACAAGTGTTCCTTTATTTATTCCCTAAATAAATATTCCTTCATTCCATTTATTTATAATCTAAATAAATGTTCCTTTATTTATTTCCTAAATAAATAAATGTTTTCATTTTATAAAATCCTATCGATTTTATAAATAAGATTTATTTTCAATATAAACATTGAAAATTCCCTTTTTACATTCTAGTATCACCTACGGTGTTTAACGTGTCGTATAACAATGATCGGTATCATTCAAACATATGAAATCAATAACAGATTTCATAACACATCATATATCACAATATATGAAAAACGGTAAAATAAATGTTGAGGAATCTAGTTGGATTCCTCCAACCTGTTTCCCTGCATCACAGATGTTAAACAATATAGATAACATCACTTTCAGTTCTATATGATATATTCTGTTAAACAGAATCAATATAGAAATTCAACTAACTGACTAGCAGTTCAATCAAACAATCAACACACAGTCAAACAGACAATATTTAGCAGTTCTAAGAATACGTTATAAAAATAGAACTGTTCAGAGTTGGTGAGTTTTACTCACTTTGGCGCGTTAATCGTTTAATAACGGTTTGCGTTTATTTGACTTCGACGTACAATTTATTTCTCCATAAATTGTAACGAGCTCCGATGGACTTCAAGTCAGTTCCATCGTGTAGTGTCCGTCCATACGATCCCAACGGATCTGACCGTTCGTCAAACTGATATTGTATGACCAATATATTCAATTTACAAGATTATACTATACTCAATTTAATTAAAACTTAATAAATTTAACTATTTGGGCTTTTACCTTTTATTGGGCCCAATACCTCATGTAACCGACCACGTTTAGGCTTCCTCCTCTAAATATTTTCCAACTCCTGTAATTGTTTTCCAGAGATTATCAACTTCTTCCTCTCCTCAAATCTCCTCTTCTACTTCATGATAATTTCCGAACTCCTCGCCGTTCTTTTCACCCTCGAACTCTCCTTTTCTCATACCAAAGAACTTCAACTCGATCTCGTTTTCTGCTCCTGCGTTGAACAGCAGTCCCACGGCATCCCTCAAAACTACCGCCTACTCCAGCTTAACACCCCAACATCATCTTCCTGAGCTTCTATTTCTCGTCTGGAATGTGAATATTGCTAAACATTTTCTCACTATTTGTACGTAACAGGAATCCTTCATTTAACACTTTTTCACGTGAGATGCTTTCGAATTCCATGCCTTTACTTCACATTCGAACTGAAAGAAACCTCCTCATGTTGCCTTACGTTCAAAAGAATCACTCCAGCAATACACCACTTCTCTTTGTATTTCACCCATACGTATAACAGTTACTTCCACCCTTCACTTCTTTTATCAACTCCACGTGCCACCTTTCCCATGAACCACCGAAACTCCATCTCCGCAACCTTATGTTACTCCAAAAGCTCCCCCTCTTTTCACGTTTTCCAGTCCTTCACAGTCCCACGCAACCGAGTAAAACTCACTCCTTTCCTTTGCCGTAGTTCACCGCAGATGACGCCCCCCCTTTTTACATTGTCTACGCACCTCTCTGTCCGCTCTGTCTTCTTCCTCTTCTTTTCCTTCTCCGCGGCATCAACTTCCAACGTTGGTGTGATTTCTCAAGTAGTGTTGGATTAGTTTTGCAAAGCTTTTTTCTTGTTTTTAGTTTGAGGGGACCATGAAAGTTCGGTTGCAAAGATCTGGAAGAAAAGTAGATGGAGGCGGCTCGCTTGGTGTATATATATACATAGGAAGGTGACTTAGTTCTCAGGTAATAATAGGATACGTATGAGGTAAAACGTGGATGTATTTGAGGCCACAGGGAATTAGTGGTTCAGAAGGGACGAAGGGTGGACTTCTGTTGATCACAAAAATGAAGGGATTAAATTATTTTACGTTATAACATTTTGATCATCTTATTTTATAAAACTTCGTTAATTACGAACGGTTATCGACAGGATTAAATACACCATCATGACGATCAATGTGCCACAATCCCAGAAATATACTAATACCGGTAGATTAACTCATATTTTGAAATCCCAAAATGTTGACTACAGTGTGCAAAATACTTCAAATAAAAAGTTGCTTATTTAATTAATTAAAAATTACAGTAAAATTCTAAAAATTAAATTATCGCTATTTCCCAAAAGAACCTTGTCTGAATTCACATCCGATATCTAGTTATTTTGAAATAACCGTTATGGCCGATAAACGATTCTATAGCGACTATTCTGAAATTTGATTTGGACATAACTCAAAATCTTCACGACGAAATCCTGATTTTTCTCTTCCACTAGAAAGATATACTCCACCAGCTCCACACGTTTCTTGTTTCACAGAAATCCGGCTTAAAATGAATCATGTACATTCAGTTGAAGTTCAAATCGCCAAATTGCGAACTGCCGCGACGTTTCAGGTTCGTTTTAATTATAATTATAAACTATAAGTTCGAACGTTGTACTTTAAGTTATCGATATCGCCAAATCGATAAATAAATCATTAAATAAATTAATTATTCGACAGCTAACAAAACGCGCCATTACAAAGATGTAACATACAAAACTTCATTTTTGACATATAAATGATTAGCAAATCAAAACTCATTTCATATAAATGTTAGCATAACAAAATTATCATATTTGTTATATAAAAGTTAGCATAGCAAATTATTCTTTTTGTTATGTAAAATGTTAGTAAAAATAAAATTTCCATTCTGTAAGATAATGTTATATTAAATTAAAATTGTCATTTTAATTGAAATGTGATGTTGAAATAAAAATGTCAACTTGGTTAGATATGTTATGTTAAATAATGATATGTCGATCACATTTTTCATTAGGATAAAAATCACCCGGTTTGTATAAACTGTACATTTGGAATAAAAATACACATATTGTTAGTTATGTCATATTTGATTTAAAATACACATTTTGATAGTTATGCCGTATATGGTTAAAAGACACATTTTGGTTAGTAATGTCGTATATGATTACAAATTTGTCACTTTTGTCGAAATTAGTGTTGGCATACAAATTTGTCACTTCTGTCAAAATTAGCATTGACATACAGATTTGTCACCTTTGTTAAAATTAGAGTTGACATCCAAAAATGTCACTTTTGTTAAATCAAAATTAACATATAAAAATTGTCACTTTTTGTTAGAAATATTATATGTTAATAAAATATCACATTAGAATAAAAACATTGCTTTTGTCAAAGGGGTTATTTAGAATAAAATATGGCCTTTGTTTAGAAATGTCATATTAGAATAAATTTGTCACTTGGGTCAAATTTGGTATTAACATATAAATTTGTCACTTTTGGCCTATTTAGAATGGACATATAAAATTATCATTTCTGTAGATAGAAATGGTGAAAAAATAAAATTTACATATTTATCTGTTAAGATTGAATTAAAAATGGTAAACAAATAAATCATCATCTTTTATTTGTTAAGTAGAATTAGAAGGGAAATTTCTGTTTATTTGTCATTAGAGCATGTACACAAATAAATGCCATTCATTTATTTGTCATTAAAACCATAGCATATTGTTTACAAATAAATATTTATTTATTTGTTTTAAATATATATAGAAATTGTTTACAAATTAAAAACATTCCCCTTTTGTCACTTTATTAGAGTGAATTCAAAACATTCACTTTGTCATTTAGAAAGGGGATTAAACCAAAACATACAATGTTCATTATTACAAATGCAAACACTTATTGAAAATAAAGTTTTGATCTTTAATTTGCATTCACAAGTGCAAACATCTTTTGGAAATAAAGTTTGTTCTTTCTTTTCATATTGACTAACATAAAATATACATTTTTGTCAATTTTCATTTGTTAATGCAAAATATACACTTTTGTCAATTTACGTTAGTTAAAAACAAATTATTCACTTTTGTCAATTTTCACTAGTTAAAACAAATTATTCATCTTTGGTCAATCTACATTTGTTAAAACCAAATATGCATTTTTGTCGATTATATTAGTTGAGACAAAAATGTACATTTTTTTATCAACATATGATTAGTGAAAAGAATAACATAATTTCGTCACTTTGAAATAAAGGAAAAAAGGACATTTTTGTCACTTTGACATGAATGAAATAAAAATGTATATTGTTATACATTAAAAAGTTATGAATTGAAAATGTATATTTTTATACAGTAAAATGAAAGAATGAGTTAGAAATGAGCAAAAAAAAGAAGAGTTAGACAAAACGATCATATTTTGTACATAAATAGGAATTAGACAAATTATAATTTTGTCATTTTAAAAATATTAAAACAAAGAATGCATTTTTGTTAGAAATGTAATTAGAATAAAGGATTACACAAAAGATAGGAAGGTTATTATTTTTATTTGTCGATTGGTCACAATAAAAAGGCCATATGTTAAAAATATGATGTTGATGATGGCTTAGAATATATGTATGTGTTGATGAAGTGTTTGATGTATTTAATATAGTGTTAGTGTATTCAAAACTGAGTATTACACTTCCATTTACAAGTCATCCGACTTGTCTATGTAATTATGTTGATAATTTTCACACCTCGCCCAAGTGCACAAATAAATTATTCCTTGATTGTTGGATGAAACCCCACACGGGTGTTGGGATGATACTGGACACACTAATCCCAATATTTAGTTATCTGTCAATCGATGGATTGACGGTCTGTGATGAGCGTCAGTTATTTACTTTAATGCTCACACAGTTATAGATTCCACTTTGGTCGTCATTTGGATGTTTGATAATTATTTATCATGATTGTTGATTCCATACAAAGTATATGGTTGTTGGGTGAGTCACATTCCAATAAAGAATATTCTAGAAAAAAGAATATTTTAGAAAATATATTTTTGAAAAGAATATTTTAGAAAAAGAATATATTTTGAGAAAATATATTTTTGTTGAAATAAACTAGTTATTAATTAGAAAAATCATAAAATTTTGATTTAATGAGTTTTCCAATTTGTTAAGATTTAATTGAAGTTAAATTAAATAAATTGAATTTTGGGTTGTCGTGAACAGCGTCTTAAATAACACTGTTCTTAAACCCTATATGAAAAGAATAATCTTTTAATTAGATTATTAAAAGTTTCATTTAGTAATTGAAATAAGATGAAGTGTGAGTCGGGTTTATTATGAACTGTGTTTCTTAGCGACATTTGTTCTTTAACCCAACTGACAGCGAAAGTATGACTTGGAATTTATAAATCTTTTATTAAGATTTAAATGGAAATTTTCCATAAGTAAAGTTTTCAAATTTAATATATTAAATTGGAGTCGAATGGAATTTGAATTAATAATAACCGAGATAAGCTTCTGTAAAAGAAGATCGATACTACATATGGGATTTAAAAGGCTTTGCCGTTATTCCATTTATATTATTGGTCGGATACAGAAATTTATAACGATTATATATTGATCTGATTTCTGTGAAGATTCCATATTTCATGGAATATTATTTTGGGTTTACCGTGAACTATGTTTTTAAATGACATTAGTTCTTTAACCCAGCTAAAGATAAGATTAATTTCTTGGATTTAAATAATCATTGAATAATGATTTTTAATATCTAAAATCAAATTGAGATTTTAATAAACCTTTTAAAAGGAAAGATTTAAGTGCAAAGTTAAAGGGTTTATCTTTGATAAAATAATGTGAATATTTTATTTAAAAGAATATTCTGAGTTGGAATGAGACGTTGGATGTGTTTTTATAGTACTCGATTTTTAATTATAAAATACGAGAGTTATTCGAAAAGACCGGGTTTAACCCATTCCGAATAATTTCTACGACGATGAAGAGTTGAAGATGAAGACGGTGGTTGAAGACCGACGATCTTCACATCGGATGGATGTGTTGCTACAGAGGCCCTGATGGGAGTAGCTACCTTGAAGGGGCTTCAGTGGTGGTCGTCCGGACTATGGTTGATTGTTCGGATTTGGCTTTCGCTCAGACCCAGAGCATAAGCTAGTAAATGGATGCGTGTCTGACATTGGATTTCGTTCCGTGTGAATTAAATCGATTTTTGTTAATGTATGTCTGTTTGATGGTGGAGGATTTATTCTCTACTTAACACCCTGTAACAACCCGAAAATCTGGGCCAGTTTAAAATTTTTATTGTGGCAATTTTAGCGAATTTTGATTATTTAAAATGAATTATTTTAAATAATATCGACGAGAAATTTATTTTGAATATAATTCAAACGTATATATTTATATTCGTCGTCGTTAGAATATAAATATTTATTTATATTTATAAAAGGAATTGAAAATGGCGTGGTAGATCGATAATTCGATTTCAAACTTCAATTGAACATACCGGGTGCAAAACAATCCGGATTTTAGTGAAACCAAAAATAATGGAACCTAATAGTGAATATCTTTCCAACGAATCCGAAAAATCAAAATTTCATAGCGGGGATAAAAAGATATGCCCAGTTGAAAATTCTGAATAGTCGCTATGGAATTCAGGCCCTTAAAAAAATAGCAATTTTGCAAACGACCTCGGATTTCGATGAAACCACTTTTGTTGGATCCGTGATGTAAAGTTATTGCTAGGTTTCAAATTTCATAATTTTTCGATTCAATATGTGAGCGTGGCAAAGGAAAACGCATTTGACCAGTTTCAGTTGATTTTAATCGACTGGAAATTGGCCATTTTATAAACGGTCTCAGAATTCGACGAAACTAGTTTTGTTAGGACCGTATCGTCAATACGAAGCTAGAAAATATTTTTCGAGAATTTTTAGAGTTCGTATGTGACCCCAGTAAATTGAAATGCGCGTTCAAATTTAATATATAGAGTTATATGTTGATTTTAACGGAAACTGATTGTAAAGATCGAATCAGCTTACGATACATATCCCATTGTGTTCGGAATGGGGGTGAAACGCTATGGATGACAGGCGGTGGGCCTCGTTTAGAGGTCGTATGTAAAAGTCAACATTTTGAAATTAAAATAAATAAACAAAAAAACCCTCTCTCCTCCCCATACCTTCTCTCAGGCCCCCCCCCCCCCCCCGTTCACTTTTTCAAAAGCAAAAAAAAAAAAAAACGTCGAGACAAAACCCGCCGCCGCCCTCCTCCGTTCAGCCCACCGTCGACGCACCTCCCCTCCGCCTGAGCCGCGACCCTCCTCTCGCCTCTTTCCCAGTTCGAGCACCCCATCCCCAAACACGACCGCCCCAAAACCCGCGAGGTCTCCTCCATCGCAAACCCTAACCCGCCGCCCCACTTGCTCACCAACTCCGGCCGTCGTGCCTCTCCAGGAGGCGACGCACCTCACCAGTCCCCCCTCTCCTTTCTTGCCGTCGCCGCCTACAAATAGCACCCCCTATTTTCTCCCTTCCGATTCGAGATTTCTAAAACCCGCTGCCCCTCTCCGCTTCATCAAAATCCGAGATAAAGGTGTGCTTTTTATTTACATTCATTTTTATTTTATTTTCAGAGTATTATATTATATATAAAAAAATGATTTTTATTGCATAAACATTCGATTTTCATGAAGATAAGGATTATAAGTTTGCAAATAGAAAAGACCGGATTTTTCAATTAGAAAAGGCGAAATTTTCATATATGAAAAGGTGAAATCTTTATAATAGAAAAGGCGAGATTTTTATATATTGAATAACAAAGCAAAAATTCGATTTTTATATATTGAATAGCATAGTAAAAATTCGATTTTTATATATTGAATAGCATAGTAAAAATTCGATTTTTATATATTGAATAGCGAAGTAAAAATGTGATTTTTATATATGTAGAGAATACGGGAAACGAAAGTGACGAAAGGCGAGAACGGCGAAGATTTCTATAAATGAAGTGTCGTGAAGTTGGGATAGCTATCGGTGAGAATTTCTCACTCTTTAATTTTATTTTTCTAGTTATATATATGTATATACTAGGATGCAGACGGTGTTTAGTAGCACCCGACACCCGTCATCCACAGACCATGGATGGCTTGTTTGTTTAATTGTTTGGTTGTATAGTTGGTTAGATTATTTGGTTTGAATTGAATTGTTTGGTGAAATGAAATTGATTTGATTGATGTGTGAATGGCGTGGGCCTTCACTAGACCGGGGATAAGGCTAGGCCTTGTCCCGTTTCTAGTATCGTGCCGTTATGCCGCCGAAATTTTCTAAAAATAAGTTAGAAAAATAAAGATAACATTTTATTTAATAAATGAACCGAATAGAATATTCATAGGTTGAATAAAATAGTTTGATCGTGAAAAATATAATTTTTAACGTGAATGTGAATAAATAAATATTCATTTACAAACCGGACGGTTTGTTTATGTACACCTATTTCGATGTTGGATTTCGTGATTATACCGATGTTGTTATGGAAATTTGAAAGATATAGATATATATATCGTTATATCCAATACGATATCTGTTGGTCGTAGAATTTGATATTGAATATAAGCCGATATATTTTCTATTCGGAGCCTTGTATTTAATATAAAATGTGTTTTGGGTTTGTCGTGAATGGTGTCTTCATTAACACTGTTCTTGAACCCAGTTAAGAAAAGATTAAATCTTTTTATTTAGATTTAATGAAATGTACCAATTAAATAATATTTAAATGGAATTGAATTGATATTGATTTTTGGGTTTATCGTGGACAGTGTTTTAAATAACACTCGTTCTTTAACCCGATAATTAATGGAATGTGATTTTGGGTTTATCGTGGACAGTGTTTTAAATAACACTCGTTCTTTAACCCGATAATTAATGGAATGTGATTTTGGGTTTATCGTGAACTGTGTTTTAAATGACACTGATTCTTTAATCCAGTTAAAGATTAAAACTAAGTGGAGTTTTAATGAATCTTTAATTAGATTGAAATGATCGAGAATGGAGTATCACCAGTTTTGCTTCAGGCGATAGTTATATCTTTAATTAGATTTGAACGTGAAATGGTAATTGAATTTACCGATAACACCGTGGTGTTAGATATGAAGTAGGACCAGTTTTACTTCATGGGATTAATAGGTTGGGATTGGGAAATAAAATAAATGATTACTTCGGTATGGTTCGCTAATCCCGACTAGTTGAATCAAAATTCAAAAGATGATTAAAGAATAAATTCAAGGAATTTATCTTTGATAAAATTAATGGGAACCTTTCCCTATGAATGTGAAATTTAGAAACTAACTGTCGGTTAGCTAAGCAGAATGGTTTTCTGGATATTGATCTGATGTTGGTTTCGGCCTTCGGGGTTAATATTTGGGAAATTATTCTCTTGATTAATTTACGGTTAGTGACTGATGAATTGGAATGAGGCGTATGTTGTGTTTGTGTAACACTTATTTAAAATATACGCGAGTTATTCGGAAAGACCGGGTTTATCCCATTCTGAATAACTGATACGACGATAAGTCGAAGATGAAGACGGTGGTTAAAGACCGGAAGTCTTCACATCGTTTGGGTGATTACTGATGATCTTGATTGGGCTGTACACCCAAGAAGACGAAAACAGTTGGTGATCGTCCAGACGTACTTGGAGATCGATGGATATGCGGGGTACTAGGTGCCTCCGGTTTCGTTCAGACCCAGAACGAACTTGTAAATGGACAGTGTGTCTGACATTGGATTTCATTCTGTGTGACTGATATCGGTTGCATAGAGTGGTTTGCCTGTGTGGCATGCTAAGATGCAAATGATCAAGGCTTCTGTTGAAAAGTAAAGTCTTGTGGTGATGATCAAAGCACAGCCTGTGTGGCACAGCTTTGTGTAACGTGAATTCGCGAGCCTCGCACCCCGGTTGTGAACCAAAAACGGGAGACGGACCTCAGGGAGGGCATGCGTTTCTTTCTAGCTAGGGTGGTGTCAGTGACCTACCAGCCCTGACATATATATACTTTTCACCTGTGTGGTTGTTGCTGTTGCGAGGCGCCTCGGTTTGATCGGACGATCCGGGTCCGATGGAGTCATTCGTTGGCTCATTTACGCCCCAAAGGGCGGAGAAACGTATTGTTCAGGCATTATAATCCACATCGGTGGACCGGCCCTGACGATCCAAGGGGCGATGCGTTCTGCTCCTGAGACTCGGGCTAGACAGTCTCGAATCGGTTGAGGACTATCTTTTGCCTCGGTTCATAGATGGAAACCCAATTTCCAAATACGTGACTTTGCGATTTTGATTGTATAACCTATATATGGCGACATAGTGGTATGGGGCATTCATGCCGCCTATGATTGATACTTATGATTTGAAGTTGTTTTATACACTATGCACTTATAATAGTATCAAATGATTTGTTTTAAAACGTATCAAGCATTCTTTGGTTGTTATAAGGGAAAACCCTATCCCCTGGCTTGCGTTGCATTGTGTGATAGGACCTGGGTCTTATAACAGCTTCATTTTTCTTTATTTAGCATTGCGTTGTTTGTTTTATGCACTGGTATTCGTGGGAGGAAACCCGTTCCGTGTTATACGGCGTGGTCCCTTGATTTACCTAACTTTAAAAACAAAGATTAATAACTGTTTTAGTTCTCACACCAGTCACATGACTAACCTGGAGTTTATTGTTTTAACCTAAACTCTGGGTGCCCTCATTTTGACACGGGCAGCTAGTAGTTTTGGTTTTGCAGATTTATATTCACAGGATCCGGGTTTACAGCTGGAACGATATCCGGAAAGCTTTGTATCCGTATATCTCTTCTAGTTGTGTATTGTATTATTTTCCGCTGCTATGTAATGTATTGTAATCTCTGATATTTTTCTATGTAATATTTATTCATTCATACTCTGTATATTCTTGTAATCTGATGCATTGTTGTAATATACAATGAAATGTTCTTCCGTCTGCGTTCTGATTTGTCAAGTTCTCAAACGATAGGACGTTTCGAACGGTCTGGGTCGGTTTAGCGACTGGTTCGGACCGAGCGAAATTCCTTTTCGTCACAGTTGGTATCAGAGCTTTGGTTTACAGAGCTCGAGAACAAGACATATTAGAACCATACGAAAGAATTCATCAGATATTGGATTAGTAATATCCAATTAGAATGACTCGTTAGAGATAGGATCAGTAGTATCCTAGAACGAGCGTGAATAGTATATTTTTAAAGTGAAAACAAATCTAGTTTTGAAAATCTAAAATCAAATATTCGTATTTGATTATTTATTTGTATTGATTTGGACAGTCCAGTATATAAAGAATTTGCATATACGCCTTGCAAACGTATATTCGAAGTTTTAATATACTGGATAGATATAGAGTCACATTCTGGACACCCGGGGATAATTCTGATGATGTGGCCACATCATCAGTATTTATATTCGTGTTTCGAAGGTGTGATTTCTATATATTTCCATTAGACTGGTGTGAGAACCAAAATATAGCTAGAATACATTGTTGTGAATTGGCATCAAAAACATGATTTTTGTATATATATCAAATTATGAATTTGAAACTCTAATTCACTAATTGATTGATGTTTGTGTTGTTTGTTTATTTGTTTGATAATTTTGAACCATTTAGCCTAATTGAACCAAATATTGAATTGTATTGAAAATTTGGTCGCATTTGCTTGCATATACATGTACTTACATTGAACAGGTCATAGCAAGGAGGCTAGAGCAGAGAATAAAATTTGTTTGCTCGACAAATAGGTACATGTTTACTACATAATTTAATGTTTTGTTTGGGTGATGATGATTTTATGAGCCTATTGGCTAGCCGCTTGGCTTTTTCTTTTTCTTTTTGAGATCAGAAGGCCTATATGGCAATTTCGGGATTTTCCCGTGGCTCCCGGTGCAGGGGAGGTTATGGCGAAATTTTTCAAAAATTTAGGGTGTTAGCCAAATTTTTGAAGAATTTGAAAATTCTCAAAAACTGAAAAGTTAGAGAATGGAAGCCAGATCGAACGTAAAGTTGATTAATCAAACCACTTTCAACTTTGTTCGTTTTCGGGGACGAAAAGTTTTAAGTGGGGGAGATTGTAACAACCCGAAAATCTGGGCCAGTTTAAAATTTTTATTGTGGCAATTTTAGCGAATTTTGATTATTTAAAATGAATTATTTTAAATAATATCGACGAGAAATTTATTTTGAATATAATTCAAACGTATATATTTATATTCGTCTTCGTTAGAATATAAATATTTATTTATATTTATAAAAGGAATTGAAAATGGCGTGGTAGATCGATAATTCGATTTTAAACTTCAATTGAACATACCGGGTGCAAAACAATCCGGATTTTAGTGAAACCAAAAATAATGGAACCTAATTGTGAATATCTTTCCAACGAATCCGAAAAATCAAAATTTCATAGCAGGGATAAAAAGATATGCCCAGTTGAAAATTCTGAATAGTCGCTATGGAATTCAGGCCCTTAAAAAAAATAGCAATTTTGCAAACGACCTCGGATTTCGATGAAACTACTTTTGTTGGATCCGTGATGTAAAGTTATTGCTAGGTTTCAAATTTCATAATTTTTCGATTCAATATGTGAGCGTGGCAAAGGAAAACGCATTTGACCAGTTTCAGTTGATTTTAATCGACTGGAAATTAGCCATTTTTCAAACAGTCTCAGAATTCGACGAAACTAGTTTTGTTAGGACCGTATCGTCAATACGAAGCTAGAAAATATTTTGCGGGAATTTTTAGAGTTCGTATGTGACCCCAGTAAATTGAAATGCGCGTTCAAATTCAATATATAGAGTTATATGTTGATTTTAACGGAAACTGATTGTAAAGATCGAATCAGCTTACGATACATATCCCATTGTGTTCGGAATGGGGGTGAAACGCTTTGGACGACAGGCGGTGGGCCTCGTTTAGAGGTCGTATGTAAAAGTCAACATTTTGAAATTAAAATAAATAAATAAAAAACCCTCTCTCCTCCCCATACCTTCTCTCAGGCCCCCCCATTCACTTTTTCAAAAGCAAAAAAAAAAACGTCGAGACAAAACCCGCCGCCGCCCTCCTCCGTTCAGCCCACCGTCGACGCACCTCCCCTCCACCTGAGCCGCGACCCTCCTCTCGCCTCTTTCCCAGTTCGAGCACCCCATCCCCAAACACGACCGCCCCAAAACCCGCGAGGTCTCCTCCATCGCAAACCCTAACCCGCCGCCCCACTTGCTCACCAACTCCGGTCGTCGTGCCTCTCCAGGAGGCGACGCACCTCACCAGCCCCCCTCTCCTTTCTTGCCGTCGCCGCCTACAAACAGCAACCCCCTATTTTCTCCCTTCCGATTCGAGATTTCTCAACCCCGCAGCCCCTCTCCGCTTCATCAAAATCAGAGATAAAGGTGTGCTTTTTATTTACATTCATTTTTATTTTATTTTCAGAGTATTATATTATATATAAAAAATGATTTTTCTTGCATAAACATTCGATTTTCATGAAGATAAGGATTATAAGTTTGCAAATAGAAAAGACCGGATTTTTCAATTAGAAAAGGCGAAATATTCATATATGAAAAGGTGAAATCTTTATAATAGAAAAGGCGAGATTTTTATATATTGAATAGCAAAGCAAAAATTCGATTTTTATATATTGAATAGCATAGTGAAAATTTGATTTTTATATATTGAATAGCATAGTAAAAATTCGATTTTTATATATTGAATAGCGAAGTAAAAATGTGATTTTTATATATGTAGAGAATACGGGCAACGAAAGTGACGAAAGGCGAGAACGGCGAAGATTTCTATAAATGAAGTGTCGTGAAGTTGGGATAGCTATCGGTGAGAATTTCTCACTCTTTAATTTTATTTTTCTAGTTATATATATGTATATACTAGGATGCAGACGGTGTTTAGTAGCACCCGACACCCGTCATCCACAGACCATGGATGGCTTGTTTGTTTAATTGTTTGGTTGTATAGTTGGTTAGATTATTTGGTTTGAATTGAATTGTTTGGTGAAATGAAATTGATTTGATTGATGTGTGAATGGCATGGGCCTTCACTAGACCGGGGATAAGGCTAGGCCTTGTCCCGTTTCTAGTATCGTGCCGTTATGCCGCCGAAATTTTCTAAAAATAAGTTAGAAAAATAAAGATAACATTTTATTTAATAAATAAACCGAATAGAATATTCATAGGTTGAATAAAATAGTTTGATCGTGAAAAATATAATTTTTAACGTGAATGTGAATAAATAAATATTCATTTACAAACCGGACGGTTTGTTTATGTACACCTATTTGAAGGACATTGATTGGGACGATAACTTTTACACATCGCCTAACTGCACAAATAAAATCTGTGTTTGATTGTTTGAAACCCCACACGGGTATTGGGATGATATCTGACGTACACTAATCCCGATTGTTTAGTTGTATGTCGATCGATTGATTGACAGACTGTTATAAGCGTTGAATATTTATATTTGATGCTTATACAGTGTAGAATGCACTTTGGATGATGGTTGATTATTCATCGTTGTTGATATATACATGTGTTGTAGAAAATCCATATAATTAACATTATATGGTAATTGATTGGGCCTCATTCCAGTTTCGAAAAAGAAATATTTGAAATAAAAATATTTGAAATAGAAATATTTGAAAATAGAATATTTGAAAAAGGAAATATTTGAAAAGAAATAATTGAGATAGAAATATTCGAAATAGAATATTTGAAAATAGAAACATATGAAGCCGTGTTGGTTAGATTGACGCCATTTTGACGTGAACGATATTTATATCGATTTTATTCATTTTATAATGAATATCGAAAGTGATTTCAAAATCTGTTTTTTTGAATATAAATGAATTCGAATTGAAATTGAATATAAATGAATTCGAATTGAAATTGAATATAAATGAATTCGAATTGAAATTGAATATAAATGAATTCGAATTGAAATTGAATATAAATGAATTCGAATTGAAATTGAATATAAATGAATTAGAGTTGAATTAGAAATCAATTTGAATTGAAATCGATTTGAAATGAATTTAAAACGAATTTATATTGGAATATTCAATTTTGATTTGAAATTGAACATGAAGTTGAAATCGTTTTGAAAATGAATTTAAAACGATTTATAAAGCACGTTTTAAATTGAAATCGACGAAGTATATATTATATATATTATATATATAATATAATGGCCTGAATAGAACGCGCCGCGGCAGTTCGCGAATTTCGACCATTGACTTCGAACGGATATTGCGGGAGATCCGATCGTCGGATTCTCCTAAAATCGGAACCGTTGGGTTCGTATCGAAAAGAGCTTTCTAATGGATATTTGAAATTTGAAATCTAACGGTTGGATTTGGGATTATGTCCAAATCAAATTTGAAAAAGGTCGCTGTAAGTGCAGTTCGATGGCCGTTGATGGAAATCGACTGTACGGGCCTTGATAAAATTATTAAAAATAGTAATAATTTGTGTAAAATCATAAGAAATGATTTGGGAAAAATTGGGATGAAAAAACTCCATATTTGAAAAGATAAAAATAGATTTTTATCGAAATGAACTAGTTTTGAACTAAAATTATAATTCTATTTATTGTTAAACAAATAAATTGAATTTGAAATGGTTTTGAAAATAACCAGAATTTCCAATGATTGCATTGGAATGGATCTGAATCGAAATTGTCTTCGGAATATTTCGATGTTGGATTTCGTGATTATACCGATGTTGTTATGGAAATTTGAAAGATATAGATATATATATCGTTATTTCCAATACGATATATGTTGGTCGTAGAATTTGATATTGAATATAAGCCGATATATTTTCTATTCAGAGCCTTGTATTTAATATAAAATGTGTTTTGGGTTTGTCGTGAATGGTGTCTTCATTAACACTGTTCTTGAACCCAGTTAAGAAAAGATTAAATATTTTTATTTAGATTTAATGAAATGTACCAATTAAATAATATTTAAATGGAATTGAATTGATATTGATTTTTGTGAAAACCCGTAACTTCCCCGTAAAGGAAAGCGACGGATAGTTCGAGAACAAACCACAACAGAACACATACAGAAGAACATTTCATTGCTTATTACAACAATGCATCAGATTACAAGAATATACAGAGTATAAACGAATATTACACAGAAATATCAGAGATTTAAATTACATTTAAATACATAGCAGCGGAAAATAATACAATACACAACTAGAAGAGATATACGGATACAAAGCTTTCCGGATATCGTTCCAGCTGTAAACCAGGATCCTGTGAATATAAATCTGCAAAACCAAAACTACTAGCTGCCCGTGTCAAAAATAGGGGCACCCAGAGTTTAGGTTAAAACAATAAACTCCAGGTCAGTCATGTGACTGGTGTGAGAACTAAAACAGTTAATCTTTATTTTTAAAGTTAGGTAAATCAAGGGACCACGCCGTATAATACGGAACGGGTTTCCTCCCAAGAATACCAGTGCATAAAACAAACAGCGCGATGCTAAATAAAGAAAAATGAAGCTGTTATAAGACCCAGGTCCTATCACATAATGCAACGCAAGCCGAGGGATAGGGTTTTCCCTTATAACAGCCAAAGAATGCTTGATACGTTTAAAACAAATCATTTGATACTATTATAAGTGTATAGTGTATAAAACAACTTCAAATCATAAGTATCAATCATAGGCGACATGAGCGTCCCATGCCACTATGTCGCCATGTATAGGTTTACAAATAAAACCGCAAATGTCACGTATTTGGAAATTGGATTTCCATCTATGAACCGAGGCAAAAGATAGTCCTCACCGAATTCGAGACGCTCTAGCCCGTGTCTCAGGCAAGTACTCAGTCAAGCCTTGGATCCTCAGGGCCGGTCCACCGATGTGGATTAAAATGCCTGAACATGCGTTTCCCCGCCCTATGGGGCGTAGGTGAGCCAACTAAATGACTCCATCGGTTCGAGAACGACCGATCAATCCGAGGCGCCTCGCAACAACAACAACCACATAAGTCAAACTCGTTAGGGCGTGTAAAACCACTGACGCCACTTCTAGCTAGAAAGAAACGCATGCCCTCCCTGACGTCCTCTCCCGTTTTTGGTTCATACCGGGTGTGAAACTCGCGAAGCAAACGTTACACAAAGCTACGCCACAAAGGCCTTGCTTTGATCATCACCACAAGACTTTGCTTTTCAACAGAAGCCTCGATCAATTGCCACTTAGGCATGCCACACAGGCAATTCACTCCATGCGTTTGATATCCATCAATATATAACCCCTGAGCTCGTACGTCTCAGAGAAGGGCATTAAGCAAGAGAATAAATTCTCCGCCGCCAAACAGATATATATTTAATAGAAATCAATCACACAGACTAAAATCCAATGTCAGACACACAGTCCATTTACAAGTCCGTTCTGGGTCTGAACGAAACCGGAGGCACCTAGTACTCCGCATATCCATCGATCTCCAAGTACGTCTGGACGATCACTAACTGTTTCCATCTTCTTGGGTGTACAGCCCAATCAAGATCATCAGTAATCACCCAAACGACGTGAAGACTTCCGGTCTTCGACCACCGTCTTCATCTTCGACTTATCGTCGTATCAGTTATTCAGAATGGGATAAACCCGGTCTTTCCGAATAACTCGCGTATATTTTAAATAAGTGTTACACAAACACAACATACGCCTCATTCCAATTCATCAGTCACTAACCGTAAATTAATCAAGAGAATAATTTCCCAAATATTAACCCCGAAGGCCGAAACCAACATCAGATCAATATCCAGAAAACCATTCTGCTTGGCCAACCGACAGTTAGTTTCTAAATTTCACATTCATAGGGAAATGTTCCCATTAATTTTATCCAAGATAAATTCCTTGAATTTATTCTTTATTCTATTTTTGAATCTCAATTCAAACTAGTCGGGATTAGCGAACCTTACCGAAGTAATCATTTATTTTAATTTCCCCATCCCAACCTATTCATCCCATGAAGTAAAACTGGTAATACTTCATATCTAACACCACAGTGTTATTGGTAAATTCAATTACCATTTCACGTTCAAATCTAATTAAAGATTTAACTATCGCCTGGAGCAAAACTGGTGATACTCCATTTTCGATCATTTCAATCTAATTAAAGATTCATTAAAACTCCACTTAGTTTTAATCGTTAACTGGGTTAATGAATCAGTGTCATTTAAAACACGGTTCACGATAAACCCAAAACCACTTTCCATTAATTATCGGATTAAAGAACGAGTGTTATTTAAAAACACCATTCAAGATAAACCCAAGAATCAATACCAATTCTATTCCAATTAAATATTGTTTAATTGGTACACTTCATTAAATCTAAATAAAAAGATTTAATCTTTTCTCAACTGGGTTCAAGAACAGTGTTAATGAAGACACCATTCACGACAAACCCAAATCACATTTGATATTCAATACAAGGCTCTGAATAGAAAATATATCGGCTTATATTCAATACCAAATTCTACGATTAACAAATGTCGTATTGGAAATAACGATATAAATATATATCTTTCAAATTTCCATAACAACACCTGTATAATCACGAATTCCAACATCGAAATATTCCGAAGACAATTTCGATTCAAATCCACTCCAATGCAATCATTGGATATTCTGGTTATTTTTAAAACCCCTTTTAAATTCAATTTATTTATTTAAAAATAAATAGAATTAAAATTCTAGTTCAAAACCAGTTCATTTCGATAAAAATCTATTTTTATCTTTTCAAATATGGAGTTTTTCATCCCAATTCTTTCTAAATCATTTCTTATGATTTTACACAAATTATTACTATTTTTAATAATTTTATCAAGGCCCATACAGTCGATTTCCATCAACGGCTATCGAACTGCACTTACAGCGACCTTTTTCAAATTTTATTTGGACATAATTCCAAATCCAACCGTTAGATTTCAAATTTCTAATATTCGTTAGAAAGCTCTTTTCGATACGAACCCAACGGTTCCAGTTTTAGGAGAATCCGACGGTCGGATCTCCCGTAATGTCCGTTTGAAATAAATGGTCGAAATTCGCGAACTGCCGCAGCGCGGCGCGTTCTATTCAGGCCATTATATTATATATATAATATATATAATAAATATTTCGTCGATTCCTATTTAAAACGAATTATATAAATAGTTTTAAATTCGTTTCCAAAGCAATTTCAACTTCCTTTTCAATTCAAATCAAAATTGAATTCTTCTTTATAAATTCGTTTTAAAATTCATTTCTATTCGATTCAAATTTCAATCCAATTTGAATTCATTTGAATTCGTTTTCAATTCAATTCATTTCGAAATCGTTTTCAATTCAATTCATTTCGAAATCGTTTTCAATTCATTTCATTTCGAAATCATTTTCAATTCATTTCATTTCGAAATCGTTTTCAATTCATTTCATTTCGAAATCGTTTTCAATTCATTTCATTTCGAAATCGTTTTCAATTCATTTCATTTCGAAATCGTTTTCAATTCATTTCATTTCGAAATCGTTTAAAATCGATATAAATATCGTTCACGTCAAAATGGCGTCAATCTAATCAACACGACTTCATAAATTTCTATTTTCAAATATTCTATTTCAAATATTTCTTTTTTCAAAATAGTTGTTATTATCAAAATATTTCGTTCAACACATGACCAATCTCAATGGATGAGTACTGTCAACACATGAACCTTTATTTTATATTGATAAAGATGTAAATTTTATTACTAAAATATTTCGTTCAACACATGACCAATCTCAATGGATGAGTACTGTCAACACATGAACTTTTATTTTATAATATTCTTTATTTTTCAAATTGGAATGAGGCCCAATCAATTACCATATAAAGTTAATTATATGGATTTTCATGCATTACACACATATAATAGCATTGAAAAATAATCAACCATCAACCAAAGTGCACTACACTGTATAAGCATCAAATATAGATATCTAACGCTTATAACAGCCTGTCAATCAATCGATCGACATATTTAATCAATCAGGATGAGTGAACTTCAAATTTCATCCCAACACCCGTGTGGGGTTTCAAACAATCAAACACATATTTTATTTGTGCAGTTGGGCGATGTGTATAATTTATCGTCCCAATCAATGTCATTCAAATAGGTGTACATAAACAAACCATCCGGTTTGTAAATGAATATTTTATTTTATTCACTTCACGTTAAAAATTATATTTTTAACGATAAAACATTTTATTTTAACATATGAATTTCTACTCAGTTCATTTATTCAATAAAATGATATTTTTATTTTTCTAACTTATTTTAGAAAATTTCGGTGGCATAACGGCACGATACTAGAAACGGGACGAGGCCTAGCCTTATCCCCGGTCTAGTGAAGGCCCACGCCATTCACACATCAATCAAATCAATTTCATTTCACCAAGCAATTTCCATTCAATCAAATATTCTAACTAACTACTCAACCAAACAATTTAACAAACAAGCCATCCATGGTCTGTGGATGACGGGTGTCGGGTGCTACTAAACACCGTCTACATCCTAGTATATATATATAACTAGAAAAAGAATTTTGAGTGAGAAGTTCTCACCAATAGCTATCCAATCATCTTGACTCTTCTTTGATAGAAATCTTCATCGTTATCGCATCTTCGCCATCTTCGTTGCCCGTAGTCACTATATATATAAAAATCACATTTTTATTTCTCTATTCCATATATAAAAATCATATTTTTACTTCGATGTTCAATATATAAAAATCATATTTTTACTTCGATGTTCAATATATAAAAATCGAATCTTTACTATGCTATTCAATATATAAAAATCGAATTTTTACTACGCTATTCAATATATAAAAATCGAATTTTTCACATCGATGTTCAATATATAAAAATCGAATCTTTACTATGCTATTCAATATATAAAAATCGAATTTTTCACATCGATGTTCATATAGTAAAGACTATATTTCTATCACGCTATTCTTCATATAAAGATTTCGCCTTTTCAAATATAAAGATTTCGCCTTTTCAAATATAAAGATTTCGCCTTTTCAAAAATAAATATTTCGCCTTTTCAAAAATAAATATTTCGCCTTTATATTTTTAATCCTCTACATAAACAAAAATCATATTTTTATATCTTCTATATAGTAAAGACTATATTTTTAATACTTTAAAAATATAAAAATCATACTTTTAACATTGCTTATATATAGATAAAAATTATATTTTTGTTAATTAAAAATAAAATCCTATTATTCTATCATAAAAATTTAATCTTTGTCCCTCCATTCATTTTATAAATATAATCCTTACTTAAATATAATATGCCCTTTCCTAAATATAAAAACCCAAGCTTTACAAAAATAAAAATCAAAGCTTTTTCATTTCTTAAAGTTCATACATTTTCAGTTTTACAGTGCTTTGCTAAATAAGGAAAAAGTGGGAAGACAAGGGAGCTCACAGTTTATCGGTACGAAGAGGAAGGAGGGCGCGGTTTTGCAGCAGAGGGGAGGGGTTTCTTGGCAATTCAGTGGGGTCCTGGCGATCGGAGCTTGCTGCGGACGGCACAGGCAGTGCGTGGGTGGTCGGAGAGGCTGAGCGTGGCGCCGGGGTGGTCATCAGGGGGTGGCGCAGCTAGGGCTTTCGGGGATTTGGGGGTTGAAGGGGTTCTGGGCTTCCAGGGCATCGCGGTTTTTTTGTCGAGGAAGGGGAAGAGAGGGAGAAGAGGATTGGGAGGAGGGCGATGATGGCGGAGGATCGCCAGCGGAGGCGCGGCGGTAGGAGCTCCAGCTCGATCGCGCCTTCCATTATTGATTTCATCATTATTATTTTTACTTTTTTTTTTGTGAACGGGGCTGAAGTGAAAAGAGGGAATTATGGTTAAGGAAATTTATATTATTATTTAATTATTTCAAAAAGTAACTTTTACATTCGAACCCGAAATCAAACCGACCGTCTGCCGTCCCTAGCGTTTTACCCCCATTCCGAACACAATGGGATATGTATCGTAGGTTGATTTGATCGTTTCGATTAGTTTCCATTGAATTTACATTTAAATCACTATATTGAATTTTAAACGTACATTTCGAATTACCGGGGTCACATACGAACTTTAAAAATTCCAGAAAAATATTTTCTAGCTTCGTATTGACGATACGGTCTTAACAAAACTAGTTTCGCCGAATTCTGAGACCGTTTGAAAAATGGCCATTTTCCAGTCGATTAAAATCAACTGAAACTGGTCAAACGCGTTTTCCTTTGCCACGCTCACATATTGATTCGGAAAATTATGAAAATTGGAATCTAGCAATAATTTGACACTGCGGATCCAACAAAAGTGGTTTCGTCGAAATCCGAGGTCATTTGCAAAATGTCCATTTTTAAGGGCCTGAATTCCATAGCGACTATTCAGAATTTTCAACTGGACATATCTTTTGATTCCCGCTATGAAATTTCGATTATTCGAATTCGTTGGAAAGATATTACCAATTAGATCCTAATGTTTTTGGTTTCACTAAAATCCGGATTGTTTTGCACCCGGTACATTCAATTGAAGTTTGAAATCGAATTATCGAACTACCGCGCCATTTTCAATTCTATTTATAATTATATAAGAATATTTATATTCTAACGACGACGCGTATAATATATACGTTCGATTTCTATTCAAAATAAATTTCTCGTCGATATTATTTAAAATAATTCATTTTAAATAATCAAAATTCGCTAAAATGGCCAAAATAAAAATTTTAAACTGGCCCAGATTTTCGGGTTGTTACAATTTTTGGGTTTTAAATGACACTGATTCTTTAATCCAGTTAAAGATTAAAACTAAGTGGTGTTTTAATGAATCTTTAATTAGATTGAAATGATCGAGAATGGAGTATCACCAGTTTTGCTTCAGGCGATAGTTAAATCTTTAATTAGATTTGAACGTGAAATGGTAATTGAATTTACCGATAACACCGTGGTGTTAGATATGAAGTAGGACCAGTTTTACTTCATGGGATTAATAGGTTGGGATTGGGAAATAAAATAAATGATTACTTCGGTATGGTTCGCTAATCCCGACTAGTTGAATCAAAATTCAAAAGATGATTAAAGAATAAATTCAAGGAATTTATCTTTGATAAAATTAATGGGAACCTTTCCCTATGAATGTGAAATTTAGAAACTAACTGTCGGTTAGCTAAGCAGAATGGTTTTCTGGATATTGATCTGATGTTGGTTTCGGCCTTCGGGGTTAATATTTGGGAAATTATTCTCTTGATTAATTTACGGTTAGTGACTGATGAATTGGAATGAGGCGTATGTTGTGTTTATGTAACACTTATTTAAAATATACGCGAGTTATTCGGAAAGACCGGGTTTATCCCATTCTGAATAACTGATACGACGATAAGTCGAAGATGAAGACGGTGGTTAAAGACCGGAAGTCTTCACATCGTTTGGGTGATTACTGATGATCTTGATTGGGCTGTACACCCAAGAAGACGGAAACAGTTGGTGATCGTCCAGACGTACTTGGAGATCGATGGATATGTGGGGTACTAGGTGCCTCCGGTTTCGTTCAGACCCAGAACGAACTTGTAAATGGACAGTGTGTCTGACATTGGATTTCATTCTGTGTGAATGATATCGGTTGCATAGAGTGGTTTGCCTGTGTGGCATGCTAAGATGCAAATGATCAAGGCTTCTGTTGAAAAGCAAAGTCTTGTGGTGATGATCAAAGCACAGCCTGTGTGGCACAGCTTTGTGTAACGTGAATTCGCGAGCCTCGCACCCCGGTTGTGAACCAAAAACGGGAGACGGACCTCAGGGAGGGCATGCGTTTCTTTCTAGCTAGGGTGGTGTCAGTGACCTACCAGCCCTGACATTTGTATACTTTTCACCTGTGTGGTTGTTGCTGTTGCGAGGCGCCTCGGTTTGATCGGACGATCCGGGTCCGATGGAGTCATTCGTTGGTTCATTTACGCCCCAAAGGGCGGAGAAACGTATTGTTCAGGCATTATAATCCACATCGGTGGACCGGCCCTGACGATCCAAGGGGCGATGCGTTCTGCTCCTGAGACTCGGGCTAGACAGTCTCGAATCGGTTGAGGACTATCTTTTGCCTCGGTTCATAGATGGAAACCCAATTTCCAAATACGTGACTTTGCGATTTTGATTGTATAACCTATATATGGCGACATAGTGGTATGGGGCATTCATGCCACCTATGATTGATACTTATGATTTGAAGTTGTTTTATACACTATGCACTTATAATAGTATCAAATGATTTGTTTTAAAATGTATCAAGCATTCTTTGGCTGTTATAAGGGAAAACCCTATCCCCCGGCTTGCGTTGCATTGTGTGATAGGACCTGGGTCTTATAACAGCTTCATTTTTCTTTATTTAGCATTGCGTTGTTTGTTTTATGCACTAGTATTCGTGGGAGGAAACCCGTTCCGTGTTATACGGCGTGGTCCCTTGATTTACCTAACTTTAAAAACAAAGATTAATAACTGCTTTAGTTCTCACACCAGTCACATGACTGACCTGGAGTTTATTGTTTTAACCTAAACTCTGGGTGCCCTCATTTTGACACGGGCAGCTAGTAGTTTTGGTTTTGCAGATTTATATTCACAGGATCCGGGTTTACAGCTGGAACGATATCCAGAAAGCTTTGTATCCGTATATCTCTTCTAGTTGTGTATTGTATTATTTTCCGCTGCTATGTAATGTATTGTAATCTCTGATATTTTTCTGTGTAATATTTATTCATTCATACTCTGTATATTCTTGTAATCTGATGCATTGTTGTAATATACAATGAAATGTTCTTCCGTCTGCGTTCTGATTTGTCATGTTCTCAAACGATAGGACGTTTCGAACGGTCTGGGTCGGTTTAGCGACTGGTTCGGACCGAGTGAAATTCCTTTTCGTCATAGACCCTGGTATATATTAATGGTGATTGATCGCATGGCGTGAATTGTCAATGTGGCACGCCAAGATGCAAATGATCAAGGCTTTTGTTGAAAAGCAGGGCCTTGTGGGAAGATCAAAGCATAGCCTATTACAGCATAGCTTTGTGTATATCGTGACTTCGCGAGCCTCACACCCCGGTATGAGTCAAAAACGGGATATGGACCGTAGGGAGTGCACACGTTTCTTTCTAGATATTGGTGGTGTCAGTGCTTTAACACCTCCTGGCATTTTACTTATGTGGATGATGGATTTTGAGGCGCCTCGGATTTTTATAGGCCGATAGTGGTCATATTATAGGTTCAAAGGGACCGGGAAACGTGTGTTCAGGCATAACTAATCCACTGCCGATAGGCGGGGACCAGCCCTACCGCATCCAAGGGTTGCCCATAGGTGTGATCCTGAGGCATTTGCTAGAGTGTCTCGAATCGGAGAGGAGCTTGCCCCTAGCCTCGACTCATGATGGAAATCCAATTTCCAATACGACCTTGCGGTTTTGATTGTAGAACTAGTATGGCGACATAGTAGGATGGGGTACTATGCCGTCTATGATTGATATTTATGATTGAAATGTTTTATTAAAACATATACATACTAATATTAACTCCGTTTTATCGTATCAAGCATTTTTGACCCTTATAAGGTAAAACCCTATCCTCCGGCGTGCGTTGCATTGTGTGATGGGACTTGGGTCTTATAAAGGTTTCATTTTTCAAAAAAGCATCACGTTGTTTAACGTTTTTACTTTATTTTGTGCACTGGCAATCCAATGGGAGTAAACCCATTCCGCGTTAGTGGCGTGGTCCTATGATTAGCCTTATTATTAGATAAGTTAAGTTAAGATTTCTCATACCAGTCTCATGACTGACCTGTAGTTTGTTTCACTGGCAAACTCGGGTGCCCTTATTTTCCACACGGGCAGTCGAGTAGCTTTTTGCAGATATATTTACATGATCCTGGCTTACAGCTGAAGCGGTATTCGGAAAGCTCTGTATCCGTGTATTCCTTTCAGTTGTATATTTGTATTATTTTTCCGCTGCTATTTAAATGTAATTTAAATCTCTGATATTATTGTATTTCTATTTCTATAATAAGTATTCATACTCTGTTACATTCTTGTACTCTGATGTAATTGTTGTAATCATCAATAAAACATTCTTCAGTTTGCGTTCTGTTGTGTGTTGTTCTCAAAGCAATCCAGCCTTTCCTTGACGGGGAAGTTTGGGTCGTTTCATGTGGACTATAGAGAAATTAATAAGCTCACTAAGAAGAATAGGCACCCACTACCGAGGATTGACGATCTCTTCGATCAGTTAGTTGGCGCCTCAGTGTTTTCGCAGTTAGACTTTGCCGCTGGTTTCCATCAGTTGAGAGTGGCTGAGGATAGCATAGACAAGACTGCCTTTAGGACTCCGGATGGTTTTTGTGAGTAGCTTGTGATGCCCTTCGGTTTGACAAACGCCCCCGCATACTTTGTTGACTTGATGAGTAGGGTGTTTAAGGAGTACCTTAATAAATTCGTAGTGGTCTTGGTGGATGACATCTTGATCTTTTCTAAGAATGAGGAAGAGCATGCCCTACGTCTTAGGGAAGTGTTGGAGATCCTTCGAGCGCATAACCTTAAAGCAAACATTTCTAAATGTCACTTTTCGAGGAAGGAAGTGCAATTCTTAGGGCACGTGGTTTCCAAAGAAGGGATAGCTGTGGATCCCGCAAAGGTGGTGGCCATCCAAGATTGGAAGGTCCCTAAAAATGCTACCGAGGTGAGGAGTTTCTTGGGGTTGGCTGGCTACTATAGGAAGTTTATCAAGGACTTCGCAAAGATATCAGCCCCATTGACACGCTTGACGAAGAAGAACCTAGTTTTCACGTGGGACGTAGATTGTGATGATGCATTCCAACGTTTAAAAAGAGCTTTGACCACAGCCCCATTCTTAGTGTTGCCAGATGGGAGTAAGCCATTTACCGTTTATACCGATGCTTGTGGGACAGGACTAAGCGCAGTCTTAATGCAAGAGGGGGAGGGTAATAGCCTATGGAGGAAGGCAGTTGAGAGTGCATGAGAAAAAAATTACCCTACACATGACCTAGAGTTGGCCGCTATTGTTTTCACGCTTAAGTCTTGGCGACATTATCTTCTTGGCGAGAAATTCGAATTGTTTACAGACCACAAATCGCTAAAATACTTGTTCTCTCAGAAGGAATTGAACTTAAGGCAGCAAAGGTGGATGGAATTCTTAGCGTCCTACGATTTCGAGATAGCATATACCCCTGGCAAGGGTTACGTGGTGGCAGACGCCTTAAGTAGGAAAAGGTTATCCTTGAGTCCGTTGTTTGTTGAGCGGCGAAGCTTAGAGTTTATCTCTATGTTTGACTTTAGACCTTCCATTGACTTTGTACCCGGTTTGCTAGCATCCTTAGAGGTCAGACCTACGCTTTTGAGATGGATTGGTGAGGCACAACGAGATGACCCACAGTTGGTTGAGTTAGTAGAGAAGCTCCTAAGGGGGGAGTCATCGAGCCATCTCAGTAGGTATACCCTAGATGATAAGGGTTGGTTACGTAGGGATGGTAGACTTTGTGTACCACGAGACGAGAACTTAAGGAAGACCATTCTTGATGATGCACATCGTTCGAAGATGACCATTCATCCCGGCGGGGACAAGATGTACATGGACATGAGACGAGTTTACTTTTGGGCCGGTATGAAGAGGGATGTGGCCGAGTTTGTCACTAGATGCTTGGTGTGCCAACAAGTAAAAGCAGAGCAAAAGAAGCCCGGTGGGTTGCTTCACCCATTGGAGGTACCACAATGGGAGTGGGAGAGTGTCTCGATGGACTTTTTTGATGGGTTACCAAGATCGAGGAAGGGTAATACGGGGATTTGGGTCGTGGTAGACAGACATACTAAGAACGACCATTTCATTCCCGTGAAGAGTAAGAGGACTGCTCCATGGTTATCCTCCGTATACATTCGAGAGATAGTTCGTTTTCACGGTGTTCCATCTAGCATAGTGAGCAATCACAATCCTATCTTTACTAGCGAGTTTTGGAAGAGCTGGCTTAGAGAGGTGGAAATAGAGCGTGATGCGACGATTCGACGAGCTCCTACATGCATTCTTGGGTCAGAGATTAAGAAGTTGAGGAATCAAGAGGTCAAGCTAGTCAAAGTGCAATGGGGAGATGATGAGAGCGACGCTACTTGGGAGACGGAAGAGTAGATGCGTTCATTGTACCCTTTTCTTTTCGAGGGTATGTCTTTTAATTTCTCCTTTATCGCTTAGCTTGTACTTGTTCTATCTTTAGTATGTCCTCTCACTAGTATCTTTGACCTTTAGATAGGGTAGTCCTATGGTTGAAACATGTGTTTGAGACATGTTATGTATGGTGGATGCATGTGGATGCAAGTGTTTGCTAGTGGTTGCTTGTGGATGCATATACACACATTTTAGGCACTAGATCGGCTCAGTCACTTTCATATTGCATATTGCATATAAATGGATGTATTTAGTAAAATGAATGTACGTTGAATGTGTGTATCATATGGATGTTGCATTTAAATGTATGGTTGTGCACACATGTAGTAATGATATGTATAGGGTTCTTTGCATACATGATGGATACATGGCACTATCATTATTTGCATTAAGGAGGTCGACTGAATCAGTGGACCGCCTGATTTTGCATTAGTATACGGACATATACACACACTATGAATATGTACATGAAAAGCATTAGAAACCTTTTAAGGACCATGGTTGCTAGTGGTTGATGGTTGAGTAGATGGATGATTAGATGGTAGGATACATTCTTCTTGACTTAGAGATTTCGAGGACGAAATCCTTTAAGTAGGGGAGAATGTAACACCCCGTATTTTCTAAGAATATTAAAATAACAAATTAAAGAATAATTTATTTGAAAAAGAGGAATGAGAAAAGAATGATGTTTAGCATTGTTCTAAGGTTTGTAAGAAAAAGACTTATTAGCTCATTTGGTTAGAACATGTGACTTGCATACAAGAGGTACATAGTTCGATCCCCGCCAACGCCATATTTTTGTTTTTGGGGAATGGCTAAAAAGTGGCTTAGTGTGAACGCGGTTCAAAAAGTGGTTTAGTGTGAAAATGGTTAATTATGAAGAAGTTATTAAGCCATGAAGTTTGTATGCATATGAGAGAAATATATATATATATATATAGATATATATATAAATATTAAATAAATATTCAAAAAAAGTTCAAAACAGCGAATGAGGAAGGGGAACAGCCGAACCACACCATTTTTGGGGTCGACCCGAGCACTGCTGGGTCGACTAGAGGTCAATCCAGGGTGTTTGGCTGCCAACCCGTGGGCCGATTCACCCTAAGGGCTGATATGGCATTTGAGTGGTCCAGATCAGTTCTAGGGTTAATCCTAAGGCCTAAATAACTTCCTACACCTATATATACCCTAAGACCTAACACTAATTCATAAATATTATCTATGACACCATTATGTTGTCAAATTCTCTCTTAAACCCTAGCCGCCGCCTCTTAATCAAATCTCAAGTGTTCAACTTCAACTCAAATTAAAGATTAGAGCTTCTACAACAATTCAAGAAGATAACTCAGCAACACCACAACGTTTCTACACCAATTTCAGTGCATAATTCTATTCTTTAACCACAAAAGGTGAGTATGGTGATTTTCACAATATAGTGGGATTAAAAGTAACATGATGAAGTTGTAAAGAGGATTCATATGTATATATGTAATTTAAATCTCATCCAAGTCTTCACCTTTTTGATTCATGTCATCATATGCCTATGTTTCTATGTAAAGTTCATACCTTTATCAGTTTATTCATGTTGAATCTGTCATTATGCCTCTATGCCAGTTTACATACCCCTTTATTTCATGATGTTGTGTTAATTCCAATTTTCTGTGATTTGATTCTCTCTTCTTATCCCTATTCCTTTTATTTTTGGATCTAGGCTACCTTCGAGCCTATGTTAAAAATACTCGTGAATGCAAATACGTGCGAACAATGGGAATATGTGAAATATGGAAAATTGGATATTATTGGATATTTTGGATAATTGGATAATATGTGAAATTGGCATATTTGGGTATGAATTACATGGAATTGATGAAATTGCCTATAATTGTAAATTTGTAATTGAGGATAATTAATATGTAATTAGTGACAATTTGGAATAGGCAATATTATAAACATGATTATATGTTTAATTTGATATACATGACATGAAAATTGGGTATGGGTGAAATACGATTATTAATAAACCTTTGACACGAGGTTAGGCGCAATTATGGCGTAAGACTGCCGGGAACCGCCCGGCAAATCCAGCTGCCACAATTGGACGTCTAATGTGAGAGGTCAAAGGAATGAATTGTAGGCGCAATGGTTAATGACACGAGGTTAGACTCGGTTTGTGGCGTAAGACTGCCTAGAACCGCCCGACAAATCCAGCGGCCACAAAGCGTTCGGTCTAATGTGGGAGGTCATGCACCGTTCGTCATAAGGAATGAATTAAGGAATACTAACCATAATAAGACATGGGTATGGTTAGAGGGTTAAGTGGGGTGACATATAAATAATGACATGTAAATATGGACTTAACCGGTATAAGATAAGACATGTAAATTATGACATGTAAGTATGGACTTAACCATAGCATGTGTAAGACATGGACATTTAAATTAAAATGGTTAAGTGGGAGAAAAACCTAGTGGGGACCAAGCATAGGTGGGAGGCTTATGTCGGATGGGGGAACCGTTTCAACCAGTAACCCGTTTGAGTATCTAATTGGGCCCGACACTAGGCCGGGGTTGGGGCACGCTTACTGGACTTGAATGTAAGAGGTCAAAACGTGAATAGCGGTGGCAACGCGAGTCCAACGGGTTCATGTGCGTGCATGGGTCCGGGCTGGTAGGTAAGACGTTGTTGCATCGTGTAGGTATGGCCATGCATTTTATGTTGGTATCGGGGTTGCCACTTTGGGGAGTGATACACCCCACTGTGGGGCCAGCACGGGTGCCTACGGGGTTTAGGGAGCCAGTCGAAAAGGTAGGGTAAAGGTACCTTAGCGGTGGTAGGAGCAAGCCGGCACCTGCGATAGCAGCTAGGTACAAGTAACTACCAAGTTTGTCATGTGGGTACAGTTAGTGGGAAGGGATCAACCTTTAGTAAATAGAGACTAGTAGATGTGCGGTGTAATTAAGTAATGTGGTGTAACTTAGCAAAAGTGCGGTGTAACGATATACATGTTGGTTGAGTTGGATAGTCCTTTGGGTGCTAGTCTAATGTTGACTTCGGTCTTCGGGGTTAGTACTTGGAGTGTTGTTCGCTTAGCCAAGGTGTAGGATTGTCTTTGTGCTTAGGAACAGAATCATCTTGTCCATCCTTTTTATCTACCTTACCTATGTTACAGCCATATCATGATGCCTATTTATGTCTTGATCATTTACCTTACCTATTATTTGTTAAAATTACTGGACTCGCCAGACTTTATGTCTGACCCGTTTTGTTTTCACCTCTTTTCTTTCCTCTCCCCCCCTCAGGTTTGCAAGGTGGGAATACTACAGCTTAGTGTCGATTTCTTTCAGTTGCTTGAAAAAAGTAGATGTATCGCTTTGGGCTCTCTCATCTTTATGGCTTTGCTTATGCTCAGTGGGGATTTATGCATTTATGTTATTTAAGTATTTGCTTCTTTATGTACTTTGAAGTTTTTGGAAAAGACAATTGATCCTGTTGTAATGGTTTTTGGAGACTACTTATGTAAGCTTGTTTTGAAGTTATGATGCTATGAAATAAGTTTTATCTTCCGCTGTGTTTTATTTATTTATTCTTGTAATTTATTTGTTCTATACTACTATAATGCTTCATGACATTAATGCATTCCCTTTGTGAGTTACATTAATGGCCATGGGGTGTTACAGGTACCTAAATGTTTATAGGATCGAGTGGTCTAAGAAAAACTGTTTCACCACTCTTAGCTTTGTTTATACTTTTTGTTACCCAAACACGTTTATATAACAATCCATTATTATCCAATAAAGTACCCTTTGGAACCCAAACTCGTTTAATCTTGTTTGAATTCATCTTATTATCTTTTGGGATCCAAATTCGTTTAATTGAATTTTTTACAAAAGAGTTTTCATTTCGTTTATGATTTAAAAACCCTTTGAAATTATTAGAGTTTAAAATTTCAAATCGATTTTTTTCAAAACCATTTAATGGATTTTAAAATCATTAAAATTTTGTTTTTCAACTGGATCAATTTTTCCAAAACCAAGTCCTTTTTTAATTCTTAACAAAAAATTGGTTTTTTAACAACATATTCAACGATTTCTCTCCTTTAGAAAATCTAATCAAAATTGACTCAAGTCGTTGAATTTTAAATTTAATATCGCTATTTTATTTCATTAAATTTGAACAACGATTAATAGAGATTTTCCTCTTTTTAACATCAGTTTGTTTTAAAACCAAATTTTCGTTTTCAAGTGCTTTGATTTTAGCATTGGACTTTGAAATTTCAATTTCAAATTGTTCCTTTTCAAAATCAAGTTTTTCAGATTCTCTAAGCTTTTCAATCTCCTTCTAAAAATCACGATTAACATTCTTCAAATTCACATTTTCACTTTCATGCAACACAAAATTAATTTTGAAATTCAAAAATTCATCACTCAAAATTTGACATTTTTCGCATTTTGAAAACTGTGAATTCTTAACTTTTTCAAATTTTCTTTCTAATCAGTTATTTTCTTGAACTAGTTTTGACCTATCAGAATTCAATTTCTTAACTTTTAGTTCAAGAGAATCAACAGTTTCTGTGAGATCGTGACACATTAAAATTAAATCTTTATAAGTAAAATTTGATACCTCGCTTGAATCCTCTTCACTACTTTCCGAATCAGATTGAGCCATAAGACACAAATTAGCTTCCTCTTCATCATTTTCAGAAATTTATTCTCCTTCCTCTTCATCCCATGTAGTAGCAAAAGCCTTCTTCTTTCTTCTAAATTTTTTTTTCTTTTCATTATTAAGCTGTGGGCAATCTGGTTTGATATGTCTGGGTTTCTTGCAATTGTAGCAAAACACTTCATCGTTTGAACTGTCTAAACTTTCGGACTTGTTGGTTTTTGAATTCTTCTTTCTTGGCTTGTAATTTCTTTTTGCCCACTTTCTAAAAACCATGGCTAGCTCTCCAATGGGGTCTTCATCATCACTTTCAACGGTATTATTTATAGCAATCGTCTTTTTCGTTGATTCAGAAATCTTTCGCTCTTCCATTGCTTTTAGCTCCATCTCGTAAGTGATCATATTTCCAATCAAATCCTCCATGCTTAATTTATTTAGATTTTTCGATTCTTGAATCGCAGTTACTTTAGCTTCAAAATTCATCGGTAGCACTCTCAATATTTTCTGATCAATTCCACTTCGGTATAAGTTTTGCCAAGAGCCTATGCAGTGTAAACCAGTGATGAGAAGCGTCCTAACATCTCTTTTATATCTTCGTCCTTTTGTGTAACACCCCGTGTATTTTATAACAGTGAAATCCACAAATTAAAGTATAATAAATTCTAATTAAAGTATTAAGGGAAACGGGATATGCCATTGCGTTCGTCTCGGAAAAATACGCGAAATAGAGTCCGAGTTTTCGAAAAACGGAGCCCGTATGACCAAATTATGGCCCGATGAAGTTTCAGAAAATTCAAATTTCGAAAACAGATTTGAAATTCAGACCAATCAGAGTAGGCGGGAAAATTCCCGCCCAAACCCACCAGATCGACCTGGGGGTCGACCTGGGAGTCGACCTAGGTGTCGACCTGCCCAGGCAGGTCGACTCTAGAGTCGACCTGGGGGTCGACTGGGGAGTCGACCTGGCCCCTGAGCCAGGTCGAACCCAGCCCACCCTGGCTGGCCTAGTCTGTGTTTAGTCGTTTTCCTGAGCCTTGCCTTGTCACTAGGGCTAGGTGTCAGCTCCTGGTTGGTCTCTTCTTTGAACGAACGGCTATTGTTAAACCAAGCTTCATCGACGGTCTAAATTAACTCAAAAACTCTATAAAAAGGACCTAAGACTAACCCTAATTCACATAAACTAAAATGGAGATGAGACCGTCATGCTGCTGAGGAGAGACTGAGGATAGCCGTCAGAAATAGAGAGACAACTAGGAGATAATTCAAAGCTTAAAGCAACGTTAATCAAATCAAAGCAACGCCTACAACAAAGGATAGCATCTCCAATTTCAGAATTCAGATTCCTGAATTGAAGATTCGTCATACGTTGTAAGTATAGTGCTATTCCGATATGAATTAAATAATTGTGTTGATTTGTGTAAAGTAAGAAATGGAATTGTGGCGATAATAATCTATATTTGTACGTTGCTTTGATGCTAAACGATTTGGGAATATTATGGTATACGATTGGATATTTGCAAGTATGCGATTTGCGTTGGAAGTTAACAACGAAATGGAATTGTGGCAATAATAACTTATGTTTGTATGTTATTTTGATTTGGCAATGCTATGGTGTACGATTTGATTCCTACGCGATAATGGTTTATGTTGACAACCACATGTTGTGGAATTTTAATTGGGATTCATGCAAGCATATGATTCATATTGAAAACTACATGTTTGTGGTAGTTATTTACAACACCCATTTGATAATTGCAAGTATATGATTCATGTTGAGAATAACAACTATATGTTGTAATAGTTTATTTGAAATTCAAGCAAGTCTATGATTTATTGTTATGCCAACATGATGTAAAATTCTATGGTCATCTTTAGTGTAATTTGATTCACCTAAGTATTATGATTCATATGAAGGTTATGTTGAAATTGGTATCATAGTTCAAGTATAAAAATCATGATTTTGTAATAGTAACAAAAGTAAGCGTCTTTGTAAGCTTGTATTAATTTCATGAACATGACTAAACTATGTTTGTCATTATGCCTAGTTGAAAACATGTTTCTAGGCTTATGTTGTTATCATAATCATATGATAATATATTTGGCACATAAGTTACATTAGAAATTACACTAGAATTACATCCCATTTACAAGTTACATAGATAGGATAAAAACCATGATTATATGAATAGTAGGATTCATGTTCAATTATGTTTATGCCATGACTATATGAATAGAAGGACTCATGTTCAATTATGATTATGCCATAATTATATGATTAGAATGGTTCATGTTTAAGTATCATTTATACCATGACTACACGAATAGAATGATTCATGTTTTGTTTATACCATGATTATATGAATAGAATGATTCATGTTTAAAGTATTGCTTATATTATATGTTGTTATAAATGCAAGTTCACATGTGCCTACCTTATGTTAATTGAATCGTTATATTGCAAGTTCATGCGTTCACACTCCCCTTTTTTTTGTTACCTTATAAACACCATGTTATAAGCCTCCCCTTTTCATATGGCTAAATTGGGTTTAAGTATTAAACCCAATACACCTTACATTTGAACGAACGTGTAAAACGCGGGTAATGACGTTTGGGCTAAAATATAGAACATATGTGTTGGCATGTTTGACGCATGCCAACAATCTTGAAAATCAATTAAGTGACATAAATAAATTTTAATCTATAAAGATGAATTTGAAATAATGGGCCGCAAATATTTACATATAAAAAGAAAAGAGACAAAATATGTAAATGTAGAAAATACGATGTGTTTAACCCGAGGTTGGATTGAGTTGTGATGTAAACCTGCCCGGAACCGCCCGGCTGTCCAGTAGTCACAACAATACCTATCCAATGTGGGTGGTTAAACACGGAGCCCAATAAGGACCCGAGGTTAGACTGAGTTGTGGCGTAAGACTGCTCGAACCCAACCGGCAACAGGCAACCACAACAATACCTGTCTAATGTGAGAGGTCAAGGCTTTAATAAGACAATTAAGGCTGAGTCAGGATTGATAGGATTAAGTGAATTAAGACTTAATCAAAATAGAACATGCTAAACTAAACAGACTGATTGGGGGTTAGGTTTATAAAACACTTAACCAACTTAGCATGTTGGCTAGAAATAGAAAACCTAGTAGCGGGGGACCCTTTTCAGCAGTAACCCTACAAGGCGTATCATGATACCCTGAAACTAGGCAGGGTGGGGCACGATTACTGGGCTAACTGTAAGAGGTCAAATCGACGGCGGTGGTGCAGCAGTGTAGGTTCTAACGGGGCACGGGCGTGCACACACTCCGGCGCAGAAAAATAAGGCACTGGGTACCAGTAGCATACCTGTGCATTCTAGGATTGTGTCAGGCCGCCACCATGGGACTTTGATACACCCATGGTGGGACCAGCACATGTAACTACAACATCGGGGGCCGTAAGACACATCTAACTATACGAGTAGGAGCCGATCATCAGAAATGGATCACTTCACCCTAATTATGGGGTGCCTGTTGGGAACTAGTTTATATGGGTACAGAGATTAATATGGGGTACGATAGTATTCGACCCTAGACCACTTAACTTAATTTATAATGCTTTCCCATTTCTAGTTTATACTTATCATACCCAGTTCTTTGTTCATAGTCTGAATAGTCCTAAACTTACTCAGGCTTTATGTCTGACTCTACTTTTCTTTCGTCTTCTTTTCTTCCGTTTCCCCCCCAGGTCCACAGGGAGGGAATACCGCAGCTTGACCAGCCTTCATATCCAGCTTGAAGAGAAAGAATGTATTGCTTGGATCTTTTCGTTTTGGACTATGGCTTTGGACAGCAATTATGGGACTTTTGCAGTTTATTTATGTTTTCTTTATGCTTCTTTAAATAATGTAATCAAGACAGTTATGAAGATGTTATGTTTTTGGAAGTATTGTAAGACAATTATGGTATGGTTGGTGTAACACGTATTTGAATGAAATAAAAATTATTGTTTTCCGTTGTTCAAAAATATGTGTTATTATATCTGTCTTGTATATCTGTGACTTATACTTATAAACTTCCACCAAAATTAGGGCATTCCCTTTGAGAGTGACCCTAACGGAGGTGGGGTGTTTTACTTGGTATCAGAGCATAGGTTTACCAGATAAGATAAAAAGTTTTGAAAATTTATTTTCAAAAAGGAAATTTAAAGATGCATTTTTAAGATAAAATATTATTTTATTTTAGAAGGCAAAGTCCCCCCAAAGCCGTAGGAACTATCTCTTATCCTTCGTTTTGAATCTATCCTTTTTGTTTCAGCATGTCCGAAGAACTTAACTTGCCAGAGGGTGTACCAATACCTGGTTGGTTTAGACGATTCTTAGAAGCAAGGGCCACTCAGCCAGGCCCTACCGTTCCTCCTCCCCCAGCTGCAGGAAATCATCCAGCTGCAACAGCACCTCCTCCACGGGGAAACACCTTTGCTAAGATATGTAAAGATTTTAAAGCTATGGGAGGAAAGGATTTTCATGGAACTGAGTCCTTCGTGGCAGCTAGAAATTGGCTGAAAGAAACCGAGGACTTATTCATCATCCTTGAGGTAGAGGATAGACAGAAAGTACAACTGGCAGTATGGCTACTTAAAGGCGAGGCTTCCTACTGGTGGGAAGTCACTAATGCAGAAAGACCAGTGGAAACATGGGAGGACTTTAGGGCAAGGTTTGAGGCTAAATTTCTCTCAGATGCGGAAAGGAGTTTGTAGTTGGAAAAATTCTTATTTCTTAAGCAAGGGAACAAGACAGTCAAAGAGTATGTTAATCAGTTTGATGAGCTGGCTAGGTTCGGACTGGACCTATTCAACACCCCGCACAAGAAGGCTCTCCGCTTTGTCAAAGGGTTGAATGAGCCATTACACAGTTTGGCCATGACCCATATACCCATGGGAGCTACGTATGAAAGGTTGGTACAGATGGCATTGCTGAACGAAGAGGATAAGGGAAAGAAGGAGATAAAGGCAGAAAACTCTCAAGGGAAGAAAGAGGGTTTGCAGCCTAAGAAGACAGACTTTAAGAAGGGCGGGAAAGGCAACAAAGAGAAGAGTAAGTGTAATTTCTGTGGCAAAGTGGGACACTTAGTGAAAGATTGCCGGAAAAAGAAGGCCAATATGAATGGTGGGTGCTTTTCTTGCGGTGAGACAGGCCACATGGCTAAGGACTGCCCAAAGAAACGAGGATAGGGGCAGAGGGCTGGATCCACCTCAGGGGCACAAGTTCATGTGCTAGAAGCGCCTCCTCTGCAACAGCGAGGTACAAATACTTATGTAGAAAGTGTAGTTTATCTTTATGATCACCCCGTTCGCACTTTATTTGATTCTGGCGCATCACATTTCTTTATCTCGTCTGCTTTAGTAGAATCTCTGCACCTAAAAACTAGTATGGTAGAGGACCCCTTAATTGTTTCAAACCCAATTGGGGGCCCAGCTCATTTGTCTATGATCTTTTTGGGATTGAAAATTTCTATTCTAAGCGTAGAATTTGAATGTAGTGCCTTTGTTTTGGGCTTTTCGGGATATGGTTTGATTTTGGGCATGGATTGGCTATCCAGTAATGGGGCCATCCTCGATTGTGAGAAAAAGGTTGTTAGGCTCCTAACCCAGCTCGGTAATACTTTGGAAATTTCTTGTAATCCCTCGTATGCGGTTATGCTTAGTTACCTTGAATCGCTAGATGCCTCCGTTGAAAATTTGCAATCGGTTAGAGTGGTCCGGGAATATCTGGATGTCTTCGAAGAGGTGAAGGGCTTGCCTCCAAAGCGGGAGATAGACTTCCGCATATACCTTTTAGATAATGCAAAGCCCGTTGCATTGCCCGTTAGACACATGGCTCCACGGGAAAGGAAAGAGCTCAGTAAACAAATTAAAGAGCTTCTAGAAAAGGGGTTCATTAGGAGGAGTATTTCAGAATGGGGCGCTCCAGTGGTGTTCACTACAAAGGCGGATGGTTCACTCCGTCTATGTGTTGACTATAGGGAGCTCAACAAGCTAACGAAAAAGAATAGGCACCCTCTCCCCAGAATTGACGATCTGTTTGATCAGCTTGTAGGAGCGTCTATTTTCTCCCAACTCGATTTAGCGACCGGTTTTCATCAGCTAAGGGTGGTTGAAGATAGTATCGATAAAACGGCATTCAGAACCCCAGACGGCTTCTTTGAATGGCTTGTCATGCCTTTCGGCTTGACAAATGCACCTGCTTACTTCGTGGACCTGATGAGTAGGGTATTCAGAGATTTCCTCAATAAGTTCGTAGTGGTCTTCGTAGACGATATCCTTATCTTCTCAAAGAATGAAGAGGAACATGCTCAGCACTTAAGGGCAATCATGGAAACTCTGCGAGTCCATCAGCTAAAAGCCAAATTCTCCAAATGCCACTTTTGGAGAGAAGAAGTGAGGTTCCTTGGGCACATAGTATCCAAACAAGGGTTAGCAGTGGACCCTGCTAAGGTAGTGGCGGTACAGGATTGGAAGACACCAAGGAATGCAACTGAGGTCCGAAGTTTTCTAGGACTAGCAGGTTTCTATCGAAAGTTCATAAGGGATTTTGTGAAAATCTCAGCTCCGCTCACAAAGTTGACCAAGAAGAATCTAGTGTTCAATTGGGACTTGGATTGCGAGTTTGCTTTCCAGCGACTGAAAAGGGCTCTTACAACAGCCCCAGTTTTGACGTTGCCAGATGGAAGCAAGATGTTCACCGTTTATACAGATGCATGTGGGATAGGGCTAGGCGCCGTCTTAATGCAAGAAGGAAGGGTAGTAGCTTATGGCGGGAGACAATTGAAAGTGCACGAAAAGAACTACCCGACCCACGATCTTGAGTTAGCTGCCATTGTCTTTGCACTTAAGTCTTGGCGACACTATCTCCTAGGTGAGAAGTTTGAACTTTACACTGACCATAAATCGTTGAAATATCTTTTCTCGCAGAAAGATCTTAACTTGAGGCAACAGAGATGGATGGAGTTTCTTGCCTCGTATGATTTCGAGATCTCCTATACTCCGGGCAAAGGCAACGTAGTGGCAGACGCGTTGAGCCGAAAGAAACTGACCCTAAGCCCGTTGTTTGTTGAAAGACAAAGCCTAGAGTTTATAGCCAGCTTTGACTTTAGGCCCTCCTCCGATTTTGCACCAGGCTTGCTAGCATCTCTCGAAGTACGCCCGACTTTAGTGGACTCGATAGGGACAACACAACGCGAGGACCCTCAGCTTGTGGAGACGATTGATAGGCTAATTAGGGGTGAGACTTCAAGTCACCTCAACAGATACTCCATCGACGATAAGGGTTGGCTAAGGCGAGACGGAAGACTATGCATCCCACAAACAAGGGATTTAGTAAAGAAGGTTCTCGAGGAAGCACATCACTCCAAGATGACGATACACCCAGGCAGAGATAAAATGTACAAGGACATAAAAAGAACTTTCTTTTGGAACGGCATGAAAAAGGACGTGGCAGAATTCGTTTCTAAGTGTATGGTGTGCCAACAGGTTAAGGCGGAATAGAAAAAGCCTGACGGTCTGCTACATCCTCTAGAGGTCCCGCAGTGGAAGTGGGATAGCATCTCAATGGACTTCATCGATGGGCTGCCTAGGTCTAGGAGAGGCAACACTAGCATTTGGGTAATAGTGGATAGGCTTACTAAAAGCGCCCACTTTTTACCTGTTAAAAGTAAAAGAACTGCCTCATCCCTAGCATCTCTTTACCTCAAGGAAATCGTTCGACTCCATGGAATATCATCCAGCATTGTTAGTGACCGAGACCCTATCTTCACAAGTGAGTTTTGGCGGAGTCTGCAAGAAGCAGTAGGCACACAGTTATGCTTGAGCACAGCCTATCATCCCCAAACCGACGGCCAAACAGAAAGAGTGAACAGAGTTTTGAAGGACCTTTTAAGACTGTGCATCCTTGACTTCGGAGGGACGTGGGAAGACCATCTTCCTTTGGTAGAATTTGCCTACAACAACAGCTATCAAGCAACCATCGGAATGGCGCCCTTCGAAGCTTTATATGGAAGACCGTGCCGATCACCCACTTGTTGGTGGGAGTCTACTGATAAGCTCATACTTGGACCAGATATGATCCGAGAAACTTCAGAAAAAGTAGACTTAATACGAAGAAGGATGAAGACGACCCAAGACAGACAAAAGTCCTACGCCGACAAGAGGAGGACCGACCTTGAATTTGAGGTTGGGGATAGAGTTTTTCTTAAGGTATCTCCGCTAAGGAACGTTGTTCGTTTTGGAACCACCGGAAAGCTAGCACCGAGGTTCGTAGGGCCATTCCCTATCATTGAGAAAATTGGGAAAATGGCCTATAGATTAGAGCTACCCGAAAAATTGGCCGGAGTTCACAACGTCTTTCACGTTTCACATCTCCGAAAATGTCTACATGAGTCTGCTGAAGTGGTAGAGCCAAATATCCTAGAAGAAGTTGAAGTGGAACGCGAAGCAACCGTAAGGAAAGTTCCAACCCGCATATTAGGAACAGAAGTGAAGAAGCTACGCAACCGCGAAGTCAAGCTCGTCAAAGTTCAGTGGAGCGACGCCGAGGGAGACGCAACTTGGGAGACTGAAGCTAGAATACGTGCTGCCTACCCTTTTCTTTTCGAGGGTACATCTTTGATCTTTTCTTTTTCCTTAAGTTGCACTTTTATCTATCTTTTTAGGTATATCTCCTCGACCCTATCTTTTAGGTAGAAACCCTTTGGATGAAAACATGTAATTGAAACATGTTATGGATGATGATTGCAAGTGGTTGCAAGTGATTGCTAGTGGTTGCTCGTGGTTGCATATACACACACAATCTAGGTTTTAGATCGGCTCAATCACCTCATATTGCATATGCATATATGTTTGCATTCGTATATGGTTGAACTTTAATGTGTTGTCATATGGATGTTGCATTTGTATGAATGATTGTGCACTCATGTAGAATCATGAATAGGAGGATTTGCATACATAATGGATTCATGGCACTTACATAATTCGCATTAAGGAGGTCAACTGAATCAGTAGACCGCCTGATTTTGCATTAGATAAGTACATGTACACACACACTTCGCATATTATCATGAAGCATTAGAAGTCTTTTAAGGACAATGGATGCTCGTGTTTGATGGATGAGCAGATGGATGTTTGGATGTTAGGATGTACATTCTTCCTGAACTTGAAGATTTCAGGACGAAATCCTTTTAAGTGGGGGAGAATGTAACACCCCGTGTATTTTATAACAGTGAAATCCACAAATTAAAGTATAATAAATTCTAATTAAAGTATTAAGGGAAACAGGATATGCCATTGCGTTCGTCTCGGAAAAATACGCGAAATAGAGTCCGAGTTTTCGAAAAACGGAGCCCGTATGACCAAATTATGGCCCGATGAAGTTTCAGAAAATTCAAATTTCGAAAACAGATTTGAAATTCAGACCAATCAGAGTAGGCGGGAAAATTCCCGCCCAAACCCACCAGATCGACCTGGGGGTCGACCTGCCAGGCCAGGTCGACCTGGGAGTCGACCTAGGTGTCGACCTGCCCAGGCAGGTCGACTCTAGAGTCGACCTGGGGGTCGACTGGGGAGTCGACCTGGCCCCTGAGCCAGGTCGAACCCAGCCCACCCTGGCTGGCCTAGTCTGTGTTTAGTCGATTTCCTGAGCCTTGCCTTGTCACTAGGGCCAGGTGTCAGCTCCTGGTGGGTCTCTTCTTTGAACGAACGGCTATTGTTAAACCAAGCTTCATCGACGGTCTAAATTAACTCAAAAACTCTATAAAAAGGACCTAAGACTAACCCTAATTCACATAAACTAAAATGGAGATGAGACCGTCATGCTGCTGAGGAGAGACTGAGGATAGCCGTCAGAAATAGAGAGACAACTAGGAGATAATTCAAAGCTTAAAGCAACGTTAATCAAATCAAAGCAACGCCTACAACAAAGGATAGCATCTCCAATTTCAGAATTCAGATTCCTGAATTGAAGATTTGTCATACGTTGTAAGTAGAGTGCTATTCCGATATGAATTAAATAATTGTGTTGATTTGTGTAAAGTAAGAAATGGAATTGTGGCGATAATAATCTATATTTGTACGTTGCTTTGATGCTAAACGATTTGGGAATATTATGGTATACGATTGGATATTTGCAAGTATGCGATTTGCGTTGGAAGTTAACAACGAAATGGAATTGTGGCAATAATAACTTATGTTTGTATGTTATTTTGATTTGGCAATGCTATGGTGTACGATTTGATTCCTACGCGATAATGGTTTATGTTGACAACCACATGTTGTGGAATTTTAATTGGGATTCATGAAAGCATATGATTCATATTGAAAACTACATGTTTGTGGTAGTTATTTACAACACCCATTTGATAATTGCAAGTATATGATTCATGTTGAGAATAACAACTATATGTTGTAATAGTTTATTTGAAATTCAAGCAAGTCTATGATTTATTGTTATGCCAACATGATGTAAAATTCTATGGTCATCTTTAGTGTAATTTGATTCACCTAAGTATTATGATTCATATGAAGGTTATGTTGAAATTGGTATCATAGTTCAAGTATAAAAATCATGATTTTGTAATAGTAACAAAAGTAAGTGTCTTTGTAAGCTTGTATTAATTTTATGAACATGACTAAACTATGTTTGTCATTATGCCTAGTTGAAAACATGTTTCTAGGCTTATGTTGTTATCATAATCATATGATAATATATTTGGCACATAAGTTACATTAGAAATTACACTAGAATTACATCCCATTTACAAGTTACATAGATAGGATAAAAACCATGATTATATGAATAGTAGGATTCATGTTCAATTATGTTTATGCCATGACTATATGAATAGAAGGACTCATGTTCAATTATGATTATGCCATAATTATATGATTAGAATGGTTCATGTTTAAGTATCATTTATACCATGACTACACGAATAGAATGATTCATGTTTTGTTTATACCATGATTATATGAATAGAAAGATTCATGTTTAAAGTATTGCTTATATTATATGTTGTTATAAATGCAAGTTCACATGTGCCTACCTTATGTTAATTGAATCGTTATATTGCAAGTTCATGCGTTCACACTCCACCTTTTTTTGTTACTTTATAAACACCATGTTATAAGCCTCCCCTTTTCATATGGCTAAATTGGGTTTAAGTATTAAACCCAATACACCTTACATTTGAACGAACGTGTAAAACAGGGGTAATGACGTTTGGGCTAAAATATAGAACATATGTGTTGGCATGTTTGACGCATGCCAACAATCTTGAAAATCAATTAAGTGACATAAATAAATTTTAATCTATAAAGATGAATTTGAAATAATGGGCCGCAAATATTTACATATAAAAAGAAAAGAGACAAAATATGTAAATGTAGAAAATACGATGTGTTTAACCCGAGGTTGGATTGAGTTGTGATGTAAACCTGCCCGGAACCGCCCGGTTGTCCAGTAGTCACAACAATACCTATCCAATGTGGGTGGTTAAACACGGAGCCCAATAAGGACCCGAGGTTAGACTGAGTTGTGGCGTAAGACTGCCCGGACCCAACCGGCAACAGGCAGCCACAACAATACCTGTCTAATGTGAGAGGTCAAGGCTTTAATAAGACAATTAAGGCTGAGTCATGATTGATAGGATTAAGTGATTAAGACTTAATCAAAATATAACATGCTAAACTAAACAGACTGATTGGGGGTTAGGTTTATAAAACACTTAACCAACTTAGCATGTTGGCTAGAAATAGAAAACCTAGTAGCGGGGGACCCTTTTCAGCAGTAACCCTACAAGGCGTATCATGATACCCTGAAACTAGGCAGGGTGGGGCACGATTACTGGGCTGACTGTAAGAGGTCAAATCGACGGCGGTGGTGCAGCAGTGTAGGTTCTAACGGGGTGCGGGCGTGCACACACTCCGGCGTAGAAAAATAAGGCACTGGGTACCAGTAGCATACCTGTGCATTCTAGGATTGTGTCGGGCCGCCACCATGGGACTTGATACACCCCATGGTGGGACCAGCACAGGTAACTACAACATCGGGGGCCGTAAGACACATGTAACTATACGAGTAGGAGTCGATCATCAGAAATGGATCACTTCACCCTGATTATGGGGTGCCTGTTGGGAACTAGTTTATATGGGTACAGAGATTAATATGGGGTACGATAGTATTCGACCCTAGACCACTTAACTTAGTTTATAATGCTTTCCCATTTCTAGTTTATACTTATCATACCTAGTTCTTTGTTCATAGTCTGAATAGTCCTAAACTTACTCAGGCTTTATGTCTGACTCTACTTTTCTTTCGTCTTCTTTTCTTCCGTTCCCCCCCCCCCCCCAGGCCCACAGGGAGGGAATATCGCAGCTTGACCAACCTTCATATCCAGCTTGAAGAGAAAGAATGTATTGCTTGGATCTTTTCGTTTTGGACTATGGCTTTGGACAACAATTATGGGACTTTTGCAGTTTATTTATGTTTTCTTTATGCTTCTTTAAATAATGTAATCAAGACAGTTATGAAGATGTTATGTTTTTGGAAGTATTGTAAGACAATTATGGTATGGTTGGTGTAACACGTATTTGAATGAAATAAAAGTTATTGTTTTCCGCTGTTCAAAAATATGTGTTATTATATCTGTCTTATATATCTGTGACTTATACTTATAAACTTCCACCAAAATTAGGGCATTCCCTTTGAGAGTGACCCTAACGGAGGTGGGGTGTTTCATTTTGCATAGAAATTTTTTCATATTCGTTGCTGAGTAGAGCGAGACGAGATTCCTTCACTTGAGATGTTCCTTCGTGTGTGACCTCCAACGTATGCCATATTTCCTGCACAGTTTCACAATGAGAGATTCGATTAAATTTAGTTTTATCAAGAACACATATTAAAGCATTCATCGCTTTGGCATTAGCTGAAAATAATTTTTCATCATTGGCATCCCAACTGTCTTTTGATTTTGGAACTTCAATACCATTTACAATAACAGTGGGAGTCCTATAACCCGTTTCGATAATATCCCAAACATCATAATCGACTGAACTCAAATAAATTTTCATCCTAGCTTTCCAATAGGCATAATCCGTTCCATTAAACATTGGTGGCCTAGCTATAGAATGAACCTCGGAAAAAGCGTTATTAGACAGATTCATGACTCTAGAGTTAAAAATAAATAAAAATACCTACTCTTATACCACTTGTAGGACCTAAATTAAGCCTAGAGGGGGTGAATAGGGTTTATCACTGATTTTTGCTGAGTAATTAAATAATATCAACACAGATAATAATAAGAGTAAATGAAGAAAATAAATAACACACAGATATACCCAGCTTCGGCAAAACCCTACCTACTGCTGCATTCTCCAAAGTTTCTACTAGGAATTAAAACAATCTCTACGCTTATAATCCCCTGTAAACTCGTAACACTCGCTCCCAACTGTTCTTAGTCCTATGCTCAAAACCCTGCACTGGTTTCTATTCTCAAAACCAGGTTTCCCCGAATTACAAACCCATAATTCGTCTCCCTAGTTTTATAGACAAACCATAAAACTGTCAATAAGATTTTCAAGATTAAAAACACTAAAATAAAAACAATAAAAAAAGAAATTTAAAGCCACTAAATTAAAAACCTAGTTTACAAGTCATTTATCCTTTAAGTGATATTTGGCTGGCCCTTTTACTCATTTGCATCCCTCTTTATTTTTTATTTTTAGCCCAATCTCCTTTACTCTCTGGAAATAAAAAGTGGTGGAGGCGATTTGGCTAGGGTTTCGATTCTCCTTAGATTTGTAGCGTCGCCCTCTCGTCATAGATGATTTTCGATTCCAGTGGCTATCTTCGTTGCTTATACTTCAATTTGACACAAGTGATTTCCTGGTATGATTTTTATTACGAGTTTTGGTTTGAATTATGCTTGAACTGGGATAATTTTCCAGTGATGAATCAGTGAATATTTATAGGTTTAAAATCTGAATTATATGCTCTGATTTCCTAAATGACTTGGTTATGATGTATATGAGAATTTTGTTGTGGATTTGGTCTTGATTTTCCCTTGATTTACTGCGTTGATTTCTTCGGATGATTTGAGGGATTTCTTCGAATTTGAACTTGAATGAATACAAAGCTTTAGCTCCTTAAATCCACGACTTGAATTTTTGGAGTTTGAATTTTTCAAACACTTTGGAATTTGTGTGTTCATAGTTTGATTTGGTCATTTTAAAAACAACTGCCTTGTATATATTTTTCTGGACTTATTTAAACCATGTTCTCCTTGCTGATATTCTGCATTTCCACTATACACTTGCCTTGAAACGACCCAAACTTCCCTATAAAGGAAAGCCTAGATTGAAATGAGAATAAGGCAAATCAGAACATAAACAGAAGAACATTTCATTGCTTATTACAACAATTACATCAGAGTATAGGAATATATCAAAGTATGAATAAATATTACACATTGGAGATACAATAATATCAGAGATTTAAATTACATTTTAAATTGCAGTGGAAAAATAATACAAAATACAACTGAAAGAAATACACGGCTACAGAGCTTTCCAAAAATCACTTTAGCTGTAAACAGGTTCCTGTGAATATAATATTTGCAAAACCAAAACTACTAGCTGCCCGTGTGGAAACTATGGGCATCCAGAATTTAGGTTAAAACAATAAACTCTAGATTAGTCATGGGACTGGTGTGAGAACTCAAAACCGTTATTAACTTGATTTTAAAGTTAGGTGAATCACGAGATCACGCCGTATAACATGTAACGGGTTTACTCCTTATGAATCTTAGTTTAAAATAAAACAACGCAATGCTTTTTGGAAAAAATGAAGCTATTATAAGACTTAGGTCCCATCACATAATGCAACGCAAGCCGGAGGATAGAGTTTTCCCTTATAATAGCCAAAAATGCTTGATACACAAAATTTTATCTTTTATTATTACTATAAGTAAAGAAATCAACTTCGAATATAAATGTATCAATCATAGGCGACATGGGTACCATATATCATGTCGCCATACTAGTCCTATAATCAAAACCGTAAGATGTCGTATTGGAAGTTGGATTTCCATCTATGAACCAAGGCAAGGGATCGTCCTTACCGAATTTGAGACACTCTAGCATGTGCCTCAGTACTCAGCCGCAACTGCACCTAGGAGCGCCAGGGCCAGTCATCCGTCGATGATTGTCAATACCATAAACTATATGTTAGCCTGCTCTATGGGGCATAAAATAATCTGGTCAATAATATCGACCAGACCACTATCGATATATATATCCGAGGCGCTTCTCTATCCATTTCTCTGGGGTCCTTCTCCCGTTTCTGGTTCATACCGGGGTGTGAGGCTCGCGAAGTAACGCTGTACACAAAGCTATGCCTAAATAAGCTGTTCTTTGAACATCAACCACAAGGCTCTTCTTTTCAAAAAAAGCCTTGATTGTTTGCATCTTAACACGCCACATTGTCAGTCCATACCATACCATTGATTCCTGCCAATATATAACCTCTAAGCTCGTACGTCTCAAAGAAGGGTGTTAAGCAAGAGAATAAATTCTCCGCCACCAAACAGATATATATTTAGCAGAGATCAACGAATACAACATAAAGGAATACAACGTCAGACATACCATCCATTTACAAGTCCGTTCTGGGTCTGAACGAAGCCGAAGGCACCTTATTCCTCGTCCCATATGTCCAATACAGGAGAGAGGTCCTCGCATATCCATCGATCTCCAAGTACGTTTGGACGATCACCACTTATCACCTTGTCTTGGGTGTACGGCCCAATCAAGACATCAATAATCACCGAAACGATGTGAAGACCTCCGGTCTTCAACCACCATCTTTATCTTCGACTCGTAATCGTCGTAGAAATTATTCAGAATTGGTTAAACCCGGTCTTTCCGAATAATTCACATATTTTATAAACAAGTGCTATAAAAACACATCATACGCCTCATTCCAATTCAGAATATTATTTTATTAAAATATTCATATTATTAGGGAGAGGTTCCTATTAATTTTATCAAAGATAAAATTCTTTTAAATTTATCCTTTAATCTTCTTAAAAATAGCAAGATACATTAAAACACCAATTTGGTTCTAATCTCTAAAAATCATTACTTATTTATTATTCAAATTTAATAAATTAATCTTATCTTTAACTGGGTTAAAGAACCAATGTCATTAAAAACATTGTTCACGGCAAACCCAAAACCATCTTCCATTAAATATGGAATCTTCACAGAAATCAGACCAATATATAATTGATGTAAATTTATGTATCAGACTAATAATATAAATGGAATAATGGCAAGGCCTTTTAAATTCCATATATAGTAACAGTCGTCATTCACAGAAGCTCATCTCGATTATTACCAAATCGAATTCCATTCAATTCCAATTTAATATATTGAATTGGAAAACTTTACTTAGGAAAATTTTCATTTAAATCTTCGTAAAAGATTTATAAATTCCAAAATTATATTTTTACTTTTCATCGGGTTAAAGAACGAATGTCGTTGAAAACATAGTTCACAATAAACCCAATTCACATTTCATTTTATTCCAAATACAAAATCTAATTGGAAAATTCTAATAATCTTAATTAAAAGATTTATTCTTTTCATACGGGGTTTAAGAACAGTGTTATTGAAGACACCATTCACGACAAACCCAAAATCAAATTTGACATTAAATATAAGGTTCTGAATAGGAATTATATCGGTTTATATTCAATATCAAATTCTGAAACCAACAAATATTGTATTGGGAATATCGATATATATTTATATATATCTTCCAAATTCCTCACAATATTCATATAATAATGGAATCTAATATTGAAATATTCCAAAGATAATTTCCATTCAAACCCATTCCAATATATACAAACATATATTGGAAAATTTTGGATATTTTAAAACCATTTTCAAATCCAATTTATTTATTTCCAAAAACAATTAAATTATTATTTTAGTTAATAACCAGTTCATTTCGATAAAAAGACATTTTTATCTTTTCAAATATGGAATTTTTATCCAAAAACTTTCCAAATCACTTATTATAATTTTACATAATTTTTCCATATTTTTAATAATTTTATCAAGACCTGTAAAGTCGGTTTCCAATAACGGCCACCGAACTGCTTTTACAACGACCTTTTCCAAAATTGGTTTGAGCATATTTTAAAATCTAACCGTTAGATTTCAAATCTCTTATATTTATTGGAAATCTCTTTTCGATACGAACCAAACGGTTCCGGTTTTAGGAGAATCCGATGGTCGGATCTCCCGTTACGCCCATTTGAAGCTAATGGTCCAAATTCTCGAACGGTCGTTGCGTGACGCGTTTTATTCAGGCCATTAAATATATAATATATATATATATATTAAATATATATATATATATATATCGTCGATTTCCATTTGAATCGTGTTTTATAAATCGTTTATAAACTCGTTTTAAAACGATTCCAACTTTATTTTTCAATTTTAAATCAAAATTGAATATTCTATATCTTTATCATATTAAAATGATAATATTTTCAAAATATTATATTTTGAAATCATTTCTTTTCGATATTCATTATAAAATGAATAAAATCGGTTGATAAACCAGTTCGGGTTAAAATGGCGTTCGCTACTTAACTCGGCTTCATATTTTTATATTTTTGTGTTCATCCAAAATCGGACATCGAAATCATGATTTTATTCTTAACTGCATATTATTTTAAAATATTCGTTATTTTAAAATATTCTTAATTTTTAAAGATTCTTTATTTAAAGTATCCTTTATTTGAAAATATTCTTTATTTGAAAATGTTCTTTATATTAAAATGATCTTTTACATCGAAATGTTCTTTTACATATAAATGTTCTTTTTCATATAAATGGTCTTTTAAATATAAATGGTCTTTTATATATATAAATGTTTCTTTACATTAAAATGTAAAACATATTCTTTACATTAAGATGTTCGATTATGTTAAAATGATTCTTTTTTTTGTTGACAATACTATTTCAACAAATGAATAAAAAGTGAAACTTCATTTTGTTAACAATTCTAATTTAACAAAATGAATTAAAATGATAACTTCATTTTATTTACAATAATCTAATTCAACAAAATTGACATTTTTGTTTTAACACAAATCTATTTAACAAAAATGTTATATTTGTTTCGACTATTTCATTTCAACAAAAAAAATGATATTTTGGTTTCAACTATTCTCTTTCAAGAAAGGTGTTAATTTTAATTCTAAAATGTTATTTTATTGTAAAATGTACTTTTTCATTCTAAAATGTTATTTGATTCTAAATTGTACTTTTTATTCTAAAATCTTATTTAATTCTAAATTGTACTTTTTACATTATAATGTTATTTCATTCTAAAATGTTATTTATTCTAAAATATATTTATTCTAAAATATTGTTTATTATAAAAACATTTTTTATTTCTGAATCGGAATGCGACTCAGTCAATTACCATATAATTTCAGTTATATGGATTTCATACATCGCATGTGTGCACAATAATGGTAAATAATCAACAAACAGTACATTCACAACCAGAGTGAAATTTACAACTGTGTGAGCATTAAAATAAATAAATAACTCTCATTACAGGCTGTCAATCCATCGATTGATATACAACTAAATATTGGGACTAGTGTATGTCAAATATCATCCCAATACCCGTGTGGGGTTTTCAAACAACAGTTTTTTTAAATAAATTATTGGTTAAGAAATTTAACCAATTTTCACTGTTCAAATTATAAATGAATATTTATAATCTAATTTCACTATCACATTAATATTAACATTGTTAATGTGTTAAACAATTCAACAACACAAACAACACACCATACAGTCAATTTAAATCGTCCATGGTTTGTGGACGAGGGTAGTGATCTAACAAGCACTTATACAGTTTATAATGATTAAAACTGATATAAATCTACACTGGCAATTATATATATATATATATATATATATATATCAATTATGAAAATAAATAGCTGTGCAAAATTTCTAGTGGGGAGTTCTCACCTTTGGTTTTGCTCCAGTACACAGTATTCTTCATCGTGATCTCAACGCATTCTGTTTCACATAGTTTGTATTAAAAATCATATTTTTAATGCTATTCTGTATATATATATATATATATATATATATATATATATATATATATATGGTAAAAATCATATGTTTATTTACGTTATGTTTATATAAAACTCATATTTTTATATTGCTACTTTTATTTTACAAACAATGCAAAATTTTATATTAAAAAAATGCGACTTTTATATTAAAAACAAAGTCCTCTTTACGTTCAAAACATATGCTATTTATTTATATTTAAAACATTGTTTTATTTTTGTTTTTCAAAACAATGATTATTTTAATAATGGAAAACAATGTTATATATATTTTAAAAAACAAAGCTTATTTTTATTTTTATTTTATAAAAATCATATTTTTATTTCTCTATATATTTTTATTAAAAATCATATCTTCTTTTATTTTTAAAACAATGCAATTTACATTTTCAAAACAATGCTAATTTTATTTAAAAATAATGCAATTCTTATTTACAAAACAATGGTATTTTATTTATAAAACAATTGTATTTTATTTACAGAACAATTATATATTTTTATATTTTCAAAACATTGCTATTTTCTCTTTATAAAAACAATTCTATTTTCTTCTTTATAAAAACCATGTTATGTTTTCCTTTTCTTAAAAGAACAATGTTTATTTTATTTTCAGATCAATGTTATTTTATTTTCAAAAACATTGTATATTTTATTTACAATTTAAAACAATCCCTTTTTATAATTAAAACTTTTTAAACCTTTTAGTTATAATAGCTGATTACAATTTATGAATTAATTAACTAATTTAATGTATTAACCTTTCTCTTTTGTTCAAAAAAGGCTTCAGGTACATCGTCTGCTTTCAGCATCCCAACCTCGACATCCTTCTATCCGTCGCACCACCACCATGGTCCACCATCGTCCGATCTATCGTCGCCACATCACCGGCCTCTGCAACTGCCGCCACCGAACTGAACGGCGGTGAACTCGAGCACTCCAAGTGTCATGGAATCGGCTTTGAACGGAAGGGGTTTGAGCACCAAATTCGGACGATCTATGGACCTAGGGTTCATCAACTCCGTATGATTTAGAAGAGCAGAAAAAGGTCTTCGATTTTTGCTTCTGAAGCATCGTCCGATATGAAATAGGTTAGGAGAAATTAAGCGAAGGATTTGGAATGATTTCAGCCATTGTTTTCTAATTGGAGGTGGTTGTACGAGGGTATTAGGGTTAGCTTATAGGCCGTATATACTAGGGTATTTATGCGTGTATTTTTATTTTTTTTATTTGATTCCTTTAAATTCAATATAACTCATGTATCGTTCCGAACTCCAAATCAAACCCAATGACTGTCGCCCCCACCTAAATACCCCCATTCTGGACACAATGGAACATGTTTCGTAACCCAATTTGGCTATTACGACTAGTTTTTTTTTCAAAATTAAAATATAAATCAATTTATATTAAATTCAAACGTACATTTTAAATTACTGGGGCCACATACTGACTCTAGAAATTACAGAAAAATTAAATCTAGCTTTGTTTTGACGATATGGTCCTAACAAAACTAATTTCATCAAATTTGGAGACCGTTTGAAAAATGGCCATTTTCCGGTCGATCAAATTTTACTACAATGGTCAAAACACTTTTTCTTTTGCTACGCTCACATATTAATTCCAAAAATTATTAAAATTGGAATCTAGCAATAATTTGACATTCCGAATCCAACAAAAGTGTTTTCGTTGAAAACGGAGATCGTTGGTAAAATGGCTATTTTTAATATTAAAATATATATAGATTCCATACCGACTATTCTGAGTTTCAACTGGGCATAACTTTTTATTCCCGCTATGAAATTTCAATTTTTCAGATTCGTTGGAAAGATATTTTTAAACAGATTTATATATTTTTGGTTATACTAAAATCCGATTTATTTTGAATCCTATAAGTTCAATTGAAATTTGAAATCGAATTTTCAAACTACCGCGCCATTTCAGGCTCGTTTTATAATTAAAATAAATTTATTCGTTATAACTTTGATTAAAATAAATTTTTCGTCGTTATTATTTAAAATAAATTATTTTAAATATTAAAAATCCATTAAAATTGTTAAAATAAAAATTTTAAATTGGTTCTGATTTTCCGGGTTCTTACAATCTCCCCCACTTAAAATCTTTTTGTCCTCGAAAAGGAACGGAGCTGAAAGTTGTTTAATTAACCAACTCAACTTTCAATTCTAATCAATTTTCAATTTAGTTCAATATTAAATTCGATTTAGCTAAACTTATCGTTCTTTCTCATATTGGTTAAATTAATTATCATTCCAATATTTTAATTAGTTAAACTAATTATCAAACATCACAACCAGCAATCAATTAGGTGATTAACTTTTCAAATATATATAACCTTTATATATAGTCAAAAATCATATTTTTAGTGCAAATCACAGCAATAAATCCTAGCTATATTTTGGTTCTCACACCAGTCAATGGAAATATATAGATATCCTACTTTCGATACTCGAACATAAATACTGATGATGACGCGCCAATCATCAGAATTATCCCCGGGCGTCTAGAGTGCGATTCTATATCTATCCAGTATATTTGAGACTATAAATACACGTGGATCAGACGTATATTAAAATCTCAATATACTCGATTGTCCAAAATAAAATAAAAATAGTCAAATACGTATAATGAGGTTTAAATTTTCAAAACAAAGTTTTTTTTCATTTTTATTTTAAAAATAAGACTCTTCAGACTCATTCTAGGATACTACTTATCCCATCTCTAACGAGTCATTCTTATTGGATATTACTAATCCAATATCTAATGAATTCTTTTGTTCGGTTCTAATGTGTCTTAGTCTCGAGCTCTGTACACCAAAGCTCTGGTACCAACTAAAACGACCCAAACTTCCTCGTAAAGGAAAGCCCGGATGGAATTGAGAACAAGGCAAATCAGAACACAAATAGAAGAACATTTCATTGCTTATTACAACAATTACATCAGAATACAAGAATATATCAGACTATGAATAAATATTACACATCGGAGATACAATAATATCAGAGATTTAAATTACATTTTAAATTGCGGCAGAAAAATATTACAAAATGCAACTGAAAGAAATACACAGCTATAGAGCTTTCCGATTATTGCTTCAGCTGTAAACAGGATCCTGTGAATATAATATCTACAAAACCAAAATTACTAGCTGCCCATGTGGAAAATATGGGCATCCAGAGTTTAGGTTAAAACAATAAACTCCAGGTCAGTCATGAGAGTGGTGTGAGAACTCAAAACAATTATTAACTTGATTTTCAAGTTAGGTGAATCACAGGATCACGCCGTATAACACGGAACATGTTTACTCCTCATGATTCTTAGTTTAAAATAAAACAACGCAATGATTTTTGGAAAAAATGAAGCTATTATAAGAGTCAGGTCCCATCACACAATGCAACGCAAGCCGGAGGATAGAGTTTTCCCTTATAATAGCCAAAAATGCTTGATACGTGAAATTTCATCTTTTATTATTACTATAAGTGAAGAAATCAACTTCGAATATAAATGTATCAATCATAGGCGGCATGGGTACCATATATCATGTCACCATACTAGTTCTACAATCAAAACCGTAAGATGTCGTATTGGAAGTTGGATTTCCATCTATGAACCAAGGCAAGAGATCGTCCTTACCGAATTCGAGACACTCTAGCCCGTGCCTCAGGACTCAGCCACAACTGCACCTAGGAGCACCAAGGTCGGTCATCCGTCGACGATTGGCAATACCGTAAACTATATGTTAGCCTGCCCTGTGGAGCATAAAATAATATAGTCAGTAATGTCGACCAGACCACTATCGATATATATGTCTGAGGTGCCTCTCTATCCATCAAGTAATAATAAGCAACATCCACATAAGTAAAATGCTAGGGCTTGCAAATGCTGACACCCCTTCTAGCTAGAAACTAACATATTTCCATTTCCCTGGGGTCCTTCTCCCGTTTCGTGTTCATACCGGGGTGTGAGGCTCGCGAAGTAACGCTGTACAGAAAGCTATGCCTAAATAAGCTATGCTTTGATCATCAACCACAAGGCTCTTCTTTTCAACAAAAGCCTTGATCACTTGCATCTTAGCATGCCACATTGTCAGTCCATACCATACCATTGATTTCTGCCAATATATAACCTCTAAGCTCGTACGTCTCAGAGAAGGATGTTAAGCAAGAGAATAAATTCTCCGCCACCAAACAGATATATATTTAGCAGAGATCAACGAATACAGCATAAAGGAATACAACGCCAGACATACCATCCATTTACAAGTCTGTTCTGGGTCTGGAACGAAACCTGAGGCACCTTATTCCTCGTCCCATGTGTCCAATACAGGAGAGAGGTCCTCGCATATCCGTCGATCTCCAAGTACGTTTGGACGATCACCACTTATTACCTTGTCTTGGGTGTATGATCCTATCAAGACATAAGTAATCACCCAAACGACGTGAAGACCTCCTGTCTTCAACCACCGTCTTCATCTTCGACTCTTAATCATCGTAGAAATTATTCAGAAGGGGTTAAACCTGGTCTTTCCGAATAATTCACATATTTTATAAACAAGTGCTATAAAAACACATCATATGCCTCATTCCAATTCAGAATATTCTTTTATTAAAATATTCATATTATTAGGGAGAGGTTCCCATTAATTTTATCAAAGATAAAAATCTTTTAAATTTATCCTTTAATCTTCTTGAAAATAACAAGATACATTAAAACACCAATTTGGTTTTAATATCTAAAAATCATTACTTAATGATTATTCAAATTTAAGAAATTAATCTTATCTTTAACTGGGTTAAAGAACCAATGTCATTAAAAACACGGTTAACGGCAGACCCAAAACCATCTTCCATTAAATATGGAATCTTCACAGAAATCTGTAACGACCCACAAATCCGTACTATCTGAGTCGACTAATAACACCGCACGTCCAACCCAAATTGCACAGAAATACGAATCATTATTGGTAAGAAGTTAGAGGATGAGAAATAGAAAGAAAAAAATGTTAGAATAGAAGAAAACAAAGAAGACATATCTCACAGCGGAACGAATAAAATATATTAGGTAACATAAACTTTGAAATACAATTAGGTAACTTTATATACATACCATCATCAGAGCACAACAGCTATTTCTGGAACAGTTATAAACACCTGTTTCCAGATACAAACATGGTACATAGCGGAATATATGATAGTCTATAGCTAACTGGTGAAGCCTCCTGCTTCAACTCCTCCAAGTGAATCTGTAAAATCCCGACTACTTGACTGCCCATACAAATTTGGGCACCCAAGAGTTTAGGGAAAACAAACAAAATAAACTCTGGGTCAGTCATGGGACTGGTGTGAGTAAACTCCAATCATTTGTTTAACTTTAAAAATCCTTTCGAAAGAAATGATAATCATAAGACCGATCCACACATAAACACGGATGGTTTTTACCTTACGATTACCCGAAATAATTTTGATATCAAATCCAGTGATATTATAATAATGTCTACATCAAATAAATAGAATCTAGTGAAACGCTTGCATCTCACGATCCATATATATTATAAAACCAAAAACCGCAGGGCGCTTATTGGAGATTGAATTTCCAACATGACAAGGTATGGAACCACCTTCTGATAGTGTATCTCTAGAGGGGAACACACTGGGTTCAATAAGAACATCTTGCAACCCGGCCCACACATGACCGACCACTCATTTCTCTTGAGTATATCGAATGTACATCACCAACGGTTGGGATCAGCAACCATTTCTCGAAAAGGGACAACATTGTGACGGCAAGGAATTTCGCTCGGTCTGAACCAGTCGCTAAACCGACCCAGACCGTTCGAAACGCCCTATCGTTCGAGAACACGACAAATCAGAACGCATACAGAAGAACATTTCACTGTATATTACAACAATGCATCAGATTACAAGAATATACAGAGTATAAATGAATATTACACAGAAATATCAGAGATTTAAATTACATTTAAATACATGCAGCGGAAAATAATACAATACACAACTAGAAGGAGATATACGGATACAAAGCTTTCCGGATATCGTTCCAGCTGTAAACCAGGATCCTGTGAATATAAATCTGCAAAACCAAAACTACTAGCTGCCCGTGTCAAAATAGGGGCACCCAGAGTTTAGGTTAAAACAATAAACTCCAGGTCAGTCATGTGACTGGTGTGAGAACTAAAACAGTTAATAATCTTTATTTTAAAGTTCGGTAAATCAAGGGACCACGCCGTATGACACGGAACGGGTTTCCTCCCAAGAATACCAGTGCATAAAACAAACAGCGCAATGCTAAATAAAGAAAAATGAAGCTGTTATAAGACCCAGGTCCTATCACACAATGCAAACGCAAGCCGGGGGATAGGGTTTTCCCTTATAACAGCCAAAGAATGCTTGATACGTTTAAAACAAATCATTTGATGCTATTATAAGTGCATAGAGTATAAAACAACTTCAAATCATAAGTATCAATCATAGGCGGCATGGGTACCATATATCATGTCGCCATATATAGGTTTACAAATAAAACCGCAAATGTCACGTATTTGGAAGTTGGATTTCCATCTATGAACCGAGGCAAAAGATAGTCCTCTACCAATTCGAGACTGCCTAGCCCGAGTCTCAGGATCAGAACGCATCGACCCTTGGATCGTCAGGGCCGGTCCACCGATGTGGATTAAACTTAAATCCTGAACACTGCGTTTCGCCGCCCTTTGGGGCGTAAGCGAGCCAACGAATGACTCCATCGGACCCGGATCGTCCGATCTAACCGAGGCGCCTCGCAACAGCAACAACCACATAAGTCAAACTCGTCAGGGCGTGTAAAACCACTGACGCCACTTCTAGCTAGGAGGAAACGCAGGCCCTCCCTGAGGTCCGTCTCCCGTTTTTGGTTCATACTTGGTGTGAAACACGCGAGGTAAACGTTACACAAAGCTACGCCCCAAAGGCCGTGCTTTGATCATCACCACAAGACTCTGCTTTTCAACAGAAGCCTCGATCAATTGCCACTTAGGCATGCCACACAGGCAATTCACTCCATGCGTTTGATATCCATCCATATATAACCCCTGAGCTCATACGTCTCAGAGAAGGGCGTTAAGCAAGAGAATAAATTCTCCGCCGCCAAACAGATATATATTTAATAGAGATCAATCACACGGACTAAAATCCAATGTCAGACACACAGTCCATTTACAAGTCCGTTCTGGGTCTGAACGAAACCGGAGGCACCTAGTACCCCGCATATCCATCGATCTCCAAGTACGTCTGGACGATCACCAACTGTTTCCATCTTCTTGGGTGTACAGCCCAATCAAGATCATCAGTAATTACCCAAACGACGTGAAGACCTCCGGTCTTCGACCATCGTCTTCATCTTCGACTTATCGTCGTATCAGTTATTCCGAATGGGTTAAACCCGGTCTTTCCGAATAACTCGCGTATATTTTGAATAAGTGTTACACAAACACAACATACGCCTCATTCCAATTCATCAGTCACTAACCGTAAATTAATCAAGAGAATAATTCCCCAAATATTAACCCCGAAGGCCGAAACCAACATCAGATCAATATCCAGAAAACCATTCTGCTTAGCTAACCGACAGTTAGTTTCTAAATTTCACATTCATAGGGAAAGGTTCCCATTAATTTTATCCAAGATAAATGTCTTGAATTTATTCTTTAATCTATTTTTGAATCTCAATTCAAACTAGTCGGGATTAGCGAACCTTACCGAAGTAATTATTTATTTCAATTTCCCCATCCCAACCTATTCATCCCATGAAGTAAAACTGGTAATACTTCATATCTAACACCACAGTGTTATCGGTAAATTCAATTACCCTTTTCACGTTCAAATCTAATTAAAGATTTAACTATCGCCTGGAGCAAAACTGGTGATACTCCATTTTCGATCATTTCAATCTACTTAAAGATTCATTAAAACTCCACTTAGTTTTAATCGTTAACTGGGTTAAAGAATCAGTGTCATTTAAAACACGGTTCACGATAAACCCAAAATCACATTCCATTAATTATCGGGTTAAAGAACAAGTGTTATTTAAAACACTGTTCACGATAAACCCAAAAATCAATGCCAATTCAATTCCAATTAAATATCATTTAATTGGTACACTTCATTAAATCTAAATAAAAAGATTTAATCTTTTCTCAACTGGGTTCAAGAACAGTGTTAATGAAGACACCATTCACGACAAACCCAAATCACATTTGATATTCAATATAAGGCCCTGAATAGAAAATATATCGGCTTATATTCAAGATCAAATTCTACGATTAACAAATGTCGTATTGGAAATAACGATATAAATATATATCTTTCAAATTTCCATAACAACATCTGTATAATCACAAATTCCAACATCGAAATATTCCGAAGACAATTTCGATTCAAATCCACTCCAATGCAATCATTGGAAATTCTGGTTATTTTTAAAACCCTTTTCAAATTCAATTTATTCATTTAAAATAAATAGAATTATATTTCTAGTTCAAAACTAGTTCATTTCGATAAAAATCTATTTTTATCTTTTCAAATATGGAGTTTTTCATCCCAAATCTTCACAAATCATTTCTTATGATTTTACACAAATTATTGCTATTTTTAATAATTTTATCAAGGCCCGTACAGTCGATTTCCAACAACGGCCATCGAACTGCACTTACAGCGACCTTTTTCAAATTTGATTTGGACATAATTCCAAATCCAACCGTTAGATTTCAAATTTCTAACATTCGCTAGAAAGCTCTTTTCGATACGAACCCAACGGTTCCGGTTTTAGGAGAATCCGACGGTCGGATCTCCCGTAATGTCCGTTTGAAATAAATGGTCGAAATTCACGAACTGCCGCGGCGCGGCGCGTTCTATTCAGGCCATTATATTATATATATAATATATATATCATCGATTTCTATTTAAAACGAATTTTATAAATAGTTTTAAATTCGTTTCAAAAGCAATTTCAACTTCCATTTCAATTCAAATCAAAATTGAATTCTTCTTTATAAATTCGTTTTAAAATTCATTTCTATTCAATTCAAATTTCAATTCAATTTGAATTCATTTCAATTCGCTTTCAATTCCATTTGAATTCGTTTTCAATTCAATTCATTTCGAAATCGTTTTCAATTCAATTCATTTCGAAATCGTTTTCAATTCATTTCATTTCGAAATCGTTTTCAATTCAATTCATTCCGAAATCGTTTTCAATTCAATTCATTTCGAAATCGTTTTCAATTCAATTCATTTCGAAATCGTTTAAAATCGATATAAATATCGTTCACGTCAAAATGGCGTCAATCTAACCAACACGGCTTCATATATTTCTATTTTCAAATATTCTATTTCAAATGTTTCTTTTTCAAAATAGTTGTTATTATCAAAATATTTCGTTCAACACATGACCAATCTCAATGAATGAGTACTGTCAACACATGAACTTTTATTTTATATCGATAAAGGTGCAAATTTTATTACTAAAATATTTCGTTCAACACATGACCAATCTCAATGAATGAGTACTGTCAACACATGAACTTTTATTTTATATCGATAAAGGTGCAAATTTTATTACTAAAATATTTCGTTCAACACATGACCAATCTCAATGAATGAGTACTGTCAACACATGAACTTTTATTTTATAATATCGATAAAGGTGCAAATTTTATTACTAAAATATTTCGTTCAACACATGACCAATCTCAATGAATGAGTACTGTCAACACATGAACTTTTATTTTATATCGATAAAGGTGCAAATTTTATTACTAAAATATTTCGTTCAACACATGACCAATCTCAATGAATGAGTACTGTCAACACATGAACTTTTATTTTATAATATTCTTTATTTTCTAAATTGGAATGAGGCCCAATCAATCACCATATAAAGTTAATCATATGGATTTTCATACAACACATGTATAATAGCATTGAAAAATAATCAACCATCAACCAAAGTGCACTACCCTGTATAAGCATCAAATATAGATATCTAACGCTTATAACAGCCTGTCAATCAATCGATCGACATATTTAATCAATCAGGATGAGTGAACTTCAAATTTCATCCCAACACCCGTGTGGGGTTTCAAACAATCAAACAAATATTTTATTCGTGCAGTTGGGCGATGTGTAAAATTTATCGTCCCAATCAATGTCCTTCAAATAGGTGTACATAAACAAACCGTCCGGTTTGTAAATGAATATTTTATTTTATTCACTTTCACGTTAAAAATTATATTTTTAACGATAAAACATTTTATTTCAACATATGAATTTCTATTATTCATTTACACAATAAAGTGATATTTTTATTTTCTAACATATTTTAGAAAATTCCGGCGGCATAACGGCACGATACTAGAAACGGGACGAGGCCTAGCCTTATCCCCGGTCTAGTGAAGGCCCAGGCCATTCACACATCAATCAAAATCACCAAACAACCAAATTCAAATCAAATCATATAACTAATCTATGCAACCAAACAAACAAGTCCATGGTCTGTGGACGATTGTGTCGGGTGCTACTAAGCACCGTCTGCATCCTAGTATATATATATAATTAGAAAAGAAATTGAAAGGTGAGAAATTCTCACCTAAAGCTATCCAATCATCCTGACTCTTCTTTTATATAAATCTCCTTCGTTCTCGCTTTTTTGTCATCTTCGTTGCCCGTATTCTCTACATATGTAAAAATCGAATTTTTATTTCGTTATTCAATATATAAAAATCGAATTTTTATTTCTCTATTTTCTATATAAAGATCTCGCCTTTTTAACTATAAAGACTTCACCCTTACAAAAATATAGATTTCCTCGTTATGAAAATCACCACTTTATTTCAACGTATATAAAATAAAAATCAGATTTTTATTTCGCTACATATACAAAGATGATATTTTTATATTCTCTATCCTATAAAGATTATATTTTTAATACTTTAAAAATATAAAAATCATATTTTTAATATTTCTATATAGTAAAGATTATATTTTTAATACTTTAAAAATATAAAAATCATATTTTTAATTCTTCCACTACATAAAGATAATATCTTTAGCCTTTCTATAATATAAAAATATCGTCTTTCTTCTTTTAAAAATCTAATCTTCTCTAATTTAAAAATCAAATCTTTTCTAATTTAAAAATCAAATCTTTTCTAATTTAAAAATCCTATCTTTTTTTAATTTAAAAATCAAACCTTTTCTAGACTAGTTTTCTATATAAAAATATACTCTTAATCTACATTAAAGATCTAATTTTTACTTTTTAAAAATAACAATTGCTAATTTTATTTAAAGATCATCACATAAAATAATTGAAATAAACTAAATAAATAAGAAAAACTTACTGGCAGTTTTTGAAAAGGGGCGAAAGAGGCTGAGGGGGTGGAGCGGCTCGCTGGTCGGAGGAGAAGAGGGAGGAAGGGGAGAAAGGAAGGCGGAGGAGGGGGTGCGGGCGTCGGGGTCGCGGCACCGTGGCTCGAACTGAAGGAGGAGGGAGGACAGGACCGGTGAGAGGAGGAGGTGGAAGCGGGGCGGCTCGCGGCGCTGCTGGGGGGGGGGGGGGGGGGGGTGGAGCGGCTTCATGGTGACGGCGGCCAATCGGTCGGAGCGGCGGCAAGCGAACGATGGAGGGGGGGGGCTGTCGATCGATTCCGATTTGGTTTTTTTTCCTTTTTTTTTTTTTCGTTATGAACGGCTGAATTGGGGGGGGGGGGCAGAAAGATAAAGGGAGAGGGATATTTTTTTTTATTAATTAATTAATTTATATTATCCTAAAGAGTTGACTTTCACATACGACCTCGAAACGAGGCCCACCGCCTGTCGTCCATAGCGTTTTACCCCCATTCCGAACACAATGGGATATGTATCGCAAGCTGATTTGATTGTTACAATCAGTTTCCGTTAAATTTACATTTAAATCACTATATTGAATTTTAAACGTACATTTCAAATTACCGGGGTCGCATACTAACTTGATAAATCACAGAAAAATATTTTCTAGCTTCGTATTGACGATACGGTCCTAACAAAACTAGTTTCGTCGAATTCTGAGACCGTTTGAAAAATGGCCAATTTCCAGTCGATTAAAATCAACTGAAACTGGTCAAACGCGTTTTCCTTTGCCACGCTCACATATTGAATCGAAAAATTATGAAATTTGAAATCTAGCAATAACTCGACACTGCGGACCCAACAAAACTGGTTTCGTCGAAATCCGAGGTCATTTGCAAAATGGCTATTTTTAAGGGCCTGAATTCCATAGCGACTATTCAGAATTTTCAACTGGACATATCCTTTGATTCCCGCTATGAAATTTTGATTTGTCGGATTCGTTGGAAAGATATTATCAATTAGATCCTATTATTTTTTGTTTCACTAAAATCCGGATTGTTTTGCACCCGGTACATTCAATTGAAGTTTGAAATCGAATTATCGAACTACCGCGCCATTTTCAATTCTATTTATAATTATATATAATTATTATATATTCTAACGACGACGCGTATATAATATATACGACGAATTCAATTCAAAATAAATTTTTCGTCGATATTACTTAAAATAATCTATTTTAAATAATCAAAATTCGCTATAATTGCCAAAATAAAAATTTTAAACTGGCCCAGATTTTCGGGTTGTTACAATCTTCCCCACTTAAATCTTTTCGTCCCCGAAAAGGAACAAAGTCGAAAGTGGTTTGATTAATCAACTCTACGCTCGATCTGACTTCCATTCTCCAACTTTTCAGTTTCTGAGAATTTTCAAAATTTCAAAAAATTTGGCTAACACCCTAAATTTTTGAAAAATTTCGCCATAACCTCCCCTGCACCGGGAGCATCGGGGAATTTCAAATAGCTTCCCCGGTCCTTCAGATCTCAAAAAGAAAAAGAAAAAGCCAAGCGGCTAGCCAATAGGCTCATAAAATCATCATCACCCAAACAAAACAGTAAATTATGTAGTAAACATGTACCTATTTGTCGGGCAAACAAATTTTATTCTTTGCTCTAGCCTCCTTGCTATGACCTGTTCAATATAAGTATATGTATATGCAAGCAAATGCGACCAATTTTCAATACAATTCAATATTTGTTTCAATTAGGCTAAATGGTTCAAAATTATCAACCAAATAAACAAACAACACAAACATCAATCAATTAGTGGATTAGAGTTTCAAATTGATAATTTTGATACATATACAAAAATCATGTTTTTGATGCCAAATCACAACAATAGGTCCTATCTAATTTTGGTTCTCACACCAGTCAATAGGAAATATATAAATATCACACCTTCGACACACGAACTCTAATTCTGATGATGTAGCTACAATCATCAGAATCATCTCCGGGCGACTAGAGTGTGAATCTATATCTATCCAGTATATTAAAACTTCAAATACACGCGGATCAGACGTATACGCAAAATCTTTATATACTGGACTGTCCAATTCAAAATAAATAATCAAATACGAATAATTGATTTAAATTTTCAAAACAAAAATTTGTTTTCACTTTCAAAAATATACTCTTCACACTCGTTCTAGGATACTACTGATCCCATCTCTAACGAGTCGTTCCCTTGGATATTACTAATCCAATATCTGATGAATTCTTTCGTATGGTTCTAATGTGTCTTGTTCTCTGAGCTTTGTAAACCAAAGCTCTGATACCAACTGTGACGGCAAGGAATTTCGCTCGGTCTGAACCAGTCGCTAAACCGACCCAGACCGTTCGAAACGCCCTATCGTTCGAGAACACGACAAATCAGAACGCATACAGAAGAACATTTCACTGTATATTACAACAATGCATCAGATTACAAGAATATACAGAGTATAAATGAATATTACACAGAAATATCAGAGATTTAAATTACATTTAAATACATGCAGCGGAAAATAATACAATACACAACTAGAAGGAGATATACGGATACAAAGCTTTCCGGATATCGTTCCAGCTGTAAACCAGGATCCTGTGAATATAAATCTGCAAAACCAAAACTACTAGCTGCCCGTGTCAAAATAGGGGCACCCAGAGTTTAGGTTAAAACAATAAACTCCAGGTCAGTCATGTGACTGGTGTGAGAACTAAAACAGTTAATAATCTTTATTTTAAAGTTCGGTAAATCAAGGGACCACGCCGTATGACACGGAACGGGTTTCCTCCCAAGAATACCAGTGCATAAAACAAACAGCGCAATGCTAAATAAAGAAAAATGAAGCTGTTATAAGACCCAGGTCCTATCACACAATGCAAACGCAAGCCGGGGGATAGGGTTTTCCCTTATAACAGCCAAAGAATGCTTGATACGTTTAAAACAAATCATTTGATACTATTATAAGTGCATAGAGTATAAAACAACTTCAAATCATAAGTATCATTCATAGGCGGCATGGGTACCATATATCATGTCGCCATATATAGGTTTACAAATAAAACCGCAAATGTCACGTATTTGGAAGTTGGATTTCCATCTATGAACCGAGGCAAAAGATAGTCCTCTACCGATTCGAGACTGCCTAGCCCGAGTCTCAGGATCAGAACGCATCGACCCTTGGATCGTCAGGGCCGGTCCACCGATGTGGATTAAACTTAAATCCTGAACACTGCGTTTCGCCGCCCTTTGGGGCGTAAGCGAGCCAACGAATGACTCCATCGGACCCGGATCGTCCGATCTAACCGAGGCGCCTCGCAACAGCAACAACCACATAAGTCAAACTCGTCAGGGCGTGTAAAACCACTGACGCCACTTCTAGCTAGGAGGAAACGCAGGCCCTCCCTGAGGTCCGTCTCCCATTTTTGGTTCATACTTGGTGTGAAACACGCGAGGTAAACGTTACACAAAGCTACGCCCCAAAGGCCGTGCTTTGATCATCACCACAAGACTCTGCTTTTCAACAGAAGCCTCGATCAATTGCCACTTAGGCATGCCACACAGGCAATTCACTCCATGCGTTTGATATCCATCCATATATAACCCCTGAGCTCATACGTCTCAGAGAAGGGCGTTAAGCAAGAGAATAAATTCTCCGTCGCCAAACAGATATATATTTAATAGAGATCAATCACACGGACTAAAATCCAATGTCAGACACACAGTCCATTTACAAGTCCGTTCTGGGTCTGAACGAAACCGGAGGCACCTAGTACCCCGCATATCCATCGATCTCCAAGTACGTCTGGACGATCACCAACTGTTTCCATCTTCTTGGGTGTACAGCCCAATCAAGATCATCAGTAATTACCCAAACAACGTGAAGACCTCCGGTCTTCGACCATCTTCTTCATCTTCGACTTATCGTCGTATCAGTTATTCCGAATGGGTTAAACCCGGTCTTTCCGAATAACTCGCGTATATTTTGAATAAGTGTTACACAAACACAACATACGCCTCATTCCAATTCATCAGTCACTAACCGTAAATTAATCAAGAGAATAATTCCCCAAATATTAACCCCGAAGGCCGAAACCAACATCAGATCAATATCCAGAAAACCATTCTGCTTAGCTAACCGACAGTTAGTTTCTAAATTTCACATTCATAGGGAAAGGTTCCCATTAATTTTATCCAAGATAAATGTCTTGAATTTATTCTTTAATCTATTTTTGAATCTCAATTCAAACTAGTCGGGATTAGCGAACCTTACCGAAGTAATTATTTATTTCAATTTCCCCATCCCAACCTATTCATCCCATGAAGTAAAACTGGTAATACTTCATATCTAACACCACAGTGTTATCGGTAAATTCAATTACCCTTTTCACGTTCAAATCTAATTAAAGATTTAACTATCGCCTGGAGCAAAACTGGTGATACTCCATTTTCGATCATTTCAATCTACTTAAAGATTCATTAAAACTCCACTTAGTTTTAATCGTTAACTGGGTTAAAGAATCAGTGTCATTTAAAACACGGTTCACGATAAACCCAAAATCACATTCCATTAATTATCGGGTTAAAGAACAAGTGTTATTTAAAACACTGTTCACGATAAACCCAAAAATCAATGCCAATTCAATTCCAATTAAATATCATTTAATTGGTACACTTCATTAAATCTAAATAAAAAGATTTAATCTTTTCTCAACTGGGTTCAAGAACAGTGTTAATGAAGCACCATTCACGACAAACCCAAATCACATTTGATATTCAATATAAGGCTCTGAATATAAAATATATCGGCTTATATTCAAGATCAAATTCTACGATTAACAAATGTCGTATTGGAAATAACGATATAAATATATATCTTTCAAATTTCCATAACAACATCTGTATAATCACAAATTCCAACATCGAAATATTCCGAAGACAATTTCGATTCAAATCCACTCCAATGCAATCATTGGAAATTCTGGTTATTTTTAAAACCCTTTTCAAATTCAATTTATTTATTTAAAATAAATAGAATTATATTTCTAGTTCAAAACTAGTTCATTTCGATAAAAATCTATTTTTATCTTTTCAAATATGGAGTTTTTCATCCCAAATCTTCACAAATCATTTCTTATGATTTTACACAAATTATTGCTATTTTTAATAATTTTATCAAGGCCCGTACAGTCGATTTCCAACAACGGCCATCGAACTGCACTTACAGCGACCTTTTTCAAATTTGATTTGGACATAATTCCAAATCCAACCGTTAGATTTCAAATTTCTAACATTCGCTAGAAAGCTCTTTTCGATACGAACCCAACGGTTCCGGTTTGAGGAGAATCCGACGGTCGGATCTCCCGTAATGTCCGTTTGAAATAAATGGTCGAAATTCACGAACTGCCGCGGCGCGGCGCGTTCTATTCAGGCCATTATATTATATATATAATATATATATCATCGATTTCTATTTAAAACGAATTTTATAAATAGTTTTAAATTCGTTTCAAAAGCAATTTCAACTTCCATTTCAATTCAAATCAAAATTGAATTCTTCTTTATAAATTCGTTTTAAAATTCATTTCTATTCAATTCAAATTTCAATTCAATTTGAATTCATTTCAATTCGCTTTCAATTCCATTTGAATTCGTTTTCAATTCAATTCATTTTGAAATCGTTTTCAATTCAATTCATTTCGAAATCGTTTTCAATTCATTTCATTTCGAAATCGTTTTCAATTCAATTCATTCCGAAATCGTTTTCAATTCAATTCATTTCGAAATCGTTTTCAATTCAATTCATTTCGAAATCGTTTAAAATCGATATAAATATCGTTCACGTCAAAATGGCGTCAATCTAACCAACACGGCTTCATATATTTCTATTTTCAAATATTCTATTTCAAATGTTTCTTTTTCAAAATAGTTGTTATTATCAAAATATTTCGTTCAACACATGACCAATCTCAATGAATGAGTACTGTCAACACATGAACTTTTATTTTATATCGATAAAGGTGCAAATTTTATTACTAAAATATTTCGTTCAACACATGACCAATCTCAATGAATGAGTACTGTCAACACATGAACTTTTATTTTATATCGATAAAGGTGCAAATTTTATTACTAAAATATTTCGTTCAACACATGACCAATCTCAATGAATGAGTACTGTCAACACATGAACTTTTATTTTATAATATCGATAAAGGTGCAAATTTTATTACTAAAATATTTCGTTCAACACATGACCAATCTCAATGAATGAGTACTGTCAACACATGAACTTTTATTTTATATCGATAAAGGTGCAAATTTTATTACTAAAATATTTCGTTCAACACATGACCAATCTCAATGAATGAGTACTGTCAACACATGAACTTTTATTTTATAATATTCTTTATTTTCTAAATTGGAATGAGGCCCAATCAATCACCATATAAAGTTAATCATATGGATTTTCATACAACACATGTATAATAGCATTGAAAAATAATCAACCATCAACCAAAGTGCACTACCCTGTATAAGCATCAAATATAGATATCTAACGCTTATAACAGCCTGTCAATCAATCGATCGACATATTTAATCAATCAGGATGAGTGAACTTCAAATTTCATCCCAACACCCGTGTGGGGTTTCAAACAATCAAACAAATATTTTATTCGTGCAGTTGGGCGATGTGTAAAATTTATCGTCCCAATCAATGTCCTTCAAATAGGTGTACATAAACAAACCGTCCGGTTTGTAAATGAATATTTTATTTTATTCACTTTCACGTTAAAAATTATATTTTTAACAATAAAACATTTTATTTCAACATATGAATTTCTATTATTCATTTACACAATAAAGTGATAATTTTATTTTCTAACATATTTTAGAAAATTCCGGCAGCATAACGGCACGATACTAGAAACGGGACGAGGCCTAGCCTTATCCCCGGTCTAGTGAAGGCCCACGTCATTCACACATCAATCAAAATCACCAAACAACCAAATTCAAATCAAATCATATAACTAATCTATGCAACCAAACAAACAAGTCCATGGTCTGTGGACGATTGTGTCGGGTGCTACTAAGCACCGTCTGCATCCTAGTATATATATATAATTAGAAAAGAAATTGAAAGGTGAGAAATTCTCACCTAAAGCTATCCAATCATCCTGACTCTTCTTTTATATAAATCTCCTTCGTTCTCGCTTTTTTGTCATCTTCGTTGCCCGTATTCTCTACATATGTAAAAATCGAATTTTTATTTCGTTATTCAATATATAAAAATCGAATTTTTATTTCTCTATTTTCTATATAAAGATCTCGCCTTTTTAACTATAAAGACTTCACCCTTACAAAAATATAGATTTCCTCGTTATGAAAATCACCACTTTATTTCAACGTATATAAAATAAAAATCAGATTTTTATTTCGCTACATATACAAAGATGATATTTTTATATTCTCTATCCTATAAAGATTATATTTTTAATACTTTAAAAATATAAAAATCATATTTTTAATATTTCTATATAGTAAAGATTATATTTTTAATACTTTAAAAATATAAAAATCATATTTTTAATTCTTCCACTACATAAAGATAATATCTTTAGCCTTTCTATAATATAAAAATATCGTCTTTCTTCTTTTAAAAATCTAATCTTCTCTAATTTAAAAATCAAATCTTTTCTAATTTAAAAATCAAATCTTTTCTAATTTAAAAATCCTATCTTTTTTTAATTTAAAAATCAAACCTTTTCTAGACTAGTTTTCTATATAAAAATATACTCTTAATCTACATTAAAGATCTAATTTTTACTTTTTAAAAATAACAATTGCTAATTTTATTTAAAGATCATCACATAAAATAATTGAAATAAACTAAATAAATAATAAAAACTTACTGGCAGTTTTTGAAAAGAGGCGAAAGAGGCTGAGGGGGTGGAGCGGCTCGCTGGTCGGAGGAGAAGAGGGAGGAAGGGGAGAAAGGAAGGCGGAGGAGGGGGTGCGGGCGTCGGGGTCGCGGCACCGTGGCTCGAACTGAAGGAGGAGGGTGAATCGAGAGGAGGGAGGACAGGATCGGTGAGAGGAGGAGGTGGAAGCGGGGCGGCTCGCGGCGCTGCTGAGGGAGGGGGGGGGGGGTGGAGCGGCTTCATGGTGACGGCGGCCAATCGGTCGGAGCGGCGGCAAGCGAACGATGGAGGGGGGGGGCTGTCGATCGATTCCGATTTGGTTTTTTTTCCTTTTTTTTTTTTCGTTATGAACGGCTGAATTGGGGGGGGGGGCAGAAAGATAAAGGGAGAGGGATATTTTTTTTTATTAATTAATTAATTTATATTATCCTAAAGAGTTGACTTTCACATACGACCTCGAAACGAGGCCCACCGCCTGTCGTCCATAGCGTTTTACCCCCATTCCGAACACAATGGGATATGTATCGCAAGCTGATTTGATTGTTACAATCAGTTTCCGTTAAATTTACATTTAAATCACTATATTGAATTTTAAACGTACATTTCAAATTACCGGGGTCGCATACTAACTTGATAAATCACAGAAAAATATTTTCTAGCTTCGTATTGACGATACGGTCCTAACAAAACTAGTTTCGTCGAATTCTGAGACCGTTTGAAAAATGGCCAATTTCCAGTCGATTAAAATCAACTGAAACTGGTCAAACGCGTTTTCCTTTGCCACGCTCACATATTGAATCGAAAAATTATGAAATTTGAAATCTAGCAATAACTCGACACTGCGGACCCAACAAAACTGGTTTCGTCGAAATCCGAGGTCATTTGCAAAATGGCTATTTTTAAGGGCCTGAATTCCATAGCGACTATTCAGAATTTTCAACTGGACATATCCTTTGATTCTCGCTATGAAATTTTGATTTGTCGGATTCGTTGGAAAGATATTATCAATTAGATCCTATTATTTTTGGTTTCACTAAAATCCGGATTGTTTTGCACCCGGTACATTCAATTGAAGTTTGAAATCGAATTATCGAACTACCGCGCCATTTTCAATTCTATTTATAATTATATATAATTATTATATATTCTAACGACGACGCGTATATAATATATACGACGAATTCAATTCAAAATAAATTTTTCGTCGATATTATTTAAAATAATCTATTTTAAATAATCAAAATTCGCTATAATTGCCAAAATAAAAATTTTAAACTGGCCCAGATTTTCGGGTTGTTACAAACATCGATAGATTAAAGAATGAAATGAATATCTCTAGATAAGTGATTATACACCCTAATGGGAGTGACCCATATAGCCATGCTACCTGCCCGATTTTTGTCATTTCCCGGTTGTTGAGGCCCGAGGCTACGATTTCTTATCATTCATTGATAGCACAATCACTTTGAATGCCACATTGTCAGATCCGTAAATCATTAATTGATTTGCATAAATATATTCTGGATATTATGCTAAGAGAATAAATTCTACGCCACCATATATATATATATATATATATATATATATATATATATACAGACCAAAATATGCGATCATTGGAAATACTCTGTCAGACATTTGTCCATATACGTTCGTTCTGGGATTAAACGAAACCGAAGGCAAAATTTCTATTAATAGAAAAAGTCCTTGTACTTTGCTCCGTCTTCGATTATCTTCATATAATATGATTCGCAATGCTACTGCCAATACGGAGTGGTTCTCGGATAATAATCCAACCGGTCTCTCCATATTGACAACGATATTGGTAAATACTTCGATAGTCGGTTATTTAACTATCGAAGAAAAATAAACAAAACATTCATCTATAACATCAAACCATCACTGGGCCTTTAAATTAATATTTCATTAATTAAATCACTTCTCCATTTCTTATCAATATTTGTTAAACAAATATTTTCAATTATCATCTTGGCCTTTCGCTATTTGGAAAACATTTTCGTATCTTGCCTTCTTTTATTTTCTGTACTTAGAAAATATCCTTTACTTATAATTGGAAACATTCGAATTACTTATCTCTTCCACGACCATTCATTTGTTTCTATACTCAGGTAATATTTATTATTATATTGCAAATTTCCTCTTACTTGGGTTAAAACGAATGTTGTGTAAAACATCGTTACAACAACCCAAAACACTGCATTCAACTAACTCTTATTCAAACATTTATATTCGAGACTGGATCTTGCTATTTATCAGTTAAAATAATGAAATCAATCGAGTTGGGGTATAACTACCTCTCAGACATTGACTGGAAACATCCTTAACTTCAAAACGGACAAAACCACTTACCTCGAATAATCAACATCATATTACCAATTTATCCATATCTTTTAAACGTGTATACGTTTCTCTTTCTATTTTTATCAGATTAAATTTATTGATTCCCTTTTTGTTTATAACATTCTATTTTAATTTCGTTTCCTTACCAGATTCTATATATACTGATATATAGATTTCTAATTATCAAATTATCTTAAAAATATTCTAACTCCTTAAATTTCCAGAAAATTTCGCCATAACCTCCTTTGTACCGGTCGATAGTTCAAACCTCAACTCGCCTCTCTAGGCCCTTTCCATTTAAAAAGAAAATCAAAAAGCCAAGTGGCTTGCCGATTCGGTGCATAAAACCTCATATGGAATTTAAACATGTACCTTTTTGTCGGGCACACAAATTATAATCTTCATATACTTCATTCCATACATGTCTAACACATGTTCACCTGTTTTCAATTCAATTCAACTCAATCCAATCGTTTAAATTCAGTTTCGCCCATTTATTCTTTAATTAGCATCTTAGCCTATTTCACTTGTTATTTGAACGTATCATGTTCATATGTAATTTAGTTTGCTTATAAATCAGTTGAATCCCATTTTCATTTCAGGTTTCATATTCGATTTTGAATATGAAATTCACAAGTATCATTTACTTATCAAAAGAAATATCTCAATCTAAAATTCGATTAACAAATTATTCTTCCACTTAGTTAATTCTATTCAAAAATAAATAACTGTTTCTGTTTCGAAAATCAATCCATTTACCCCACTCGAGTTCATATTTATTTTATAACTCAAGTCCAGATTTTTCAAATGGAAATTCAGATTTTATTTTCTTAAAAATCCTCATATTTATTTATATAAACCATTATGGTTTTTAAACGATTTTGGCGCTGCTTTTCTGAAAATTTGATTTTGACATAACTCAAAATCTATCAGATGAAATCCAGATTTTTTTCTTCCATTAGAAAACTATTATTCAACCGGTCCTGACGATTCTTGTTTCAAAGAATTTCGACTTGAATTGAGTTCTATCTACTCAATTGAAGTTTAAAACGCCAATTTACGAACTGCCATGCTGCGGCGAGTTCGTTTTAATTATATTTAATATATAAACTTTTAAAATTCATTTATAACAATTTCAACTCCATTCTGATATATTTCAAATCAATTTTCCCAATTCAACTTACTATTTCCGATTATCAATAATCGTCGATTTTCCCTTACTCGGTAATAAATTAATTTATACTTCAATCTTCTATATTTAATTCAAATTTCTTTTATAAATAAATTATTTATAAAATTCGATATAATCGAATTTCAATTATAAACTCATTGAATTCTTCTCAATTCAGCTTATATTTCGAATTCCGAAATATAATCAATCATTTTGTTTCAAAACACTTCCCAATTTACTTTTAAATTCATGTTTGAATTTAAATGGTTTAAATTATCCAAATTATAATTTATTACACCAAATTTATAAATTCAAGTTCCTTGTTTCATATATTTAAACAAGTTTCTTTTTCAAATTTCTATTTGAAACTCCATCCCTTTGATATTCCGAATTGCGGAATAGAACCCGTTGTTCCCTTTTCGAATGATTTCAAATTCTATTTTTAAATTCATATTTGAATTTAAATATTCAAATTTTCACTTGATAATTAATTCATTATATTTATAAACACCATTTTATAAATTTCCTTGTTTTATATTTAAACAAATCTATTTTGAAATCCATTTAAAACCAAAATCTTATTTTGGAAATTTCTATTTATAATAACTTATATATATAACACCCAACTTATTTTCGTATTCAATTTCTTCTATTTAAATAAATTCGAATTAATCAAATTCAAATCATAAATCATTATGGATTTATTTTAGTTTAATTTATATTCTTAACATCAGAATAAATTCCATCGTTTATTTCTTTAAAACGATTTCCCCATTTCTATTTTTAAATTCACATTTGAATTTAAATATTCAAATTATCCAATGATAATTTTTCCACTTTATTTATAAGCACTGTTTATAATTTCACTTCAAATCTCGTATTATTAATTTATAAACAACGTTTATAAATTCACTACTTGTTTTATTTATTCAAACAAGTTAATATATTTATACTCCAATTTAAATTCAAATTCTATTTTAGATAAATAGAATTTTCCCTTTAAATTTCAAAAATACCAATTATCAACCACGGATTTTCTAACACATCATATATGACAATATATATGAGAACAAACAAATAATAATATTTTTGAGGAATCCAGTTGGATCCCTCCAACCTGTTTTCCTGCATCCATAGGCGTTAGCCAACATAAATAATACCCATCCTACTTCGAGGCAGGATATCGTGGTATAGAAGGTCATCCACTATCATAGCGTGGGGCGTATAGGGTCATCCGCTAATGATACTGTGGACATCCACTAATGGTACTGCGGGAATCCAACCACCAATACATATATAATAACCACAACAACCAATCCTAAACAACTAATATATATTTAATAGCCACAGTAATATTTCAGTGTATGCAAATAACCATCAATTATTTTAACGATAAAAAATAATTCAAAACAAATAATTCGAGTGAGATTTACACACTGAAATTGCAGTTGTTGAATATCCTGTTCATTTCCAAATCATCGACTACGAATCTTCTCGAATGAATTCGCACCTACGATAATTTTATTTAAATTTACCGATTAAACATTTATTTATTTAAATAACTATTTAAACGAATAAATGACTTTCCTATATTTTTTTCCTTCGGTTACTAAATTAAATTTAGCTTATCAAATAAATAAACTAATCTATGTATATATTCAATATAACATTAATTAGTTAACAAGATCTTATATATATACATGTATATACAAAATTTATTTAAATGATTTTAAGCAAGAATTTATTTAAATTAATTACCTTAACTATTTTTTTCTCTCTTGTTAAGTCTCCCTCCCAAAACACAGTTCTGCACTCCAAAAAAAAAAATCCCCGATGTCGCATTCCATATAATTCAATAAAGTCCTACATCGACCCTTCCCAAAAATCCCACAAACTCCATCGGCCAAATGAAACCCAGTTCCCTCAATCATCTACTACCTTATGAACACCGTCGCAATCAACAGTTCCCAAAAATACGTCATTAGATGCTCCTTCCCACTGAAGACTGTTGTCACACACCATTGATTCACCTCCTGATTAGCGAATTCAGCAAACAACAGTAACTCGCGATAGTACCATCGTGTCACCACTAGAGACCACCAGGATCTCTGAACCGCACCCTCACACAAACTCTCCCCAACTGCATTATGCGTCCAGATCGAAGTAGCAATATGCGAGCTCAAAGGAGCAAGTTCCGATCAACTTCTTTCAACTCGCGATCCTTGAGAAGCAAAAACCCTAGATTTTGTGCAAAAACGAATATCGAAAATGGTTATTGCAGCAATATTTGAGCCTTCCTGCTTGAAGCTCCGAAACTCGAATTGATTTGGATCCCCTTTTTTTATTGGAATATACGGTTTTCGATTTTCTGTTGTTGAAGAAGAGGAAAAAGAATAAGACTGAGAGAGGAAAGACTTCGTGATTTTAAGGGAAAGGGGTTGCCGCTATTTGAAGCTTTCCTTTTCAATATAGAAATAAGAGGGAATTCATGGTTTTCCTTTACTCAGAAGAATTAAACGAGAGGGGGAAAATAGAGAGGGATGTTGTGATATATTGAAAAAAGGGGAACACAAAGTACGCTGCAAATAAATGTTTTGGTCGGTAACGTACATGGAAAATCCATTTAAGGAATTTAAAAAGATTTTGATTTGATTTTTAATATAATACGATTTGAAATAAAAAGATTTTTATTTCTTTTAAACAGATTCTGATTTGATTTTGAACTTATCCATCAATCAAATATTACGGGGTTCGCAACATGAAACCGTGAACCGCTATTTTAACGTAACGACTGATATTTCAACGTTATAACACTATTTTGAACTCAACAGAATAGAATGAAAAATTTAATCTAAACGTATAAATAAAATAACCATATTAATTTGATATTATATAATTTAAATTCAGAAACAAACAAATTCTCTGACAATGAAATATTTTTATTATCGTCGATATTCAAATACAATTAATACTGATCATATGAAATATTTTGATTCAGTTTTTAACTTCAATTTCAATTATATTTCAAATTACAATAATTCGATACATTATAAATTAAATTATATTCGATTATTAAATCGATAACTCAATACAAAAATTAATTAATATTATCAACTATATATTTAAAACCATATTAAATATTTAAAATTAATCAACCAAAAATCCGGGTCGTTACAAAATCAGATCAATAATATATAATCAATATAAATTTCTGTATCAGACTAATAATATAAATGGAATAACGACAAGGCCTTTTAAATTCCATATATAGCAACAGTCTTCATTCACAGAAGCTCATCTCGATTATTACCAAATCGAATTCCATTCAATTCCAATTTAATATATTAAATTGGAAAACTTTACTTAGGAAAATTTCCATTTAAATCTTAATAAAAGATATATAAATTCCAAAATTATATTTTAACTGTTCATTGGGTTAAAGAACGAATGTCGTTAAAAACACAGTTCATAATAAACCCAATTCACATTTCATTTCATTCCAGTTACAAAATATAGTTTGAAAAATCTAATAATCTTAATTAAAAGATTTATTCTTTTCATATGGTGTTTAAGAACAGTGTTATTGAAGACACCATTCATGACAAACCCAAAATCCAATTTGACATTAAATATAAGGTTCTGAATAGGAATTATATCGGCTTATATTCAATACCAAATTCTGAAACCAACAAATATTGTATTGGGAATAACGATATATACATATATTTTCCAAATTCCTCACAATATTCATATAATAACGGAATCTAATATCGAAATATTCCGAAGATAATATCCATTCCAACATATACAAATATATATTGGAAAATTTTGGTTATTTTAAAACCATTTTCAAATCCAATTTATTTATTTTCAAAAATAATTAAATTATTATTTTAGTTAATAACTAGTCCATTTCGATAAAAAGAGATTTTTATCTTTTCAAATATGGAATTTTCATCCAGAAACTTTCCAAATCACTTATTACGATTTTACATAATTTTTTCATATTTTTAATAAATTTATCAAGGCCCGTACAGTCGATTTCCAATAACGTCCACCGAACGACATTTACAACGACCTTTTCCAAAATTGGTTTGGACATATTTTAAAATCTAACCGTTAGATTTCAAATATCTTATATTCATTAGAAAGATCTTTTCGTTACGAACCCAACGGTTCTGGTTTTAGGAGAATCCGACGGTCGGATCTCCTGTTACGCCCATTTGAAGTTAATGGTCGAAATTCGCGAACGGTCGCTGCGCGGCACATTCTATTCAGGCCATTAAATATATATAATATATATATTATATATATATAGTCGATTTTCATTTAAAATATCCGTTTTTTTGAAAATATTCTTTATTTGAAAATGTTCTTTATATTAAAATGATCTTTCACATATAAATGTTCTTTTTCATATAAATGGTCTTTTATATCTAAATGGTCTTTTATATATAAATGTTTCTTTACATTAAAATGCAAAACATATTCTTTACATTAAGATGTTAGATTACATTAAAATGATTCTTTTATTTTGTTGACAATACTATTTCAACAAATGAATAAAAAGTGAAACTTCATTTTGTTAACAATTCTATTTTAACAAAATGAATTAAAATGATAACTTCATTTTATTTACAATAATCTAATTCAACTAACATTTTTTTAACACAAATCTATTTAACAAAAATGTTATACTTGTTTTGACTATTTCATTTCAAAAAAAATATGATATTTTGGTTTCAACTATTCTCTTTCAACAAAGATGTTAATTTTAATTCTAAAATGTTATTTTATTGTAAAATGTACTTTTTCATTCTAAAATGTTATTTGATTCTAAATTGTACTTTTTATTCTAAAATGTTATTTGATTCTAAATTGAACTTTTTAAATTATAATGTTATTTTATTCTAAAATGTTATTTATTCTAAAATATATTTATTCTAAAATATATTTATTCTAAATATATTTATTCTAAAATATTGTTTATTATAAAAACATTGTTTATTTCTGAATCGGAATGCGACTCAATCAATTACCACATAATTTCAGTTATATGGATTTCATACATCGCATGTGTGCACAATAATGGTAAATAATCAACAAACAGTCCATTCACAACCAGAGTTAAATTTACAACTGTGTGAGCATTAAAATAAATAAATAACGCACATCACAGGCTGTCAATCTGTCGATTGACATACAACTAAATATTGGGACTAGTGTATGTCAAATATCATCCCAATACCCGGGTGGGGTTTTCAAACAACAGTTTATTTAAATAAATTATTGGTTAAGAAATTTAACCAAATATCACCGTTCAAATTATAAATGAATATTTATAATCTAATTTCACTATCACATTAATATTAACATTTTTAATGTGTTAAACAATTCAACAACACAAACAACACACCATACAATCAATTTAAATCGTCCATGGTTTGTGGACAAGGGAAGTGATCTAACAAGCACTGTATACAGTTTATAATGATTAAAACTGATATAAATCTACACAGGCAATTATATATATATATATATATTTCAGTTATGAAAATAAATAGCTGTGCAAAATTTCTAATGAGGAGTTCTCACCTTTGGTTTTGCTCCAGTATGCAGTGTTCTTCACTGTGATCTCAACGCAATCTGTTTCACACAGTTTATATTAAAAATTATACTTTTAATGTTGTTCTATATATATATATATATATATATATATGGTAAAAATCATATGTTTATTTACATTATGTTTATATAAAAATCATATTTTTATATTGCTACTTTTATTTTACAAACAATGCAAATTTTTATATTAAAAACAATGCGACTTTTATATTAAACACAATGTTTTCTTTTATATTAAAACAAAGTCCTCTTTACATTCAAAACATATGCTATTTATTTATAATTTAAACAATGTTTTATTTTTATTTTTCAAAACAATGATTATTTTAATAATGGGAAACAATGTTATATATATTTTCAAAAACAAAGCTTATTTAAATTTTTATTTTATAAAAATCATATTTTTATTTCTCTATATATTTTTATTAAAAATCATATCTTTTATTTTTAAAACAATGCAATTTACATTTTCAAAACAATGCTAATTTTATTTACAAAACAAAGCAATTCTTATTTACAAAACAATGGTATTTTATTTATAAAACAATTGTGTTTTATTTACAGAACAATTGTATATTTTTTATATTTTCAAAACATTGCTATTTTCTCTTTATAAAAACAATTCTATTTTCTTCTTTATAAAAACCATGTTATGTTTTCCTTTTTTTAAAAAAACAATGTTAATTTTATTTTCAGATCAATGTTATTTTATTTTCAAAAACATTGTATATTTTATTTACAATTTAAAACCATCCCTTTTTATATTTAAAACTTTTTAAACCTTTTAGTTATAATAGTTGATTACAATTTATGAATTAATTAGCTAATTTTATGTATTAACCTTTCTCTTCTGTTCAAAAAAGGCTTCAGGTACATCGTCTGCTTTCAGCATCCCAACCTCGACATCCTTCTACCCGTCGCACCACCACCAGGGTCCACCATCGACCGATCTGTTGCCGCCACATCGTCGGCCTCTGCAACTGCCGCCACCGAACTAAACAGCGGTGAACTCGAGCTCTCCAGGTGTTGTGGAATTGGCTTTGAACGGAAGGGGTTTGAGCACCAAATTCGGACGATCTAGGGACCTAGGGTTCATCGACTCCATATGGCTTAGAAGAGCATAAAAAGGTCTTGGATTTTTTCTTCTGAAGCATCGTCCGATATGAAATAGGATAGGAGAAATTAGACGAAGGATTTGGAATAATTTCAGCCATTATTTTCTAATTGGAGGCGACTGTATGAGGGTATTAGGGTTAGTATATAGGTCGTAAATACTAGGGTATTTATACGTGTATTTTTATTTTATTTATTTAAGTCCTTTAAATTCAATATAACTCCTGTATCGTTCCGAACTCCAAATCAAACCCAAAGACTGTCGCCTTTAACTAAATACCCTTATTCCGGACACAATGGAACATGTTCGTAATCCAATTCGGCTGTTACAACAGCTTTTTTTTCAAAATTAAAATATAAACCAATTTATATTAAGTTCAAACTTATATTTTAAATTACTAGGGCCACATACTGACTCTAGAAATTACAGAAAAATTATATCTAGCTTTGTTTTGACGATACGGTCCTAACAAAACTAATTTCGTTGAATTTGGAGACCGTTTAAAAAATGGTCATTTTCTGGTCGATCAAAATTTACTACAATGGTCAAAACATATTTTCTTTTGCCACGCTTACATATTAATTCCAAAAATTATGAAAATTGGAATCCAACAATAATTTGACATTCCGAATCCAACAAAAGTGGTTTCGTCAAAACGGAGAACGTTGGTAAAATGGTTATTTTTAATATTAAAATATATATAGGTTCCATAGCGACTATTCTGAATTTTAAACTGGGCATAACTTTTTATTCCCGCTATGAAATTTCAATTTTTCAGATTTGATGGAAAGATATTTTTAAACAGATTTAAATATTTTGGGTTTTACTGAAATTCGATTTATTTTGAATCCGGTATGTTCAATTGAAATTTGAAATCGAATTTTCAAACTACCGCGCCATTTCAGGCTCGTTTTATAATTAAAATAAATTTATTCATTCTAACTTTGATTAAAATAAATTTTCATCGTTGTTATTTAAAACAAATTATTTTAAATATTAAAAATCCAATAAAATTGTTAAAATAAAAATTTTAAACTGGTCCCGATTTTCCGGGTTGTTACATGCCTTTACCATTGAATCTTGTTGATACTATTTGATCTATCTTTGAATAATACTTGATCATTTTTGAAACTGATAAGAACAGATTTTATGCCTCTTCAATTTTGTTCACTTGAATTATCTGAGTTCACTTGTTAACTAAAAGGTTGATCAGATACTATCCTTGACATGCCAATAATCTATCCCATTTACCATTGATGTTGCATGTACTATATCCAAATGCTTTGATCTTTCTGCTGCCATAGAATATTTTGATATTTACAATATTTGACACAACCAATTTATGAAGGCAATTAAGCAAGTTTTATTTACTAAGCTGCACCTTGTTTGCCTAGCATGTGATGATGCTCTTTATATTTTCACCGCTCAAACTTGTACTCATATATGCATACATAAATATATGTACACATAAATCATTTTTGTTCCCCTTCGAATGTATATCCCGGTTACACATGTGTTTGTCCACTTCGGCTTGGCTTATGAAGGTTTCTGGTCACATTATTGCTTCATTTTGTATTTTTCCATTGTTGTGTTATTTGTGCACATTTGCAACAACAATTGAATACATACCATAACCTGAAACTGCTTTCATTTTTGTTGGTATTGCACTTGCACATTCATGAGACCCTTGCTTGTGTGTATGTCTACATGTTCATTGCCATGTGCTCGACCCATGTTACCTTGTCTTGCATGTCCATTATATTATGCTTATCACTTACACCATGTTGATCTATATGTGCATATACATTGAACTACACTTTGAGGCTTGAATTAATATTGAAAAACTTTGTCCACTTGACTATTTGGTCTTGCTGAACCATGCTGAATCATGCCACTTTATTGACCCATATGAATGAGACATATATTTTGATATTTGCATATTGTTGTTGCTCTATGTATGTTGTCATTGAGCTTTTGTTGCTGTGGCCATTTTTTAATCTTATTTGCACTTTAACCTATTTGCTGTACCATTTTCATTTTGTGTCGAGCCATTTATTTGCCAAGTTTCATGTTGCACTGAGTCGAGTTGATCAACTTGGTTGCTCCTCAGTTGTTATAACGCATTTTGATTGGCAAGGCAGAGCACGCGTGTATATTTTTATACGTGCGTATGTGCAGCCATTCAGAATAATATTCATGTCCCTGCATATCAGACTGAGTCAGAAAAATGATGAGAAACACACCCAAATTCTAAGGCAAATAAAAATAAATTTATATTTGCTTGTAATTAATTTTATTTCTATTGTAGTCTACTGTGTGTTTTTTTCTATTTGTAATAGGTATGCAGATGGTGACTGATAGCTGGACTGGATCTAGAGCACATGAAGACAAGTATACATGTCAGTGTCTGTAAATATGTAAATGAGTGAACAAGTGAATATGTACTGAGTGATGAGTGATGTAGTGAGGAACAAATGTACTGAATACGAAGATTGTACTAATATTTGTAATAAACAAATTTGATTGAAACAAAATATTATTTTATTGTTTTCAAATCAAATTGTCTATCGTATTCAAATTAATTCAGTAGTACAATTCCATGTAAAATATTATAACTGTGAATATACAATAGTGGAGTTAGAATGTTGTACTATTTCAGATTTTTAAATAAAATATTTAATTGTATTAATATACTGTGAATATAATCAATTGTGTATAATAGTATATTATTCAATAAATATTTATTTCTATGAAACAGTGTAATATAAAATAGTACAATTACAAACACATTTAAATAATATTATATGTTTGTTATCATCAAACAAAAATCATACAACACATTGTTGTACCCAACATTTGGTTGCAGGAATAGGTCAGGTATGACCCATCATACCTATTGTGCTATCTTATGTAGTACTTGAAATTACTATCGCCCATACTAGATTTTGTTTGACCAGGATTTTTTGCATTCCTGCTTATTACTTCAGGTGCTCTTAATTGAGCTGACAAGAGACATGTTAGGGTGTGCACAGGTAGTTGACCATGATATGAGCATGAGGCTATCTTGCGTATTATGTACATGTACCATGTTTATTTCTGTTGTTCACTACTTTGAGGCTTAGTGGTGTTTATTTAGAGACAGATTACTTTGAGTTATCTCCATATATGACCCTATTGATATCATACTATATTTTGGATCTGTTACTCTGATGCTCATGGTTCATTATCAGCTTTTACTATCTCATCTATTTTATATCAGTTATGTATTACTATTATATTTTATTCCATGCAATGTGATATACGACATGTTCCTAGGTTGTTTTCTCTTCTTTAACCTTGATGATCGCCTTACATTGGCCAAGAACCACTGCAGCGTAATATTTAGGTGTTGGGAGTGTAGGTTGGTCATTGCATATAGTCTCCAATACACGTCTTTTAAGGATTATATTGTGTACCTAAATAGCTTTCAAATTTAACGTGTAACAATTTCTGCTATTTTATATATTTACTTGAAAAAGATTTTCAAAAGAATAGATATTAAAAATAATATCAAACGATTTGATAAAGATGTTTAAGTTATCATGAGGGAAATTAGTCCATGCTTACGTATGGCATGGTCTTACAAGACACTTTTCTTTTTAAAGGGTTTACTGATCGACATTAACGTCAATCTATGATACTATCATATATACTTATAATTAGTGCCATACGTTAGTTTACCCAGCCTGATGCCGGTGTTTTTAATACTTGAGCAGGATCTGAGTACTATTAAGAATTTATGAATTATGCTTGGAGTTCAGAGGAGTGCTGGAGATATTCATCAATGTACAGGTGTAGTTCACATTTTTCACTGTGTTTGTTATTTCTTGACATTTGTAAGGATAGGCATTTATAACTGTTTAGGCTGAGTGAGCATAGACTTTGGTGCATGTATTTAAAATTTCCACTATAATAAATTTAAATTGAAATAATATATGTTATTCCATTTCGTTGTGAGATTCTTTTCTTCTTTCTGTAATGTTATATCTTTTCTTTCTACCTTTTTTTCTTTCACATAAAGAAACTCATGTCTAACACTTAGATCTAACCACATGAATATCATGGATGTGCTATTATTGATTTCTAAAGGTTGAAGAAATGAGTCATTACACGATATGTATGGTTTAAAGTGTTGGAGAATGGAGTTTTGATGGCAACTACCTTATTTCAGTATTAATTGATTATAAGATATATACTAACACTTTTATCTAGAATTTATATATATATATATACATACATGCATATGCAGGATTTATGTACAGGAATTATTACTGAAGACTGTACAATTTAAAGATATTAGAGATTCAGAATTCAGAGATGATTCAAGATTCATGAGCATTCAAGATTTCAAGAGTTCAAGATAAATATAGTAATAGAGTCTAGTTATGTAAGACTCCAAATAGCACTCCAGGTTCAAATTCTGTTTTTTCAAATTCTATCTTCAGTCTCTATCTTCTCTATTTTATTTTCTTTACTTTACTTTTGATTTCAAACTCAAGTTTTATACTTCTACTTTATATTTATATAGTTTTAAACTTTATAATTTTATAAATATGTTTATATAGTTTATATTTATGTTTTCATATAATTTTCTACTTTATAATATTCATTTACAAAACTATGTTTGAATTCAAGAATTTTCAGAATTATATATATATATATATCAAAACACTTCAAAAATGCTCAAAAATTAATTTTACACATGCTTACGTCGACATACATTTTAGCCTATGCCAACATATAACTGTCATTTTTTCAAAATTGAAAGGAAGTGTCTTTTCACTATTTATGACGCTCCAGAAATGTTGCAACCTTTCAAAAATTATAAGTAGGGGTTGATTTCAAATGTTTTCATCTTTCTTCTTCTCCGTCTTCATCTCCTTTCTTTACACCATTATATTTTCATATTTTTATGATATCTACACTTATACTCTGCCGAATTCAATTCTATTTACATAAAACTTCTTCTCTTCTCACTCTCTACTCATTACTCTCTGAATCAAAGTGCTATTGAAGAGTTATAGGGCTATTGTAATCATTAGGGAAGTGTATGTAATTGGTGTGACCCTTGTAACCGTGAAATCAAGGAGGCTGGAATCGGTGTGACTCTTATTGCCGTGAAATCTAGGAGAGTATACTTGATCAAGTGTGTGTGGAATCGGTGGTATCCCCTGTAGTCGTGAAATCAAGGAGAGGATTGTATTTGGATATTGATATAGTAATAAAACTATGCGCAATAAAGCATTGCGTGGGACTGAACGTAGGTGCAATTCCGAATCAGTATAAAATCTGGTGTGTTCTTTCCTTTTCTGCATTTTACTTTTGTTTATCTTTGTGTTTGATTCTGTGTCTGTGATTGTTGTTGTGGTGTTCGATCCATATAGTAGATCATATAAGTTTTAGACTTTGTTTAAATTCTCAAAAACACTATTCACTCCCCTCTAGTGTTAATTTTGCGTTAATGATCCATTCCGCAATCCCTAACAATTGGTATCAAAGCAAGTTTTTTCTAAAAGTTCATAATCTGATTTTTGAAAATTTTTAAATGTCAAATTTTTAAATAACTGTTAACACTAGTTTTAATTCATGTATTGCACCATTATTAAATGAGTCTGCATTCAATTTTATTAAAAAAAATCACGTTACTATGATTCGATTTTTGATTTTTTTTTTTTTAAGTTTTGAAGTTTTTGATACATGGATATGTTAGAAAACCATCATGATATTATTGTAGTTATTTTTTTTTTTGAAAATTCATTTGATTATTTGAAAAGTCATTTGAATTATTTGAAAAGTTATTTGACTATTTGAAAAGTTGTGTTGTTTTATAGGAAAAGATATGTTATATGGCTATTGGATATTCAAACTCTGAAAAGATGGGTGACGTGGTTGTTGAAAATTCAAATTCCGAAATGGTGTGTTACATGGCTGTTGAGAATTCAAAATTCTTATTAACACATGGTAGAAATCAAAACGAGGAGAATAGTAATGACGGTTGGTGAAAAAACATCAAGAAGAAATGGATATATATAAAGTAAATCAGCAAAGAAATTGTAACACCCCACCTCCGTTAAGGTCACTCTCAAAGGGAATTCCTTAACTTCGGTGGAGCATTTTAAGGTACAAGATACTAATAAATTACAAGACAGAAAATTTATGCAGCGGAAAAAGATCAATATTATTTCATAAATACTTGTTCAGCACAACAATTCAACAACTGTTTAAACCTTCCAAATTATTACAACTTTTCATCTGTCTTGAAAACATAAAGAAGAAATACTGAAAATAAAATGACATAAATCCCTAATAAGTGCTTGACCATAGCCATAGCTCAAAAAGGAAAGTCCAAGCCTTACATCTACGGTCTTCAAGCTTTGGCTAACCTGGACTAAGAAGAAGTGTTTCCTCCCTACGGACCTTGGGGGGAGGGGGGGGACGGAAGAAATGAAGCGAAAGGAAAATGGGTCAGACATAAGTCTGGTAAGCCCAGTTATTTAATAGCATGTAAACAAGTAAAAGACTATGACATGAATAAACTGAACTTAGAATGATACCACAAGGATAGGGTAGTCCTAAAACGAGGTAAAGTAAGATTTAACTAGATTTGGCTATCGCACCCACTTTTACTTCTCTGCACCCACTAAGAGCTGTTTAACTAGAAATGTATTCCCGGTGTCATGCGGCCCCACATGATTTTTAAGTACTTGTGTTGGTTCCAGTATAGGGTGTATCAAGTCCTATAATGGCAAACCTGACACGATTCAAAGATGCACAAGTGTACGCCTGGTGCCCAGTGCTTTCTTTTTCCACTTCGGAGCCCGTGCACGCCCGTACTCCATTGGAACCTACACTGACGCACCTAACCGCCGCCCTTTTGACCGCTTATATTCAGCCCAGTAATCGTGCCCCACCCTTCTTAGTTCAGGGTACCTTGATACATCCATGTGGGTTACTACTGAAATGGGTCCTCGTTACTAGGGTTTTTCTAGTCAACATGCTAAATTGGTTAAGTGTCCTTGGTTTGACTTAACCCCTATCAATCTTGTCTAGTTAACATGTTAAGTTGGTTAAGTGTTTCCTCAATTACTTAACCCCACCAATCTTGTCTTGTTAACATGTTAATTTGGTTAAGTGTTCCCTTAATTACTTAACCTCACCATTTCTAGCTTGATAGTTCATGAGCTTTAATTAATTAATTAATTAAAGCACCAACCACTCACATTAGGCAGGTATTGTTGTGGTTACTGGATGTGCCGGTCGGTTCCGGGAAGTTTTACACCACAACTAGTCTAACCTCGGGTCTTTCTGGGCTTGATGCACTAACCTCTCACATTAGACAGGTATTGTTGTGGTTACTGGATGTGCCGGTCGGTTCCGGGCAGGTTTACACCACAACTCAGTCTAACCTCGGGTTAGGCATATTCATCTTTTACATTTTATATATGTGAATTTTCTATAAGTGTTTCATGTCACATATTTTAATTATGATCAAGACTAATGGTATAAACTATACCATTCATGGCCTTAACCATTTACATGGTTTTGGGCCCACCTACATTATTAACATGTTTTGATTTAATAACTATCCCAACGTTACCCCCCGTTTGTTCGTTCGTATTAATCACATAAAGTCATTGGGCCCACATATTAGCCCAATTTATAAACAAGAGGTAAAGAAGGGAACATGCATAATATAGATTTAACCAAACATGTAAATTTTGCATAAAACTTTATTCATATAATTTAATATGTCACATGAACTTGCATATAATTTAGACTTAGATAATCATAAGCCTAAAACATGTTAATATGTAGATCTAGGCATTTGTGAACATAACCTCAATTATAAACTAGCATATGACATAATCATGACATGTCCAATCCAAAGGCATGTATAATTTTAATATTAACATATACGTGTGAACTAGATCTAACAAGGTGAACTGCATAAGTCCACTTTACAAACATGCATATAAATATAGATCTATTTTTGTATCTAACATGTAACTTGCATATGAACATATGTATAATTAGATCGTGACTTGGATCTATCATAAAACATATAACTTGCATTAATCATATGAACCTAGATAGATCTTGACATGGATCCAACATAAAACTTATAACTTACTGTAATGACCTGCATTGGCAGAGGTATTATAATTGATTTATTTAATTATATATATGGCGAATTAAAGGATTTAATGGTCGTGGAATTAAATAACTGGGAATATTTAATTAAAATAATAAATTAAATAATATTTTTAATTCAGAAATAATCAAAAATATTGGAAATCACAATATTCTGTGAACGAGGTCGTCCCTTAGATTTAATTCATCTTAGAGTTGAATTATATTGACGAATATATTCAATCGACGTCAGTTTGAATGTATAATTATAATATAATTAAAATCGAGCTTGAAATGGTGCTGCAGTTCGTAAATTGGCGATTTGAACTTCAACTGAATGTACAGGGTTCGTTTTAAATCGGATTTCTGTGAACCAAGAAATGTGTGTAGCTGGTGGAGCATATCTTTCTAGTGGAAGAGAAAAATCGGGATTTCATCGTGTAGATTTTGATTTACGTCCAAATCAAAATTCAGAAAAGTCGCTGTGAAATTCCTTTATAATTCGTAACGCTTTATATACGTTATAAAATGGTTTTTCAATGTAAATTGAATATCAATTCAATCTGGACTCGGAATAGCGAGTAAATAAATATACTGGAGCTGTATGATATTCCTCGGTGAATATATATGATAATATAAATTTATTTATATTTAATTTAAATATATTTATATATTTAAATGGGTCATCTAGAGCTGTAAAAATAGCCACTTTTGCAAACGAAGTCGGAATTCGACGAAACTAATTTTGTTGGATCCGCAATGTCAAATTATTGTTAGATTTCCAGTTTCTTGATTTTTAGAGTCACTGTGTGGCCGTACGGATTTTTAGAGTGAGAAACAGTCAGTATTTTGACAGTTAAAAATACGCTGTGTGACCATACGGAGTCGGAATTCGACGAAACCAGTTTCGTTAGGACTGTAATGTTAAACTCTAGCAGCATGTCCAGTTTGGTGATTTTTGGGTATCGAGTGTGATTACAGGAATTTTAAAGGACAATATAAAACTGCAGTTGATTATAAATTAATATTATAATCAAAATAAAAATATCTGCAATTCCTATAAATACCCCATAAAAATCTCCCCTTAACCTAAATTCAACTCCTCTCTGGTCAAACACTTTCCAAGCCGCCACCAAACCTTTCTCAGACAAAAACCCATCGCAAGAAAGAAAAAATGAAATCAATAGAAACAAAACTCTAAAAATCATCAAATAAATATAGTTGTGATCCCAGGAACTTGCTCTACATGTTGATAGCAATTTTGGGATGTTCGCACCATTTCGTTTCCGCTGAAAGGTGTACAGCGAGTAGCTAGGGTTTGCGATACGTTTGATTTTGAAGCATGGTGTTTGAATTTGAGGAGGTCATGGTGTTTGTGGTGGCAAGGCGCATCAGGCGCAGGTGGTATGGTGGGTTCCGGTGGCAGGAAAGTGCCGCGTTCACTGAGTACTGGAGGACGTCGCGGTTGAGATTGTTGGCTCGAGCTGGCCCTTTGTGGCGTGAAGTGGAAGATGATTCGAAGAGGGAAGTCCTGAGTATTTTTAGTTGAGTTTATGTCGAAAGGAGAAGGGGTGGTTTGGATTTGAAATGGAAGGATCGTGTTCGGTATTGTGGAAATGTACAGAGCAGCTTATTTCTTGGTTTGGGGAAGAAACTAACGAAGCGGGTTTGGTATTGGTGGTAATGGGCCAGAAGGGGAGCAAAAGGTAGAGGCCCAATTAAAAGTAGGAATTTATTTTATTTAAATTTAAAATCCATTTAAATGATTTGTATAACTTGTTATTATCATAACTTTACTACTGAATCAGAATTTCGAACGGTTGGATCCGTTAGGATCATATGGACAGACACTCCACAATGGGACTGACTGGGAGTGGATTGGAGCTCGTTTGAATTTACGGCGTATTAAATTGTTTGATTCAAATCAAACAACAGTTTATCGTTCTTTAACGATGAACCGCAAATGTGAGTAAAACTCACCAACTCTGTACAGTTCTATTTTTATAACGTATTCTTAGAACTGTTAAATATTGTTTGTTTGACTGTGTGTTGATTGTTTGATTGAACTGCTAGTCAGTTAGTGAAAATTTTATATATATATATATATATATATATATGTAATTATATATATAAACCGTTAAATATTTATATATTGATTCTGCTACCATAATAATTTATACTGAACTGAAAGTGATGATAATCATATTGTGTAACATCTGTGGATGCAGGGAGATAGGTTGGAGGAATCCGACTGGATTCCTCAACAGTTATTTTATTGTTTGTCATATATTGTTATATGATGTGATATAAAATCTGTGGGCGATTATATGTGCTTGGACGATATTGAACATCGTGATTTGATATGATTGAATACCATAACATACCGAAATGTTGATAAGGGGATTTTCAAAGTGATATTGAAAATAGAATATTTATAAATTGGAATATTTATAAATAAGAGATATTTATAAAGTGGAATATTTATAAATAAGAAATGTTTATAAATTGGAGTATTTATAAATAGGAGATACTCAAAAAGGAAATAATTACAAACCATTTTCTTTTTGAATGGAAAGGCCTATGTGGCGGGTTTGGGGATTTTCCCGATGCACCCAGTACAAAGGAGGTTATGGCGAATTTTTCAGAGAATTTAAGGAGTTAGAATATTTCAAGAATAAATTTGAAAAGGAAATATTTGTAAACCATTTACAAATAGAATGAAAAAGGAAACGTTATAAAAAGGAAATCATTTTTAAAGTGTAGAACCGTTATTTAAAAGTAAATCTTTCCAAATGAATAAAACGTTGTTAAAAAGGAAATCTTTATAAAGTGAATAAAGTAAATCGAATATGGTATTCGAAAGGAGTTAAATCGAATATGATATTCGAAGGGAGTAAATCGAATATGGTATTCGAAAGTTAGTAAAACGAATATGCTATTCGAAAGGGGTTAGTCGAGTCGAGTTAGTTGAATAGAGTTAACCAGTTCAATAGAGTTAACCAGTGAGTTAAGTAAGTCAAGTTAACCAGTGAGTTAAGTAAGTCAAGTAGTCAAGATTTTACAGATATACTTGGAGAGCTTGGAGCAGGAGGCTTCAAGATCATATAGCTATAGTTATTTCCGCTGTGTTGTAAGTGTTGTACTCTGATAAGTGCTATTGTATACATAACTGTTATATTTCAAAGTTATGTTATCTATTATATGTTATTCGTTCCGCTGTGAGGTTCGTGTTACTCTGATGTTGTGTTCTTCTTCTTCTTCTTCTATTCTAAGTTTCTATCTTATCTATTCTCACCTTCTAATTTCTTTCATTAATTACCGGGATTTTTCGATGTTTTGGTTATCGACATCGAGCTTATGTCGATAACCAAAGTCGCTAAAAATCCGGGTCATTACAGTTGGTATCAGAGCTTAAGTTAAGTGAATTACCTTGGCTCTGTGGCGTGACTCGGTAGAGATAGGGTTAGTAACACCCTAGATTGAGTTTGAGGGTATATATATATATATGAGTGCGTATTTGTATTTGATATAAAATGGTTTTATATTGGGGAGATTCATTGGTTGAGTAGTTTATGAATTCTGGTCGATCAGTTTGATCCACTGTATCGGTAGGGTTTATAAACACTTGAATACGATGGACCGACACAGTATGGATATGTGATATATTATCATATATAGGTTGTGATTATAATCGTGTAAGATTATAACATGTGAAATGGTTATATATAACCAATCAGAATTCATATAAGTGCAATACGTGAAATCAGATGAGTTAAATCTAAAATTTAAATCAGAATTGGAATTAAAATCCCAGGGATTGGAAAGAAGTTTGTAAATGAATCTGGATTAAGTATAAGAGAATTTTAAAATCCTGGGAGATTTTAATTTGGTTTAAAAGCATTGTGAATGGTATTTGAAATATATTTCAAAATGGAAGTATTTAGTAATGGTATTGAAAATGATATAGTATTGAAATCACTTGGGTCGCTGGAAAATAATTCCGATGATGACTACGCAGTATCATCGGTGTGATTTTCGAGTTCTAAGTGGTGGATTACTACCAGAGATTTTGTTTTGAATTGTTTTGAGAAAACAAGTTGTTTAGAAATTCAAAGGTTTTGAATTGGTATTATGATTTCAAATTTGATTTGAAATAAAACCAGGAATTTAAGTTCTAGAAATTAAAATTTAACTTGTGAAGTTAATTCGAATGGGATGGTAAAAGTAAATAATAAACCAGAATTTAACTTGAGATGATAGGTTAAGAAAAACTGAAGTGATTAGAGAATAATCTGGATTTGAAATGATAAGTTGAGAGTTTGGAATTTGAAACTAGAATTTGAAATTAAATTCGGCTTGAATAAGCGAATGGTTGTGTTAAGAATAACTTGGTTGGAGTTGATTGGGATGGCATTTGTATATGCCGAGTTGATAACAGATGGTAGGGATATAATGATATGCCCAACAAAAAGGTACAAGTTTATATTTTATATGAGTTTGGAATTTATGAGCCGAATTGGCAAGCCTTTTGGCGTTTTGATTTTCTTTTTGGTTGAAGAAGGCCCAGAGAGGCGAGTTGGAGTTTGAGCTATTGACCAGTACAAAGGAGGTGCTGGCGAAATTTTTCGAAAATTTAAAGTGTTAGAAAATTTTCAGAATTTTTGAAAATTTTAGTTAGTCGGAATGAATAAATATTTTAGTCGATATTAATTGGTTCAGTTAAAATCAGAAATAAGGGGTAAACAAATCTTAGGAATTCCAATAGATAGGGTCGTCCTCTAACTTAGTAATTTCGAGGACGAAATTATTTTAAGTGGGGAAGAATGTAATGACCCGCATTGGCAGAGGTATTATAATTGATTTATTTAATTATATAAATGGTGAATTAAAGGATTTAATGGTCGTGGAATTAAATAACTGGGAATATTTAATTAAAATAATGAATTAAATAATATTTTTAATTCAGAAATAATAAAAATATTGGAAATCACAATATTCTATGAACGGGGTCGTCCCTTAGATTTAATTCAGCTTAGAGTTGAATTATATTGACGAATATATTCAATCGACGTCAGTTTGAACGTATAATTATAATATAATTAAAATCGAGCTTGAAATGGCGTTGTAGTTCGTAAATTGGCGATTTGAACTTCAACTGAATGTACAGGGTTCGTTTTAAATCGGATTTCTGTGAAACAAGAAACGTGTGGAGCTGGTGGAGCATATCTTTCTAGTAGAAGAGAAAAATCGGGATTTCGTCATGTAGATTTTGATTTACGTCCAAATCAAAATTCAGAAAAGTCGCTGTAGAATTCCTTTATAATTTGCGACGCTTTATTTACGTTATAAAAGGATTTTCGATATGAACTGAATATCGATAAATCTAAAATCCGGAATATCAAACTGTAAATTTTGATATGATATTCTGGAGCTGTACGATATCATATGTGAAGATATACGATAATATATATTTATTTATATTTAATTTAATAATATTTAAATATATTTATATATTTAAAAGGGTCATCTAGAGCTTTGAAAATAGCCACTTTTGCAAACGAAGTCGGAATTCGACGAAACTAATTTTGTTGGATCCGCAATGTCAAATTATTGTTAGATTCCAAGTTTGGTGATTTTTAGAGTCACTGTGTGAGTACAGGAATTTTAAAGGACAATATAAAATTGCAGTTGATTATAAATTAATATTATAATCAAAATAAAAATATCTACAATTCCTATAAATACTCCATAAAAATCTCCCCTTAACCTAAATTCAACTCCTCTCTGGTCAAACACTTTCCAAGCCACCACCAAACTTTTCTCAGACAAAAACCCATCACAAGAAAGAAAAAATGAAATCAATAGAAACAAAACTCTAAAAATCATCAAATAAATATAGTTGTGATCCCAGGAACTTGCTCTACATGTTGATAGCAATTTTGGGATGTTCGCACCATTTCGTTTCCGCTGAAAGGTGTACAGCGAGTAGCTAGGGTTTGCGATACGTTTGATTTTGAAGCATGGTGTTTGAATTTGAGGAGGTCATGGTGTTTGTGGTGGCAAGGCGCATCAGGCGCAGGTGGTATGGTGGGTTACGGTGACAGGAAAGTGCCGTGTTCACTGAGTACTGGAGGACGTCGCGGTTGAGATTGTTGGCTCGAGCTGGCCCTTTGTGGCGTGAAGTGGAAGATGATTCGAAGAGGGAAGTCCTGAGTATTTTTAGTTGAGTTTATGTCGAAAGGAGAAGGGGTGGTTTGGATTTGAAATGGAAGGATCGTGTTCGGTATTGAGGAAATGTACAGAGCAGCTTATTTCTTGGTTTGGGGAAGAAACTAACGAAGCGAGTTTGGTATTGGTGGTAACGGGCCGGAAGGGGAGCAAAAGGTAGAGGCCTAATTAAAAGTAGGAATTTAGTTTATTTAAATTTAAAATACATTTAAATGATTTGTATAACTTGTTATTATCATAACTTTACCATACTGAATCAGAATTTCGAACGGTTGGATCCGTTAGGATCATATGGATGGACACTCCACAATGGGACTGACTGAGAGTGGATTGGAGCTCGTTTGAATTTACGGTGTATTAAATTGTTTGATTCAAATCAAACAACAGTTTATCGTTCTTTACGATGAACTGCAAATGTGAGTAAAACTCACCAACTCTGTACAGTTCTATTTTTATAACGTATTCTTAGAACTGTTAAATATTGTTTGTTTGACTGTGTGTTGATTGTTTGATTGAACTGCTAGTCAGTTAGTGAAAACTATATATATATATATATATATGTAATTATACATATATAAAAACCGTTAAATATTTATATATTGATTCTGCTATCAGAATAATTTATATTGAACTGAAAGTGATGATAATCATATTGTGTAACATCTGTGGATGTAGGGAGACAGGTTGGAGGAATCCGACTGGATTCCTCAACAGTTATTTTATTGTTTTTCATATATTGTTATATGATGTGATATAAAATCTGTGGGCGATTATATATGCTTGGACGATATTGAACATCGTGATTTGATATGATTGAATACCATAACATACCGAAATGTTGATAAGGGGATTTTCAAAGTGATATTGAAAATAGAATATTTATAAATTGGAATATTTATAAATAAGAGATATTTATAAAGTGGAATATTTAGAAATAAGAAATGTTTATAAATTGGAATATTTATAAATAGGAGATATTCAAAAAGGAAATAATTACAAACCATTTTCTTTTTGAATGGAAAGGCCTATGTGGCGGGTTTGGGGATTTTCCCGTTGCTCCCGGTACAAAGGAGGTTATGGCGAATTTTTCAGAGAATTTAAGGAGTTAGAATATTTCAAGAATAAATTTGAAAAGGAAATATTTGTAAACCATTTACAAATAGAATGAAAAAGGAAACGTTATAAAAAGGAAATCATTTTTAAAGTGTAGAACCGTTATTTAAAAGTAAATCTTTCCAAATAAATAAAATGTTGTTAAAAAGGAAATCTTTATAAAGTGAATAAAGTAAATCGAATATGGTATTCGAAAGGAGTTAAATCGAATATGATATTCGAAGGGAGTAAATCGAATATGGTATTCGAAAGTTAGTAAAACGAATATGCTATTCGAAAGGGGTTAGTCGAGTCGAGTTAGTTGAATAGAGTTAACCAGTTCAATAGAGTTAACCAGTGAGTTAAGTAAGTCAAGTTAACTAGTGAGTTAAGTAAGTCAAGTAGTCAGGATTTTACAGATATACTTGGAGAGCTTGGAGCAGGAGGCGTCAAGATCATATAGCTATAGTTATTTCCGCTGTGTTGTAAGTGTTGTACTCTGATAAGTGCTATTGTATACATAACTATTATATTTCAAAGTTATGTTATCTATTATATGTTATTCGTTCCGCTGTGAGGTTCGTGTTACTCTGATGTTGTGTTCTTCTTCTTCTATTCTAAGTTTCTATCTTATCTATTCTCACCTTCTAATTTCTTTCATTAATTACCGGGATTTTTCAATGTTTTGGTTATCGACATCGAGCTTATGTCGATAACCAAAGTCGCTAAAAATCCGGGTCGTTACACTTACATATGAACATATATATAGGCATATGGATCTAACATAAAGCATATGAATATATATATATATATGTAGATCTTGACTTGGATCTAACATAATACATACAACTTGCATTAATCATATAAATATATATATATATGTAGATCTTAACATGAAACATATAACTTGCATATGATATTGATAGTTTCATTCTTAATCTTTAATAGATCCAACACCAAGTCCAATAAGCCACAAACAATCCAAGACAATTCATGATAAAATCATCACAAGAAACAAACGTGAATTAACATCGTCAATATTATACAACATGGTATAATTCTATTTTCACTTTATATCAGATCACGTCTTAAATTTATTTACATCTAAAAGATAACTACACTTACAAAAGACAACCTTTATTTCTGGAATCTGTATTCTGAAGTTGAAATGCTCGCCTTTGATGTAGACAATCGTTGTTTTAGTTTAATTTTGATTTGATTTGGTTTGTCTCTTTTAATTTGCTTCAAGTTGAACGGCGGCTACTCGAGGTTGTCCAACGACAGCATGACGGCTCTTGGTTTGATTTTTAATATGATTTAGGGTTGAGGTATTAGGTTGCTTATATAGAAGTTTGATTTATTAGGAATCGTCAGATTAACCTAGAGCAAATCAAAGCCATTCAGACAAGATAGAATAGCCACATCGGCCCTAATGACTTAGTAAGGACACCATCAAAACCAATCAGATGCCACTTGGTGACCATCCGATGCATCAACTATGGTTATTTCATACCCCCCCTTTTCTTTACGTACTATTTTGCTCTTCCTTAGAGCGAATCGGCCCACGGGTTGACAGCCAAACACCGTGAATCAACCCCCAATCGACCCAGCAGGGCTCGGATCGACCTCAAAAATAGGCCGGTTCGGTTATTCCCCCTCCCGATTCGCTATTTTGAACTTTTTTGCATATTTATTTATTTAATTTTTATATATATCTATATATATATATATATTTCTCATATGCATACAAACTTCAAGCACTACAACAAAAACACCATATTACAACTTTAATTTTACAACGGTGGTAAACGCACCGTTGTAATAAATGGGTTTTTACAACGGTGGTAAAAGCACCGTTGTAATAAATGGTTTTTTACAACGGTGGTATAAACACCGTTGTAACTACAACAAAAACACCATATTACAACTTTAATTTTACAACGGTGGTTAAAGCACCGTTGTAATAAATGTTTTTTACAACTTTTTTCCAGAAAAGTTGTAATAAATTTATTTTTAACAACTGTGTTATTTTGACAGTTGTAATAAAAGCCTATCACAACTTTTATTTTTTGACTGTTGTAATATATGACTATATTCTAATATTAATTATTTTCATTAAATAATTTTTAATAATTAATATTTACAACTAATTACTAATTATTAATTAATAACATATATATTAATATTAAATATTTAATTAAAAATACTTCAATAAATAAATAATTCATGCTAATAATTAGTAATTGACAACCAATTAGTAATTATTAATTAATAATCAATAAATACGTATTAAATATTTAATTAAAAATACATCAATAAATAAATATTAAATATTTAATTAAAAATAATTATTTATAACTACTTCATTATTAAGTACTGTAATTAATTAGTAAGTAATAACTAATGAGCGGTTAATAATCAATTAAATAATAATCAATATATAAATATTAAATATTTAATTAAAAATAATTATTTATAACTACTTCATTATTAAGTACTAGTAATTAATTAGTAAGTAATAACTAATGAGCGGTTAATAATCAATTAATTAATAATCAATAAGTAAATAACAATTAATAAATATTTAATTTATAATTAATCATGACTATTAGTAGTAATTAATATTTAGTATATAATATTTTTTTAATAAGTGATCGTTGTTGAAAGTTTTTCCAAAATCTTTTGTCAAATATGATCCCTACGGAGGGGGGGTCCAGGGGGGGTGGCAACCCCCCAAGGTGGGGGTGCGGGGGCAACGCCCCCGCTAACTGTTGAATTTGAATCTTACTCAAAATAACAACAATCGTTAATTAAGTAACAATTGTAAGTTAAAAATCAGTAAATAATAATAATAATAATTTATAATTAACTAAAATAATAATTGAAATTAATGATAAAAACATATATTAAATAAGTAATAGCTCCGCGCTACAGCTATTTTTAGGGACAGTTTAACATATGTTAACTACGCGTAACATATGTTAACTACGAAAAACAATTGGAGTGATCATCAATATAATGTTGATAGTTGGCGGTTTGGCGCTAAAGCATCATTTTGACGCGTTCTTTAAAATAGAGCAAAAAGGCGAAGCCCACCTGTACTTCGAATAGAAGGCAAACGTTAGGGAGGGGAATTTCATTTTGGCTCCACACCGAAATTTTGGCTCCAAAATTAAAATTTTGGCTCGTAGGCCCATTAATTTTCCTTCAGCCTCCTTGTTTAACATAATCACACATACCAAGAAATCGTCTCGTCTTCTTCAAAACCCTCGCCGCCTATTCTTTTTCTTTCCCGTCATCTGGTTCTTCCTTCTCTTCGCAAATTAAATCAGTAATTCGGTTTTAAATTCGAAGGTGGATTGCACGATAGATCTACATATGGATCTGGTAAGACCCGATTTGGAATGGCATCGCCTTGGGCTGTCATGCTTCGGCCGAGAGCTGTGGGGAAGTGACATGGTGGCTGTTGAATTGGTGTTTGGTGCGATGAGATATTTTGTGCGATCAATTGGGGTTGACTGGCAAATTTGGGTACGGTAATCGGGGTTGATGAGGCTGATTGATGGTTGCGGATGTGCTCTGGTTATCGTTGTTTGGCGAATTTGGGTACAGTGCTCCGGTTATCGCTGATTGATGGCGGTTTGGGTAAGCTTCCAATATCGTGATCACCATTAATATAGCTAAAACTATAACCAGTCTAGTTCAAAGCGGTTGATTAGAATACTGTTAGTTTTTCTTTTTCGTGTTGTTTCTATTATTATTTTTGTTCGATTTTATTTATTTTGCCTGAGAAACTGTAGTGGCAAGTCTTGATCAAACAAGTCAATTGATGGTAGACAAAACAGTAATAAAATCAAACAAAACTGCAATCTAGACTGGAAAACTAACAGTATTAGCTATATTAACAGTAATAAAATCAAACAAAACAGTTTTGTTTGATTTTATCCCATGTTATTTTATTCTGCCATTTCCATTTCCCAAGTCTTTTCCTAGACTGTAATAATATTTTGTTTGATCAAGACTTGCCACTACCATTTTGTTTGATTTTATTTATTTTACTATGTTAGAAATGACTATATTTTTTAGTACTTCAGAAGAAAATGGCACAAATAGATTGGCATTGTTAACTTAAGATATAGCACAAATAGAATGGCAATAGAGAGGTTGAAAGAGATCGGATGCTACAGAGGAACCAGATATGAGTCAGGTCTTCCATGTCGAGGTCAGAGAACACACACCGACCGTAGGACAGCTGCAAAAAGAAAACAATTGGAACTTGCTCTCAAGAATGTCTTGCATCATTCAAAATGTATTGACAACGATGGCGCAGGGGAAGAGTATGATGTTGAAAAAGGTTGGCAAGAGGCGAGCAAATGGACTTTGTAGTTGCTTTATGTATTTGAGATGCTTGTATGATTTATAAATTCAGAAAATTATGTAAAAAAATGATGAGAGTTTGAAAATTCTAATATATCATTTTGATTTATGCTTTAAGTTTGTTTGATATTTTCAGTTTTGTAGATAATATGTTCTGAAATGAGTTCTTTTATTAGTAATATATATATATAATGTGTTCATATATTACAACTCTAAAATAATACTTGAAATAAAATATATTACAACAGTTATACACAGTGGTAATAAAGTTTATTACAACGGTGTAAAACAGTTGTAAAATACACATTTTACAACGGTGCTGCAACGGTGCAAAAAAGTTGTAATATGTTCCAGTCTATTACAACTTCTTTATACACGACGGTGGCTCCACCGTTGTAAAAAGTCTTTTACAACTGTTTTCCACCGTTGTAATATGGTCATTTTGTTGTAGTGAAGGCTTAATAAATTCTTCATAAGATATCCGTTTTATGCAAACCAAATGTCTATCTTGACCAAAATTTTGAGATGAACGTAATAGCGCAACCCATTTCACTTAATTCTTTTTCTAAAAATTAAGTGTTCTTGAATTTGTTAATTTTAATATTCTCAGAAAATTCGGGGTGTTACATTCTCCTCTCCTTAAAGGATTTCGTCCCTGAAATCTTCAAGTTAAGAAGAATGCATCTTAACATCCAATCATCCATCTACTCATCCATCATCCACAAGCATCCATTGTCCTTAAAATACTTCTAATGCCATATGAACATATGCAGAGTGTGTGTATATGTCTCTTGTCTAGTGCAAAATCAGGCGGTCTACTGATCTAGTTGACCTCCTTAATGTGAATCATGAGAGTGCCATAAGTCCATTATGCATGCAATTTTTCCTATTCATAATTCTACAGAGTGCACAATCATTCATACAAATGCAACGTCCATATGATAACACACAAAGTTTCAATCCACATACAATTTCATGCGTTCATATGCAAATGCAATATGAAAGTGATTGAGCCGATCTAGAACCTAATGTGTATGTGCATATGCATCCACGAGCAATCACTAGCAACCACTTGCAACCACTTTACAACCATCAACCATAACATGTTTCAAATACATGTTTACATCCATTGATTTCTACTAAGGATCAAGAAATAGGACCGATAAGATAACTAAACATGAATAAACTTATGATAAAGGAGAGATCAAAGATGTACCCTCAAAAAGATAAGGGCAGGCTGCGCGTATCTTGCTTTCGGTCTCCCAAGTCGCGTCTTCTTCATTGTCACTCCATTGTACTTTAACAAGCTTGACTTCATGGTTGCGTAGCTTTTTGACTTCCGTTCCCAAGATACGAGTTGGGATTCTTCTCACTGTTGCTTCTCATTCCACTACTTCCTCTTCCAGTATCTTTGGTTCCACCACTTCCGCAGACTCATGTAAGCAATTTCGTAGGTGAGAAAAATGAAAGACATTGTGAACTCCAGCCAACTTTTCAGGTAGTTCTAATCTGTAGGCTATCGTCCCAATTCTTTCAATGATAGGAAATGGTCCTATGAATCTAGGTGCCAATTTCCCTTTGGATCCAAAGCGAACAACATTCCTCAAAGGAGATACTTTAAGGAACACTCTGTCTCCAACCTCAAACTCAAGGTCGGTCCTTCTTTTATCTGCATAGGACTTCTGTCTATCTTGAGCAGTCTTCATTCGTCTTCTTATTAGGTCCACCTTTTCTGAGGTTTCCCTAATCATGTCTGGCCCAAGTATAAGCTTATCTGTGGATTCCCACCAACAGGTTGGTGATCGACACGGTTTCCCGTATTAGGCTTCGAAGGGTGACATGCCTATTGTAGCTTGGTAGCTATTTTTGTAGGCGAACTCCACCAGAGGAAGATGATCTTCCCATGTCCCTCCAAAGTCAAGAACAAACAATCTCAAGAGGTCTTCTAAGACTCTCTTCACCCTTTCTGTCTGTCCATCGGTTTGGGGGTGGTAGGCTGTGCTTAAACATAGTTGTGTGCCTACAACCTCTTGCAAACTCTTCCAGAACTTGCTTGTAAAGATAGGGTCTCGATCGCTTACTATGCTGGAAGGTATCCCATGCAGTCGAACTATCTCTTTAAGAAATAGAGATGCTAGAGATGAGGCAGTCCTTCTACTTTTGACAGGTATAAAGTGAGCGCTTTTTGTGAGCCGGTCCACTATTACCCAAATACTGGTATTGCCCCTTCTTGACCTAGGAAACCCATCAATAAAGTCCATTGAAATGCTATCCCATTTCCACTGTGGGACCTCTAGAGGATGAAGCAAACCACCAGGCTTCTTCTGCTCCGCCTTGACCTGCTGGCATATCATGCACTCAGAAACGAATTCAGCTACGTCCCTCTTCATGCCATTCCAAAAGAAATATCTTTTGATGTTTTTATACATTTTTTCTCTTCCTGGGTGTATGGTCAGCTTTGAATGGTGTGCTTCTTCTAGAACTGTTTTCACTAAATCTGTTACTTGTGGGACGCATAGCCTTCCATCACGTCTCAACCATCCCTTATCATTATCTATTGAAGTGACTCAAAGTCTCACCCCTAATCAGCTTATCTATCACATCTACTAGCTGAGGGTCTTCACGTTGTGCGGTTCCTATTGAGTCAAAAAGTGTAGCCGCACTTCCAGCGTTGCTAACAAGCCAGGTACAAATTCAGAGGAGGGTATAAAGTCAAAATTGGCTATGTACTCCAAGCTTTGCCTTTCTACAAAGAGAGGGCTTAATGCCAGCTTCTTTCGACTTAGAGCGTCTGCTACCACATTGCCCTTTCCAGGAGTATAGAAAATATCAAAATCATATGAGGCAAGAAACTCCATCCATCTTTGCTGCCTCAAGTTGAGATCTTTCTGCGAGAAAAGGTATTTCAACGATTTATGGTCAGTAAACAATTCAAACTTCTCACCTAGGAGATAAATGGCCCCAAGACTTAAGAGCGAAAACGATGGCCGCCAATTCTAGGTCATGGGTTGGGTAGTTTTTCTTATGTGCTTTCAACTGCCTTCCACCATAAGCTACTACCTTCCCTTCTTGCATCAAGAAAGCACCTCATCCTGTACCGCATGCATCCGTGTATATGGTAAACTTCTTGCTCCCATCAGGCAATGTCAGAACTGGGGTTGTTGTTAGAGCCATATTCAAGCACTGGAAAGCAATATCGCAATCCAAATCCCAAGCAAAAACTAGGTTCTTCTTCGTCAACCTTGTAAGTGGAGCTGAGATTTTCACAAAGTCTTTGATGAACTTCCGGTAAAAGCCTGCTAGCCCGAGAAAGCTTCGGACTTCAGTTTCATTTCGTGGAATCTTCCAATCTTGCACAACAACCACTTTTGCGGGGTCCACAGCTAACCCCTCTTTGGACACCACATGTCCAAGGAATCTAACTTCTTCTCTCCAGAAATGGCTTTTAGAGAATTTGGCTTTTAACTGATGTGCACGGAGAGTATCCATGACTTCCCTTAAGTGCTGAGCATGCTCTTCCTCACTCTTCGAGAAGATCAAAATATCGTCCATGAAGACCACCACAAACTTATTGAGGAATTCCCGGAACACCCTGCTCATCAAGTCCACGAAATAGGAAGGTGCATTTGTCAAGCCGAAAGGCATGACAAGCCACTCGAAGAAACCATCCGGGGTCCTAAATGCGGTCTTGTCAATGCTATCCTCAGCCACTCTTAGCTGATGAAACCCGGTAGCCAGATCTAGTTGGGAGAAAACGGATGCACCTACGAGATGATCAAATAGATCGTCAATTCTTGGGAGTGGGTGCCTATTCTTCTTAGCCAGCTTGTTCAACTCCCTATAATCCATGCATAGGCGGAGTGAACCATCGGCTTTGGTCGCGAACACTGCCGGAGCACCCCATTCAGAAATACTCCGTCTTATGAACCCCTTTTCAAGCAGCTCTTTAACTTTCTTGCTGATTTCTTTTCTCTCCCTTGGAGCCATGTGTCTAACGGGTAAAGCAACGGGTTTTGCATTGTCAACGAGGTATATGCGGAAGTCTATCTCCCGCTTCGGAGGTAAGCACTTTACCTCTTCAAACACATCCGAGTATTCACGGACCACTCTAACAGACTGCAAATTCTCAACAGACGCATCAAGAGATTCTAGATTAGCATAACAGAATTCATGAGATTACAAGAGATTTCAAGAGTGTTACCGAGGCGAGTCATGAGTCTAACCACTCTCTTTTCACAATCGAGGACGGCACCATTACTGGATAGCCAGTCCATGCCTAGAATCAACCCATAGCCCGTAAAGCCCAAAACATAAGCATTACATTTAAACCCAACGCTTAAAAATAGAGATTTCCAAATCCAAACAAATCATTGACAAATAAACTGAGCCCCCAATCGGATTTGAAACAACCAAGGGATCCTCTACTATATGGGTGTCTAGGTGCAGAGATTCAACTAAAGCAGTAGACATAAAAGAGTGCGATGCGCCAGAATCAAAGAGAGTACGAACAGGATTATCGAATAGATAAACTAAACTCTCAACAGAAATATGGCTACATCGTTCCTGCAGAGGTGCAACGAGAGCATGAACCTGCCCTCCAGAAGATGATTCAGTCCTCTGTCCCTGCCCTTTCCTTTTTGGGCAGTCCTTAGACAAGTGTCCAGTATCCCTGCACTGGAAACAAGCGCCCAATTTCCTCTTTTTCTTTCTACAGTCCCTAGCCAAGTGTCCAGGTATCCCACAGAAATTGCACTTCATCTTCTTACGGGATTTATTATCCTTCCCGTCTTTCTTGGGGTCTGTCTTCTTTTTCTGAGATCCATCTTCTTTCTTGTTTTGAGGCTCTTCCTTCTTCACCTCCTTCTTGCCATCTTTGTTCTTCTCTTGCAACAGAGCCATGCCCACCAGTCTCTCATAAGTCGCTCCCATAGGTATGTGGGACATTGTCAAACCTTGCAGTGGCTCATTCAGTCCTTTGGCAAAGTAGAGAGCCTTCTTGTGTGGAGTGTTTACTAACTCCAGTCCAAATCGAGCAAGCTGGTTGAATTTATTGACGTATTCTTTGACCGATAAGCTGCCCTATTTAAGTGATAAGAACTTCTCCATTTGTATACTCTGCTCAGCTTGTGAGAGGAACTTCATTTCAAATCTCACCCTGAAGTCCTCCCAAGTCTCTATCGGTCTTTCAGCATTAGTGACTTCCCACCAGAAGGAGGCCTCGTCTTTGAGCAACCACACCACCAACTGTAGTTTCTGCCTCTCATCTACTTAAAAGATAACGAATAAGTCCTCAGTCTCCTTGAGCCAGTTTCTGGCTTCCACGAATGATTTTCTCCCCTTAACGTCTTTTCCACCCATGGATCTAAAGTCTCTACAGATCTTTGAGAAAGCATTTCCTCTCGGAGGAGGAGGAGCAACAGCTGGGGGAGGAGGAATGTCTGCTGGGCCCGCGTTATTGGCCTTAGCTTCTATGTATCTCTTGAACCAGCCAGGTATCGGTACACCCTCTGGAAGGTTAAGATCCCCAGATATGCTGAAACAAAAAGGAAAGATTCAAAATGAAGAATAGAAAGATAATTCATATGGCTTTGGGGATTATGCCTTTTTAAATTAACACTTTTTCTTGAAAATGCTTCTTTATGACTTCTTTTTAGAAAATAGTGTCAAAATTTTTATCCGATCTGGTAACCTTTAGCTCTGATACCAAGTGTAACACCCCACCTCCGTTAAGGTCACTCTCAAAGGGAATGCCTTAACTTCGGTGGAGCGTTTTAAGGTACAAGATACTAATAAATTACAAGACAGAAAATTTATGCAGCGGAAAAAGATCAATATTATTTCATAAATACTTGTTCAACACAACAATTCAACAACTGTTTCAACCTTCCAAATTATTACAACTTTTCGTTTGTCTTGAAAACATAAAGAAGCAATAATGAAAATAAAATGACATAAATCCCCAATAAGTGCTTGACCATAGCCGTAGCTCAAAAAGGAAAGTCCAAGCCTTACATCTACGGTCTTCAAGCTTTGGCTAAACTGGACTAAGCAGAAGCGTTTCCTCCCTGCGGACCTGAGGGGGGGAACGGAAGAAAAGAAGCTAAAGGAAAATGGGTCAAACATAAGTCTGGTAAGCCCAGTTATTTAATAACATGTAAACAAGATACCACAAGGATAGGGTAGTCCTAAAACGAGGTAAAGTAAGATTTAACTAGATTTGGCTATCGCACCCACTTTTACTTCTCTGCACCCACTAAGAGCTGTATAACTAGAAATGTATGTTCATGATTAAGTGATCCCATTCATGTATTGATCGGCTCCTACTTGCATTCATGTATTCCCGGTGTCATGCGGCCCCACGTGATTTTAAAGTACTTGTGCTGGTTTCAGTATAGGGTGTATCAAGTCCTATAATAGCAACCATGGCACGATCAAAAGATGCACAAGTGTACGCCTGGTGCCCAATGCCTGCTTTTTCCACTCTAGAGCCCGTGCAAGCCCGTACTCCGTCGAAACCTACACTGACCCACCTAACCGCCGCCCTTTGACCGCTTATATTCAGCCCAGTAATCGTGCCCCACCCTGCCTAGTTCAGGGTACCTTGATACATCCATGTGGGTTACTGCTGAAACGGGTCCTCGTTACTAGGGTTTTTCTAGTCAACATGCTAAATTGGTTAAGTGTCCTTGGTTTGACTTAACCCCTATCAATCTTGTCTAGTTAACATGTTAAGTTGGTTAAGTGTTTCCTCAATTACTTAACCCCACCAATCTTGTCTTGTTAACATGTTAAGTTGGTTAAGTGTTCCCTTAATTACTTAACCTCACCATTTCTAGCTTGATTGTTCATGATCGTTAATTAATTAATTAATTAAAGCACCAACCACTCACATTAGACAGGTATTGTTGTGGTTACTGGATGTGCCGGTCGGTTCCGGGCAATTTTACACCACAACTCAGTCTAACCTCGAGTCTTTCTGGGCTTGATGCACTAACCTCTCACATTAGACAGGTATTGTTGTGGTTACTGGATGTGCCGGTCGGTTCCGGGCAGGTTTACACCACAACTCAGTCTAACCTCGGGTTAGGCATATTCATCTTTTACATTTTATATATGTGAATTTCTATAATTGTTTCATGTCACATATTTTAATTATGCTCAAGACTAATGGTATAAACTATACCATTCATGGCCTTAACCATTTACATGGTTTTGGGCCCACCTACATTATTAACATGTTTTGATTTAATAACTGTCCCAACCTTACACCCGTTTGTTCGTTCGTATTAATCACATTAAGTCATTGGGCCCGCATATTAGCCCAATTTATAAACAAGAGGTAAAGAAGGGAACATGCATAATATAGATTCAACCAAACATGTAAATTTTGCATAAAACTTTATTCATATAATTTAGCATGTCACATGAACTTGCATATAATTTAGACTTAGATAATCATAAGCCTAAAACATGTTAATATGTAGATCTAGGCATGTGTGAACATAGCCTCAATTATAAAATAGCATATGACATAATCATGACATGTCCAATCCCAAGGCATGTATAATTTTAACATTAACATATAGGTGTGTACTAGATCTAACAAGGTGAACTTGCATAAGTCCACTTTACAAACATGCATATAAATATAGATCTAGTTTTGGATTTAACATGTAACTTGCGTATGAACATATGTATAATTAGATCGTGAGATGGATCTATCATAAAACATATAACTTGCATTAATCATATGAACCTAGATAGATCTTGACATGGATCCAACATAAAACTTGTAACTTGCATATGAACATATATATAGGCATATGGATCTAACATAAAGCATATGAATATATATATATATATATATATATATATATATATATATAGATCTTGACTTGGATCTAACATAATACATACAACTTGCATTAATCATATAAACATATATATATATATATGTAGATCTTAACATGAAACATATAACTTGCATATGATATTGACAGTTTCATTCTCAATCTTTAATAGATCCAACACCAAGTCCAATAAGCCACAAACATTCCAAGACAATTCGTGATAAAATCATCACAAGAAACAAACATGAATTATCATCGTTAATATTATACAACATGGTATAATTATATTTTTCACTTTATATCAAATCACGTCTTAAATTTATTTACATCTAAAAGATAACTACACTTACAAAAGACAATCTTGATTTCTGGAATCTGTATTCTGAAGCTGAAATGCTCGCCTTTGATGTAGACAATCGTTGTTTTAGTTTAATTTTGATTTGATTTGGTTTGTCTCTTTTAATTTACTTCAAGTTGAACGGCGGCTACTCGAGGTTGTCCAACGGCAGCATGACGGCTCTTGGTTTGATTTTTAATATGATTTAGGGTTGAGGTATTAGGTTGCTTATATAGAAGTTTGATTTAATAGGAACAGTCAGATTAACCTAGAGCAAATCAAAGCCATTCAGACAAGATAGAATAGCCACATAAGCCCTAATGACTCAGCAAGGAGTCTATCAGAACCAATCAGATGCCACATCTGCCTTAGAGCGAATTGGCCCACGGGTTGACAGCCAAACACCCTGAATCAAACCCTAGTCGACCCAGCAAAGCTCGGGTCGACCTCAAAAATGGGCCAGTTCGGTTATTCCCCCTCCTGATTCGTTGTTTTGAACTTTTTTGCATATTTATTTATTTAATTTTTATATATATCTATATATATATATATTTCTCATATGCATACAAACTTCAAGGCTTAATAACTTCTTCATAAGGTATCCGTTTTATGCAAACCAAATGTCTATCTTGACCAAAATTTTGAGACGAACGTAATAGCGCAACCCATTTCACTTAATTCTTCTTCTATAAATTAAGTGTTCTTGAATTTGTTAATTTTAATATTCTCAAAAAATTCGGGATGTTACAGAAATGGGTACCTGATCAATTTATAAACTTGGATTTTTATCTACAAATTAACTTCATACTATACTTCTCTTTATTTGCTTTGTAATGTCGCTGGTTCCATGCGAATCAGAATTGACCCAGTAATGATCAAATGAAGTTTTGGTGAATAAAGAGAGAAGGAAAGTAAAACTGTCGACAATTATCATCAAATTGCATCCACATGTTAGACTATTTTGTCCTAAATTATTTTCTAGATTGTTGTCCTCATTCTCGCGGTCGTTTTGATTGGTAGATCATCAAATTACAATCAAAATTAAGCGAGATATGGCAGTTTGAAGTTTGCAATTCAAATCAGAAAATTAGTACGGGATTTTCCGTTTTCCTCTTACTGTTTCGACTTGCTGCACCCCAATACCATCCAAATTCATCCCCAAACTATTACTAGATCGTAGTCCTTGAATTCCTCTTCGATTTTCCGCTGATTTCGTCCAATTCCATTAAGAAATGAAGAAGTTATGCCTCTTAAAAGTTTGATTGAAAGCGAAAAACAAGAAGAAGAAGAAGAATAGAAAAGATTGTGAAGAGACATGACTTTTGGGTTTCTATACAGTAGTTGAAGTGTCCATTCATTCAAAATTCAAATTCAAATTCAAATTTTGCCTCCAAGTTGGTTGAACTACTAAATCTTTAATATCTTTCTCTGAGACGACCCGAACTTCCCTGTGAAGGAAAGCACGGATAGAATTGAGTACAAGACAAAATAGAACGCAGACGGCAGAACATTTCATTGTTATTACAACAATTCCATCAGATTACAAGAATATACAGAGTGTGAATAAATATTATACAACAGAAAAATATCAGAGATTACATTAAATTACTAGCAGCGGAAAAATATACAAAACACAACTGAAAGTGATACACGGATACAGAGCTTTCCGAGCATCGTTCCAGCTGTAAATCAGGACCCTGTGGATATAAATCTGCAAAACCAAAACTACTAGCTGCCCATGCGGAAAATAGGGGCACCCAGAGTTTAGGTTAAAACAATAAACTCCAGGTCAGTCATGTGACTGGTGTGAGAACAAAAAAAGTTATTAATCTTTATTTTTAAAGTTAGGTAAATCAAGGGACCACGCCGTATAACACGGAACGAGTTTCCTTCCAAGAATACCAGTGCATAAAACAAACAGCGCAATGCTAAATAAAGAAAAATGAAGCTGTTATAAGACCCAGGTCCCATCACACAATGCAACGCAAGCCAGAGGATAGGGTTTTTACCTTATAACAGCCAAAGCATGCTTGATACGTTTAAAACACATTATTTTGATATTACTATAAGTGTATAGTGTCAAAACAATTTCACATCATAAATATCAATCATAGGCGGCATTAATGACCCATACCACTATGTCGCCATACTAGGTTCTACAAATAAAACCGCACTATCACGTATTGGAAATTGGATTTCCGTCATGAGCCGAGGCAAGGGGCAAGCTCCTCTCCGCGTTCGAGACACTCTAGCAATGCCTCAGGACCCCACTCTGATCCTTTTGAACCTCCAAGGCCGGTCCTCTCTTACTTTTGAGGATTAATTATTCCTGAACACACGTTTCCCGGTCCTTACAGACCTATATCCGAGGCGCCTCGTATCCAACAACCACACAGGTGAAAAGTATATAAATGTCAGGGCTGGTAGGTCACTGACACCACCCTAGCTAGAAAGAAACATCGTGCACTCCTTGGGTCCGTATCCCGTTTTTGACTCATACCGGGTGTGAAACTCACGAATCAAACGTTACACAAAGCTACGCCACAAAGGCCGTGCTTCGATCATCAACCACAAGACTTTGCTTTTCAACGGAAGCCTCGATCAATTGCCACTTAGGCATGCCACACAGGCAATTCACTCCATGCGTTTGATATCCATCAATATATAACCCCTGAGCTCGTACGTCTCAGAGAAGGGCGTTAAGCAAGAGAATAAATTCTCCGCCGCCAAACAGATATATATTTAATAGAAATCAATCACACGGACTAAAATCGAATGTCAGACACACAGTCCATTTACAAGTCCGTTCTGGGTCTGAACGAAACCGGAGGCACCTAGTGCCCCGCATATCCATCGATCTCCAAGTACGTCTGGACGATCACCAACTGTTTCCATCTTCTTGGGTGTACAGCCCAATCAAGATCATCAGTAATCACCCAAACGACGTGAAGACTTCCGATCTTCGACCATCGTCTTCATCTTCGACTTATCGTCGTATCAGTTATTCAGAATGGGATAAACCCGGTCTTTCCGAATAACTCGCGTATATTTTAAATAAGTGTTACACAAACACAACATACGCCTCATTCCAATTCATCAGTCACTAACCGTAAATTAATCCAGAGAATAATTCCCCAAATATTAACCCCGAAGGCCGAAACCAACATCAGATCAATACCCAGAAAACCATTCTGCTTGGCTAACCGACAGTTAGTTTCTAAATTTCACATTCATAGGGAAAGGTTCCCATTAATTTTATCCAAGATAAATTCCTTGAATTTATTCTCTAATCTCCTTTTAAATTTCGATTCAACTAGTCGGGATTAACGAACCTTACCGAAGTAATCATTGGTTTTAATTTCCCAATCCCAACCTATTCATCCCATGAAGTAAAACTGGTAATACTTCATATCTAACACCACGGTGTTATCGGTAAATTCAATTACATTTCACGTTCAAATCTAATTAAAGATTTAACTATCGCCTGGAGCAAAACTGGTGATACTCCATTCTCGATCATTTCAATCTAATTAAAGATTCATTAAAACTCCACTTAGTTTTAATCTTTAACTGGGTTAAAGAATCAGTGTCATTTAAAATACAGTTCCCGATAGACCCAAAACACATTTCATTAATTATCGGGTTAAAGAACGAGTGTTATTTAAAACGCTGTCCACGATAAACCCAAAAATCAATATTAATTCAATTCCAATTAAATATTATTTAATTGGTACACTTCATTAAATCTAAATAAACAGATTTAATCTTTTCTCAACTGGGTTCAAGAACAGTGTTAGTCAAGACACCATTCACGACAAACCCAAATCACATTTGATATTAAATACAAGGCTTTGAATAGAAAATATCCCGGCTTATATTCAATATCAAATTCTACGACCAACAAATATCGTGTTGGAAATAACGATATATATATCTATATCTTTCAAATTTCCATAACAACATCTGTATAATCACGGAATCCAACATCGAAATATTCCGAAGACAATTTCGATTCAAATCCATCCCAATGCAATCATTGGAAATCCTGGTTATTTTCAAAACCATTTCAAATTCAATTTATTTATCTAAAAATAAATAGAATTATAATTCTAGTTCAAAACTAGTTTATTTCGATAAAAATCTATTTTTATCTTTTCAAATATGGAGTTTTTCATCCCAAATCTTCACAAATCATTTCTTATGATTTTACACAAATTATTACTATTTTTAATAATTTTATCAAGGCCCGTACAGTCGATTTCCATCAATGGCCATCGAACTGCACTTATAGCGACCTTTTTCAAATTTGATTTGGACATAATTCCAAATCCAATTGTTAGATTTCTAATTTCTAATATTCGTTAGAAAGCTCTTTTCGATACGAACCCAACGGTTCCGGTTTTAGGAGAATCCGACGGTCGGATCTCCCGCAATGTCCGTTTGAAATAAATGGTCGAAATTCACGAACTGCCGCGGCGCGTTCTATTCAGGCCATTATATTATATATATAATATATATTTCGTCGATTACTATTTAAAACGAATTTTATAAATAGTTTTGAATTCGTTTTAAAAAACAATTTCAACTTCCATTTCAATCCAAAGCAAAATTGAATTCTTCCTTATAAATTCGTTTTAAAATTCATTTCTATTCAATTCAATTCATTTCGAAATCGTTTTCAATTCAATTTATTTCGAAATCGTTTTCAATTCAATTTATTTCGAAATCGTTTTCTATTCAATTCATTTCGAAATCGTTTTCAATTCAATTTATTTCGAAATCGTTTGAATCAGTTTCCGTTAAATTTACATTTAAATCACTATATTGAATTTTAAATGTACATTTCAAATTACCGGGGTCACATACTAACTCGAAAAATTCCAGAAAAATATTTTCTAGCTTCGTATTGACGATACGGTCCTAACAAGACTAGTTTCGTCGAATTCTGAGACCGTTGGAAAAAAGGCCAATTTCTAGTCGATTAAAATCAACTAAAACTGGTCAAACGCGTTTTCCTTTGCCACGCTCACATATTGATTCCAAAAATTATGAAATTTGGAATCTAGCAATAATTTGACAACACGGACCTAACAAAACTGGTTTCGTCGAAATCCGAGGTCGTTTGCAAAATTTCTATTTTTAAGGGCCTGAATTCCATAGCGACTATTCAGAATTTTCAACTGGACATATCTTTTGATTCCCGCTATGAAATCTCGATTTTTCGGATTCGTTGGAAAGATATCATCAATTAGATCCTATTATTTTTGGTTTTACTAAAATCCGGATTGTTTTGCACCCGGTACATTCAATTGAAGTTTGAAATCGAATTATCGAACTACCGCGCCATTTTCAATTCTATTTATAATTATATATAATTATTTATATTCTAACGACGACGCGTATAATATATACGTTGTAATATATTCAAAATAAATTTTCTCGTCGATATTATTTAAAATAATCTATTTTAAATATTCAAAATTCGCGAAAATTGCCAAAATAAAAATTTTAAACTGGCCCAGATTTCCGGGTTATTACATTCTCATATGATCTTCAAATTCAGCAAATGAGCATACCATCATGATAAAAAAAACGAGCTCATCGTCAAATTCTGAAAGATGTGAACGTATGGTTCATAGCAATGGAAGGACAACAAATTGGAAGATTTCTAAAAGAGGTACGTCTTAATTAAATTTTAAATTTTTTGGTTGAATGGATGTTTTGTTTGCTTTGCTTTATTTTGAATTTGAAATTTAAAACTTTAAAATTCAAACATGAAATTTGAAATTTGAATTTCGAAAGTCAAAATATCAATAAAATAATAAATAATAAATATAATAATAAAATAAATTTTGGATGTTTGTTTGGATTAATATTATTTCAGGAAATAGTTAAACCTGAAATATAAATCGATGATTTAAAACCAAAGTCACAAAACCATATGTTATTTGAAATTTATGCATGTATGTCGACATACATATGTCCTTATGTCAACATAAAAGCTTGTAAAATGAAATTCAAACTTTTGAGTTTCAAAAGCTTAACCTTTCAAACTTCCCTCCATCGTTTGAATAAGAAATGCAAGTTCAAATTCTAGTTATTAACTTTTTATGTCTACTTATTTTTCTTATATCTTGTATCAGAATATATATAGATTAATAAAATTATTAATAGGATTGAAATAATTTAAACTTTTCAGACATTTGATATTGTTGTAAAATATAAGTTTATATATCTTTAGCATACATAGTTTAACTTATATATTTTTCACATATAATAACAATTTTGGGTTACATTATAATAAATACTATTTGTAACTTCATACTAATTTTGATTTATATATTTAACTTAATATTTTATAGAAATATATATATATATATATGATTTTTATGTCTTAAAAATATATCTTAAATATAAGAAATTATAGCTTTATGTATTTCTTTATATTATCTGTTTTCATTAAAGTAATTTTGTTATAACTATATATTTCTTTTAAAGTTTGAACATATAAATTGTTCTTTAGCAAATAAATATGTTTGTATTTCTAAAGTTTGAATTTAAAATTAATTTATATCAACAAGATTATTGTATATCTCATAGTAAATTAAATTTTAAATTCTTTTCAAAATCAGGTTTTATATACTATTATGAATATATGTTTATAGTCTACTTTATATAATTTTATATTCTCTTTAAAAAGATCTTCAATTCTTACTATATTTACCTTACTAATATTATTTAACTCCATAATTATTTTGAATATTTTGCTACCTATCATGAATTAATTAAAATCTTAATTTCTTTCATTAGCATCATTAGCTTTAGTCTAGAAATTAATATTACCTTTGTTTGATTGAAATAGTTTATAATATATGTAGAATTTTGAATATCTTTTACCAAAATAAATATAATCACCAAATCATTCTTCATAGTATCATTACCCATCTTATTTAAAATCAAACATCATTAAAGTGCATCACAAATTAAAATCATTTACATCACAAATTGCATTTCATTCAATATACCACTTCATATAGTTTAGCATATGTCATACTATATTATTACCAACACATTGTACTACATGTTAACTTTAACTCCACAAATAACAAGTATACATAACATATTCACTTTGTCTTGATTAATTTGATTGACTTATTTAACTTGATTGAACTGGTTGGCTTGATTGAATTCATTGGCTTGATTGAATTAATTGGATTGATTGACTTGTTTGGTTTGTTTGACTTGTGTAATAAACCGGAAATCCGAACCAATTTAAAAAATTTATTTTGGCAATTTTAGTGAATTTTGAATATTTAAAATGAATTATTTTAAATAATAACGATGAGAAATTTATTTTGAATAGAATTAGAACGAATACATTTATATAGATCGTCGTTAGAATACAAATAATTATTTTTAATTATAAAAGGAATTGGAAATGGCGTGGTAGTTTGAAATTTCGATTTCAAAGTTCAAATGAATGTACAGGATTCAAAATAAACCGGATTTTAGCGAAACCAAAAATATTTGAATAAATTTGAAATTATCTTTCCAACGAATCCGAAAAATTGAAATTTCATAGCGGGGATAAAAAGTTATGTCCAGTTGAAAATTCAGAATAGTCGTTGTGGAATTCCAGCCCTTAAAAATAGCAATTTTGCAAACGACCTTGGTTTTCGACGAAACCACTTTTGTTGGATCCGGGATGTCAAATTATTTCTAGATTACAAAATTCGTAGTTTTTGAAGTCAATATGTGAGCGTGGCAAAAGAAAATGTGTTTTGTCAGTTTCTATCAATTTGGTCGACCTGAAAATGACCATTTTTCAAACGATCTCAGAATTTGACAAAATTAGTTTTGTTAGCACCGTATCGTCAATATGAAGCTAGAAAATATTTTTTGGGAATTTTTAGAGACTGTATGTGGCCCCGATAAATTGAAATGTGCGTTTAAATTCAATACATAAAGATTTATATTTTAAATTCAACGGAAAATGATCGTAATATTCGAATTGGCCTGCGATACATATCCCATTGTTTTCAGAATGGGGGTAAATAGCTAGGGGCGACAATCGGCGGGTCTCGTTTAGAGTTCGTGTTAAAAAGTCACTTTTATAAACTATTAAAATATTTAAAATTAAATAAACCCCTCCTCCACTTTTCTTTTGAAATCAAACCCCCTCACTACGTTCGAAAGCAGAAACGATAAAGAAAAGAAAAAAAAGGAAAAAAAAGAACGCTCAATCTCTCTAGCCTCCCCCCCAATCGCGATCTGCCTCCCCCCCCCCAACGTCGCGCCGCCCCGCTTTCTCCTCCTCCCCCTAGTCGCACCCCCTCCTCCTCATCGTTGACCAAACCGCATCCTTCCCCAAAATAGAGGCCCCCTGAAGCCCTAAACCCCTAAAACTGCCGCTTCCACCTTCCCCTTGGCCCACCGCGGGCCGACCGAGCCCCCTCTGCCAACTGCAAGCTCCAACAGCCCCTGCACCCATCCCCACCTCCAAACCCCTAAAGATTATATTTTTATTATATAAAATATTATATTTAATGCTTATGCAGTTGTGTGGTGCACTTTGGATGATGGTTGATTATTTATCATTGCAATTATATACATGTGTTGTAGGGAATCCATATAATTAACATTATATGGTAATTGATTGGGCCTCATTCCAAGTTGGAAAATAAAATATATATTCATGTGTTGAATAAAAGAAAATTCATGTGTTGAATAAAAGAAAATTCATGTGTTGAAAAAAAAAATCATGTGTTGAATAGAAGAAAATTCATGTGTTGAATAAAATATATATTCATGTGTTGAATAAAAGAAAATTCATGTATTGAAGAAAATATTCATTTGTTGAATAGAATAACGAAGTTATTGAAATATATAAAGTCGTGTTGATTAGATATGCGCCATTTTGACGCGAACGATATTTATATCGATTATATTCGTTTTTATAATGAATATCGAAAAGGAATTGATTTCAAAATATAATATTTTGAAAATACTACCATTTATATATCGATGATATGGAATATTCAATTTTGATTTGAAATTGAATATGAAGTTGAAATCGTTTTGAAAACGAATTTAAAACGATTTATATAATACCTTTTAAAAGGAAATCGACGAAATATATATAATATATATATCATATATATAATGGCCTGAATAGAACGCGCCGCGCAGTGGCAGTTCGCGAATTTCGACCATTGACTTCGAATGGATATTCCGGGAGATTTGACCGTCGGATTCTCCTAAAACCGGAACCGTTGGGTTCATATCGAAAAGAGATTTCTAACAAATGTTAGAGATTTGAAATCTAACGGTTGCATTTGGAATTATATCCAAATCAAATTTGGAAAAGGTCGCTATAAGTGCAGTTTGATGGCGTTGATGGAAATCGACTGTACGGGCCTTGATAAAATTATTAAAAATAGTAATAATTTGTGTAAAATCATAAGAAATGATTTGGAAAGAATTGGGATGAAAATTTCCATATTTGAAAAGATAAAAATAGATTTTTATTGAAATGAACTAGTTTTGAACTAGAATTATAATTCCATTTATTTTTAAAAAATAAATAAATTGGATTTGAAATGGTTTTGAAAATAACTAGAATTTCCAATAATTGAATTGGAATGGATTTGAATCGAAATTGTCTTTGGAATATTTCAATGTTGGATTTCGTGATTATAAAGATATTGTTATGGAAATTTGAAAGATATATTAATATTGTTATTTCCAATACGATATTTGTTGGTCGTAGAATTTGATATTGAATATAAGCTGATATATTTTCTATTCAGAGCCTTGTATTTGATATCAAATGGGATTTGGGTTTGTTGTGAATGGTGTCTTTATTAACACTGTTCTTAAACCGAGTTGAGAAAAAGATTAAATCTTTTTTTATTTCGATTTAATGAAGTATACCAATTAAATGGTATTTAATTGGAATTGATTTTTGGGTTTATTGTGAACGGTGTTTTAAATAACACTTGTTCTTTAACCCGATAATTAATGGAATGTGATTTGGGGTGTCGTGAATGGTATCTTTAGTAATACCGTTCTTAGATCCAACGGAGTTAAGAAAATCAGAAACTAACTGGAGATTAGTTAAGTTGAATGGTTTCCTGGGTATTGATCTGATGTTGGTTTCGGCCTTCGGGGTTAACACTTAGGGAATTATTCACTTGCTAATTTATGGTTAAAGGCTGATGGAATAGAATGTGATTTTGGGTTTATAGTGAATCGTGTTTTAAATGACATTGGTTCTTTAACCCAGTTAAAGACAGGATACGGTTTCCCAAGTTAAACAATCATTAATCTTGATTTTTGGGGAAGATTAAAACCAAGTGGAGTTTTAATGAATCTTTAATTAGATTGAAATGATCGAGAATGGAGTATCACCAGTTTTGCTTCAGGCGATAGTTAAATCTTTAATTAGATTTGAACGTGAAATGGTAATTGAATTTACCGATAACACCGTGGTGTTAGATATGAAGTATTACCACTTTTACTTCATGGGATGAATAGGTTGGGGTTAGGAAATTTAACAAATGATTACTTCGGTAAGGTTCGCTAATCCCGACTAGTTTGGATAAACCATAATTTGGTTTGAATTGATATTCAAAAGAAGATTAAAGAATGAATTTAAAGAATTTATCTTTGATAAAATTAATGGGAACCTTTCCCAAAGTATAAGAATATTTGAATAAAAGAATATTCTGAATTGGAATGAGGCGTATGTTGTGTTTATGTAACACTTGTTTATTATATACGCGAGTTATTCAGAAAGACCGGGTTTATCCCATTCTGAATAACTGATTCGACGATGTGTCGAGAATAAAGACGGTGGTCGAAGACCGGAGGTATTCACATCGTTTGGATAATTACTGACTTGTAAATGGACTGTGTGTCTGACATTGGATATCATTTTGTGTGATTGATGGATATCGGTTGCATGGAGTGGTTTGCATGTGTGGCATGCTAAGATGCAAATGATCAAGGCTTTTATTGAAAAGCAAAGTCTTGTTGTTGATGATCAAAGCACCGCCTATGTGGCATAGCTTTGTGTATCGTTAATTCGCGAGCCTCACACCCCGGTTGTGAACCAGAAACGGGAGAGGACCTTAGGGAGGGCATGCGTTTCCTTCTAGCTAGAGTGGTGTCAGTGACCTACCAGCCTTGACATTTATATTATTTTCACCTGTGTGGTTGTTGGATTGCGAGGCGCCTCAGATATATCGGTGACTATGTGGAGCCGATGGAGTCATTTGGCTCATTTATGCCCCAAAGGGCGGGGAAACGCAGTGTTCAGGCATTTTAATCCACATCGGTGGACCGGCCCTGACAATCCAAGGGACGATGCGTTTTGTTCCTGAGATTTGGGCTAGATTGTCTCGAAGCGGTGAGGACGATCCCTTGCCTCGGTTCATAGATGGAAATCCAACTTCCAAATACGTGATTTTGCGGTTTTAATTGTAGAACTAGTATAGTGACATGATATATGGTACCCATGCCGCCTATGATTGATACATTTATATTTGAAGTTGTTTTCTTCACTTATAGTAATAATAAAAGATGAAATTTCACGTATCAAGCATTCTTTGGCTATCATAAGGGAAAACCCTATCCTCCAGCTTGTGTTGCATTGTGTGATGGGACCTGGGTCTTATAGTAGCTTCATTGTTCTTTATTTAGCATTGCGCTGTTGTTTTATGCACTGATATTCTTCGGAGGAAACCCGTTCCGTGTTATACGGCGTGGTACCTTGATTTACCTAACTTTAAAATAAAGATTAATAACTGTCTTAGTTCTCACACCAGTCACATGAATGACCTAGAGTTTATTGTTTTAACCTAAACTATGGGTGCCCTCATTTTCCGCACGGGCAGCTAGTAGTTTTGGTTTTGCAGATTTATATTCACAGGATCCTGGTTTATAGCTGGAACGATATCCGGAAAGCTCTGTATCCGTATATCTCTTTCAGTTGTGTATTGTATTATTTTTCTACTGCAGTAATATATTTAAATCTATGATATTTCTCTGACGTATAATATTTATTCATACTCTGTATATTCTTGTATTCTGATGGAATTGTTGTAATTAACAATGAAATGCTCTTCTGTTTGTGTTCCGATGTGTGTTGTTCTCAAAGCAATCCGTGCTTTCCTTACTGGGGAAGTTCGGGTAGCTTCATTGTGATATCAGAGCTTTGGTTTACAGAGCTCGGAGAACAAGACACGTTAGAACCAAACGAAAGAATTCATCAGAAATTGGATTAGTAATATCCAATGGGAATGACTCGTTAGAGATTGGATCAGTAGTATCCTAGAACGAGTGTGAAGAGTATATAAATAAAATTGAAAATGAATTTTGTTTTGAAAATCTAAATCAATTAAACGTATTTGATTATTTATTTTATACTGATTTGGACAATCCAATATATAAAGATTTTGCATATACGTCTGATCCATGGGTATTCGAAGTTTTATATACTGGGTAGATATAGAATCACACTCTAGTCGCTCGGGGATAATTCTGATGATGTCCGGACATCATCAGTATTTGTGTTAGATTTTCGAAAGTGAGATTTTTATATATTTCCAATTGACTGGTGTGAGAACCAAAACTAGATAGGGCTATTGTTGTGATTTGGCATCAAAAACATGATTTTCTGTATATGTATCAAAATTATGAATTTGAAAAACTAATCAACTAATTGATTGCTGATTGCATTGTTTGATTATTGGTTGATTAATTAAAATTGGAACCATTTAGCCAAACCAAGTCAAGTATTGAACTGTATTGAGAATTTATCGCATTTGGCATACATGTACATACATGATTATTGGACAGGTCATATCAAGGAGGCTAGAGCAGAAGAATAAAATTGTTTGCCCGACAAATAGGTACATGTTTATTGTATTTCTTGGGTTTGGATAATTTTATGAGCCGCTTGGCTTTTTCTTTTTCTTTTGGACAGGTGAGGGCCATGGGAGGCTATTTGAAATATCCTGAAGCTCCCAGTGCAGGGGAGGTTATGGCGAAATTTTTCGAAAATTTAGGGTGTTAGCCAAATTTTTGAAAATTTTGAAAAAGTTCTTAGAAACTGAAAAGTTGAAGAGCTTAAGCCATAATGAAAATAATGAAAGTTGAGTTGATTTGTAAAACAACTTTCAGCTTCGTTCCTTTTCGGGGACGAAAATTTTTAAGTGGGGGAGATTGTAATAACCTGGAAATCCGAGCCAATTTACAAATTTTATTTTGGCAATTTTAGTGAATTTTTAATATTTAAAATGAATTATTTTAAATAATAACGACGAGAAATTTATTTTGAATAGAATTAGAACGAATATATTTATATAGATCGTCATTAGAATATAAATAATTATTTTTAATTATAAAAGGAATTGGAAATGGCGCGGTAGTTTGAAATTTCGATTTCAAAGTTCAAATGAATGTACAGGATTCAAAATAAATCGGATTTTAGCGAAACCAAAATATTTGAATCTATTTGAAATTATATTTCCAACGAATCCGAAAAATTGAAATTTCATAGCGGGATAAAAAGTTATGTCCAGTTGAAAATTCAGAATAGTCGCTGTGGAATTCCGGCCCTTAAAAATAGCAATTTTGCAAACGACCTCGGTTTTCAATGAAACCTCTTTTGTTGAATCCGGGATGTCAAATTATTGTTAGATTCCAAAATTCGTAAATTTTGAAGTTAATAAGTGAGCGTGGCAAAAGAAAATGTGTTTTGTCAGTTTTTGTCAATTTGGATCGACCTGAAAATTGCCATTTTTCAAACGATCTCAGAATTTGATGAAATTAGTTTTGTTAGGACCGTATCGTCAATACGAAGCTAGAAAATATTTTTTGGGAATTTTTAGAGACAGTATGTGGCCCTGGTAAATTGAAATGTGCGTTTAAATTCAATATATAAAGATTTATATTTTAAATTCAACGGGAACTGATCGTAACAGTCGAATTGGCCTGCGATACATATCCCATTGTGTTCGAAATGGGGGTAAATAGCTAGGGGCGATAGTCGACGGGTCTCGTTTGGAGTTCGTGTTAAAAAATCACTTTTATAAACTATTAAAATATTTAAATTAAATAAACCCCTCCTCTCCTTTTCTTTTGAAAGTCAAACCCCCCCCCACTACGTTCAAAAGCAGAAACGATAAAGAAAAAAAAAGAACGCTCAATCTCTCCAGCCTCCCCCCCCAATCGCGATCCGCCTCCGACCCCCCCCCCCCCTCAACGTCGTGCTGCCCCTCTTTCTCCTCCCCCCTCGTCGCACCCCCTCCTCCTCATCGTTGACCAAACCGCGTCCTTCCCCAAAATCGAGACCTCCTGAAGCCCTAAACCGTAAAACCGCTGCTTCCACCTTCCCCTTGGCCCACCGCCGGCCGACCGAGCCCCCTCCGCCAATTGCAAGCTCCGACAGCCCCTGCGCCCATCCCCACCTCCAAAACACAGTAAGTTTCCGAATTTATTCATTTGTTTATTTATTTATTCTTTATTTATTTTATTTTTATATTAAAACATGTATAAAATCTGATTTTGATTTAACATAAAGTTTTGACTTATATAAACGAAAAGTTTAGATTTATAAATACAAAAAGGTTCGATTTTTGATTAGGGAAAATAGGATTTGTTTGATCTATGAAATATATGATTTTCAATCTATGAAAGATCATATTTTTAACTTAGAAAAGGCTAGATTTTTTAACTTCGAAAAAGCGAGATTTTCTAATATATAAAAGATTATATTTTTAATATATAAAAGATTATATTTTTATTATATAAAAAGATAAAATTTCTATATAGGAAAAGGTTAGATTTTTAACACTATCAAGAATAAAAATTGGATTTTTATTTATATGAACACTATATAAAAATGTGATCTTTGTAATTTAAACATCGAAATAAAAATGTGATTTTTATCTATATAGTAGCGGTATAAGAATGTGATTTTTATTTGAATGGCTTCGAAATAGAAATAGGATTTTTATTATAAAGTTAGATTTATAAAAATAGAATTTTTATTATGAAGTTAGATTTATAAAAATATGATTTTTATCATGAAGAGAAGAATATAAAAATTAGAATTTTATATATGAAGTAGCAAGTTAAAAATATGATTTTTAGATTATGAATGTTATTTATAAAAATCAATCATGTAGGATATTGTGTTCGCTTAAGGTTGTAGTCGACGAGGTGTTCATCTTCTTTGCTTTGAAAGCATGGTGGAGTGGAACCCAAAGGTGAGAACTCCTCAATTTTATTTTAATTTCTAGTTTGAAATATATACTAGGATGCAGACGGTGCTTAGTAGCACCCGACACCCGTCGTCCACATACCATGGATGACTTGGTTGTTTGATTGATGTGATGTGAAAAATTGATTGTGTGATGTGAGATGGAATGAATAAAATATTTTATAGTTAAAAATATAATTTTTAACGTGTATATAAAATAAATATGAATAAACAAATCGGACGATTTGTTTATGTACACCCATTTGAAGGATATTGATTGAGATGATAAATTTTACACATCGCCCAACTGCACAAATAAAAATCTGTGTTTGTTGACTGAAAGCCCACACGGGTATTGGGATGATATTTGACGTACACTAATCCTGATTGTTTAGTTGTATGTTAATCGATGGGTTGACAGACTGTGTAAGCGTTAATTATTTATATTTAATGCTTATGCAGTTGTGTGGTGCACTTTGGATGATGGTTGATTATTTATCATTGCAATTATATACATGTGTTGTAGGGAATCCATATAATTAACATTATATGGTAATTGATTGGGCCTCATTCCAAGTTGGAAAATAAAATATATATTCATGTGTTGAATAAAAGAAAATTCATGTGTTGAATAAAAGAAAATTCATGTGTTGAATAAAATATATATTCATGTGTTGAATAGAAGAAAATTCATGTGTTGAATAAAATATATATTCATGTGTTGAATAAAAGAAAATTCATGTGTTAAAGAAAATATTCATTTGTTGAATAGAATAACGAAGTTATTGAAATATAAAGTCGTGTTGATTAGATATGCGCTAATTTGACGCGAACGATATTTATAACGATTATATTCGTTTTTATAATGAATATCGAAAAGGAATTGATTTCAAAATGTAATATTTTGAAAATACTATCATTTATATATCGATGATATGGAATATTCAATTTTGATTTGAAATTGAATATGAAGTTGAAATCGTTTTGAAAACGAATTTAAAACGATTTATAAAATACATTTTAAAAGGAAATCGATGAAATATATAATATATATATATATTATATATATAATGGTCTGAATAGAACGCGCTGTGCAGTGGAAGTTCGCGAATTTCGACCATTGACTTCGAATGGATATTCCGGGAGATCCGACCGTCAGATTCTCCTAAAACCGGAACCTTTGGGTTCATATCGAAAAGAGCTTTCTAACAAATATTAGAGATTTAAAATTTAATGGTTGGATTTGGAATTATGTCCAAATCAAATTTGGAAAAGGTCGGTATAAGTGCAGTTCGATGGCCGTTGATGGAAATCGACTGTACGTGCCTTGATAAAATTATTAAAAATAGTAATAATTTGTGTAAAATCATAAGAAATGATTTGGAAAGAATTGGGATGAAAATTTCCATATTTGAAAAGATAAAAATAGATTTTTATCGAAATGAACTAGTTTTGAACTAGAATTATAATTCCTTTTATTTTTTAAAAATAATTAAATTGGATTTGAAATGGTTTTGAAAATAACCAGAATTTCCAATAATTGAATTGTAATGGATTTGAATCGAAATTGTCTTTGGAATATTTCGATGTTGGATTTCGTGATTATACAGATATTGTTATGGAAATCTTAAAGATATATTAATATCGTTATTTCCAATACGATATTTGTTGGTCGTAGAATTTGATATTGAACATAAGCCGATATATTTTCGATTCAGAGCCTTGTATTTAATATCAAATGGGATTTGGGTTTGTCGTGAATGATGTCTTCATTAACACTGTTCTTGAACCCAGTTGAGAAAAAGATTAAATCTTTTTATTTAGATTTAATGAAGTATAATAATTAAATGGTATTTAATCGGAATTGAATTTGAATTGATTTTTGGGTTTATCCTGAACGGTGTTTTAAATAACACTTGTTCTTTAACCCGATAATTAATGGAATGTGATTTGGGTTGTCGTGAATGGTATCTTTAATAATACCGTTCTTAGACCCAACCGGACTTAAGAAAATCAGAAACTAACTGGAGATTAGTTAAGTTGAATGGTTTCCTGGGTATTGATCTGATGCTGGTTTCGGACTTCGGGGTTAACACTTAGGGAATTATTCACTTACTAATTTACGGTTAAAGGATGATGGAATAGAATGTGATTTTGGGTTTATAGTGAACCATGTTTTAAATGACATTGATTCTTTAACCCAGTTAAAGACAGGATACAGTTTCCCAAGTTAAACAATCATTAATCTTGATTTTTGGGGAAGATTAAAACCAAGTGGAGTTTTAATGAATCTTTAATTAGATTGAAATGATCGAGAATGGAGTATCACCAGTTTTGCTCCAGGCGATAGTTAAATCTTTAATTAAATTTGAATGTGAAATGGTAATTGAATTTACCGATAACACCGTGTTGTTAGATATGAAGTATTACCAGTTTTACTTCATGGGATGAATAGGTTGGGTTGGGAAATTTAACAAATGATTACTTCGGTAAGGTTCGCTAATCCCGACTAGTTTGGATAAACCATAATTTGGTTTGAATTGATATTCAAAAGAAGATTAAAGAATAAATTTAAAGAATTTATCTGTGATAAAATTAATAGGAACCTTTCCCAAAGTATAAGAATATTTGAATAAAAGAATATTCTGAATTGGAATGAGGCGTATGTTGTGTTTGTGTAACACTTGTTTATTATATACGTGAGTTTTTCAGAAAGACTGGGTTTATCCCATTCTGAATAACTGACTCGACGATATGTCGAGAATGAAGACGGTGGTCGAAGACCGGAGGTCTTCACATTGTTTGGATAATTACTGATGATCTTGATTGGGCTGTACACCCAAGAGGAGGGAATCAGTTGGTGATCGTTCACACGTACATGGAGATCGATGGATATGCGAGGTACAAGGTGCCTCCGGTTTCGTTCAGACCCAGAACGGACTTGTAAATAGACTGTGTGTCTGACATTGGATATCACTCTGTGTGATTGATGGATATCGGTTGCATGGAGTGGTTTGCCTATGTGGCATGCTAGGATGCAAATGATCAAGGCTTTTGTTGAAAAGCAAAGTCTTGTGGTTGATGATCAAAGCACCGCCTGTGCGGCATAGCTTTGTGTAGTGTTAATTCGCGAGCCTGCCACCCCGGTTGTGAACCAGAAATGGGAGAGGACCTCAGGGAGGGCATGCGTTTTCTTCTAGCTAGAGTGGTGTCAGTGACCTACCAGCCCTGACATTTATATTATTTTCACCTGTGTGGTTATTGGATTGTGAGGTGCCTCAGATATATCGGTGACTATGTGGACCCGATGGAGTCACTTGGCTTATTTACGCCCCAAAGGGCGGGGAAACGCAGTGTTCAGGCATTTTAATCCGCATCGGTGGACCGGCCCCGATAATCCAAGGGACGAAGCGTTTTGTTCCTGAGACATGGGCTAGATTGTCTCGAAGCGGTGAGGACGATCCCTTGCCTCGGTTCATAGATGGAAATCCAACTTCCAAATACGTGATTTTGCGGTTTTAATTGTAGAACTAGTATGGCGACATGATATATGGTACCCATGCCGCCTATGATTGATACATTTATATTTGAAGTTGTTTTCTTCACTTATAGTAATAATAAAAGATGAAATTCACGTATCAAGCATTCTTTGGCTATTATAAGGGAAAACCCTATCCTCCGGCTTGTGTTGCATTATGTGACGGGACCTGGGTCTTATAATAGCATCATTGTTCTTTATTTAACATTGCGATGTTGTTTTATGCACTGGTATTTTTGGGAGGAAACCCGTTCCGTGTTATACGGCGTGGTCCCTTGATTTACCTAACTTTGAAATAAAGATTAACAACTGTCTTAGTTCTCACACCAGTCACATGACTGACCTGGAGTTTATTGTTTAACCTAAACTCTGGGTGCCCTCATTTTCCGCACGGGCAGCTAGTAGTTTTGGTTTTGCAGATTTATATTCACAGGATCTTGGTTTACAGCTGGAACAATATCCGGAAAGCTCTGTATCCGTATATCTCTTTCAGTTGTGTATTGTATTATTTTTCCGCTGCAGTAATGTATTTAAATCTCTGATATTTCTCTGATGTATAATATTTATTCATACTCTGTATATTCTTGTATTCTGATGGAATTGTTGTAATTAACAATGAAATGCTCTTCTGTTTGTGTTCCGATGTGTGTTGTTCTCAAAGCAATCTGTGCTTTCCTTACTGGGGAAGTTCGCGTAGTTTCAACTTGAATAACTTGATTGACTTACTTGACATGATGAATTTCATTAGTGGTTAATAGGTGTGTTGGAAATATATTTATGCATTTGTAGTTGATAGGAGCTTTATAGGTTTTAGGATAAATAGAATTTACAACAAAAGAATTGGTTTTATTTTTGAATTTATGTCTTGTGACAACAAAACTTAAATTGATCTATTGTTTGGATTAAATTACTTTACTTATATCATAATTATAAGGATATCTTATTAGAGTGATTTTTAAGTCTAGATTAAAGTAGTTTTATAGTTCTAAAGGAATTAGAGTTTAGGATAGGTTTAGTCTTATATTAGATTAAGGGGGAGTTTAAGAGTTTCTAATGAATAGTTGAAGGTTCAAAAATGCTTTGGTTGATTTAATTGTTTAAATTGTTTGTTTGAATTGCTTGTTTGGATTGATTTGCTTGTTTGGATTAATTGGTTTGCTTAGTTTATTATCCTTCTATTTAGTTTATTAGACTAATGTATTCATAGATTTAGGGGGAGTTATATAAATTTATAAGAGAATTATAGATTAAGGGAGAGTTATAGATTTATTAGGAGTTATATTGTAATAACCCGGAAAATCCAAACCAATTTAAAAAATTTATTTTGCCAATTTTAATGAATTTTGAATATTTAAAATGATTTATTTTAAATAATAACGATGGGAAATTTATTTTGAATAGAATTAGAACGTATATATTTATTTGAATCGACGTTAGAATATAATTATTTTTTTTAATTATAAAAGGAATTAGAAATGGCGCGGTAGTTCGAAAATTTGATTTCAAATTTCAAATGAACATATAGGATTCAAAATAAACCGGATTTTAGCAAAACAAAAAAAATATTAGAATCTATTTGAAAATATCTTTCCAATGAATCCGAAAAATTGAAATTTCATAGCGGGAATAAAAAGTTATGCCCAGTTGAAAATTCAGAATAGTCGCTGTGGAATTTTGGACCTTAAAAATGGAAATTTTGCAAATGACCACCGTTTTCAACGAAACCATTTTTGTTGGATCCGGGATGTCTAGTTATTGTTAGATTCCAAAATTCGAAATTTTCTGAATCAATATGTGAGCGTGGTGCAGTAAAACGTGTTTTGATAGTTTCAGTCAATTTAGATCGACTAGAAAATGGCCAATTTTCAAACGGTCTCCAAATTTGACGAAATTAGTTTTCTTAGGACCGTATCGTTAATACGAAGCTAGAAAATATTTTTTGGGAATTTTTAGAGTCCGTATGTGGTCCCGGTAAATTGAAATGTGCGTTCAAATTCAATATATAGATTTATATCTTAATTTTGATGAAAACTGATTGAAACGATCGAATCAGCTTACGATACATATCCTATTGTGTTCGGAATGGGGGTAATTAGCATGAGACGACAGGCGATGGGTCTCGTTTGGAGTTCGAATTTAAAAGTTGCCTTTTTGAAAATAAAATAATTTTATAATATTCCACCTCCTTTTCCCTTTACCTTGGTCAACGCCCCTCCCCCCCCCCCCGCCGTTCATTTAAACAGAAATCGATTTTTTATAAAAAAAAAGGTGAGAACGGATCAACCACCGCCTGGCTTCACCGCGCCCGCCGCCAACGCGAGGCGCCTCCCCCTCGTCAGCCTGGAACCCCCCTCCTCCTTCGCGACGTCCTCCTCCCCCCTCGACAGACGCAGACCCCGCCCCGAAACCCATCGCGCCTCCCTCCTCTTCTCTCCTCCTCCCCTATTCGGCCTCGCGCGCCCCTCCTCAGCGTGCTGCACGCCCACAGCTCCTCCTCCGACCACCTCAGTCCGTCGTGGAACCCGTACTCCAAAAATTCAATTTTTACAAAGAATACAAGGTGAGTTTTTGGTTATATATTTTCTTTTATGCTATTTAATTTTTATATTTGTAGTGTGGAGAAAGATACGATTTTTTTTATGTATGTGGTTACAATATAAAAATACAATTTTTGTTATCATGAAAGCGAAGCAAAAATATAATTTTTATACATGAGGTGGTATAATAAAGATGTGATTTTTATAATGTAAACGAATTTAGAAAGTTATGATTTTTATTTTATAATGAAAATATGATTTTTATTATGTGTGTAGCGCTATAAAAATACGATTTTTATGGAATGTATAAAATAAAAATATGATTTTTATATTATAGAGATAGTAATTTTTTTTTATTATATATAAAGCACTATAAAAATATAATTTTTCTAAAGTGGTAGCGAAGTATAAAGAGATTTTTTACATAAGGAAAAGTATAGATTTTTATATCGAAGAAAAATATAATTTTTATATAGAAAGAAGCGTTGTAAAAATATGATTTTTATGTATAAAACTGAATAATAAAAATCTTATTTTTACTATGAACAGAGTGAAATAGATTACGATGGAACCAACGGGAAACAAATCAAAATTCAAGCCATTCAGAAAGAAATGGAGTAGTGGAACCCTCGGTGAGAACTTCTCACTTTTATTTTATTTTCTAGTTGAAATATATACTAGGATGCAGACGGTGCTTAGCAGCACCTGACACCCATCGTCGACAGACCATGGACGACTTGTTTGTTTGTTTGATTGTGTTGGTAAATGGATTGTGTGATGTAGAATGGAATAAAATATTTTATAGTTAAAAATATTTTATAGTAAAAATTATAATTTTTAACGTGTATATGAATGAAATAAATATTTATAAACAAATCGGACGATTTGTTTATGTACACACATTTGACTGATATTGATTAGGACGATAAATTTTACACATCGCCCAACTACACAAATAAAACATGTGTTTGATTGTTTGAAAACCCCACACGGGTATTGGGATGATATTGGACATACACTAATCGCAATAATTAGTTGTATGTCGATCGATTGATTGACAGGCTGTTATAAGCGTTAAATATTTATATTTAATGCTTATACACTGTAGAATGCACTTTGGATGATGGTTGATTGTTTATCGTTGTTGTTGTGTACATGTGTGTATGAAATCCATATAAATCAAATTATATGGTAATTGACTGTGTCTGATTCCAGATAAGAAAGAATGAATATTTTAAAATAACGAATATTTAAAAATAACGAATATTTTAAATAATATTCAGTAAAAGATTAAAATCTGATTTTGATGTCCGATTTGGGATGGACACGAATATATTTAAATATATAAAGCCGTGTTGATTAGATTGACGCCATTTTGACGTGAACGATATTTATATCGATTATATTCATTTTTATAATGAATATCGAAAAGGAATTGATTTCAAAATATTATGTTTTGAAAATATTATCATTTATATATCGATGATATGGAATATTCAATTTTGATTTGAAATTGAATATGAAGTTGAAATCGTTTTGAAAACGAATTTAAAACGATTCATAAAATACGATTTAAAAGGAAATCGACGAAATATATTATATATATATTATATAATGGCCTGAATAGAACGCGCCGCGCCGTGGCAGTTCGTGAATTTCGACCATTGGTTTCAAACGGACATTACGGGAGATCCGACTGTCGGATTCTCCTAAAACCGGAACCATTGGGTTCGTATCGAAAAGAGCTTTCTAAAAAATATGATAAATTAGAAATCAAACGGTTGGATTTCGAATTATGTCCAAATCAAATTTGAAAAAGGTCGCTGTAAGTGCAGTTTGATGGTCGTTTATGGAAATCGACTGTACGGGCCTTGATAAAATTATTAAAAATATCAACAATTAGTGTAAAATCATATGAAACGATTTGGAAAGAATTGGGATGAAAAATTCCATATTTGAAAAGATAAAAATATATTTTTATCATCGAAATGAACTAGTTTTGTACTAGAATTATAATTCAATTATTTTTAAAAATAAATAAATTGGATTTGAAATGGTTTTAAAGACAACCAGAATTTCCAATATATAAATTGGGATGGATTTGAATTGAAATTATCATCGGAATATTTCAATGTTGGATTCGGGATCATATAGATATTGTTATGGAAATTTGGAAGATATATTTTATATCGTTATTTCCAAAGCGATATTTGTTGGTTTCAGAATTTGATATTGAATATAAGCCGATATATTTTCTATTCAGAGCCTTGTATTTATTATCAAATGGGATTTGGGTTTGTCGTGATTGGTGTCTTCATTAACATTGTTCTTAAACCTAGTTGAGAAAAGATTAAATCTTTTTATTTAGATTTAATGAAGTATACTAATTAATTAATATATTTAATTGGAATTGAATTAGAATTGATTTTTGGGTTTATCGTGAACGATGTTTTAAATAACACTTGTTCTTTAACCCGATTATAAATGGAATGTGAATTGGGTTTATTGTGAACTATGTTTTTAATGACATTCGTTCTTTAACCCGATTTACAGTGAAATATGCTTTGGATTTTATAAATCTTTTTATAAAGATTTAATGGGATTTTCCAAAGTAAAGTTTTCCAATTTAATATATTAAATTGGAATTGAAAGGAATTCGATTTAATAATAATTGAAATGAAATTCTGTGGAGGAAGACTGTTAATACATATGGAATTTAAAAGGCTTTGCCGTTATTCCATTTATATTATTAGCCGGATACGGAAATTGATATTGATTATATATTGATTTGTTTTTCCATGAAGATTCCATAAATAATGGAATGTGATTTGGGTTTGTCGTGAACTGTGTTTTAAATGACATTAGTTCTTTAACCCAGTAAAAGACAGGATTACATGTTTGTGGTTGTAATTCGAATTGTAGGGTTGATCTCTGTAATATATATCTGTTTGGCGGCGGAGAATTTATTCTCTTGCTTAACGCCCTTCTCTGTGACGTTCGAGCTCAGAGGTTATATATTGGTAGGAATCAATAGTACGGTGTAGACTGTCGATGTGACATGTTTGTGTTTCCAAAGTTAAATAATCATTAATATTGATTTTTGGAAAGATTAAAACCAAGTGGCGTTTTAATAAATCTTTAATTAGATTGAAATGAGAATTTATAATTTGAATTATCAAATTTAGGAAATGATCGGGAATGGAGTATCACCAGTTTTGCTCCTAGTGATAGTTGAATCTTTAATTAGATTTGAACGTGAAATGGTAATTAAATTTACCGATAACACCTGGTAATTAGTTATGGAGTGATAACAGTTTTGCTACATGGGATAAATAGGTTGGGATTGGGAAATTAAATAAATAATTACTTCGGTAAGGTTCGCTAATCCCGACTGGTTTGGAAAACCATAATTTGGTTTGGATGATATCCAAAGGAAGATTAAAGAATAAATTTAAAATAATTTATCTTTGATAAAATTAATAGGAACAAATCCCTAAAGATGTGAATATTTAAATAAAAGAATATTCAGAATTGGAATGAGGCGTATGTTGTGTTTTTATAACACTTGTATATTATATACGCGAGTTATTCGGAAAGGCCGGGCTTATACACATTCTGAATAACTGATTCGACGATATGTCGATGATAAAGATGGTGGTTGAAGACCGGAGGTCTTCACATCATTTGGATGATTACCGATGCCTTGATTGGGTTGTACACCCAAGCCAAGTTAATAAGTGGTGATCGTCCATACGTACTTGGAGATCGACGGATATGCGAGGACCTCTCCCTTGTATTGGACATATAGGGGAGGAATAAGGTGCCTCCGATTTCGTTCAGACCCAGAACGGACTTATAAGTGGATTGTGTGTCTGACATTGGATTTTATTCTATGTTGATTGATTTCTATTAAATATATATCTGTTTGGTAGCGGAGAATTTATTCTCTTGCTTAACTCCCTTCTCTGAGACGTACGAGCTCATAGGTTATATATCAATAGATATCAGTCACATGGCATGAATTGCCTGTGTGGCATGCTGAGATGCAGTGATAAAGGCTTTTGTTGAAAAGCAGAGTCTTGTGGTTGATGATCAAAGCACGGCTTTAATACAGCGTAGCTTTGTGTATAGCGTTAATTCGCGAGCCTCACACCTCGGTATGGCTCAAAAACGGGATCGTAGCTGCAGGGAGTGCACTACGTTTCTTTCTAGCTATGGGTGGTGTCACCATTTTACTCGCCCTGACATCGTTGTTATTTTACCTATTTGGTTGTTGGATTGCGAGGCACCTCGGATATATCGGTCTCTTCAGAGCCGATGGATATAGGTCCAATAGGACCGGGAAACGTGTGTTCATGAATAACCAATCCTCAAACGTAAGAGAAGACCGGCCCTGAAGATCCAGGGTTCTTATGCGGGAGATCCCAAGGCATTTGCTAGAGTGTCTCGAAGCGGTGAGGAGCCATCCCTGGCCTCGACTCATGACGGAAATCCAATTTCCAATACGTGACATTTCAGTTTTGATTATAGAGCCTAGTATGGTGACATAGTGATATGGGGCACTATACCGTCTATGATTGATACATTTACATTTGAAGTTGTTTTCATATACTTTATACTATAATAGTATCAAATGATTTATTTTAAACGTGCCAAGCATGTATGGCTATTCTAAGGGAAACCCCTATCCTCCGGCTTGCGTTGCATTGTGTGATGGGACCTGGGTCTTATAATAGCTTCATTTTTCCAAAAAGCATTGCGTTGTTTATTCTATGCACTAGTATTCTTGGGAGGAAACCCGTTTCGTGTTATACGGCGTGGTCTCTTGAATTACTCTCTTTTAAAGTAAAGTTTTAAATAACTATTTTAGTTCTCACACCAGTCACATGGCTGACCTGGAGTTTATTGTTTTAACCTAAACTCTGGGTGCCCCCATTTTCTACACGGGCAGCTAGTAGTTTTGGTTTTGCAGATTTATATTCACAGGATCCTGGTTTACAGCTGGAATGATATTCGGAAAGCTCTGTATCCGTTTATCTCTTTCAGTTGTGTTTATGTATTATTTTCTGCTGCTATGTAATGTATTGTAATCTCTGACATTTATCGAATGTATTTCATTTATTCATACTCTGAATATTCTCGTATTCTGATGGAATTGTTGTAATAAGTAATGAAATATTCCTCTGTTTGTGTTCTGATTCGTCATATTCTCAACTCAATCCGGGTTTTCCTTTACGGGGAAGTTCGGGTCATTTCATGTGGTATCTGAGCTCTGGTTTACAGAGCTCGAGAACAAGACACATTAGAACCATACGAAAGAATTCATCAGAGATTAGATTAGTAATATCCAATAAGAATGACTCGTTAGAGATAGGGTCAGTAGTATCCTAGAATGAGTGTGAAGAGTATATTTTTAAAATGAAAACCACTTTTGTTTTGAAAATTTAAACCTCATACGTATTTGAATATTTATTTGTGTTGAATTTGGAAATCCAATATATAAAGATTTTGCATATACGCCTTGCAAACGTATATTCGAAGTTTTAATATACTGGATAGATATAGAATCATACCCTAGTCGCCCGGAGACAATCCTGATGATTACTATAGTATCATCAGTATTTGTATTCGAGTTTCGAAAGTGGGATATCTATATATTTCCAATTGACTAGTGTGAGAACCAAAACTAGGTAGGGTCTATTGTTGTGATTTGGCACCAAAAATGGATTTTTGGTATATATATCAAAATTACGAATTTGAAACGTTAACCAACTAATTGATTGATGATTGTGTTGTGTGATTATTCATTTAAACCATTATGTGAAAGAAAGGTAAATTTAGGCCAAATTGGACCAAATATTGAACTGTATTGAAAATTGTTTGGAGTTGCCTACATGTGCATGCATATACATGTGTATACATTGAACAGGTCATTGCAAGGAGGCTAGAGAAGAGGAATAAAATTGTTTGCCCGACAAATAGGTACATGTTTATTGTATTTATTGGGTTTTGGATGATTTTATGAGCTGATTGGTTAACCGCTTAGCTGTTTCTTTTTCTTTTTGGATTGGAGAGGCCTGTATGGCAATTTCGGGATTTTCCGGTGCTCCCGTACAGGTAAGGTTATGGCGAAATTTTTCGAAAATTAAGGGTGTTAGCCAAATTTTTGAAAAATTTGAAAAGTTCTTAGAAACTGAAAAGTTGAAGAACTTAAGCCATAACGAAAATAATGAAAGTTGAGTTGGTTCGTAAATCAACTTTCAACTCCGTTCCTTTTCGGGGAGAAAAGATTTTAAGTAAAGGAGATTGTAATAACCCGGAAAATCCGAACCAATTTAAAATTTCTATTTTGGTAATTTTTATGAATTTTGAATATTTAAAATGATTTATTTTAAATAATAACGATGAGAAATTTATTTTGAATAGAATTAGAACATATATATTTATTTGAATCGACGTTAGAATATAATTATTTATTTTTAATTATAAAAGGAATTGGAAATGGCGCGGTAGTTCGAAAATTCGATTTCAAATTTCAAATGAACATACAGGATTCAAAAAAAGCTGGATTTTAGCGAAACCAAAAATATTAGAATCTATTTAAAATATCTTTCCAACGAATCAGAAAAATTGAAATTTCATAGCGGGAATAAAAAGTTATGCCCAGTTGAAAATTCAGAATAGTCGTTGTGGAATTTTAGCCCTTAAAAATGGAAATTTTGCAAACGACCTCCATTTTCGATGAAACCATTTTTGTTGGATCCGGGATGTCAAATTATTGTTAGATTCCAAAATTCGAAATTTTCTGAATCAATATGTGAGCGTGGCGAAGTAAAATGTGTTTTGGCAGTTTCAATCAATTTGGATCGACCAGAAAATGACCATTTTTCAAACGGTCTCCAAATTTGATGAAATTAGTTTTGTTAGGACCGTATCGTCAATACGAAGCTAGAAAATATTTTTCAGGAATTTTTAGAGTCTGTATGAGGCCGCGGTAAATTGAAATGTGCGTTCAAATCTAATATATAGATTTATATTTTGATTTTGACGAAAACTAATCGAAACGATCGAATCAGCTTACGATACATATCCCATTGTGTTCGGAATAGGGGTAATTAGCTAGAGACAACAGGCGGTGGGTCTTGTTTGGTGTTCGAATTTTAAAGTTGCCTTTTTGAAAATAAAATAAAATAATTTTATAATATTCCCCCTCCTTTTCCCTTTACCTTGGTCAACGCCCCCCGTTCATTTGAATAGAAATCGATTTTTTTTTAAAAAAAGGGAGAGAACGGATCCACCGCCGCGTGGCCATGCCGCGCCCGCCGCCAGCACGAGGCGCCTCTCCTTCTTCAGCCTGGAACCCCCTCCTCCTTCGCAACGTCCTCCTCCCCCCTCGACAGACGCAGACCCTAACCCCCCCCCCCCCGAAACCCATCGCACCTCCCTCCTCTTCTATCCTCCCCCCCTGTTCGGCTTTCGCGCCCCTCCTCAGCATGCTGCGCGCCCTCAGCTCCCCCTCCGACCACCTCAGTCCGTCGTGGAACCCATACTCCAAAAATTCATTTTTTACAAAGAATACAAGGTGAGTTTTTGGTTATATATTTTCTTTTATGCTATTTAATTTTTATATATGTAGTGTGGAGAAAGATGCGATTTTTCTTATGTATATGGTTACAATATAAAAATACGATTTTTATTATCATGAAAGCGAAGAAAAAATATAATTTTATACATGAGGCGGTATGATAAAGATGTGATTTTTATAATGTAAACGAATTTAGAAAGTTATGATTTTTATTTTATAATAAAAATATGATTTTTATTATGTGTGTAGCGCTATAAAAATATGATTTTTATGGAATGTATAAAATAAAAATATGTTTTTTATATTATAGAGATAGTAAAATATAATTTTTATTATATATAAAGCACTATAAAAATATAATTTTTCTAAAGTTTTAGCGAAGTAAATATATAATTTTACATAAGGAAAAGTATAGATTTTTATATCGAAGAAAAATATAATTTTTATATAGAAAGAAGCATTGTAAAAATATGATTTTTATATATAAAACTGAATAATAAAAATCTGATATTTACTATGAATAGAGTGAAATAGATTACGATGGAACCAACGGGAAACAAATCAAAATTCAAGCCATTCAGAAAGAAATGGAGTAGTGGAACCCTCGGTGAGAACTTCTCACTTTTATTTTATTTTCTAGTTGAAATATATACTAGGATGCAGACGTTGCTTAGCATCACCCGACTCACGTCGTCCATAGACCATGGACGACTTGTTTGTTTGTTTGATTGTGTTGGTAAATAGATTGTGTGATGTAGAATGGAATAAAATATTTCATAGTTGAAAATATTTTATAGTTAAAAATATAATTTTTAATGTGTATATGAATGAAATAAATATTTATAAACAGATCAGACGATTTGTTTATGTACACACATTTGACTGATATTGATTGGGACGATAAATTTTACACATCGCCCAACTGCACAAATAAAACCTGTGTTTGATTGTTTTAAAACCCCATACGGGTATTGGGATGATATTGGACATACACTAATCCCAATAATTAGTTGTATGTCGATTGATTGATTGGCAGGCTGTTATAAGCATTAAATATTTATATTTAATGCTTATACAGTGTAGAATTCACTTTGGATGATGGTTGATTGTTTACGTTGTTGTTGTGTACATGTGTGTATGAAATCCATATAAATCAAATTATATGGTAATTGACTGTGTCTGATTCCAGTTCAGAAAGAATGAATATTTTAAAATAACGATATTTTAAATAATATTCAGTAAAAGTTCAAAGTCTGATTTTGATGTCCGATTTGGGATGGACACGAATATATTTAAATATATAAAGCCGTGTTGATTAGATTGACGCCATTTTGACGTGAACGGTATTTATATGGATTTTATTCATTTTTATAATGAATATCAAAATGGAATTGATTTCAAAATATAATATTTTGAAAATATTATCATTTTTATATCGATGATATGGAAAATTCAATTCTGATTTGAAATTGAATATGAAGTTGAAATCGTTTTGAAAACGAATTTAAAACGATTTAAAAGGAAATCGACGAAATATATATATATATATATTATATTTAATGGCCTGAATAGAACGCGTCGCGCCGTGGTAGTTCGTGAATTTCGACTGTTGACTTCAAACGGACATTACGGGAGGTCCGACCGTCGGATTCTCCTAAACCCAGAACCGTTAGGTTCGTATCGAAAAGAGCTTTCTAACGAATATGAGAAATTAGAAATATAACGGATGAGTTTGGAACTATGTCCAAATAAAATTTGAAAACGGTCATTGTAAGTGCAGTTCAATGGCCGTTTATGGAAATCGACTGTACGGGGCTCGATAAAATTATTAAAAATATCAACAATTAGTGTAAAATCATAAGAAACGATTTGGAAAGAATTGGGATGAAAAATCCCATATTTGAAAAGATAAAAATATTTTTTTATTGAAATGAACTAGTTTTGAACTAGAATTATAATTCAATTATTTTTAAAAATAAATAAATTGGATTTGAAATGGTTTTAAAGATAACCAGAATTTCCAATATATAAATTGGGATGGATTTGGATCAAAATTATCATTGGAATATTTCAATGTTGGATTCGGGATCATACGGATATTGTTATGGAAATTTGGAAGATATATTTTATATCGTTATTTCCAAAGCGATATTTGTTGGTTTCAGAATTTGATATTGAATATAAGCCGATATATTTTCTATTCAGAGCCTTGTATTTAATATCAAATGGGATTTGGGTTTGTCGTGAATGGTGTCTTCATTAACACTGTTCTTAAACCCAGTTGAGAATAAAAAGATTAAATCTTTTTATTTAGATTTAATGAAGTATACCAATTAATTAATATATTTAATTGGAATTGAATTAGAATTGATTTTTAGGTTTATCGTGAATGGTGTTTTAAATAACACTTTTTCTTTAACCCGATTATAAATGGAACGTGAATTAGGTTTATTGTGAATTGTGTTTCCAATGACATTCGTTCTTTAACCCGATTTACAGTGAAATATGATTTGGAATTTATAAATCTTTTTATAAAGATTTAATGGGATTTTCCAAAGTAAAGTTTTCCAATTTAATATATTAAATTGGAATTAAAACGAATTCGATTTGATAATAATCGAAATGAAATTTTATGGAGGATGACTATTAATACATATGGAATTTAAAAGGCTTTGCCACTATTCCATTTATATTATTAGCCGGATACCGAAATTGATATCGATTATATATTGATTTGTTTTTCCGTGAAGATTCCATAAATAATGGAATGTGATTTAGGTTTGTCGTGAACCGTGTTTTAAATGACATTAATTCTTTAACCCAGTAAAAGATAGGATTACATGTCTGTCATTGTATTTCGAACTGTATGGTTGATCTCTGTAATATATATCTGTTTGGCGGCGGAGAATTTATTCTCTTGCTTAATGCCCTTCTCTGAGACGTACGAGCTTAGAGGTTATATATCGGCAGGAATCAATAGTACGGTGTAGATTGTCGATGTGACATGTTTGTGTTTCCAAAGTTAAGTAATCATTAATATTGATTTTTGGAAAGATTAAAACCAAGTGGCATTTTAATGATCCTTTAATTAGATTGAAATGAGAATTGATAATTTAAATTATCAAATTTGGGAAATGATCGAGAATGGAGTATAACCAGTTTGCTCCTAGTGGTAGTTAAATCTTTAATTAGATTTGAACGTGAAATGGTAATTAAATTTACCGATAACACCATGGTGATTAGTTATGGAGTGATAACAGTTTTGCTCCATGGGATGAATAGGTTGGGATTGAGAAATTAAATAAATAATTATTTTGGTAAGGCTCGCTAATCCCGACTAGTTTGGAAAACTATAATTTGGTTTGGATGATATCCAAAGGAAGATTAAAGAATAAATTTAAAAGAATTTATCTTTGATAAAATTTATGGGAACAAATCCCTAAAGATGTGAATATTTAAATAAAAGAATATTCAAAATTGGAATGAGGCGTATGTTGTGTTTTTATAACACTTGTTTACTATATACGTGAGTTATTCGGAAAGGCCGGGCTTATACCCATTCCGAATAACTGATTCGACGATATGTCAACGATGAAGACGGTGGTTGGAGACCGGAGGTCTTCACATCGTTTGGATGATTACTGATGTCTTGATTGGGCTGTACACCCAAGCCGAGGTAATAGGTGGTGATCGTCCAGACGTACTTGGAGATCGATGGATATGCGAGGACCTCTCCCCTGGATTGGAAATATGGGGGAGGAATAAGGTGTCTCTGGTTTCGTTCAGACCCAGAACGTACTTATAAATGGATTGTGTGTCTGACATTGGATTTTATTCTAAGCTGATTGATTTCTATTAAATATATATCTGTTTGGCGGCGGAGAATTTATTCTCTTGCTTAACTCCCTTCTCTGAGACGTACGAGCTCAGAGGTTATATATCGATAGATATCAGTCGCATGGCATGAATTGCCTGTGTGGCATGCTGAGATGCAGTGATCAAGGCTTTTGTTGAAAAGTAGAGTCTTGTGGTTTATGAGCAAAGCACGACTTTAATACAACGTAGCTTTGTGTATAGCGTTAATTCGTGAGCCTCACACCTCGGTATGAGTCAAAAACGGGATCGTGACTGCAGGGAGTGCACGACGTTTCTTTCTAGCTATGGGTGGTGTCAGCGTTTTACTCGCCCTGACATCGTTGTTATTTTACCTATGTGGTTGTTGGATTGCGAGGCACCTCAATATATCGGTCTCTTCAGAGCCGATGGATATAGGTCCGATAGGACCGGGAAACGTGTGTTCAGGAATAACCAATCCTCAAACGTAAGATAGGACCGGCCCTGAAGATCCAAGGGTCTTCTGCGGGAGATCCTGAGGCATTTTCTAGAGTGTCTCAAAGCGGTGAGGAGCCATCCCTGGCCTCGACTCATGACGGAAATCCAATTTCCAATACGTGACATTTCGGTTTTGATTATAGAGCATAGTATGGCGACATAGTGGTATGGGGCACTATGCCATCTATGATTTATACATTTACATTTGAAGTTGTTTTCATACACTTTATACTATGATAGTATCAAATGATTTGTTTTAAACGTACCAAGCATGTATGGCTATTCTAAGGGAAAACCCTATCCTCCGGCTTGCGTTGCATTGTGTGATGGGACCTGGGTCTTATAATAGCTTCATTTTTCCAAAAAGCATTGCGTTGTTTATTCTATGCACTAGTATTCTTGGGAGGAAACCCATTTCATGTTATACGGCGTGGTCCCTTGAATTACTCTCTTTTAAAGTAAAGTTTTAAATAACTGTCTTAGTTCTCACACCAGTCACATGACTGACTTGGAGTTTATTGTTTTAACCTAAACTCTGGGTGCCCCCGTTTTCTACACGGGCAGCTAGTAGTTTTGGTTTTGCAGATTTATATTCACAGGATCCTGGTTTACAACTGGAATGATATTCAGAAAGCTCTGTATCCGTTTATCTCTTCCAGTTGTGTCTATGTATCATTTTCCGCTGCTATGTAATGTATTGTAATCTATGATATTTATCGAATGTATTTTATTTATTCATACTCTGTATATTCTTGTATTCTGATGGATTTGTTGTAATAAGTAATGAAACGTTCTTCTGTTTGTGTTCTGATTCGTCTTATTTTCAACTAAATCCGGGTTTTCCTTTACGGGGAAGTTCGGGTCGTTTCATGTAACAACCCGGAGATTCTGAGCCAATTTAAAATTTTTATTTTGGCAATTCTAATGAAATTTGATTATTTAAAATGGATTATTTTAAGTAATAATGACGAAAATTTATTTTCGACGAAGTTAAAACGAATAAATTTATTTTAATTATATAACGAGCCTGAAATGGCGCGGTAGTTCGAAAATTCGATTTTGAATTTCAAATGAATGTACAGGATTCAAAATAAATCGGATTTTAACGAAACCAAAAATATTAGAATCTAATTGAGAATATCTTTCCAACGAATCCGAAAAATCAAAATTTTATAGCGGGAATCAAAAGTTATGCTCAATTCAAAATTTAGAATAGTTGCTATGGAAATTATACATGGCTCAAAAAGTCATATTTTGCATACAGATGAATTTGGACTCGAAACCACTTCCATTGAGTTCAAAATGCCGTTTAGAACTCCGAAAAGTATAAGCTTCGATATATTCCGATATCCGGAATAGTGGCAATTGGCAGGAGCTTTTCGGTTAGCAATACATAGCCCTTAAAAAGTGAAATTTTGCATATGAGCTCAGAATTCGACGAGATAAATTTTTCCGGATTCATAATGACAAATCATTGTTGAGTTCCAAAGGGTGCGTCGAACGGAGTTAGTATGTGGTCGTGCGAGCTAAAACAGTTCAGGGTAAAACATGCAGTCATTTTACAAAGGAACGTTATTGATACGACCTCAGAATTCGATTTCGTTTTTTTGGATTCGTATCGTCTAAAAATCGTTAAATCCAAAAGGTCATGATTTTTGAAGTTAGCATGTGAGCGTGCAAGAAGAAATGGTGCGCCAAAATCGCATTTTTAGAGCTTATCTGAGCATTTTTGAGAATTTTAACGGTCGGTCAAACGAACTCGGAATTCGACGAAACTTGTTTCGTTGGACTCGTCTACATGTCTACTATGTCGTGTCCGAAATCCGCGGCAAACGGAGATCATTTGTATTCGGACGATAGGTGAGAAACTAACATATAATCGCTTTTACTCCATCTCTCTCTTCCTCTTCCTCCTTCTTTCTTCATTAATGGGGAGCTCACCCACCCCATGTCGCTGCCGCCACTCCCCCACCTCCATCACCAGCCGCCGGCCACCACCACCTCCTCCTCCTCTCTCCTCTCTCCTCTCTTCCAATGCAATCCCTAAACCCCCAAATCAATTTCCACTACCACCACCATCACCACGGGCCCCACCACCACCACCGCCGCCCCTTAGCCACCTCGCCCACGTCCATCAGGCCGGCGCCCCCCCTCAGGCCCCTCAATTCCGGCCGTGGGCCCCGCTACACCCAAAAATCCATTTTCACCAAAAATCCCGTTTTGCAAATAACACCCTGTCACTATTTCGCGAATAACTCCCAAACCGTGCATTTCTAGCCAAAACTCCTCTAGACCAAAGTCGAAGGGCACGATTTTCACTTTGATTTGGTATATGATAGTCCCATTTTGCATTGCGGAGTTGTCGGGAAAACGCGTCCAAAGTCTGCTGTCCAAACACTGTCAAAATGCTGTCTTTTCGCGATTTCCGGCGAAATGGCACATTTTCGGAAGGAAGATCACTAGGCGAAAGTTGTCCGGAATGGCGCGGTTACGTTAGAAAAAAAAGATGGTGTGAAGATTGAAGCTCGTTTGCAAATTCTGGAACCAGAACAACAAATCCGGGCGATAGAAAATATGTGAGTTTTCTCCGTTTTAAAGCTTCTATGGATTTTTACACATGAAGTAAATAAAAATATGATTTTTACATTATAGAGATAATAAAAATATGATTTTTATATTATAGAGATAATAAAAATATGATTTTTAAATATGTAATGAAGTAAAAATTCGATCTTTATATTTGTAGTGATAGGATAAAAATACGATTTTTACATATGAAGTGACGATATAAAAATGTGATTTTTATATATTCATTAGCGATAGAAAGATAGAATTTTTATCTATATAGTAGCGGTATAAAAATGTGATTTTTATCCATATAGAGTGATTATAAAAATGTGATTTTTATATACATAGCAACAATATAAAAATGTGATTTTTATATACGCAGTGGATAAGGACAACGAAAGTGACAAAAGGCGAGCACGGCGAAGATTTTCTATATATGAAGAGTCGCGGCGTTTGCTTTAGCTCTCGGTGAGAACTTATCACTTTAATCTTGTTTTCTAGTTAAAAATGTATACTAGGATGCAGACGGTGTTTAGTAGCACCCGACACCCGTCGTCCACAGACCATGGACGACTTTTTGTTTAGTTGATTGTTTGGTGGTTGATTTATTTGTTTGGTTGGTTTAGGAAATGAAATGAGATTGATTAGATAGGTATGCGTATGGCGCAGGCCATTATTAGACCGGGGATAAGGCTAGGCCTTGTCCCTTTTCTAGTATCATGCCGTTATGCCGCCGAAATTTTCTAAAATATGTTAGAAAAATAAAAATATCATTTTATTGAATAAATGAACTGAATAGAATATTCATAGGTTGAGTAAAATATTTTGGTCGTTAAAAATATAATTTTTAACGAGTATGTGAATAAAATAAATATTCATTTACAAATCAAACGATTTGTTTATGTACACTGATTTGACCGATATTGATTGGGACGATAAATTTTACACATCGCCCAACTGCACAAATAAAATCTGTGTTTAATTGTTTGAAACCCCACACGGGTATTGAGATGATATATGACATACACTAATCCCAATAATTAGTTGTATGTCGATCAATTGATTGACAGGCTGCTATAAGCGTTAGATATCTATATTTGATGCTTATACAGTGTAGTGCACTTTGGATGATGGTTGATTATTTATCATTGCTATTTATATACATGTGTTGTATAGAAACCATATAATTAACATTATATGGTAATTGATTGGGCCTCATTCCAATTGGGAAAATAAAGAATATTATAAAATATAGATTCATGTGTTGAACGAAATATTTTAACAATAAAATTTACATCTTTATCATATATAAAATTAGAACTAATTGGAAAATAGATAAGATGAGTGGTCTCTTGGATATTGATCTGATGTTGGTTTCGGCCTTCGGGGTTAATATTTAGGGAATTGCTCTCTTACTAATTTACGGTTGGAGTCTGATTAAGAATTAAACGATAGAAATCATAATTTTATAAAATATATTAAATAACAAAAATAGTCATGTGTTGACAGTACTCATGTATTGAGATTAGTTATGTGTTGAAAGAAATATAGATTCATGTGTTGAATAGAATAAATATTCATTTGTTGAATAGAATAACGAAGTTATTGAAATATATAAAGCCGTGTTGATTAGATATGCGCCATTTTGATGCGAACAATATTTATATCGATTATATTCGTTTTTATAATGAATATAGAAAAGGAAGTGATTTCAGAATATAATATTTTGAAAATATTATCATTTATATGTTAATGATATGGAATATTCAATTTTGATTTGAAATTGTTTTGAAAACGAATTTAAAACAATTTATAAAATACATTTTGAATTAAAATCGATGAAATATATTATATATATATATATTAATGGCCTGAAAATAATGCGCCAAGCCGCGGTCGTTCGCGAATTTCGACCATTGACTTCGAATTGACGTTACGGGAGATCCGACCGTCGGATTCTCCTGAAACCGGAACCGTTGGATTCGTATCGAAAAGAGCTTTCCAATGAATATTAGAAATGTGAAATCTAACGGTTGGATTTGGAATTATGTCCAAATCAAATTTGGGAAAGGTCGTTGTAAGTGCAGTTCGGTGGCCGTTATTGAAAACCGACTGTACAGGCCTTGAAAAAATTATTAAAACTATCAATAATTTGTGTAAAATCATAATATATGAATTGGAAAGAACTGGGATGAAAAATTCCATATTTGAAAGGATAAAAATATATTTTTATCGAAATGAACTAGTTTTGAACTAGATTTGAAATGGTTTTAAAATAACCAGAAATTTCCAATATATAAAGTGGAAATGGATTTGAATCGAAATTGTCTTTGGAATATTTCGATGTTGGATTTCGTGATTATACAGATATTGTTATGGGAATTTGAAAGATACATATATCGTTATTTCCAATACGATATTTGTTGGTCATAGAATTTGATATTGAAAATAAGTCGATATATTTTCTATTCAGAGCCTTGTATTTAATATCAAACGTGATTTGGGTTTGTCGTGAATGGTGTCTTCATTAACACTGTTCTTAAACCCAGTTGAGAAAAAGATTAAATCTTTCTATTTAGATTTAATGAAGTGTACCAATTAAATAATATTAATTGGAGTTGAATTTAAATTGGTTTTTGGGGTTTATCATGAGCGGTGTTTTGAATAACACCTGTTCTTTAACCCGATTAACAACAGAATGTGATTTTGGGTTTATCGTGGATCGTGTTTTAGATGACATTGGTTCTTTAACCCAGTTAAAGATTAAAACTAAGTGGAGTTTTAATGAATCTTTAATTAGATTGAAAAGATCGAGAATGGAGTATCACCAGTTTTGCTCCAAAGCGATAGTTAAATCTTTAATTAGATTTGAACGTGAAATGGTAATTAATTTTACCGATAACACCGTGGTGTTAGATATGAAGTATTACCAGTTTTGCTTCATGGGATGAATAGGTTGGGATTGGGAAATAAAATAAATAATTACTTCGGTGTAGTTCGCTAATCCCAACTAGTTTGGGAAACCTTAACATGGTTTGAAATGATATCCAAAGGAAGATTAAAGAACAAATTTAAAAGGATTTATCTTTGATAAAATTAATAAGAACCTTTCCCTAAGAATGTGAAATTTAGAAACTAACTGTAGGTTAGCTAAGAAGAATGGTTTCCTGGGTATTGATCTGATGTTGGTTTCGGCCTTCGGGGTTAATATTTGGGGGATTGTTCTCTTGCTAATTTACGGTTAGTGACCGCTGAATTGGAATGAGGCGTATGTTGTGTTTGTGTAACATTTGTTTATTATATACGCGGGTTATTCGAAAAGGCCGGGTTTATACCCATTCTGAATAACCGATTCGACGATATGTCGAAGATGAAGTCGGTGGTTGAAGACCGGAAGTCTTCACATAGTTTGGGTGATTACTGATGATCTTGATTGGGATGTACACCCAAGAGGAGGGAATCAGTTGGTGATCGTCCATACGTACTTGGAGATTGATGGATATGCGAGGAAAGTGCCTCCAGTTTCATTCAGACCCAGAACGAACTTGTAAATGGACTGCGTGTCTGACATTGGATTTTATTCTGTGTTGATTGATCTCTATTAAATATACATCTGTTTGGCGGCGGAGAATTTATTCTCTTGCTTAACGCCCTTCTCTGAGACGTACGAGCTTAGAGGTTGTATATCGATGGACATCAGTCGCATGGCATGAATTGCCAGTGTGGCATGCCTAAGTGGCAAATGATCAAGGCATTTGTTGAAAAGAAAAGTCTTGTGGTTGATTATCAAAGCACGGCCTACGTGGCATAGCTTTGAGTATGGCGTTAATTCGCGAGCCTCACACCTCGGTATGAGTCAAAAACGGGATACGGACCGTTGGGAGAACACGACGTTTCTTTCTAGCTATGGGTGGTGTCAGTGCTTAAACTGGCTGACATTTATATACTTTTCACCTTTGTGGTTGTTGGATTGCGAGGCGCCTCGATTTTAGGTCTGTAAGGACCGGGAAACGTGTGTTCAGGAATAACTAATCCTCAAACATAAGGGAGGACCGTCCCAGCCGATTCCAGGGGTTACCCAGAGTGTGTAGTCCCGAGGCATTTGCTAAAGTGTCTCGAAGCGAAGAGGATCTTGCCCCTTGCCTCGACTCATGACGGAAATCCAATTTCCAATACGAGATATTTCGGTTTTATTTGTAGAGCCTAGTATGGCGACATGATATATGGTACCCATGTCGCCTATGATTGATATTTATGACTAAAATTGTTTTGACACTATACACTTATAATAGTATCAAATGATTTGTTTTAAACGTACCAAGCATGTTTGGCTATTATAAGGGAAAACCCTATCCTCCGGCTTACGTTGCATTGTGTGATGGGACCTGTGTCTTATAATAGCTTCATTTTTCGAAAAAGGATTGCGTTGTTTATTCTAGGCACTGGTGTTCTTGGGAGGAAACCCGTTCCGTGTTATACGGCGTGGTCCCTTGATTTACCTTATTTTTAAAGTAAACTTTTAATAACTATTTTAGTTCTTACACCAGTCACATGACTGACCTGGAGTTTATTGTTTTAACCTAAACTCTGGGTGCCCCTATTTTCGACACGGGCAGCTAGTAGTTTTGGTTTTGCAGATTTATATTCATAGGATCCTGATTTACAGCTGGAACGATGCTCGGAAAGCTCTGTATCCATGTGTTACTTCCAGTTGTGTTTTATATTGTTTTTCCGCTGCTATGTAATTTATTGTAATCTCTGATATTTTACTGAATGTATTTTATTTATTCATACTCTGTATATTCTTGTATTCTGATGGAATTGTTGTAATTAACAATGTAATGTTCTTCTATTTGCGTCCCGATGTGGCTTTTTCTCAAAGTAATCTGTGCTTTCCTTGACGGGGAAGTTACGGGCTATCACAGTTCATATATATAGAATTAGGATATTATATAGGCATAAATTTAGGGGGAGTATTTTATTTTAGGAGTTATAAAGATAGTTACAGGATTTAGAGGGAGTAGTTTTAGAATTTCTTTTTGATAATGCCAATGGGGGAGAAATTATAAAATATAGAAGTATTTTATAGGATTCATATAGATAGGGGGAGTATTAGAAGGATCATCATATAGAAAGGTATGAACAGATATGAATATATATTTTATAAACTAAGGTTGTCATCATAAAAAAGGGGGAGATTGTTGGAGAACGGCGTTTTGATGACAACAACCTTATTTCAATATTAATTGATTATAAAATATATACTAACACTTTTATCTAGAATATATATATATATATACATATGCAGGATTTATATATAGGAATTATTACTGAAGACTGTACAGTTTAAAGACATTAGAGATTCAGAATTTAGAAATGATTCAAGACTCATGAGTATTCAAGGTTTCAAGATTTCAAGAGTTCAAGATTAATATAGTTATAGAGTCTAGTTATGTAAGACTCCAAATAGCACACAGGGTTCAAATTCAAACACAAATTCTGTTTTTTTTTTTTTAAATTCTATCTTCAATCTCTATCTTCTCTATTTTATTTTCTTTACTTTACTTTTAATTTCAAACTCATTTTATAAGTTTTATATTTATACTTTTATATACTTTATATTTATATAGTTTTAAACTTTATAATTTTATAAATATGTTTATATAGTTTATATTTATGTTTTCATGTGATTTTCTACTTTATAATATTCATTTACAACCCTATGTTTTAATTCAAGAATTTCCAGAATTATATATATATATATATATACACACACATATCAAAACACATCAAAAATGCTCAAAATTTAATTTTACACATGCTTATGTCGACATATATTTTAGCCTATGTCAACATATAACCGTTATTTTTTCAAAATTGAAAGGAAGTGACTTTTCACTATTTGTGACGCTCCAGAAACGTTGCAACCTTTCAAAACTTATAAATATGGGCCGATTTCGAATGTTTTCATCATTCTTATTCTCCGTCTTTATCTCCTTTCTTTACACCATTATATTTTCTTATTTTTATGATTTCTACACTTATACTTTACCGAATTCAATTCTGTTTATATAAATCTTCTTCTCTTCTCACTCTCAACTCATTACTCTCTGAATCAAAGTGATACTGAAGAGTTATAGGGCTATTGTAATCATTTGGGAAGTGTATGTAATCGGTGTGACCCTTGTAGCCTTGAAACCAGGGAGGTTGGAATCAGTGTGACCCTTGTATCCATGAAATCAAGAAGAGTATACTTAATCAAGTGTGTATGGAATCAGTGGTATCCCTTGTAGCCGTGAAATCAAGGTGTAACGACCCGACAGGTTTCGACGCACGAATTTCGACAATAATATATAGAACTTGTATCACTTGCCAAAACCCAATTATCGAAATCACAAAATAGTTAATAGAAAGAAATTAGAGGGTGAGAAAATAAAAGAAAGAAATTAGAATATAAGAAGAAGAAACAACACAACACAGAGTCTCACATCACAGCAGAACAAATATAATATAGAAATAATCTTTATTGAGAGCTTGATATAAAACTTTAAAATCATCAGAGTACATCTGTATACCTGGACAATTATAAAATCAGTAATATGATTACACCTGAATACACAAGTAAATCCATAAAATAGGCAACACAACAATCAAATTAGGAAGTACTCGAAATATACATTGAGTGATACCTTAAGCAACAAATTAAATCGAAGCCCTAGCTGAAATTTGAGACCCAAACGAATCCCAATTGAAGACCTAATTGAAACATCGAAGCCCTAATTGAACTTGAACTTAAACTTGCCGTAATCAAACCCCAATTAAGCTTGTAAACTTGAACTTTTAGCCCTAATTGAAATTGCGACCGAGAGTCTTTGACAGGTTGAGCGGCAGCGTATTCTGTTAAGTTTTCGATTAAAACCCTTGAAAATTTTGCTAAGATTTTGGCCGCTTTGTTTTTTTGTTTTTTGTTTTTGCTTCCCACGTTAAAGATTATTTCACGTCACGCGGATTGCTAACGTGGACTGTTGGATCATAATCACCCGGATTGATAAATTTATTCACATGGCTACTACAACACCTTGGATTTTCTATGGTAACACTTTGAAGCGTGTGTTGCAATAGACAAAAATTAGCATACCTATACTTACATTGTAGCTAACAACACCTTGTATTTTCATTGCGGTAGGCCATTTATGGCGTAGTGTAAGGTCTATTCAGATATAATATAATCCCAAAACAATTCAATTTAAAATACTAATAAATTATTATTACCATATATCTCAATATTACACAGCTTCAAAATAAACCAACATATAAATTAAACTCAATATTAAAAATTCCAAGTTAAAACAATATTAAAAATTCCAAGTTAAAACGATATTCAAATATATAAAAATTGCTTATATTTATTTAAATAAACATTATCGTTTATGAATGAATTCCACAGCGACTATTCTAACATTTGAATTAGACATAACTAACAATCTATAATATGAAATCTCCATTTTTTCTTTTATTAGAAAATTATAATCATATTAATCTGAATGATTCTTGTTTCATAGAATTCTGACTTAAAACAGATTCTGTATATTCAGTTGAAGTTCAAATCGTAAATTACGAACTACCATGACGTTTAGAGTTTGTTTTATAATTATATATAAACTATACGTTCAAACTTCGTTATATAACTGAATTATATATTATAGACCCATTTATAAATTCAAATCGATATTTAAAATAATAAAATATATTAAATATTTGACTATCGAAAATACAAGACATTACATTCCTTCCCCCTTAAAAGAATTTCATACCCGAAATTACTAAGGTAGAAGAAATGCAAAAAATCCCGTTATCTTTTTAAAAATCCAATTTAGCTTTAAATAAAAAAACTAATTCATCCAACTCTTTTATTAACTATTGATGAATTATATTCAACTAATCTACCAAATAATCAACAACCAATGTACAACAATAACCGATACACAACCAATTTGACTTATCCATTCTATTCATATTCAACATCAATATTTACTTGGGTTAACATACTTCAATTATCAATTGATTAAGATTCAATTTCCAAATCCTAATTAATACCAAAATTCATATTCAATTAACTAATTCTTCTAATTTTACTTTCATTTCACACTCCAATACTAATTTTTTAAAAAAATCATTCGACTTTGTAATCTAAATTTTGATTCATTTTAATTCCAAATTGGAATTCTCCTTTACCAATTTCATATGTCAAATCTTCTGGTTATATTAAACCATTCCAAATTCAAAATCAAATTTGAATTCAATCCATTCAATCAAATCAACCAAACAACCCAATATTCCAATAATTTGATAAAATTATTTTGTTTTAATACGAAAATATATTTTTGGTAAAATTATTTCATTTACCCTCTTTAGAAAACAATATCGCGCTGGTTGCCAGTTCAATGCTTCTCAACACTTGAACCGATCAAACACCACAATACAAAACATTTATACATAGAATTTACAAATACGCGCTCTCGTATATATACTCAAACCCAATCTAGGGTACTACTAACCCCATATCTATCGAGTTTCACCACAAAGCCAACGTTATTACTAAACATTATGCTCTGATACCACTGTAACGACCCGACGGGTTTCGATGCCCGAATTTCGACAATAATACATAAAACCCATATCACTTGCCAAAACCCAATTATCGAAATCACCAGGTAATTAATAGAAATAAATTAGAGGGTGAGATAAGAAATAAAGAAATAATAGACTAGAAGAAGAAGAAACAACACAACATAGAGTCTCACGTCGCAGCGGAACAAATATAATATAGAAACAATCTTTTCTGAGAGCTTGATATAAAACTTACAAATCATCAGAGTACATCATTATACCTGGACAGTTATAACATCCTGTCCTTATATTATAACACACAGCGGAATAAATACTAGTACATCTGAACTCCTTCAGCATGTCTTCTGGACTTCGTAGTGTCCAACAACCTAAACCCACGAAACCGGGGCTAACCCGAGTATTTCAAATGTCGGATCAGTCTGGCGAACCAGAGTGAGAAACCCACTAAGTTTACAAACAACATCAAACTTAATTTTAAAGTCAAAATCATTTCTAAAAGAAAAGGATGATCATAAAACCAGTCCACACATAAACACAGATGGTTTTTACCTTATGACAACCCAAAACATTTTGAAATCAATATTTTATTATGATATTATAATAATGCATAAACACAAATAAATAGCAATCTAGTGGAACACTTGCATCTCACGCTCCACATATATAGTATACAATCAAAACCGCGGGCACTTATTGGAGATCGGATACCAACTATGACAAGGTGTGGAACCACCTGCCAATAGTGTCTCTCTGTGATGTCCCGCAAATCCGTACTATCCGAGTTAACTAAACAACACACATCCAACCCAAATAATACAGAAATACGAGTCATTAGGGTTAAAGAAATAGAAACAAATAGAAAAAGAACATAAATAACAAAAGAGAACCTCATAGCGAAACGAATAAAATATATTATATAACATAATCTTTGAAATACAAAATCAATATTGTATATGCATACCATATCAGAGTATGATACATATACATCACATCGGAACTACTCTAAATAACTAACGGTGAAACCTTCTGCTTCAAGCTCCTCCAAGTGTATCTGTAAAATCCTGAAACCACTTGGTTGCCCGTACAAATTTGGGCACCCAAGAGTTTAAGGAAAAACAAACAAAATAAACTCTGTGTGACGACCCCAAAACCCCGTACGACGGTGTCAAGGGTAATCTTTGGAATATAACACATAAACAGATAATAGCAGAACAGAATTAAATAAATACACCAAATAATGTACAATAGAATACACTGGATAAATGTAATCATCAGAGTTACACAGTATACAGGATCATACTTAGTACAAATATAGTTCATCTATACATAAATGTCTACAGCGGAAAACAAACATAATATGTGCAATAGGAGCTGAATAACATAAAAAGAGATAAATGATAGAATCCATCTTCAGCTCCAGCTATCCAGAAAGAGCCTGCTAAAACCTGAATACAAGGCTGCCCGTGTAGAAAAAGGGGCACCCAAGTTTGCAAGTGAAACAAACTACGAGTCATTCATGGGACTGGTATGAGAAATCTACTTAACACATTTTATAATATGGCTAATCACAGGACCATGCCACTTTCGCGGAACAGGTTTACTCCATTGGATTGCCAGTGCTTTAAAACAAATAATTATTTAAAACATCGCAATGCTTTTTATAAAAATGAAGCCATTATAAGACTCAGTTCCCATCACACAATGCAACACAAACCGGAGGATAGAGTTTTTACCTTATAATGGCCAAAATATGCTTGATACGAATAAAACAAAAGAATTTGATATTATTACTAGTGTTTATATGTTTCAAAAACAATTTCAAATCATAAGTATCAATCATAGACGGCATGGGTACCATATAACATGTCGCCATATATATATATATATATATATATATATATATATATATACAATCAAAACCGCACGGGCACATATTTGGAAATTGGATTTCTGTCATGTACCAAGGCCCTTACCGAATTCGAGACGCTCTAGCCCGTGTCTCAGGATCAGAACGCATCAACCCTTTGGATCGTCAGGGCCGGTCCACCGATGTGGATTATTATGCCTGAACACTGCGTTTCCCCGCCCTTTGGGGGCGTCAATGAGCCAACGAATGACTCCATCGGTCCCGGATCGACCAATATATCTGAGGCGCCTCGCAACAACAACAACCACATAGGTGAAAATAATATAATGTCAGCCGGTTTAAGCACTGACACCACCTCTATCTAGAAGGAAACGCATGCCCTCCCTGATGTCCTCTCCCGTTTCTGGTTCATACCTGTAACAACCCGAAAATCTGGGCCAGTTTAAATTTTTTATTTTGGTAATTTTAGTGAATTTTGAACATTTAAAATAGATTATTTTAAATAATATCGACGAGAAATTCATTTTGAATAGAATTCGAACGTATATATTATATACGTCGTCGTTAGAATATAAATAATTTATTTATATATATAAAAGGAATTGAAAATGGCGCGGTAGTTCGATAATTCGATTTCAAACTTCAATTGAATGTACCGGGTGCAAAACAATCCGGATTTTAGTGAAACCAAAAACATTGGGATCTAATTGATAATATCTTTCCAACGAATCCAAAAAATTAGAATTTCATAGCGGGAATCAAAAGATATGTCCAGTTGAAAATTCAGAATAGTCGCTATGGAATTCAGGCCCTTAAAAATGGAAATTTTGCAAACGACCTCGGATTTCGACGAAACCACTTTTGTTGAATCTGTGATGTAAAATTATTGCTAGGTTTAAAATTTCATAATTTTTCGAATCAATATGTGAGCGTGGCAAAGGAAAACGCGTTTGGCCAGTTTCAGTTAATTTTAATCGACTGGAAATTGGCCATTTTTCAAACGGTCTCAGAATTCGATGAAATTAGTTTTATTAAGACCGTATCGTCAATACGAAGCTAGAAAATATTTTTCTGGAATTTTTAGAGTTCATATGTGACCCCGGTAAAATGAAATGCGCGTTCAAATTCAATATATAGAGTTATATGTTGATTTTAACGGAAACTGGTCGAAACAGTCGAATCAGCTTACGATACATATCCCATTGTGTTCGGAATGGGGGTAAAACGCTAGGGACGACAGTCGGTGGGTTTCGTTTCGAGTTCGGATTTGAAAGTTACTTTTTGGGATTAAAAATTAAATTAAAAAAATATATTATTATAATATAAGTCAACGGCCTTTATCTCTCCCCCCCTTTTTCTTTTCCAGATCGAAAAAACTCAGAAATCGAAGAAAAAAAAAATAACCGCTCGTTCGAATTGAACGCCTCCACCCTCCCTGGCGATCGTCGTCGCCATCGACCCCGCACCCACCGTGCATCCTCCTCCGGTTCCCCCCTCCTCGTCTCCGACCTTCCTCCCTCTACCCTCTTCAATCTCGAACCCGATACCCCCCCCCCCCAAAGCCCACGCCTTAGACCAGAAACCCACCTCGAGCCCTTGCTCCGCCGCCACAACCTAGATCCGACTGCTTGAAGCCCTCCTCCTCTTCGATTAGTGCAGAAATCCGCCCCCCCCCCTCGCTAAAAACTGTAAGTATTTTATTTTTACACTATAAAGCTTTGTTTTATTATGTTTTTAGAGTTAATACAAATAGGATGTTCTAGCTAATAAAAATATGGTTTTAAATATATAAAAGGTTCGATTTTTATATTTATAAAGTATGTTTTTTCATGTCAGAAAAGATTTTTAAAATAGAAAAGAAAAGATTTTTAAAATAGAAAAGAAAAGATTTTTAAAATAGAAAAGAAAAGATTTTTAGAATAGAAAGTAAAAATTTGATTTTTATATATTGAATAGCATAGTAAAAATTTGATTTTTATATATTGAATAGCATAGTAAAAATTTGATTTTTATATATTGAATAGCGAAGTAAAAATTTGATTTTTATATATTGAATAGCATAGTAAAAATTTGATTTTTATATATTGAATAGCATAGTAAAAATTTGATTTTTATATATTGAATAGCGAAGTAAAAATTTGATTTTTATATATTGAATAGCGAAGTAAAAATTTGATTTTTATATATTGAATAGCATAGTAAAAATTCGGTTTTTCTATATTGAATAGCGAAGTAAAAATTCGATTTTTACATATTGTAACGACCCAGAAAATCTGAACCAATTTAAATTTTTTAAATTGGCTAAAATAATGGATTTTAAATATTTAAAATAAATATTTTAAATAATGGCGATGAAAACTGAGTTTGAATCGACATTTGAAAATTAATATAATTAATTATAATTATATATAGAATTGAAAATGGCGCGGTAGTTCGATAATTCGATTTCAAACTTCAATTGAATATACCGGGTGCAAAATAATCCGGATTTTAGTGAAACCAAAAACATTAGGATCTAATTGATAATATCTTTCCAACGAATCTGACAAATCAAAATTTGATAGCGGGAATCAAAAGATATGTCCAGTTGAAAATTCTGAATAGTCGCTATGGAATTCAGGCCCTTAAAAATGGACATTTTGCAAACGACCTCGGATTTCGACGAAACCAATTTTGTTGGGTCCGGGATGTGAAGTTATTACTAGGTTTCAAATTTCATAATATTTCGAATCAATATGTGAGCGTGGCAAAGGAAAACGCGTTTGACCAGTTTCAGTTGATTTTAATCGACTGGAAATTGGCCATTTTTCAAACGGTCTCAGAATTCGACGAAACTAGTTTTGTTAGGACCGTATCGTCAATACGAAGCTAGAAAATATTTTTCTGGAATTTTTAGAGTTAGTATGTGCCCCCGGTAATTTAAAATGTACGTTTAAAATTCAATATAGTGATTTAAATGTAAATTCAACGGAAACTGATTGTAACGATCAAATCAGCTTGCGATACATATCCCATTGTGTTCGGAATGGGGGTAATACGCTATAGACGACAGGCGGTGAGTTTCGTTTCGAGGTCGAAAATAAAAGTTGCTTTTTAGAATTAATTTAATCAATAAAATAATATATATATTTCTTTTTAAAACCCTCACCCCCCTTTTTCTCTCCTTATTTTCGCTCAGATAAAAAAAAGAAAAAAAGATCGACGCCGCCTTCGCCGTTGACCATCCCTCCACCACGCCCCTCCGATCGTTTCCCTCCTCCTCTCCTTCTCCCCCGTTCACCTCTCCTCCCTGTTAGACCCGAGATCGCAACCCCAGAATCGCGCCGCCGCACCTACAGCCATCACCCCACACCGCCTCCACCGCCGACGAACTGAAGGCCGCCCCACCTCCAGCGCCGACTCTGACGACCCCCCCTTTTTCTTCACAGACAAAGTAAGTATTTTATTTTTATTTTTATTTTAATTAGGTTTAAAACTGATTTATTTTAATTAGGTTTAAAACTGATTTATTTTAAAGGATTTAAAAACTGATTTATTTTAATTAGGTTTAAAACTGATTTATTTTAATTAGGTTTAAAACTGATTTATTTTAATTAGGTTTAAATACTGATTTTAAAAAGGATTTAAATACTGATTTTAAAAAGGATTTAAAACTGATTTTTAAAAAGGATTTAAAAACTGATTTTATTTTAAAGATATAAAAAGAAAAAGATATAAAAAGAAAAAGATATAGAAAGAAAAAGATTTGAATTTTAAAAAGGAAAAGATTTAAACTTTAAATAGGAAAAGATTTGATCTTTAAAATAGAAAAGACGGAATTTTATTAAGTAGACGAAGTAAGTTATGATTTTTATATTTTTAAAGGAATAAAAATATAATTTTTACATCATAGGAATATTAAAAATATAATCTTTATTTTTGAAAAGGCGGAATCTTTATTTTTGAAATTCGATTTTTATATATTGAATAGCAAAGTCAAAATTCGATTTTTATATATTGAATAGCATAATAAAAATTCGATTTTTATATATTGAATAACATAGTAAAAATTCGATTTTTACATATGTAGAGAATACGGGCAACGAAGCGACAAAAGGCGAGATTGGCGAAGATTTCTAAAGGAAGAGTCGTAGTATTGGATAGCTATAGGTGAGAATTTCTCACTCTTCAATTCCTTTTACTATATATATATGTGTTGAAATAAAAGTGAATTGCTATATATAAATATATCTATCTATATATATATACGCCCCTCGTCCACAAACCATGGACGATATTTATTGATTGAAATTGTTGTGAAAATTGATTGATAGCGAATGGTCGTTTGGGATTGTTTGTGATTGATATTGATTGATGGTGGTTGAAAAATACCCATTTATGGTTGAGAGATATTTGGTTGAAACCACATAGGATTAGTTTGTGGAAATGAAATAAATATATACATGCCGCCTGCGTGCGAACTAGATGCATGATCCCCATTGTCAAAAACCGCGAGGTTTTAAGGTAGAGCGAGGAGCCGTACTAGGGACGGTCCCGGTTTTAACTACCCTGCCGTTATGCTGCCGAAATTTTGAATAACATTCATGTGTTGAATTGATATTCATTCGTTGATTAGAAATTCATGTGTTGAATGGTATTCATATTTTGAAATAAATTGTTTGATAATAAAAATCACATTTTTATCTATATATAGAAACTATAGAAAACCTTCATGTGTTGAATTGATATTCATTCGTTGATTAGAAATTCATGTGTTGAATGGTATTCATATTTGGAAATAAATTGTTTGATAATAAAAATCACCTTTTATCTATATATATAAAATCCTATTTTTGTCACCTATATGAACTATATAGAAAAATAGTGTTTTGAAATGAATTGTTTTACAATAAAAATCACATTTTTATTGTATGCTTGAATCGTTGAAATGTGAAGTGTTAAAAATAGCCACTTGTTCAAAATAAACATATATGAGTTGAAATATTCATTAATTAGCTAATGAAATGATTTGCACCTATTTATGTAACATTAGAATGAATGGTGTTTTTAAACCAAATAGAAATCAAATATGAAGTTGAATAGAAAATGATAAATGATAAGAACTGTATATATATGTACATGCATATTCATTGAACTGGTTATAGCAAAGGGGCTAGAGAAGAGGAATAAAATTTTGTGCCCGACAAATAGGTACACATTTACTGCTTTGTTTGGGTGATGATTTTATGAGCCTGTTGGCTAGCCGCTTGGCTTTTTCTTTTTCTTTTTGAGATTAGAAGGACCGGGAAAGCTATTTGCGATTTCCCGATGCTCCCGGTGCAGGGGAGGTTATGGCGAAATTTTCCAAAAATTTAAGGCGTTAGTGAAATATTTGAAGTGAAACGATATTGAAACCATTAAAAGAAACTATATTTATATAAATATATAAATATAAATAAAATTAACACGAAACGAAGCCGTGCAGTTCGTATTTTGAAACCGTGATTTCAAACAACTAGTACGGGGAATCCGACCATGGGATTTTCCCGAAACCTCAACCGTCGGGTTCGCCTTGGAATAATCTTTCCAACGGCACCAACCTTGTAAAAATCCAACGGTTGGATTGTCTGGAATGTTTAATTCAAATCTGAAGAAAAACAGCGCCAGAAGCGATTATATTTATATATATATATATATATAATTATATATTTAATCGAATAACGACGCTGCAGTTCGTATTTTGAAATCGAAATTTCAAACGATTGTACCGGGAGATCCGACCGTCGGATTTTCCCGAAACTGGAACCGTTGGATTCGTTTTGAAAAGACCTTTCTAATGATGTAAATTTTGCGAAGATCCAACGGTTAGATTTTCAGACATGTGTAAATCAAATCTGAAGAAAAACAGCGCCACGGCCGCTTTATGGCCCGAAGCGTCGTTTTGAATAAATTAGCTATTTTAAAATAAATAAAAATAGCGATAAATAGTTATAAAATATCATAAGCGATATGGAATGGAAATAAACTGAATTTGCTTGATTTATGTGATATTTGATGGTTGAATGTGTTTGGTGTGAAAATTACATTAAAGAACAAAATTGGTGTTGTCGAATAATTTAACCATTGAAATAAATTGAATTGAAATTCTAAATATACGTGAATTATTTGAGAAGGCCGAGTTAATTCTCATTTCAAATAATTGACCGACGATTGAAAGTCGAAGATAAAGACGGTGGTTGAAGACCGGAGATCTTCACCTCGTTTGGATGGTAACCGAGGTCCTGATTGGGAGGCATCCCGAAATATGGATAATGAGTGGTGATCGTTCAGACGTACGTGGTGATCGATGGGTTTGCGAGGTATTTAGTGCCTCTGGTTTCGTTCAGACCCAGAACGGACTTGTAAATGGACTGTGTGTCTGACATTGGATTTTATTCTGTGTTGATTGATCTCTATTAAATATACATCTGTTTGGCGGCGGAGAATTTATTCTTTCGCTTAACGCCCTTCTCTGAGACGCACGAGCTCAGAGGTTGTATATCGATGGACATCAGTCGCATGGCATGAAGTGCCGGTGTGGCATGCTAAGATGCAGTGATCAGGGCTTCTGTTGAAAAGCAAAGTCTTGTGGTGATGATCAAAGCACCGCCTGTGTGGCGTAGCTTTGTGTATAACGTGAATTCGCGAGCCTCACACCCCGGTATGAACCTAAAACGGGAGAAGGACCTCAGGGAGGGCATGCGTTTCTTTCTAGCTAGGGTGGTGTCAGTGACCTACCAGCCCTGACATTTATATACTTTTCACCTATGTGGTTGTTGCTGTTGCGAGGCGCCTCGGTTTGATCGGACGATCCGGGTCCGATGGAGTCATTCGTTGGCTCGTTTACGCCCCAAAGGGCGGAGAAACGTAGTGTTCAGGCATAATAATCCACATCGGTGGACCGGCCCTGACGATCCAAGGGCCCACCTGAGTCTGGGCCTGAGACATGGGCTAGATTGTCTCGAATTCGGTAAGGACTATCTTTTGCCTTGGTTCATGACGGAAATCCAATTTCCAAATACGTGACTGTGCGGTTTTGATTTTATACCTATACATGGCGACATAGTGGTATGGGGCATTAATGTCGTCTATGATTGATAGTTATGATTTGAAAATGTTTTCAAAACATATAGACACTAGCAATAATATCAAATGCCTTTGTTTTATTCGTATCAATCATATTTTGGCCGTTATAAGGTAAAAACTCTATCCTCCGGTTTGCGTTGCATTGTGTGATGGGAACTGAGTCTTATAACGGCTTCATTTTTATAAAAAGCATAGCGATGTTTAAAAGAAAGATTTGTTTTAAAGCACTGGCAATCCAATGGAGTAAACCCGTTCCACGAAAGTGGCGTGGTCCTGTGATTTGCCAAATTATATATGTGTTGAGTAGATTTCTCATACCAGTCCCATGACTGACTCGTAGTTTGTTTCACTCTCAAACTCGGGTGCCCCTTTTTCTACACGGCCAGCCTTGTATTCAGGTTTAGCTGGTTCTTTCTGGATAGCTGGAGCTGAAGATGGATTCTATCATTTATTTCTTTTTATGCTGTTCAGCTCCTATTGTACATATTTTGTTTATTTCCGCTGTAGACATTTATGTATAGCTGAACTGTATTTGTACTAAGTAAGATCCTATATACTGTGTAACTCTGATGATTACTTTTATCCAGTATATTTTATTGTTCATTATCTGGTGTATTTATTTAATTCTGTTCTGCTATTATCTGTTTCTGTGTTATATTCCAAAGATAACCCTTGTTTCCGTGAGAACGGGATTTCGGGTCCTCTCAACGTGGTATCAGAGCTTTGGTTAAGCTTAGTTCTGGAATATAACATATGAACAAACTCGTCAGAAATAGAACCAGCAGTGTTCTAGGACGGGTAACTCCATACGGATAGGATCAGAAATATCCTAGTATGAGTAGCAGAATGAAATAACACCTGGATAGACACATTTACATTCAAGTATTTGTCTCTATATTTTGAAATATCTTTCCTGTTGACCTGACACTTGATCTGCTATTTGCAGAGGAATTAGAAAATGAGTGCCAGAAACAGAAGAAGTAATACTGACCCGGATATAGAAGCTCTATTTATGAAATATAGAAATCTGGGTGGAAAACCTTTCTCGGGTGAAGAAGCAATTATGAAAACACAAGCTTGGATTCGTTCGGCTGAGAAAATCTTCGAAGCATTAAAGCTGAGGGATGACCAGAAAAGATTACTGGCATCCTGGGCACTCAAAGATGAAGCTTTGTTTTGGTGGGATTCAGTTATTAAGGATAATCCAGAAGGTGATATCACCTGGGATAAATTCAAAGTGATTTTCTTGGAAAGATTTACTCCTCCCGAAGCAACTGAGCGATTATGCGATGAATTTTCTTATCTGATACAAGGAGACATGACCATTCCCGAATATCATAAGAAATTCAATGAACTTTCTCACTTTGCCCCTCATCTAATTCAAAATCCGAAGAGGAAAAATATGAGATTTATTCACGGACTTCAAAGGAAATACCAGAATAAGGTATTGGGGCATGTGAAGCTTCCTTTCTCTGAAATGATATATATGGCCTATCAGTATGAAGATCTCCATAAGAAAGGAATGTTATGCGACGAAGAAGAAGTCTATTCTAGTGACAGAACAGAGTCAGAAACTGATCGTCCCGAGGCCATAACAACGTTAGAGGTCAGTAAGAAGCCCAGTGCTAAGAGAAAATGGGCTACATCTGAGAAGGAACCAGTAACGACTGCCATATGCAATAACTGCCATAAGCAGGGGCATTTGCAAGGAAAATGCAAATCTTTAAAGAAGCAAAAGAAGGAAGTATCTAAATCTAATAAAAGGGTTCATGAGGACAGAGGATGCCATAAGTGCCACCAGCCGGGTCATATTGCGAAGAATTGCTGGCTGTTAAAAAAGACCAATGTGGTTCAAATAAATGAAATAGCAGAAGCTTCTGAGCCATCGGCTATTCAGGAAAGACCAGATGTTTTAGAAGGCACGCTAACTGTCAAAGACATCCCAGTTAAAGTACTGTTTGACACTGGCGCGTCACGTAGCTTCATTGCCAAGGATGCAGCTAAGAAACTGGATTTGAATTTGAAAAAGCTCAAAGAACCCATGACTGTCCAGAATCCGGTTGGGGGTTCCATTGATCTCAGTTGGATTTGTGGAGTGCCAATTTCTTTCTCTCGTTATCTGTTTCCTACAATCGCAGCCGTCATGAATTTTAAAGAGTTTGATCTTATCTTGGGGTTAGACTGGTTAACCAAATATGAAGCTGAAGTTAAATGCGCCGATAGAGTCGTAAAGGCGAGGATTAAATCAGGTGCTTATATAACCATTCCCTGTGAAGGTCAGGATACTAATAGAAAAGACTTCTGGGCAGCTTTGAATGTTTCACCATCCCAAATAGAGAATGTCCCTGAAATCACGGAGAATATTCCTGACCTCATCAAAGACATTCCTGTCGTCAAAAACTATGCGGATGTGTTCGAGGAAGTTGTTCGCTTACCTCCGTAGAGAGAAATAGATTTCAAAATTGCTTTAATTCTGAATGCAAGGCCGGTAGTTCACGTTATTCGAAGAATGTCCTTGAAAGAGAAGGAGGAATTAGACAATCAAACACGACAGCTAGTATGGAAAGGTCTGATCAGGCCTAGTTTCTCTGACTGGGGTGCAGCAGTGGTGTTTGTCCCAAAATCTGACGGTACTCTACGGTTATGTGTGGATTATCGTGATCTGAACAAACAGACAATAAAGAACAAATATCCATTGCCGCGGATTGATGATTTGTTGGATCGATTAAATGGCGCACAAGTATTCTCAAGGATGGACCTAGCTACAGGTTTCCATCAACTTCGAATTGCCGAAGAGTGTGTTCCAATGACAGCGTTCAGAGGCCCCGACTTATTCTATGAGTGGTTAGTAATGCCGTTCGGCTTATGTAACGCTCTAGCTTACTTCGTCGATCTAATGAACAGGGTATTCAGAGGAGTACTGAATAAATTTGTTCTGGTTTTTATTGATGATATTCTAATCTTCTCTAAATCAAAGGCCGAGCATGAAAAGCATCTGGAACAAGTGTTAGAAATTCTCAGGAGGAATGTATTAAAAGCCAAATTTTCCAAATGTATATTCTGGCAAGATGAAGTGAAATTTCTGGGCCATGTTGTATCGAAAGAAGGAATCGCTGTGGATCCAAGTAAAATCATAGCCATTCAGAATTGGAAACAGCCCAGTACCCCCACTGAAGTCCGTAGTTTTCTCGGATTGGCTAGCTATTATCGGAAGTTCGTTAAAGACTTTTCGAAGATATCTGGTCACTTAACAAAGCTTACAAAGAAGCACTCTAAATTCAAATGGACTCCAGAAAGTGAGGAGGCTTTCGAAGAGCTAAAGTTAAGACTAACGACAGCTCCAGTGTTAACCATCATTGATGGCAACCAGGATTTAAAAGTATGGACTGATGCTTCTAGAGAAGGCCTTGGCGCAGTGTTAATGCAAAGAGGCCAAGTAATTGCTTATGCTAGCCGTCAACTGAAGCCACACGAGAAGAACTACGTAACTCATGATCTTGAGTTATTGGCTATTGTGTTCGCTTTGAAAATCTGGAGACACTATCTTCTCGGTGAGAGATTTGAACTATTTACAGATCATCAGTCGTTAAAGTATCTATTCACCCAAAAGGACTTGAATTTGAGGCAGCAGCGTTGGCTGGAGTTTCTTGCAGCATATGACTTTGAAATTATATATACTCCCGGGAAAGCCAATGTCATGGCCGATGCGCTGAGCCGAAAGAATGTAATGATCGCCAGCTTTATTATCACGGCATCCTTGATTGACAAAATATCTATTCTTCAGAAGGAGGATAACTTTATTAAGGATATGATCAAAAGGATTCAGAAAGGCGAACCCTCGTGTTTCCAAATAGATAACGACGAGACCTTGAGGTTAAAAGGAAGGATTTGTGTTCCTGACGTTCCTGAGCTAAAAAGGGAAGTGTTAGACGAGTGTCACAAGTCCAAGCTGAGTATCCATCCTGGTGTGGCCAAAATGTATAACGATCTCAAAAGAACATTCTGGTGGAAGGCTATGAAGAGAGACGTTTCAATATATGTTAGCCGATGCCCTACTTGCCAACTAGTCAAGAGCGACCAACAGAAACTAGCTGGACTGTTACAACCACTAGAAGTTCCTGGTTGGAAGTGGGAGCATATTTCTATGGATTTCATTGATGGTTTTCCCAGAACCAGAAAAGGAAATGAAAGTATTTGGGTGATCGTAGATCGCTTCACGAAGACCGCCCATTTCATACCTGTCAGATCAAATAGAACTGCTCAGAGTCTAGCGCAGATATACTTCAGGGAAATAGTTAGACTACATGGAGTGCCGCTCAGTATAGTAAGTGATAGAGATACGATATTCACTAGCAAATTCTGGGAGGCATTTCAAGTCGAGCTGGGAACGAAGTTGAACTTAAGCACCGCTTATCATCCTCAGACAGACGGTCAGACTGAGAGGGTGAATCGCATTTTAGAAGATCTATTGCGGGCTTGTGTTCTAGATTTCGGTGGATCATGGGAAGACCACCTGCATTTGGCTGAATTCTCTTATAACAACAGCTACCAGGCGAGTCTGACAATGTCGCCATTCGAAGCATTATATGGTAGACCATGCCGATCTCCTGCTTGTTGGGTCGAGCCAGGGAATAGACTTGTGTTGGGTCCGGATATGATCCGAGAAGCTGCCGACAAAGTCGATTTTATTAAGAAGCGATTACTCGCCGCTCAAAGCCGACAAAAGAGCTATGCCGATAGAAGAAGAAGAGATATATCCTTTGAAGTTGGCGACTACGTATATTTGAAAGTATCGCCGATGAGAGGAGTTATCCGGTTCGGTAAAACTGGAAAGTTAGCACCCAAATTCGTTGGTCCGTTTCCTATTCTGGAACGGATCGGAACTCTCGCTTATAGGGTCAAACTGCCTGACTGGTTGCCTGGAGTGCATGATGTATTTCATATATCTCAACTTCGAAAGCACGTTCATGATCCAGACTTGATCATGGAAGAAGCAGCTCAGCAGGATATTGAAATTACTCCAGAATTAGCTGTAAGGCGAGAGCCGCTGAAGATCATCGGCAAAGAAACCAAAGAGCTGAGGAACAAGAAGGTTTGCTTAGTCAAAGTGCAATGGAGTGGAGATCTGCGAGATTGTACTTGGGAAACGGAGGAGAGCATTCAGAAAGCTTATCCCAGATGCCGAGTAGATATCTCTGATTGACTCCGGTGCAAGGTACATTTACCCTACTTTGCACTACCATTCAATTCTCTACTCTATTGTTATTTTCTTTTCATAGATGTGCACTTTTAAATTATATAGTCTGAAAGATTTTTAAAGGGTATAGGATTTGATTAGTATATTTTTAAAGGTTAAAAACAATTGGATTGGTTGTTGTGTTGTGTGATTGTAGATTTATCAAACCACTTTTCGACTTTGTTCCTTTTCGGGGACGAAAAGTTTTAAGTGGGGGAGATTGTAACGACCTAGAAAATCTGAACCAATTTAAATTTTTTAAATTGGCTAAAATAATGGATTTTAAATATTTAAAATAAATATTTTAAATAATGGCGATGAAAACTGAGTTTGAATCGACATTTGAAAACGAATATAATTAATTATAATTATATATAGAATTGAAAATGGCGCGGTAGTTCGATAATTCGATTTCAAACTTCAATTGAAAAAAAAAAGGTGTACTTCCATAATCTCACTTCCTCTATCTCAAATCACGTTTCTTCTTCACTAGACGACAGATCAGATAAAAACAAAGGTGTACTTCCATCGTACAAGGAGATCTTGCTGCAGCCAGGTGTAAAGCGTAACGCTCCTCGAAATAATATATTTAAACCTCGCATTACTCCTCAGCCGCCGCCTCGTTTTTCGATCAATTACTTCGAAAAAATAAAAAACATCAAATCTGATAATGGTTGCTTCAGATGCGGCTCTCCAGATCACTGGGCTAGGAGCTGTCGAAATCCTATGGTTTGTTTTCGCTGTAATAAAATTGGGCATAAGGGCTTCAACTGCAAAGTTCATCTCAAAATCCCGAAAAAAATGGAGAACCCTAAATCGCTCCCTCCTCTTTCGGCGGCGTTCTACCCTGACGATTTTAAAAAGGCTAGATCGATGGTGGTTCTCTCCATCGCTCGTGGTGCTTTCTCGATCAATGAAATGGAGACTTTATTGGGAACTCATTTTGGCAAGCGAGCGCCGGGCTGGGTGTGGACGGTGCGTAGATTTGGCGATGATTTCATAGCGAAATTTCCTCCCTTTTTGTTGATTGAAACATTTTATTACTCACTCTTCGACTCAAAGGGAGTAATTAATTTGAAGCGTTGGGGCCCGCAAATTGGGAGCATGGCGAAAAAGAGGATTGAAGTCTGGGTTTCACTTAAAAATATTCCACTAGTGTGTAGAAGTGTTGATTCCCTCAAGTCGGCGTTAGCGGAGGTAGGTGAAGTGATTAGACTCCAGCATGGAGTGTGGAATGTAACCGATTTTTCCTCCCTGAAGGCGTTGATGTGGATTGATGAGGATTTGGAGCTTCCTCCTTCGATTGTGGTTCCTGTTGAGGGCTTTTTCCATAATGTCTCCATTACGAAAGTCGACGGTGAATCCTCTGAGGAAGTGGACAGACAAGAACTTCGTAAAACGGTTTTTGTTAGAGGGGAGAATGGCAAGATGAAAGTACTAAAGGCTAGAAGCGTTAGCGCTCCCACTGCTTATGTTGGATTGGGCAGTAATTCTTTCACACCAATTCCTGTTGACAGAGAAGATGATGTGATGGTTCATAATGTTGCTAAGGATAAGGTGGAAGCTCTTGAAGCGGATGCTGTTGATGATGGTAATGAAGACATTGGTAGGGAGGAGAGTGGATTCGTTGGCTTGAGGAATATTTTTGGAGAAGATAATGATGAGGACTATGATCTTGGGGGGGATTATAATGATTACGATCTTGGTGGTGGGAGTAATGCTTTGGCCGTTTCAGATTCCGACGAACGCTCTTGTGCAACAAGCAAAAGAAAAGGCAAGATGCCAGTGGACTCCGGTGTGGTTATCCTAAGTAGAAGTGCTCGTGGCCTTCCTCATCCTCTGGAAGGTAGCGTTTTTATCTCTGCTATCCTCAATTCTTTATCTCCTGATCAAATGCATGCTGTTGCTAGTAGCTCTAGTTTTTTGTTAAATGATTCTGTTGCTAGTGACATTAGAAGTAAAGAGTTAGATAGGGCTGACGCACCCCAATGATTGTTTTAACCTGGAATGTTAGAGGTTTGGGTAATTATGACAAACGTCTTAGAGTTAAAAATTATCTCAAGTCGGTCAAGCCCCACATTGTGTTGCTTCAAGAGACTAAACTTGAAAATCCTGATTTTATTATTTTTAAAACTCTGGGTTGGGGGGTTATAGATGAGTGGAGATTTATACCGGCCACTGGAAGTGCTGGAGGATTGTTCACTGGCTGGGATAGTAACTTGTGGACATTTAAACAAGAGATTTGTCAAACACATTGCCTACATGTTGCATTGGAATGTGTAACGACTAAGAAGCTTTATTTTTTCTCAAACGTCTATGGTCCAAACACTAGAAGTGAAAGGAAAACTTTGTGGAGAGAAGCGATGGAATTTCATAGGTTGATGTACGGCCCTTGGGTTATTGGAGGAGACTTTAATGTTACTAGATTTGGTTATGAAAGAAGTAACTCTGGTGCTAATCATTTTGGTGACATGGCTGATTTTATTGAGTTTGTTGGGGAGTGTGAGTTAATTGACCTCCCTCTCGCTAATAGAAAGTTCACTTGGTCTGATGGCAGAACTCCACCGACACTTGTGAAACTTGATCGTTTTTTCATTAATGCTCACTTTGAGGATCTTCATCCTTTAACCGCCCAAAAAGGCTTATCTACGGTTATTTCGGACCATTGCCCTGTTGTATTAGATTCTGGAGATGCCATTAGGAAAAAGCCTTTTTTTAGATTTGAAAAAATGTGGTGCTTGGAAGATAACTTTACCGATTTGTTGTACAATAAATGGTCAGAATTTGGGGAGAGTGGTGATGCAGCGAGAACCCTTTGTAATAAACTTAAACTTTTGAGAAAATTTCTTAAAAAGTGGAATTCTGAGGAGTTTGGTCATATTAGAATTAAAAAGGAGAGGTTAGAAAAACAAATTCTTGAACTTAATATACTAGAAGAGGAAAGAGGACTCGATGATGTTGAAAGAGATTTGCTGCAGCAGCGAGAACGAGAACTCAACAAAGTTTTGGATCAGGAAGAGATTTTTTGGAGACAGCGATCAAGATCTCAGTGGCTGAAGGAAGGGGATAGAAATACAGCGTTTTTTCATAGAGTTGCCAATGGTAGACGCCGTACCAATTTGATTCACAGTATTTGGAAGGATGGTGTGGAGATTTGTGAGCAACAACTTTTGAGTGATACTTTCACTGAATATTATAAAAGCATCTTCGGTTCTCGTGTTGAGAACCGTATTTCTGTTGAATGTAGCAAATTGTATCCTGTTGTAACTGATCTCTCGGATGTTGCAAGTGCTTTCTCTGAAGAGGAAATTTTGAATGCTTTGAAGGAGATGCCGGGTGACAAAGCACCTGGGGCTGATGGATTTCCCACCTTTTTCTTTCAACAATACTGGGGCATGTTGAAAAATGATGTTTTGCGTTTGTTTGACGAGTTCCACAAAGGCTCTTTGAGGTTGGATTTGATTAGCTATGCTAACGTAGTTTTAATCCCCAAAAAAGAAGGTAATGTCTCTGCCGCTGATTTCAGACCGATTAGCCTTCTCAACACTTGTTTCAAACTTATTACGAAGGTTTTTGCCAATAGGCTGAAAGCTAAGATGGATTCGTTGATTGATATATCCCAAACCGCTTTTATTAAAGGAAGGAACATTCTGGATGGTGCTGCGTTGGTTGGCGAAGTGATTTCTCATTGTGATAGATTTGACGTCCCTTGTGTTATCCTTAAGCTGGACTTCGCCAAAGCTTTTGACACAGTTGACTGGCGATTTATGGTTGAAGTGCTGAAGGCAAGAGGCTTCCCCACCAAGTGGATTGATTGGATTTCCATGATTCTTTCATCAAGTAGATCCAACATTTGTGTTAATGGAGTTGCCGGCTCTACCATCCATTCTATGCGTGGACTGAGACAGGGCGATCCACTTTCCCCTCTCCTTTTTGATTTGGCGGCAGACTTTTTTCCAAAATTCTGAAGCTGGGTTGTGCAGAGGGGATTATTAGCGGTTTTGGCAGTGACCATGTGGTTGGGGGCATCAATTCTTTGCAATATGCTGATGACACCATTATATTCAGTAAACCTGACTGTAAATTCCTTGCTGCACTTAAATTTATTTTATATGCTTTTGAAAGTTTATCTGGCTTAAAAATTAACTTTCATAAGAGCAGTGTTTACACGTTGGGTTGTAGTGATGATTTACGCAGGTCTTGTGCTGAAATGTTTAATTGCAAGGCTGAAGTTTTTCCTTTGAATTACCTGGGTATGTGCATTCGCCCCAAGAAATTAATGAAGAAAGACTGGCTGCACTTGATTGAAAAGGTGGACACTAGACTAGCAAGGTGGAAAGGCAACTCATTATCCCGAGCTGGTCGTCTTGTGCTTGTCAATTCTGTCCTGTCGTCGATTCCATTGTACTGGATGTCCTTCTATCACTTTCCAGGTTGGGTGGTGTAAAGGATTGATGCAATTCGTCGTAACTTTTTCTGGACTGGTTCTAAAGAGACGAAGAAGCTAAGCTGTTTGATATCATGGAACCAAGTGTGAAAATCTAAAGAGCAAGGGGGCCTTGGTGTTATAAACTTAAAGACAATGAATTCGGCTCTTCTTTGTAAGTGGTTGTGGTTTATGATTTCTGATAAGCATGCTTTATGGAAGGAGTGGATCATTAGTACATATTACAATGGTAATTTTGGTTGGAATACTGATTTTTCAAGATGCTCGGCGTTTTGGCGTAATGTCATGGTTCATGCACAGTGGATGAAGTTGGGTACTAAAATTGTGGTGAAGAATGGACACAATACATCATTTTGGTTGGATAGCTGGCTAATTAATGTCCCTATGAGTGTGGAATTTCCAGAGCTTTTTGGTATTGCTTGTAACAAAAATTTCACTGTTAGAGAGATGTATGATAATGATTCAGCGGGTTTCAAATGGAGATTGAATTTCTCAAGACTTGTAGCTGGTAATGCATTGATTCAGCTATGCAGTTTGTTCGAGTTGCTTGAAGCGGTGAGTTTGAATAATGAGCGGGATGATTTTATTTGGATGTTGGAGGGGGAAAGGAAGTTGTTTAGTGTTCGTAGCATCTATAAGCTGTTTAATTTTGCTGGGGTTAGGAGGTTGGGGTTTGAGCTTATGTGGCGATTCAAAATCCCTGATAAAGTCAAAATTCATATGTGGGTCGTGATACATGGTAGATTGAATACGGTTAACAGACTTCGTCAGAGAGGTGTGCAAGTTCTGGATGGATGTGTTTTTTGTGGTCATGACGACGAGGACTACCACCACCTATTTTTGGCTTGTGACTTTGCTTTTTATGTTTGGACAAAATGTTTGGTTGCGCTTTACCTTGACTTGCACTGGAGTGATTTCATTGCAGACCAATTTGTTTTTTGGCACTCAATTTACCCGGCCTTGCATGCCTCTCATGATAGTCTTCTTTTTGCTTTGTTGAACTTCGCTTACACTTGGTTGCTCTGGCATGAACGAAACTCTAGAAAGTTTAACCGCAAATTCAAAGCCCCTAACAGTATTATTTACTCTATTCTTAATTTTGTCTATGATTGGGCAGGCATGGAGCGCAAAAGAAACGTTAAGAGCATCGCAGACCGAGTTCGTAAGAGGGGGCGGATCACTGGACCACATGATTGATGATGATGCTTACTTTTCCAGTAGCCTTCTGTTGTTTTTCTGTTTTGTCTAATGCTATGTAATGCTAACTATGATGTATGGCTCCTTTTTGTATGGCCGTATGTAGTGATGGCCTGTTTTGCTGTTTTGTTGTACATACATTGTAAATATACGCACGGTTACTTGATGAATGTTATATATTTTAGGCGTGAATCATGCTGATTCACTACCTTTTACTTCAAAAAAAAAACTTCAATTGAATATACCGGGTGCAAAATAATCCGGATTTTAGTGAAACCAAAAACATTAGGATCTAATTGATAATATCTTTCCAACGAATCTGACAAATCGAAATTTGATAGCGGGAATCAAAAGATATGTCCAGTTGAAAATTCTGAATAGTCGCTATGGAATTCAGGCCCTTAAAAATGGACATTTTGCAAACGACCTCGGATTTCGACGAAACCACTTTTGTTGGGTCCGGGATGTGAAGTTATTACTAGGTTTCAAATTTCATAATATTTCGAATCAATATGTGAGCGTGGCAAAGGAAAACGCGTTTGACCAGTTTCAGTTGATTTTAATCGACTGGAAATTGGCCATTTTTCAAACGGTCTCAGAATTCGACGAAACTAGTTTTGTTAGGACCGTATCGTCAATACGAAGCTAGAAAATATTTTTCTGGAATTTTTAGAGTTAGTATGTGCCCCCGGTAATTTAAAATGTACGTTTAAAATTCAATATAGTGATTTAAATGTAAATTCAACGGAAACTGATTGTAACGATCAAATCAGCTTGCGATACATATCCCATTGTGTTCGGAATGGGGGTAATACGCTATAGACGACAGGCGGTGAGTTTCGTTTCGAGGTCGAAAATAAAAGTTGCTTTTTAGAATTAATTTAATCAATAAAATAATATATATATATATATATTTCTTTTTAAAAGCCTCACCCCCCTTTTTCTCTCCTTATTTTCGCTCAGATAAAAAAAAAAGAAAAAAAGATCGACGCCGCCTTCGCCGTTGACCATCCCTCCACCACGCCCCTCCGATCGTTTCCCTCCTCCTCTCCTTCTCCCCCGTTCACCTCTCCTCCCTGTTAGACCCGAGATCGCAACCCCAGAATCGCGCCGCCGCACCTACAGCCATCACCCCACACCGCCTCCACCGCCGACGAACTGAAGGCCGCCCCACCTCCAGCGCCGACTCTGACGACCCCCCCTTTTTCTTCACAGACAAAGTAAGTATTTTATTTTTATTTTTATTTTAATTAGGTTTAAAACTGATTTATTTTAATTAGGTTTAAAACTGATTTATTTTAAAGGATTTAAAAACTGATTTATTTTAATTAGGTTTAAAACTGATTTATTTTAATTAGGTTTAAAACTGATTTATTTTAATTAGGTTTAAATACTGATTTTAAAAAGGATTTAAATACTGATTTTAAAAAGGATTTAAAACTGATTTTTAAAAAGGATTTAAAAACTGATTTTATTTTAAAGATATAAAAAGAAAAAGATATAAAAAGAAAAAGATATAGAAAGAAAAAGATTTGAATTTTAAAAAGGAAAAGATTTAAACTTTAAATAGGAAAAGATTTGATCTTTAAAATAGAAAAGACGGAATTTTATTAAGTAGAAGAAGTAAGTTATGATTTTTATATTTTTAAAGGAATAAAAATATAATTTTTACATCATAGGAATATTAAAAATATAATCTTTATTTTTGAAAAGGCGGAATCTTTATTTTTGAAATTCGATTTTTATATATTGAATAGCAAAGTCAAAATTCGATTTTTATATATTGAATAGCATAATAAAAATTCGATTTTTATATATTGAATAACATAGTAAAAATTCGATTTTTACATATGTAGAGAATACGGGCAACGAAGCGACAAAAGGCGAGATTGGCGAAGATTTCTAAAGGAAGAGTCGTAGTATTGGATAGCTATAGGTGAGAATTTCTCACTCTTCAATTCCTTTTACTATATATATATATATATGTGTTGAAATAAAAGTGAATTGCTATATATAAATATATATCTATATATATATACGCCCCTCGTCCACAAACCATGGACGATATTTATTGATTGAAATTGTTGTGAAAATTGATTGATAGCGAATGGTCGTTTGGGATTGTTTGTGATTGATATTGATTGATGGTGGTTGAAAAATACCCATTTATGGTTGAGAGATATTTGGTTGAAACCACATAGGATTAGTTTGTGGAAATGAAATAAATATATACATGCCGCCTGCGTGCGAACTAGATGCATGATCCCCATTGTCAAAAACCGCGAGGTTTTAAGGTAGAGCGAGGAGCCGTACTACGGACGGTCCCGGTTTTAACTACCCTGCCGTTATGCTGCCGAAATTTTGAATAACATTCATGTGTTGAATTGATATTCATTCGTTGATTAGAAATTCATGTGTTGAATGGTATTCATATTTTGAAATAAATTGTTTGATAATAAAAATCACATTTTTATCTATATATAGAAACTATAGAAAACCTTCATGTGTTGAATTGATATTCATTCGTTGATTAGAAATTCATGTGTTGAATGGTATTCATATTTTGAAATAAATTGTTTGATAATAAAAATCACCTTTTATCTATATATATAAAATCCTATTTTTGTCACCTATATGAACTATATAGAAAAATAGTGTTTTGAAATGAATTGTTTTACAATAAAAATCACATTTTTATTGTATGAATGAATCGTTGAAATGTGAAGTGTTAAAAATAGCCACTTGTTCAAAATAAACATATATGAGTTGAAATATTCATTAATTAGCTAATGAAATGATTTGCACCTATTTATGTAACATTAGAATGAATGGTGTTTTTAAACCAAATAGAAATCAAATATGAAGTTGAATAGAAAATGATAAATGATAAGAACTGTATATATATGTACATGCATATTCATTGAACATGTTATAGCAAAGGGGCTAGAGAAGAGGAATAAAATTTTGTGCCCGACAAGTAGGTACACATTTACTGCTTTGTTTGGGTGATGATTTTATGAGCCTGTTGGCTAGCCGCTTGGCTTTTTCTTTTTCTTTTTGAGATTAGAAGGACCGGGAAAGCTATTTGCGATTTCCCGATGCTCCCGGTGCAGGGGAGGTTATGGCGAAATTTTCCAAAAATTTAAGGCGTTAGTGAAATATTTGAAGTGAAACGATATTGAAACCATTAAAAGAAACTATATTTATACAAATATATAAATATAAATAAAATTAAAACGAAACGAAGCCGTGCAGTTCGTATTTTGAAACCGTGATTTCAAACAACTAGTACGGGGAATCCGACCATGGGATTTTCCCGAAACCTCAACCGTCGGGTTCGCCTTGGAATAATCTTTCCAACGGCACCAACCTTGTAAAAATCCAACGGTTGGATTGTCTGGAATGTTTAATTCAAATCTGAAGAAAAACAGCGCCAGAAGCGATTATATTTATATATATATAAATATAATTATATATTTAATCGAATAACGACGCTGCAGTTCGTATTTTGAAATCGAAATTTCAAGCGATTGTACCGGGAGATCCGACCGTCGGATTTTCCCGAAACTGGAACCGTTGGATTCGTTTTGAAAAGACCTTTCTAATGATGTAAATTTTGCGAAGATCCAACGGTTAGATTTTCAGACATGTGTAAATCAAATCTGAAGAAAAACAGCGCCACGACCGCTTTATGGCCCGAAGCGTCGTTTTGAATAAATTAGCTATTTTAAAATAAATAAAAATAGCGATAAATAGTTATAAAATATCATAAGCGATATGGAATGGAAATAAACTGAATTTGCTTGATTTATGTGATATTTGATGGTTGAATGTGTTTGGTGTGAAAATTACATTAAAGAACAAAATTGGTGTTGTCGAATAATTTAACCATTGAAATAAATTGAATTGAAATTCTAAATATACGTGAATTATTTGAGAAGGCCGAGTTAATTCTCATTTCAAATAATTGACCGACGATTGAAAGTCGAAGATAAAGACGGTGGTCGAAGACCGGAGATCTTCACCTCGTTTGGATGGTAACCGAGGTCCTGATTGGGAGGCATCCCGAAATATGGATAATGAGTGGTGATCGTTCAGACGTACGTGGTGATCGATGGGTTTGCGAGGTATTTAGTGCCTCCGGTGTGACGGCCCGCCCCGCACCAACCGACATTTACTCCAAAAGTGCGTTGTACTCATGTCCAGTTAGCACGGAACGGGTCATGAGTACAGCGCAATTTTGGAGTAAATGTCGGTTGGTGCGGGGCGGGCCATCACACTTGGTATCAGAGCTCTAGGTTGCGTAGTTAACCTAGGGAAAGACACTAGGGAGAGTTAGTACGTATATGAGAGCGCGTATTTGTGATTACTTTGGTTTTCAAAAGCTATGTATATATATACTATTAGTAGTGTGCCACATTTATCTTACTTTTGCTTTGAGACAGTTTGAAAGTTGTAATAAGCTGTATTTTGGATTTCCGCTGCTATGATGTTTAGTTCTGATTTTCAGCTTATGCACTGTCTCTCCTGTTTTATGTCAAGTATGTCATTATTATATTTTGTTCTATGCGCTGTGAGACATTCTACAGGTTCTTTGTATGTTCATTTCCTTCTTCCTTTTCCTTCACATGACCCGTTCCGTGCTAACTGGACATGAGTACAACGCACTTTTTGAGTAAATGTCGGTTGGTGCGGGGCGGGCCGTCACATCCGGTTTCGTTCAGACCCAGAACGGACTTTTAAATGGACTGTGTGTCTGACATTGGATTTTATTCTGTGTTGATTGATCTCTATTAAATATACATCTGTTTGGCGGCGGAGAATTTATTCTTTCGCTTAACGCCCTTCTCTGAGACGCACGAGCTCAGAGGTTGTATATCGATGGACATCAGTCGCATGGCATGAAGTGCCGGTCTGGCATGCTAAGATGCAGTGATCAGGGCTTCTGTTGAAAAGCAAAGTCTTGTGGTGATGATCAAAGCACCGCCTGTGTGGCGTAGCTTTGTGTATAACGTGAATTTGCGAGCCTCACACCCCGGTATGAACCTAAAACGGGAGAAGGACCTCAGGGAGGGCATGCGTTTCTTTCTAGCTAGGGTGGTGTCAGTGACCTACCAGCCCTGACATTTATATACTTTTCACCTATGTGGTTGTTGCTGTTGCGAGGCGCCTCGGTTTGATCGGACGATCCGGGTCCGATGGAGTCATTCGTTGGCTCGTTTACGCCCCAAAGGGCGGAGAAACGTAGTGTTCAGGCATAATAATCCACATCGGTGGACCGGCCCTGACGATCCAAGGGCCCACCTGAGTCTGGGCCTGAGACATGGGCTAGATTGTCTCGAATTCGGTAAGGACTATCTTTTGCCTTGGTTTATGACGGAAATCCAATTTCCAAATACGTGACTGTGCGGTTTTGATTTTATACCTATACATGGCGACATAGTGGTATGGGGCATTAATGCCGTCTATGATTGATAGTTATGATTTGAAAATGTTTTCAAAACATATAGACACTAGCAATAATATCAAATGCCTTTGTTTTATTCGTATCAATCATATTTTGGCCGTTATAAGGTAAAAACTCTATCCTCCGGTTTGCGTTGCATTGTGTGATGGGAACTGAGTCTTATAACGGCTTCATTTTTATAAAAAGCATAGCGATGTTTAAAAGAAAGATTTGTTTTAAAGCACTGGCAATCCAATGGAGTAAACCCGTTCCACGAAAGTGGCGTGGTCCTGTGATTTGCCAAATTATATATGTGTTGAGTAGATTTCTCATACCAGTCCCATGACTGACTCGTAGTTTGTTTCACTCTCAAACTCGGGTGCCCCTTTTTCTACATGGGCAGCCTTGTATTCAGGTTTAGCTGGTTCTTTCTGGATAGCTGGAGCTGAAGATGGATTCTATCATTTATTTCTTTTTATGATGTTCAGCTCCTATTGTACATATTTTGTTTATTTCCGCTGTAGACATTTATGTATAGCTGAACTGTATTTGTACTAAGTAAGATCATGTATACTGTGTAACTCTGATGATTACTTTTATCCAGTATATTCTATTGTTCATTATCTGGTGTATTTATTTAATTCTGTTCTGCTATTATCTGTTTCTGTGTTATATTCCAAAGATAACCCTTGTTTCCGTGAGAACGGGATTTCGGGTCGTCTCACATATGTAGAGAATAAGGGCAACGAAGATGACAAAAAGGCGAGAGCAGCGAAGATTTCTATAAATGAAGTGCCGTGGGGTTAGGATAGCTATTGGTGAGAACTTCTCACTCAAAATTCTTTTTCTAGTTATATATATATATACTAGGATGCAGACGGTGTTTAGTAGCACCCGACACCCGTCATCCACAGACCATGGATGGCTTGTTTGTTAAATTGTTTGGTTGTGTAGTTGGTTAGATTATTTGGTTTGAATTGAATTGTTTGGTGAAATGAAATTGATTTGATTGATGTGTGAATGGTGTGGGCCTTCACTAGACCGGAGATAAGGCTAGGCCTTGTCCCGTTTCTAGTATCATGCCGTTATGCCGCCGAAATTTTTCTAAAATAAGTTAGAAAAATAAAGATAACATTTTATTTAATAAATGAACCGAATAAAATATTCATAGGTTGAATAAAATAGTTTGATAGTTAAAAATATAATTTTTAACGTGAATGCGAATAAATAAATATTCATTTACAAACCGGACGGTTTGTTTATGTACACCTATTTGAAGGACATTGATTGGGACGATAAATTTTACACATCGCCCAACTGCACAAATAAAAATCTGTGTTTGATTGCTTGAAACCCCACACGGGTATTGGGATGATATTTGACGTACACTAATCCCGATTGTTTAGTTGTATGTCGATCGATTGATTGACAGGCTGTTATTAGCGTTGCATATTTATATTTGATGCTTATACAGTGTAGAATGCACTTTGGATGATGGTTGATTATTCATCGTTGTTGATATATACATGTGTTGTAGAAAATCCATATAATTAACATTATATGGTAATTGTTTGGGCCTCATTCCAGTTTTGAAATAGAAATATTTGAAATGAAATATTTGAATAGAAATATTTGAATAAAAATATTCGAAATAGAATATTTGAAAATCAAAATATATGAAGCCGTGTTGATTAGATTGACGCCATTTTGACGTGAACGATATTTATATTGATTTTATTAGAATTGAAATAGAATCGAAATCGTTTTGAAATGAATTCGAATAGAATTGAAATAGAATCGAAATCGTTTTGAAATGAATTCGAATAGAATTGAAATAGAATCGAAATCGTTTTGAAATGAATTCGAATAGAATTGAAATAGAATCGAAATCGTTTTGAAATGAATTCGAATAGAATTGAAATAGAATCGAAATCGCTTTGAAATTCAAATTGAATTGAAAACGAATTGAAATTGAATTGAAAACGAATTGAAATTGAATTGAAAACGAATTGAATTGAATAGAAAATGAATTCAAATCGAATTAAAATCGAAATTGAATTGAAATCAATTTGAAATGAATTTAAAACGAATTTATATTGGAATATTCAATTTTGATTTGAAATTGAATATGAAGTTGAAACCGTTTTGAAAATGAATTTAGAATGATTTATAAACCACGTTTTGAATTGAAATCGACGAAGTATATATTATATATATTATATATATAATATAATGGCCTGAATAGAACGCGCCGCGGCAGTTCGCGAATTTCGACCATTGACTTCGAACGGATATTGCGGGAGATCCGACCGTCGGATTCTCCTAAAACCGGAACCGTTGGGTTCGTATCGAAAAGAGATTTCTAACGAATATTAGAAATTTGAAATCTAACGGTTGGATTTGGAATTATGTCCAAATCAAAATTGGAAAAGGTCGCTGTAAGTGCAGTTCGATGGCCATTGATGGAAATCGACTGTACGGGCCTTGATAAAATTATTAAAAATATTAATAATTTGTGTAAAATCATAAGAAATGATTTAGGAAGGATTGGGATGAAAAACTCCATATTTGAAAAGATAAAAATAGATTTTTATCGAAATGAACTAGTTTTGAACTAGAATTATAATTCTATTTATTTTTAAATAAATAAATTGGATTTAAAATGGTTTTGAAAATAACCAGAATTTCCAATATTTGAATTAGAATGGATTTGAATCGAAATTTCCTTCGGAATATTTCAATGTTGGAATTCGTGATTATACAGATGTTGTTATGGAAATTTGAAAGATATATTTATATCGTTATCTCCAATACAACATTTGTTAATCGTAGAATTTGATATTGAATATAAGCCGATATATTTTCTATTCAGAGCCTTGTATTGAATATCAAATGTGATTTGGGTTTGTCGTGAATGGTGTCTTCATTAACACTGTTCTTGAACCCAGTTGAGAAAAGATTAAATCTTTTTATTTAGATTTAATGAAGTGTACCAATTAAATAATATTTAATTGGAATTGAATTGGTATTGATTTTTGGGTTTATCGTGAACAGTGTTTTAAATAACACTTGTTCTTTAACCCGATAATTAATGGAATGTGATTTTGGGTTTATCGTGAACCGTGTTTTAAATGACACTGATTCTTTAACCCAGTCAAAGATTAAAACTAAGTGGAGTTTTAATGAATCTTTAATTAGATTGAAATGATCGAAAATGGAGTATCACCAGTTTTGCTCCAGGCGATAGTTAAATCTTTAATTAGATTTGAACGTGAAATGGTAATTGAATTTACCGATAACACCGTGGTGTTAGATATGAAGTATAACCAGTTTTACTTCATGGGATGAATAGGTTGGGATTGGGAAATTAAAACAAATGATTACTTCGGTAAGGTTCGTTAATCCCGACTAGTTGAATCGAAATTTAAAAGAAGATTAGAGAATAAATTCAAGGAATTTATCTTGGATAAAATTAATGGGAACCTTTCCCCTATGAATGTGAAATTTAGAAACTAACTGTCGGTTAGCTAAGCAGAACGGTTTTCTGGATATTGATCTGATGTTGGTTTCGGCCTTCGGGGTTAATATTTGGGGAATTATTCTCTTGATTAATTTACGGTTAGTGACTGATGAATTGGAATGAGGCGTATGTTGTGTTTGTGTAACACTTATTTAAAATATATGCGAGTTATTCGGAAGGACCGGGTTTATCCCATTCTGAATAACTGATACGACGATAAGTCGAAGATGAAGACGATGGTCGAAGACTGGAGGTCTTCACGTCGTTTGGGTGATTATTGATGATCTTGATTGGGCTGTACACCCAAGAAGATGGAAACAGTTGGTGATCGTCCAGACGTACTTGGAGATCGATGGATATGCGGGGTACTAGGCGCCTCCGGTTTCGTTCAGACCCAGAACGGACTTGTAGATGGACTGTGTGTCTGACATTGGATTTTAGTCTGTGTGATAGATCTCTATTAAATATATATATGTTTGGCGGCGGAGAATTTATTCTCTTGCTTAACGCCCTTCTCTGAGAAGTACGAGCTCAGGGGTTATATAGTGATGGATACCAAACTCATAGAGTGAATTTCCTGTGTGGCATGCCTAAGTGGCAAATGATCAAGGCTTCCGTTGAAAAGCAAATTCTTGTGGTGATGATCAAAGCACAACCTATGTGGCACAGCTTTGTGTAACGTGAATTCGCGAGCCTCACACCCCGGTTGTGAACCAAAAACGGGAGAAGGACCTCAGGGAGGGCATGCGTTTCTTTCTAGCTAGGGTGGTGTCAGTGACCTACCAGCCCTGACATTTATTTACTTTTCACCTATGTGGTTGTTGCTGTTGCGAGGCGCCTCGGTTTGATCAGACGATCCGGGTCCGATGGAGTCATTCGTTGGCTCATTTACGCCCTAAAGGGCGGGGAAACGTAGTGTTCAGGCATAATAATCCACATCGGTGGACCGGCCCTGACGATCTAAAGGGTTGATGCGTTCTGATCCTGAGGCTCGGGCTAGAGAGTCTCGAATCGGTTGAGGACTATCTTTTGCCTCGGTTCATAGATGGAAATCCAATTTCCAAATACGTGACTTTGCGATTTTGATTGTATAACCTATATATGGCGACATAGTGGTATGGGGCATTCATGTCGCCTATGATTGATACTTATGATTTGAAGTTGTTTTATACACTATGCACTGATAATAGTATCAAATGATTTCTTTTAAACGTATCAAGCATTCTTGGCTATTATAAGGTAAAAACCCTATCTCCCGGCTTGCGTTGCATTGTGTGATAGGACCTGGGTCTTATAATAGCTTCATTCTTCTTTATTTAGCATTGCGCTGTTGTTTTATGCACTGGTGTTCTTGGGAGGAAACCCGTTCCGTGTTATACGGCGTGGTCCCTTGATTTACCTAACTTTAAAAACAAAGATTAATAACTGTTTTAGTTCTCACACCAGTCACATGACTGACCTGGAGTTTATTGTTTTAACCTAAACTCTGGGTACCCTTATTTTGACACGGGCAGCTAGTAGTTTTGGTTTTGCAGATTTATATTCACAGGATCCTGGTTTACAGCTGGAACGATATCCGGAAAGCTTTGTATCCGTATATCTACTTCTAGTTGTGTATTGAATTATTTTCCGCTGCAATTTATTTAAATGTAATTTAAATCTCTGATATTTCTGTGTAATATTCATTTATACTCTGTATATTCTTGTAATCTGATGGATTGTTGTAATATACAATGAAATGTTCTTCCGTCTGCGTTCTATTTTGTCGTGTTCTCGAAACAATCAGGCGTTTCAAACGGTCTGGGTCGGTTTAGCGATTGATTCGGATCGAGCGAAATTCCTTTTCGTCACAATACCGGGATGTGAAGCTCACGAATTCACGTTATACACAAAGCTACGCCACACAGGAGGTGCTTTGATCATCAATCACAAGACTTTGCTTTTTAACAGAAGCCTTGATCACTGCATCTTAGCATGCCACACAGGCAATTCACACCATGCAACTGATGGCTATCAATCACACAGAATGAATTCCAATGTCAGACACCCAGTCCATTTGCAAGTCCGTTCTGGGTCTGAACGAAACCGGAGGCACTATATACCTCGCATACCCACCGATCTCCACGTACGTCTGGACGATCACCACTCATTATCCATATTTCGGGATGCCTCCCAATCAGGACATCTGGTACCATCCAAACGAGGTGAAGATCTCCGGTCTTCAACCACTGTCTTCATCATCGATTTCTTATCGTCGATTCAGTTATTCAGAATGGGATAAACCCGGTCTTTCTGAGCAACTCGCATATATAATAAACAAGTGCTACACAAACACAACATACGCCTTATTCCAATTCATTAGTCACTAACCGTAAATTAGTAACAGAACGATTTCCCAAATATTAACCCCGAAGGCCGAAACCAACATCAGATCAAAACCCAGGAAACCATTCGACTTAGCTAACCTTCAGTTATTTTCTAAATTTCACATTCCATATCGTTTATAATATTATATAACAATTTATCGCTATTTTTATTTATTTATTTAAAAATAGCCAATTTATTCAAACGACGCTTCAGGCCATAACGCGGCCATGGCGCTGTTTTTCTTCAGATTTGATTTACACATATCTGAAAATCTAACCGTTGGATCTTCACAAATTTTATATCATTAGAAAGATCTTTTCAAAACGAATCCAACGGTTCCAGTTTTGGCAAAATCCGACGGTCGGATCTCCCGGTACACTCGTTTGAAGTTTCGATTTCAAAATACGAGCTGCAGCGTCGTTATTCGATTTAATTTAATTATATATATATATATAATCGATTCTGGCGCTGTTTTTCTTCAGATTTGAATTAAACATTCCAGACAATCCAACCGTTGGATCTTTACAAAGTTGTTGTCGTTGGAAAGATATTTCCAAAGCGAACCCAACGGTTTTGGTTTCGGGAAAATCCGATGGTCGGATCTCCTGCACTAATCGTTTGAAATCACGGTTTCAAAATATGAACTACAGCTTCGTTATTCGATTTAATTTAATTATATTTATATACATATATAAATATAATCTATTCTTCGATTTCAAAACCATTTTCTTTTCATAAATTTGATAAAAATGGTATTTTTATCCAACAGACATTTATTTCAACACTTCACTATTTTAACAATTCATGTATATAATAAAAATGTAATTTTTAATGTAAAAAAATATATTTCAAAACACGACTATTTTATATAGTTCATGTAGATGATAAAAATATGATTTTTATTATAAATTTTTTTATTTCAAAACACGACTATTTTATATAGTTCATATAGATGATAAAAATATGATTTTTATTATAAAACAATTTATTTCAAACACGAATACCATTCAACACATGAATTTCTATTCAACGAATGAATTTCTATTCAACACATGAATGTTTTCTATATTTCGTACATATAAAATAAAAATGTGATTTTTATTGTTAAAACAATTTATTTAAAACACGAATACCATTCAACACATGAATTTCTATTCAACGAATGAATTTCTATTCAACACATGAATGTTTTCTATAGTTCGTATATATAAAATAAAAATGTGATTTTTATTGTTAAAACAATTTATTTAAAACACGAATACCATTCAACACATGAATTTCTATTCAACGCATGAATGGTTTCTATTCAACACATGAATATAGTTTCAACACATGAAAATAATTCTAACACATGAATATTATTCAAAATTTTGGCAGCATAACGGCAGGGTAGTTAAAACCGGGTCCGTCCCTATTATGGCTCCTCGTTCTACCTTAAAGCCTCGCAGCTTTTGACAATGGGGATTTCATGCATCTAGTTCGCACACAGGCGGCATGTATATTTTTTTCTTTCTTTTCCACAAACTAATCCTATGTGGTTTCAACCAAATAATTCTCAACCACAAACGGGTATTTTTCAACCACAATCAATCAATTTCAACCACAAACAATTCTAATCAACCATTCGTTATCAACCAATTTTCACACCAATCACAACCAATAAATATCGTCCATGGTTTGTGGACGAGGGGCGTATATATATATATATATATATATATATATATATATATATATATTTATTTATATTTATATTTATATAAGTATTTCACTTCTATTTCAACACATATATAATTTTTACAATGCATATATAACTTATACATCGAACGTACAACTTATACAACGCTTATACATGAGGTGTACAACGCTTATATAACTCATACATTGATTATATAATTTATACATCGTTGTTTTCCATATCGTTTATAATTTAGAAATCTCACATTGGGTTGCACTCCACCAAAAATAGTAGAAGGCTTAGAAAAATATCCGGTCTCTTCTAGAAGGTAGAAGATGTCCACACGAGTCCACTGTCTCTTGTTTCACTGAATTTCATCAACAAACGAAAAAGATATGATATTTACAGTGAAATCAAAAACCATAGCACTTTAAAGTGCTATAATATAGTTAAATTAAAAACAGCCGTATACCTTCACGAAACCTTCAAAACTAGGTTTTAGATTTGCGCGAGATCCGCGCAACGATTCGTCGGTCGGTTTTCACCACAAGGTAGAGCTTGGAAAACCACGCCCAAAGGTACCCACCGCCGTCAGTTCGAACCCAGATCAAAGGAGCACGGCGGAGCGATTTGCGGCGACTTTGAGGGGCTTTATCTCCCTGATGGCTGAACGATGGGGGGCGCCACCTATATGGATTTGAAGCTGGAAGAGAGCTCTTCAAAACCCCCAATAGGAGCTGGGTCTAATTCGTAGTGTATCGGTCGGAAAAGAGGAGAGAAGGAAAGAAGGGAGGCCGCTGTTAATCGTGAGGAGGTCGGGGAGAGAGAACGATGACTTGGCCCAATGAGATTTTTTTTATATTTATAAATTTTAAAAATCCAAAAATACCCTCTTTCACACACGAACCCCAATCCAGACCCAACGACTGTCATCCCTAGCTAAATACCCCCATTCCGAACACAATGGGATATGTTTCGAAGGCCCATTCGACTGTTTCAGTCAGTTTCTCTTCAAATTAAAATATAAAACATTCAATATTTAATTTGAACGTACATTTCAATTTGCCGGGGCCACATACTGATTCTAAAAATTCCCGAAAAATAAATCTAGCTATGTTTTGACGATACGGTCCCAACAAAACTAGTTTCATCGAATTCTGAGACCATTTGAAAAATGGCCCTTTTCTGGTCGATCCAATTTAACAAAAATCGACCAAACACATTTTCCTTTGCCACGCTCACATACTAGCTTCAAAAATTATGAAATTTGAAACCTAGCAATAATTTGACATCCCGGATCCAACAAAAGTGGTTTCGTCGAATTCTGAGACCGTTTGCAAAATGGCCATTTTCACGGGCTATATAAACTCTATAGCGACCTTTCTGAAAATTCATTTAGCCATAACTTTTGCTTCCCACTACGAAACTTTGATTTTTTTAGATTCGTTAGAAAGATATTCACTAACAGATTTAAATATTTTTGGTTTCACTAAAATCCATTTTTTTTTGCACCCGGTACAGTCAGTCAAAGTTTAAATTCAAATTTTGAAACTACCGCGCCATTTCAGGCCTTGTTTATAATTAGAAATAATTATATTCGTTTTCAAACATCGATTCTAACCTACTTTTCGTTGTTATTATTTAAAATATTTATTTTAAATATTTTAAATTCACCAAAATAGCCAATCTAAAAATTATAAATTGGTTCAGATTTTACGGGTTGTTACACTCTGGGTCAGTCATGGGACTTTTGTGAGTAAACTCCAACCATATTGTTTAACTTTTAAAAATCCTTTTGAAAGAAAGGGTAATAGTAAGACCAGCCTACACATAAACATGGACGGTTTTTACCTTACTAAAACTAAAACATTTTTGATATCAAAATCCAGTGATATTATAATAATGTCTAATCAAATAAATAACCAAATAGCAGAACGCTTGCATCTCACGCTCCACATACATAATATAAAATCAAAAACCGTAGGGCGCTTATTGGAAATTGGATTCCAACTATGAAAAGGTATGGGACTACCTCCCGATCAGTGTACTCTAGAGGGGATACACTAGGGTTCAGCAAGAACATCTTGCAACCCGGCCACACATGACCGCCCACTCATTTAGCTTGAGTGTAGCGAGTATATTGTCACCCACGGTAGTCAGCCGTCCAACCGTAACCAGTAAGATACAGAATCGAAAGAAGAATAAATATTGAATTTTCTCTAGATCGGTGACAAATATACCCTGCTTGGGTATGACCCAACGAGCCTTGCTGCCTGCCCAATTTTTTTTCATTTTCTGGTTGTGAGGATCAAGGCTAAATATATCTTTTTAGAACATCTAGCCATCATACACTTTGAATGCCACATCGTCAAACCCGTCAAATCACTAGTTGATCATTCCAAAATATTACGGGTATAACAGCTAAGATAAACGAATTTCTCCGCCACCAAACGTAATACCTTGAAAAGATTATCTTATGTGATCCATTAGAAATACTCTGTCAGACATTCGTCCATACAAGTTGTCCTGGGTCTGGACAAACAGAATAGCCCTTGAATTTCACTCCGTCTCCAATTTCTTCAGTGTAATCTAATTCGCAATGCCAATGTCTATACAGAGTGGTTTTCTGATATAAAATCCAACCAGTCTCTCCGTATTGACAACAATGTTCCAAAAATCTTTGATAGCCAGTGATTTAACTATCAAAGGAAAACAAACATTCATAAACAATAAAACAATCACTGGCCCTTTCTAATATTTCATTCATACGTTCGTTTCCTTATCGGATTCTCTATACTGATTTCTAGTTACCAAATTTAGTATTCTAACTCCTTAAATTTTCAGAAAATTTCGCCAGCACCTCCTTTGTACCGGTCAATAGCTCAAACCCCAACTCGGCTCTCTCGGCCTTTTCCATTCAAAAAGAAAATCAAAAAGCCAAGCAGCTTGCCTAATAGGCTCATAAAATCTCATATGGAAATTTAAACATGTACCTTTTTGTCGGGCACTTAAATTATAATCTTCATTCTCTTCATACTCTTCATCCCATACCTGTTTAACATATATACGCCCATTTCCAATTTATTTCAATCAATCCAATCATTTTTACTTTAATCATTTCCGTTCGCTAATTAATTTCCCAATTAGCTTCCTTTCTTAATCTGCTTTTAATTTTGAATATATCACGTTCAAATATGTTTGTATTCACTTATACCCAATTCAAACTCAATCTCCTTGCTCGCTCCCCATTTCTAATCCAAGTGTTATATTCGAATTCCCAATCTCGATTAACAAATTCAATTCTTCCAAACTAAGTAAAGTTCGAATCAAAAACTCTATTAACTAATTCCTTTTAAAATTAGTTAACCTCATTCGATACATAAAAAAGTATGATTTTTATATCAAAAATCACTTTATTTATTCCACTTGAGTTCATATTTAATTTATAACTCAAAGCTGGATTTTTCTATTAGAAATTCGGGTTTATATTCACTAAATTCCATTTATTTTATTTTATAAACCGTTATGGTTTAAAACGACTATGGCGCTGTTTTTATGAAAATTTGATTTTGATATAACTCAAAATCTATAAAACGAAATCCATATTTTCTCTTCCATTAGAAAACTATCATTCAATAAGTCCAGGCATTTCTTGTTTCATAGAATTCCGACTTATATTGATTTCTATATATTCAATTGAAGTCCGAAACGTCAAATTACGAACTACCGTGCTGCGGAGAGTTCATTTTTATTGAATATAAATATAAATGTTAAACTTTGTTTATTAACTAAATTTCAACTCCGTTTTTCCAAAATTTAAAGTAAATTAAGCCCGTTTTCCAAAACTAACATAACAATTCGTATTATCTCAACTCGTTGATTATTTTATCCCATATCATAACTTGGTTATGAATTTATTCAAAACTTAATCATATTATAATAAATTCCAATTCCTTGAAAATAAATTATTATATAAACCAAGCGACTTTATCCAACTTCACATTTCGAAGATTATAACTGATTTCAAGATAAACTCATTTCAATATCCTTTAACCATTACAAACTAATATCATCCCTTGATAATAGTGAAGTCGTTCAAGTTGGGGTACTTATTTACCTCTCGGACCTTGACCGACAACGTTCTTATCTTGAGACAAATAAGAGTTTGTAATACACAACTGCCATTACTTACCATAAAAACCCTCTCTCCATCTCATTTAAAAATAAGATTTTTAAATGCCATTTCTTTGGAAAAATCTATTTCCAATTTATCCAATGAAAATTTCTTCATTTCTTTTATAAATATATTTTTTATAAATCAACTTCCTTATTTTATATTAAATAAGTTTCCTCTTAAAATTCCGTTTAAAATTCGATTCCCGCTTGAAATGTTTTATTATTATAACTTATATATATATACGTATAAGCTTAGAATCTATTTTCATATTACAAATTTAATTTCTATTCAATATAGTTTCAATATCCTTTGGAAATAAATTTATTTCTATAAAATAGACCTACTTGAATTCTAGCCATAAGTCCAAATGGATTTATTTCAATTCGATTACATTTCGAACATTGGAAATAGATTCCATGGTTTTCTTTTCAAAAAGATTATATTCACCCTTTTTATACTCATACTTAAATTTAAATTTATAAATTATATAATGATAATTTCTCTCCTTTATCGTTTATAAATTCCGCTTCTTGTTTTAAATATTTAAAAAAAGTTCTTATTTTAAATCTTATTTGAAATCCAATTCCCATTCTAGAAAATAAATTTTCCTTTTTAAGTTCAAATTTGAATTTAAAATCAAATATTATCAAACAATAACTTTACTTCCCATTTATATACAATGGTTATAAATTCAGCTACTTGTTTTTATTATTAAAAACAAATTAATACTTCTCACCCATTCGAAATTCCATTTCCATTTCAAAAAGTAAAATTTTCCTTTTAAATCTAAAAACCCCTTTCTGTAATATATATATAACTAGGGCTAGTGATATTCAACTTCCAAACATAAACAATTAATCCAGTTCAACACATCTTATATATAAACAGGTAAACAATAATAATAAAATTTTGAGGAATCCAATTAGATTCCTCCAACCTATTTCCTACATCCAAAGATATTAAACAACATAAATAATACCAATCCTGTTTCAAGGCAGGATATCACGGTATAGAAGGTCATCCACTCATATATCGTGGGGCGATAGGGCCATCCGCTTATGATGCTAGGGGCATCTGCTAATGGTACTGCAGGGAATATCCAATATATATAATAGCCACAACCGCCAAGCCTAAATAACTAACATATATATGATCACAATAATTCAATAATTCATGCATGCATCCAAGCAACAGATAATTACTTTAATGATAAAATAACTTTTTTAGTGAGGTTTACTCACCTGAATTTTTATTTTGACAATTCAGCTGCATTTTAATCTAATTCCAAGTATGCGCTTGAATCTAGATAGAATTCCCGACAGCCTCAAAACTTATTATAGTGTAGTGGACATCGATACAAGTCCAACACACTAGCGCTGTCTCGACTGGATCTACAACTGGAAAATTACAACATTTATAAGATAATGGATTTATTTAAAATAAAACAACACATTAATTACTTTTTATTATTAAACCCCTTAAATAAATTCTAAATAAATTCTAAATAAATTACAACTTTACCCATTTTTTTTAATTCAAGATTAACAGTTAATGCCATTTTATTTTCTCTTACAGTGTACTAATTTAGTTTAACAAATATACTAATTAAAAACAAAAATCAATCTTCAAATAAAAATTCACCTCCTATAGATTGATTTCTCCAAACCAGTACCTGCTATAGGTATACTGTCACGCTGACTTAGCTCCTCACCATTCTTTATGTTTCCATACTTCACAAGAAAACCAGGAGGCCATCCCCGATGAACTCAGCATCACAACCTTCATCCTCATACACCCTTAAAATCTAGTTCGACCCTTCTATCACTGCATTGAAGCCTGTGCACTCCTCCTCTAAATCGTGACCTGTACACCACCCTGTTGCTACTATAAATCGATCAACACTTTCATCATCGATACCCTTCATTTTTTCCTAAACGTTGAGCCTTCGCCCCTCAAAATGATGCCATCCTCACCTCAGTTTATCCCCTAAAACGATAGCCTCCACCACTCCACTGTCGAACCCAGTCTATCCCCGTCAAAGCAAACCACCCAGTTCACTCAAATACCAACGTCAGTTTCTCACACCACTGACGCGCTCTAACTCCAAAAACCCATCGCACTAACCCTTCATCCAAACCTGTGTCTCCTCTTTCATTCCTAAAGTCGCAACACCCCCATTACCCAAACCTATACATCAACACAGTCGGAACCCCTCTCCACCCATAGAAAATCGCACGCAACACTTCAATTTCATCAAAAAAACAACTTCACCATCACACACATTAGTACAACGCCTCCAAAACAATGTTGACCTACGGGGATACGGTGGTTTTTAAATCAAAATTCTTTCATGAGCACGTCGAGCTTCATGAACATGCGATTTCAAATCGCGATTTCTGATTTTGTTTATTGGTTTTGATTCCCTTTGGATACGATTTTGTAAATTGAAGAATAGAAAGAACAAAAGGCGGTGATTTCACTTTATAGAGCAAAGGGTAGACAATCGTACAAAGACCATTAAAAATGTTATTTCTTTGATATTGAGGGAGGGAGATAGATATTACTGCTCGAAAAGGAAATTACGCTGCGTGACAGATAAGTAGGTTGGTCTGTTTAAGATATGTTTTGATTTTAATTAAATAATTCAAATACCTCGCAGTCCCTTAACTCAAAATTCCAAGCCGCTATTTAATTGTAACAACCAACGTTTCCAATGTTATTTGCCATTTTGGACACAACGGAACGAGTTCTAAAATTTAATCCGATCGTATATATGTTATATCAATATTAAGTTGACACATAAAATTAATTTCAATTTATTTAAATCGTTTAAAATATAAATCGATTTTGGACGATTAAATTCAACGAAAATAAACAATTATTATCGTTCTAATTCAAATGGAATTTATATAAATCGACTAAATCATTTTGATTCAGTTTTAACTTAATATTAAATTATTTCATTTTTCAGTATCACGATATTTCAATATATCCAAAGTTAAATCGTATATCGATTATTTAATCGATAAATTCAAAACAAAAATCCATTTACATTCAAATTCAACATTTAAAATAAATTTACAAATTCAAAATAAATTGAATGAAAATCTGGGATGTTTATTCCTTCCCACTTAAAAGAATTTCGTCCTCGAAATTACTAAGCTAGAAGAAATTCTACAGACCCATTAAGTTTTCAAAAGCCCACTTTGTTATAACTCAATATTTCATATTCTATACTCAAATCCCATATAATTTTAAGTTTTCATGGAAATATTTAATTTCCTATTTCCCATTCAAAAACTTTAAATTAATTCCAATTTGAAAATCATCCCATTTATCTTTATAAAAATTTCAAAATCTTTGAAAAAAATCCCAACTCTCAAAATTTTGGAATTTTTTTGGTAGAGCCTCCCCTGTACGGAGGAGCTTTTGCAATATACCAAAAGAGAGAAAAAAGCATACATCGACCCATATGGTCGAAAAAAAGTTCATATTTCCAAATTTGATATTTTTGCTTAGACATACCTTATATAAGCGTTTATTAAGCGCATTCGCTTAGCGTTTATGCAATCCACGTAGCCACAACTAGGCCAGGAAGCACCATCTACCTGTACTTACTAAATTTAAACTCATCAGCCTCATAATATTTGACACGACCTGAACTTCCCCGTGAAGGAAAGGACAGATGGCGTTGAGAATAACACACATCGGAATGCAAAAAGAAGAACATTTCATTGTATATTACAAAAATTCCATCAGAATACAAGAATATACAGAGTATGAATGAATATAATACATTTGATAAATATTAGAGATTACAATAAATTACATAGCAGCGGAAAAATATTACAAAACACAACTGAAAATAATACACGGATACAGAGCTTTCCGAGCATCGTTCCAGTTGTAAATCAGGATCATGTGAACATAAATCTGCAAAACCAAAACTACTAGCTGCCCATGTCGAAAATAAGGGCACCCAGAGTTTAGGTTAAAACAATAAACTCCAGATCAGCCATGTGACTGGTGTGAGAAATAAAACAGTTATTTAAAACTTTACTTTAAAAGAGAGTAATTCAAGGGACCACGCCGTATAACACGGAACGGGTTTCCTCCCAAGAACACTAGTGCATATAACAAAACGGCGCAATGCTTTTTGGAAAAATGAAGCTATTATAAGACCCAGGTCCCATCACACAATGCAACGCAAGCTGGAGGATAGGGTTTTTACCTTATAACAGCCAAACATGCTTGGCACGTTTAAAACAAATCATTTGATACTATTATAAGTGTATAGTGTCAAAATAATTTCAATCATAAATATCAATCCAAGGTGGCATGAATGTCCCATACCACTATGTCGCTATACTAGGTTCTACAATTAAAATCGAAATATCTCGTATTGGAAATTGGATTTCCGTCATGAGTCGAGACAAGGGGCAAGCTCCTCTCCGCTTCGAGACACTCTAGCAAATGTCTCAGCACTACTCTCTCGGGGTAACCCTAGGATGCTTCAGGGCCGGTCCACACTTACGTTAGTGGATTAGTATTCCTGAACACACGTTTCCCGGTCCTAACAGACCTAAAATCGAGGCGCCTCATTCCAACAACCACATAGGTAAAAATATATATAAATGTCAGCCAGTTTAAGCACTGACACCACCCATAGCTAGAAAGAAATGTCGTGCTCTCCCTGCAGTCACTATCCCGTTTTTGACTCATACCGAGGTGTGAGGCTCGCGAATTCACGTTATACACAAAGCTGCGCCACACAGGCCGTGCTTTGATCATCAACCACAAGACTTTACTTTTCAATAGAAGCCTTGATCATCTGCCACTTAGGCATGCCACACAAGAAATTCACTCCATGCGATTGATGTCCATCGATATACAACCTCTGAGCTCGTACGTCTCAGAGAAGGGCGTTAAGCAAGAGAATAAATTCTCCGCCGCAAAATAGATGTATATTTAATAGAGATCAATTAGCACAGAAAAAAATCCAATGTCAGACACACAGTCCATTTACAAGTCCTTTCTGGGTCTGAACGAAACCGGAGACACTTTCCTCGCATATCCATCGATCTATAAGTACGTCTGGACGATCACCAACTGATTCCCTCATCTTGGGTGTATAGCCCAATCAAGATCATCAGTAATCACCCAAACGATGTGAAGACTTCCGGTCTTCAACCACCGTCTTCCTTTTCGACATATCATCGAATCGATTATTCAGAATGGGTATAAACCCGACCTTTCTGAATAACCCGCGTATATAATAAACAAATGTTACGCAAACACAACATACGCCTCATTCCAATTCATCAGTCACTAACCGTAGATTAGTAAGAGAACAATTCCCCAAATATTAACCCCGAAGGCCGAAACCAACATCAGATCATTACCCAGGAAACCATTCTTCTTAGCTAACCTACAGTTAGTTTCTAAATTTCACATTCTTAGGGAAAGGTTCCCATTAATTTTATTAAAGATAAATTCTTCTAAATTTATTCTTTAATCTTCCTTTGGATATCATTTCAAACCATATTATGGTTTTCCAAACTAGTTGGGATTAGCGAACCACACCGAAGTAATTATTTATTTTATTTCCCAATCCCAACCTATTTATCCCATGGAGCAAGACTGGTAATACTCCATACCTAACATCACGGTGTTATCGGTAAAATTAATTACCATTTCACGTTCAAATCTAATTAAAGATTTAACTATCGCTTTGGAGCAAAACTGGTTATACTCCATTCTCGATCACTTTCCAAATTTGATAATTTAAATTATCAGTTCACATTTCAATCTAATTACAGATTCATTAAAACTCCACTTAGTTTTAATCTTCTCAAAAATCAATATCCTGTCTTTAACTGGGTTAAAGAACCAATGTCACCTAAAACACGATTCACGATAAACCCAAAATCACTTTCAAATTCAATTTCAATAAAATATTATTTAATTGGTACACTTCATTAAATCTAAATAGAAAGATTTTATCTTTTCTCAACTGGGTTCAAGAACAGTGTTAATGAAGACACAACTCACGACGAACCCAAATCACATTTGATATTAAATACAAGGCTCTGAATATAAAATATATCGGCTTATATTCAATATCAAATTCTACGACCAACAAATATCGTATTAGAAATAACGATATAAAATATATCTTTCAAATTTCCCCAACCATATATGTATAATCACGAAATCCAACATCGAAATATTCCGAAGATAATTTCGATTCAAATCCATTCCAATTCGTATATTGGAAATTCCGATTATTTTTAAAACCACTTTCAAATTCAATTTATTTATTTAAATATAATTGGATTTTAATTCTAGTTCAAAACTAGTTCATTTCGATAAAAATCTATTTTAACTTTACAAATGTGGAATTTTTCATCCCAGTTCTTTCCAATTCATATATTATGATTTTACACAAATTATTAATATTTTTAATAATTTTATCAAGGCCCGTACAGTCGATTTCCATCAACGGCCATCGAACTGCACTTATAGTGACCTTTTCCAAATTTGATTTGGACATAATCCCAAATCCAACTGTTAGATTTTAGATTTATAATATTCATTGGAAATCTCTTTTCGATACGAATCCAATGATTCCGGTTTCAGGAGAATCCGACGGTCGGATCTCCCGTAATGTCCATTCGAAGTCAATGGTCGAAATTCACGAACTGCCGCGACGCGTTCTATTCAGGCCATTATATATATATAATATATATATATATATATATTACATATATTTCATCAATTTCCTTTTAAAACGTATTTTATAAATCGTTTTAAATTCGTTTTTGAAACGATTGCAACTTCATATTCAATTTCGAATCAAAATTAAATATTCCACATTATCGATATACAAATGACAATATTTTCAAAACATTATATTTTGAAATCACTTCCTTTTCTATAATCATTATAAAAACGAATATAATTGATATAAATATCGTTCGCGTCAAAATAGCGCATCTCTAATCAACATGTCTTTATATATTTCAATAGCTTCGTTATTCTATTCAACAAATGAATATTTATTCTATTCAACACATGAATCTATATTTCTTTCAACACATGACTAATCTCAACACATGAGTACTGTCAACACATGACTATTTTTGTTATTTAATATATTTTATAAAATGATGATTTCTATCGTTTAATTTTTAATCAGGCTCCAACCGTAAATTAGTAAGAGAACGATTCCCTAAGCATTAACCCCGAAGGCCGAAACCAACATCAGATCAATACCCAGGAGACCACTCATCTTATCTATTTTCCAGTTAGTTTCTAATTTTATATATGATAAAGATGTAAATTTTATTGTTAAAATATTTCGTTCAACACATGAGCATCATCAACACATGACCATTTTTTTCTATTCAACACATGAATCTTTATTTTATAATATTCTTTATTTTCCCAATTGGAATAAGGCCCAATCAATTACCATATAATGTTAATTATATGGATTCCATACAACACATGTATATAATAGCAACGATAAATAATCAACCATCATCCAAAGTGCACCACACAACTGCATAAGCATTAAATATAAAAAATTAACGCTTACACAGTCCGTCGACCAACCGATCGACATACAACTAAATAATTGGGATTAGTGTACGCCAAATATCATCCCAACACCCGTTTGGGGTTTCAATCCACAAATGCTGAATATTATTTGTGCAGTTGGGCGATGTGTATAATTTATCGTCCCAATCAATGTCCTTCAAATAGGTGTACATAAACAAACCGTCCGGTTTGTAAATGAATATTTATTTATTCACATTCACGTTAAAAATTATATTTTTAACGATAATTATTTATTTCAACACATGGATGTTAATTTATCCATTTCACATCAACATCACACACAAACTTCACAACACATCAAACAAGCATACAAGTCGTCCATGGTCTGTGGATGACGGGTGTCGGGTGCTGCTAAGCACCGTCTGCATCCTAGTATATATATTTTTTAACTAGAAAAGAAAATTTAAAGTGAGAAGTTCTCACTGACTAGCTAATCCAATAACACGACTCTTCATATGTAGAAATCTTCGTCGTGCTCGCCTTTTGTCAATTTCGTTGCCCGTATTCACAACATATATAAAAAACATATTTTTACACCGCTACTATATAGATAAAAATTCTATTTTTACATCGCTACTATATAGATAAAAATTCTATTTTTATACCGCTACTATATAAATAAAAATTCTATTTTTATACCGGTGTTCATATAATAAAGATTATATCTTTATCACGTTATTCTCTATATAAAAATTATATTTTTATCGCTTCATTTCATATATAAAAATCGAGTCTTTTTGTTTCTAAAAATCGAGTTTTTCTTCTAATTAAAAATCTCTTCTTTTTCATGTTAAAAATGAAATCTTTTTCTAATTTAAAATGAGATCTTTTTCATGTTAAAAATCATAACTTTATGTTAATCAAAATCATATCTTTCTTATGGCGTTCATATAAGTAAAAATCACCCTTTTATATGCATTTCATATAGGAAATATTCGCAATTTTTATCACCCTGATATTTAAATAAAAACCACGCTATTAAAACAAGGTTATTCAACATAAAAATCATGCCTTTGATTGTATACACAAATCAAAGAAAGGAATAAAATTTACCAGTGGAGTTTGGATGGCAAATGGCGGCGCTGGGTGTTGCCAACCGGCGGCCGGCCTAGTTGGCGGTGGCCTGAGGCGGGCCCCTCAATGACTGGCGGCGCGGCTCTCTTACTGGTTTGGGGGTTTTTCGAGATGGGGCGGCGGTTTGGAGGTGTGGAAGAAGAAGGAGGAGGGAGGAGCTGAAGAGGAGGAGAGGCGGAGGGTGAGGGCGGCGCCTCAGGCGCGGTGGCGGGTGGCTGGAGCGGCGCGACGGGGGACGTTAGTTTTTTTAGTTTCGTTCTAAAAATAGAAGGGGGGAAGAGTATAAGGGAATTATATATATATATTATTATTTATTTTTAATTTCAAAACGTAACTTTTATTTTCGAACTCGAAATCAAACCCACCGACTGTTGTCCATAGCTAGTTACCCCCATTCCGAACACAAATGGCTATGTATCGTAGGCTGATTCGACTGTTTCGATCAGTTTTCGTCAAAATCAAAATATAAATCTATATATTTAATTTGAATGCACATTTCAATTTACTGGGGTCACATACTAATTAGAAAAATTCCCAAAAAATATTTTCTTTCTTCGTATTGATGATACGGTCCTAACAAAACTGATTTCGTCAATTTCTGAGACAGTTTGAAAAATGACCATTTTCCAGTCGATTAAAATCAATTTAAACTGGTCAAACGTGTTTTCCTTTGCCGCGCTCACATATTAATTCAGAAAATTACAAATTTTTGAATCTAGCAATAATTTGACATCACGGATCCAACAAAAGTCGTTTCATCGAAAACCGAGACCGTTTGCAAAATTTCCATTTTTAAGGGCCAGAATTCCATAGCGACTATTCTGAATTTTCAACTGGACGTATCTTTTGATTCCCGCTATGAAATTTCAATTTTTCGGATTCATTGGAAAGATATTCTCAATTAGATTCGAATATTTTTGGTTTTGCTAAAATCCGGTTTATTTTGCACCCGGTACATTCATTTGAAGTTTGAAATCGAATTTTCAAACTACCGCGCCATTTTCAATTCCTTTTATAATTAAAATGAAATATTTATATTCTAATAATGATCTATATAAATATGTACGTTTGAATTCTATTCAAAATAATTTTTCTCGTCGATATTATTTAAAATGATTCATTTTAAATATTCAAAATTCATTAAATTCGCCAAAATAAAAATTTTAAATTGGCTCGGATTCTCCGGGTTATTACAATCTCCCCCACTTAAAACTTTTCGTCCCCGAAAAGGAACGAAGCCGAAAGTTGTTTAACTAATCAACTCAACTTTCTTTATTTTCTTTACGGCTTAAGTTCTTCAACTTTTCAGTTTCCAAGAACTTTTCAAATTTTTCAAAAATTTGGCTAACACCCTAAATTTTCGAAAAATTTCGCCATAACCTCCCCTGCACCGGGGACTTCGGGAAATTTCATATAGCCTCCCATGGCCTTCTTCAATCCAAAAGAAAAAGTAAAAGCCAAGTAGCTAGCCAATCGGCTCATAAAATCATCCAAACCCAATAAATTTGTAAACATGTACCTATTTGTCGAGCAAACAATTTTATTCTTCTGCTCTAGCCTCCTTGCTATGACCTGTTCACACATATATATATGTTCATGCATGCAGTTGTAATCATTTTTCAATACAGTTCAATATTCAGTTCAATTTGGCATAATGGTTCAAAATTATCAAACAAATAAACAAACAACACAACCAGCAATCAATTAGTGAATTAACGTTTCAAATTCATAACTTTGATATATATATAGAAAATCATGTTTTGATGCCAAATCACAACAATAAACCTGTCTAGTTTTGGTTCTCACACCATCTAATGGAAATATATAAATATCACACCTTCGAAACTCGAACACAAATATTGATGATGTCGCGACATCACCAGAATTGTCCCCGGACGACTAGAGTGTAATTCCATATCTATCCAGTATATTAAAACTTCGAATATACGTTCATGACGCGTATATGCAAAATCTTTATATATTGGATTGTCCAAATTCAATATAAATAAAATATTCAAATACGCATAAAATGGTTGAAATTTTCAAAACAATACTGTTTTCATTTGAAAAATATACTCTTCACACTCGTTCTAGGATACTACCGATCCTATCTCTAACGAGTCATTCTCATTGGATATTACTAATCCAACATCTGATGAATTCTTTCGTTTGGTTCTAATGTGTCTTGTTCTCGAGCTCTGTAAACCAAAGCTCAGATACCAAACTGACACGACCCGAACTTCCCCATGAAGGAAAGCACGGATGGCGTTGAGAACAACACACATCGGAACACAAACAGAAGAACATTTCATTGTATATTACAACAATTCCATCAGAATACAAGAATATACAGAGTATGAATGAATATAATACATTCGATAAATATCAGAGATTACAATAAATTACATAGCAGCGGAAAAATATTACAAAACACAACTGAAAATAATACACGGATACAGAGCTTTCCGAGCATCGTTCCAATTGTAAATCAGGATCCTGTGAACATAAATCTGCAAAACCAAAACTACTAGCTGCCCGTGTCGAAAATAAGGGCACCCAGAGTTTAGGTTAAAACAATAAAATCCAGGTCAGTCATGTGACTGGTGTGAGAACTAAAACAGTTATTTAAAACTTTACTTTAAAAGAGAGTAATTCAAGGGACCACGCCGTATAACACGGAACGGGTTTCCTCCCAAGAACACTAGTGCATATAACAAAACAGCGCAATGCTTTTTGGAAAAATGAAGCTATTATAAGATCCAGGTCCCATCACACAATGAAACGCAAGCCGGAGGATAGGGTTTTTACCTTATAACAGCCAAACATGCTTGGTACGTTTAAAACAAATCATTTGATACTATTATAAGTGTATAGTGTCAAAACAATTTCAATCATAAATATCAATCCTAGGCGGCATGAATGTCCCATACCACTATGTCGCCATACTAGGTTCTACAATTAAAACTGAAATATCTCGTATTGGAAATTGGATTTCCATCATGAGTCGAGGAAAGGGGCAAGCTCCTCTCCGCTTCGAGACACTCTACCAAATGTCTCAGGACTACTCTCTCTGGGTAACCCTCGGATGCTTCAGGGCCGGTCCACACTTACGTTAGTGGATTAGTATTCCTGAACACACGTTTCCTGGTCCTAACAGACCTAAAATCGAGGCGCCTCATTCCAAGAACCACATAGGTAAAAATTTATATAAATGTCAGCCAGTTTAAGCACTGACACCACCCATAGCTAGAAAGAAACGTCGTGCTCTCCCTGCCGTCACTATCCCGTTTTTGACTCATACCGAGGTGTGAGGCTCGCGAATTCACGTTATAAACAAAGCTGCTCCACACAGGCCATGCTTTGATCATCAACCTCAAGAATTTGCTTTTCAACAAAAGCCTTGATCATCTGCCACTTAGGCATGCCACACAGGCAATTCACTCCATGCGATTGATGTCCATCGATATACAACCTCTGAGCTCGTACGTCTCAGAGAAGGGCGTTAAGCAAGAGAATAAATTCTCTGCCGCCAAATAGATGTATATTTAATATAGATTAATCAGCACAGAATAAAATCCAATGTCAGACACACAGTTTATTTACAAGTCTGTTCTGGGTCTGAACGAAACCGGAGGCACTTTCCTCGCATATCCATCGATATCCAAGTACGTCTGGACGATTACCAACTGATTCCCTTATCTTGGGTGTACAGCCCAATCAAGATCATCAGTAATCACCCAAACGATGTGAAGACTTCCGATCTTCAACCATCGTCTTCCTCTTCGACATATCGTCGAATCGGTTATTCAGAATGGGTATAAACTCGGCCTTTCTGAATAACCCGCGTATATAATAAACAAATGTTACACAAACACAACATACGCCTCATTCCAATTCATCGGTCACTAACTGTAGATTAGTAAGAGAACAATTCCCTAAATATTAACCCCGAAGGCCGAAACCAACATCAGATCAATACCCAGGAAACCATTCTTCTTAGCTAACCTACAGTTAGTTTCTAAATTTCACATTCTTAGGGAAAGGTTCCCATTAATTTTATCAAAGATAAATTCTTCTAAATTTATTCTTTAATCTTCCTTTGGATATCATTTCAAACCATATTATGGTTTTCCAAACTAGTCGGGATTAGCGAACCACACCGAAGTAATTATTTATTTTATTTCCCAATCCCAACCTATTTGTCCCATGGAGCAAGACTGGTAATACTCCATACCTAACACCACGGTGTTATCGGTAAAATTAATTACCATTTCACGTTCAAATCTAATTAAAGATTTAACTATCGCTTTGGAGCAAAACTGGTGATACTCCATTCTCGATCACTTTCCAAATTTGATAATTTAAATTATCAATTCACATTTCAATCTAATTACTGATTCATTAAAACTCCACTTAGTTTTAATCTTCTCAAAAATCAATATCCTGTCTTTAACTGGGTTAAAGAACCAATGTCACCTAAAACACGATTCACGATAAACCCAAAATCACTTTCAAATTCAATTCCAATTAAATATTATTTAATTGGTACACTTCATTAAATCTAAATAGAAAGATTTTATCTTTTCTCAACTGGGTTCAAGAATAATGTTAATGAAGACACCACTCACGACGAACCCAAATCACATTTGATATTAAATACAAGGCTCTGAATAGAAAATATATCGGCTTATATTCAATATCAAATTCTACGACCAACAAATATCGTATTAGAAATAACGATATAAAATATATCTTTCAAATTTCCCCAACCATATATGTATAATGACGAAATCTAACATCGAAATATTCCGAAGATAATTTTGATTCAAATCCATTCCAATTCGTATATTGGAAATTCTGATTATTTTTAAAACCACTTTCAAATTCAATTTATTTATTTAAAAATAATTGGATTTTAATTCTAGTTCAAAACTAGTTCATTTCGATAAAAATCTATTTTTATCTTTACAAATGTGGAATTTTCATCCCAGTTCTTTCCAATTCATATATTATGATTTTACACAAATTATTAATATTTTTAATAATTTTATCAAGGCCCGTACGGTCGATTTCCATCAACGGCCATCAAATTACACTTACAGCGACCTTTTCCAAATTTGATTTGGACATAATTCCAAATCCAACCGTTAGATTTCATATTTATAATATTCATTGGAAAGCTCTTTTCGATACGAACCAACCGGTTCCAGTTTCAGGAGAATTCGACGGTCGGATCTCCCGTAATGTCCATTCGAAGTCAATGGTCGAAATTCACGAACTGCCGCGGCGCGTTCTATTCAGGCCATTATATATATAATATATATATTATATATTTCGTCGATTTCCTTTTAAAACGTATTTTATTAATCGTTTTAAATTCGTTTTCGAAATGATTTCAACTTTATATTCAATTTCGAATCAAAATTGAATATTCCACATCATCGATATACAAATGACAATATTTTCAAAACGTTATAGTTTGAAATCACTTCCTTTTCTATAATCATTATAAAAACGAATATAATCGGTATAAATATTGTTCGCTTCAAAATACGCTTCTCTAATCAACACGGCTTTATATATTTCAATAACTTCGTTATTCTATTCAACAAATGAATATTTATTCTATTCAATACATGAATCTATATTTCTTTCAACACATGACTAATCTCAACACATGAGTACTGTCAACATGTGACTATTTTTGCTATTTAATATATTTTATAAAATTATGATTTCTATCGTTTAATTTTTAATCTGGCTCCAACCGTAAATTAGTAAGAGAACGATTCCCTAAGCATTAACCCCGAAGGCCGAAACCAACATCAGATCAATACCCAGGAGACCACTCATCTTATCTATTTTCCAGTTAGTTTCTAATTTTATATATGATAAAGATGTAAATTTTATTGTTAAAATATTTCGTTCAATACATGATAAGTTTCAACACATGAATATTCTTAATACACGAGCATCGTCAACACATGACTATTTTTTCTATTCAACACATGAATATTTATTTTATAATATTCTTTATTTTCCCAATTGGAATGAGGCCCAATCAATTACTATATAATGCTAATTATATGGATTCCATACAACACATGTATATAATAGCAACGATAAATAATCAACCATCATCTAAAGTGCACCACACAACTGCATAAGCACTAAATATAAATAATTAACGCTTGCACAGTCCGTCGACCAATCGATCAACATACAACTAAATAATTGGGATTAGTGTACGCCAAATATCATCCCAACACCCGTGTAGGGTTTCAATCCACAAACACTGAATATTAGTTGTGCAGTTGGGCGATGTGTAAAATTTATCATCCCAATCAATGTCCTTCAAATAGGTGTACATAAACAAACCGTCCGGTTTGTAAATGAATATTTATTTATTCACATTCACGTTAAAAAATATATTTTTAACGATAATTAATTTATTTCAACACATGGATGTTTATTTATCCATTTCACATCAACATCACAAACAAACTTCACAACACATCAAACAAGCATACAAGTCGTCCATGGTCTGTGGACGACGGGTGTCGGGTGCTGCTAAGCACCGTCTGTATCCTAGTATATATTTTTTTAACTAGAAAAGAAAATTTAAAGTGAGAAGTTCTCACTGACTAGCTAATCCAATACCACGACTCTTCATATGTAGAAATCTTCGTCGTGCTCGCCTTTTGTCAATTTCGTTGCCCGTATTCACTACATATATAAAAATCACATTTTTACACCGCTACTATATAGATAAAAAATCTATTTTTACATCGCTACTATATAGATAAAAATTCTATTTTTATACCGCTACTATATAAATAAAAATTCTATTTTTATACCGATGTTCATATAATAAAGATTATATCTTTATCACGCTATTCTCTATATAAAAATTATATTTTTATCTCTTCATTTCATATACAAAAATCGAGTCTTTTTGTTTCTAAAAATCGAGTTTTTCTTCTAATTAAAAATTTCTTCTTTTTCATGTTAAAAATGAAATCTTTTTCTAATTAAAAATGAGATCTTTTTCATGTTAAAAATCATAACTTTATGTTAATCAAAATCATATCTTTCTTATGGCGTTCATATAAGTAAAAATCACCCTTTTATATGCATTTCATATAGGCAATATTCGTAATTTTTATCACCCTGATATTTAAATAAAAACCACGCTGTTAAAACAAGGTTATTCAACATAAAAATCATGCCTTTGATTGTATACACAAATCAAAGAAAGGAATAAAATTTACCAGCGGAGTTTGGATGGCAAATGGCGGCGCTGGGTGTTGCCAACCGGCGGCCGGCCTAGTTGGCGGTGGCCTGAGGCGGGCCCCTCAATGACTGGCGGCGCGGCTCTCTTACTGGTTTGGGGGTTTTTCGAGATGGGGCGGCAGTTTGGAGGTGTGGAAGAAGAAGGAGGAGGGAGGAGCTGAAGAGGAGGAGAGGCAGAGGGTGAGGGCGGCGCCTCAGGCGCGGTGGCGGGTGGCTGGAGCGGCGCGACGGGGGACGTTAGGGTTTTTTTAGTTTCGTTCTGAAAATAGAAGGGGGGAGAGTATTAGGGAATTATATATATATTCTATTATTTATTTTTAATTTCAAAACGTAACTTTTATTTTCGAACTCGAAATCAAATCCATCGACTGTCGTCCATAGCTAATTACCTCCATTCCGAACACAATGGGCTATGTATCGTAGGCTGATTCGACTATTTCGATCAGTTTTCGTCAAAATCAAAATATAAATCTATATATTGAATTTGAACGCACATTTCAATTTACTGTGGTCACATACTAATTAGAAAAATTCCCAAAAAATATTTTCTAGCTTCGTATTTACGATACGGTCCTAACAAAACTGATTTCGTCAAATTCTGAGACCGTTTGAAAAATGACCATTTTCCAGTCGATTAAAATCATCTGAAACTGGTCAAACGCGTTTTCCTTTGCCACACTCACATATTGATTCAGAAAATTGCGAATTTTGGAATCTAGCAATAATACATCATGGATCCAACAAAAGTGGTTTCGTCGAAAACCGAGGTCGTTCGCAAAATTTCCATTTTTAAGGGCCAGAATTCCATAGCGACTATTCTGAATTTTCAACTGGACGTATCTTTTGATTCCCGCTATGAAATTTCAAATTTTCGGATTCGTTGGAAAGATATTCTCAATTAGATTCGAATATTTTTGGTTTCGCTAAAATTCGGTTTATTTTGCACCCGGTACATTCATTTGAAGTTTGAAATCGAATTTTCAAACTACCGCGCCATTTTCAATTCCTTTTATAATCAAAATAAATTATTTATATTCTAACGACGATCTATATAAATATATACGTACGAATTCTATTCAAAATAATTTTTCTCATCGATATTATTTAAAATAATTCATTTTAAATATTCAAAATTCATTAAATTCGCCAAAATAATTTTTTTAAATTGGCTCGGATTCTCCGGGTTATTACAATATTAATGTAACTTTCATCCATTTAATTAATTAAACAAATGGATTCAACACAAACTTGTTATACCATGTATATATATATATATATATATATATTTAACACGCATATGCTAATACATGTCCCGATATTTAGCTTATACCTCATTTTATTCATGTCATTCCCCAAATACTCACATCTTTTTCATTTGAATGATTTACGATCAATATATTCACATTCAGTTCATAAATATACATTCATATTCAAGTTGGTTTCAATCAATTCATTTACAAATAAAAATTATCTATGCCCATTTGGTATTATCTGGTCAATATAATAACTAATATTATTATTATTTCCTGGCTTTTAATTGATTTCAAATCAATTCTTCAGCTTCACTTTTACCAATTCAATTTTATTTAACTTGCATAATTTAAATTTTAGATTCTAGAATTCAAATTCCTAGGTTTTTATTTCAAACCTCTTTTTGGGATCATATAATTATATACATATATATTTATAACCATCTCAAATTCAAAACATTGAAAATCTTTAAACCAACTTGTTCTGAAATAAATTCCCATCAGAAATTTTTACTACGGTAGCAATCCATCATTTTAGAAACTCGAAAATGAACAATGATGATGGCGCGCTTCATCATCAAAATTATTTTCCAGTGTCCGAAGTGAATTTGGTGCTTCATCATTTTCAAAAATCCATTCAAACTGAATTTTTATTCAAAAATCCTTTCCAAAACAAAGCTATATTATTATAATATACTTTGAAAAAAATTCCAAACATTCGGGATTTAAATCCCATTTCTGGATTGAATCCAATTCAATTTTACCTCATTTGTATATATTATTCATATGCAAGCTCTATTTAGTTGTATATAACCATTTCAATTTTGTAATCTTATTAATTATAATAATAACAACCAACACATCCATATATAATAATTTCAAAAAATTATTCACTTTTATATCAAAATAAAATTTTGGGTAAAATTATTTCATTTACCCATTTTGAAACAATATTATGTCGAACTACTTTGTTCAAGTGTTTAGAAACTCCTATCGACGTCATGGCGTCCCACGATTCGACCAGAATTCATAAACCACTCAACAGACAAGCCAACACAATATAAAACAATTTTTATATAAACTTACAAATACGCTCTCTCATATATATACTCTCAACTCATTCTAGGGTACTACTGACCCTATCTCTAATGAGTAAACTCCACACCGAAGCCTAGGTGTTCGCTCAACCTAAGCTCTGATACCAAATGTGATGTCCCGCAAATCTGTACTATCTGAGTTGACTAAACAACACACGTCCAACCCAAATAATACAGAAATACGAGTTATTAGGGTTAAAGAAATAGAAACAGATAGAAGATGAACATAAATAACAAAAGAGAACCTCACAGCGGAACGAATAAAATATATTATACAACATAATCTTTGAAATACAAAATCAGTATTGTATATACATACCATATCAGAGTACAATACATATACATCACAGCGGAACTACTATAAATAACTAACGGTGAAGCCTCCTGCTTTAAACTCCTCCAAGTGTATCTGTAAAATCCTGAAACCACTTGACTGCCCATACAAATTTGGGCACCCAAGAGTTTACAGAAAACAAACAAAATAAACTCTGGGTCAATCATGGGACTGGTGTGAGAAAACTCCAACCATATTATTTAACTTTTAAAAATCCTTTTGAAAGAAAGGGTAATAGTAAGACCAGCCCACACATAAACATGGACAGTTTTTACCTTACTATAACCAAAACATTTTTGATATCAAAATCTAGTGATATTACAATAATGTCTAATCAAATAAATAACCAAATAGCAGAACGCTTTCATCTCAAGCTCCACATACATAATATAAAATCAAAAACCGCAGGGCGCTTATTGGAGATTGGATTCCAATTATGACAAGGCATGTGACCACCTCCCAATCATTGTACTCTAGAGGGGATACACTGGGGTTCAACAAGAACATCTTGCAACCCAGCCACACATGACCGCCTACTCATTTAGCTTGAGTGTAGCGAATATATTGACACCCACGGTTGTCCGCCGTCCAACCGTAATCCATAAGATATAGAATCAAAAGAAGAATAAATATTGAATTTTCTCCAGATCGGTGACAAATATAGCCTTCTTGGGTATGACCAAGCTAGCCTTGCTACCTGCCCGATTTGCTTCATTTTCCGGTTGTGAGGCTCGAGATTACATATATCTTTTTAGAACATCTGGCCACCATGCATGTAACACCCCGTATTTCTATTAATATTAATGTTCACAAATTAAAGAATAACTAATCTCAGATGTGTGAATTAAGGGAAACGGGTTGCGCCATTGTGTTCGTCTTGGAATTCTGGTTGAGATAGAGTCCGAGTTTGCGTGGATTGGACTTCGTATAAAGAAGTTATGGCCATCGGAAGTTTCAGAAAATTCAAAACAGATTTCAAAATTCAAAATTTCAGAGTCAGATGGTCTAGGCGGGAAAATTCCCGCCAGGTCGACCATAGGGTCGACCTGGGGGTCGACCTACCTTGACCGGGTCGACCATAGGGTCGACCTCCCCCCCCCCCCCCTCTTGGGAAGATTTGATTAGTGACCTGTTAATGACTGTGTGCTGACTCATTAGGGTTTCTAATCTGCTCTGATTAGCTGGGATTAATTCTGGGTTGATCAGACGGCTTAAACTAATCATAAACTCTATAAAAACACCTATAGAATCAAATCCTAAAATCAAAATAAAATTAGACTCATGGCCTCTAAGCCGTCACCTTGCAACTCAGAATAGCCGCCACCAATTAAAGAGGAAGAAAGCTAATCAAATTCAATTCTTTTCCACTCTAACAACAAATCTACTTCAAAGGAAAGCTAATTCAACTTCAGAACTCAGAATTCAGAACTCAAGACCTTCTTTGAGTTGTGAGTTCGATTTCTTTAATAAATTAATTAGCAATTTAATTGGATTAAGTTATGATGTGGATTATATGGATATGATGTCAATTATTGACCGCATGTTATAATTATGTTGTAAAATTGTGATGTTATCATACATGTTGTAAATTCTATGATGTTATGTTGTGATGTTATCATCTATGTTGTAAAGTTATGATGCTACCATCTATGTTGTAATTCTATGATTGGCTTATGTATAATCAAATCATCATGTTGTTCATATGCTAGTTTGGTTATGTTGATTCATATGATAAATCATATGTATGTATGCAAGTTTAGATTTTGATTTAGACATGAATCATATGCAAATTGGGGAAAATTATATGTAACTTACATGTTTCATGACATCTAGTTTATGAGAAAATTTGATCTAAAGTTAGGCTATGACATGTGTGAGTTCTATGATAAATTCCACATGCTAGTTTACATGTTTAGATGTAAGTTTACACCATTGTTATGTTGCATAAATCACATATACAAGTTTATATAAATATATGAGTTCGGAATATGAATCATGTTATGCAAGTTTGTGGTTATTGCCTATGCAAGTTTACACCTTTAGATGTAGATCCATGACATACATGATTTATGCAAGTTGTGACCATTACCTAAACAAGTTTACGCCTTTAGATTTTGATCTATGACATATGTAGTTTTATGCAAGTTGTAACTTTGGCCTATGCAAGTTTTAGATGTAGGACATCATTCACACATGCAAGTTCACCCCTTATGTTTAGATCTATCTTTAATTATATGTATGTTGTGATGTTTTCTCTTTATTCCATGAGTTAGACTATTCGAGTCTAATGTATATTTTACGTTAAACGAACGAATGTACAACGTGGGGCAATGGGATAATATTAAAAGATTTAATATTGAGAATTGGCATAAATGCCTTAAATGGCATAAAACTAATTTGTGATGAAAATTGGTATGATTTTGCATACCATAAATTGATGGACATAATTGAGTCAATTATGGCCATAGTTAAATTTGGAATTGATTGATAATTTGAATAGGGAAATTAATTCAAATTGGGGAATGATTAATTATGAGTAATTAATCGTCTAAGATACGAGGTTAGGCTCTTTTGTGGTGTAAGACTACTTGGAACCGCCCGACAAATCCAGCTGCCACAAATGCTAGTCTAATGTGGTAGGTCTTAGGCATAAATTAAATACGTAACAATTGCAAAGACACGAGGTTAGGCTCGTTTGTGGTGTAAGACTGCCCGGACCCGCCCGGCAAATCCGGCTGCCACAAATGCCAGTCTAATGTGGGAGGTCTTTATGAAGTTACGGTCTTAATGAATTAAGAAACACTTAACCAGATAAACATGTAATGGGACATGAGGAGGTTAAGTGGGTACCTTGGGTGGCATGTGGAATTTAGTGGGTGTCTTGGGTGGCATTTGAAATACGATTAAAAACACTTAACTAAAATTAAAAAACATGTAAGTGAACATGAATAAGAACAGGGTTAAGTGGGATGTACTAGAGGGGACCAAGCTTAGTTGGATAGCTTGTGTCAAGTAATGAGGGCCCGTTTCAACCAGTAACCCATACATAGCTTTGTGGGCTCGACCCAAGTCGAGGACGGGACATGCATACTGGGCTTGACTGTAAGAGGCCAAACCGGGTTAGCGGTGGCAATGCAAGTCCAACGGGTTCATATGCGTGTGTGGACCTGGGCTGGTAGGTAAGACGTTGTTGCATCGTGTAGGTATAAGCCGTGCATTATTGGCGGTATCGGGTTGCCATTTTGGGGAGTGATACACCCCACTATGGGGCCAGCACGGGTATCTACGAGTTAGGGAGCCGATCGCTTGGGGGTAGTGGGTACCCTAGTGGAGATAGGGGCAGGCGGCACCTATGAAGGCAACTAGGGGTGCACGAAACTACCATTATCATTATTAAGTTTTGTAGGCTGGATCAACCTTAGGGTAACCAGTGGTGGTGCAGTATAGTAATTATCTTATAGTGGTTTAGGTGCGCCTTTAACGTTATCTTTGTTCATCTTGTTTCCTAGTTTGCTCGGTCATACTCAATTGTTCACAGTCATTTCCTTATTTTCAAACTTATGCCTTCGCCTAGTTATTTTGGTAATTGTATTGTTAAAGTTATCGCACTCGCCAGACTTTATGTCTGACCCCCTTTGTTTCCTCCTCTTTTCTCCCCCCACCCCCCCCCCCTCGGTGCTCAGGTTGGAACTAGCACCAGTGGAGCTTGATTTTGGACAACTGTATCTCTTGCTTTTATAAGTTGCTTGGATCGCTGAAGTAAAGTTCAGCCTCTCTTATTTATGGCTATTTTGTACTGGGGTTATGTCTTTCAATTTATGTACTTTGATTTAGTCAAGATGGATATTATGTACTTTGACTCTGGTTTTTGATGATGTAATCAAACTTATGTGTTTACCACTGCAATGAATAAAGTTTTAAATTTTTAAGTACTGTTTATATCTGTCTTGTTGTTAAGTTTATGTTCTATACTCACTTAAAACGCTCCATAGAAGTTAATGCATTCCCTTTATGAGTGACATTAATGGACGTGGGGTGTTACACGTGGTATTAGAGCTGAAGGTTACCAGAACAGATATGAATTTTGATAAGTGTTTTTGAAAAACAACTTTTATAAAGAAGTACCTTCAAAAGTATGATTTAAGGAAAGTATTTTCAAGAGAAAAGCTTATTTTAGAATGCATAACCACAAGAGCCATTTATCTTTCCTTCGGTTCTTTTGTATTGAATCTTTCCTTTTTCGTTTCAGCATGTTTGGAATTCCCGAGATACCCGAGGGGATACCGATACCTGGATGGTTTAGGAGGTATTTGGAGACTAGGGCCACCACCGCAGGTCCAGCAAATGCTCCTCCTCCTCCTCGTGTCGATACTTTTGCTAAGATATGTAAGGACTTTAGGGCAATGGGTGGAAAACCTTTTCACGGGACGGAGACATTTGTTGAAGCTCGTAATTGGCTAAAGGAGGTGGAAGAATTGTTTGGAATCTTTGAAGTGGATGAGGGAAGAAAGGTCCAGTTAGCTGCCTGGCTAATGAAGGATGAGGCCTCGTTTTGGTGGGAGATCACTAATGGAGAACGTCCAGTCGATACATGGCCAGATTTTAGGTGGAGGTTTGAGGCAAAGTTTCTCTCATGGGCTGAAGAGAATCTCTACATGGAAAGGTTTCTAGCATTGAAGCAGGGGAATCTATCGGTGAAAGAATACGTCAACAAATTCAATCAATTGGCGATATTTGGCTTGGACTTGGTGAATACACCAGAAAAGAAGGCCCTGAGATTTGTTAAGGATTTGAACGAGCCGCTTCATGGGTTAGCTATGACCCACATCCCCATGGGGGCTACCTTTGAGAGACTAGTTGATATGGCGCTTATGCATGAAGAAGAGAAGGGCGCCAACGCTAATAAGGCACCCGAGAAGAAAGGGGATCAAAAGAAGCCGCAACAGCAACAACAGAACAAGAAAGGTGGTAAAGGCAACAATAGTAAGGGAAAGAAAAGATGCTTTAACTGTGGGACACCAGGCCATCTAAGAAAAGATTGTAGGAAGAAAAAGAAGACTGGCTGTTTCCACTATAGCGAAGCGAGACATCTGATTAAGGACTTCCCAAAGAAAGGGCAGAGGGCAGGGTCTACCTCGGGAGGACAGGTGCAGGCTCTTATGGCACCAGGGCAGGCAAGGGGGCAAGTTCAGGCTCTCGTGGTCCGACCGCTGCAAGAACGAGGTAGAGCAATTTCCTTTAAAAGTTTAGTTTTTCTGTTTGATTTTCATGTCTGTTCTTTATTCGATTCTGGCACATCACATTCGTTTATTTCTACATCATTAGTTGAAACACTGCACCTAGATACTTGTCTAGTTACAGATCCCTTAGTAGTCTCAAATCCTATTGGTGGTTCGGCTCATCTTTCTATGATTTGTCGGGATTTGAGAGTGTGTGTCTTGGGCGTTGAGTTTGAATGCAACGCCTTTGTTCTTGGTTTCATGGGCTATGACTTGATTCTAGGTATGGATTGGCTAACTGGATATGGGGCCATCCTAGATTGTGAAAGAAGGGTAGTTAGATTGATGACTTGTTGTGGAAAGACCCTTGATATTTCTTGTGACCCTAGAGGTCCAGTAATGCTTAGCTACCTAGAATCTCTTGACGCATCCGATGATGATTTACATTCTGTTCGTATAGTCCGTGAATACGTTGATGTCTTTGATGAGGTGAGGGGTTTACCCCCAAAACGTGAGATAGACTTTAGAATATATCTAGTAGATAATGCAAAGCCAGTTGCATTGCCAGTGTGCCACATGGCTCTAAGAGAGAGAAGAGAACTCTGTAAGCAAGTTAAAGAATTTCTTGAGAAGGGGTTCATAAAACGTAGTATATCGGAGTGGAGTGCTCCAGTAGTATTTGCCACGAAGGCGGATGGGTCCCTTAGACTTTGTGTGGACTATAGAGAACTTAATAAGCTTACTAAGAAGAATAGGCACCCACTGCCAAGGATTGACGTTCTCTTCGATCAGTTAGTTGGCGCCTCAGTGTTTTCTCAGTTGGACTTAGCCACTAGTTTCCATCAGTTGAGAGTGGTTGAGGATAGCATAGACTAGACTGCCTTTAGGACTACGGATGGTTTCTTCAAGTGGCTTGTGATGCCCTTCGGTTTGACAAACGCCCCTGTATACTTTGTTGGCTTGATGAGTAGGGTGTTTAGGGAGTACCTTAATAAATTCGTGGTAGTCTTTGTGGATGACATCTTGATCTTTTCTAAGAGCAAGGAAGAGCATTCCCTACATCTTAGGGAAGTGTTGGAGACTCTTCGAGCGCATAGCCTTAAAGCTATATTTTATAAATGTCAATTTTGTAGGAAGGAAGTGCGATTCTTAGGGCACGTGGTTTCCAAAGAAGGGATAGCTGTGGATCCCGCGAAGGTAATGGCCATCCAAGATTGGAAGGTTCCTAAAAATGCTACTGAGGTGAGGAGTTTCTTAGGGTTGGCTGGCTACTATAGGAAGTTTATCAAAGACTTCGCAAAGATATCAGCCCCATTAACATGCTTGACGAAGAAGAACTTAGTGTTCACATGGGACGTAGATTTTTATGATGCGTTCCAACGTTTAAAGAGAGCTTTGACCACAGCCCCAGTTTTAGTGTTGCTAGATGGGAGTAAGCCATTTACCGTTTATACCGATGCTTGTGGGATAGGACTAGGCGCAGTCTTAATGCAAGAGGGAAGGGTAATAGCCTATGGTGGAAGGCAGTTGAGAGTGCATGAGAGAAATTACCCTACACATGACCTAGAGTTGGCCGCTATTGTTTTCGCGCTTAAGTCTTGGTGCCATTATCTTCTTGGCGAGAAATTCGAATTATTCACTGACCACAAATCGCTAAAATACTTGTTCTCTCAAAAGGACTTGAACTTAAGGCAAAAAGGTGGATGGAATTCTTAGCGTCCTACGATTTCGAGATAGTATATACCCCTGGCAAGGGTAACGTGGTGGCGGACACCTTAAGTAGGAAGAGGTTATCCTTGAGTCCATTGTGAGCGGCGAAGCTTAGAGTTCATCTCTACGTTTGACTTTAGACCTTCTGTTGACTTTGTACCCGGTTTGCTAGCATCCTTAGGGGTTAGACCTACGCTTTTGGGACGGATTGGTGAGGCACAGCGAAATGACCCACAGTTGGTTGAGTTAGTAGAGAAGCTCAAAAGGGGGGAGTCATCGAGCCATCTTAGTAGGTATACCCTAGATGAAAAGGGTTGGTTACGTAGGGACGGTAGACTTTGTGTACCACGGGACGAGAATTTGAGGTAGACCATTCTTGATGATGCACATCGTTCGAAGATGACCATCCATCCAGGCGGGGACAATATGTACATGGACATGAGACGAGTTTACTTTTGGACCGGCATGAAGAGGGATGTGGTTGAGTTTGTCGCTAAATGCTTGGTGTGCCAACAAGTAAAAGCAGAGCAAAAGAAGCCCGGTGGATTGCTTCACCCATTGCAGGTTCCACAATGGAAATAGGAAAGTGTCTCGATGGACTTTATTGATGGGTTACCGAGGTCAAGGAAGGGTAATATGGGGATTTGGGTCATGGTAGACAGACTTACTAAGAGCTCCCATTTCATTCCCGTAAAGAGTAAGAGGACTGCTCCATGGTTAGTCTCCGTATACATTTGAGAGATAGTCCGTTTGCACGGTGTTCCTTCTAGCATAGTGAGCGACCGCGATCCTATCTTCACTAGCGAGTTTTGGAAGAGCTTGCAAGAGGCGGTAGGGACTCAGTTATGTTTGAGCACCGCATATCATCCTCAAACGGACGGCCAGACCGAGAGGGTGAATCGTATTCTAGAGGACTTATTGAGGATGTGTGTCTTAGACTTCGGAGGTACATGGGAGGAACATCTTCCGTTGGTGGAGTTCGCATATAATAATAGCTTTCAGTCTAGCATTGGCATGACACCGTTCGAGGCTCTTTATGGACGACCGTGTCGTTCGCCTATATGTTGGTGGGAATCTACAGATAAGGTCTTGCTTGGGCCCGAAACGGTTAGAGAGACTTCGAAAAAGATCGATTTGATTCGAAGGAGGATGAAGACGGCGCAAGATAGGCAGAAATCTTATGCGGGCAAGAGGAGGACAGATCTTGAGTTTGATATTGGGGACATGGTCTTTTTCAAGGTGTCTCCATTACGGAACGTCGTTCGCTTTGGGTCCGTTGGGAAGTTAGCACCAAGGTTCGTAGGGTCGTTTCCTATTAAGGAGAGGATTGGACAGATGGCGTATAAAGTGGAGTTGCCCGAGAGACTTAGTGGTGTACACGATGTATTCCATGTATCACATTTGAGGAAGTGCTTGCACGAGACCGCGGAAGTGGTAGAGCCGAGCTTGCTTAGAGAGGTGGAGATAGAGCGTGATGTAACGATTCAACGAGCTCCTACGTGCATTCTTGGGTCGGAGATTAAGAAGTTGAGGAATCGAGAGGTCAAGCTAGTCAAAGTCCAATGGGGAGATGATGAGAGAAACGCTACTTGGGAGACGGAAGGGAAGATGTGTTCATTATACCCTTTTTTTTCGAGGGTATGTCTTTTAATTTCTCCTTTATCGCTTAGCTTGTACTTGTTTTATCTTTAGTATATCCTCTCAATAGTACCCATGACCTTTAGATAGGGTAGTCCTATGGTTGAAACATGTGTTTGAGACATGTTATGTATGATGGATGCATGTGGATGCAAGTTGTTTCTAGTGGCTGCTCGTGGATACATATACACACACTTTAGGCACTAGATCGGCTCAGTCACTTCATATTGCATATTGCATATAAATGTGTGTACATATTTAAGTTAATGGATGTATAATGGTTGTGCTATCACATGGATGTTGCATTTTGGTGAATGGTTGTGCACACATATAGAAATGATATGTATCGATAGGATTCTTTCGCATACATAATGGACGCATGGCACTATCATTGTTTGCATTAAGGAGGTCAACTGAATCAGTAGACCGCCTGATTCTGCATTAGATAAGGAGCATATACACACACTTCTTGCATATGTTCATACAGCATTAGGAATTTTATAAGGACAATGGATGCCTATGTTTGATGGTTGAGTAGATGGTTGTTTGGATGTTAGGATATGCATTCTCCTTAACTTGGAGATTTCGGGGGCGAAATCCTTTAAGGAGGGGAGAATGTAACACCCCGTATTTCTGTTAATATTAATGTTCACAAATTAAAGAATAACTAATCTCAGATGTGAGAATTAAGGGAAACGGGTTGCGCCATTGTGTTCGTCTCGGAATTCTGGTTGAGATAGAGTCCGAGTTTGCATGAATTGGACTTCGTATGTAGAAGTTATGGCCATCAGAAGTTTCAGAAAATTCAAAACAGATTTCAAAATTCAAAATTTCAGAGTCAGATGGGCTAGGCGGGAAAATTCCCGCCAGGGCCATAGGGTCGACCTGGGGGTCGGCCTGCCCCCCCCCCCCCGGGGCAGATTTGATTAGTGACCTGTTAATGACTGTGTGCTGACTCATTAGAGTTTTTGATCTGCTCTGATTGGCTGGGATTAATTCTAGATTGATCGAACGGCTTAAACTAATCGTAAACTCTATAAAAACACCTATAGACTCAAACCCTAAAATTAAAATAAAATTAGACTCATGGCCTCCATGCCGTCACCTTGCAACTCAGAATAGCCGCCACCAATTAGAGAGGAAGAAAGCTATTCAAATTCAATTCTTTTCAACTCTAACAATGAGTCTACTTCAAAGGAAAGCTAATTCAACTTCAGAACTCAGAATTCAGAACTCAAGACCTTCTTTGAGTTGTGAGTTCGATTTCTTTAATAAAATAATTAGCAATTTAATTGGATTAAGTTATGATGTGGATTATATGGATATGATGTCAATTATTGACCGCATGTTATAATTATGTTGTAAAATTGTGATGTTATCATACATGTTGTAAATTCTATGATGTTATGTTGTGATGTTATCATCTATGTTGTAAAGTTATGATGCTACCATCTATGTTGTAAATTTATGATTGGCTTATGTATAATCAAATCATCATGTTGTTCATATGCTAGTTTGGTTATGTTGATTCATATGATAAATCATATGTATGTATGCAAGTTTAGATTTTGATTTAGACATGAATCATATGCAAATTGGGGAAAATTATATGTAACCTTACATGTTTCATGACATCTAGTTTATGTGAAAATTTGATCTAAAGTTAGGCTATGAGATGTGTGAATTCTATGATAAATTCTACATGCTAGTTTACATGTTTAGATGTAAGTTTACACCATTGTTATGTTGCATAAATCACATATGCAAGTTTATATAAATATATGAGTTTAGAATATGAATCATGTTATGCAAGTTTGTGGTTATTGCCTATGCAAGTTTACACATTTAGATGTTGATCCATGACATACATGATTTATGCAAGTTGTGACCATTACCGAAACAAGTTTACGTCTCTAGATTTGGATCTATGACATATGTAGTTTTATGCAAGTTGTAACTTTGGCCTATGCAAGTTTTAGATGTAGGACATCATTCACACATGCAAGTTCACCCCTTATGTTTAGATCTATCTTTAATTATATGTATGTTGTGATGTTTTCTCTTTATTCCATGAGTTAGACTATTCGAGTCTAACGTATATTTTACGTTAAACGAACGAACGTACAACGTGGGGCAATGGGATAATATTAAAAGATTTAATATTGAGAATTGGCATAAATGCCTTAAATGGCATAAAACTAATTTGTGATGAAAATTGGTATGATTTTGCATACCATAAATTGATGGACATAATTGAGTCAATTATGGCCATAGTTAAATTTGGAATTGATTGATAATTTGAATAGGGAAATTAATTCAAATTGGGGAATGATTAATTAGGAGTAATTAATCGTCTAAGACACGAGGTTAGGCTCTTTTGTGGTGTAAGACTGCCCGGAACCGCCCCACAAATCCAGCTGCCACAAATGCCAGTCTAATGTGGGAGGTCTTAGGCATAAATTAAATACGTAACAATTGTAAAGACACGAGGTTAGGCTCGTTTGTGGTGTAAGACTGCCCGGACCCGCCCGACAAATCCAGCTGCCACAAATGCCAGTCTAATGTAGGAGGTCTTTATGAGGTTACGATCTTAATGAATTAAGAAACACTTGACCAGATAAACATGTAGGGGGACATGAGGGGGTTAAGTGGGTGCCTTGGGTGGCATCTGGAATTTAGTGGGTGCCTTGGGTGGCATTTGAAATACGATTAGAAACACTTAACCAAAATTGAAACATGTAAGTGAACATGAATAAGAAGAGGGTTAAGTGGGATGTACTAGAGGGGACCAAGCTTAGGTGGATAGCTTGTGTCAAGTAATGGGGGCCTGTTTCAACCAGTAACCCATACGTATCTTTGTGGGCTCAACCCAAGTCGAGGACGGGACACGCATACTGGGCTTGACTGTAAGAGGCCAAACCGGGTTAGCGGTGGCAACGCAAGTCCAACGGGTTCATATGCGTGTGTGGACCCGGGCTGGTAGGTAAGACGTTGTTGCATCGTGTAGGTATAAGCCGTGCATTATTGGTGGTATCGGGTTGCCACTTTGGGGAGTGATACAACCCACTATTGGGCCAGCACGGGTATCTACGAGTTAGGGAGCCGATCGCTTGGGGGTAGTGGGTACACCTAGTGGAGATAGGGGCAGGCGGCACCTATGAAGGCAACTAGGGGTGCACGAAACTACCATTATCATTATTAAGTTCTGTAGCCGGGATGTAACATCCCAGAAATTTCGACAACTAGAATATGGAATTCACTTACGGTTTAAGTATAAATAATCAATTTTTATATCGATACTGGGGTTAGTAATCAAATATGTTGTTTGAACCAAATATTTAACATTCGGATTGAATTTGGATTGTATATTTTTTTGAAAGGAAAAGGTAGTGAATCAGCATGATTCACGCCTTAATATATTACCATAGCATAAAAAATCGTGTATATACAACATATGTACAACCAAAAACATGCTATCGCTCCAACACAGCGATCATAATAAATACATACATACGGCCTGACAAAAAGAGGGATTTAATACTACATAACATTACAAACCAAAGCACTTAAAGACAAAATATACAGCAGCCATCATCCTTAAGCGTCAGGACCAGTGATGTGTCGCACACGTTTGCGCACCCAGTCAACGATGCTCTCAACGTGCCTCTTCCTCTCCATGCCTGCCCAGTCATAAACAAAGTTAAGGATGGAGTAAATGATACTATTAGGGGCTTTCATCTTGCATTTAAATTTTCTGGAGTTGCGCTCATGCCATAAAATCCAAGTATAAGCAAATTTCAGCAAAGCAAAAAGAAAACTGTTGTGTGAATCATCTAAGGCCGGGTAAATGAAGTGCCAAAAGTTATATTGATCGTAAATGAAATCACCCCAATGCAAGTCCAAGTAAAGAGAAACTAAACATTTAGTCCAGATGTAAAACGCAAGGTCACAATTCAAAAAAAGGTGATGGTAGTCTTCATCGTCATGGTCGCAAAACACACAGCCACCCACTACGTTAACTCCTCTCTGTCTAAGCCTGGAGACCGTATTCAAACGACCATGCATCATAATCCACATGTGTATTTTAACTTTATCAGGGATTTTGAAGTGCCACATGTGTACGAACCCCAACCTCTTTGTTCCAGCAAAATTAATCAATTTGTATATACTGCGAACGCTGAACAGCTTTCTCTCCCCCTCGAGCATCCATACAAAATCATCATGCTCATCGGATAAACTCACATTTTCAAGCAAATCAAAGATACAGCGCAACTGGACTAACGCATTACCAGCCACCAATCTAGAGAAAGTAAGCCTCCATTTGAAACCCGGAGCATCAAAATCATACATCTCACCAACTGTGTAATTTTTGTTACAAGCAATTGCAAAAAGATCTGAAAACTCCACACACAAAGGGATAGGGGAAAGCCAATTGTCAAAACAAAATGAAGTGTTATGACCATTCTTCACCACAATTTTAGTGCCCAACTTCAACCAGTAAACATGGACCATAACATTACGCCAAAACGAAGAACACATTGAATAGTCAACGTTCCAGTCAAATTTGCCATTGTAATAAGAGCTGATGATCCATTCTTTCCATAAAGCCTTCTTATCGGAGACCATAAACCATAACCACTTACGAAGTAACGCTGAATTCATGGCTTTCAAATTGATGACACCAAGGCCACCTTGCTCCTTCGATTTACAAACTTGTTCCCATGAAATCAAATAGCTAAGTTTTTTCGTCTCTTTGTTACCAGTCCAGAAAAAATGGCGACGAATGGTGTCGATCTTCTCCAGCACCCATCCAGGAAATTTATAAAAAGACATCCAATATAATGGGATTGAAGACAAAACTGAATTCACAAGTATGAGTCTACCAGCTCTTGACAATGAGTTTCCTTTCCACCTTGCCAGCCGTGTGTCAACCTTATCAATCAAATGTTGCCAATCTTTCTTCATCAATTTCTTGGGACGAATGCACATACCCAGATAATTCAAAGGAAAAATTTCAGCCTTGCAGTTAAACATCTCAGCACATGACCTGCGCAAATCATCACTACAACCCAACGTGTAAACACTGCTTTTATGAAAGTTAATTTTTAAACCAGACAGACTTTCAAAAGCATAAAGAATGAATTTAAGAGCAGCAAGATATTTACAGTCTGGTTTACTGAAAATGATCGTATCATTAGCGTACTGCAAAGAATTAATGCCCCCAACCACAAGTTCGCTGCCAAAGCCACTGATAATGCCTTCTGCACACCCTAGTTTCATAATGTTTGAAAAAACATCTGCCGCCAAATCAAATAGCAGCGGAGAAAGAGGGTCCCCTAACCTCAACCCTCGTTTTGAATGAATAGTGGAGCCAGCGACACCGTTAACACAAATGTTTGATCTACAAGAGAGAGAATCAAATGAATCCATTTGATCCACCTGATAGGAAATCCTCTAGCCTTCAACACTTCGATCATAAATCGTCAGTCAACTGTATCAAATGCTTTGGAAAAATCCAACTTAAGAATAGCACAAGGGACATCAAACTTATCACAATGAGATATAACTTATCCAACTAACACCGCACCATCAAGAATGTACCTACCCCTGATAAAAGTAGTTTGGGATTGATCAACCAACAAATCCATTTTAGATTTTAGCCTGTTCGCGAGCACCTTGGTAATCAATTTTAAGCTAGTGTTGAGAAGGCTAATCGGTCTGGAATCAGCTGCGGTAACATTACCTTCTTTTTTGGGGATTAAAACCACGTTAGCATAGCTAATTAAATCCAGCCTTAAAGATCCATTATGAAATTCTTCAAACAAACGAAACACATCATTCTTTATTAATTCCCAATATTGTTTGAAGAAAAAATTAGGGAATCCATCAGGCCGCGGTGCCTTATCACCAGGCATCTCTTTCAAAGCATTCACAATCTCCTCATGAGAAAATTCATTTGCCAAGTCTGAAAGGTCCATAACATCAGGATAAAGCTTGCGCCAATCCACAGAAATGCGATTCTCAATGCGATCACCAAAAATGCCTTTATAGTATTCAGTGAAAGTGTCACTCAGCTTCTGTTGATCACAAATCTCTTCACCGTCTTTCCAGATACTATGGATCAAATTGGTTTTTCTTCTGCCATTTGCAACTCGATGAAAGTATGCAGTGTTTCTGTCCCCTTCCTTCAACGACTGAGATCTTGAACGTTGTCTCCAAAAAATCTCTTCTTGATCCAATACTTTATTAAGTTCCCGCTCTTTTTGATGCAACAACTCACGTTCCTCCGCATCTAAACACCTTTCTTCCTCGAGAACATTAAAATCAAAGATCTCCTTTTCAATCCTCTCCTTTTTAAGTCTGATATGACCAAACACTTCGACATTCCATTTGGTGAGAAACTTCCTCAACAGCTTTAATTTAGTACATAGAGATCTCGCTGCATCACCATCCCCTCCAAACTCAGACCATTTATTGTATAACATATCATCAAAATAATCTTCCAAACACCACATTTTTTCAAATCTAAAGAAAGGCTTCTTTCTAATAACATCACCTGAGTCGAGAACCACAGGACAATGATCGGAGAAAATCAAAGATAACCCTTTTTGAGAGGTTAATGGGTGAAGATCCTCAAAAGGAGCATTAATGAGGAAAAAATCAAGTTTAACTAGCGTTGGAGGAGATCTACCATCAGACCAAGTATACTTTCTATTTTCCAGAGGCAAATCAATTAATTCACATTCACCAACAAACTCGCTGAAATCAGCCATATCACCACCATGATTCCCACCTTGTTTGTTTCTCTCGTATCCAAATCGTGTGACATTGAAGTCACCACAAATGACCCAGGGGCCATACATCAATTTATGAAAGTCCATTCCCTCACTCCACAAAACCTTACTTTCACATCTAGTATTTGGGCCATAGACATTTGAAAAGAAATATAACCTCTTACTCATGACACATTCCATTGCCACATGTAAACAATGACTCTGGCAGATCTCTTGTTTGAAACACCACAAATTACTATTCCAACCAGTAAACAAACCACCAGCACTACCCACAGCTGGTAAAATTCTCTATTCATCAACCACACCCTAACCCAGGCTACGAAAAACGTGAATATCCGGGTTTTCAAGCTTAGTTTCTTGTAACATAACAATGTCTGGCCTAACAGATTTTAGGTAATTTTTGACCTTATGACGTTTATCAAAATTACCTAGGCCTCTAACATTCCAAGTTAAAACTATCATTGGGGTAATTCATCCCTAACCATCTCTTTATTTTTGATGTCACTCATAACAGTATCATTTAACATAAAACTGGAACTATTAGCAAGCGCATGCATTTGATCAGAGGGCATAGAGTTAAGAATAGCAGGGATAAAAACACTACCTTCCATTGGATATGGAAGGCCCCTTGCGCTCCTCCTTAAAATGACCAGTCCAGAATCCATGGGCTTCTTGCCTTTTCTTCTGCTAGTTGCACAAGAGCGTTCATCAGAGTCAGAGGCAGCCAAGGCATTGTCACCATCACCAAGATCCACATCGTTATCATCACCTCCAAGATCCACATCGTTATCATCACCACCAAGATCATAGTCATCCCCCCTTCCGCAAACATAAGCCCTAGTCCATTATCATCACTGTCAGCACTATCATCCAGCCCAATAACCACATTAGCATCACCACTTGGACCTTCCACAACATTCTTCACGACATTCCTTTCCACCTCTTCAACCGAGATTGGTGCAAAAGAATTGCTACCCAACCTCGTATCAGCTACGGGAGCACTACCACTGCGAGCCTTCAAAATCTTCAAATTACCATCCTCCCCTCTGGTAAAGACTGTTTTACGAAGCTCCCTTCTGTTAATCTCTCCAGACGATTCACCATCCACTTTCGAAATCTGTACTTCATGAAAAAAGCCTTCAACAGGGACCACAAAAGATGGTGGGAGATCCAACCCCTCGTCAATATACATCAACGCCCTCAAAGAAGAAACATCAGTAACATTCCATACGCCATGTTGAAGTCTGATCACCTCGCCTAAATCCGCCAACGCCGTCTTGAGAGAGTCTAAGCTTCTGCAAACAAGAGGCACATTCTTGAGTACAACCCAAACTTCAATCCTCCCTTTAGCCATACTTCCAACCTGTGGAGTCCACCTCTTCAAATTAACAACACCTTTCGGGTTTCGAATTGAATAGTAGAATGTATCCGTCAGCAAAGAGGGGGGATTTCACAATGAAATCATCTCCAAATCTCCGAATTGTCCAAATCCATCTAGGAGCCTTTTTACCGAAGTGAGAACCCAACAGGAGTTCTAGTTCATTGATAGAAAATCCTCCACGGGCTATTGAGAGCACTACCATCGATCTAGCCTTTTTAAAATCTCCAGGAAAAAACGCCGCAGTAAGAGGACGGATCAATTTAGGGTTCGCCATAATTTTAGGATTTTTGAGATAATTTTTGCAGTTGAAACCCTTGTGCCCGGTTTTATTACAACGAAAACAAATAACAGGATTTCGACAACTCCTTGCCCAGTGATCTGAAGAACTGCATCTGAAGCAACCATTTGGATTTGGAATTCGATTGAAAAATAAATGGTTGGATTTGAAAATAAATGTTGTTAACATTAAATAAATTGAATATTTTATTTGTTGAAATATATGGAAATTGATCTGGATATGTGTGTATTCATAATGAAATTGAAACTTAACGTTCCAAGCTTAGAATTAAAAGGAGTTGTTTTGTGAACAAACGGTGAACCGATGAGTATTTTAAAATTTAATTAACATCATATAAAAACAACGTCAGATTCTGACTAAAATAATTATATTAGGTTCAGAATACGAAGACGAAGAAGTACATATAACTTTTGCCGCGGTTGGAGATTAGGTTGGCGGTACCAATTCAGAACGTTACGGGATAATTCACGGTAGATTTAATATTTGATTAACCCTAAATACAACCTACCCCAGTAAAAATTCTGCCGACCTGTTTCCTGAAGCATGTGACTATGCTAAACCTATGGACGTTTACGTTGTTCTTATCTTGGATTCCTTCTTCTATAAATCACGCATTTTCCCCAAGTTTCTTCAGCAGATAATTTTCCCAATTTCTTTAGCCAAAAATCGAAGCTCCTAAACCATCCATAGCGTCCTGTAAATTGATTCCATCCCCTTCTCTTTTTATCCCATTTTCTTTATCAACCACGAACCTTTGTTCTTCCCCAAAATCCATCTCTTCCTTTTAAATTTTAACGACCGAAACCCTCTTTTGAAAATAAATCATTTTTCCCCTTTTCAATTTTAATGTTCACCCAAATCAGCCTGTGCTCTTCGTATCACCAAAGCCGCCGCCTCCTTTTCAGTCAAAATCACCTGAAGTGCTGTCACCATCACTGCGAGTGCAGCTCTTCGAAGCCGTTTGCAGATCGCCTGACCAAGCTCGTTGTTGTGCTTTGGATGTCAAAATCGCGCCACCTCGAAGCCTTGAGTCACTGTTTAATGGTGAGTTTCTTTTGGAACTCACGATTTAAAACTTATTTCAAGCGATTAATTTCAATTAAAACTGAATTGGAAAAAAAAGTTAAGCTTGACTGCGTAATCTCATTGTTCGCATTTGTTTCATGTGCATGTTTCTTTGTTATTTTGCTAGATTGTTTTGTTGGATACCATACCCTTGTGCTGTAATCCTGCTATTACTGATTTTGGGTGTTGTTGTTTGCATATAAACTGTGGATTAGGATGTTGCACGTTGATATTTTGATGGTAAGCATTGAGTAGGAAATCATATCGAATAGTCTGGGTTTGTATGGTAGTTTATTAGGCAGGTAGATGCATGAAGAAATTTAATTTCAGTTATTCATTATATAAAATGTTGAACATGCTGCTATTGTAAATAGTGGGGTCGATTTGGAAATAAAACCCCTTGGTATTTAATATAATGAACCCATTCTAGAGAACAAGTTTACTAACTTGTGTGAATAAAGTCAAATAATCATCCCATGTTTGTTCATGTCATAGCTAGGTCACCAGTTTAATATTAAAGTTTCAGATTGGCTTTGCTGTAAATCTGACATAGGCATGTCAATGCATCCTTATATTGTTGAATCAAGCAGCTTTGCATTATTACAGAGCCACAACTGGGAAATATATATATAAATATATATATATATATATATATATATATAATAAGGTTACATCTTTGTTGAAACAAAAATGATTTTTTTCGTTAGGAAAATGGTACTACTGCAGGTCCTTGCAAACTAGAAAGTTTGCATTATTAGACAGTTGATCATTTGTGTCTCTTGGTTTTAAAAATTTGTCATAGTAAGTTAATTTCACTTGGTCCATTATTAGGCAGTTGATAATTTGTATGTGTAGTTGAATAAGGTATATTATCTGTCATTCGTCAAGCAGTTTCTAAACCTTAAACTAAACTATGATGACTAACACTCCAAAACAAATTTACCAAATTGTAAATATAGAATTTACATGAGCACCTCCTATTTGAAGGGGAATGATCCGCCACAGTTTGACACGATCACAAATAAATCAATATTAATCAAGGTTCTCAACTATAACTACAGTCATTGTAAATTGTGTTTTCCCCATATATATGTTTGTACTCAACTAACACTTATGTTGTTGTTAGTTCTTTGATAATTAGGATATATATTTTTATGATTATCACTTATTTCCATTCTTTGATTTTGGGTAACCAGCCACATACTGTTTGGATGCTTGACTAAATGAACATATATTTGTTCACATATGAATTTCCTGTTTATATGATAAATCTGTTTGCATTAAAACCATATTCGGATTTACACTTTTGTTTGGCACTTGAAACCATATCCGGACTCTCAGTTTACACTTTTGGTTGGCGCTTGAAACCATATCTGGACTGTTAGTTTACACTTTTGGTTTGCACTTGAAACCCTATTTTGAACTGTCAAGTATACACAATTGGTTGGCACTTTGAAACCATATTTGAACTGTTCACTATACACTCTTAGATTGCACTTTGAATCCATTTATTATGTTTCCATATTTGCTTGTTCCCATTCATGTGAATTCGTAATTTACTTGAAGAAAAAAAATGATAATAAATTAATAGACATAAGTATATATATTGGCTTATTTTCGAAAGTTTATTAGTTAAATATTTTTTTATACCTCATGCATATGCCCGGATTACTGAAAATTTGTTCGGCACTTCTAAGCGAATTTTCCTGGCCATTTCTGTTAGTTATCATAATGTGTTCATTTGAAATTTCCAAAGCCTGATATATATGGGGTTTGTTTGAAATATTTGAACACCTACCTATCATGAGTCGTGGTAAATTGTTCTACTTCCTCATTGTGCTAAATCCTTTATTCCTTCCGGAAAAAAAGAACAGTTTTTTTTTATTACTCACGCATGGGAAAATTATATGTGCACTTCCTATTCAGTAAATCTAAACCATCATTCTTCTACTATTTTTGACATTTACGGTTGCCATATTGCCTTAATTTTGATGCCTATTGTGTGCCAGCGTATATACATAGGCGAAAGTAATATTGGAATTATTGATATGAAACCAACTTCATATGGACAGAGAATCATATTAGGCCAGTTATCTAAGTTACACTTCATTGTTTTTGTTAGGCCAGTTTTGGTGTATTGGCCATTTAGTTGGATCTAAAATATATGTAGCCTTCATGAAATAATTTCCTAATAGTTATGCTTAATTGTATAAAAACTGAATTATGTAAATATTAATTGTATAAAAACTGAATTATGTAAATATGAGTGCATATGTATGTTAGCTGCATGTGTGTGTGTATGTAAATAATTGCGACTGTGCATATGATTGTTGGGTTGCATGTGTGTTGGACTGTGTATGTGGGTGACTCTAAATGTACTTTGAGCTACATATTTTTAGGTTCATATATATCCATATGTCGCCCTGCCTTGTTTCGCCCAAATCATTATTTTACATCTTAGCAGAGTTTTGTGGGTTTGATGTACTCGAAATTGGAAATGTGTTAGGATTAGTTACCATATCTCAGTTTCTATTGAAATTAATTTACTTGAACTATGATTTAATCCTGACTCGAGTGTTTTGTGTTTTACATGAAATGCTCGGGTCAGACCCGAGCAGTACAGATTTAAAGATTACAGCTTATGGTTTGAAGATTGGCAAAGCCGGGGATTCCAAAGACGGCGCACTCTGAAGATTTTAAACCAGTAAATATTTTTTTTGTATTCAAAATGTATTTTCAGTCCTCTGTACATAAAAGTATTGTATTCAAAAAAACCTTGTATTCAAAATTTTGATTAATAAATAAAGGTTTCTTCTCGCTGTTTAATACTGAGTTATTTATTAATTTGTGTTGATTTTGTTTTAAACTCCGTAAGCTAAATAACGGTCCGTCGAGTTGAACGTTTTTAAGTTGGTTTAATTACCAATTTGAAGCGGTCAAAAAGGCGGGACGTTACAAGTGGTATCAGAGCTTTGGTTTATTCAAAGCTTAGCTTATCGAGTTTAAATGACAGGATCGACACTAGAAAAGCGATTTCCAAAAATAAAAAGTTTCAAAATTTAAAATTTTGAAAATGAAAATATTTTTAAAGTAAATTTTGAAAAAGGAAATTATTTCAGAAATATTATATAAATTAGTCTTTTGGAACTGATACAGCGGAAATAAAAATTTATTTTGAGATATAAATATTTTGTTCGGAATCCTCAGTCTTCAGAAGTCTTCGAATCCAGGTTTGCGAGAATTATTCTTCGATAAGATTCCCTTAGATTTGAATCTAGATCCATCATCGGATGATATCAAACGAAGATAAGTATAAGATAATCAACGAATCAATTTATCTGATCGTGTACTTTAGAATTCTAAGATAACTGAAATATGTTGAAAATAAGAATTCAAATGAGATTTGAATGAAAAGGAGAAATTTTGAAATCATTTCAAAGATGAAATGATGAATTTTATTTCGATATTCGGAATGTAAATTAGTAAAAATAAATCAAGAAGGTAATAATTGGAAGTCGACTATGTCGAGTTCTATTTAGATTATTTAGAATTTGGCAAGATTAAATTATAATTGGTTCTAAGCCAATAACGTATAATCGAATATATAAATTCGATAGTGAGTTATGAACTTGTTAATTGCTTAACAAGAAGTGATGTGTAGACGAGAATATGAATGAAGCGAAATGTGAGTAAACATTGTAAAAAGATGTGAATTTACAGCTAATTTGAATTGACGAGTCTAGATTCATATAAAAGGAATAATATTCACTTTTTAGAAGTAAATAATGATAGAAAGCAAATAATGCTGCAAATGAAAATTGGAAATGGAGGAAATGGAATGGACCAGTACGGTGAGAATATTCTGAAGTTTAGAATGTAAATCAAATGAGATTTTTGCGAAGTTTATCGAATACGAGAAAAAAGGTTTTGTGAGAAGTCAATTGTGTCGAATTTCAGAAAAATGCTATTTATTTTCTGTTTTAATTAATTTTTTATATATTATTAGCTTAATTGTTCAGGTTAAGTAATAAGGTATAATTTAAAGTTACATATTTTCGAAGGCGTAAATTATTGTTATAATCAGCAATGTTCGTAGAAGGAGTAAACTCTTAACTCGAGTTCGGAAGTTACAAGAATTTAATTAATGTTTTGTCGGTGTTCGAAGTTGTGAATTTTAAACCGTTTCGAAGTTAATAATGATGTTTAGTTAAGGTCTGAGAGGTAATTATACCCCAACTTGATTGACTTCATTATTGGATAAGAAATGGTTAAGGTTCGGTAGTAAGAAATTAAGCGAAGAAAGTTGATGAGTGTCAACAGTTGAATGAGAACGATGATGTTTTATTTAACATTTGTTTAAATCTAAATAACGGATTTAGAAATGTTTTCCCCTGAGAATAAGGTATATTTTCTATAGAAAATGAAGATTTGTGGATATATGGAAATGTTTTCCCAATGGTAATAAGAGATTTTATTGAATTATAGAAAATGAATATGAAAATTTGAAATGTTTTTCAAAAGGATCATGGGACGCAAACGGGTTTTGATAAATCAGAATGACGAAGAATAAAGAGCTGCACGCCGAAAACGAAGGGCGAAAGAATGTAAGAGAAATGGAATTGTAATTTGAATTGGAGAATTTCGTAAGCGGCGATTTGATAAGAAACTAGAAATAGAAATAAGGAAATTAGAAACTGACTGGAGATTAGTTAAGTTGAATGACATTCTGAGTGTTGATATGATGTTGGTTTCAGCCTTCGGGGTTGATACTTAGGAAGTTGTTCGCTTGCTAATTTACGGTCAAAATATGTGAATGTAAAGGAGTGATAATGCGTGAAGGAGAAATTTTTGATAAGGAATTGTTTTTTTGAGAGAATAAAGATGTGAATGAGGTGATGAATTCTATAATTAGAAATTTGGAAGAAAATTTCGGTTGTAACCAATAGATTTGTAAATTTGAGTTGAATATCTTAATTGATTAAGAAATCAAAACTAAAATCTTGAAATTGGAATGGAATTTGAGGATATCCGATTTCGAATATTGAATATAGAAGTTTCCGGGACTTATATTAAAATATATATAAGAATACAGCGAATTTGGAGACCATTGATTTGGAAGGTAATCGAGTTGAAATGGAATCTTATATAACATAATTTATATAAGAAGGAGATGTTTGCAAACAAGATTTGAAAGGAAATTTTATGAATTGACATAAGTATGATTTTTGAGGAATATGAAATAAAATACTATATGTATATAGTATCGTATGTTTTTCAAAATAAAGATAAGGAAAGTACCTTCCTTTTCTACGAATTTCGAGCTTAGTTGAGATATGATGTTGGTGGTAGTAGGTTGTCCGGACATAAAACTCATGAGTTGTCGTTGAGCACGACTGCTAGCGTAATTCGCAGGGCTACAGATAGCCTACGGCAGTCGGATGTTTCCTAAGGGAATCGGGCGTAACCATTGTGACTGCTGCGATCTAGAGTCGTTGGAATTCGACCGTGTAGTGAAATTCGCAGGTCTGCATATAGCCTACGGCGGATGGATGTTTCTTGGGGGAACCAAGCGTAACCATTGTGACTGCTGCGATCTACAGTCGAATTATAAGGGCGTAATCCACAGAGTTGTGAAAACTTATGGGTATGGATGTTTTCTGAGGGAATCAGGCGTAACCATTGTGTACATGCGGTCCCCATGGCATATCTACAAGTGAAAGAGATGTAACCACTAGAGTTACTAAAGGTAGAATGGAGCAATGAAATGTGCGAGATGTATTAGTGATGTAGAGCCACCTGTTTGATGCAGCACTGCGTCTTCGTGACTGTATTTGTCTTCGTGACTTGATAGGTCTTCGTGACATGATTTATCTTTGTGATTTGATTGATCCTCGTGTCTTGGTCCATTTGATGATTTGTTTTCATGACCCTGAGATAGAGCAGTCGACGCTCAGTGACCTCAGTTTCTCTTTCGACTCTTAAATATCTTCCGTTGATATGTCCATGACGTAATTCGCAGGGAAGTGAATTCCTACGGATACGGATGTTTTCTGGGGGATCCAGACGAAACCATTGTGTATCTGCGATTCATGAACAATCAACATATCAATATCACATTGGTACTTTCCGTATCTGTTTCTTTAAAAAAAAATTGAAATATTTTCACTGGGAGTTGAAGCAAGGATATCTAGTACTTAGAGATTTTAATCATACGCTTGGCCAACGTATGCTTAACATCTGTAAGGACGACAATGTACTTGTCAAACTTCGAGTTATAAAATATTTTTAAATAAATGATTTGAAATTAAAATATACTTAACTAGATAAGTTAAGTAAGAGAATTTCGGTGTAATGATAATATTTTCTGTATAAAAATTATAAATGATTTCGGGTTTTGGAAATTTTCAAGTCGATAACTTGTGATTTGAAAGGAAAATGATAATTACACTCTTCAATGGGTGTTTCAAAAAATTGAATGGAATGAATTGGTTGAACTGAGATTGTGAGAAATAAGTGGAATGATGAATAGTAAATATTGACAGATGTGGTTTGGAATAATTCGAGATGCATAAATCAAACTTATGCAGAATTGAAATGTAAGAAGAGATTGGTTTTGTAAAGAAATTTGATTTCCGAGTTAATTGAGTGAAATGAATAAACAAAGAGAATCGATATTTAAATAGGTTGTGGATAAAATTCGCATAAGCTAAAATTTGTAGTATACATCGGTAACTCTAACGCTCTAACGTTCTCTCCTTTTCGAGGACGAAAAGTTTTAAAGGGGGGTAGAATGTAACGTCCCAGAAATTTCAACAACTGGAATATGGAATTCACTTACGGTTTAAGTATAAATAATCAATTTTTATATCGATACTGGGGTTAGAAATCAAATATGTTGTTTGAACCAAATATTTAACATTCGGATTGAATTTGGATTGTATATTCGAATTGGATTTGGAATTCGATTGAATTATAAATGGTCAGATTTGAAAATAAATGTTGTTAACATTAAATAAATTGAATATTTTATTTGTTGAAATATATGGAAATTGATCTGGATATGTGTGTATTCATAATGAAATTGAAACTTAACGTTCCAAGCTTAGAATTAAAAGGAGTTGTTTTGTGAACAAACGGTGAACCGATGAGTATTTTAAAATTTAATTAACATCATATAAAAACAACGTCAGATTCTGACTAAAATAATTATATTAGGTTCAGAATACGAAGACGAAGAAGTACATATAACTTTTGCCGCGGTTGGAGATTAGGTTGGCGGTACCAATTCAGAACGTTACGGGATAATTCACGGTAGATTTAATATTTGATTAACCCTAAATACAACCTACCCCAGTAAAAATTCTGCCGACCTGTTTTCTGAAGCACGTGACTATGCTAAACCTATGGACGTTTACGTTGTTCTTATCTTGGATTCCTTCTTCTATAAATCACGCATTTTCCCCAAGTTTCTTCAGCAGATAATTTTCCCAATTTCTTTAGCCAAAAATCGAAGCTCCTAAACCATCCATAGCATCCTGTAAATTGATTCCATCCCCTTCTCTTTTTATCCCATTTTCTTTATCAGCCACGAACCTTTGTTCTTCCCCAAAATCCATCTCTTCCTTTTAAATTTTAACGACCGAAACCCTCTTTTGAAAATAAATCATTTTTCCCCTTTTCAATTTTAACGTTCACCCAAATCAGCCTGTGCTCTTCGCATCACCAAAGCCGCCGCCTCCTTTTCAGTCAAAATCACCTGAAGTGCTGTCACCATCACTGCAAGTGCAGCTCTTCGAAGCCGTTTGCAGATCGCCTGACCAAGCTCGTTGCTGTGCTTTGGATGTCAAAATCGCGCCACCTCGAAGCCTTGAGTCGCTGTTTAATGGTGAGTTTCTTTTGGAACTCACGATTTAAAACTCATTTCAAGCGATTAATTTCAATTAAAACTGAAATGGAAAAAAAAGTTAAGCTTGACTACGTAATCTCATTGTTCGCATTTGTTTCATGTGCATGTTTCTCTGTTATTTTGCTAGATTGTTTTGTTGGATACCATACCCTTGTGCTGTAATCCTACTATTACTGATTTTGGGTGGTTGTTGTTTGCATATAAACTATGGAATAGGATGTTGCACGTTGATATTTTGATGATAAGCATTGAGTAGGAAATCATATCGAATAGTCTGGGTTTGTATGGTAGTTTATTAGGCAGGTAGATGCATGAAGAAATTCAATTTCAGTTATTTATTATATAAAATGTTGAACATGCTGCTATTGTGAATAGTGGGGTCGATTTGGAAATAAAACCCCTTGGTATTTAATAGAGAAATGATTAATGAACCCATTCTAGAGAACAAGTTTACTAACTTGTGTGAATAAAGTCAAATAATCATCCCATGTTTGTTCATGTCATAGCTAGGTCACTAGTTTAATATTAAAGTTTCAAATTGGCTTTGCTGTAAATCTGACATAGGCCTGTCAATGCATCCTTATATTGTTGAATCAAACAGCTTTGCATTATTACGGAGCCAAAACTGGGAAAAATAAAAAATATATATAATAAGGTTACATCTTTGTTGAAACAAAAATGATTTTTTTCATTAGGAAAATGGTACTACTGCAGGTCCTTGCAAACTAGAAAGTTTGCATTATTAGACAGTTGATCATTTGTGTCTCTTGGTTTTAAAAATTTGTCACAGTAAGTTAATTTCACTTGGTCCATTATTAGGCAGTTGATAATTTGTAAGTGCAGTTGAATAAGGTATATTATCTATCATTTGTCAAGCAGTTTTTAAACATTAAACTAAACTATGATGACTAACACTCCAAAACAAATTTGCCAAATTGTAAATATAGAATTTACATGAGCACCTCCTATTTGAAGGGGAATCATCCGCCATAGTTTGACACGATCACAAATAAATCAATATTAATCAAGGTTCTCAACTATAACTACAGTCATTGTAAATTGTGTTTTCCTAATATATATGTTTGTACACAACTAACACTTATGTTGTTGTTAGTTCTTTGATAATTAGGATATATATTTTTATGATTATCACTTATTTCCATTCTTTGATTTTGGGTAACCAGCCACATACTGTTTGGATGCTTGACTAAATGAACATATATTTGTTCACATATGAAATTCCTGTTTATACGATAAGTCTGTTTGCATTAAAACCATATTCGGATTTACACTTTTGGTTGGCACTTGAAACCATATCTGGACTCTCAGCTTACACTCTTGGTTGGCACTTGAAACCATATCTGGACTGTTAGTTTACACTTTTGGTTTGCACTTGAAACCCTATTTTGAACTGTCAAGTATACACATTTGGTTGGCACTTTGAAACCATATTTGAACTGTTCACTATACACTCTTAGATTGCACTTTGAATCCATTTATTATGTTTCCAGATTTTCTTGTTCCCATTCATGTGAATTCGTAATTTACTTGAAGAAAAAAAATGATAATAAATTAATAGACATAAGTATATATATTGGCTTATTTTCGAAAGTTTATTAGTTAAATATTTTTATTTATACCTCATGCACATGCCTTGATTACTGGAAATTTATTCGGCACTTTTGAGTGAATTTTCCTGGCCATTTCTGTTAGTTATCATAATGTGTTCATTCGAAATTTCCAAAGCCTGGTATATATGGGGTTTGTTTGAAATATTTGAACACCTACCTATCATGAGTCATGGTAAATTGTTCTACCTCCTCATTGTGCTAAATCCTTTATTCCTTCCAAAAAAAAGAACAGTTTCTTTTTATTACTCACGCATGGGAAAATTATATGTGCGCTTCCTATTCAGTAAATCTAAACCATCATTCTTCCACTGTTTTTGACATTTACGGTTGCCATATTGCCTTACTTTTGATGCCTATTGTGTGCCTGCGTATATACATAGGCGAAAGTAATATTGGAATTACTGATATGAAACCAACTTCATATGGACAGAGAATCATATTAGGCCAGTTATCTAAGTTACACTTCATTGTTTTTGTTAGGCCAGTTTTGGTGTATTGGCCATTTAGTTGGATCTAAAATATATGTAGCCTTCATGAAATAATTACCTAATAGCTATGCTTAATTGTATAAAAACTGAATTATGTAAATATAATTGTATAAAAACTAAATTATGTAAATATGAGTGCATATGTATGTTAGCTGCATATGTGTGTGTGTACATATATGTGACTGTGCATATGATTGTTGGGTTGCATGTATGCTGGACTGTGTATGTGGGTGATTCTAAATGTATTTTGAGCTGCATATTTTTGGGTTCATATATATCCATATGTCGCCCTGCCTTGTTTCGCCCAAATCATTATTTTACATCTTAGCAGAGTTTTGTGGGTTTGATGTACTCGAAATTGGAAATGTGTTAGGATTAGTTACCATATCTCAGTTTCTATTGAAATTAATTTACTTGAACTATGATTTAATCCTGACTCGAGTGTTTTGTGTTTTACATGAAATGCTCGGGTCAGACCCGAGCAGTACAGATTTAAAGATTACATCTTATGGTTCGAAGATTGGCAAAGCCGGGGATTCCAAAGACGGCGCACTCTGAAGATTTTAAACCAGTAAATATTTTTTTTGTATTCGAATTGTATTTTCAGTCCGCTGTATAGAAAAGTATTATATTCAAAAAAATCTTGTACAAAAATTTTGATTAATAAATAAATGTTTCTTCTCGCTGTTTAAAACTGAGTCATTTATTATTTTGTGTTGATTTTGTTTTAAACTGCGTAAGCTAAATAACGGTCCGTCAATTTGAACATTTTTAAGTTGGTTTAATTACCAATTTGAAGCGGTCAAAAAGTCGGGACGTTACACGGGATCAACCTTAGGGTGACTAGTGGTGGTGCAGTATAGTGGGGGTGCAGTATAGTAATTATCTTATAGTGGTTTAGGTGCGCCTTTAACGTTATCTTTGTTCATCTTGTTTCCTAGTTTGCTCTGTCATACTCAATTGTTCACCGTCATTTCCTTATTTTCCAACTTATGCCTTAGCCTAGTTATTTTGGTAATTATATTGTTAAAGTTATCGCACTCGCCAGACTTTATGTCTGACCCCGTTTGTTTCCTCCTCTTTTCTTCCTTCCCCCCCCCCCCAAGGTGCTCAGGTTGGAACTAGCACCAGTGGAGCTTGATTTTGGACAGCTGTATCTCTTGCTTCTAGAAGTTGCTTGGATCGTTGAAGTAAAGTTCATCCTCTCTTATTTATGGCTATTTTGTATTGGGGTTATGTCTTTCAGTTTATGTACTTTGATTTAGTCAAGATGGATATTATGTACTTTGACTCTGGTTTTTGATGATGTAATCAAACTTATGTGTTTACCGCTGCAATGAATAAAGTTTTAAATTTTTAAGTACTGTTTATATCTGTTTTGTTGTTAAGTTTTTGTTCTATACTCACTTAAAACGCTCCATAGAAGTTAATGCATTCCCTTTGTGAGTGACATTAATGGACGTGGGGTGTTACAATACACTTTGAATGCCACATTGTCAAACCCGTAAAATCACTAGTTGATATTCCCAAAATATTATGGGTATACAAGCCAAGAGAAACGAATTTCTCCACCACCAGACGTAATACCTTGAAAAGATCATCTTATGTGATCCGTTAGAAATACTCTGTCAGACATTCGTCCATACAAGTTGTGTAACACCCTTCATCCTTTAGTGTCACTCACAAAGGGAATGCACTAAGTTCTGTGGAGCATTTAGGGTAAAAGATGCAGATAAATTACAAGACAGACAAAATTAAAACAACGGAAAATAAAACTTTACTTTATTGATAAAATAGTTTGTACAACAATTGTTTTCCAATATCAGAGTATCATCTATCTTACAAAATAAAGAAGCATAAAATAACATTTATATTCCCCAATGTAGCATAAGCCAGCCATAGCAGCAGAAAAAGAGAGTCCAAAGCACTTTGTCAAAGAATCTTCGAGCTTGGGAAGAGTGACGGTCCAATCTAACCTGAGCTATACTATTCCCTCCTTAACTACCTGGGGGGGAACGGAAGAAAAGAAGACGAAAGAAAACTAGGTCAGATATAAAGTCTGGTAAGTTCAGTTACTTCTAGCATGTGAACAAGGAAAAACAAAACGACATGAATTAACTGAATACAAGACAATACCATGATGATAGGGCCAACAAGATAGGATAAGATTAACACAAGATATGCTAAGACAAGATAAACTGGATATGCTTTAATACTTTCTCCGCTTCGCTATTAACCTGTTATTATGGTTTCTATGTCTCTGCACCACCTATCTAGTGTCCCAACTAGTAATCTGTCTAAAATGATAACGCGATCCCAATCCCAGTAATTGTGGTTTCCTTTAGGCGTACATTTATTATTTATTATCTATATCTAATCTAGGGTTTTATATCAAAGTGCTTCCTAGATTCCACTCGGGTTTACGCGGCTTATCTAATGCTTCACAGATTCAGGGTTTATGCCACCTAGGTCCAACTAGGGATTACGCTACCTGTCGAATGATGCCCCTAGTCTAGGAAACACTACCTAGAGCGGTATATGTTCCTAGACTTTCCCCACGTATGTGTCGCGAATCGTTTATCGCTGTCTAGATGCACATGTCCTGAAATGTGCGACCCGAGTCCCGTGGCAGGGCTGCTCTAGAAACACGGAACTCGGTCGGGAGCTTTCAGATATCTACCGATGCAGATGCTAAGGTCTATTTTCTACCAGTGGTTATGGTACCACGTGACCCCTCCCTTAGCTAATGAAAGGCAATCCAAGAAAATCAACGAGAACTGTACTTTTGCCACCCTATGCCCTACTTTCCTATTGGCCAGCCTCACCCATATCTAGATAGCGAGTATATGGTCTGTTGGGAGTTCTCTGCCTTTCCGTATGCGTACTACGATTTGACTGAAGATGGTAGGTAGACGACGAGTTGCTATCACAGGGCAAAAACTAGTCTCGCCGAATCACGCTGGTCCACCCTAGTCTTTAGGTTGCCATATATTGCAACCAAGGCATACCCTTGGTTCTTCTAATGCAGACCTTAACCTCTGTGAGCCCAGGAGGATCATCTGCCACCTCACAGAGGGATACCAAGAGTACCCTCACGTCCCCTCGAAGCCTCGGGCTTCGTAACCCAATTCATTGGAGCCTTCTTTAAGATCGTTCGCTCCTCCTCGTGTTATACTAAGGATTACTACTTAGTTTTCCTAACTAAGGTTTACCACTTGGTTTCCTGAATCGTCGTTTTCTTAACTAAGGTTTACCACTTAGTCCTTTTAACTAAGGTTTACTACTTAGTTCTCTTTCTCGTCAAGCTGGATTGGTTAAGTGTCATTAGCCGATACAAGTTAACTTAACCTATTCATTTGTCATGTTAAACTGGTTAAGTGTTACCAGTAATTCACGTTGACTTAACCCTACCAGCATCAAGTTATATTGGTTAAGTATTTACGTAACCCTACCCATTCATCTTGTATTGGTTAAGTGTTCCTTTTTAACTTAACCTTGCCTATCTGTTTTAACTAACATGTTATAACGGTTAAGTGTTCCCTTAGTTAACTTAACCCTAACATTTGTTTGATTAACATGTTCTAATGGTTAAGTATTGTCCCTTCATGTTTTTAACTTAACCCTATTCATTTATCACACTCTGATGGTTAAGTGTTCAAGCTTACTTAACCCTACGGTCTAGTCCAACTAACATATTAAATTGGCTAAGTGTATTAAATTTACTTAACCCCAACCTCTAGTCTAGTTAGCATGTTAAATTGGCTAAGTGTATTAACTTTACTTATCCCCAACCTCTAGTCTAGTTAACATGTTAAATTGGCTAAGTGTATTGAATTTACTTAACCCCCACTTTCTAGTCTGGTTAACATATTAAATTGGCTAAGTGTTTTTCTTAGTTACTTAATCCCTACAAATCTTGTCTTGTTACCATGTTAAGTTGGTTAAGTGTTCTAGTTAACTTAACCCTATCGTTCTAACTTAACTGTGTTAAGTTGGTTAAGTGTTCCTATGGACTTAACCCTCCCATTCTAGCTTAACTGTGTTAAGTTGGTTAAGTGTTCTTATGGACTTAACCCTCCCATTCTAGCTTAACTTTAATTGTCTTATTAAAGCACCAGCCACTCACATTAGACAGGTATTGTTGTGGCTGCCGGTATGCCGGTTGGTTCCGGGCAGTCTTACGCCACAACTCAGTCTAACCTCGGGCCTTTATCGGGCTCAATGCCTTAACCTCCCACATTGGATAGGTATTGTTGTGATCACTGGACAGCCGGGCGGGTCCGGGCAGGTTTACATCACAACTCAATCCAACCTCGGGTTAAGCATGTTCGTATTGTCTAAATTTACTTTTCTCATTTAGGATAAATTCTATAAGTAAATTTTCCCTAATTTACTTATTCCATTATTACTCTTTTAATGTACATTGTCAACATTTTTTATTATGGCCCATTTTCCCTATATATCATATTTATAGTTTTTGGTATGTAAATTATACCAAATTAAGTGTCATTAACCATGATTATTCTAAACATGACAATTACTCACAATTATGACTAAATTCAAAATTTGTGCTAATATACTTATTATGCCAAATTAACTTTAATTGACCCAATTCTGATTTAACATCCTAATTTACAGTTTATGGCAAGACTAGAATTATTATTCTAGTTTACCGTTTACGCCTAAAACTTAGCTTACTTGCCAATACTAAATTTAATATGTCAAATTACATATTCCATAATTCATGTCAAATTTTCAAATTTGCGTTCTAATAAACATGCCATAATACATGTTCTAAATTATGTCAATCATAATTATGTTCATGTTCCACATTATGCCAATTTCCAAGTTTACAACCATGTTTAAGTCAAATTTATGATTTGCCCAAATTGTATTCCCATCGTTCATGTAATCGTGATTTCATCCTAGATTATAGATAAATCTAGATTCGTGGATAAAAAGGGAATGAACCAAAATGCCATGAAAAGATAGACATAATGACTGGCAGAAGATGATAATTCACTAATCACAGATCTAACAAATTACACTGAATAAATTGATTAAAGCATCGAAGGCCTATAGATCTGATAATATTATGATATAAAAAGGGTTGAACAAATAACATAGGTTCAAGTATATGGGTAGATCTAACTTAATAGATAAATTCCCATAATCAAGATCCAAGGATAATTAAGAATAAACTGAATAGATAATCAAGTTTAGATCCAATCTCACAGTCATAATCCTAGGCAATAATATCATGTTCATGAATCATAGGTAATTATCCACTATTGTCCTTGTCATAGTCATAGTGTAACGACCCGGATTTCGCCCGACCCCAATCGATCGCAAGATCGATCAAGACCGTTCAAAACCCGCGTACGTTAACTTTGGGCATACAACACATCAGAACAACAACACAGACTTTTATAACATCAATAATAAATGTTACATCAGAGTACAGAATACATCAGAGTACATCGATAAATAATACAGCTGAAGATACATTTACAATAAATTAAATACATTGCAGCAAAACTAGTCTCAGCGGAAGGCCATCCATATTCTGGACCCAGCTACAGGCTTCAATCCAGGATCCTGCTTAACAATATCTGCAAAAAGCTACTCAACTGCCCGTGTGGAAAAAGGGCACCCGAGTTTGCAAAGTGAAACAAACTACAGGTCAGTCGTGGGACTGGTGTGAGAATTCTTAACTTAACTTATCTAATAAGTAGGCTAATCACAGGACCACGCCGCTAACGCGGAACGGGTTTACTCCATTGGATTGCCAGTGCATAAATAAAGTAAATCGTCAAATAATGTAATGTTTTTTAGAAAAATGAAACCATTATAAGACCCAGGTCCCATCACACAATGCAACGCACACCAGAGGATAGGGTTTTACCTTATAATGGTCAAAAGATGCTTGATACGTAAAAACGATATTATTATTAGTGTGTATAAATATGTATATTTAAAACATTTCAAATATAATATCAATCCTAGACGGCATAGATACCATCTACTATGTCGTCATACTAGTTATACAATCAAAACCGCAAGGGCGTATTGGAAATTGGGTTTCCATCAGGAGTCAAGGCTAGGGAGGAGCTCCTGACCGATTCGAGACACTCTAGCAATGCCCCAGGATTCGGACGCTGGCGAACCCTTGGATACAGCAGGGCCGGTCCACAAATACTTTAGTGGATTAGTTATGCCTGAACACACGCTCCCCGATCCTATTGGATCTACAAATCAGCCGAGGGCGACCGATAAGAATAAACCGAGGCCTCGCAAAAAAAATCCATCAACCACATAAGCAAATGTCGGGCCGTGTTAAAGCCCAATCACCACTTCTAGCTAGAAAGAAACGAGTGCACTCCCTGTGTTCCCTTCTCCCATTTTAGACTCAACCGGTGTGTGAGGCTCGCGAAGTCACGATATACACAAAGCTATGCCTAAATAGACTGTGCTTTGATCATCAACCACAAGGCCTGCTTTTCAACAAAGCCTTGATCATTTCCATCTTAGCATGTCACATTGTCAGACCCTACCATATTATTGATCATCTACCAATATATATATAACCTCTAAGCTCATATGTCTTAGAGAAGGGTGATAAGTAAAGAATAAATTCTTTACCACCAAACAGAAATATATAATCAGTAGCGTTCAACAAATACAATAGAAAGGAACACAATGTCAGACACGCAATCCATTTACAAGTCCGCTCTGGGTCTGAGTGAAACAACGTGTCCGTCGATCTCCAAATGCGTTTGGACGATCATTACCAAATACCTTGCCTTGGAAGGCCAATCCCAATTCAAGATACCAGTCATCATCATCCCAGCGATGTGAAAACCTTCGGTCTTCAATCACCGTCTTCATCTTCGACTCTTGATCGTCGTGATGATTATTCAGAATGGGTTAAACCCGGTCTTTCTGAATAACTCGCGTATTTTGGGATTAAAAAGCAAATATTGGAAAATCACACATTACGCCACATTCCGACTTCGAGTATTCTTTTAATAAGATATTCATTTAAAAAGATTCTCATTAATTTTATCAAAGATAAAACTCTAAAAATAAATCTTAAATCTTCCTTAAAAGATTTATTAAACTCTAGTTTGATTTGATATCAAAAATCATTATTACAAGATCACTTATTTCAAATCTATAAAATAGATTTATAAATTCCACATAATAATTTCAATGTAAATTGGATTAAAGGACAAATGTCGTTTAAAAACACCGTCCACGATAAATCCACTTCACATCTCAATTTATTTCTTATCGCAAAGTATAATTGCATATCCTTATAATCTTTTAGAAACATATTTTAAATTAATCATTAAAATTATTCTTTGTATAAAAGATTCTAAATGGGAAGTTTCTTTATATTACAAATTTATCTTTTACAAATATTCTTTGTTTTAAACATATAACTTGATTAACAATATATTTTATGAGAACATATATACTTCATATAAAAAGGATTTTTAATGTAAAAATATACTTATTTAAAAGAACACCTGGATCAAAATTAGACTCAAACATTTACCATATAATTTAGATTATATGGATTTCACACACATCATATATATGACAATAACAGTATAATCATCAAGTCATCCATTACATCCAAAGTGTAATTTCCACTGTGTAAGCGTTAAAATTAAATAATAACGCTCATCGCAGCCTGTCGATCTAACGATCAACATACAACTGAAGATTGGGATTAGTTTATGTAAAATTTCATCCCAACACCCGTGTGGGATTTCAACCAATAAATAAATAATAAACTAATTTGTGCACTTGGGCGATGTGTGAAAATAATCGTCCCAATCACATACACAAGTCAGGTAACTTGTGAATGGAAGTGTAATACACAATATATAATCATGACAAGAAAAGGTCTCTATTGCAAATTCCTTTTTCGCTAGTTTAAACTCAAGCAAGAATAGTTATATTGTTCTGACAATTCTAATGAGACAAAAATGATGATTTTTGTTTCGACAAAATAAATATTGATTAACTAACCTATCTTGACACGTATATGTCTTGCCAAACATAATATATATATATATATTGCTTTAACTAATTCATTTTGACAAAAATGAATATTTTTGACAAAATGTCTATTTTGGTTTAACTAGTAACAATTTACTAAAATAAATAATTGTTTCAACAATGTAAATTGATAAAAGTGAATATTTTGTTATTAACTAGTATAAATTGACAAAAGTGTTTATTTCATTTTAACTAATCAATTTGACCAAAATGCATATTTTGTTTCCACTGGTATAAATTGATAAAAGTGATTATTTTATTTCAACTAGTATAAATTGACAAAAGTAATTATTTTATTTTAACTAATCAAGTTTGGCAAAATGTTTATTTCTTTTTAACTAAATTAAGCTTGACACAGATGTTTATTTCATGATTATGTTTGCAAATAAAAATGTAACTTTTATTTTAGATGTTATATTGCATTGTGGAAAGCAAATAAAAGAACAAACAAACTTGATTTTTCAAAGTATATTTACATTTGTGAATGTAAAAAGAGCAAATTTTATTTTCAATATAAATTTACATTTGTGAATGCAAATAAAAGAAATAATTTTATTTTCAATGTATATTTGCATTGAAGAATGCAAATAAAAGAAAAAAAATTATCTTTAGAATATATTTGCATTTGTGAATGCAAATAAAAGGGAAAACTCTATTTTCAAAATATATTTGCATTAGGGAATGCAGATAAAAGAACAATTATTCCTTTCAAAATATATTTGCCTTAATGAGTGCAAATAAAAGAACTAATTTCATTTTCAATGTATTTTTACATTGGCGAATGTAAATAAATAAATAAAAAAATTTGGTTTCAACATATATTTGTATTGGTGAATGCAAATAAAAGGGTAAATTTTATTTTCAATGTATGTTTGCATTAGTGAATGCAAATAAAAGATTGAACTCAAAATTTCAATTCTAGAATAACATAAAAAGGGTATTTCATTGTTTTACATTTTTCTATGTGTTCTAATAACAAATAAAAGAATTCTTTTATTTGTTTATACCTTTCTATGCATTCTAATAACATATAAAAGAATATTTTATATGTAAATATTTTACTACGTATTCTAATGTCAAATAAAAGTGAATTTTATTTGTATAATAAATACTAATTTTAAAGTAACAAATAAAAAGTAGATTTTATTCGTCTAATAAATCCTGAGTTTCAAATGACAAATAAAAAGTGAATTTTATTTGTGCAACAAATTCTAAGTTTCAAGTGACAAATGAAAATGGATTTTATTTGTGCAACAGATTCTAAGTACATATTTGTGTTGTAGCGTGTATATAAAAAGATGGACTTTATTTCAATGTCATATTTGTATGGAAAAAATACAATAAAAAGATGAAATTAATTTCTATGTTACATTTGTATTGAAAATACAAATAAAAAGATACTTCATTTGCTAAGTGTATATTTGTGTTAAGAACACAAATAAAAAGAAACAATTCAATATCTATGTTAATATTTGTGTTAAGGGACAAAAATTAAAAAGACATTCATTATTCTATTTCAAAGTATATTTGCAATTGTGAATATAAATAAAAGAAACAACATTTATTTCCAAGGTATATTTTTAACAAATTCTACTCAATATGTACAAATGTGTACATTTGTATTGAAAAATACAAATAAAAAGATGAACTTTATTTCTAAGTAATATTTGTATTGAAAAATACAAATAAAAAGATGAACTTTATTTCTGTGTAATTTTTGTATTGAAAAATACAAATAAAAAGATGAACTTTATTTCTATGTATATATTTATGTTGAAAACCACAAATAAAAGAATGGTTCTTTTTCTATGTTATTATTTGTGACGAAAACACAACATAAAAGAATGGTTTCTTTTTCTCAAATAAACTGTAAACACTTATGTGTTTTTCTCAAATATTACTTTTAATTTACAAATACAATGTAAATAAAGTTTTGTTTTAAAAAAAAATGTTTTTAATATCAACAATAAAATTTAATATTTTATAACGATTCTAATTCTATAATATCCTATGTTTAAGGTGACAGTAAAAAGAATTTTTTTACTGTAATTAACAAATTTGTTCTTAATGTAAACAAATAAAAGTAAGATTTTATTTGTTAACCAATTTCTGTCGAAATGAAAATATGTTCTATTCGTTGTTCATATTCTATTGTAAACAAACAAATAAGAATAATATTCTATTTGTCGTTCAATTTTCATAGTAAAATCAATCAATAAAAAAGAGTTTTTATTCGTCATTCCAATTCTATTGTAGTATCAACAAATAAAGGTACGCTTTATTTGTTGTTCAAATTTCATTGTTCATCAACAAATAAAAATAAAAAAAATTATTTGTCATTCAAATTTCATTGCTCATAAAAATAATATAATTATTTAAAATAAATTAGAGCAACTAGATTACAATTTAAATATGAAATAAATATGATTTAGATCTAATTCTCTAACCACAAATACTTTCAACAATATATTAAATTCAATGCAGATCTAATCTATCATGAACAAACAAACATAACACAAGCAACAATCAATAATATGTACAACACAAAACATTTCAGATTTGATTTAACATCACAATACAATTATTATTATCACGAGAAAATAATTAAAAATAATTTAAATAATAAAAATTAGAGTTCTCACATCGATATGGCTGAAAATTCGACTGTCTCAGAATCAGTTCTGGTCTGTGCCATCGCGAAGCTCTCGGAAAGACGAGTTCAACGCAACTTACAGTTCGTCAATCGGACCTCGTATGAGAGAGTTATTGATTTTTAAAGATTGCATAAATTAAATATTAAATTAATAAAATAATATTAAATTATACTTCGTCTTCCTCACGCTCCAGGATACACCGCACCCAATATCCATCTCCAATCCTTCACGTCGCACCCCCCTACGGTCATCCAGGCGCCGATCAAACACCGCCACTCCGAAGCCCCGCCTGCAAGCCACCACCGCCCCCAATAGCTCCGAACTCGGCCTCCTCCTTCTCTCGAAAATCGAACCCAAACCCGCCACGTTTCAGCCCAGAATTCGTGAAATCCGTGAACCAAAAACCGATCTTGACCATATGGATTGAAAGATCTCTCCGAGAGCTTCGATTTGGTACCAAGTTTGTCGATTTTCGTTGAGCGGATCAAAAGTTATGAGCGTTTGAAATTGGAGAAATTCTGGCCTTCGGTTTAGGTGGCGGCTGAAATGAGGGTTAGGGTTTCGGCCTGAATATTTTAATATTAAATCTCGAAAATTGTGCTTAGAAGGTGGATTTTCGGACTTTCTCTGATTTGGGCCTGCTTACTGTCGTTCTTAAGATTTTGACACCTTCTGAACGCAATGGGATAGGTCCGGTCGCCCAATTCCGAAATTCGTACGATTTTTATTTAAAATTTCACTAAAAATTAATTAATTAAATATTGACCGTACTTTTAAATATGCCGGGGCCACATACGACCTCAGAAAATTCTAAAAAATATATTTTTAGCTTTCTTATGACGATACGAATCCAACAAAATTATTTTCGTCGAATTCTGAGACTTTTTGAAAAATGGCTATTTTTAAGGCGTTTAAATTTAACTAAAATAGTCAAAACACATTTCTTTTGCCACGCTCACATATTAATTCGAAAAATTCTAAAAATTGAAATTTAGCTATGATTTGACATTCCGGTTCCAACAAAAGTGGTTTCGTCGAAAACGGAGGTCATTTGAAAAATGACTATTTTTAAGGGCAATATATTTAATATTAAAAATACATTTTTAAACAAATATAGTCCGAAGCTCAAAATATATAAGTGTTTACTGTTTTTCAATGCAGAAACGTCATTCCGAACACAATGGAATTGGTTTCGAGTCCAAATTCCTTCATATGTGAAAAGTAGCCCTTCGGGCCATATATATATTATATAAATTCTACAGCGACCTTTCTAAATATTGAATTGGCCATAACTTTTGATTCCCGCAATGAAATTTCAATTTTTCAGATTCGTTAGAAAGATATTTTTAAATAGATTCTAATATTTTTGGTTTCACTAAAATCCGTTAAATTCTGCATCTTGTACGGTCAGTCAAAGTTCAAGTTTGACTTTTCAAACTACTGCGTCATTTCTAACTTCATTTATATTATAATTAAATTTATTTGTTTTAACTTCGATTAAAATGAATTCTAGCCATTATTATTAATAATAAATTATATTATAACCTCAAAATTCATTAAAATTTTCTAAAATAAATTTTTTAAATTGGTTCAGAATTTGCGGCTTGTTACAATCTCCCCCACTTAAAATCTTTTCGTCCTCGAAAAGGAAATGAAGCTAAAGTTGTTTATTTAACTAACTTAATTCTAATTCTTTAATTGTTTAATCATTTTTATTAGTTGAACTCTTATTCACACAACACAATCATCAATCCTTTAGTTGATTAAAATTTCAAAAATATATAACTTTTATATATTTAAAAATCATATTTTCTAAAATCGAATTATATATACAATAACGAGTACGTTAATTATAAACTTTTTACTCTGACTCATTCTAGGGCATTGCTAACCCCATCTCTAATGAGTATTCTCATTCTAGGATATTGTTGATCCTATCTCTAATGAGTATCCTTATTGGATATTACTAATCCAACCCCTGATGAGTCTTATGTTCAGTTCTAATGAATTGTACCCCAAAGATTTGAGCTAACCTGAGCTCTGATACCAGCTGTAACGACCCGGATTTCGCCCGACCCCAATCGATCGCAAGATCGATCAAGACCGTTCAAAACCCGTGTACATTAACTTTGGGCATACAACACATCAGAACAACAACACAGACTTTTATAACATCAATAATAAATGTTACATCAGAGTACAGAATATATCAGAGTACATCGATAAACAATACAGCGGAAGATACATTTACAATAAATTAAATACATTGCAGCAAAACTAATCTCAGCGGAAGGCCATCCATATTCTGGACCCAGCTACAGGCTTCAATCCAGGATCCTGCTTAACTATATCTGTAAAAAGCTACTCGACTGCCCGTGTGGAAAGAGGGCACCCGAGTTTGCAAAATGAAAAAAACTACAGGTCAGTCGTGGGACAGGTGTGAGAGTTCTTTACATAACTTATCTAATAAGTAGGCTAATCACAGGACCACGCCGCTAACGCGGAACGGGTTTACTTCATTGGATTGCCAGTGCATAAATAAAGTAAATCGTCAAATAACATAATGCTTTTTAGAAAAATGAAACCATTATAAGACCCAGGTCCCATCACACAATGCAACGCACACCAAACGATAAGGTTTTACCTTATAATGGTCAAAAGATGCCTGATACGTAAAAACGATATTATTATTAGTGTGTATATATATGTATATTTAAAACATTTCAAATATAATATCAATCCTAGACGGCATAGATACCATCTACTATGTCGCCATACTAGTTATACAATCAAAATCACAAGGGCGTATTGGAAATTGGGTTTCCATCAGGAGTCAAGGCTAGGGAGGAGCTCCTGACCGATTCGAGACACTCTAGCAATGCCTCAGGATTCGGACGCTGGCGAACCCTTGGATACAGCAGGGCCGGTCCACAAATACTTTAGTGGATTAGTTATTGCTGAACACACGCTCCCCGATCCTATTGGAACTACAAATCAGCCGAGGGCGACCGATAAGAATAAACCGAGGCCTCGCAAAAAAAATCCATCAACCACATAAGCAAATGTCGGGCCGTGTTAAAGCCCAATCACCACTTCTAGCTAGAAAGAAATGTGTGCACTCCCTGCGTTCCCTTCTCCCGTTTTAGACTCAACCGGTGTGTGAGGCTCGCGAAGTCACGATATACACAAAGCTATGCCTAAATAGACTGTGCTTTGATCATCAACCACAAGGCCTGCTTTTCAACAAAGCCTTGATCATTTCCATCTTAGCATGTCACATTGTCAGACCCTACCATATTATTGATCATCTACCAATATATATATAACCTCTAAGCTCATATGTCTTAGAGAAGGGTGATAAGTAAAGAATAAATTCTTTACCACCAAACAGAAATATATAATCAGCAGCGTTCAACAAATACAGTAGAAAGGAATACAATGTCAGTCACGCAATCCATTTACAAGTCCGCTCTGGGTCTGAGCGAAACAACGTGTCCGTCGATCTCCAAATTCGTTTGGACGATCGTTACTAAATATCTTGCCTTGTGTAACAACCCAGAAAATCTGGGCCAGTTTAAAATTTTTATTTTGGCCATTTTAGCGAATTTTGAATATTTAAAATGAATTATTTTAAATAATATCGACGAAAAATTTATTTTGAATATAATTCGAACGTACATATTATATACGTCGTCGTTAGAATATAAATAATTATATATAATTATAAATAGAATTGAAAATGGCGCGGTAGTTCGATAATTCGATTTCAAACTTCAATTGAATGTACCGGGTGCAAAACAATCCGGATTTTAGTGAAACCAAAAACATTAGGATCTAATGGTGAATATCTTTCCAACGAATTCGAATAATCGAAATTTCATAGCGGGAGTCAAAAGATATGTCCAGTTGAAAATTCTGAATAGTCGCTATGGAATTCAGGCCCTTAAAAATAGACATTTTGCAAACGACCTCGGATTTCGACAAAACCAGTTTTGTTGGGTTCGTGATGTCAAATTATTGCTAGGTTTCAAATTTCATAATTTTTCAAATCAATATGTGAGCATGGCAAAAGAAAACGCGTTTGACCAGTTTCAGTTGATTTTAATCGACTGGAAAATGGCCATTTTTCCAACGGTCTCATAATTCGACGGAACTAGTTTTGTTAGGACCGTATCGTCAATACGAGGCTAGAAAATATTTTTCTAGAATTTTTCGAGTTAGTATGTGGCCCCGGTAGATTAAAATGCGCGTTCAAATTCAATATATAGAGTATATGTTGATTTTGACGAAAACTGATCGAAACAGTCAAGTCAGCTTATGATACATATTCCATTGTGTTCGGAATAGGGGTAAAATGCTATGGACGACAGGCAGTGGGCCTTGTTTTGAGATCGAATAAAAAAGTCAATTTTTTTTGAAATAAAATAAAATAAAATAAAATATATAAATATATATCCCCTCATCCCTTATACTCTCTCCCCACCGTATTCTTTCAAAATCAAAAAAAAAAAAAGAAGAAAGAAAGTGGGAGGAAGCGCCGACCGACGGAGCCGCTCAGCCCACCGCCCCATCGCCTGCGCGCGCCACCGCCCCTCTCGGATCAACCCCTTCCGGCCACCCCTCCTTTCTCTCGTTTCTCCTCCCTCTTCCCTTTCGAATCCCGCCCAAGCCCGCTCAAAACCACCGCCGTCCTTACCCGAACCCTAACCGCGATCTCCTACCGCCAAACCCCCCCAGCACTCCTGACTCCGACCACCGATTCCCCATTCCCCAAAAATACCAATGTAAGTGCTTTTCTTTGGTTACTTATTTTGGTTTCTTTAGGGTAATTAGTTTTAAAGCATAAAAATCATCTTTTAGCCTACTGAAATAAATTGGAATTTATATATAAGTGTTAAGAATTTTGTTTACAAAAATCATATGATTTTTGTTTAGTGAAGAGATTATATTTTCTATATGAAAAGATTTTGTTTTTCTAAATAAAAAGATTACACTTTTAAAAGTATAAAGTTTAGATTTTTATGAATATAAAGTTTAGATTTTTACCACACAAAGATAGGATTTTTATATAAAGGAAAGACGAGATCTTGATTTGTTTAAAGGTTTGATTTTTTTTACTTAGGAAAGTATAATTTTTATAAAGTAGAAGTATTAAAAATATAATTTTTATATAATAGAGAATATAAAGATATTATCTTTATATATGTAGTGAAATAAAAGTAAAAATATAATTTTTATATATTGAACATCGAAGTAAAAATATAATTTTTATATATTGAATAGCATAGTAAAAATATAATTTTTATATATTGAATAGCATAGTAAAAATATAATTTTTATATATTGAATAGCATAGTAAAAATGCGATTTTTATATATTGAATAACGAAGTAAAAATTCGATTTTTACATATGTAGTGGCTACAGGAAAAAGGTGCGATGACGATGAAGATCTCTATAAATGAAGAGTCGTGGTATTGGATAGCTATTGGTGAGAATTTCTCACCTTTCAATTTCTTTTTCCAGTTATATATATATACTAGGATGCAGACGGTACTTAGTAGCACCCGACACAATCGTCCACAGACCATGGACTTGTTTGTTTGATTGCAAAAATTAGTTAGATTATTTGAATTGATTTGATTGATGTGTGAATGGCGTGGACCTTCACTAGACCGGGGATAAGGCTAGGCCTCGTCCCGTTTCTAGTATCGTGTCGTTATGCCGTCGAAATTTTCTAAAATATGTTAGAAAAATAAAAATATCATTTTATTTAAAGAATGAACTGAATAGAAATTCATAAGATAAAATAAAATGTTTTATCGTTAAAATATATAATTTTTAACGTGAATATGAATAAATAAATATTCATTTACAAACCCGACGGTTTGTTTATGTACACCTATTTGAAAGACATTGATTGGGACGATAAATTTTACACATCGCCCAACTGCACAACTAAAATCTGTGTTTGATTGTTTGAAACCCCACACGGGTGTTAGGATGAAATTTGAAGTTCACTCATCCTGATTGATTAAATATGTCGATCGATCGATTGACAGGCTGTTATAAGCGTTAGATATCTATATTTGATGCTTATACAGTGTAGTGCACTTTGGTTGATGGTGGATTATTTTTCAATGCTATTATATGTGTGTAATGTATGAAAATCCATATAATTAACTTTATATGGTAATTGATTGGGCCTCATTCCAAATTGAAAACAATTTCGAAATGAATTGAATATATAACGATTTCGAAATGAATTGAATATATAACGATTTCGAAATGAATGGAATATATAACGATTTCGAAATGAATTGAATATATAACGATTTCGAAATGAATGGAATATATAACGATTTCGAAATGAATTGAATATATAACGATTTCGAAATGAATTGAATATATAACGATTTCGAAATGAATTGAATAGAAAACCAATTTGAATTGAATCGAATAGAAAACCAATTTGAAATGAATTGAATATATAACGATTTCGAAATGAATTGAATATATAACGATTTCGAAATGAATTGAATATATAACGATTTCGAAATGAATTGAATATATAACGATTTCGAAATGAATTGAATTGAAAACGAATTCAAATTGAATTGAAAGCGAATTGAAATGAATTCAAATTGAATTGAAATTTGAATTGAATAGAAATGAATTTTAAAACGAATTTATAAAGAAGAATTCAATTTTGATTTGAATTGAAAAGGAAGTTGAAATTGCTTTTGAAACGAATTTAAAACTATTCATATAATTCGTTTTAAATAGAAATCGACGAAGTATATATTATATATATTATATATATAATATAATGGCCTGAATAGAACGCGCCGCGCCGCGGCAGTTCGTGAATTTCGACCATTTATTTCAAACGGACATTACGGGAGATCCGACCGTCGGATTCTCCTAAAACCGTAACCGTTGGGTTCGTATCGAAAAGAGCTTTCTAACGAATATTAGAAATTAGAAATCTAACGGTTGGATTTGGAATTATGTCCAAATCAAATTTGAAAAAGGGTCGCTATAAGTGCAGTTCGATGGCCATTGATGGAAATCGACTGTACGGGCCTTGATAAAATTATTAAAAATAGTAATAATTTGTGTAAAATCATAAGAAATGATTTGTGAAGATTTGGGATGAAAAACTCCATATTTGAAAAGATAAAAATAGATCTTTATCGAAATGAACTAGTTTTGAACTAGAATTATAATTCTATTTATTTTTAAATAAATAAATTGAATTTGAAATGGTTTTGAAAATAACCAAAATTTCCAATGATTGCATTGGAATGGATTTGAATCGAAATTGTCTTCGGAATATTTCGATGTTGGATTTCGTGATTATACAAATGTTGTTATGGAAATTTGAAAGATATATATATATATCGTTATTTCCAATGCGATATTTGTTAGTCGTAGAATTTGATATTGAATATAAGCCGGTATATTTTCTATTCAGAGCCTTGTATTGAATATCAAATGTGATTTGGGTTTGTCGTGAATGGTGTCTTCACTAACACTGTTCTTGAACCCAGTTGAGGAAAGATTAAATCTTTTTGTTTAGATTTAACGAAGTGTACCAATTAAATAATATTTAATTGGAATTGAATCGATATTGATTTTTGGGTTTATCGTGAACAGTGTTTTAAATAACACTCGTTCTTTAACCCGATAATTAATGGAATGTGACTTTGGGTTTATCGCGAACCGTGTTTTTAAATGACACTGATTCTTTAACCCAGTTAACGATTAAAACTAAGTGGAGTTTTAATGAATCTTTAATTAGATTGAAAAGATCGAGAATGGAGTATCACCAGTTTTGCTCCAGGCGATAGTTAAATCTTTAATTAGATTTGAACGTGAAATGGTAATTGAATTTACCGATAACATCGTGGTGTTAGATATGAAGTATTACCAGTTTTACTTCATGGGATAAATAGGTTGGGATTGGGAAATTAAAAACCAATGATTACTTCGGTAAGGTTCGCTAATCCCGACTAGTTTGAATTGAGATTCAAAAATAGAATAAAGAATAAATTTAAAGAATTTATCTTTGATAAAATTAATGGGAACCTTTCCCTATGAATGTGAAATTTAGAAACTAACTGTCGGTTAGCCAAGCAGAATGGTTTTTTGGATATTGATCTGATGTTGGTTTCGGCCTTCGGGGTTAATATTTGGGGAATTATTCTCTTGATTAATTTACGGTTAGTGACTAATGAACTGGAATGAGGCGTATGTTGTATTTGTGTAACACTTATTTAAAATATACGCGAGTTATTCGGAAAGACCGGGTTTATCCCATTCTGAATAACTGATACGACGATAAGTCGAAGATGAAGACGATGGTCGAAGACCGGAGGTCTTCACGTCGTTTGGGTAATTACTGATGATCTTGATTGGGCTGTACACCCAAGAAGATGGAAACAGTTAGTGACGTCCAGACGTACTTGGAGATCGATGGATATGCGGGGTACTAGGTGCCTCCGGTTCCGTTTAGACCCAGAACGGACTTGTAAATGGACTGTGTGTCTGACATTGGATTTTAGTTCGTGTGATTGATCTCTATTAAATATATATCTGTTTGGCGGCGGAGAATTTATTCTCTTGCTTAACGCCCTTCTCTGAGACGTACGAGCTCAGGGGTTATATATTGATGGATATCAATCGCATGGAGTGAATTGCCTGTGTGGCATGCTAAGATGCAAATGATCAAGGCTTCTGTTGAAAAGCAAAGTCTTGTGGTTGATGATCGAAGCACGGCCTTTGTGGCGTAGCTTTGTGTAACGTTGATTCGCGAGTATCACATCCGGTATGAACTAAAAACGGGAGACGGACATCAGGGAGGACATGCGTTTCTTTCTAGTTAGGAGTGGCATCAGTGCTTGAACTGGCTGACGAGTTTGACTCATGTGGATGTTACTTATTATTACTTGCTGAAAAGAGAGGCGCCTCGTGATATCGGTTTCGGCCGATGCTTCTGGTCGGCTGACGGGCCAGACTTACGCCCCAAAGGGCGGGGAAACGCAGTGTTCAGGCATTTTAATCCACATCGGTGGATCAGCCCTGACGATTCAAAGGCTTGACAGAGTACTTGCCTGTGGCTCGGGCTAGAGAGTCACAAATCGGTAGAGGATCTTGCCCCTAGCCTCGGTTCATACCATAAATGATAACCCAACTTCCAATACGACATTTGCGGTTTTGATTGTAAACTTATATATGGCGACATAGTGTTATGGGCCATTCATGCCGCCTATGATTGATACTTATGATTTGAAGTGTTTTATACATTATGCACTTATAATAGTATCAAATGATTTGTTTTAAACGTATCAAGCATTCTTTGGCTGTTATAAGGGAAAACCCTATCCTCGACTGCGTTGCATTGTGTGATGGGACCTGGGTCTTATAACAGCTTCATTTTTCTTTATTTAGCATTGCGCTGTTTGTTTTATGCACTGGTATTCTTGGGAGGAAACCCGTTCCGTGTTATACGGCGTGGTTCCTTGATTTACCTAACTTTGAAAATAAAGATTAATAACTGTTTTAGTTCTCACACCAGTCACATGACTGACCTGGAGTTTATTGTTTTAACCTAAACTCTGGGTGCCCCTATTTTGACACGGGCAGCTAGTAGTTTTGGTTTTGCAGATTTATATTCACAGGATCCTGGTTTACAGCTGGAACGATATCCGGAAAGCTTTGTATCCGTGTATCTCCTTCTAGTTGTGTATTGTATTATTTTCCGCTGCGATGTATTTAAATGTAATTTAAATCTCTGATATTTCTGTGTAATATTCTTTTATACTCTGTATATTCTTGTAATCTGATGCATTGTTGTAATATACAATGAAATGTTCTTTTGTATGTATCTGTTGTGGCTTGTTCTCGAACTATCCGACACTTTCCTTTACGGGGAAGTTACGGGTTTTCACAGTTGGTATCAGAGCTTTGGTTTACAAAGCTCAGAGAACAAGACACATTAGAACCATACGAAAGGATTCATCAGATATTGGATTAGTAATATCCAACGGGAATGACTCGTTAGAGATGGGATCAGTAGTATCCTAGGACGAGTGTGAAGGGTGTATTTTTCAAATGAAAACAATCTTTGTTTTGAAAATTTAAATCAACTATTCGTATTTGATTATTTATTTATATTGATTTGGACAATGCAGTATATAAAGATTTTGGGTATACGTCTGATCCACGTGTATTCGAAGTTTTAATATACTGGATAGATATAGAATCACACTCTAGTCGCCCGGGGATGATGCTGATAATTGTGATCACATTATCAGTATTTATATTCGAGTGACGAAAGTGAGAATTCTATATATTTCCTATTGACTGGTGTGAGAACCAAAATTAGATAGGGCCTATTGTTGTGATTTGGCATCAAAAATCTGATTTTTGACTATATATCAAAGTTATGCATTTGAAAAGCTAATCAACTAATTGATTGATGTTTGTGTTGTTTGTTTATTTGGTTGATAATTTTGAACCATTTAGCCTAATTGAATCAAATATTGAATTGTATTGAAAATTGGTCGCATCTGCTTGCATATACATGTATATCATTGAACAGGTCATAGCAAGGAGGCTAGAGCCGAAGAATAAAATTTGTTTGCCCGACAAATAGGTACATGTTTACTACATAATTTACTGTTTTGTTTGGGTGATGATGATTTTATGAGCCTATTGGCTAGCCGCTTGGCTTTTTCTTTTTCTTTTTGAGATCTGAAGGACCGGGGAAGCTATTTAAATTCCCCGATGCTCCCGGTGCAGGGGAGGTTATGGCGAAATTTTTCGAAAATTTGGGGTGTTAGCCAAATTTTTGAAAATTCTCAGAAACTGAAAAGTTGGAGAATGAAAACCTGATCGAACGTAGAGTTGATTAATCAAACCACTTTCGACTTTGTTCCTTTTCGGGGACGAAAAGTTTTAAGTGGGGGAGATTGTAACAACCCAGAAAATCTGGGCCAGTTTAAAATTTTTATTTTGGCCATTTTAGCGAATTTTGAATATTTAAAATGAATTATTTTAAATAATATCGACGAAAAATTTATTTTGAATATAATTCGAACGTACATATTATATACGTCGTCGTTAGAATATAAATAATTATATATAATTATAAATAGAATTGAAAATGGCGCGGTAGTTCGATAATTCGATTTCAAACTTCAATTGAATGTACCGGGTGCAAAACAATCCGGATTTTAGTGAAACCAAAAACATTAGGATCTAATGGTGAATATCTTTCCAACGAATTCGAATAATCGAAATTTCATAGCGGGAGTCAAAAGATATGTCCAGTTGAAAATTCTGAATAGTCGCTATGGAATTCAGGCCCTTAAAAATAGACATTTTGCAAACGACCTCGGATTTCGACGAAACCAGTTTTGTTGGGTTCGTGATGTCAAATTATTGCTAGGTTTCAAATTTCATAATTTTTCAAATCAATATGTGAGCGTGCCAAAAGAAAACGCGTTTGACCAGTTTCAGTTGATTTTAATCGACTGGAAAATGGCCATTTTTCCAACGGTCTCATAATTCGACGGAACTAGTTTTGTTAGGACCGTATCGTCAATACGAAGCTAGAAAATATTTTTCTAGAATTTTTCGAGTTAGTATGTGGCCCCGGTAGATTAAAATGCGCGTTCAAATTCAATATATAGAGTATATGTTGATTTTGACGAAAACTGATCGAAACAGTCAAGTCAGCTTATGATACATATTCCATTGTGTTCGGAATAGGGGTAAAACGCTATGGACGACAGGCGGTGGGCCTTGTTTTGAGATCGAATAAAAAAGTCAATTTTTTTTGAAATAAAATAAAATATATAAATATATATCCCCTCAGCCCTTATACTCTCTCCCCACCGTATTCTTTCAAAATCAAAAAAAAAAAAAAAAGAAAGTGGGAGGAAGCGCCGACCGACGGAGCCACCCAGCCCACCGCCCCATCGCCTGCGCGCGCCACCGCCCCTCTCGGATCAACCCCTTCCGGCCACCCCTCCTTTCTCTCGTTTCTCCTCCCTCTTCCCTTTCGAATCCCGCCCAAGCCCGCTCAAAACCACCGCCGTCCTTACCCGAACCCTAACCGCGATCTCCTACCGCCAAACCCCCCCCAGCACTCCTGACTCCGACCACCGATTCCCCATTCCCCAAAAATACCAATGTAAGTGCTTTTCTTTGGTTACTTATTTTGGTTTCTTTAGGGTAATTAGTTTTAAAGCATAAAAATCATCTTTTAGCCTACTGAAATAAATTGGAATTTATATATAAGTGTTAAGAATTTTGTTTACAAAAATCATATGATTTTTGTTTAGTGAAGAGATTATATTTTCTATATGAAAAGATTTTGTTTTTCTAAATAAAAAGATTACACTTTTAAAAGTATAAAGTTTAGATTTTTATGAATATAAAGTTTAGATTTTTACCACACAAAGATAGGATTTTTATATAAAGGAAAGACGAGATCTTGATTTGTTTAAAGGTTTGATTTTTTTTACTTAGGAAAGTATAATTTTTATAAAGTAGAAGTATTAAAAATATAATTTTTATATAATAGAGAATATAAAGATATTATCTTTATATATGTAGTGAAATAAAAGTAAAAATATAATTTTTATATATTGAACATCGAAGTAAAAATATAATTTTTATATATTGAATAGCATAGTAAAAATATAATTTTTATATACTGAATAGCATAGTAAAAATATAATTTTTATATATTGAATGGCATAGTAAAAATGCAATTTTTATATATTGAATAATGAAGTAAAAATTCGATTTTTACATATGTAGTGGCTACAGCAAAAAGGTGCGATGACGATGAAGATCTCTATAAATGAAGAGTCGTGGTATTGGATAGCTATTGGTGAGAATTTCTCACCTTTCAATTTCTTTTTCCAGTTATATATATATACTAGGATGCAGACGGTGCTTAGTAGCACCCGACACAATCGTCCACAGACCATGGACTTGTTTGTTTGCAAAAATTAGTTAGATTATTTGAATTGATTTGATTGATGTGTGAATGGCGTGGGCCTTCACTAGACCGGGGATAAGGCTAGGCCTCGTCCCGTTTCTAGTATCGTGCCGTTATGCCATCGAAATTTTCTAAAATATGTTAGAAAAATAAAAATATCATTTTATTTAAAGAATGAACTGAATAGAAATTCATAAGATAAAATAAAATGTTTTATCGTTAAAATATATAATTTTTAACGTGAATATGAATAAATAAATATTCATTTACAAACCCGACGGTTTGTTTATGTACACCTATTTGAAAGACATTGATTGGGACGATAAATTTTACACATCGCCCAACTGCACAACTAAAATCTGTGTTTGATTGTTTGAAACCCCACACGGGTGTTAGGATGAAATTTGAAGTTCACTCATCCTGATTGATTAAATATGTCGATCGATCGATTGACAGGCTGTTATAAGCGTTAGATATCTATATTTGATGCTTATACAGTGTAGTGCACTTTGGTTGATGGTGGATTATTTTTCAATGCTATTATATGTGTGTAATGTATGAAAATCCATATAATTAACTTTATATGGTAATTGATTGGGCCTCATTCCAAATTGAAAACGATTTCGAAATGAATTGAATATATAACGATTTCGAAATGAATTGAATATATAACGATTTCGAAATGAATGGAATATATAACGATTTCGAAATGAATTGAATATATAACGATTTCGAAATGAATGGAATATATAACGATTTCGAAATGAATTGAATATATAATGATTTCGAAATGAATTGAATATATAACGATTTCGAAATGAATTGAATAGAAAACCAATTTGAATTGAATCGAATAGAAAACCAATTTGAAATGAATTGAAAACGATTTCGAAATGAATTGAATATATAACGATTTCGAAATGAATTGAATATATAACGATTTCGAAATGAATTGAATATATAACGATTTCGAAATGAATTGAATTGAAAACGAATTCAAATTGAATTGAAAGCGAATTGAAATGAATTCAAATTGAATTGAAATTTGAATTGAATAGAAATGAATTTTAAAACGAATTTATAAAGATGAATTCAATTTTGATTTGAATTGAAAAGGAAGTTGAAATTGCTTTTGAAACGAATTTAAAACTATTCATATAATTCGTTTTAAATAGAAATCGATGAAGTATATATTATATATATTATATATATATAATATAATGGCCTGAATAGAACGCGCCGCGCCGCGGCAGTTCGTGAATTTCGACCATTTATTTCAAACGGACATTACGGGAGATCCGACCGTCGGATTCTCCTAAAACCGGAACCGTTGGGTTCGTATCGAAAAGAGCTTTCTAACGAATATTAGAAATTAGAAATCTAACGGTTGGATTTGGAATTATGTCCAAATCAAATTTGAAAAAGGGTCGCTATAAGTGCAGTTCGATGGCCATTGATGGAAATCGACTGTACGGGCCTTGATAAAATTATTAAAAATAGTAATAATTTGTGTAAAATCATAAGAAATGATTTGTGAAGATTTGGGATGAAAAACTCCATATTTGAAAAGATAAAAATAGATCTTTATCGAAATGAACTAGTTTTGAACTAGAATTATAATTCTATTTATTTTTAAATAAATAAATTGAATTTGAAATGGTTTTGAAAATAACCAAAATTTCCAATGATTGCATTGGAATGGATTTGAATCGAAATTGTCTTCGGAATATTTCGATGTTGGATTTCGTGATTATACAAATGTTGTTATGGAAATTTGAAAGATATATATATGTCGTTATTTCCAATGCGATATTTGTTAGTCGTAGAATTTGATATTGAATATAAGCCGGTATATTTTCTATTCAGAGCCTTGTATTGAATATCAAATGTGATTTGGGTTTGTCGTGAATGGTGTCTTCACTAACACTGTTCTTGAACCCAGTTGAGGAAAGATTAAATCTTTTTGTTTAGATTTAACGAAGTGTACCAATTAAATAATATTTAATTGGAATTGAATCGATATTGATTTTTGGGTTTATCGTGAATAGTGTTTTAAATAACACTCGTTCTTTAACCCGATAATTAATGGAATGTGACTTTGGGTTTATCGCGAACCGTGTTTTTAAATGACACTGATTCTTTAACCCAGTTAACGATTAAAACTAAGTGGAGTTTTAATGAATCTTTAATTAGATTGAAAAGATCGAGAATGGAGTATCACCAGTTTTGCTCCAGGCGATAGTTAAATCTTTAATTAGATTTGAACGTGAAATGGTAATTGAATTTACCGATAACATCGTGGTGTTAGATATGAAGTATTACCAGTTTTACTTCATGGGATAAATAGGTTGGGATTGGGAAATTAAAAACCAATGATTACTTCGGTAAGGTTCGCTAATCCCGACTAGTTTGAATTGAGATTCAAAAATAGAATAAAGAATAAATTTAAAGAATTTATCTTTGATAAAATTAATGGGAACCTTTCCCTATGAATGTGAAATTTAGAAACTAACTGTCGGTTAGCCAAGCAGAATGGTTTTCTGGATATTGATCTGATGTTGGTTTCGGCCTTCGGGGTTAATATTTGGGGAATTATTCTGTAATGACCCGGATATTCCGTCGGTTAGATTTGAATATTTAATACAGTTTTAAAATTGGGTGGATAAATATAAATGGAAATTTTATATTAAGTTATTAATTTAATAATCAATTTGGATTTAATATTGAATGAATTAAATTATCGTAATACGAAGTAAAATAAATTCAGGTTTTAAAACTGAATTTAAAGTCAGTTCAGATGATCAATACAACTCCTGTTTAAATTAGAATAATAATATTAATTTTTATTGAAGAATTTAAATGGTTTGAACTTTAAATTATATCAATTTAAATAAATATCTTCCACAGACGATCGAATTGGACTTCGTGACCTATCCCAGTGTGTCCGGAAAAGAGGTATTACCCTAAGAATGCCAGTTACTGTGTTTAAAAAGGATTTCGGAAATCACGGTGTATTTTTATTTAAAGGACACCGGATCTAAAATAATTAAATAAAATATATTCCTTTTATTGTTTGGACAGAAACAAAACAAATGGTAGCCTTGCTGTTCGTTTCAAAGCCACTTCTCCTTCATTTTTATTTCATGGCCAAAAACAAGGACACCGACTATTCTCCCTACTTAAAACCCAATCGAGGCCCCCTTTCAGCTACTCAGTAAGAAAGTAAAATCAGCCAAAGCCTCCTCAAATCGAAAGCAAGTATCGCGATACCCTGAAGCTCGGGTTTGACGTTGGAGCACTTGCGATTGGAAGAAGGGAGCTGCAACTCAGAGAAGGCCGACGCTAGGAAATCGAATTTGGTACTGGTGACAACTGAAGTCGCGAGTCTCAATTGAAGCAGCAGGGATCGAAGTCGATTGTGGCTTTCTGGGAAGAGTTCGAATGCAGATTTGGGGTTCGACGGAAATGGATGTGGTGTTGATTGCGACTGGGGGATTGGAGTCAGCAGCGTCTATCTTCAGGGAGTAAGGATGGTTTCGATTTTTGTTTCTATCGAAGATACTATGCCTAGGTGGTCAGACCTGGAAGGATTAGCAGTGATGAAGTTGGCTTCAAAAGTTCATTCAGTAAAGTATAAGGGATGGACTTGGGGTACGACAAATGAGAAAGTGGAGGCATGAGAGGTCTGTGATTTTTGGAGTAGATCTGGTCGGCGTTGCTAGTGGAGTTGCAGCTTGTAGATTGTGGCAGCAGATTGAAAACAGTTTGCACTAAGGGGAAATTCAATCTAGAAGACAAAGCATCATGGTCTAGAAATTAAGGTAAATAATCCATGCTAATTAAGTTTATAATTTATTTATGTTAGTCAATAAATTATAAATTAAAATTTTCAAACTCATTTAAAATCAAAAATAATAATCTAACATCATATATCACGTTAGGTTTATAGTTGCAAACTGTACGAGTTGGAGTTGATTTGCAAATTCTTGGAGTCGATTGGAATTAACTTTGAAAATCAATGCAAAAGAATCAATAATGGAATGCCAGGGAAATCTCGGTGAGTAAATCTCACTCACCTTAATTAGAATTATTTTTATGTCGTTAAAAATAATTTCTATGCTTGTTTGAATATTGTTTGGTTGATTTAAAATATATATTAGTTATTTAGGACTATTATATATATATATTGGGTTGATTGATTGGTTGGATTCCCGCAGTCTCATTAGCGGATGCCCGCGGTACCATAGCGGATGATTACCCTATACGCCCCACGCTATGATTAGTGGATGACCTTCATACCGCGATATCCTGCCTCGAAGCAGGATGGGTATTACTATGTTGACTAACGTCTGTGGATGCAGGAAAACAGGTTGGAGGAATCCAACTGGATTCCTCAAAAATATATTATCTGTTGTTGTTTGTTTGATTTCATATATATTCATATATGATGTGTTAAAAATCAAATGATTGAAAATTGGTTGATTTGATTGTGTAAATATCACTGGGGCTTGGGATATTGATTTATAAAATACCCTGAAAGGGTATTTGAGATATAAAAAGGGAATTCTATTTTTATAAATAGAATTTGAATTTTAAATAAAACTACAGAAAATATTAACTTGTTTGAAGGTATATAAAACAAGTATGAAGTTATAAACGTTGTTTATAAATGGAAAGATGAGATTTGAATCGAATTTATAAACTTTGTTTATAAATGGAAAGATGAGATTTGAATCGAATTTATAAACTTTGTTTTTAAATGAAAATATGGGATTTGAATTGAATTTATAAACGTTGTTTATAAATGGAAAGGTGGGATTTGAATTGAAGTTATAAACGTTGTTTATAAATAATGCCGAGAATTCAAATGGACTTTAAACTATAGATTTGAATATAGAAATTCAAATGGACTTTAAACTATAGATTTGAATATAGAAATTCAAATGGACTTTAAATTATAGATTTGATTATAGAAATTCAAACGGACTTTAAACTATGGAAATTGAATAATAGAAGCGAATTGGAGTTTGAATATAGAATTCAAATATTAAAAGAGAAATGGACTAAAGAGATAATTAACAAATTGAGTTAAAACGATTTGGTATAGTTAAATAGATTGGGCAGGTATAGATACAGGAGACAGGTATGGAATAAAGTATAGAAGTAAAATAAATAGAATGCCCGACAAAAAAGGTACGTATTTAATTCATATATGAGATTTTATGCGCCGTATCGGCAAGCCGCTTGGCTTTTTCTTTTTCTTTTTGAGATAAGAAGGACCGGGAAAGCTATTTGAAATTTCCCGATGCTCCCGGTACAAAGGAGGTTATGGCGAATTTTTCCGGGAATTTAAGGAGATAGAATATTTTTAAGATAATTTGATAGTTAGAAATCAATGTATCAAAATATATAGAAGTCGATAAGGAAACGAACTTAGAAATAGAATAGTATAATTAAAAAGGAAAGACTAGGAATAAAATCTAGTAAGAATAGAAAGAGAAAATGTATATGTGTTTAAAGGTGAATAATCAGTTGTATGGTATTGATTATTCGAGTAAGTAGTCTTGTCTGTTTTGACGTTAAATGTTATTCAGTCAAGGTCTGAGAGGTAATTATACCCCAACTTGGTTGATTTCATGATATACCGATAAGTAGCAAGATTCAGGCTCGAAGATCAATGTGAAATGAGAATTAGTTAAATACTGTATTTGGGTTGTCGTAACGATGTTTTACACAACATCTGTTTTAACCCAAATATGTGCAAAGCTTGGAAATAGAATAATGAATATTTCTAAAAGCTAGAAATTTAAGGAAGGCGATATATGGAAATGTTTTCCAAAGAACGTATAAAGCCAATATGGTTCTTGAAAATATTTGGTTAACAAATATTGATAAAGAAATAGAGAAGAGATTTAATTAATAGAATATTAATTAAAGGTTCAATGATTGTTGGATGTTTGGATGAACACTTGTTTTATTTGATAGTTAAATCATCGACTATCGAAACACTTGTTTTATTCGATAGTTAAATCACAGACTATCGAAGTGTTGACCATCGTTGTCAATATGGAGAGACCGGTTGGATTATTATCCGAAGAACCACTCCATATCGGCAGTAGCGTGCGAATCAGATTATATAAAGATAATCGAAGACGGAGTAGAGTGCAAGGACTTTTTCTATTAATAGAAATAGTGCCTTCAGTTCATCCTGTTCCTGGGTGACGTGTATGGATGAATGTCTGACAGAGTATTTCCAGAAAGGTCACGTACATTGATTTCTTCAACCGTACCAAGAGTGGAAGCGGAGAAGGAAACTTCTTTTAGCTGACACGTAATGTACTGTTGTAGACGTCAATCGGTGATTTGATGGATTTAACGATGTGACATTCGAAGTGAATCTGGTGTGATGATAAAGCGTAGCTTCTAGCCTCATCATCCGGTAAATGACAGAAATCGGGCAAGCAGCATGGCTATGTAGGTCGCACCTATTAGGGTGTATAATCACCTGATCTAGAGTTTCATTTACTTCTAAAAATCTATTGTCGATGCTGACCCATTCGGGAAACGGTTGCTGATCCCAATCGTTGGTGATATACATTCGATACACTCAAGCGAAATGAGTGGTCGGTCATGTGTGGCTGAGTTGCAAGATGTTCTTGTTGAACTCGGTGTATTCTCCTCTAGAGATATACCAGCGGAAGGTGGTTCCATACCTTGTCATAGTTGGAAAACCAAATACCCAATACGTGCTTGCGGTTTTGATTGTATAATATATATGTGGAACGTGAGATGCAAACGTTCCACTAGATTGTTATCTACTTGATTTAGACATTATTATAATATCAAAGGAGTTTTGATATAAAGATTATCGTTCATTTCAAAGGGATTTTGAAAGTTAAATCAAGTGTTTGGATTCTCATGAGGGAAAAACCCGTTCCGTGTTATGCGGCGTGGTCTTATGAGATATCATTTAGTTTTCTGAAACTGTTTTAAACTATTTACTCATACCAGTCCATGTTGCGTGCTTGGGGCATGTGTCGCATGATAGGGGGTTCTCGCTTTTCGTTAGGTGGCGAACGGGAGACTCTTACCCTTACATGTCCCGAAAATGAGGGTTGGTTGTGAAGTCGAAAGGCTGGCCGTAAAATGTGGTGCTGGGGTACCAATGTAAGTCACGGTAGGGTATTACCTTGCTACTTTGGAGGATGGGGAGAGGATGGTTGCAAAGCCTACTTAACTCAAAATCCGGGTCGTTACAGTTGGTATCAGAGCTTAGGTTGAGCGAATACCTAGGCTTGTTGGAATGTGCTCATTAGAGATAGGATTAGTAGTATCCTAGAATGAGTTGAGTGTATATATATACGAGAGAGCGTATTTTTTATTTGATATAAAAACTGTTTTATATTGTGTTGACTAGTCTGTTGAGTGGATTATAAATTTTGGTCGAATCGTGGGACGCCACGAAGTCGATAGGAATTTATAAACACTTGAACAGAAGATTGGACACGATATTGTTTTCAAATAGTTAAGTTGATTGTTAGGATTATAATCAAATTTGATTATAAAAATGAAATAGTTATATATAACCAATGGAATTTGTATATGAAATCAAATATACAAATGAGATGAATTGAAATTGAATTCCAACCAGAATTCAGAATTTAAAATCCTGGGAGTTTGGAAAATATTTTTCTAAATGGGTTTTGAAAGAGATATAGCACTGGACTCATTCAGTAGCTGGGAAATAATTCTGATGATGGTCGCAACATCATCAGTGTTCATTTTCGAGTTTCTAAGTGATGAATTGCTGCCTTAGAAAAGTTTTGATGGAAGTTTGTTTGAAAGAAACAAGTTGTTTAAAAATTCAAATGTTTTGAATTTGGGATAGGTATAAATATATGTATATATTTATATAACTTCAAAGGAATTTTGAAATGGGAATTGGAATATAGATTTCAAATAGAAGTAAAATAAAGGAATTTGAATATATATATATATATATAATTCAAATAGAAGTGAAATAGAATATGAATTCAAAGGAATTCAAATGAGTTTGAATAAAGAAAAATTCAATAGAAATTAAATTGAAATGGAATTTGAATTCAAAGGAATTCAAATGGATTTGAATAAAGAAAAGTCAAATAGAGATTTGAATATTAGAATTCAAATGGAATTTGGTTAAATAGAATTTCAAAGAGAATACAAAGTGGAGGTTGAATATTAGAATTCAAAGAAAATATAAAGTTTGAAATAGAATTTTAAAATAAAAGGAGTTTGAATAGAATTTGAATTCAAAGTGAAATTAAATAGAATTTGAATTCAAAGTGAAATTAAATAGAATTTGAATTCAAAGTGAAATTTAATAGAATTTGAATTTCAAAGGAGTTAAAATAGAATTTAAATTCAAAAGGATTTCAAATAGGAATTTGAATAGAAGAAATTCAAATAGAAATTGAATAGAAGGAAATTCAAATATAGAGTTTGAGTAAAGAAATTCAAATGGAATTTGAATATTGTAAATATATAGGATTTGAATATTAGAAGTGAAATAGATCGGGAATATTATGTTGAAGTGGAAAAAATGGATTGGATATATATTAAAAATATATCAGAATGGAGTTGAATTTATTATAAACGAAGTTAAAACGTTTATATTTATAAATATAATTAAAACGAGCTCGCCGTAGCGCGGCAGTTCGTAAATTGGCGATTCAAACTTCAATTTAGTATACAGAACTCAATTGAAGTCGGAATTCTTTGAAACAAGAATCATCGGGACCGGTTGAATAATAGTTTTCTAATGAAAGAGAAAAATCTGAATTTCGTCGTATAGATTTTGAGTTATGTCAAAATCAAAATTTTAGAAAAGCAGCGCCAGAACCATTATAAAAACCATAACGGTTTAATTGAATAAACATAGGGATTGTTAGGAAATAAAATCCGAATTGGCATTAGAAAAATCCAGACTTGAGTTATAAAATAAATATGAACTTCAGTGAAGTAAGTGAAATGATTTTTAAGACAAAAATCATATTTTAAATGGTTAAATTGAATTAACTGAATTGGAAAATAATTAGTTAAAGGAAATTTGAATCGAAATTGGGTTTTTGGATAAGTGAAAGAGATCGAGAATTTATATTCTATATCGAATATATATAACTTGAGTTGAAATATATTTAGATTAGTTTATAATTAAGTTGTCATATATTTGAACAAGTTATATTCAAATAAAAAGGGTGAAATAGGAAAAAACGGTTAATTTACAACTAGTTAATGGGAATTTGAATGATTGAAGTTAAATTTAACTTAGGTAAGTTAAATGGATCGAAATGAATAAATGGAGTAAAATCAATGTGAATGAAAATATATTTGTAAGACAAATATAAAGGAAGTATATTTGTAACACAAATACAAAGGAAGTTATGTGCAAACAAATAGAATTCAAAGGGAAATATTTGTAAAACATTTACAAATAGGTTGAATGGAAATATTTATTTATAGTAAATAAATAGAATGTTATAGATGAGATATTTATTTGTTAAATAAACGGAATTTAATCAAAGGAATATTTAGAAGATGAATAGAAAATGGAAATCTGTTTTTAACAGGTAAATAGAAAAGATTGATTTATAAATAACAGTTTATAAATTAAATTAAAAAATTATCATTCGATAAACGGAATATACAAGTCTGAACTTATATAGAGAAGAGATATTGGTTTTTAACACCGATAGTTTTAAATAGAAGGGGTACACAACACTTGTATAAGTGAAGTAATGTTATTAAAGAGAACATTTATAAAGTGAAGAACAGTTACTAAAAGTAAATCTTTATAAATGAATAAACGCTATCGAATAGGAGTTATTCGAATAGGAGAAGTCGACTGGAGATAGAAATAGTCGATTAGAGATAAAATTATCGATTAGAGTTAGAATTAACCAGATGGAGTTAATTGAACATAGTTAATCGAATTAGAATTTAATTGAATGATCGTTATTCAATTAAAGTTGATCGAATATAGTTATTGAGATAGAGTTAGCCAAATATAGTTACTCAGGATAAGTTGCCATTTCATACGACTGCTAGCGTAATTCGCAGGACTGCAGATAGCCTAGGCGGTCGGATGTTTCCTGAGGGAATCGGGCGTAACCATTGTGATCGCTGCGATCTAGAGTCAAGCGAGTGGAGTTAAATCGAATATTAGTTTATTCGGATAGAATGAAAGGAGTTATCGAATATAGTTTATTCGAAAGGAGTTACCAATTATTAGTTAATCGAAGGAGTTATCGATTATTAGTAAATCAAAGGAGTTATCGATTATTTGTTAATCGAAATGAGATATCGATTATAGTTTAATCGAAAGGAATTATCGATTAGTTTAATCGAAGTGAGTTATAGAATATTGGTTATTCGAAGGAGTTATCGAGTTAGTTATTCGATAGAGTTAATTGATGAGAGTAAATTGAATGGAGTAAATTGAATATAGTTTATTCGAAGAAAGGTTTTCGAATCTAGTTATTCGAAAGAGAGGTTATCGAATATAGTTATTCGAAGGGAGGAGTTATCGAATAGGGATTGATTCGAAAAAGAGTTACGTAAGGAAGTTTGAAATGTTGAGTATCAACATAAATAAGTTCTGAAAGTTTAATGGGCTTGTAGCACTTTTTCTACCTTAGCAATTTCGAGGACGAAATTATTTTAAGTGGGGAAGAATGTAATGACCCGGATATTCCGTCGGTTAGATTTGAATATTTAATACAGTTTTAAATATTGGGTGGATAAATATAAATGGAAATTTTATATTAAGTTATTAATTTAATAATCAATTTGGATTTAATATTGAATGAATTAAATTATCGTAATACGAAGTAAAATAAATTCAGGTTTTAAAACTGAATTTAAAGTCAGTTCAGATGATCAATACAACTCCTGTTTAAATTAGAATAATAATATTAATTTTTATTGAAGAATTTAAATGGTTTGAACTTTAAATTATATCAATTTAAATAAATATCTTCCACAGACGATCGAATTGGACTTCGTGACCTATCCCAGTGTGTCCGGAAAAGAGGTATTACCCTAAGAATGCCAGTTACTGTGTTTAAAAAGGAGTTCGGAAATCACGGTGTATTTTTATTTAAAGGACACCGGATCTAAAATAATTAAATAAAATATATTCCTTTTATTGTTTGGACAGAAACAAAACAAATGGTAGCCTTGCTGTTCGTTTCAAAGCCACTTCTCCTTCATTTTTATTTCATGGCCAAAAACAAGGACACCGACTATTCTCCCTACTTAAAACCCAATCGAGGCCCCCTTTCAGCTACTCAGTAAGAAAGTAAAATCAGCCAAAGCCTCCTCAAATCGAAAGCAAGTATCGCGATACCCTGAAGCTCGGGTTTGACGTTGGAGCACTTGCGATTGGAAGAAGGGAGCTGCAACTCAGAGAAGGCCGACGCTAGGAAATCGAATTTGGTACTGGTGACAACTGAAGTCGCGAGTCTCAATTGAAGCAGCAGGGATCGAAGTCGATTGTGGCTTTCTGGGAAGAGTTCGAATGCAGATTTGGGGTTCGATGGAAATGGATGTGGTGTTGATTGCGACTGGGGGATTGGAGTCAGCAGCGTCTATCTTCAGGGAGTAAGGATGGTTTCGATTTTTGTTTCTATCGAAGATACTATGCCTAGGTGGTCAGACCTGGAAGGATTAGCAGTGATGAAGTTGGCTTCAAAAGTTCATTCAGTAAAGTATAAGGGATGGACTTGGGGTACGACAAATGAGAAAGTGGAGGCATGAGAGGTCTGTGATTTTTGGAGTAGATCTGGTCGGCGTTGCTAGTGGAGTTGCAGCTTGTAGATTGTGGCAGCAGATTGAAAACAGTTTGCACTAAGGGGAAATTCAATCTAGAAGACAAAGCATCATGGTCTAGAAATTAAGGTAAATAATCCATGCTAATTAAGTTTATAATTTATTTATGTTAGTCAATAAATTATAAATTAAAATTTTCAAACTCATTTAAAATCAAAAATAATAATCTAACATCATATATCACGTTAGGTTTATAGTTGCAAACTGTACGAGTTGGAGTTGATTTGCAAATTCTTGGAGTCGATTGGAATTAACTTTGAAAATCAATGCAAAAGAATCAATAATGGAATGCCAGGGAAATCTCGGTGAGTAAATCTCACTCACCTTAATTAGAATTATTTTTATGTCGTTAAAAATAATTGCTATGCTTGTTTGAATATTGTTTGGTTGATTTAAAATATATATTAGTTATTTAGGACTATTATATATATATATATTGGGTTGATTGATTGGTTGGATTCCCGCAGTCTCATTAGCGGATGCCCGCGGTACCATAGCGGATGATTACCCTATACGCCCCACGCTATGATTAGTGGATGACCTTCATACCGCGATATCCTGCCTCGAAGCAGGATGGGTATTACTATGTTGACTAACGTCTGTGGATGCAGGAAAACAGGTTGGAGGAATCCAACTGGATTCCTCAAAAATATATTATCTGTTGTTGATTGTTTGATTTCATATATATTCATATATGATGTGTTAAAAATCAAATGATTGAAAATTGGTTGATTTGATTGTGTAAATATCACTGGGGCTTGGGATATTGATTTATAAAATACCCTGAAAGGGTATTTGAGATATAAAAAGGGAATTCTATTTTTATAAATAGAATTTGAATTTTAAATAAAACTACAGAAAATATTAACTTGTTTGAAGGTATATAAAACAAGTATGAAGTTATAAACGTTGTTTATAAATGGAAAGATGAGATTTGAATCGAATTTATAAACTTTGTTTATAAATGGAAAGATGAGATTTGAATCGAATTTATAAACTTTGTTTTTAAATGAAAATATGGGATTTGAATTGAATTTATAAACGTTGTTTATAAATGGAAAGGTGGGATTTGAATTGAAGTTATAAACGTTGTTTATAAATAATGCCGAGAATTCAAATGGACTTTAAACTATAGATTTGAATATAGAAATTCAAATGGACTTTAAACTATAGATTTGAATATAGAAATTCAAATGGACTTTAAATTATAGATTTGAATATAGAAATTCAAACGGACTTTAAACTGTGGAAATTGAATAATAGAAGCGAATTGGAGTTTGAATATAGAATTCAAATATTAAAAGAGAAATGGACTAAAGAGATAATTAACAAATTGAGTTAAAACGATTTGGTATAGTTAAATAGATTGGGCAGGTATAGATACAGGAGACAGGTATGGAATAAAGTATAGAAGTAAAATAAATAGAATGCCCGACAAAAAAGGTACGTATTTAATTCATATATGAGATTTTATGCGCCGTATCGGCAAGCCGCTTGGCTTTTTCTTTTTCTTTTTGAGATAAGAAGGACCGGGAAAGCTATTTGAAATTTCCCGATGCTCCCGGTACAAAGGAGGTTATGGCGAATTTTTCCGGGAATTTAAGGAGATAGAATATTTTTAAGATAATTTGATAGTTAGAAATCAACGTATCAAAATATATAGAAGTCGATAAGGAAACGAACTTAGAAATAGAATAGTATAATTAAAAAGGAAAGACTAGGAATAAAATCTAGTAAGAATAGAAAGAGAAAATGTATATGTGTTTAAAGGTGAATAATCAGTTGTATGGTATTGATTATTCGAGTAAGTAGTCTTGTCTGTTTTGACGTTAAATGTTATTCAGTCAAGGTCTGAGAGGTAATTATACCCCAACTTGGTTGATTTCATGATATACCGATAAGTAGCAAGATTCAGGCTCGAAGATCAATGTGAAATGAGAATTAGTTAAATACTGTATTTGGGTTGTCGTAACGATGTTTTACACAACATCTGTTTTAACCCAAATATGTGCAAAGCTTGGAAATAGAATAATGAATATTTCTAAAAGCTAGAAATTTAAGGAAGGCGATATATGGAAATGTTTTCCAAAGAACGTATAAAGCCAATATGGTTCTTGAAAATATTTGGTTAACAAATATTGATAAAGAAATAGAGAAGAGATTTAATTAATAGAATATTAATTAAAGGTTCAATGATTGTTAGATGTTTGGATGAACACTTGTTTTATTCGATAGTTAAATCATCGACTATCGAAACACTTGTTTTATTCGATAGTTAAATCACAGACTATCGAAGTGTTGACCATCGTTGTCAATATGGAGAGACCGGTTGGATTATTATCCGAAGAACCACTCCATATCGGCAGTAGCGTGCGAATCAGATTATATAAAGATAATCGAAGACGGAGTAGAGTGCAAGGACTTTTTCTATTAATAGAAATAGTGCCTTCAGTTCATCCTGTTCCTGGGTGACGTGTATGGATGAATGTCTGACAGAGTATTTCCAGAAAGGTCACGTACATTGATTTCTTCAACCGTACTAAGAGTGGAAGCGGAGAAGGAAACTTCTTTTAGCTGACACGTAATGTACTGTTGTAGACGTCAATCGGTGATTTGATGGATTTGACGATGTGACATTCGAAGTGAATCTGGTGTGATGATAAAGCGTAGCTTCTAGCCTCATCATCCGGTAAATGACAGAAATCGGGCAAGCAGCATGGCTATGTAGGTCGCACCTATTAGGGTGTATAATCACCTGATCTAGAGTTTCATTTACTTCTAAAAATCTATTGTCGATGCTGACCCATTCGGGAAACGGTTGCTGATCCCAATCGTTGGTGATATACATTCGATACACTCAAGCGAAATGAGTGGTCGGTCATGTGTGGCTGAGTTGCAAGATGTTCTTGTTGAACTCGGTGTATTCTCCTCTAGAGATATACCAGCGGAAGGTGGTTCCATACCTTGTCATAGTTGGAAAACCAAATACCCAATACGTGCTTGCGGTTTTGATTGTATAATATATATGTGGAACGTGAGATGCAAACGTTCCACTAGATTGTTATCTACTTGATTTAGACATTATTATAATATCAAAGGAGTTTTGATATAAAGATTATCGTTCATTTCAAAGGGATTTTGAAAGTTAAATCAAGTGTTTGGATTCTCATGAGGGAAAAACCCGTTCCGTGTTATGCGGCGTGGTCTTATGAGATATCATTTAGTTTTCTGAAACTGTTTTAAACTATTTACTCATACCAGTCCCATGACTGACTCGGAGTTTATTTGTTTTGTTCTACCTAAACTCTTGGGTGCCTAAATTTGTACGGGCAGTCAAGTAGTTCAGGATTTTTCAGATATATCTAAAGGAGCTTGGAGCAGGAGGCTTCAGCGTTATCCAGTTATAGTTGTTCCGTTATGTTGTAAGTGTTGTACTCTGATAAGTGTATGTTATACAGTTAAGATTTTGTATTTCAAAGATGTGATATATTATATTTTGTTCCGCTGCGATGTGAGATTCTGTGTTGTTAGTTCTGTTCTTCTTCTACCTCTTTCTTCTAAAAAAAAATGTTTCGTATTTTCGTGATATTTGGGTTGGACGTATGATGTATATCGTGTTACTCTGATGTTACGGATTTGCGGGTCATTACATATTCTCTTGATTAATTTACGGTTAGTGACTAATGAACTGGAATGAGGCGTATGTTGTATTTGTGTAACACTTATTTAAAATATACGCGAGTTATTCGGAAAGACCGGGTTTATCCCATTCTGAATAACTGATACGACGATAAGTCGAAGATGAAGACGATGGTCGAAGACCGGAGGTCTTCACGTCGTTTGGGTAATTACTGATGATCTTGATTGGGCTGTACACCCAAGAAGATGGAAACAGTTAGTGATCGTCCAGACGTACTTGGAGATCGATGGATATGCGGGGTATAGGTGCCTCCGGTTCCGTTCAGACCTAGAACGGACTTGTAAATGGACTGTGTGTCTGACATTGGATTTTAGTCCGTGTGATTGATCTCTATTAAATATATATCTGTTTGGCGGCGGAGAATTTATTCTCTTGCTTAACGCCCTTCTCTGAGACGTACGAGCTCAGGGGTTATATATTGATGGATATCAATCGCATGGAGTGAATTGCCTGTGTGGCATGCTAAGATGCAAATGATCAAGGCTTCTGTTGAAAAGCAAAGTCTTGTGGTTGATGATCGAAGCACGGCCTTTGTGGCGTAGCTTTGTGTAACGTTGATTCGCGAGTATCACATCCGGTATGAACTAAAAACGGGAGACGGACCTCAGGGAGGACATGCATTTCTTTCTAGTTAGGAGTGGCGTCAGTGCTTGAACTGGCTGACGAGTTTGACTCATGTGGATGTTACTTATTATTACTTGCTGAAAAGCGAGGCGCCTCGTGATATCGGTTTCGGCCGATGCTTCTGGTCGGCTGACGGGCCAGACTTACGCCCCAAAGGGCGGGGAAACGCAGTGTTCAGGCATTTTAATCCACATCGGTGGACCGTCCCTGACGATTCAAAGGCTTGACAGAGTACTTGCCTGTGGCTCGGGCTAGAGAGTCACAAATCGGTAGAGGATCTTGCCCCTAGCCTCGGTTCATACCATAAATGATAACCCAACTTCCAATACGACATTTGCGGTTTTGATTGTAAACTTATATATGGCGACATAGTGTTATGGGCCATTCATGCCGCCTATGATTGATACTTATGATTTGAAGTGTTTTATACATTATGCACTTATAATAGTATCAAATGATTTGTTTTAAACGTATCAAGCATTCTTTGGCTGTTATAAGGGAAAACCCTATCCTCGACTGCGTTGCATTGTGTGATGGGACCTGGGTCTTATAACAGCTTCATTTTTCTTTATTTAGCATTGCGCTGTTTGTTTTATGCACTGGTATTCTTGGGAGGAAACCCGTTCCATGTTATACGGCGTGGTCCCTTGATTTACCTAACTTTGAAAATAAAGATTAATAACTGTTTTAGTTCTCACACGAGTCACATGACTGACCTGGAGTTTATTGTTTTAACCTAAACTCTGGGTGCCCCTATTTTGACACGGACAGCTAGTAGTTTTGGTTTTGCAGATTTATATTCACAGGATCCTGGTTTACAGCTGGAACGATATCCGGAAAGCTTTGTATCCGTGTATCTCCTTCTAGTTGTGTATTGTATTATTTTCCGCTGCGATGTATTTAAATGTAATTTAAATCTCTGATATTTCTGTGTAATATTCTTTTATACTCTGTATATTCTTGTAATCTGTGACGGCCCGCCCCGCACCAACCGACATTTACTCCAATTGTGCGCTGTACACATGTCCAATTGGCATGGGACGGTCGCCAAAGAATGAGAAAGAAAGAAGATGAACCAAATAAAGAACCTGTAATATGTCTCACAGCGCATGGGATAAAATATAATAACCAACATATACTTGACATAAAACAGATGAGACAGTGCATAAGCTGAAAACTTGAACTAACATCATCAGAGTAGCGGAAATATCAAATACAGCTTATTACAACTTCAAAATACTGTCTCTAAGATAAACAAAATAGGTATGCTACTAATGCCCAAAGTAGACACCGATCACGACACAGGGAGAATAACTATATATCATACGTGGAGCCTCCTGCTCGTCTTCAGTCCATCTACCAAGCGCACTACCAGCTATCCCTGTCTCTAGTCTGCTCGTGTGAGCACCCAGAGTAATAAGAAGAAACATAAAACTCTGGGTCAGACATCAGTCTGGTATGAGTGGTAGCAAGCATAAACAGAATAATAACAGGTATACTAAGTCATACCTGAACCTGGACCTGCAACCAAAGAGTTAGTACTACACGGTACAACACTCTATGATGCCACAAACACATAATATAAGTATACGGGGGTGGGGATGTGTGTGTCAAACAATCAAGCATAGCAACCATCCTCGCATCTCTCACTCAGTGCGTAAAGCATACGACATCCACTTCTTCGATCACTAGAGCACTTTACTCAAACGACAGAACTCGACTTTGTACGACTATGTACATTCCTACTACCACCAACGCCATACCTATGGGATCACGCCCAACGTTTCCATGACCCCACTCCATTGGTAGGTAGCTCCCTAGTCGCACCATATCCAAAGCCCGAGTTTGTCTCTCTACCTCCAACACCTAGTGATCCAAAGTCATAGACATCGACAACTCCTTAGCACACGTCCCGCAGCAAAGCCCAATCACGAAGTGAACTCATTGGTTCCCGTCTGGATCCTGAGCTCGAACTTCCACTTGAACTACCTTTGCATTTCGGGTTATGGATCTCCATTGGATCGGTTCGGATTCCTTCCATCATCATTGGGATCGTGGTCTCCATCACCTCGGTTCGTGTCTGCTACCTCGGGTCGGATCGGAGTGCACCATCGATTCGTGGCTTCCAGTTCCATCTGGATCGGATCGGGGTCCTTCATGGTACACTGGATCGGTTCGTGGCTTCCAGTCCCACCTGGATCGGATCGGGTTCTCCACCACGCAACGGCTCGGGTCACGCCTCCTGGTCATAGCTCCAAGCCCCTCGCCCTCCTCCAAGTCTCCGGTTCGTTGTCCTCAAGGTGATCAGATCGGATCGTGTCGTTATCACTCCAGGCGGGTCGGGTCGGAGTCTTCAATCACCAAGCCTTGAATCGCGACTTCTCGGATCGGTTCGGATCCTTCAGCTCGTGGCGCAGCTTGCTTCGCTACAACGATCGGTTCGTGGTGAAGGGAAATGGGCGGTTCGGATCGGGTAGGGGGCGATCCGATCCGATTTCCCGCACTGACTTTTCCAGCGACTGTTTACGCCACTCGACGACGTTTTCGACCATTCTAACTATTGAAATCAATCACAAAGCATGTCATAGAGTCATAGCAACACATACAAGTGACCTCAAACACCAAAACAACAATATGACATGGTAAAATGGATCAAACATGCCCAAAACCCCATGTTTTCCCTTAAGCATATGTGAGCATAACTAATGGTGTGATTAGCAAAACTTAACCAAATTAACCCAAACTCATATCAGAGGTCTAAAACATCGTTTCTGATTTTATAAACATTTTTCTGGAATTTATTTTCCTTTAAAAACGCTGATTAGCACTAATCACCCCAATTTAGCCATAATTAGTGCAAAAAGCAAGCTAATCACTCACCTTAGCCACAAAACAAACTAAGATCTGAAATAATTCTCTGATTTGATGCGAATCCCAATGCTAACAGCAGCTCCAAGGTTGATTAGGTGAAGATCTTCTTTGATTAGGGGTTGCTAAGCCAAATCCTTGACCAAGAGATGATTTGGAGGTGATTTAGAGGTTGGAGGCCATTTTTAGGGATCCTTGGTGATAAGTGGAGGCTAGAAAACTGAAATGGAATGATTCTCCATCTCATCTCAGCCCTCCCATAACCCTAATCCCGAAATGGGTTATGGGCCTACTCACTAATCACCCGATTTGGCCCGGTTAAGCAGTTTTTCACCCTCCAAACCTTGTTTCATCCATATCTCCCAAACGGTAAGTCCGTTTGGCTATTATGACCACTCTACGGAAAGAGAAACCATCAAACGAATCTAATGGAAGTGGTTTCAGGTCAAAATTCCTTCCCTATCAAAAGTTATGGCCAAAACAGTACTGACTAGGGGCAAAATGGTCATTTAAAAATCGACAAAAATCATGAACAGGGGAAATGACCCTAATAAATGTTTCCCAAAGTTATATGACCATACGACTTCACGCGGGAAAGAAATAAATATTTTACAATCCTATGATGTGTAGAATACGGGTCGTTACATAATCTGATGCATTGTTGTAATATACAATGAAATGTTCTTTTGTATGTATCTGTTGTGGCTTGTTCTCGAACTATCCGACACTTTCCTTTACGGGGAAGTTACGGGTTTTCACACCTTGGAAGGCCAATCCCAATTCAAGATACCAGTCATCATCATCCCAACGATGTGAAAACCTTCGGTCTTCAATCATCATCTTCATCTTCGACTCTTGATCGTCGTGATGATTATTCAGAATGGGTTAAACCCGGTCTTTCTGAATAACTCGCGTATTTTGGGATTAAAAAGCAAATATTGGAAAATCACACATTACGCCACATTCCGACTCCGAGTATTCTTTTAATAAGATATTCGTTTAAAAAGATTCTCATTAATTTTATCAAAGATATAACTCTGAAAATAAATCTTAAATCTTCCTTTAAAGATTTATTAAACTCCAGTTTGATTTGATATCAAAAATCATTATTACAAGATCACTTATTTCAAATCTATAAAATAGATTTATAAATTCCACATAATAATTTCAATGTAAATTGGATTAAAGGACAAATGTCGTTTAAAAACACCGTCCACGATAAATCCACTTCACATCTCAATTTATTTCTTATCGCAAAGTATAATTGCATATCCTTATAATCTTTTAGAAACATATTTTAAATTAATCATTAAAATTATTTTTTGTATAAAAGATTCTAAATGGGAAGTTTCTTTATATTACAAATTTATATTTTACAAATATTCTTTGTTTTAAACATATACTTGATTAACAATATATTTTATGAAAACATATATACTTCATATAAAAAGGATTTTTAATGTAAAAATATACTTATTTAAAAGAACACCTGGATCAAAATGCAACTCAAACATTTACCATATAATTTAGATTATATGGATTTCACACACATCATATATATGACAATAACAGTATAATCATCAAGTCATCCATTACATCCAAAGTGTAATTTCCACTGTTTAAGCGTTAAAATTAAATAATAACGCTCATCGCAGCCTGTCGATCTAACGATCAACATACAACTGAAGATTGGGATTAGTGTATGTAAAATTTCATCCCAACACCCGTGTGGGATTTCAACCAATAAATAAATAATAAACTAATTTGTGCACTTGGGCGATGTGTGAAAATAATCGTCCCAATCACATACACAAGTCAGGTAACTTGTGAATGGAAGTGTAATACACAATATATAATCATGACAAGAAAAGGTCTCTATTGCAAATTCCTATTTCGCTAGTTTAAACTCAAGCAAGAATAGTTATATTGTTCAGACAATTCTAATGAGACAAAAATGATGATTTTTGTTTCGACAAAATAAATATTGATTAACTAACCTATCTTGACACGTATATGTCTTGCCAAACATAATATATATATATATATATAAATTGCTTTAACTAATTCATTTTGACAAAAATGAATATTTTTGACAAAATGTCTATTTTGGTTTAACTAGTAACAATTTACTAAAATAAATAATTGTTTCAACAATGTAAATTGATAAAAGTGAATATTTTGTTATTAACTAGTATAAATTGACAAAAGTGTTTATTTCATTTTAACTAATCAATTTGAAAAAATGCATATTTTGTTTCCACTGGTATAAATTGATAAAAGTGATTATTTTATTTCAACTAGTATAAATTGACAAAAGTAATTATTTTATTTTAACTAATCAAGTTTGGCAAAATGTTTATTTCTTTTTAACTAAATTAAGCTTGACACAGATGTTTATTTCATGATTATGTTTGCAAATAAAAATGTAACTTTTATTTTAGATGTTATATTGCATTGTGGAATGCAAATAAAAGAACAAACAAACTTGATTTTTCAAAGTATATTTACATTTGTGAATGTAAAAAGAGCAAATTTTATTTTCAATATATATTTACATTTGTGAATGCAAATAAAAGAAATAATTTTATTTTCAATGTATATTTGCATTGAAGAATGCAAATAAAAGAACAAATTTTATCTTTAGAATATATTTGCATTTGTGAATGCAAATAAAAGGGCAAACTCTATTTTCAAAATATATTTGCATTAGGGAATGAAGATAAAAGAACAATTATTCCTTTCAAAATATATTTGCCTTAATGAGTGCAAATAAAAGAACTAATTTCATTTTCAATGTATTTTTACATTGGTGAATGTAAATAAATAAAAACATAAATTTTGGTTCAACATATATTTGTATTGTTGAATGCAAATAAAAGGGTAAATTTTATTTTCAATGTATGTTTGCATTAGTGAATGCAAATAAAAGATTGAACTCAAAATTTCAATTCTAGAATAACATAAAAAGGGTATTTCATTGTTTTACATTTTTCTATGTGTTCTAATAACAAATAAAAGAATCCTTTTATTTGTTTATACCTTACTATACATTCTAATAACATATAAAAGAATATTTTATATGTAAATATTTTACTACGTATTCTAATGTCAAATAAAAGTGAATTTTATTTGTATAATAAATACTAATTTTAAAGTGACAAATAAAAAGTAGATTTTATTTGTCTAATAAATCCTGAGTTTCAAATGACAAATAAAAAGTGAATTTTATTTGTGCAACAAATTCTAAGTTTCAAGTGACAAATGAAAATGGATTTTATTTGTGTAACAGATTCTAAGTACATATTTGTGTTGTAGCGTGTATATAAAAAGATGGACTTTATTTCAATGTCATATTTGTATGGAAAAAATACAATAAAAAGATGAACTTAATTTCTATGTTACATTTGTATTGAAAATACAAATAAAAAGATACTTCATTTGCTAAGTGTATATTTGTGTTAAGAACACAAATAAAAAGAAACAATTCAATTTCTATGTTAATATTTGTGTTAAGGGACAAAAATTAAAAAGACATTCATTATTCTATTTCAAAGTATATTTGCAATTGTGAATGCAAAAAAAAGAAACAACATTTATTTCCAAGGTATATTTTTAACAAATTCTACTCAATATGTAAAAATGTGTACATTTGTATTGAAAAATACAAATAAAAAGATGAACTTTATTTCTAAGTAATATTTGTATTGAAAAATACAAATAAAAAGATGAACTTTATTTCTATGTAATTTTTGTATTGAAAAATACAAATAAAAAGATGAACTTTATTTCTATCTATATATTTATGCTGAAAAACACAAATAAAAGAATGGTTCTTTTTCTATGTTATTATTTGTGACGAAAACACAAAATAAAAGAATGGTTCCTTTTTCTCAAATAAAATGTAAACACTATGTGTTTTTCTCAAATATTACTTTTAATTTACAAATACAATGTAAATAAAGTTTTGTTTTAAAAAAAATGTGTTTAATGTCAACAATAAAATTTAATATTTTATAACGATTCTAATTCTATAATATCCTATGTTTAAGGTGACAGTAAAAAGAAAATTTTTACTGTAATTCACAAATTTGTTCTTAATGTAAACAAATAAAAGAAAGATTTTATTTGTTAACCAATTTCTGTCGAAATGAAAATATGTTCTATTCATTGTTCATATTCTATTGTAAACAAAAAAATAAGAATTATATTCTATTTGTCGTTCAATTTTCATAGTAAAATCAATCAATAAAAAAGAGTTTTTATTCGTCATTCCAATTCAATTGTAGTATCAACAAATAAAGGTACGCTTTATTTGTTGTTCAAATTTCATTGTTCATCAACAAATAAAAATAAAAAAATTTATTTGTCATTCAAATTTCATTGCTCATAAAAATAATATAATTATTTAAAATAAATTAGAGCAACTAGATTACGATTTAAATCTGAAATAAATATGATTTAGATCTAATTTTAGATCTAATTCTCTAACCACAAATAATTTCAACAATATATTGAATTCAATGCAGATCTAATCTATCATGAACAAACAAACATAACACAAGCAACAATCAATAATATGTACAACACAAAACATTTCAGATTTGATTTAACATCACAATACAATTATTATTATCACGAGAAAATAATTAAAAATAATTTAAATAATAAAAATTAGAGTTCTCACATCGATATGGCTGAAAATTCGACTGTCTTAGAACCAGTTCTGGTCTGCGCCATCGCGAAGCTCTCGGAAAGACGAGTTCAACGCAACTTACAGTTCATCAATCGGACCTCGTATGAGAGAGTTATTGATTTTTAACGATTGCATAAATTAAATATTAAAATAATAAAATAATATTAAATTATACTTCTTCTTCCTCACGCTCCAGGATACGCCGCACCCAATATCCATCTCCAATCCTTCACGTCGTACCCCCCTACGGTCACCCAGGCGCATATCAAACACCGCCACTCCGAAGCCCCGCCTGCGAGCCACTGATTAACATAGAAATGTGTCAATCGCCCCCAATAGCTCCGAACTCGGCCTCCTCCTCCCCTCGAAAATCGAACCCAAACCCGCCACGTTTTAGCCCAGAATTCGTGAAAATCGTGAACCAAAAACCGATCTTGACCGTATGGATTGAAAGATCTCTCCGAGAGCTTCGATTTGGTACCAAGTTTGTCGATTTTCGTTGAGCGGATCAAAAGTTATGAGCGTTTGAAATTGGAGAAATTCTGACCTTCGGTTTAGGTGGCGCCTGAAATGAGGGTTAGGGTTTCGGCCTGAATATTTTAATAATATTTTAATATTAAATCTCGAAAATTGTGCTTAAAAGGTGGATTTTTGGACTTTCTCTGATTTGGGCCTGCTTACTGTCGTTCTTAAGGTTTTGACACCTTCTGAACGCAATGGGATAGGTCCGGTCGCCCAATTCCGAAATCTGTACGATTTTTATTTAAAATTGCATTAAAAATTAATTAATTAAATACTGACCGTACTTTTAAATATGCCGGGGCCACATACGACCTCAGAAAATTCTAAAAAAAATATTTTTAGCTTTCTTATGACGATACGAATCCAACAAAATTATTTTCGTCGAATTCTGAGACTTTTTGAAAAATGGCAATTTTTAAGGCGTTTAAATTTAACTAAAATAGTCAAAACACATTTCTTTTGCCACGCTCACATATTAATTCGAAAAATTATGAAAAATTGAAATTTAGCTATAATTTGACATTCCGGTTCCAACAAAATTGGTTTCGTCGAAAACGGAGGTCGTTTGAAAAATGACTATTTTTAAGGGCAATATATTTAATATTAAAAATACATTTTTAAACAAATAAATTTCGAAACTCCAAATATGTTAGTGTTTACTGTTTTTTAATGCAGAAACGTCATTCCGAACTCAATGGAAGTGGTTTCGAGTTCAAATTCCTTCATATGTGAAAAGTAGCCCTTCGGGCCATATATATTATATAAATTCTACAACGACCTTTCTAAATATTGAATTGGCCATAACTTTTGATTCCCGCTATGAAATTTCAATTTTTCAGATTCGTTAGAAAGATATTTTTAAATAGATTCTAATATTTTTGGTTTCACTAAAATCCGTTAAATTTTGCATCCTGTACGGTCAGTCAAAGTTCATGTTTGACTTTTCAAACTACTGCGTCATTTCTAACTCCATTTATATTATAATTAAATTTATTTGTTTTAACTTCGATTAAAATGAATTCTAGCCATTATTATTAATAATAAATTATATTATAACCTCAAAATTAATTAAAATTTTCTAAAATAAATTTTTTAAATTGGTTCAGAATTTGCGGCTTGTTACAATCTCCCCCACTTAAAATCATTTCGTCCTCAAAAAGGAAATGAAGCTAAAGTTGTTTATTTAACTAATTTAATTCTAATTCTTTAATTGTTTAATCATTTTTATTAGTTGAACTCATATTCACACAACACAATCATCAATCAATTAGTTGATTAAATTTTCAAAAATATATAACTTTTATATATTTAAAAATCATATTTTCTAAAATCGAATTATATATACAATAACGAGTACGTTAATTATAAACTTTTTACTCTGACTCATTCTAGGGCATTGCTAACCCCATCTCTTATGAGTATTCTCATTCTAGGATACTGTTGATCCTATCTCTAATGAGTATCCTTATTGGATATTACTAATCCAACCCCTTATGAGTCTTCTGTTCAGTTCTAATGAATTGTACCCCAAAGATTTGAGCTAACCTGAGCTCTGATACCAGCTGTAACGACCCGGATTTCGCCCGACCCCAATCGATCGCAAGTCGATCAAGACCGTTCAAAACCCGCGTACATTAACTTTGGGCATACAACACATCAGAACAACAACACAGACTTTTATAACATCAATAATAAATGTTACATCAGAGTACAGAATATATCAGAGTACATCGATAAATAATACAGTGGAAGATACATTTACAATAAATTAAATACATTGCAGCAAAACTAATCTCAGCGGAAGGCCATCCATATTCTGGACCCAGCTACAGGCTTCAATCCAGGATCCTGCTTAACTATATCTGCAAAAAGCTACTCAACTGCCCGTGTGGAAAGAGGGCACCCGAGTTTGCAAAGTGAAACAAACTACAGGTCAGTCGTGGGACTGGTGTGAGAGTTCTTAACTTAACTTATCTAATAAGTAGGCTAATCACAGGACCACGCCGCTAACGCGGAACGGGTTTACTCCATTGGATTGCCAGTGCATAAATAAAGTAAATCGTCAAATAACGTAATGCTTTTTAGAAAAATGAAACCATTATAAGACCCAGGTCCCATCACACAATGCAACGCACGCCAGAGGATAGGGTTTTACCTTATAATTGTCAAAAGGTGCTTGATATGTAAAAACGATATTATTATTAGTGTGTATAAATATGTATATTTAAAACATTTCAAATATAATGTCAATCCTAAACGGCATAGATACCATCTACTATGTCGTCATACTAGTTTTACAATCAAAACCGCAGGGGCGGATTGGAAATTGGGTTTCCATCAGGAGTCAAGGCTAGGGAGGAGCTCCTGACCGATTCGAGACACTCTAGCAATGCCTCAGGATTCGGACGCTGGCGAACCCTTGGATACAGCAGGGCCGGTCCACAAATACTTTAGTGGATTAGTTATGCCTGAACACACACTCCCCGATCCTATTGGATCTACAAATCAGCCGAGGGCGACCGATAAGAATAAACCGAGGCCTCGCAAAAAAAATCCATCAACCACATAAGCAAATGTCGGGCCGTGTTAAAGCCCAATCACCACTTCTAGCTAGAAAGAAACGTGTGCACCCCCTGCGTTCCCTTCTCCCATTTTAGACTCAACCGGTGTGTGAGGCCCGCGAAGTCACGATATACACAAAGCTATGCCTAAATAGACTGTGCTTTGATCATCAACCACAAGGCATGCTTTTCAACAAAGCCTTGATCATTTCCATCTTAGCATGTCACATTGTCAGACCCTACCATATTATTGATCATCTACCAATATATATATAACCTCTAAGCTCATATGTCTTAGAGAAGGGTGACAAGTAAAGAATAAATTCTTTACCACCAAACAGAAATATATAATCAGTAGCGTTCAACAAATACAGTAGAAAGGAACACAATGTCAGACACGCAATCCATTTACAAGTCCGCTCTGGGTCTGAGCGAAACAACGTGTCCGTCGATCTCCAAATGCGTTTGGACGATCATTACTAAATACCTTGCCTTGGAAGGCCAATCCCAATTCAAGATACCAGTCATCATCATCCCAACGATGTGAAAACCTTCGGTCTTCAATCACCGTCTTCATCTTCGACTCTTGATCGTCGTGATGATTATTCAGAATGGGTTAAACCTGGTCTTTCTGAATAACTCGCGTATTTTGGGATTAAAAAGCAAATATTGGAAAATCATACTGTAACGACCCGTATTCTACGCATCATAGGATCGTAGAATATTTATTTCTTTCACATACGAAGTCGTATGGTCATGTAACTTTGGGAGACGACTATTGGGGTCATTTCCCATGTTCATGATTTTTCCCGATTTTTAAATGACCATTTTACCCCTAGTTAGTACTGTTTTGGCCATAACTTTTGACTGAAAATGAATTTTGACTTGAAACCACTTCCATTGGCTCCGGATGATGGTTTCTCTTTCCGTAGAGTGGTCACATTAGCCAAACGGACTCACCGTTTGGGAGATATGGCTGAAACAAGTTTCAGATGGTGAAAAACAGCTTAATTGGGCTTAACCGGGTGATTAGCAGCTAGGCCCAGAGGGGAATTTCGAGTTTAGAGGTATAGGAGGACTGATTAGGGTTAGGAAATCACTTTCATTTCAGTTTTGAGCCGCCACAAACCTTCTTGAGACCCTAGTAATGGCTTCCATCCTCTAAAACCACTCCAAAACACATTTTTAGTGAAGATTAAACCTAAACTACATCAAAGTAAGGCCAAATAGCAACAAAGCAAGGTTGGAGCTGCTGCTATACATAGGAATTCGACCCAAACAGAGAGTATTTCAGATTTTGTGTTCTATTTTGTGGCCAAGGTGAGTGATTTGTATAGTTTTTGCACTAATTACGGTAATTAAGGGTAATTAGTGAAGATTAGCGAATTTATACACTAATAAATTCTGGAAAAATGTTAAGAAATTCTTAAATAATATTTCATGCCTCTGTTAGAAAATTTAGACGATTTGATTAAGTTTTACTAAGTATGTGCTTAAACATGATTAAGAGGGACTATGGGAAAATGTGAGGTTTTAGCCACTTTTGATTCATTTGAATTGTTGTTTGCTGTTTGTGGTTGCTATCATGTGTTGCTATGACTCTATGGTGTGTTCTATGATTGATTATAAGTGTTAAATTTCTCGAAAACGCCGTCGAATGGCGTAGAAAGCTCGCTGGAAAGTTGCAGAAGTGTGCAGGTTCCGAACCGGATCGGATCGGAGTAGGGGTCGGATCGGATTTGTGAACTGACCAAAGGAATTCGAACTGGATTGGAACTTGTCACTGGAGGAGGATTGGCGAGAAGGAAGGCCGTTTACTTAGAGTTGGAGTTGGACAGAGGATCGGATCGGAGCCATGGAGCAGGATCGGATCGGAGTAAGCTAAAGAGCGGGATCAGATCGGATAGGGGGATCGGGTCGGGTAGCCGAATCGAACCAAGGTGGTGGCATCTCCAGCAGCGTGGAACTTCAGGGACAACAAGGGAGACCCGGACCGCGACTCTGAAGGACTCGGAAGTAGTTGAAGAAATGGCGGCAGAAGCAGGACACCCGAACCGAACCGAGTGGAGAACCCGAACCGAAGGAGCACCGAACCCGATGGAGTACTGTGACCCGAACCGAACCGAGTGGAGAACCCGAACCGAAGGAGCACCGAACCGGATGGAGTACTGTGACCCGAACCGAACCGAGTGGAGAACCCGAACCAAAGGAGCACCGAACCGGATTGGAGCTGCGATTACGCGACGACTCTTTTGAAGACCAACTCCAACTCGATCAAAACCCGAGATGCAAAGGAAGTCCAAATGGGAAGTTAGAGCTCAAGATTTAGATGGGAATCAACGAGTTCGCTTCATGGTGGGCTTTGCTGCGGGACGCGTGCCAAGGGGTTATCGATGTCTATAGCTTTGGACCACTATGGTAGGAGGTACGAAGGCGGATTCAGGGCCATTATGGCATTGGTAGAACCAAGGGCTACGACCAATGTGGTGGGTTATTGAAATGTTTGGTCATGACTCCATGTGTTTAGCTTGGTCACAGCAGGGTTTCTACAAGTCGGGATTCGTCGTTACCTCAATTTGTCTAGTGTTCCAAAGTGGTAGATATCGTATGCTTTACGCACTGAGTGAGAGATGTGAGGATGGATGCTATGGTTGACTTGTTTGCTATCATTATGACATACACACCCCACCCCTGTATTCTTGCACTATTTATTATGGCACCTTAGAGTATTGTACGGTATGTGGTACTAACTCTTTGGTTGCAGGTCCAGGTTCAGGTATGGTTTAGTATAACTGTTATTATTCTGTTTAGATGCTTATCGCTTATACCAGGCTTTATGTCTGACCCAGAATTTAATGTCTCCTCTTATTACTCTGGGTGCTCACACGAGCAGACTAGAGACATGTTAGCTGGTGATGCATGGGTAGATGATCCGGAGACGAGCAGGAGGCTTCCACGTAATATATATAGTATTCTCACTGTGTTGTTGAAGATCACTGCTTGGGCATTGGTGGTGCATCTTCCACTTTAGCTTTCTTTTGTTTAGAGACAGTAAATTTGGAAAGTTGTAATAAGCTGTATTGGGATTTCCGCTGCTATGATGTTGATGTTGATTTTAGTTATCAGCTTATGCACTGTCTCACCGGTTTTAGGTCAAGTATGTTATTAATATTATATTTACTCCATGCGCTGTGAGACATTCTACAGGTTCTTGATTAGTCCATTCTCTTCTTTCCTTTCTTTGGCGACCGTCCCGTGTTAGTTGGGCATGTGTACAGCGCACTTTCGGAGGAAATACCGGCTGGTGCGGGGCTGGCCGTCACACATACATTACGCCACATTCCGACTCCGAGTATTCTTTTAATAAGATATTCGTTTAAAAAGATTCTCATTAATTTTATCAAAGATAAAACTCTGAAAATAAATCTTAAATCTTCCTTAAAAGATTTATTAAACTCTAGTTTGATTTGATATCAAAAATCATTATTACAAGATCACTTATTTCAAATCTATAAAATAGATTTATAAATTCCACATAATAATTTCAATGTAAATTGGATTAAAGGACAAATGTCATTTAAAAACACCGTCCATAATAAATCCACTTCACATCTCAATTTATTTCTTATCGCAAAGTATAATTGCATATCCTTATAATCTTTTAGAAACATATTTTAAATTAATCATTAAAATTATTCTTTGTATAAAAGATTCTAAATGGGAAGTTTCTTTATATTACAAATTTATCTTTTACAAATATTTTTTGTTTTAAACATATACTTGATTAACAATATGTTTTATGAAAACATATATACTTCATATAAAAAGGATTTTTAATGTAAAAATATACTTATTTAAAAGAACACCTGGATCAAAATGCAACTCAAACATTTACCATATAATTTAGATTATATGGATTTCACACACATCATATATATGACAATAACAGTATAATCATCAAGTCATCCATTACATCCAAAGTGTAATTTCCACTGTGTAAGCGTTAAAATTAAATAATAACGTTCATCGCAGCCTGTCGATCTAACAATCAACATACAACTGAAGATTGGGATTAGTGTATGTAAAATTTCATCCCAACACCCGTATGGGATTTCAACCAATAAATAAATAATAAACTAATTTGTGCACTTGGGCGATGTCTGAAAATAATCGTCCTAATCACATACACAAGTCAGGTAACTTGTGAATGGAAGTGTAATACACAATATATAATCATGACAAGAAAAGGTCTCTATTGCAAATTCCTATTTCTCTAGTTTAAACTCAAGCAAGAATAGTTATATTGTTCTGACAATTCTAATGAGACAAAAATGATGATTTTTGTTTCGACAAAATAAATATTGATTAACTAACCTATCTTGACACGTATATGTCTTGCCAAACATAATATATATATATATATATATAAATTGCTTTAACTAATTCATTTTGACAAAAATGAATATTTTTGACAAAATGTCTATTTTGGTTTAACTGGTAACAATTTACTAAAATAAATAATTGTTTCAACAATGTAAATTGATAAAAGTGAATATTTTGTTATTAACTAGTATTAATTGACAAAAGTGTTTATTTCATTTTAACTAATCAATTTGACAAAAATGCATATTTTGTTTCCACTGGTATAAATTGATAAAAGTGATTATTTTATTTCAACTAGTATAAATTGACAAAAGTAATTATTTTATTTTAACTAATCAAGTTTGGCAAAATGTTTATTTCTTTTTAACTAAATTAAGCTTGACACAGATGTTTATTTCATGATTATGTTTGCAAATAAAAATGTAACTTTTTTTTTTGCAAAGCAAGCGAGGTTGAATGGCCCCTACCATCTTATTATAAACAAACTATTACATTACATAGTACATCAAAAAGTTGAGATAATAGAACGGATCAATACATGTTTATGAGAAGAAATCTGGTTAAACACTCTATTTTTCCGTTCCATCCACAACAAATAAATACAACTTTTAAATAGCCTTAGCAATAAGTTACTACTAATAGTCTTCCACCTCGTTGCCTTAAACACTATGTACCATTCATGAGCCGAAACAGTTGATGGAATATGTAGACCTTTAAGACTGAGAACAGTAGACCAAACTTCGTATGTGAAAGGACACTCAAAAAACAAGTGGGGGATTGTTTCAGCGTGCGCCAAGCAGAACACACACGAATCGTCAATAATAATACCTATGTCTTTCAATCTGCACCTCGTATTAATCCCGTTGCATAAGACTCTCCACAGAAAAACATTGAGCTTTGGAATATGTTTGGATATCCAAATCCTACTATGCCAAGGGAAAGTATCAGACACAATACATTTCATAAAACAGGCGTAAATGCAATGAATAGAGTGGGATCTCCCATTCCATAAAGCATGGTGACTGTCATCTTGAAGGTCAACAGTCCTCAAAAATTGCCAAGTAGAATTTAGCACAGCTGAACTGGATTGAGGCAAATGAAGAGAACCATTGACCATAACACTAGCTAAGGATGCCGATTCATTAATACCCGACATAAATCTCGTATTATAATCAATTGAATCAGCAAGAATCATGCCCGGTTTAGACCAAGGATCAAACCAGAAGGAAACATGGTGTTTAAATTTCAAACCCGCTTGAACAATAGGAAGAACAGCCGGCCTCTGCCTTAACACAGTCCTCCATGTCCAACTACAATCCGTCGGACAATCAATGCTCCAAAAATTACGGTCACGTAAAAGATTACGACGACACCAAGACGACCAAAGGTTACCATCAAAGTTCATTAGGTTGTCGATGCGAGTAGAAGCCGCAGCAAGGTTCCATACCTTCAACCTTAAAATACCCAATCCACCATTTTCCACCGGTCTGCAAACTTTAGCAAAGGAAACCGGGATCATCTTCTTGGAATAAGGACTGCCATGCCACAAAAATTGGTTCAATGCGGACGATATCATATCAATGAGTTTGCAAGGCAAAATGAATAGCCTCGCGTAGAAAATGCACATCGAAAAGGCAATGGATTTGACTATAACCAGACGACCCGCCATAGAGAATTTGGACGATTGCCAACTAGACAGCTTCGCAATGATCTTTTCAAACAGCGGTAGACAGAGAGCTGATGATAATTTGGTAGAGCACATCGGAATTCCAAGGTAGCTTTCATTTGCAAGGAAAGGAGACAGCCTCGACATCTCATAAATAGAGTCCTTCTGCTCATCCGATATTCCGGCAATCCGAATTCTAGATTTACTGCTATTAATATTCAGACCCGTAAGATCACCAAAAATCCGAAGAATTCTCAGTATTCCCATTATAGATTTACCATTCGGCTTTGAAAAGAAAAGGAGGTCATCTGCGAAGAGAAGAGAGACAATATTTGATCTCTTGCAGCTAGGATGGTAGTCAATACACTTTGAATATACAGCTGAATTAGAAAGAGAAGTAAACAACTCCATGATGCAAACAAATATATACGGAGAAAGCGGATCGCCTTGTCTTAATCCGTTCCTCGCTTTGAAGAAATCGAAGGTTGATCCATTGAGAGATAACGAATAATGAACCGACGAGATGCAAGTGTAGATCCAACAAAGGAAAGGGACCGGGAAGTTCATCTTATAGAGAATGTAAATTACCGATTCCCAATTAACCGAGTCATATGCCTTTTGAATATCAAGCTTGAGTACACATCTAGGGGAAATAGCAACCCTATTGTAACATTTAATCAGTTCGTTAGCCAGTAAAATGTTGTCTGAGATGTCCCTATTTGGTAGGAAAGCACATTGATTTCTAGAGATGATATCAGCAATTGCAATCCGCATCCTAAGCGCCATGATTCTTGATATGCATTTGTAAATGACATTACAACACGCAATAGGGCGGAACTGTTTCACAGAATCGGGCATCTCAGATTTAGGGATTAAGGCCAATCCTGTTGCATTGATGCCACGGATCATTTTACTGTGTGAGAAAAAGTTTTTTACTGCAGCAATAACATCCTTTCCAACAATTTGCCAACAAACTTTGTAAAAATGTGCATTAAAACCATCCGGCCCAGGAGAGCTAGAGGAATTCATAGAAAAAATGGCGTTGACAATGTCATCATCATTAACCTGACGTAGCAGACCAGACTTATGCTCCTCCGAGATCGTAGGGAAATGAATCCCATTAAAATCATTCAATTTCCCACCATTAGGAAAGCCTTTGCCAAGAACTGATGTGAAATAGTGAAGAAAAGCATGCTGATCCGTGTCAGGAGTGTCACATAGGCGATCGTCACCATCAGAAATTGAAGTTATATTTTTTGCAGAGTGGAGAATCTTCAAGGAATTGTGGAAGGTCTTCGTATTTTTGTCTCCATTTAACTTCCATTTGCACTTAAGCTTTTGTTTAGTCATCTTTGCTTCTTCTATAATTGTTTTAGCGAGGTCATACTTCAGTTTGGTTTCGATGTTTGAGAGCAAACCAATGTGATTAGCGTCCTGGCATAACTGCAACTCGGTTTGTATCTTGAATAGCTCTTCACGAATTGAAGTGGAGAGACTACTGCCATTTCCATAATTCGCACGAGCCCACTGTCTAAGAACCACCTTCAAATTCTTGAGATTTTCCTGTAACATAAACATAGAATTACCGCGAACATTAGTACTCCAACTAGTATTAACAACGGTTAAAAATTCTGGGTGTTCAGTCCAGTTATTAAAAAATGAAAAAGAGGAATGTCGTCTCATAGTTTCCTTGCCCCAATCCAGCACAAGGGGGGAGTGGTCTGATAAAGAGGGAGGGGGGATGAAGCAGCATAAGTTGGGCCAAGAGACAATAGCTTTCAAATTCTGGTAGGATTTATCGAGTTTACAGTAGGTCCTAACCCCATTCCTGGACATATTATTCCAAGTAAATTTAGCACCCGAAGCAGTGATAGGAATTAGATTGGAAGACAGGATAGCATGGTTAAGGGGTCTGGTCTGTCTTAATGTCAAAGGATTACCCCCACTTTTATCCGTTGATAGTTGCATACAATTCCAGTCTCCCAAACAGACCCATGGGACAAAAGACTGCTGTAGAGAAGGAAGAAAGTCTAGGTACGGCTGACGATTCCCAGAGCTGTTGGCAGCATAAACCACTGTTAAAAGAAAAGAGACATTAGAGGGGACGTGAGTAATTTCCGAGTGAATAAACTGCTTGTGGACAATGAGAGGTTTAAGAGAGAAGGAAGAGGGATTCCAAATAATTAAGATTCGGCCAAAAGGAGCTTGCGCAAGATTGTGGATGGAATTCCAAGAATTATTGATATTGCGTATAGCTTTAGAAGTGGTGGAGTGGTTGAGCTTCGTTTCGGCAATAGCCATAAGTTGAAGATTGTAAGAACGAATGAGATTTGTAATTTCAAGTTGCTTGGCAAGAGGATTTGCACCTCTTATATTCCAAAAACCAATTTTATCTATCATTAAAGACTAGATGAGTACGAGGCTCTGGTTTTAACACCAGAGGAAGAAGAATTAAGCATTTGTTGTGACAGCAAAGATAGAACAGCTTGGTCGAAGGAAAACTCGCTACTGTCGTCAAGATCACCAGCAGTTTCCACTTTTTCCAGGTCAATTACTTTAACTTTTTTTGGCCTTCCCCTACTACGTTTAACAACCCGGTTTCTAGGTAAATGGAAGGTCGGAGGCTTCGGGATTTTAGGCAATGACGACGAAGAGTTATGGCAAGGAGAGGTAGAATTTGAAGGAGAAAGAAGACAGCTAAGGTCATCAAATATATGATTGGGAAGGGAGAGAGAATTATACGGTGAGATGGTTTGAACAGGGTTAATTTGAGGAGTAAGGGGATTCAAAACATGCACGCTTGAATTGTGCACAGCGTCATGCACAGAAAGACTGCGCAGGCCAACATCATCAGGATTATTACAGTGGTCAGGGCTGTGTAAGTCTAACTCAGCGGGACTATTAACTTTAGTACTTCCACAATCAATCAAGCCAGGGTCAGAATTAAGGTTAAGAAGATCGAAAGGGTTATTGACTTGAAAGAGGGGATTAGGACTAATAAGGGAGGCAACAGGAGATTTGCGAGACGAAGAAGGATTATGATGAGATTGGCCAGGATGCACATTCAAGTTGCCAGTAGTCATTTGAGAAGTTGAAGCCACATCCACTGCATTACTCGCTTTGTCAACGACAGTCTTAGCCATAATCATTCCTTCCTTTTCTTTACCTTCTTTGACCATTCTCCAAAACTTTTTATTCGGCCTACTTCTTTTCCTTTGAACAACCTTGAATCCATTCACCACTTCCTGTTCATCTTCTCTGATATCATTTACTACACCATTTCCAACTTGATTGGTTGCCACTTCTTTCATTTGCTTGCCTTTTACCTCAACATTCTTAGCCTTTAGTTTCTCACAGTGTGCAGTAGCATGACCAAAAATACTACACGCTGTGCATATCAGCGGTTTCCAGGTATATTCTACTTGGATGTTTGGGCAAGTCTCATCTCCGACGACCAGAAAGTCTGGGAGTTCTTTGTCAGGACTCACTTCTACCAAGCATTTTGCGTACTCAAACCTTTTCATTCGTTCAGTATTCTCGTCATAGCACAAAACTTTGCCTAGATGACAAGCCACCCAATTGATTCCTACAAGCGACCAATAAACCATTGGAATACGATAAAAATGAATCCAAATTGGTACCGTTCTGACTGCCGCATTTGCAGAAGATAGAGAAGGCGACCATGTCGATATAACAAACATCTGACCACGGATAAACAACGGATCTTTTTTAAGGACAGTGAGCTTGTCTTCTAGGTTAGCAAACCTAAAGAAGTAATTTTGGTTGTCAAAGAACATTTCATAATCTCCACGCAATTTCCACACTTTGTCCAAGTGTTGTTTTACTGCCATGTAGTTCACATTTCCAGCCAGGAAAGATCCCACAAGACAATCAGCCCAAGCTTTTGTTCCTTCCTCCATCACAACAGAAGGTGGTGGAACGAATTTACCCGAATAATTGACATTGAAGTGAATAGGAGAATAATTACCAGCATTCCTTGGTTTTGATGCAAAAAGAGAGGAGAATTTCACCGCTGAATCCAAAGAAATAGGGGGCGGAATAGGAAGAATAGGAGGAGGGGGGAGCGGAGGAGGAGGAAGGGGAGTAGGATCAGTCAACGAGGAAGTGACAGGCTCAAGAAGAGGAGGAAGGGAGTAGGTTCGGTCAGCGAGGAAGTGACAGGCGCAGGGAGAGGAGGACGGGGAGGAGGATCGGTCAACGAGGAGGTGACAGGCGCAGAAAGAGAAGGTACGGAAGGGGAGAGACGTGAAGAATCGGAGGAAGAAAGGATGGAGACAGGGATGGCAAGGTTCGGCGCAAGGACACCATTTTAGATGTTATATTGCATTGTGGAATGCAAATAAAAGAACAAACAAACTTGATTTTTCAAAGTATATTTACATTTGTGAATGTAAAAAGAGCAAATTTTATTTTCAATATATATTTACATTTGTGAATTCAAATAAAAGAAATAATTTTATTTTCAATGTATATTTGCATTGAAGAATGCAAATAAAAGAACAAATTTTATCTTTTGAATATATTTGCATTTGTGAATGCAAATAAAAGGGCAAACTCTATTTTCAAAATATATTTGCATTAGGGAATGCAGATAAAAGAACAATTATTCCTTTCAAAATATATTTGCCTTAATGAGTGCAAATAAAAGAACTAATTTCATTTTCAATGTATTTTTACATTGGTGAATGTAAATAAATAAATAAAAAATTTGGTTTCAACATATATTTGTATTGGTGAATGCAAATAAAAGGGTAAATTTTATTTTCAATGTATGTTTGCATTAGTGAATGCAAATAAAAGATTGAACTCAAAATTTCAATTCTAGAATAACATAAAAAGGGTATTTCATTGTTTTACATTTTTCTATGTGTTCTAATAACAAATAAAAGAATCCTTTTATTTGTTTATACCTTTCTATACATTCTAATAACATATAAAAGAATATTTTATATGTAAATATTTTACTACGTATTCTAATGTCAAATAAAAGCGAATTTTATTTGTATAATAAATACTAAATTTAAAGTGACAAATAAAAAGTATATTTTATTCGTCTAATAAATCCTGAGTTTCAAATAACAAATAAAAAGTGAATTTTATTTGTGCAACAAATTCTAAGTTTCAAGTGACAAATGAAAATGGATTTTATTTGTGCAACAGATTCTAAGTACATATTTGTGTTGTAGCGTGTATATAAAAAGATGGACTTTATTTCAATGTCATATTTGTATGGAAAAAATACAATAAAAAGATGAACTTAATTTCTATGTTACATTTGTATTGAAAATACAAATAAAAAGATACTTCATTTGCTAAGTGTATATTTGTGTTAAGAACACAAATAAAAAGAAACAATTCAATTTCTATGTTAATATTTGTGTTAAGGGACAAAAATTAAAAAGACATTCATTATTCTATTTCAAAGTATATTTGCAATTGTGAATGCAAAAAAAAGAAACAACATTTATTTCCAAGGTATATTTTTAACAAATTCTACTCAATATGTAAAAATGTGTACATTTGTATTGAAAAATACAAATAAAAAGATGAACTTTATTTCTAAGTAATATTTGTATTGAAAAATACAAATAAAATGATGTACTTTATTTCTATGTAATTTTTGTATTGAAAAATACAAATAAAAAGATGAACTTTATTTCTATGTATATATTTATGTTGAAAAACACAAATAAAAGAATGTTTCTTTTTCTATGTTATTATTTGTGACGAAAACACAAAATAAAAGAATGGTTTCTTTTTCTCAAATAAAATGTAAACACTTATGTGTTTTTCTCAAATATTACTTTTAATTTACAAATACAATGTAAATAAAGTTTTGTTTTAAAAAAAATGTTTTTAATATCAACAATAAAATTTAATATTTTATAATGATTCTAATTCTATAATATCCTATTTTTAAGGTGACAGTAAAAAGAATTTTTTTACTGTAATTCACAAATTTGTTCTTAATGTAAACAAATAAAAGTAAGATTTTATTTGTTAACCAATTTCTGTCGAAATGAAAATATGTTCTATTCGTTGTTCATATTCTATTGTAAATAAACAAATAAGAATAATATTCTATTTGTCGTTCAATTTTCATAGTAAAATCAATCAATAAAAAAGAGTTTTTATTCGTCATTCCAATTCTATTGTAGTATCAACAAATAAAGGTACGCTTTATTTGTTGTTCAAATTTCATTGTTCATCAACAAATAAAAACAAAAAAAATTATTTGTCATTCAAATTTCATTGCTCATAAAAATAATATAATTATTTAAAATAAATTAGAGCAACTAGATTACGATTTAAATCCGAAATATATATGATTTAGATCTAATTTTAGATCTAATTCTCTAACCACAAATAATTTCAACAATATATTAAATTCAATGCAGATCTAATCTATCATGAACAAACAAACATAACACAAGCAACAATCAATAATATGTACAACACAAAACATTTCAGATTTGATTTAACATCACAATACAATTATTATTATCACGAGAAAATAATTAAAAATAATTTAAATAATAAAAATTAGAGTTCTCACATCGATATGGCTGAAAATTCGACTGTCTCAGAATCAACTCTGGTCTGCGCCATCGCGAAGCTCTCGGAAAGACGAGTTCAACGCAACTTACAGTTCGTCAATCGGACCTCGTATGAGAGAGTTATTGATTTTTAACGATTGCATAAATTAAATATTAAATTAATAAAATAATATTAAATTATACTTCTTCTTCCTCACGCTCCAGGATACGCCGCACCCAATATCCATCTCCAATCCTTCACGTCGCACCCCCCTAAGGTCACCCAGGCGCCGATCAAACACCGCCACTCCGAAGCCCCGCCTGCGAGCCACCACCGCCCCCAATAGCTCCGAACTCGGCCTCCTCATCCTCTCGAAAATCGAACCCAAACCCGCCACGTTTCAGCCCAGAATTCGTGAAATCCGTGAATCAAAAACCGATCTTGACCGTATGGATTAAAAGATCCCTCCGAGAGCTTCGATTTGTTACCAAGTTTGTCGATTTTCGTTGAGCGGATCAAAAGTTATGAGCGTTTGAAATTGGAGAAATTCTGGCCTTCGGTTTAGGTGGCGGCTGAAATGAGAGTTAGGGTTACGGCCTGAATATTTTAATATTAAATCTCGAAAATTGTGCTTAAAAGGTGGATTTGCGGACTTTCTCTGATTTGGGCCTGCTTACTGTCGTTCTTAAGGTTTTGACACCTTCTGAACGCAATGGGATAGGTTCGGTGGCCCAATTCCGAAATCTGTACGATTTTTATTTAAAATTAATTAATTTAATATTGACCATACTTTTAAATATGTCGGGGCCACATACGACCTCAGAAAATTCTAAAAAAAAGTATTTTTAGCTTTCTTATGACGATACGAATCCAACAAAATTATTTTCGTCGAATTCTGAGACTTTTTGAAAAATGGCAATTTTTAAGGCGTTCAAATTTAACTGAAATAGTCAAAACATATTTCTTTTGCCACGCTCACATATTAATTCGAAAAATTCTGAAAATTGAAATTTAGCTATAATTTGACATTCCAGTTCCAACAAAAGTGGTTTCGTCGAAAACGGAGGTCGTTTGAAAAATGACTATTTTTAAGGGCAATATATTTAATATTAAAAATACATTTTTAAACAAATAAATTTCGAAACTCAAAATATGTTAGTGTTTACTGTTTTTCAATGCAGAAACGTCATTCCGAACTCAATGGAAGTGGTTTCGAGTCCAAATTCCTTCATATGTGAAAAGTAGCCCTTCGGGCCATATATATTATATAAATTCTACAACGACCTTTCTAAATATTGAATTGGCCATAACTTTTGATTCCCGCTATGAAATTTCAATTTTTCAGATTCGTTAGAAAGATATTTTTAAATAGATTCTAATATTTTTGGTTTCACTAAAATCCGTTAAATTTTGCATCCTGTACGTTCAGTCAAAGTTCAAGTGTAACTTTTCAAACTACTGCGTCATTTCTAACTCCATTTATATTATAATTAAATTTATTCGTTTTAACTTCGATTAAAATGAATTCTAGCCATTATTATTAATAATAAATTATATTATAACATCAAAATTCATTAAAATTTTCTAAAATAAAAATTTTAAATTGGTTCAGAATTTGCGGGTTGTTACACATAGGCATTGGTTTATGCTCCTAGTCAAAGGCTTATGTTCATAGTCAAAGGCTTATGGTTTCAAAGGCCACAGTTCCATAGTCATAATCTTAAGCATTGGCAATTTAGTCACAATGTGTTCTAGGCCATAATCAAGAATCAGATCCAAAGTCATAAACAAGCACAGATTCAATGAAATGATAAGGCATATTTCTTATATTCTTTTAATTTCATGTCACTAATAGAAAAGGCGTTCAAATCTAAAAAGTAACCAACTTACATTGGTTGGATCTTGAAAAGAATAGAAAGATAGCGTTGCTTGAAGCCGTTGAATCTTTACTTGAATCCTAACTTGTTTTGAATCTTCTCTTGAAAGACTTGAGCAGGATATCTTCGTCTTGATTTATATTTTATTTTAATTTATTTTTTTAGATTTAGAGGAAGAAGAAGAAGCCATGTCCATCAAGAATTTGTGCAGCATAAGGTTAGAGAAGAATGGTGCAAAGAGAAGGAGACTAGGGGGCTGTTTATATAGGATTGCAAGTTAATTTGAGCCGTCGATGAAGCCGAGGTTAATCAAAGCCATCCGTTCTAAAGAGAAGCCAATTATGTTCACAATTACTTTCTTAATGTACATTATTAACTTTTATTATTAAATTTGTATGCACATTAGATACATCCCCTTTTACACATTTATTATTAAATTTGTATACACATTAGATACATCTCCCCTTTACACATTTATTATTAAATTTGTATGCACATTAGATACATCTCCCCTTTACATATTTATTATTAATTTGTATGCACATTAGATACATCTCCCCTTTACACATTTATTATTAAATTAGTAACTTTAGTGTTAACAGAAATACGGGGTGTTACAAGTTGTCCTGGGTCTGGACAAACAGAACAGCCCTTGCATTTCACTCTATCTTTAATTTCTTCAGCATAATCTAATTCGCAATGTCTATGTCTATACGGAGTGGTTTTCAGATATTAAATCCAACCGGTCTCTCCGTATTGACAATGATGGTCCAAAAATCTTTGATAGCTGGTGATTTAACTATCAAAGGAAAACAAACATCCGTAAACAATAAAACAATCACTGGCCCTTTCTAATATTTCATTCATACGTTCGTTTCCTTATCGGGTTCTCTATATTGATTTCTAGTTACCAAATTTCTTAGAAATATTCTAACTCCTTAAATTTTCGGAAAATTTCACCAGCACCTCCTTTGTACCAGTCAATAGCACAAACCCCAACTCGCCTCTCTAGGCCCTTCCCATTAAAAAAGAAAATCAAAAATCCAAGCGGCTTGCCAAATAGGCCCATAAAATCTCATACAAAAATTTAAACATGTATCTTTTTGTCGGGCACTTAAATTATAATCTTTATTCTCTTCATACTCTTTATCCCATACCTTTTTAACATATATACGCCCATTTCCAATTTATTTCAATCAATCCAATCATTTTTACTTTAATCGTTTCCATTCGCTAAATAATTTTCCAATTAGCTTCTCTGCTTGATCTACTTTTAATTTTGAACATATCACGTTCAAATATGTTTGTATTCACTTATACCCAATTCAAACTCAATCTCCTTGCTCGCTCCCCATTTCTAATCCAAGTTTTATATTCGAATTCCCAATCTCGGTTAACAAATTCAATATTTAAACTAAGTAAAGTTCGAATCAAAAACACTTTTAACTAATTCCTTTTAAAATTAGTTAACCGCATTCGATACAAAAAAAATCTGATTTTTGTATCAAAAATCACTTTATCTATTCCACTTAAGTTCGTATTTAATTTATAACTCAAAGCTGGATTTTTCTATTGGAAATTCGAATTTATATTCACTAAATTCCTTTTATTTTATAAACCGTTATGGTTTAAAACGATTATGGTGTTGTTTTCCTGAAAATTTGATTTTGATATAACTCATAATCTATAAAACGAAATCCAAATTTTCACTTCCATTAGAAAACTATCATTCAATAAGTCCGGGCATTTCTTGTTTCATAGAATTCCGACTTATATTGAGTTATATATATTCAATTGAAGTCCGAAACGTCAAATTATGAACTACCGTGTTGCGGCGAGCTCGTTTTAATTAAATATAAATGTTAAACTTTGTTTATTAACTAAATTTCAACTTCGTTTTTCCAAAATTTATAGTAAATTAAGCCCGTTATCCAAAACTAACATAACAATTCATATTATCCCAACTCGTTGATTATTTTATTCCATATTCATAACTCGGTATGAATTTATTCATAACTCAATCATATTATAATAGATTCCAATTCCTTGAAAATAAATTTTTATATAAACCTAGCAACTTTATCCAACTTCACATTTTGAAGATTATAATTGATTTCAAGATAAACTCATTTCTATATCCTTGAACCATTACAAACTAATATCATCCCTTGATAATTGTGAAGTTGTTCAAGATGGGGTATTTATTTACCTCTAAAATGTTGACCGACGACTTTCTTATCTTGAGATAAATAAGAGTTTGTAATACACAACTGCCATTACTTACCATAAAAACCGTCTCTTCCATCTCATTTAAAAATATGATTTTTAAATGCCATTTATTTGGAAAAATCTATTTCCAATTTATCCAATGAACTTCATTTCTTTTATAAATATATTTTTTATAAATCAACTTCCTTATTTTATATTAAACAAGTTTCCTTTTAAAATTCCGTTTAAAATTCGATTCCCGCTTGAAATGTTTTATTATTATAACTTATATATATAAGGTCAGAATCTATTTTCATATTAAAATTTTAATTTCTATTCAGTACAGTTCCAGTATCCTTTGGAAATAAATTTATTTCTATAATTTCGACCTACTCGAATTCTAGCCATAAATCCAAAGGATTTATTTCTATTCGATTACATTTCGAACATCGGAAATAGATTCCATGGTTTTCTTTTCAAAACGATTCTATTTACCCTTTTTAAACTCATACCTGAATTTAAATTTATAAATTATCTAATGATAATTTCTCTCCTTTATCGTTTATAAATTCCACTTCTTGTTTTAAATATTTAAAACAAGTTCTTATTTTAAATCTGATTTGAAATCCAATTCCCATTCTAGAAAATAAATTTTCCTTTTTTAGTTAAAACTTGAATTTAAAATCTAATATTATCAAACGATAATTTATCTTTCCATTTATACACATCGGTTATAAATTCAGCTATTTATTTTTATTATTAAAAACAAGTTAATACTTCTCATCCATTCGAAATTCCATTTCCATTTCGAAAAGTAAATTTTTCTTTTTAAATCTAAAAATCCCTTTCTATGATATATATATATATATATATATATATATATATATATATATATATATATATATATATAACTAGGTCCAGTGATATTCAACCTCCAAACATAAACAATTAGTCCAATTCAACACATCACATATATAAACAGGTAAACAATAATAATAAAATTTTGAGGAATCCAATTGGATTCCTCCAACCTGTTTCCTGCATCCAAAGATATCAAACAACATAAATAATACCAATCCCGCTTCAAGGCAGGATATCGCGGTATAGAAGGTCATCCACTCATATATCGTAGGGCGATAGGGTCATCCGCTAATGATACTGCGGGCATCCGCTAATGGTACTGTGGGAAATATCCAACATTTATATAATAGTCACAACCACGAAGCCTAAATAACTGAAATATGTATGATCACAATAATTCAATAATTCATGCATGCATCCAAGCAACCAATAATTACTTTTAATGATAAAATAATTTTTTTAGTGAGGTTTACTTACCTGAATTTTTATTTTGATGATTTCGCTCCATTTTAATCTAATTCCAAGTATGCGTTTGAATCTAGATAGAATTCCCGATAGCCTCAAAACTTATTATAGTGTAGTGGACATTGATACAAGCCCAACACACTAGCACTGTCTCGACTAGATCTACAATTGGAAAATTACAACATTTATAAGATAATGGATTTATTTAAAATAAAACAACACATTAATTACTTTTTATTATTAAACCCCTTAATTAACCTCTAAATAAATTGCAACTTTACCCATTTTTAAAAAATTCCAGATTAACAGCTAATGCCATTTTATTTTCTCTTACAGTGTACTAATTTAGTTTAACAAATATACTAATTAAAAACAAATCAATCTTCAAATAAAAATTCACCTCCTATGGATCGATTTCTCCAAACCAGCACCTGCTATAGGTATACAGTCACGCTGACTTAGCTTCTTGCCATTCTTCATGTTTCCATACTTCACAAGATAACCAGGAGGCCATCCCCGATGAACTCAGCATCAGAACCTTCATCTTCATACACCCTCAAAGTCTAGTTCGACCATTTTGTCACTACATTGAAGCTTATGCACTCCTCCTCTAAATCGTGACCTGTACACCACCCTGTTGGCACTATAAATCGATCAACACTTTCATCATAGATACCCTTCATTTTTCCCCTAAATGTTGAGCCTTCGCCCCCCCCCCCAAATGAAGCCATCCTCACCTCATCTTATCCCCTAAAACGATAGCCTCCACCACTCCACTGTCGAACTCAGTCTGTCCCTGTCAAAGCAAACCACCCAGTTCGCTCAAATACCAACGTCAGTTTCTCACACCACTGATGCACTCTAACTCCAAAACCCCCATCGTACTGACCCTTCATCCAAACCTGTGTCTTCTCGTCCATTCTTGAAGTCGCAACACCCCCGTCACGCAAACCTATACATAAACACAGTCGGAACCCCTCTCCACTCATAGGAAATCGCACGCAACACTTCAATTTCATCAAAAAAAAAACTTCGCCATCACACGCATTAGTACAGTGCCTCCATAACGATGTCGATCTACGGGGGTAAGGTGGTTTTTAAATCGAAATTCCATTTTTCATGAGCACGTCGTGCTTCAAGAACATGCGATTTCAAATCGTGATTTCTGATTTTGTTTATTGGTTTCAATTCCCTTTTTTTTAATCGGTGGTTTGAATTACTGAATTCGAAGAATGGGAGAAAAGGCTTTGACTGGCTTAGGATACGATTTTGTAAATTGAAGAATGGAAAGAACAAAGGGCGATGCTTTCACTTTATAGAGCAAAGGGTAGACAATCGTACAAAGACCATTAAAAATGTTTTTTCTTTGATATTGAGGGAGGGAGACAGATTTTACTACTCGAAAAGAAAATTACGCTGCATGACAGATAAGTTTGTTTAAGATAGGTTTTGATTTTAATTAAATAATTCAAATACCTCCCGGTCCCTTAACTCAAAATTCCAAACCGCTATTTAATCGTAACAACCAACGTTTCCAATGTTATTTGCCATTTTGGAATCAACGGAACGGGTACTAAAATTTAATCTGATCGTATATACGTAATATCAATATTAACTTGACACATTAAATTAATTTCAGTTTAATTAAATCGTTTAAAATATAAATCGATCTTGAACAATTAAATTCAACAAAAATAAATAATTATTATCGTTTTAATTCAAATGGAATTTATATAAATCGACTAAATCATTTTGATTCGGTTTTAACTCAATATTAAATTATTTCATTTTTCAGTATCACGATATTTCAATATATCCAAAGTTAAATCGTATATCGATTATTTAATCGATAAATTCAAGTTAAAAATCCATTTACATTCAAATTCAACATTTAAAATAAATTTACAAATTCAAAATAAATTGACTGAAAATCCGGGACTTTACAATCACTAGATGGGAATACACTGGGTTCAACAAGAACATCTTGCAACCCAACCACACATGACCGACCACTCATTTCTCTTGAGTGTATCTAATGTATATCACCAACGGTTGGGATTGGCAACCATTTCTCGAAAGGGACACCATAAAATTGAATAAAGAATGAAATGGAATTTCTCTAGATAGGTGATTATACACCTTAATGGGAGCGACCGACATAGCCTTTCCGCCTGCCAGATTTCTATCATTTTCCAGTTGTGAGGCTTAAGGCTTAAATTACCTTTCCAAGATAGCACACATCCATTTACTTTGAATGCCACATCTTCAGATCCGCTAGATAATCACTAATTGATCTCCCCAAAAATACTCTGGTCGTTAAGCTAAGAGAAGGTGTCTTCTCCGCCACCAACTATGGTATGTTTGAAGACTTCAACGTACGTGGCTACTTTGGAAATACTCTGTCTGACATCCATCCATACAAGTTTTCATGGGACTGGACAAACCGAAGGCACTCTCCTAATGCATCCTTGAATTACCCTATGGATCAGTAGCGAGTAGTCTGTAATGACCTGCATTGGCAGAGGTATTATGATTAATTTATTTAATTACATTAATGGTGATTAGTGAACTTAATGGTCATGGAATTTAATAATAGTGAATATTTAATTTAAAATAATAAATTAAATAATATATTTAATTCTGAGATAATCTGAATTGGCTGAAATGGCGATATGGTGTGAACTGGATCATCTGTGATATTAAATTCAGTTTAGAATTGAATTTGAATAACGAATATATTATTTGAACGTATAATTATAATATAATTATAAACGAGCTTGAAATGGCGCTGCAGTTCGCTATTTGGCGATCTGAACTTCAACTGAATGTACATGATTCGTTTTAAATCGGATTTCTGTGAAACAAGAAACGTGTGGAGCTGGTGGAGTATATCTTTCTAGTGGAAGTGGAAAATCGGGATTTCATTGTGTAGATTTTGAGATATGTCCAAATCAAATTTCAGAATAGTCGCTATAGAATCGTTTATCGGCCATAACGGTTATTTCAAAATAATTTGATATCGGGTTTGAATATAGACAAGGTTCTTTTGGGAAGTAGTGATAATTTAATTTTTAGAATTTTACTGTAATTTTTAATTAATTAAATAAGCAACTTTTTATTTGGGGTATTTTGCACCCTGTAATCAACATTTTGAGGTTTCAAAATATGAGTCAATCTACCGATATTTTTATATTTTTGGGATCGTGGCACCTTGATTAGCACAAGGGTATCTTTATTTGTGTCCATAGCAGCTCGTATGTAAGCGGGATTTTTGTAACAGAGTAATAACATTTACTGCATATACAATGACACTAATGAGTAAGTAAATTGATAACTAATGAATAGATGGAGTTTTGTCTAACGGGTTTTAAAATGCAGAAAATAGGGTAATAAGCGAGGGAACCAAAGTGAAAGGTAACCTTTAAATTTTTGTGAACATAAAATAACATTTATGGTTGAAAGATGAACTCCTACTGGACACCATGAAGCACATGTTTTATCTGTACAAAGCATTTTTTGTGGACTGTACCAGGCCATGCACCTCTTCTTCTCGACCACATAGAATTTTCAGTAAAACGTGGAAATCAACTCCTCCACAAGATTCAAAGAACCAAAATCCTATAAATACAATACAACATCCCTTAAACTAATTCTTTCATTTTCTTTTGGATGGGAAAAACACTCAGCCGCCACGAGAAGAATTCCCAACAGTAAAATGAAATCAAAGGAAAATAAAAGAATACAAAACAATTTCTATAAATCTCGAGACAATTTTCTTCGAATTTCTAGAGCGATTCTGTTCGTTTTCATATGTATCTGAAGGGGTGCGATAAGTGTTTGGGTGGGTCGGCATTTTTTCCAACGCGTTGAATATGTTCTAGGGTTAACCGATTTGAGAATAAGGGGGAGTGATTCATGTATTTGAGTTCGATTTGGGTTTGGAGCGTCGAATGAAGTGGATTGGCCAAGATTTGGTGGGTTTCGGTGGTATGTAATGTCGCGGGTTCCAGTACAGAAGTCGAAGTCGGGTTTTGGGTGAAGGGTGCGAGTTCTTCTGCGAGGGCATGAGGTGATAGAGATTTTTGAGGAGATGACGATGGTGGCTCCGGTTTGAAGTTCGGTGATGTATCGATGGAGAAAGTGGAAGTTGAAATCGGCGGCCATGATGTTTGTTTCAAGAGCAGGCTACGGTTTAAAACATCGGGGAAGAAGGGTTGGCAGATGGGCTTTTGATGTGGTGGTGGGCCAAGGATTTAATGGGTAAGGCCCATCTAGGAAAAAGGTTTAGTTTTAATTTAATTTAAATATGTGTATAACTTGTAAATTCAATAACAATTCCATACGATATCAGAATTTCAAACCGTCGGATCCGTTGGGATCGTATGGACGGACACTACACGATGGAACTGACTAGGAGTCCATCGGAGCTCGTTACAATTTATGGCAAAATAAATTGTCCGACTGAATCAAATAACGCAAACCGTTATTTAACGGCTAACGCGCAAATGTGAGTAAATCTCACTAATTCTGAACAGTTTATAATTTCATGTTGTATTTTTAGAACTGTTAGATATTGGCTGATTGACTGTGTGTTGACTGTTTGATTGAACTGCTAGTCAGTTAGTTAAATTTCTATATTGATTCTGTTTAACAGAATATATCTTATGGAACTGAAAGTGATGTTATCTATATTGTTTAACATCTGTGATGCAGGGAAACAGGTTGGAGGAATCCAACTGGATTCCTCAACATTTATTTTACTGTTTTCATATATTGTGATATATGATGTGTTATATAATCTGTTATGGATTATGGGTGTTGGAATGATGTTGATCATTTTTATTCGATATTTTAAATATCATAAAAGACCCTGGGATGTAAAAGAATTATTTCAATGTATATTGAAATAATGGGAGTTTATAAAATCAACAGATTTTATAAAAGGAAATATTTCGAAAGTAAATAAAAAGGGAAAAATGTTTTTAAAACGAATAGAGTTTTATAAAAGGGAAATAATTTGTAAAGTGAAGAACTGTTACTAAAAGTAAATCTTTATCAATGAATAGAGATAAAGTAAGGGATTTAATCGATGTTAGTTTAATCGATTAGAGATAAAGTAAAAAGAGTTAATCGATGTTAGTTAATCGATTAGAGATAAAGTAAAAAGAGTTAATCGATGTTAGTTAATCGATTAGTGATAAAGTAAAAAGAGTTAATCGATGTTAGTTAATCGATTAGTGATAAAGTAAAAAGAGTTAATCGATGTTAGTTTAATCGATTAGAGAATAAAGCAAAAGAGTTAATCGATGTTAGTTTAATCGATTAGTGATAAAGTAAAAAGAGTTAATCGATGTTAGTTTAATCGATTAGAGATAAAGTAAAAAGAGTTAATCGATGTTAGTTAATCGATTAGTGATAAAGTAAAAAGAGTTAATCGATGTTAGTTAATCGATTAGTGATAAAGTAAAAAGAGTTAATCGATGTTAGTTTAATCGATTAGAGAATAAAGCAAAAGAGTTAATCGATGTTAGTTTAATCGATTAGTGATAAAGTAAAAAGAGTTAATCGATGTTAGTTTAATCGATTAGAGATAAAGTAAAAAGAGTTAATCGATGTTAGTTTAATCGATTAGAGTTAAAGTAAAAGGAGCTAATTGATGTTAGTTTAATCGATTTGAGTTAATCGAATATAGTTATTCGAATAAAAGCAAATGAGTTAATCGAATATAGTTATTCGAATAAAAGCAAATGAGTTAATCGAATATAGTTATTCGAATAAAAGCAAATGAGTTAATCGAATATAGTTTATTCGAAGAAAGTAAAAGGAATTATCGAATATAGTTTATTCAAAAGGAGTTAAGCGAAATGAGTAAATCAATAGCGTTAGTCAAATAGAGTTAATCCAATAGTGTTAGTCCAATAGAGTTAATTGATAAGAGTTTAATCGAATAGAGTTAAGTGAAAAGAGTCAATCGAATATAGCTTTTCAAAGAGGGTTAAGTAAGGAAGTTAGAAAATGGAATATAAAGTGAACTTTGCCCATTTAAAAGTTAGAAATGTTGTTCAGTTAAGGTCTGAGAGGTAGTTCTACCCCAACTTGATTGGCTTCATTTTTTAACTAAGGAATAGTTAAGGTTCGGCAGTAAAGGAAATGTTTTGAGTTGGCATCGCGATGGTTTGTTGAAACATCTGTCTAAGTCCAATGAAAAAGCTTTGGAAATGTTTTCCAAAGAAGAAACCAGAAATGTTTTCTAATAAAAGAAAACAAGAAATGGAAATGTTTTCCAATGGTAATAACATATATTTTCTAAATTTAGAAAATAAGAAATGTTGAATATAGGGAAACAGGAGATGAAAAATGAACTAAGGAGATGAATGTTGAATAATGTTTGATCGATATAATTTCCATTTGGAAATAATATCGTTGTTTGCACACTTGTTTTTATTCGATAGTTAAATCACAGACTATCGAAGTTTTGACCATTTTAACGTTGTTAATATGGAGAGACCGGTTGGATTATTATCCAAAGAACCACTCTGTATTGGCATAAGCGTTGCGAATCATATATGCCAAAGATAATTGAAGATGGTGTTATGCAAGGGCTATCCTGTTTACAGAATAGTGCCTTCGGTTCATCCTGTTCCTGGATGACTTGTATGGACGGATGTCTGACGGAGTATTTCCAGATGATCACATATATCGATTTCTCCAACTGTACCAAGAGTGGAAGCGGAGAAGGAAACTTCTTTTAGCTAACACATAATGTATGGTTGAGGACGTCAATCGGTGATTTGATGGATTTGAGGATGTGACATTCAAAGTGAATCTGGTGTGATGATAAAGCGTAGTTTCTAGCCTCTCATCCGGTAAATGACAGAAATCGGGCAGGCAGCATGGCTAAGTCGGTCGCACCGAAGTAGGGTGTATAATCACCTGATCTAGAGTTTCATTTACTTCTAAAAATCTATTGTTGATGCTGTCCCATTCGGGAAACGGTTGCTGATCCCAACCGTTGGTGATATACATTCGATACGCTCAAGCGAAATGAGTGATCGGTCATGTGTGGCCGGGTTGCAAGATGTTCTTGTTGAACCCAGTGTATTCCTCTCTAGAGGTACACGAGCGATAGGTGGTTCCATACCTTGTCATAGTTGGAAATCCATTACCCAATACGTGCTTGCGGTTTTGATTGTATACTATATATGTAGAACGTGAGATGAAAGCGTTTCTGCTAGATGATTATATATATACTGTGGTTGATAGACATTATTATAATATCAAAAAGGTTTTTGATATAAAGATATTTTGGATTCTCATAAGGGAAAACCCGTTCCGTTATGCGGCGTGGTCTTATGAGATATCGTTTACCTGCTTGAACTGTTTTAAACTGTTTTACTCACACCAGTCCCATGACTGACCCGGAGTTTATTTTGTTGTTTCCCCTAAACTCTTGGGTGCCTAAATTTGTATGGGCAGTCAAGTAGTCGGGATTTTACAGATACACTTGAAGAGCTTGGATCAGGAGGCTTCAGGATCATATAGCTATAGTTATTTCCGCTGTGTTGTAAGTGCTGTACTTTGATAATGATGTATATTCAAATACAAATGTATATTTCAAAGTTATGTTACATATATTATATGTTATTCGTTCCGCTGTGAGATTCGTGTTACTCTGATGTTGTGTTCTTCTTCTTCTATTCTAAATTTCTATCTTATCTATCCTCACCCTCTAATTTCTTTCATTTTATTTTGTTCTAATGTTTATTACCCCGACGAATCCGATTTTCAAACGTTTGGATTTGGTTTAAATATCAACTCTAGATGATTGGAAGTTGGGTCATCACATATGGTATCAGAGCTGTGGTTAAACCCAACTCAAGGGGTATATTCATTAGTATTAGAGTAACGGAGTAGAAACTCATTAGAGATAGGGTAATTGATACCCTAGAATGAGTTTAAGAGTGTTTCGTAGGTAAGGGCGGTTTTTGAAAATTAAAATAAACCAAAAAGAACATACTTTGAATATGAAGGAAATTGTTTTGGAAATAGTTAAAAATTTGATAGCTTGATAATGGATGTTAAGAATAAGACAAATAATCAAAATAATATTTTGAATAGGCCAGAAAAGAATAGGTGAAAGTTAATGAATTTGGTAGAAAGGATTAAACTAGATCTTGAGGAATCTAGTGATATATATATATATATATATATATATATATGATATTAAGGATGATTTTGAAACTAATTGGGCGTATTTTAGAAATTATTTTGAAATTTAATAAACCATTTTGGGAAGTGTATTTGTTTTGATATATAACTTATGATAAGAGTTCTTGAGTATTTTACTCGACGTCGCGATTGGACAATCGGCATGTGAAGAATTTGAATATACGCCTAGCTAACGGATATACGAAATCTAATACATACTAGATAGATATGGAATCACATTCTAGACACTGGAGGATAATTCTGTTGATGATTCGGACATCATCAGTGATTATTTTCGAGTTTCGAAAATAGGGTGACTGTATGATTCTAATCGAAACGTCGAAAAAAATACTTAAAAGCGTCTACATAAGTGATTGAAATTGTTTGGATTTATTCAAATAAAGTGCTTTGATATGAATATGAAAAAATAAGCGGAATTTATGTAAATTATGTTTTCATTGTTTGTAAAATATAAGCGGAATTGGCAAATGAATCGAGAAGAGTTGGGAATAATTATGAATTTAGAAGATTTGATTGATTTAAATTTAGGAGTTGAATAAAACTTGGAGGTTTGAAATGGGGGAAGAGTGAAATTAAATAGCTTGTAATATTTTATAATTCGAAAACCTTAAATTTATAAACCTTGAATATGATTAGGTAAATAATAAATACCTTGAAGACAAATAGTATGATTTGATTTTAAGATATATTTGAAATTCAATTGTTTAAATATAAATAGGCTAATTAAATAAATTTTGTGAATGCATATAGGATAAAGAAACTAGTATATATGAATCAAGAATGAATGAATGGATGTATTTTCTCTATGATTTAAATTCTTAAATGAGATATTAGAATTTAGAATTTAAAACCAAATTCAAACTTGAAAAAGGATTTTGGGAAATTTTTGTGAAGCAATAATAATAATTATGGTAACTTGTGTTCTTCTCTAAACTTCGTTCCAATTTCGAGGACGAAATTGCCTTTAGGGGGGGGGGGGGAGAATGTAACAACCAAGATTTTTTGAAATTTAATTTGAATTTAATATGAATTGTAAATAAATTTGGAAGGTTCAAATGATTTATGAATAAAATTTTAAGGCTATATTATTATTTTAAAATGATTGAAATTTATTTTTGTGGAAATTAGTTATACCAATTTTGTTTTAGGGTACGTTCGTCGTTAGGCGAATTATTAAAAACGATTTGCAATTCAGTTGCTATAAACGATCAAAATTCGGAATTAAATTATAATTAAACATTCGTTTCAAAAATTTTGTTCAGTTTCTGTTCGCGTAGCCTTAAAATATATTGTATAATTTTTCTGTAAATTTTATTTTGGAAAATAAGCATATTTTTTTTCTAATGTATTTTAGAGTAATTGTGGTCCCTTTTGACACTTTATAGAACAAATCAACCGTTCCACTTTATTACTGTTTTGGGATCGTGGTACATTGTCGTACACGATTTTATTTTTAGTTGTGCTTATTCGCTAATTATATTTATAAAATAAAATAAGAGAAACGCAAGCATGAGAGTAGCAATTAAATAAGAAAATTAGTTCATACGGTAAGCAAGGACAGGGTAAACGCAAACTTCTTGATGCATGCTAATAAAAAAAACACGGTATGTTTATACCTTTAATGCTTGGAACAACCAGACTATATCTTATATACTTGTGTATGCATTCGGGTGTGAGTTGTCTGCACATAAACTTCAAAGGGTACATTTGGTTTCGTTCATGCATATGGAGTTTACATGTGTAGTGAAATAGGGCATTCGGAGGGACATTTGTCCAAGTTTGTCGCACGTGCTATCTCCCATCATTTCTTCCACCCGTTAGTTCATTTCTCCCTACTCCTGAAAGCTTTCGCCATTCCAATTCATAGGAAGTTAGGAACAAATGGACACTTGTCCTTGTTCTGGTTAAGTAGCTCCACACGTGCTCAAACTTCCATCTCCTATTCTTTTCATCTCCTTCATATTCCACCTTTCCCAGAGAAAAGAAACTCCTCCCCTTACTTATACAAGCTTCCGCCATTTCATGGGAAAAAAGAGAGTAAAAGAATGAAACCGTGAAACTGTGTACACCTCTAACTCCCTCTTGTAACATGCGTTCCCCTTTCCATTTTCAGCCTTCCCCATCTCATCTCCCACCGCATGCTATACTCCTCTCCACATCTCCTGTGCATGATTCCCCTTCTCTATTAAAGCACATCCTGCCCTCTTCTTGAACTCATCCACCTGCAATCCCTGAAATCATCTTGCTCCTCTCGCCCGAAAAAAAATCCACCATTCAATAAAATAAAAAAAAGGCTTACTTTCATTTTTCCAAAAAGACAAAACACTCTCAGAAAAACCCATTTTGATAGTAAAAGAAACAAGTCCATATATGCCTGCGCATAAGGCCTTTTGACCGGGTATGGATCCATTTTTTTTGTATATATCATCGTGCTGCTTGGACAAGGGGCATGCATGGAAGATATGAATTGTTGCATGGGAGATCATGTAAATGCGTGCTGTAAAGTGGCCGGGAGATTGCTGAGCTATGTGGACTTTGGCTAGCATCAGGGCAACGTTAAGTGGAGAAGGCGTAACAATGAAAGGAATGAGACGAAGCTACTGTTTTACATACAAGTCCATCCAAAATGTACAATTGCATGTTTCGGAGGGTTTGCATTTTTGCTTCCGGTTATCTTTGCACGTTTGGAACCTCAGATTTGTCTCTTGTGCCGATGAAAGGGGTGAGAACATCTAAATTTAATTTTTAATTTAATTAGTACTATAAAACTTGGATTTTATGGTTGTATTGGTGGACGTGATACCGTGTGTTGACAACTAGCAGTAATTGGTTGCATATATGTGCATTTTGAGGTAATGCATTTTGAAAATGGATGCGCATCGTTAATTAAAACTGCATATTGATATGCGTTATTTTTAACGTGAAAATATTGGTTACATGAATATGGATGGAGTAATTTGTCGATAACATGTCTATTATTGAGATGGTTGCCGATATGATATAGGTATCAAGGCCTGTTAGTGTATAATGCGTGTTCACAAATTATTGTTGTCTGCATGTAAGAAATGAACGCATAAAATGATTGTTGAATATGTAAATATGCATATGTACTAATGTCGGCGATTTTTTTTAATAATTCCTTAATGTTAATTAAAGGCGATTTATGGGTTAAAATGACATTCGAATGATTATGGAATATTTTATCGTTTAATAATGTTTATCGAGTCAAAATGTTATTTGATTCGATAATATTTTATTAATTAAGTAAAAATTTATTCTTTAAATAAATTTCTAGTTAACCTTTTGTTTAATGATTTTGAATTTAATTATAAGGTGTTATTAAAATGGTTTATTAACTAAGTTATGTTAATAATGTTTAAATATTGAATGAAATAAGGGTTAGAGTTGTACTTGTGAAAAATGGTAATTTGATTTGGAAACAAATTAATATGCTATTATCATGTAACTAATTTTGTAAGTACATTGAATTAGAATTTTCGATTTGAACTGTGTTACAACGTTAATTGTTGAATTGTTGAAAAAATTAGGCAAACTCGAAATTTGATTTTTTGAAATCTAATATGACTTCAGATAATAATTTGAAATAATAATAGGAAATTGTTTGGAAAGATACGTAAGGTTGAATTATTTAGTTATGGAATTGTATATAAGTGTAGATAAATATTTATAATAATATATTATAAATGGCATTGAATAATAATTTGAATTTGAAGTTAAATAAGAACTGAAATTGAAGTTTAGGTTAACAAGTAAGTCGTTCCGTTACTAGTTTTGGAACAATAAACGGGGTGTGTAACTAAGACAAGGGATGTAGCAACCAGTACGCTGAACTTAACTGGCCAACGTTTACTTATCTAGTCTGGTAAAGGAGTGAATTGAAAGTGAAACTCAAACACTGTGAACGATAACTATAATAAACAATTGTCAATTTAAAATTTTGTTTCAAATGCGATAAAGGAGATCTTTAGATATTTAAAATATGTTCTGTAGATAATGGCTAATACTATTTGACGAATTAAATGATAGAAATATCGTAATTCCGCTTATAGTATCAGTTTAATATAGAAACATACAATGGATACAAGAAGTTTCGATTTCTAACCAAATCGTATATCTATTATAAATCATTGAATTTAACTTCAAATGATATGATTATAACTTTGTTTTACCAAGTAAAGTATAGGTTAATTATGGAAGCTAATGCGGAACTAATTAAGCGAATGGAATAAATAAGTTGAATGTATTTGAAATTGATTTGAATCAACTTGATATATTGAAGCCAATTATACGCTTTTGAATGTGAATATAGATTCCGGTCATCGGCAATGGAAAGGGAACAATTCCAGTTTGATGTATTGTATATTTATTTAGGTTTTAAATCATTTAAAACAAAGTATGTTGATTTTTTTTAAAAAAAAAAAATTAGTTGATTTAAAAAGGATATGTATATGTTTAAATTATTCTATTCGTATGCTTCTTCAAACTTTAAATATGGTAAGTAATTATTTCAACCATTTCTATTTTAAAATTTTCAAAATTTATATATAAACTAGTTTATAACAAATTTATTATTTTTCAATCATTTTATTTAAATTATATTGGGATTGTTCTTTTCCTGAAACCTTTGATTCGAATGCAATTAACCCTTTTTTGAATGAAGGCAACGAGCTGTATTAATGAAATAGCGATAACCTTGATCTTTGATTTATAAGTGATGATTGGAAGTAAAGCGTTAAGAAATAGAGAACTATTCGAAAGTATATAAGCGATCATTCTAAATTTAGATTGAATTTAGTTGAGTATACATATGATAAAAAGAACTTAAATCAAAATATGGATTTCATATGAATCGCTGATTATTTGGAAGGACCGGGATCGGAATTTAATTCTCGAAAACCATTCCAAATAACTGTATGACGAAATAAATGAAGACATCAAAACGGTGATTGAAGACCGTGGTTCTTTACATCAGACGGGTTGCTTGTTGATTAGTTTCTTTACTGACTAGCTATAGTAGAAAAGATGACCCTATTACCGGAGTGGTAGGAAACCCGGTCGCATTTGTAGAATTTTCGGATTGCAAAGGCCTCCGCACTATAACTTGAGTCGTGAAATAAGGCGCCTTCGGCTTCGTTCGAACCTGGAACGAACTCGTATGGATGTGTATCTGACACTGTATCTTATAGTTTATTAACCGATTATTACTGAACTTGTTTTATTGGTGATGGGAATTTATTCCTTCGACCAAAAGTTATTTGGTCAGTGATTGTCAGTTATAGATTATTAAATGGTAGTGTGGCATGCGAAGTGCTGCAGTTGAATGAATGATCAAAACATGGCTTAGTGTAAGAGCGTAGCTTTGCGGTACGAAACCTCGCGAAACTCACAACCCGGATTGATGGTAAACTAGCGGTTAGGTTGTATACATAATCTCTAGTGAAAAATCGAAAGCTGCGGCGGTAGATCTACCTCAAAACCTGAGGGAATAAAGTTTATATGATGTCTGGATGAAAAACCGGGTTATATACTTTTGTGTTATATATTCGGTGTCCGTTGTTTGGATGTTAACCGGGAAATACTTAGCTTCGTGTCCTCGATTGATCTTTCGTGCCAGGAACCATCTTGTTGGAAATCCAATAACCAGTACGAGCCTCTCACTTTGTTTGTAAACTATATATGTAGGCATAGTAACTATGCATGCTAGATTCATAAATTTATTTGCAAAATGTTTTAAAGTGTTATTAACAGTAATAGTACACACCGTCGATATATATTATTGATTTGGCAAGGGTAAAACCTGTCCATGTGTGCGCTTGCATTTGCATTTTGTTTCGTGTGTTTGGGGCGAGAGCCTTATAATAGTCTCATTTTTTCGAAAATCATGTACGACTTATGCACTGGTGATCATAGGAGTAAACTCGTTCTGTATTATACGGCGTGATCCTATGATTTACCTTAATGTAAAGTAAAATGTTTTATGTTCTCACACTAGTCCCATGACTGACCTAGAGTTTATTGTTCTTTCCTGAACTCTGGGTGCCCACATATTTCACACGGGCAGCAGTAGTTTAGTTTTACATTTATGGATCCTAGAAGTAAGATTCGGAGCATCTTTGGATTGGAGCTTTGAGCTATAGTTGTTTCTTCCGCTGTATTTATTTTCCGCTATATATTTTATCGTAACTCTGATAGTATAAAACTTTGTTGTAATCGAATGTTGTGTAATAAAAGTTCGTTTTATTCTGTTCTAATGTTTATTACCCCGACGAATCCGATTTTCAAACGTTTGGAGTTGGTTTAAATATCAACTCTAGATGATTGGAAGTTGGGTCGTCACAGGATGGGTGAACATGAGTAGTTATTCAGGAGGTGAGCAAGAGGTCATTCAATGTATTACTTATATGTACTCTATTGTTTTTTGATGTTCTATAGTATGGGGCTTTTTAGTACTTCAATCTCAGAGATAGTTCCAAATAAGTTGTTATCACTTGTATGACTCTACTTTATTATGTTATATAGATCTGTTACTTTGATGCTTATGGTTAATTACCACCTATTAACTCACCCGCATATTCTATATTAGTTATGTTACATTATTGTATTGTGATCAATATTCTGTGATACATACAATAGGTTTTCGGGTTGTTTCTTTCTACTTAACCTTGATGATCATCTTACATTGGCTGAGCACCACTATAGTGCACTATTTGGGTGTTGAAGGTGTAGGGTAGTCATCATAGAGGCAAAGCTGGCAGAAGTTGAAGTCACTTAGTACAGTTGTTGTAATGACTCGCAAGTTCGAACGTTTTAAATTTATGTTATAACCGATGTTTAACTTAAAGTTTTAATTAGCAATTAAATATTAGTTAAAACCGATTCACTAATTTCATTTGACTCCTTTTAGTTAATTAATATTGCTCGTAAATCCATTTTGTAAACTTGTAAACAATAATAAATGGTTCAGATTTAAATGAAAATCCGAATCGTATAATAAAATAATATTTCAATATAGAAAATATCATTTTTTTAAATTATCTCAGAATTTGACGAAATCAGTTTCATTGGATCTAGAATTGTAAATTGTTGTAAGGTCTATTTTTTTTTGCTAATTGAGCGATCCATTGATCGTGCGAACTTGAAACATTTTACGAAAATTAGAGAGAAAAGAGAAAAAAATATAAGTGAAGGAAATTTAAAAATAATCAAAGAAAAGAAGATAATATAATAATAAAAGAAAACGAACACATATCCGAGAATATAATGTGCATCCTTTTTCCCCTTTATTTCTAAATCAAACACTTTTCTTCTTCCTAAAAATCATCTCTTCTTCTACTTCGCACTTTAGATCTCGTTTTTATGGAACCCAAAGCCTTCAAAACCCAATCCAATTTCCTCTTTTTTCAAATCAAACCACGACCACATCTCATTGCCCCTATTTTACTCACCGCCGACAATCATGCCCTACATATCGCAACGACCCTCACTCCCATGACCAAAGCCACCGCTCGACGACGATCCTCTGCCCCATCACGCGAACCCGCGTTCCCTCAAAACCGAGCCAATTTCCTTCCTTCTGCAGCACCAGTCCCTTCACTATCATTGCCCAGTTCCAATCATCGAACGCTCCAACAACCTGAAAATAAACCCTTCGATATCACCAGCAACTTCGCCAGTCACTGAGCCCAGCCTCTGGCCAGTCAAAAGTACTTCCCTCTCTATAAGAAAGACAAACCTATTTCAATTTGATTTATCTCCTTGTAACTTGTAACTTGTAACACCCCTAAGTCCCACATCGTGGAAGCCTGTGTGAAGTGGGTACTTATATAGTAGAGCCCATCTCTTACTAACGCCGAGGCCTTTTGAGGAACAAAACCCCAAACCTATACGGTGGCTAAGTTGGGGACAATATCTTGCATGAACAGAGGTGCGGGATGTTACAGTGGTATCAGAGCCAATACCCAACTGGAATTGTGGCTCGTGTGTGGACCACTATGCCTGGGTGAGGTGTTTGTGAGCCAACGGGAACGTTGGGCTCTTTAGGAGGGGAGAATGTAACACCCCTAAGTCCCACATCGTGGAAGCCTGTGTGAAGTGGGTACTTATATAGTAGAGCCCATCTCTTACTAACGCTGAGGCCTTTTGAGGAACAAAACCCCACACCTATACGGTGGCTAAGTTGGGGACAATATCTTGCATGAACGAAGGTGCAGGCTATTACATAACTGTCATTGCTCGCATGTCCAAGATTTATCGCTATCTAGAAAATATAGTGTTTATGTCCATTTTAAATCATTCCTAGTACCATTAAAATCGACAAAAGGTGATATTTCTCATTCACGGCTTGCATTTTTACGTTAAGTGAATAAATATTGATTGCAATGTCCAATCAAATGTTTGCATATATAAGATATGTTAGCATTTATTTATAATTGTGTCATGTTGATACGAATGTATGTTAGAACATGAACTATATGCTCACGTGCGACGCTTGATTTGTTATGCATGATATTGACACAATATCATTTTGTTATGTGATGTTTTGTTTATGTTTGTATTGTAATGTCTCGAGCATGCGTCCCTCGAACATGTCTGAGAGCCGCTCCAGGTCTTGAGCATGTGACTCTCGAACATGTATGAGAGCCGCTCCGAGTCTCGACCGCGAACCGCTAAGACCTCACGAACCGCCTGGACCTCACGAACCGCCTGGCCACCTGTGGGCCGCCTGGACGTCACGAACCGCTTGGACACCCACAAGCCGCTTGGACACCACGAACTGTGAACCGCGAACCGCGTGGAAGCAGTAGCTACACATGGATTTAGCCCTATTCTTTAGGCTATTTTCACTCCAATGGACATGGATCAACTTACATATAGCACGACTTAGAGAGGATTTCTCCACATTTGCCACCTCATTTCGAGATTTTTGGGATGCATGCCATGTGTCCCGTGAGCCGGTACCAGAAAAAGGCTATAAATACACCATTCGAAGGAATTTTGAAAGATCTTTGGGGACTAACTCTTCATGGATTCTACCATTGCGTAAACACAAGGACATTGTGTCTCTCAAACTACATTAACATGAGGATTTCATGTATAAATTCATTCTCTCTTTATCTACTTTCTTACGAATGTACTGATTTCTCTTGTAATCTTTCAGTATAAATAAAATATTATAAAGAGGACGTAGGCTTGGATTGAGCCGAACCACTATAAAAATCTCGTGTGTCTCCTGTTATCTGTTTTTTCTGTACTCTGTGATCTATGATTCTCAGGACGTAAAATTACATTTGGGTGTTAGTACCGAATTTTGGTCTAACAGTTTGGCGTGCCAGGAAGGGGGCATACGACATCTTCTTTTTCTAGCTTGGAAGGAAGCAGATTATTTGGCTATTGGATCAATGGTGGCCAAAAGGAAGAAAGACAGAACCTTCTCTCGTACTGAGGATGTCAGTATTGAAGGCGCAAGGAATGAGGATCGTCAGCAGGCGTCCTCTCATCGAAATCCATTGGCATACTTGACCAGAGATGAAATGGATGGCGTCATCGCTGAAGTGAAGAGCCAGATGGCAAGGCATGACGATCTCCTAAGGAAGAAATAGGAGATAATCAACGGATTCTTCGCTCGGATGGATGGAAGTTCAGGCAACGTTCAACTCACTAGAAATAGAGCTACTGAAGCGGCTTGCATAAGCCACCACGATTAGGTTGGGTCGAGCCCAGCGACCCACGACCCGCCAACACCTATGCTTGGGGGTAACCCCCTCTCTCTTGGACATTATCAGACTCGACCCTCTTCAGCTCTGGTTCAGATGGACAACAGGGCACCTACTTCAACTCAACAGCAACAGGAGGCGGCTCGTGACCGAGACCCAGGTCCGGATCGGATCAGGTCCCTCAACCCGCGACCCGCGGTCCGCGACCCCCTGATAGCGGCTCACCTGCAGCTTCTCATTCTCTTGCTCACAACGTTGGGGGCACTTCATCGATTTAAGCAATCTGCAATAACTTTTTGAAGGCAATTGACTAGTAGATCTGATTTAGCACCTCTCGAGAGGTCATACCTCTCAGAATGATGTATCCAACGTCAATCTCACTCCATTCACTCAGGAAATCAGAAATTCCCGCAATCCCTCGGATATCAAACTTCTAGATCTGGAGCCATACAACAGCAAGACAGATCCTGTCGTGCATCTAATGTGCTACAAACGACATATGGAAGTTCTGTCGACATCGGAAAACGTCATAGTAAAATGCTTTCCTCTCTTTTTAATCGACATTGCTGCTATATGGATTCGACAGCTAGCACCGGAACCGATCAGCAGTTGGAACATGTTGGTCACTCGCTTTACTGAATAGTTTCGGGTCCATATCGCTAGACCCCAGAACATCATGTTACTCACTTCGATCAAGCAGAGGTCTGAAGAAACTCTGCGCTCATTTTTGGAGAGATTCAAGGCTGCAATAGCATCCGTTGATAGACCTGAACCATCTATGGTATGGACGGAGGCAGTACCAGTGTTTTGGACACATCGGACTTCAAAACATCTTTGCACTGAGACCCGCCGCGAGATCTCAGCAAATTCAACTTTGAAGCGGATAGATTCCTGCATGAGGAAGACTATTCTCGATGTCAACATACTTAAAGCCGGAGCACCGTCTGATTCTGGAAAAGGCAATGACAAGGGAAAAGGAACGACCGCTCCTAAGAACGGAAACAACTTTCAGCCCCGGAGAGGGCCTCGATATGAAAAATACACTGAACTCAGTGCTCCATTGATCGACATTTCCATGGACACGAATGGTGTTATTACCTATCCAAAGCCTTTTAGAAGGGAGCCATTGTAGAAAGAACGCAATTATAGAAAACATTGCGTCTTTCATGACATAGACGGTCATGATACAAATGACTGTAGGCACTTACGAGATCCGATTGAGGAATAGGTTAGACGTGGAGAGCTACCTGAGTATGTGAAACAACCAATAGCGCCTGCACCTACGCTGCTACCCCCTGCACCAAGGGGAGGAAATGGTCCTAGATTGAGCTCTCGTGGGATCATCATCAACTAATCTGAATGATATCAGTTTGAATTTTCTGCATTTCTTAGGATTTGAGATTTATTTTTGTTTTCTTTAGGTTTTCGATTGGCTAATTCGGAGTACACACGTGCAGGGTTAGGATGTAGGCCCAAAGCATGCTCTGGATTCGATGACAAACCAATCAGGATTTGCTTTGGTTTTGTATTTTGAATTGAATAGGGCAGGGCTTTCCAAGCATGGATTATGTTTAGTGGATTTAAGTATCTTGTCAGGATGTGGCAAGATCCTCAATCTCGGTTAAAGTATGGCTTATACTTATTTTGGAACACTAGGTGTGGATCACGCCTATGATTGGACTATCTTGTCAGGCTGTGGCAAGTACGACTCTCTCTGGACATGAGTATGGATGGTGCTCAAATTGGAAACTCGGGTAAGGATTACGCTCAGTTTGAACTTTCAAGTATGGATTATGCCTAAAAGGTTAGGTCCCTCGCCAGGAATTGGTAGGATAATTTGAACGTTTCTTGAGTATGGTTTGTACTCAATTGGATGCCTAAGCATGGTTTATGCTCAGAAAGGTTAAGAAAAGCTGTCAAGAATTAACACATCTGTTCGCCTTTTTTTCTTTGCAAGTATGGATTATACTTGCACTTGGCGAGCCCGACATGACCCTAGATTTCTGGGAATATCCAGAACACATCTTCCTTCAACCAGTAAGATATGTTCTGAGGGGAAAAATGTTGACACACTTTTTAGTCAAAGCCGTCACACATGGAATCTATGGATAGCATCGCGCTCAGGCATGGTAAACATCATCAGAAGACACAGAGCGATTTGGTTAAAGTCGCAACATCACCGTAAATTGTCCCAAAACTCCTATCAGACAACCTTTTTTGGGCCCGAAAACAGCAACTACGGTGCTATGCACAAGGAACTCTTGTAGCACTCTGAACTAGCTTCAGGTACATCTTTTGCTTGGCTCAATCCGCCTTACAGTTTGAAAGTTACTCCCGTTTCCATGAATGCATGAAGAAGTATAGGAACTCTCGGACCCCAGTTTTCGGGTCCCGGCTCTCGGGCCCCAGATCTCGGACCTCGGCTCTCGAGTCTCGATCATGAGAGCCGCTCTGGGTATCAAGCATGCGGCTCTCGAACATGTCTGAGAGTCGCTCCGTGTCTCAAGCATGCAGCTATCGAACATGTCTGAGTGCCACTCCGGGTCTCGAGCGTGCGGCTCTCGAACATGTCTGAGAGTCGCTCCAGGTCTCGAGCATGCGACTCTTAAATATGTTTGAGAGCCGCTCCGAGTCTCGACCACGAACCACCTAGACCTCACAAACCCCTGGCCATCCGCGATCCGCTTGGACCTTACGAACCTCCTGGCCACCCACAAGCCGCCTGGACCTCACGAACCTCCTGGACACCCGCGAGCAGCCTGGACACCACGAACCGCCTGGAAGCAGCAGCTACACATGGATTTAGCCCTATTCTTTAGGATATTTTCACTCCAATGGACATGGATCAACTTACACATGGCATAGCATGACTTAGAGAGGATTTCTACTCGTTTTCCACCTCATTTCGAGATTTTTGGGATGCGTGTCGCGTGTCCCGCGAGCCGGTACCAGAAAATACTATAAATACACCATTCGAAGGCATTTTGAAAGATCTTTAGGCACTAACTATTCATAGCATCTACCATTGCGTAAACATAAGGGCATTGTGTCTCTTAAACTACATTAACATGAGGATTTCATGTATAAATTTATTCTCATTCTCCTCTTTCTTACGAATGTACTGATTTCTCTTGTAATCTTTCAGTATAAATAAAAGATTATAAAGTGGACGTAGGCTTGGATTGAGCCAAACCACTATAAAAATCTCATGTACCTCCTGTTATCTGCTGTTTTATGTACTATGTGATCTGTGATTATGAGGACTTCAAATTGCATTTGAGTGTTAAAACCGAATTTCGGTCTAATAGATATATAGATAGAAAATTATATATGCACGCCATTGGTCAACAAAAACTATTTTCTGAAATTTTATAAGTATGTATCTATTTTGAAATTTAATTCAATTTTTTTTGTTTATATTAAGATTTGAAATGTTTTAACTTGAATTTATGAGTTTACATAAAAATGATTTAATGAAGGATTTAATATGATTTTTCTAAATTGGATTTGTCGTTTGAAGATAATATTTTTTTGAAACAAGTTATAAGTATGTTTTTATTTATCAAATTAATTTTGATATTAATTTATATTTTAAGTTTAAATTATTGTTTCAAATATTTAAACTTGAATTATAAATTAAAATGTAACTGATTTGATGAATGGTTTTGATTACATTTAAAAACCAGGTGTATTGTTTTGAAAGTTAATATAAAAATTTGATTGAAGATTTTAAATGGTTTAAATTATAAATTTGGTTGATTTAATTGAATGCGAAGATTTGAGTCAATCGACATAATAATTTTATCAAAATTTATTGGTTTAACTGATTTAAATGATAAAATTTGAAACTTTGAAGAATTGATTTAGGTAATAAAACTTAACACTTGAATTTGAATGTTGGTAAACAAATGAAATGAAATGAATTTCGAACTTATATTTCAAACCAACTTGAAGTTTATGGTTTAAAATTGGAATGGAAGTGTAATCTTGCTTAAACACTTTGTTTTAAAAATTGAAATTTATATTATTTGAGTTTTAAATTAATTGAATTGAAAATCGAAATCTTAAAATGTGGATATTTGGTTCGAATTGGATTATTTATTTAAAATTAGATTTATTTTATATTAAATTGCCTTTTTTAAACCACTTTCTCTTTCACTATTTATTTTGATAACCGAAAATATGTTTTTCAACTACTTTAATAAAACTATTTTATATATTTAACTATTGTATATCTTATACTATTTTAATCAAACTTTCATAAGCTAAATTTAATTATATATTTAATAACTACTAAATAAACTATTTTATAGTTGAAGTTTCATAGCCTTCAATGGGGACTAGGGCTCCCCTCCTTTTTCTCTAATTTTCTATTGATTTCATCACTCGCTTTCATTCTTCCCCCTCTAGCTTCCCAAACAAGTTCTCCTCCATTTATCCTCTTTCCTACCCACTAGCTTTTCCCTTGTGGTCTATGTTTGCTATCCCTCCTACCAGCAGTTGTCCCTCTCCTTTTCTTTGCCAAGTCCTTTCTCACCAGCTAACCTTCGCTCTACAATTGATTTATCCACTGAGTTCGCTTTGAATACTTCATATCTGGTTTTAGTAGACTGTGGGTGTTCGCTCTGGTGACTCTTCCTCAGTCCCCTCTTCTGTCTTTGTTAGCATTGGTTGGTACAATGACCCTCTGAAAGGAAGGCCCTTTTTAGGGTTGTGAATTGTGCAAACAACATGCTGGAGATTCACTGTTTGTCTATCGTTTTGTTAATGAGGTAAGTTGGGGTCTTACTGGTTGTTTGTTTGTAATTTATACTTTCTATGTTCGAATTTTTACGTTTGTAGTTGTTTCTTGGTGTATTGTCTTGGTATGATTGACTGTGGAGTCTGATCTTGGCATGTTTGGGAGATTTTCTTGGTGTTAGCACCTTTTGCTGCTGGCAATTAGTGTAAGCCTTGATGGTAATTTCCTATGGTGACTCCTCACATTGTATGCGAGTGAGTGGTTTAAGTTGATGTGAGAATTCTGGCTTTTTTGTAGCTTGTACTCCTCTTAGTGCAATCCCTTATTGAGGAGGTTTTACCAGTTCTTTATTTGGTAACCGTCTTTTTTGTGGGGTTGTGTTAGTGATAGTTGGAGATGATTAAGGTTTTTGTGAGTAGTGTAGTTTTGTGGAGGTGAGATCGATGGTAGTGATTATTGGAAGTGAACTTTGTTGTGGTCGGTCGACTTATGCTGTGCTACTGCGGTTTAAGTCAAGTTCAAGATTGTGTCTTGATTGCTTGTTTGTCCATGCATAGCTTGTTAATTTTTAGCTTTTATGGGACTGCTTGTAGCATGTAACTCTTACAGCCTTGTCTTGTGTTGTATTGTGTTATCTTTGAGTATTGTAACTTACACATGTCTAGCTTGCAATGTTTTGTACTTGATTATCTCCCAGCGTGGAGATTAAACCTTTCAATTTTAGCTTGTATCTAAGGCAAAGAAAATGTCTATAGCAGATAGACAATCTGCCTATCACTTATATTATCATATGCTCATTATTTTTTGTAATGGAAAAAGTGTTACGAATCAGTATAAAAACTGGTTGGTCTTGCCAAAAAAAATCAATTATGTTATACAAAATTTGACCATTATATATTTAACTATTTTAAATAGAGGTATATATGTCTAATCCGAGAAATTAAGTCCGAAATGATTGAGTATAAAGATCCAATTGATAACAATATTAAGAATAAGGAATCTAAAATGGAATGTGAAGTTTTGATAATGAATTGATTTATAAGTATAAAATTTGGAATTTGAATTGATATCAAATAATAGAATCGGTTTGGGAAATTAATAAATAAAATCAATACTTGAAGTTAATGTTTTATGATATTGGAATATGATTTCAAATTTCGTGACCACGATGTGAAATAAGCATTCAGTTGTTAAAGAGACCAGAGTTTGTATTGTCATACTCTCTTCTAAAACCTATACCACTTTAACAACTATGCGCATAGTGGAGAATCTTGAATGAAGTAGGATGGATTTAGCGAACGATTAATGGATTGAAGAAAGAGAGAAATGATTGGTAGCCTTGACCTTCGGTCATAATTAAAATGACTAAAACAAGAGCTATACAATGACCAAGTGGATTGGCCATCCCTATTGGCAACACTTCTTCATGTTGTTATTATCTCTTTTTTCGGTCTAATTGATTTGATTTGATGTACATCCTCGATTTATATGAATGTTGACTGAGATGGGCGATAGTTGTGGTTATGCGTTACCACCAATCTGAGAGTGCAACAGGTAGAATCATGTCCTGGTTATTGCCTCGTGTGCTTTGTCTTATTTATCCTGATTGAGCCCCATACGATTTTAATTTAGTATTGTTTTCTATGGAGTTCCCTCTAATAGCACCAGCGCAGTGAATTTATGGTGTTGTATAGACTACAATACTTATAAATGGTGTACGGGTAAAAATATAATCCTTCTTATGTTATTTTCAATAGTATATTTACCGTAAATACTATTATATTAGCATACTGTATTATATGTAAATAGTTTAACGAGTCCTTAAAGGATGGAATCCTAAACATCCTTTAAGTTATTGTGTATTTCTTTAAACATTTCAATTGATATTGAATTACTTTCTTAAGAATGTTAGTCCTTACTAGAGTATTTTGTATTACTTTATGTTGGGGTCGTACTGAGCATTATAGTTTCGAGATGTCACCTTTTAGAGCTAGAGTCATGTACCGCACTTCTATTCATTTATTTTTGTCATTTGTTTATGTATTAACGAAATCCTATGTATTAAACTTCCATCATATTTATTTATGTAAACTTTGATATATCATATTCTTTTTATTCCTCTATGAGATATGTTATTGTTTTTGTTTGTAATTCTATGATTTGATTCTTATTAAACCCCATAGCAATAACGATTGGCTGTTTTGAACCATTCGAGTTGGTTTTATTATCAACTTGAATGGTTGGAAATAGCAGGTCATTATAGTTGGTATCAACGATTTGGTTTGATCAAAACCTTAGCTTATAGGGTTTAAACCCATCAGAGATGGGGTGGTATTACCCCAGAAGGAGTGGAATCGTGATTAAAATCATTCTTAAGAGAGTGTATTTTGAAAAATAAATTGTTTTAAAAATTAAATCTTGCCCAAAATCCATCTTTCTTCATAGATTTCTCTTCGATTAGGTTTTTCTTAGGTTCAAATCTCGATCTTATTCTAATTCTATCTTTGAGTTCTCCAAGATCACTCGAAGGAATGTAAGTATAAATTTATTGTGAATTAATAACTTAGTTTATCAACATTTGAATTTGAAACAAATGTTTTGAAATTGCCATAGTATAAAATGACCTTAAGGGAAAATTTTGACATTAATAAATGGATTTGCAAAGTATTTGTAAAAAGATTTTGTGTTTCAGAACTTAACGATGTTATACTAAGGAAACCTAGAAAAACAAGATCTATAAAATAATATTTTGTAAATAAATGGCTTGATTGTTTATTACGTTCATAAATTTATAGATTCATAAATTCATAAATTGCAATAGTTCGTAAAATCCCACTATGAGATAATGTCTAATTTATAGAATTTTTCTTGATTGTTTATTACGTTCATAAATTTATATGAAATAATTAAAGATATAATTTCCTGGTACAAGCTAATTATTTTTGGCAAGGCCGGTTGGTTTTTAAAGTAATCTGTAACACTTATCATTATAACAAATAATAATTACAAAAATAACAGGAGAATGACAAATTACCGACCTACTACTATCGATTTTTAAGGTTGTCCATCCACAACAGACGGTTTTTATAGCGGACTGTCCACTTCAACTATACGAGCTAACAACACTGGAGCTAAACCAAATAGTCTAGACTATAAATTTCCCTACTCCGCATAGGGAGTGAATATCACACTGCACACCATGTAAGGAAGCAATTTTGAATACAATTAACATGTTTAATGAATTACATAAGGGCACGCAGTCCTAAACAACTAGGAACAACAGAGTCAAGTTACATATAGTCACTCAAAAAATAGCAACAACAAGACCTAGTGATAGAATAAACAAACACTAACCATCACATGCTTCCATCTTTGCATAGGCGATTCCATCTTGAGAAAACATAAATTACCAAAACTACACATCACCTGAAAACATACACTCTTGTTATATTAGCAGTGAGAGAACCCAAAAGCACAGAGGGACATGAAGCAACTTAAATCATCACTGAAAATGCAACAAAGCTTATACAACCCTAGGATGAATGAAAAATGTGAGAAAATAAACATAGTTTTATAGCACAAGGCCACTACCACTTAACCTGGAAAGAACTTCACATAATTTTAGAGAGCGTATTAGGATATAATTACTCATAATATGGGATTCCTTGAATTTGAATATTTATGAATGTGAACATAACTAAAAGTATAACTTGATTTAGTAAATAATTAATAAATAATCAAAGGAAACCAAAAGTGCTCCTAAAATTTAAGTGTCAAGGGGTCCTCTATTTGGTTCTTTTGTGGCTATGACAGAATTGTCAATGTGATATGTTGCTTAATATTACAAAACTATCACTTAATTTCAATAATGATTACATTTTTACTTTAATGGCTATCACATATTTATAAAATAATACCTTTTAAGTATAAGCTAAGGTCTACAATTTCAACCATGATTTAGCAGGATTATTCAATTTTTAATTTCCATGTTTTTCGATAAAAATGGCTAGAAGTATCAAAGAGTTATTATTTAGGACCTATCATTCACGACCCATATCAAATGAAATTAAAATTAAAATTAAGCGATAACTAGTTATATGACATAAAAATTATTTAGAAAAATTACACTGAAAGTGAAAGTAAATGTAAGGCAACTACTACATCATTTTTATGGCTTCATCCTTAAAATTGGATTATTAGTCCAGGGAAATGGTAGGGTTATATATGTTTAACATTTGTTATACATTGATTGTACATCTTCTCAAACAATAATTTCATAAAAATAAATTTTATTTTCACTTTTTCGAAATCGGTTTTCCTAAGTTTTGAAAAACTAAGTGTTACTAACTTTTACAAACCTGTCGTTCATTTGATTTCATTAATACTGAGAATGCCCAATATTGCAATAAAGTTTTTTCCATGGTTTAAGTAAACTATGATCACTCAGTTTTATAAAATTATGCTTAATTAGTTTTTCTAGCCCAGTACACTTAGGTTTATAGACTCACAGGTTTCTAAAGCTAAGAGCACTTACTTAGTTTAGGACACCTGGGAAAAATCGATTTTCAAAAACAGAGTACAGTTAGTTCCAAAAACTATGTATAAAATATCAAATTTGTTATAATATACAAGTTACTTTAGAAAAAATGATGCACTTATGATAAAAATTCAATAGAAAAAGAAGAGTTTCAAATATTTTTATTTGACTTCAAGATTGGAATATCGAAAATGTAAATATTTTGGACATACACCTAGCTAATGTAACGACCAGGATTTTCGAACAATTAATTTTAAAATAGTTAATATTGTTTTAAATATCTAGTTGATAATATAAATGAATTTTTATATTGATTTATCGATTTAATAATCGAAATACGATTTATCTCGAATATTTATAATTTTCGTAATATGGAGATTCGAAATATTTGAATTCAAAAATTTAAAACCAAGTCAAAATCAATTCAGATAATTAATCGAAATCTATTTAAATAGAAACAACAACAATAATAATTATTTATTTTTAAGGGATAAATTGTTTTGAATTTAATTTATACAACAACAACAACAAAGCCATATATCCCAAACAAGTTAGGGTTGGCTAGATATGGAACCCAAAATTAAAATAAAATAAAATTAATAATGATGATAATAATATATATATAAAGGCTTTAAAATAACCAAACAAATAAAAAGTCGTCTGATAAAGGGATTTTTTAAAATAATAATAATAAGTAAAAAGGTTCAATAAAAGTGAAATAAAATCTAAAAGAGTAATAAAAAGTAAAAAGGTTCAGTAAACGTGAAATAGAGTCTAAAAAAAACCTAAGGTTCTGGTACATGGATTGCCAATTTTCATGCACTCCTATCAACTACCAGCTCTTCCGATAAACTCCAGTTACTTAAATCTCTCTTTATTATCTCCTCCCATGTCATTTTAGGTCGACCTCTACCTCTTTTTGGGCCTTCGGCGCGGCCTAGAATTCCAACGCGTACAGGTGCATCGTATAGTCTACGTTGGATATGTCCAAACCATCTCAAGCGGTATTGGAATAACTTCTCTTCAATAGGTGCAACTCCAAGTTTTTTGCGAATATCCTCATTTCTAATCCGATCTCGTCTGGTATGCCCACAGCTCCAATGCAGCATCCGCATCTCTGCCACGCTTATCTTTTGGATGTGTTGCCTCTTAGTAGGCCAACATTCTGCACCATATAACATTGTAGGCCTGATTGCTATCCTATAGAACTTTCCTTTAAGCTTCTGAGGAATCTTCCGATCACAGAGAATGCCAGATGCTAGTCGCCATTTCACCCATGCTGCTTGAATTCTAAAACTAACATCCCTATCAATCTCTCCATCAAACTGCAACATAGATCCTAAGTATCAAAACGGTTCCTTCTTGGGTACTACTCTACGGGCCAGGGTAACATCTCCGTCATCTAACCTGACACTGCTAAACTCACACTTCATATACTCTGTTTTCGTTCTGCTAAGCCTAAAACCCTTTGATTCCAAGGTCTCCCTCCACAACTCCCGTTGTCGATTAACCCCTATTCTACTTTCATCAATCAGCACAACATCATCGGCAAAGAGCATACACCAGGGAATCTCCCTTTGTGTATCTTTTGTGATTTCATCCATCACTAATGCAAAAATATAGGGGCTCAAAGCCGAACCTTCATGTAACCCTATGTTAACTGGAAAGTCTCTGGTCTCACCATCGCATGCGCTAACACTAGTCACAACCCCCTCGTACATATCCTTAATAAGGGTAATATATTTTGATGGCACTCTCTTCCTTTCTGGCGCCCAACACATAACCCTCCTCGACAATCTGTCATAAGCTTTCTCCAGTTCAATAAAAACCATGTGGAGATCTTTCTTTTGCTCCCTGTATCTCTCCAAAAGTTGCCTAACCAAGAAAATCGCCTTAGTGGTTAACCTTCCAGGCATAAAACCAAATTGATTCCTAGAGACACTTGTCAACCTCCTCAAACGCTGCTCGCAAACTCTCTCCCAAAGCTTCATTGTATGACTCATAAGCTTAATTCCTCTATAGTTTGTGCAACTTTGAATATCTCCTTTATTCTTGAAGATTGGAACTAAAATGCTTCTCCTCCACTCATCTGGCATTTTGTTTGATTTGAATTTATTGAACAACTTAGTTAGCCATCTTATCCCTGCATCTCCAAATCATCTCCACACCTCAATAGGAATGTCATCAGGTCCTACCAACTTGCCTGATTTCATACGTTTCAACGCCCCCCTTTACTTCAGCTTCTTGAAATCTCCTCACAAAATGTCTATTGGTGCTGTCGGCTAAGTCTTCCAACTCGATCGAAGAGCTATCACTTTCTTCGTTGAAAAGCTTATCAAAGTATTCTCTCCACCTATTCTTTATCTCATCGTCCTTCACCAAAAGTCTATCATTCTCATCCTTAATGCATTTAACCTGATTGAAGTCCCTTGTCCTCCTCTCGCGTAGCCTAGCTATTCTGTAAACGTCTTTTTCACCCTCCTTTGCATTTAGCCTTTGACACAAATCTTCGTACGCTCGTCCCCTTGCTTCACTCACTGCTCTCTTTGCAGTCTTCTTTGCCACTTTGTACCTGTGCATGTTCTCTTCGCTTCTATGAAGGTACATGCATTTGTAGAATTCCTTCTTCTCTTTGATAGCCTTTTGCACCTCGTCATTCCACCACCATGAATCCTTGGGTTCTCGCTTGCTTCCTCTTGTTATCCCAAATACCTCAGTGGCGACTCTCTGAATGCAAGTTGCCATCGCATTCCACATGACATTTGCTTCTCCTTCCACATTCCAAGCCCCTTCTCCCATCACTCTATCTTTAAACACTCGTGAAGCATCTCCTTTGAGTTTCCACCATTTCGTCCTGCTAATCTTCGCTCTCTTATCCTTCACCACCCAAAGACGAAACACGCATACCAAGAGCTGGTGTTGTGAGACGACACATTCCCCAGGTATGACCTTGAAATCAACACAATCTCGTTTACTATCTCCTCTAGTTAGGACAAAGTCAATCTGGCTAGCCTGTTGGCCACTACTGAAGGTGATCAGATGTGATTGCCTCTTCCTAAAGAAGGTATTAGCAATCATGAGATCAAAAGAGAGAGCGAAATTCAAAATATCTTCACCCTCTTGGTTCCTACTGCCAAATCCAAAACCACCATGCACTCGCTCAAAACCCCCGCTAGATGAGCCAACATGGCCATTGAAGTCTCCTCCTATAAAAAGCTTCTCGCTACTATGCACATTCCTAACCATGACATCCAAGTCTTCCCATAACTTCCTTTTGGCTTCTTCACTTAGACCTACCTGTGGGGCATATGCGCTAATGACATTCAAAACTGCCTCGCCAACTACTAGCTTAACTAGGATGATCCTATCCCCTCGTCTTATGACGTCAACCACATTGTTCTGAAGGTTCTTGTCAATCAATATGCCTACCTCGTTGTTGTTACGTACTTCTCCCATGTACCACATGTCCCAGTGGGTTCGGAACAGTGGTTAATGCTAGATACTTCAGTCGTTGTGTTTCAATTGGAGTTTAGAACCCCGAAATGTATTATTATAAAATTTAAACAGATAAGTACGAAATCAGCTCAAAGAAATCAAATCGCATTAAATTAAAATCTAATCACACCTAAATTCTTTTCCTTAATGCTTAAGTTTTGACTATCTATATGTCACGCCTACTTCCTCTTTTATTTTCTTTCTTCTGCAAATAAACCAATTCACGTTCTATTCTCAACTAGTTATCTTCATCAAATAAAAATAATATTAATACATACCATATTAAATAACACCCCATGTTCCATTTCCTTCCAAAAACCCAAATTGCTTCTCTGTAGCTTCAATATCGAAGCCATCTACCAATTCGAATCTTCAAAAATCCAATAGGGGGTTCGCAATAACCGAGTTTGGACCTAGTGACAAAGAGGGACAGTTGAAATCTGAAAATGGGTTTAAATAGTCTTGTAACGACCCGTACTTTTACGGATTTTAAATAATTTATTTAATTATTTAAATAAAGGTTTGGTAATTTAAAATGACCAGAATTAAATAATATTGAATATTTAATTAAAATAAATAATTAAATAATATATTTATTTCAGAAATAGTGTAATTCACAAAATGGTGTGAATTGGATCATCTATGATATTTAATTCATCTTAGAATTGAATTAGAATAACGAATATATTATTTGAACAGCAGTTTGAACGGATATTATATTACAATTAAAACCGAGCTCGAAATGGCGCGGCAATTCGCTATTTGGCGATTTGAACTTCAACTGAATATACATGATCCGTTTTAAATCGGATTTCTGTGAAACAAGAAACGTACGAAGCTGGTGAAGTATATTTTTCTAATGGAAGAAAAAAATCGGGATTTCGTCACGTAGATTTTGATTTATGTCCAAATCAAATTTTCAGAAAAACAGCGCCATAACCATTTAAAAACCATAACAGTTTATTTAATTTTAAAATGGATTTCTTCAATATAAATTGAATATCGACTCAACCGTGATTTGAATATCAAGTTATAGAAATATTTTGGAGTTGTATGATATTCTAGTGTGAATATATACGTTAATATATATATTTATTGATATTTAATTTAATTATTTTTAAATAAGTTTATATATTTAAATGGGTTATTTAGAGATTTAAAAATAGTCAGTTTTGCAAACGACCTCCGTTTTCGACGAAACTAATTTTGTTGGATCCGCAATATTAAATTATTATTAGATTTCAAGTTTCGTGATTTTTATGGTCAGTGTGTGGCCATACAAATTTTTAATGTAAAAACAGTCAGTATTTTGATGGTTAAAAATATGCTGTGTGAGCAAACGAAGTCGGAATTCGACGAAACCAATTTCGTTGGGTCCGTAAGGTCAAACTCTAGCTGCATGTCAAATTTCGTGATTTTTGGATATGATATGTGATCACAGGAATTTTTAAATAGCAAATACGTATAGCGGTGGCTTAAAAACCAATATAATAATAAATATAAAAATATTTTTTCCAAACTATAAATAACCTAACTTTCTCCTAAACCCTAAAATACTTTCTCTCCGGTCAAAATTGCGCAGCCACCACCAAGAGTAAATTCAAATAGTGAAAATCAAGTTCCAAAATAAAAATAAAATGGTAGAGAAATCGATAAACCATGAAATTTGTGTTTTTGAGTTGCTAATACTCTGCTCTTCAAGTTAGTATGGGTTTCAAGATACTGACGACAGTTCGTTCGGTGGTTTTTTCACCTGAGCGCATTAGGGTTGCGGTTTTCGGAGGTTCTAGGAATCGAATGGCAAAACTTAATTGATATTTGGGTTCGTGGCATTAAATAGCTCGAGTTTTGATTTAATTGTGGAATTCCGTTCGAAACTTTGTCGTTCGAGTTTCTTTGCGAACCAGTGGAGGACCTCGAAGTCGCGGATGATAGTATTGTGCGAGCAGGTGGAAGTTGATGAGGGGTTAATGAGATTTTGATGAGAGGAAGTTTGGTAATGATAGTTTGGTGAACAAAGATGTGTTGGAGGAGATGATGGAGTTGGAATGTTTCGGTTATGGCTTTTGGAAAGGAGGAGCAGCGAATTTGCTTTGATCGGAGGAGAAAGGTATACGTGGATCATGGGATGAGATAAAAGCTAAGGCCCAATTTAATATTTAAAAGTTTTATTTAATTTAAATATATATATATATGCAATCGTATAAATGATGTATCTCGCTTGTATGTGGTCAGATTTTTGAACGGTCAGATCCGTTAGGATTGTATGGACGAGAGCAACACAACGGAACTGACTGGGATTGAATTGGAGCTCATTACAATTTATAGCAAAATAAATTGCCCGTCTGAATCAATAGATGCAAATCGTTATTTAATGGTTAACGCGAAATGTGAGTAAATCTCACTAACTCTACTCAAATATTTTTAGAATTTATAAATGACGGTTGTTTGCTGTGTGTTGGCTGTTTGGTTGAACTGCTAGTAAATTGGTTGAAAATATAGATAACGATATAGATATAAATCGTTAGTCGAATATTGATTCTATTATCAGAATATTTCATATTCGTGTTATTCATGTGATTAACATCTGTGGATGCAGGGAAACAGGTCGGAGGGACCCAACTGGGTTCCTCAACATTTATTTTACTGTTTTTCATATATTGTGATATATGATGTGATTTATAATCTGTTGTTGATTATGTGTGTTTGATCATTGTTATTTGGTACTTTTAAATACCAAAGGAAATACTGGAGTGTGAAAAGGGAAATTTCAAAACTATAATTTGAAATAAAATATTTATATAAAATCAAAGGATTTTATATAAAAAGGAAAATATTTGTAAAACAAATAGAAAAGGAAAATATTTGTAAAACAAATAGAAAAGGTACATATTTGTGAAACAAATAGGGAAAAGAGGTATTTGAAAAATAATTATAAATAGAATTGAAAAGGAAATATTTATAAAACATTTACAAATAGATTATAAATAGAAATATTTATATATGAAATAGATAGAGTTTTAAAAAGAAATATTTATTTAGAAAATAAATAGAATTATAAAGGAAATATTTATTTTGAAATTAAATAGATAAAAAAAGAAATACTTGAAAAATGAATAGAATAGTATAAAAGAGAATTTTATATTTGAAAGGTTTAGACCCGTGCTTAGCACATGGGTATAACATGATATGGATTTAAAGCAAAGGTTTTAAATAGAATCTATTCAAACCAATAGATTGAGAAGATAAATTTATAAATAATATTTTATAAATTAAATGAAATGTTTATCATTGGATAAATAGAATATATAAGTCGGGACTTATATAGAGAAGTAAGAATCGATTTCAACATCGATATTTGAAACTAAATATGGACGAAGAGTAAATTGGTTAGAGTTAATCAGTAGAGTTAATTGAATTTTAGTTATTCAATTAGAGTTAATCGAATATTAGTTATTCGAATAAAGAGTCAACCAGGTAGAGTTAATTGAACATAGTTAATCAAATTAGGATTTAATTGCATATTAGCTATTCAATTAGAGTGGATCGAATATAGTTATTTGAGATAGAGTTAGTCAAACATAGTAATTTAGGATGAGTTGCCATTTCATACGACTGCTAGCGTAATTCGCAGGGCTGCAGATAGCTTACGGCGGTCGGATGTTTCCTGAGGGAATCAGGCGTAACCATTGTGATCGCTGCGATCTAGAGTTGAGCGAATGGAGTTAAATCGAATATTAGCCATTCAAAATAAAATTAAAACAGACATAGTTATTCGAATATAAGTTAATCGAATATTAGTTATTCGATAGGAGTTAAATAAGTTGAGTTAAATAAGTTAAGTTAAATAAGTTGAGTTAATCAAATAAGTTAATCAAGTTGAATTAATCGAGTTGAGTTAAATAAGTTAAGTTAAATAAGTTGAGTTAATCAAATAAGTTAATCAAGTTGAATTAATCGAGTTGAGTTAATCGAGATGAGTTAATCAAACCGAATTAAGCCAAATGAGTTAATCCAAAGGAGTTATTCGAAATAGTTTATTCGAATAGAATTAAAGGAGTTATTCGAAATAGTTTATTCGAATAGAATTAAAGGAGTTATTCGAAATAGTTTATTCCAATAGAATTAAGGGAGTTAATCGAATATAGTTTATTCGAAAGGAGATTAATCGAATGTAAATCATTCGAAGAGAGTTAATCGAATGTAAATCATTCGAAGAGAGATTATCGAATATAGTTATTCAAAGAAAGAGTTATCGAAGATAGTTATTCGAAAAGGAATTATCGAATAGAGATTTTTTCAAAGAGAATTATACGTTAAATTTGATTATATCGAATTCGGGAAAGTAATATTTACTTTCTTTTTAGTCAAGATTTACTTATTTATTAATAAGTTAGTGGTTTAGTTATTTAGTTAAATTAAGGAATAAAAGTTATATTTTGAAGTTGAATATTTAAGAAGAAGGGATTATAACGCTATAGTTATAATCAATGTTTTAAAATAAAGAAGTGGATTCATAAATAGAATCCAAGTTACGTAAGGAAGTTGGTTAAAAGATTTAAAAGGGTGAACTTTGTCTATTTCGAGGTTAAAAATGTTGTTCAGTTAAGGTCTGAGAGGTAATTATACCCGAACTTGATTGACTTCGTTTTTAACTAAGGAATGGGTAAGGTTCGATATTGAAAGTTGGTTAAGTGAATTTAGTTAATGAGTGTAATGGTTTGAATTGGCTTAGTGATGTTTTATTTAAACATATGTTTAAATAAAATGAAGGAGTTTTGGAAATGCTTTCCAAATAAGAATCAAAAACGTTTTCTAATATAGAAAATAAGGAATGGAGCAAATATGGAAATGTTTTACAACGATTAATAAAATATATTTTTCTGAATTTAGAAAATAAGAATTTACAAATATATAGAAATGGGAAATGAATAAATTAATGATAAATTAAATTAAAGGAGATAAATGTTGAATGTTGATTGATCGATCGAATTTCTATCTGGAAATAAGATCATTAGTTGTACACCTATTTTATTTCGATAGTTAAATCACCGACTATCGAAGTTTTTGACCATTTTTCCGTCGTCAGTATGGAGAGACCGGGATCAGATTCATTATCCGAAAACCACTCTGTATGGATGTTAGCGTTGCGATCAAATATGATGAAAATAATTGAAGACGGGGTTATACAAGGGCTATCCTATTTACAGAATAGTGCCTTCGGTTTGTCCAGTCCCAGGAAATGGATGAATGCCTGACAAAGTATATCTAACGGATCACGTAAGTTGATCATTTCAAACGTACTTACATTTGGTGGTAGAGGAATTCGTTTCTCTTAGCTTTATACCCGTGGTATTTTTGGGGAAATCAATTTGTGATTTGGCGGGTATGACGATGTGGCATTCAAAGTGAATGGTGGTCAGGTGAATCAAAGATACGTTATGACCTCAAGCCTCATCAACTGGGAAATGATAGAAATTGGGCAGGCAGCATGGCTAGGTGGGTCGCTCCCATTAGGATGTATATCACCTATCTAGAGAAAATCTATTTCATTCTTTTATCTATTTTCGATGTTGTCCCTTTTCGGGAAACGGTGGGTAGCTCTCGACCGTTGGTTATATACATTCGATACACTCAAGCGAAATAAGTGGTCGGTCATGTGTGGGCCGGGTTGCAAGACGTTCTTGTTGAACCCAGTGTATTCGCCTCTAGAGATACACTATCGGCAGGTGGTCCCATACCTTGTCATAGTCAGAATCCAATCTCCAATAAGCACCCTCGGTTTTGTTTGTATACTATATATGTGGAACGTGAGATGCAAGCGTTCTACTAGATTTTTAATTACTTGTGATTAGACATTATTATAATATCAGAGAAGTATTGATTTGCAAAAGTGTTTTAGGTTATCGTAAGGTAAAAACTGTAATAACCCGGAAAATCTGGGCCAGTTTAAATTTTTTATTTTGGCTATTTTAGCGAATTTTGAATATTTAAAATGAACCATTTTAAATAAAAACGAAGGAAAATTTATTTTCAATATAATTCGAACGTATATATTATATACGCGTCGTCGTTAGAATATAAATAATTATATATAATTATAAATAGAATTGAAAATGGCGCGGTAGTTCGATAATTCGATTTCAAACTTCAATTGAACATACCGGGTGCAAAACAATCCGGATTTTAGTGAAACCAAAAACATTAGGATCTATTTGATAGTATCTTTCCAACGAATCCGAAAAATCGAAATTTCATAGCGGGAATCAAAAGATATGTCCAGTTGAAAATTTTGAATAGTCGCTATGGAATTCAGGCCCTTAAAAATGGGAATTTTGCAAACGACCTCGGATTTCGACGAAACCACTTTTATTGGATCCGCAGTGTCAATTTATTGCTAGGTTTCAAATTTCATAATTTTTCGATTCAATATGTGAGCGTGGCAAAGGAAAACGCGTTTGACCAGTTTCAGTTGATTTTAATCGACTGGAAAATGGCCATTTTTCTAACGGTCTCAGAATTCGATGAAACTAGTTTTGTTAGGACCGTATCGTCAATACGAAGGTAGAAAATATTTTTCGAGAATTTTTAGAGTTAGTATGTGACCCCGGTAATTTGAAATGTACGTTTAAAATTCAATATAATGATTTAAATGTAAATTCAACGGAAACTGATCGAAACGGTCGAATCAGCCTACGATACATATCCCATTGTGTTCAGAATGGGGGTAATACGCTAGGGACGACAGTCGTTGGGTTCGATTCGGGTTTAGAAAGAAAAAGTTACCTTTTGAAATTAAAAATAATAAAATATATATATATTTATAAACTCTCCTTATCTCTTTCCTCCTTCAAGTCAACACAGAAAAAGAAAAAAAAGAAAAACCCGATGCTTTTCATCCGTCGCTCCCATAATCCGTCGATGCTCCACTGCCACCATCGACGTCAGCCCACTGGAACCCTTCCCCTCCCGCCGCCGTGACACACCGACCTCCTTCAACTCGCCCAAACCAAACCCCGTCCAAATCGACAGCCGCACCCCAAGTCACGCCACCACCAGGCCCACCCGCCGGCGCCGCGTGCTCCCTCTCCGCCACCTCCTCCTGAGCCGACAGTGAGCCCTCCTCTCCCCCAAACTTCAACAGTAAGGTTATTTTATTTTATTTACTTTAATTTATTCAGGAAAATAAAACCGATTTACATATGTATGATAAGCAAACAAAAATATGAGATGATTTGATTTTATAAACTGAAAGGATTTCCAAAGGTTTTGATTTTTTTTATATATAGTATAAAGGTTTTGATTTTCATGAAAAGAAAAGACATGATTTTTAAAAAGTAAAAAGATTAAATTTTTAACAATAGAAAGGTATGATTTTTCTATTATGAAAGGATATGATTTTCGTTCATATGAAAAGTATAATTTCTATTCATATAAAAAGATTAGATTTTTCTAAGCAAAAAGATTTGGTTTTCATTTGTAAAAAGAAATGATTTTCGTTTGTAGAAAGATGCGATCTTTATATGTATGTGAGCGATGTAAAAATATGATTTTTATACTATAGAAAGATTAAAAATATGATTTTTATATTATATAAATAATAAAAAAAATCGATTTTTATTATGTAGAAGAAGTAAAAATATAATTTTTATATAGGTAAGATAGTAAAAATATCATCTTTATTTTTGAAAAGGCGAAATATTTATTTTTGAAAAGGCGAAATCTTTATATTTGAAAAGGCGAAATCTTTATATGAAGAATAGCGTGATAAAAATATAATCTTTACTATATGAACATGATGTAAAAATTCGATTTTTATATATTGAATAGCTTAATAAAAATTCGATTTTTATATATTGAATAGCGAAGTAAAAATTCGATTTTTACATATGTAGTGGCTACGGGCAACGAAGATGACGAAGATGCGGTAACGACGAAGATTTCTATAAAAGAAGAGTCATGGTATTGGATAGCTTTCGGTGAGAATTTCTCACTCTTCAATTTCTTTTCTAGTTATACATATATACTAGGATGCAGACGGTGTTTAGTAGCACCCGACACAATCGTCCACAGGCCATGGACTTGTTTGTTTGATTGCAAATTAGTTAGATTATTTGATTGAATTGTTTGGTGAAATGAATGGATTAGATTGATGTGTGAATGGCGTGGGCCTTCACTAGACCGGGGATAAGGCTAGGCCTCGTCCCGTTTCTAGTATCGTGCCGTTATGCCGCCGAAATCTTCTAAAATAAGTTAGAAAATAAAAATATCATTTTATTTAAAGAAAGAACTGAATAAAAATTCATATGTTAAGATAAAATGTTTTATCGTTAAAAATATAATTTTTAACGTGGAAGTGAATAAAATAAAATATTCATTTACAAACCGGACGGTTTGTTTATGCACACCTATTTGAAGGACATTGATTGGGACGATAAAATTTTACACATCGCTCAACTGCACAAATAAAATCTGTGTTTGTTGATTTGAAACCCCATACGGGTGTTGGGATGAAATTTGAAGTTCACTCATCCTGATTGATTAAATATGTCGATCGATTGATTGACAGGCTGTTATAAGCGTTAGATATCTATATTTGATGCTTATACAGTGTAGTGCACTTTGGTTGATGGTTGATTATTTTTCAATGCTATTATATACGTGTGATGTATGAAAATCCATATAATTAACATTATATGGTGATTGATTGGGCCTCATTCCAATTTAGAAAATAAAGAATATTATAAAGTAAATGTTCATGTGTTGACTTTACTCATCCGTTGAGATTAGTCATGTGTTGAACGAAATATTTTAATAATAAAATTTACATCTTTATCAATATAAAATAAAAGTTCATGTGTTGACTGTACTCATCCGTTGAGATTAGTCATGTGTTGAACGAAATATTCAAAATAGAAATATTTGAAATAGGAATATTTGAAATAGAAATATTTTGAGGATAGGAAATATTTGAAATAGAATATTTGAAAATAGAAATACATTAAGCTGTGTTGATTAGATTGACGCCATTTTGACGTGAACGATATTTATATCGATTTTATTCATTTCGAAATGAATTGAATTGAAAACGATTTCGAAATGAATTGAATTGAAAACGATTTCGAAATGAATTGAATTGAAAACGATTTCGAAATGAATTGAATTGAAAACGATTTCGAAATGAATTGAATTGAAAACGATTTCGAAATGAATTGAATTGAAAACGATTTCGAAATGAATTGAATTGAAAACGATTTCGAAATGAATTGAATATATAATGAATTCGAATTGAATGGAAAACAAATTTGATTTCAATTGAATATATAATGAATTCGAATTGAATGGAAAACGAATTTGATTTCAATTGAATATATAACAAATTTGATTTCAATTGAATAGAAAACGAATTTGATTTCAATTGAATATATAACAAATTTGATTTCAATTGAATATAAAACGAATTTTATTTGAATATATAACAAATTTGATTTCAATTGAATATATAATGAATTTGATTTGAATAGAAAACGAATTTGATTTCAATTGAATATATAACGAATTTGATTCGAATAGAAAACCAATTTGAATTGAATCGAATAGAAAACCAATTTGAATTGAATCGAATAGAAAACCAATTTGAATTGAATCGAATAGAAAACCAATTTGAATTGAATCGAATAGAAAACCAATTTGAATTGAATCGAATAGAAAACGACTTTGGAATTGAGTTGAATTGAAAACGAATTCAAATTGAATTGAAAGCGAATTGAAATGAACTCAAATTGAATTGAAATTTGAATTGAAATGAATTTTAAAACGAATTTATAAAGGAGAATTCAATTTTGCTTTGAATTGAAATGGAAGTTGAAATGAATTTTGAAACGAATTTAAAAACTATTTATAAAATTCGTTTTAAATAGTAATCGACGAAATATATATTATATATATTATATATATAATATAATGGCCTGAATAGAACGCGCCACGCCGCGGCAGTTCGTGAATTTCGACCATTTATTTCAAACGGACATTACGGGAGATCCGACCGTCGGATTCTCCTAAAACCGGAACCGTTGGGTTCGTATCGAAAAGAGCTTTCTAACGAATATTAGAAATTTGAAATCTAACGGTTGGATTTGGAGACACGTCCAAATCAAATTCGAAAAAGGGCGCTATAAGTGCAGTTCGATGGCCGTTGATGGAAATCGACTGTACGGGCCTTGATAAAATTATTAAAAATAGTAATAATTTGTGTAAAATCATAAGAAGTGATTTGGGAAAAATTGGGGTGAAAAACTCCATATTTGAAAAGATAAAAATAGATTTTTATCGAAATGAACTAGTTTGAACTCAATTTAAAACCCGGGTTTTTATTTTTAAATAAATAAATTAGATTTAAAAAGGGGTTTTAAATAATCGGAATTCCTAATATATTTGATTTGAATTGAACTAGAATTGATTTGTGGGTTTATCGTGAACTGTGTTTTAAATAACACTAGTTCTTTAACCCGATAATAAATAGAATGTGATTTGGGTTTGTCGTGAACTGTGTTTTAAATAACACCTAGTTCTTTAACCCAGTAAAAGGAGTTTTAACGAATCTGCAATTAGATTAAAATGTAAATCTATAGTCTAAATTATCAAATTTAGAAATGAGCGAGAATGGAGTATCGCCAGTTTTGCTCCAAAGCGATAGTTAAATTTTTAATTAGATTTGAACGTGAAATGGTAATTAATTTTACCGATAACACCGTGGTGTTAGATATGGAGTATTACCAGTTTTGCTTCATGGGATGAATAGGTTGGGATTGGGAAATAAAATAAATAATTACTTCGGTGTGGTTCGCTAATCTCGACTAGTTTAGAAAAACCATAATTTGGTTTGAAACGACATCCAAAGGAAGATTACAGGATAAATTTTAAAGAATTTATCTTGGATAAAATTAATGGGAACCTTTCCCTAAGAATGTGGAATTTTGAAACTAGCTGTAGGTTGGCTAAGAAGAATGGTTTCCTGGGTATTGATCTGATGTTGGTTTCGGCCTTCGGGGTTAATGTTTGGGAAATTGTTCTCTTGCTAATTTGCGGTTAGTGACTAATGAATTGGAATGAGGCGTATGTTGTGTTTGTGTAACATTTGTTTTAAATATACGCGGGTTGTTCGAGAAGGCTGGGTTTATACCCATTCTGAATAACCGATTCGACGATATGTCGAAGATGAAGACGGTGGTTGAAGACCGGAAGTCTTCACATCGTTTGGATTATTACTGACGATCCTGATTGGGCTGTACACCCAAAAGGATGGAAATAGTTGGTGGTCGTCCAGACGTACCTGGAGATGGATGGATATGCGAGGAAAGTGCCTCCGGTTTCGTTCAGACCCGGAACGGACTTGTAAATGGATTGTGTGTCTGACATTGGATTTTATTCTGTGTTGATTGATTTCTGTTAAATATATATCTGTTGGCGGCGGAGAATTTATTCTCTTGCTTAACGCCCTTCTCTGAGACGTACGAGCTTAGAGGTTATATATCGATAGATATCAATCGCATGGCATGAATTGCCTGTGTGGCACGCTGAGATGCAATGATCAAGGCTTCCGTTGAAAAGCAAAGTCTTGTGGTTGATGATCAAAGCACGGCCTTTGTGGCGTAGCTTTGTGTATAACGTGAATTCGCGAGCCTCACACCTCGGTATGAGTTAAAAACGGGATAAGGACCCAAGGAGTGCATGACGTTTCTTTCTAGCTATGGTGGTGTCAGTGACTTACCAGCCCTGACATTTATATACTTTTCACCTATGTGGTTGTTGGAATGCGAGGCGCCTCGATTATAGGTCTGTAAGGACCGGGAAACGTGTGTTCAGGAATAATTAATCCTCTAACGTAAGTGAGGACCGGCCTAGGAGGATCCGGGGTTGCCCAGAGTGCGTAACCCTGAGGCATTTGCTAGAGTGTCTCGAACGCGGAGAGGAGCTTGCCCCTTGCCTCGACTCATGACGGAAATCCAATTTCCAATACGTGTATTTCGTCTTTATTTGTAGAGCCTAGTATGGCGACATAGTGGGATGGGGCACTCATGCCGTCTATGATTTATATTTATGATTGAAATTGTTTTGACACTATACACTTATTATAGTATCAAATGATTTGTTTTAAACGTATCAAGCATGTTTGGCTGTTATAAGGTAAAACCCTATCCTCCGGCTTGCGTTGCATTGTGTGATGGGACCTGGGTCTTATAATAGCTTCATTTTTCGAAAAAGCATTGCGTTGTTTATTCTATGCACTGGTATTCTTGGGAGGAAACCCGTTCCGTGTTATACGGTGTGGTCCCTTGAATTACTCTCTTTTAAATTAAAGTTTTAAATAACTGTTTTAGTTCTCACACCAGTCACATGACTGACCTAGAGTTTATTGTTTTAACCTAAACTCTAGGTGCCCCTATTTTCGACACGGGCAGCTAGTAGTTTCGGTTTTGCAGATTTATATTCACAGGATCCTGGTTTACAGCTGGAATGATATCCGGAAAGCTCTGTATCCGTATATCACCTTCAGTTGTGTTTTATATTATTTTTCCGTTGCTATGTAATTTTTTGTAATCTCTGATATTTATCGAATGTAATTTATTCATTTATACTCTGTATATTCTTGTATCTGATGGAATTGTTGTAATAGCAATGAAATGTTCTTCCGTCTGCGTTCTGATTTGTCTTGTCCTCACAGTAATTCATTCTTTCTCATCTCTTCGGAGACCGGGGAAGTTCGGGTCGCTTTATTTGGTATCAGAGCTTTGGTTTACAGAGCTCGAGAACAAGACACATTAGAACCATACGAAAGAATTCATCAGATATTGGATTAGTAATATCCAATTAGAATGACTCGTTAGAGATAGGATCAGTAGTATCCTAGAACAAGTGTGAAGAGTATATTTTTCAAATGAAAACAAATTTTGTTTTGAAAATTTTAAATCATTTTATACGTATTTGAATATTTTATTTATATTGAAAATGGACAATCTAGTATATAAAGGTTTTGCATATACGCGTCATGAACGTATATTCGAAGTTTTAATATATTAGATAGATATAGAGTCACACTCTAGTCGCCCGGACATGACCCTGATGATGAAGTATACCATCACCAGTATTTATTTTCGTGTGACGAAGGTGTGATTTTCTATATATTTCCATTAGACTGGTGTGAGAACCAAAACCAATATAGCTAGAATTCATTGTTGTGATTTGGCATCAAAACATGATTTTCTTTATATGTAGTAAAATTATGAATTTGAAACGTTAATTCACTAATTGATTGATGTTTGTGTTGTTTGTTTAGTTGTTTGCTAATTTTGAACCATTATGCCTAATTGAATCAAATATTGAACTGTATTGAAGATTGGTCGCATTTGCTTGCATATACATGTACTTACATTGAACAGGTCATAGCAAGGAGGCTAGAGCAGAGAATAAAATTTGTTTGCCCGACAAATAGGTACATGTTTACTATGTAATTTACTGTTTTGTTTGGGTGATGATGATTTTATGAGCCTATTGGCTAGCCGCTTGGCGTTTTCTTTTTCTTTTTGAGATCAGAAGGCCTATATGGCAATTTCGGGATTTTCCCGTGGCTCCCGGTGCAGGGGAGGTTATGGCGAAATTTTTCGAAAATTTAGGGTGTTAGCCAAATTTTTGAAGAATTTGAAAATTCTCAGAAACTGAAAAGTTGGAGAATGGAAGCCTGATCGAACCTAGAGTTGATTGATCAAACCACTTTCGACTTTGTTCCTTTTCGGGGACGAAAAGTTTTAAGTGGGGGAGATTGTAATAACCCGGAAAATCTGGGCCAGTTTAAAATTTTTATTTTGGCTATTTTAGCGAATTTTGAATATTTAAAATGAATCATTTTAAATAAAAACGAAGGAAAAATTATTTTCAATATAATTCGAACGTATATATTATATACGCGTCGTCGTTAGAATATAAATAATTATATATAATTATAAATAGAATTGAAAATGGCGCGGTAGTTCGATAATTCGATTTCAAACTTCAATTGAACATACCGGGTGCAAAACAATCCGGATTTTAGTGAAACCAAAAACATTAGGATCTATTTGATAGTATCTTTCCAACGAATCCGAAAAATCGAAATTTCATAGCGGGAATCAAAAGATATGTCCAGTTGAAAATTTTGAATAGTCGCTATGGAATTCAGGCCCTTAAAAATGGGAATTTTGCAAATGACCTCGGATTTCGACGAAACCACTTTTATTGGATCCGCAGTGTCAATTTATTGCTAGGTTTCAAATTTCATAATTTTTCGATTCAATATGTGAGCGTGGCAAAGGAAAACGCGTTTGACCAGTTTCAGTTGATTTTAATCGACTGGAAAATGGCCATTTTTAACGGTCTCAAAATTCGACGAATCTAGTTTTGTTAGGACCGTATCGTCAATACGAAGCTAGAAAATATTTTTCGAGAATTTTTAGAGTTAGTATGTGACCCCGGTAATTTGAAATGTACGTTTAAAATTCAATATAATGATTTAAATGTAAATTCAACGGAAACTGATCGAAACGGTCGAATCAGCCTACGATACATATCCCATTATGTTCGGAATGGGGGTAATACGCTAGGGACGATAGTCGTTGGGTTCGATTCGGGTTTAGAAAGGAAAAGTTACTTTTTGAAATTAAAAATAATAAAATATATATATATATTTATAAACTCTCCTTATCTCTTTCCTCCTTCAAGTCAACACAGAAAAAGAAAAAAGAAAAACCCGATGCTTTTCACCCGTCGCTCCCCTAATCCGTCGACGCTCCACTGCCACCATCGACGTCAGCCCACTGGAACCCTTCCCCTCCCGCCGCCGTGACACCCCGACCTCCTCCTCCTTCAACTCGCCCAAACTAAACCCCGTCCAAATCGACAGCCGCACTCCAAGTCACGCCACCACCAGGCCCACCCGCCGGCGCCGCCTGCTCCCTCTCCGCCACCTCCTCCTGAGCCGACAGTGAGCCCTCCTCTCCCCCAAACTTCAACAGTAAGGTTATTTTATTTTATTTACTTTAATTTATTCAGGAAAATAAAACTGATTTACATATGTATGATAAGCAAACAAAAATCTGAGATGATTTGATTTTATAAACTGAAAGGATTTCCAAAGGTTTTGATTTTTTTATATATAGTATAAAGGTTTTGATTTTCATGAAAAGAAAAGACATGATTTTTAAAAAGTAAAAAGATTAAATTTTTAACAATAGAAAGGTATGCTTTTTCTATTATGAAAGGATATGATTTTCGTTCATATGAAAAATATAATTTCTATTCATATAAAAAGATTAGATTTTTCTAAGCAAAAAGATTTGGTTTTCATTTGTAAAAAGAAATGATTTTCGTTTGTAGAAAGATACGATCTTTATATGTATGTGAGCGATGTAAAAATATGATTTTTATACTATAGAAAGATTAAAAATATGATTTTTATATTATATAAATAATAAAAAAAATCGATTTTTATTATGTAGAAGAAGTAAAAATATAATTTTTATATAGGTAAGATAGTAAAAATATCATCTTTATTTTTGAAAAGGCGAAATATTTATTTTTGAAAAGGCGAAATATTTATTCTTGAAAAGGCGAAATCTTTATATTTGAAAAGGCGAAATCTTTATATGAAGAATAGCGTGATAAAAATATAATCTTTACTATATGAACATCGATGTAAAAATTCGATTTTTATATATTGAATAGCTTAATAAAAATTCGATTTTTATATATTGAATAGCTTAATAAAAATTCGATTTTTACATATGTAGTGGCTACGGGCAACGAAGATGACGAAGATGCGGTAACGACGAAGATTTCTATAAAAGAAGAGTCATGGTATTGGATAGCTTTCGGTGAGAATTTCTCACTCTTCAATTTCTTTTCTAGTTATACATATATACTAGGATGCAGACGGTGTTTAGTAGCACCCGACACAATCGTCCACAGACCATGGACTTGTTTGTTTGATTGCAAATTAGTTAGATTATTTGATTGAATTGTTTGGTGAAATGAATGGATTAGATTGATGTGTGAATGGCGTGGGCCTTCACTAGACCGGGGATAAGGCTAGGCCTCGTCCCGTTTCTAGTATCGTGCCGTTATGCCGCCGAAATCTTCTAAAATAAGTTAGAAAATAAAAATATCATTTTATTTAAAGAAATAACTGAATAAAAATTCATATGTTAAGATAAAATGTTTTATCGTTAAAAATATAATTTTTAACGTGGAAGTGAATAAAATAAAATATTCATTTACAAACCGGACGGTTTGTTTATGCACACCTATTTGAAGGACATTGATTGGGACGATAAAATTTTACACATCGCTCAACTGCACAAATAAAATCTGTGTTTGTTGATTTGAAACCCCACACGGGTGTTGGGATGAAATTTGAAGTTCACTCATCCTGATTGATTAAATATGTCGATCGATTGATTGACAGGCTGTTATAAGCGTTAGATATCTATATTTGATGCTTATACAGTGTAGTGCACTTTGGTTGATGGTTGATTATTTTTCAATTCTATTATATACGTGTGATGTATGAAAATCCATATAATTAACATTATATGGTGATTGATTGGGCCTCATTCCAATTTAGAAAATAAAGAATATTATAAAGTAAATGTTCATGTGTTGACTGTACTCATCCGTTGAGATTAGTCATGTGTTGAACGAAATATTTTAATAATAAAATTTACATCTTTATCAATATAAAATAAAAGTTCATGTGTTGACTGTACTCATCCGTTGAGATTAGTCATGTGTTGAACGAAATATTCGAAATAGAAATATTTGAAATAGGAATATTTGAAATAGAAATATTTTGAGGATAGGAAATATTTAAAATAGAATATTTGAAAATAGAAATACATTAAGCCGTGTTGATTAGATTGACGCCATTTTGACGTGAACGATATTTATATCGATTTTATTCATTTCGAAATGAATTGAATTGAAAACGATTTCGAAATGAATTGAATTGAAAACGATTTCGAAATGAATTGAATTGAAAACGATTTCGAAATGAATTGAATTGAAAACGATTTCGAAATGAATTGAATTGAAAACGATTTCGAAATGAATTGAATTGAAAACGATTTCGAAATGAATTGAATATATAATGAATTCGAATTGAATGGAAAACAAATTTGATTTCAATTGAATATATAATGAATTCGAATTGAATGGAAAACGAATTTGATTTCAATTGAATATATAACAAATTTGATTTCAATTGAATAGAAAACGAATTTGATTTCAATTGAATATATAACAAATTTGATTTCAATTGAATATAAAACGAATTTGATTTGAATATATAACAAATTTGATTTCAATTGAATATATAACGAATTTGATTTGAATAGAAAACAAATTTGATTTCAATTGAATATATAACGAATTTGATTCGAATAGAAAACCAATTTGAATTGAATCGAATAGAAAACCAATTTGAATTGAATCGAATAGAAAACCAATTTGAATTGAATCGAATAGAAAACCAATTTGAATTGAATCGAATAGAAAACGACTTTGGAATTGAATTGAATTGAAAACGAATTCAAATTGAATTGAAAGCGAATTGAAATGAACTCAAATTGAATTGAAATTTGAATTGAATTGAAATGAATTTTAAAACGAATTTATAAAGGAGAATTCAATTTTGCTTTGAATTGAAATGGAAGTTGAAATGAATTTTGAAACGAATTTAAAAATTATTTATAAAATTCGTTTTAAATAGTAATCGACGAAATATATATTATATATATAATATAATGGCCTGAATAGAACGCGCCCGCGCCGCGGCAGTTCGTGAATTTCGACCATTTATTTCAAACGGACATTACGGGAGATCCGACCGTCGAATTCTCCTAAAACCGGAACCGTTGGGTTCGTATCGAAAAGAGCTTTCTAACGAATATTAGAAATTTGAAATCTAACAGTTGGATTTGGAGACACGTCCAAATCAAATTCGAAAAAGGGCGCTGTAAGTGCAGTTCGATGGCCGTTGATGGAAATCGATTGTACGGGCCTTGATAAAATTATTAAAAATAGTAATAATTTGTGTAAAATCATATGAAGTGATTTGGGAAAAATTGGGGTGAAAAACTCCATATTTGAAAAGATAAAAATAGATTTTTATCGAAATGAACTAGTTTGAACTCAATTTAAAACCCGGGTTTTTATTTTTAAATAAATAAATTAGATTTAAAAAGGGGTTTTAAATAATCGGAATTCCTAATATATTTGATTTGAACTAGAATTGATTTGTGGGTTTATCGTGAACTGTGTTTTAAATAACACTAGTTCTTTAACCCGATAATAAATAGAATGTGATTTGGGTTTGTCGTGAACTGTGTTTTAAATAACACCTAGTTCTTTAACCCAGTAAAAGGAGTTTTAACGAATCTGCAATTAGATTAAAATGTAAATCTATAATCTAAATTATCAAATTTAGAAATGAGCGAGAATGGAGTATCGCCAGTTTTGCTCCAAAGCGATAGTTAAATCTTTAATTAGATTTGAACGTGAAATGGTAATTAATTTTACCGATAACGCCGTGGTGTTAGATATGGAGTATTACCAGTTTTGCTTCATGGGATGAATAGGTTGGGATTGGGAAATAAAATAAATAATTACTTCGGTGTGGTTCGCTAATCTCGACTAGTTTAGAAAAACCATAATTTGGTTTGAAACGACATCCAAAGGAAGATTACAGGATAAATTTTAAAGAATTTATCTTGGATAAAATTAATGGGAATCTTTCCCTAAGAATGTGGAATTTAGAAACTAGCTGTAGGTTGGCTAAGAAGAATGGTTTCCTGGGTATTGATCTGATGTTGGTTTCGGCCTTCGGGGTTAATGTTTGGGAAATTGTTCTCTTGCTAATTTGCGGTTAGTGACTAATGAATTGGAATGAGGCGTATGTTGTGTTTGTGTAACATTTGTTTTAAATATACGCGGGTTGTTCGAGAAGGCCGGGTTTATACCCATTCTGAATAACCGATTCGACGATATGTCGAAGATGAAGACGGTGGTTGAAGACCGGAAGTCTTCACATCGTTTGGATTATTACTGACGATCCTGATTGGGCTGTACACCCAAGAGGATGGAAATAGTTGGTGGTCGTCCAGACGTACCTGGAGATGGATGGATATGCGAGGAAAGTGCCTCCGGTTTCGTTCAGACCCGGAACGGACTTGTAAATGGATTGTGTGTCTGACATTGGATTTTATTCTGTGTTGATTGATTTCTGTTAAATATATATCTGTTGGCGGCGGAGAATTTATTCTCTTGCTTAACGCCCTTCTCTGAGACGTACGAGCTTAGAGGTTATATATCGATAGATATCAATCGCATGGCATGAATTGCCTGTGTGGCACGCTGAGATGCAATGATCAAGGCTTCTGTTGAAAAGCAAAGTCTTGTGGTTGATGATCAAACCACGGCCTTTGTGGCGTAGCTTTGTGTATAACGTGAATTCGCGAGCCTCACACCTCGGTATGAGTTAAAAACGGGATAAGGACCCAAGGAGTGCATGACGTTTCTTTCTAGCTATGGTGGTGTCAGTGACTTACCAGCCCTGACATTTATATACTTTTCACTTATGTGGTTGTTGGAATGCGAGGCGCCTCGATTATAGGTCTGTAAGGACCGGGAAACGTGTGTTCAGGAATAATTAATCCTCTAACGTAAGTGAGGACCGGCCTTGGAGGATCCGGGGTTGCCCAAAGTGCGTAACCCTGAGGCATTTGCTAGAGTGTCTCGAACGCGGAGAGGAGCTTGCCCCTTGCCTCGACTCATGACGGAAATCCAATTTCCAATACGTGTATTTCGGCTTTATTTGTAGAGCCTAGTATGGCGACATAGTGGGATGGGGTACTCATGCCGTCTATGATTTATATTTATGATTGAAATTGTGTTGACACTATACACTTATTATAGTATCAAATGATTTGTTTTAAACGTATCAAGCATGTTTGGCTGTTATAAGGTAAAACCCTATCCTCCGGCTTGCGTTGCATTGTGTGATGGGACCTGGGTCTTATAATAGCTTCATTTTTCGAAAAAGCATTGCGTTGTTTATTCTATGCACTGGTATTCTTGGGAGGAAACCCGTTCCGTGTTATACGGCGTGGTCCCTTGAATTACTCTCTTTTAAAGTAAAGTTTTAAATAACTGTTTTAGTTCTCACACCAGTCACATGACTGACCTGGAGTTTATTGTTTTAACCTAAACTCTGGGTGCCCTATTTTCGACACGGGCAGCTAGTAGTTTCGGTTTTGCAGATTTATATTCACAGGATCCTGGTTTACAGCTGGAATGATATCCGGAAAGCTCTGTATTCGTATATCACCTTCAGTTGTGTTTTATATTATTTTTCCGCTGCTATGTAATTTTTTGTAATCTCTGATATTTATCGAATGTAATTTATTCATTTATACTCTGTATATTCTTGTATCTGATGGAATTGTTGTAATAGCAATGAAATGTTCTTCCGTCTGCGTTCTGATTTGTCTTGTCCTTACAGTAATTCGTTCTTTCTCATCTCTTCGGAGACCGGGGAAGTTCGGGTCGCTTCAAAAACCGTCCGTGTTTACGTGTGGATCGGTCTTACGATTACCTTTTCTTTTGAAAAGGTTTTTTTAAAGGTTAAACCAAATGATTTGAGTTTACTCACACCAGTCCCATGACTGACCCAGAATTTATTTTGTTTTGTTTTTCCCTAAAATCTTGGGTGCCCAAATTTGTACGGGCAGTCAAGTAGTTCAGGTCTTTGCAGATATACTTGGAGGAGCTTGAAGCAAGAGGCTTCAGGATTATATAGCTACTGTTATTTCCGCTGTGTGTAAGTGTCGTACTCTGGTAATGTTATTGTATATATATGCTGTTTTATTACCAAGTTATGTTATATATTATATTTTATTCGTTCCGCTGTGAGATTCGTATTACTCTGATTCTGTTCTGCAGTGATCTTCTTTTATTCTAATTTTCTATCTTATCTATTCTCACCTTCTAACTTCTTTCTATAAATGATCAGGTATTTCCGATGTCTGAATAGTCAACATGGTAGTTTTGTGTTGATTTTTGGAGTCGAAAATCCCAGTTCGTTACAGTGGTATCAGAGCTAAAGGTTTAGTGATTACCTTGGTTCTGTGGCGTGACTCAATAGAGATAGGGTTAATGATAACCTAGATTGAGTTTGAGTGTATATATACGAGTGAACGTATTTGTAGATTTTATAAAAATTGTTTTATATTGTGGAGAATAATTGGTTGACTAGTTTGTGAATTCTGGTCGATCAGTTTGATCCATTGTATCGATAAGGGTTTCTAGACACTCAAGTACGATGCACCGACACAGTATGTTTTGAAAAAGGGTAAACGAAATAATTTTACCCAAAATATATTTTGATATAAAAGAAGGGTATATCTTGGAATTATTATCATATATTGGATGTGTTGGTTGTTTATAATTGAAATGGTTATATAAATAACCAATTTGAGTTTGTATAATATGAAAGCTGATTAATTAAATCTGAATTTTTAATCAGAATTGGAATTAAAACCCTGGAAGGTTATAAAAGTGTTTGTAAATGAATCCGGGTTAAATATATGTGAATTTTAAAATCCTAGGAGATTTTGAATTGTTTTCAAGCATTGAAAAGGATATTTTGAAATGAATTTCAAAATGGAAGTGTTTAGATATGGTTTTGAAAGTGATACAGTATTGAACTCACTTCGATAGCTGGGAAATAACTCTAATGATGTTAGCCACATCATCAGTGTTCATTTTCAAGTTGTAAGTGATGGATTACTACCAAAGACATTATTTTTGAATTTATTTGAGAAAAGCAAGTGTTTGAATCCTGAAAAGGAAAGTTCGATTTTCGATATAGTACTGTTTAAAATTCCCCGGGAAAGATTGTGGAATTAAACCCAAATTGAATTGAAAGTTGGAAAAGCAATTGGAATTAAATTGAAATCAATTATGTGAAAATAGAATTGAATTAGAATATAATGATATCGAGTAAGTTGAATTGTTGAGTAAGAATTTTCAATTGAGATTGGAATTGGAGTTTGAATGGAATTCGACTTAGGTATAAGCGAATGATTGGATTTGCTATGCTGAATTAGCAGCAGATGGAAAGATATAATGATATGCCCGATACAAAGGTACATGTTTAAATTTCCATATGAGGTTTTATGTGTCGAATCGGCAAGCCGCTTGGCTTTTTGATTTTCTTTTTGAAAGGAAAGGCCTAGAGAGGCGAGTTGGGGTTTGAACTATTGACCGGAACAAAGGAGGTGCTGGCGAAATTTTCCGAAAACTAGTGTTAGAAAATTTTCAGAAATTTTGAAAATTTTCGTGAATCGAAATGAATTAATATTTTAATTGGAATAAATGGGTTCAGTTGAAACTAAAGTTAAAAGTAAATGAATAATTTTTAACCCAGTTAATAGGGTTTGTTTTCTACCTTAGCAATTTCGAGGACGAAATTATTTTAAGGGGGGAAGAATATAACGACCCGTACTTTTACGGATTTTAAATAATTTATTTAATTATTTAAATAAAGGTTTGGTAATTTAAATTGACCAGAATTAAATAATATTGAATATTTAATTAAAATAAATAATTAAATATTATATTTATTTCTGAAATAGTCAGAAATAGTGGAATTCACAAAATGGTGTGAATTGGATCATCTGTGATATTTAATTCAGTTTAGAATTGAATTAGAATAACGAATATACTATTTGAACGGCAGTTTGAACGTATAGTTATATTATAATTAAAATCGAGCTCGAAATGGCGCGGCAGTTCGCTATTTGGCGATTTTAACTTCAACTGAATATACAGGGTCTGTTTTAAATCGGATTTCTGTGAAACAAGAAACGTACGAAGCTGTTGAAGTATATTTTTCTAATGGAAGAGAAAAATCGGGATTTCGTCATGTATATTTTGATTTATGTCCAAATCAAATTTTCAGAAAAACAGCGCCATAACCATTTAAAAACCATAACGGTTTATTTAATTTTAAAATGGATTTCTTCAATATAAATTGAATATCGACGCAACCGTGGTTTGAATATCAAGTTATAGAAATATTCTGGAGTTGTATGATATTCTAGTGTGAATATATACTGTTAGACCCAAAAGTGGTTCTAACACCCAAATTGATTAAAAACTAAATGAAATGAGATAAAAATAAAAATGAACACGCAAGATTTATAGTGGTTCGGCGAAGAAATGTCTACGTCCACTTATCGTTTGCTATATTCGATAATTCAGTTGCAAATACAATGTAAGATTCACTCAATTCCACTCACAACTCACTTATATTCACTCAATTAACTAAAACAAAAATGAAAGATGATTTGGATTCTCCGGGAGTAATGGAATTCGGATTATGGAGGTGGTTGAATTCTCAAAGTGCTGAAAAAAGATCCTTTTCTTTGTCTCCAGACGGGGTATTTATAGGTGTGAATTTGCTCAAAACTTGATCCGGGTCGGGGCCACGTGTCGTCCATCCCATTAGCTTCGGGTTCGGATGAATTATCGTGCTGTCAACGCATCAAAATAGTGAACGTTATGGGCAGGAACTGGTCACAGCCGGTCCGGATATCCAGGCACTTTTGCAGGAGAATAATATGGAACATGGGCTCGGGTCGGAGACACACATATAAGGGGTTCGGATCGGGATACCCGATCCGACCCGGATTGGCTTGGATGCAACGCTCTCTTCTTCTTTAATCTGCTCCGCTCCGATCTATTTCCATGGCAAACAGGTGGCTTTCCGATCCAATTGAGATTATATCGCCCTCCGATCCGAATAGATATGCCTTACCAATTTCCTCAGTAGCAGTTCACCAATCCGAACAGAAGATTCTATCCGAACCAAAGCCATATGTTGCTCCGACCCGACCCGAACAATCGCTGCTGTCCAATCTAGATTGTAGTGTCTTCTCCAATCCGAACCGAAGTCTTCTAATTAAAAATGCTCTTCCATGTCTGATTTTTTGACTTTGTGTTGCCTAGTTCACAAAGTAGGCTAACACTTTGCCCCCTCAAAGGATGCTTCTGTTGGAAACGGAGCATGCTTTGACTGCCATAGCACAAAAGCTTCATCCTTCCTTTTGAATTCACATGCCAAGTTGTCGTACTTCATCCTGTTCGGTTCGGATTCCGACCCGAACGGATTTCTGCTTTGGGTTCCGACCCGAACCGATCTTCCTCTTTTCTGCAATGTATTGGTGGGCCAAGCTGCGTCATTGGGCTTTTCGAACCGGTCCGATCGGGAATACGAATAGTCAGCTTGTTTTTTATATAAATTCACTTCTCTTTCCTTCCTTTCTCTCATTCATCGTTTCTGCTCATCCGAACCGATTCCACATCGAAACCTCAGTCTTTCCCAGAAACTCCAAAATTATCGCTTCAATCTTTGAATCAAATACATAGGTAGCCTTGTAATCTTGAATCTCATTGCCATAACTGTTTTTAATTTACATCCGTAGCTAAGTTGAACGATTCGAACAAAGTAATTGGCTAATTCCACCGCCACGACTTCCTTCATCCTCCGCCTTCGTCGTTAATGGCATCAACATCATTCCGAGGCGTTGGAGGAGAGTATTAAGACTCGCAATTGAATACTTGAGTGCTTACCCATTTGATTTTAATTAAAGCCTGGGACATCGGATTGGGTTCACTACTCAAGAGGAGGAAGAGGAAAGAAATTGAAGAAGATCGGTCCGGGTAGGGGAACAATAGGAGAAAAAAGGGGAAGAGAGAGATTCATAGATCCGGATCGGGTTGGAGCAATAGGGCCTAGAAGGTCAAGATTTATCCACTCGGATCGGACCCGGTTGAAAAACAAAAAAGAGAATAGGGGTCTGGTTATCCAGATTAATCCGATCCGCTCCGGGTGTCAATCTCCGAACCGGTCCGGATACATCTCTCTGAGCGTGGACCTTTGCCTATCCGATCCGAACCTGGTGTCTATATCCGAACCGAACACTATTCAATCTAAAACACAAGCTTTCGTCCAACTATTTAAAAGATATTACTTCCAACTTCATGAACAGTTAGGATAGTGCCTTGCGGACATAAATGAACATTAAGAACTACTCTGACTATCACTTTCTCTTCAAAGTTTCGTCTTACATTGCTGCACTTTTACTTTGCATTTCTCACATTCACTGCACACATTTTAGTTCACACACATACACAGGGGGGTACGGGCTAATTTACTCTAATTCGTGCTATTGCTTCTTCAATAGTTCATGACAATGAGGCTCAGACGTTCTTCCAGACTAGCTGAGAGGAAAGAAGCCCCGGGAACTCCTAACAAAATCACTCTTGAGGATATATCTTCTTCTTCGGATCCAGAATGGGACAGCGAGGGTCCAGATTACGGGGTTGGACATTGGGAAAGCGACGAGGTGTCTTCAGAGAATGAAGTTTCTCTGGGTTTTGAGGAGGAAGGAGGGATTGGTGACAATCGAGCACCCGATGAATTTGAATCAGCCATTATATTGGAATCACCTTCGGACTCCGTTGAATCAACAATTGACAACGATCGACTTGTCCGAATTCGCCTAAAATACGGGATAATGAAAAGGGACACTCTAGTGCCTTCACGCTCTGACCGTCCCCACAACCCTCCAGAAGGATATATGGCGGTTACTCGATTAATGTGCATGGTCGGCGCCATTCCTCCATTCTCTCCTTTCATCGTTGATTTCTTAAGACAAATGCGGATTGCCCCCATGCAGTTGCATCCCAATTCATATGCCTATTTGCACACCTTGTACATAGCATATCATGAAATCCTAGGCATAGAGCTCACGTTCGATGACGTTCACTTCTTCTATAATTTCAAGCATCGGACTCGAGAGACTCCATCCTTCTGCTACTTTGAATCAGTTCCAAAAAGGAAGATAATCTCTGCACCATTTAGCAGTAAAGCTGGAGATTCCAGACTAGAATGGTTCTACGTGAAGCAACAGCCTTGATGCGCCAGGAGATGGACAAAATCAAGTAAAGCACTGATTTTCTAAATCCGGACTCTATACACTTGAATCATCACCTTGACTTGTTTTCCTTTTTGTTTGCAGTCGACAATCCCAAACAGATATCAGATCAGGTGTTCTTTGATCGGATGCACCGACTTCTTAATGGCGATCAGAAATTCTTGACTATCGACGAAGTCCTTAAAGACGAATACCTTCACTTTCATGGGCTGTTATCTGTTTTTCGCAGCATCGGTCATGGGACGGTCCCTTACGCATACATTCCTCCAGTGGAGGTAGTTCCAGAGACAGGAGAAGGCTCGGGAATTCCTACAGTGCCTCTTCAAACTTCACCTTCTCCATCTTCTACACAAGATGATGAATTGGCTAATCTGGCCGAAAAGCATCGTGAAGGATATATTGCCCCCGAGGAAACTACTTCTCTAGACAAGTCAAAATCCTCCCAAGAGTCGCCACTTCATGCTTCCGAGGGGGATGTTCCTAGCGCTGATGAGCAAATATTTCAGGGTTTGGGGGATCTCCCCTTACCTGAGACTATATATACTTCAGAGGACTTCAGGAAGGATCCTCTAGTCTTCACCTCTTCTGAAGAGACCACTCCCGCTAAGGCCAAAGAGCCTGCCCGTACTAGTCTAGCTTCAGACTCGGGTTGGTTGGGGGGAAACACACCACTTAGGATACACTTTACACAACAGCATTAGCATTCATTGCACTTCTTTCTCCATGGATCCATTAATTCTAAACTTCGTTTATTTTATCGTGCAGGTACAATGTCTCGATCCTACTATGATATAAGAAAGCTTCGTCGCAGCATGTCCAATCCTCCTCAGGATGTCGAGTATGATCGCCGGGATGACCGTGGTAGGGAGGAGAGAAGACCTTATGATCCTTATCGTTCTCGATCCTCACGTTCTCGTTCACCAGTTCGGCCAGAACAAGAGAAATACAAGGGTTATCAGAGCCGCAGGGAAGAGGACAGACCACCATCTAAAGACTCCACTTTTTCCCATGAAAAGCGGAGTAGAGAGAGAACTCCTCCAAAAGAAACTGGGTCTCGAAGTAAGCACAAGGTCCCTGCCACTAAACGACCTAGAACGGACAAAGAGACTACTGAATCCTCTTCACATAGGGACACCGAATTGTTAATTCCCGCTCCTCCCCCGCTAGATGCGGGAACTGCAGTAAAGCTGGCATATTTAGAGGAGCAATTTCCCGAGCACTACTTCGAGACCTTGACTTTTTTACCTACTCTTGAACCTATTTCTTCTAATTGGGCAGATGAGGCCAAAGCAAAGATTGATTTGGTGGAAAAACAATATACCGAGATGTTCAAGTATTCACGCAATCTTTCTAGAATCATCCGCAATCTAATCACAAATACCAATTCAATGCAAAAGACCGCAGAGGAGGACGCTAAGGCCTTAAAAGCTCTAGGAACAGATTTAGAAGACACTCAAGCTCAGTTAGCTGTCGCTCAAAGGGACGCTTCTAACTTCAAACAACAATTCGAGGACATGCAAAAGCGTTATCATGACTTGCTTGAGTCTCACACTCAGGATCGCTCTGAACTAAAAAAGCAAGCTGACGAGGCCAAGTCAGAAGCTGCTAAGACACGTCTTGCTTATGCTGAGCTTGAACGAAAAAACGCCGAGTTAGCAACGAAGAATGCTGAACTAGAAAAGAAGAACGCTGACTTGGCTTTAAAGCTGTTGGAGGCAGAAAACAGAGCTGCCCTGGCCGAGGGCAATGTGGAGTGTGCTATCAAATCTGCGGAGGAAGCCCGCAAGCAATTATCTGAGGCGGAGGTTGAGATTCAAAGTTTCGGCGAACTAATGATTGAATTCTTCGCACATATTATTCGTCGCCGAAACATTTCTTGGATCGAAGATTATCCATCCACTCTGGTTCAAGTATGGAATCAAATCGTCGAGTAGGAAAAGGAGGAACTTAAGGTCGATTCCCTCGATGAAGATAAACTGATGGAGAAATACTTGAGAGATGATGAACCGGAGCACCTAGCTGAAGGGCGTCGCCTTATTGCTGAGGCCATGGAAGAAGAGAGACGGAAATCTAAACAAAAAACCAGTCTCGAAGCTGGTTCCTCTTCTTCTGCCCCTGCAACTTCCGAAGTAGAAGGGTATGATCCCGAAAATCCGGAAATTCCTCGAACAACTCTGCTATCCCCCATTCCTGAAATAGCCCCAGAGGTAGCAGTCACCCCCGCTGAGAAGTCTTCGGAAGGTATCCCTATCTTTTCTCCTCAATTTGCCAAAGCTATTTCTACCTTTCGCCACGTGATTGAACAATCGATGAGAGACCCTTTGTTTTCGCCTGAGTTGATAACTGTTGCTTCTCATTCTGTAGGTGTTGAATCATCTGAAAAGACAGATGTAGCTCAAGGAGCTGCCGCTGGGACAAAGCCCGCTGATAGGGCCAAAAAAGGGGAAGACAAGGCTGCTTCTATAGACTTGGGGGAAGGAAGTGAGCCATCTAAGGTCACCACTCCCCATGATGAAGAAATGATAGCAGCTTTAAAGGACGACGGCGGAGACGGGGGGCATGAAGAAGAACCAGAAGTTGCAATAACCGGGGAGTCGAAAAGTGCTGATGACGTTACCTTGGCTGTAATGAAGGCTGATCAAGACAAGCGCTTGCAATTAAAGGCCGAAGAACTAGACCCTGAGGTCCTCAAGCCCCTCGCAGTTGTGGATGCGGGATCAAGGTTATTTGTTAAGCTCTCAACTAGATCTATTACAGAGGAACTTGCTAAAAAATCTTCTCTTGATTCCAGTGCCCCGCCCTCCGGGAAGAAGTCTACTGGCTCCAGCACCGCATCTTCAGGAAAAAAGAAGTCCAAATGAATCTTGACCGAAGCTGAGAAAGAAGCAAAGGATGCGGAGAAAGCCGCCAAGAAATCCAAGGCTCATTCCAAATCTAAATAGTGGATTGCCCTGTATCTTTTTAGCATTTTTGTGAACCAATAATTGCTGCAACAAAAGTAGCTCCTGCATTTTTTTTTAGCTATTTCCCTGTACAAATTCATTCATTTGTAAATAAAAATAATTCACTTTTTGCAATGTTTGTTTGTTAGTAGTTCTGCACTTATGTAAAAATGCATGTCTATAGTTATGAAACGAAGTTGTGGAGGGGGGAAATATGCGTATGCATACGTGTCCCCGGTCAATTCCCACAAATTATTTAATGCTTAATCAAGCAATCTGAATGCTCCCAATTCTCTGACGGGATAGCACTTCCTGTGTCGTCAGTACCTGTCGTTTTTTCTGGCATTTCTTTTATACTCTCTCTCTTTCTCTTGAGAGTTAGAGTTTGAGCTTAGTCATCTATTCATTTCCCGGTCTTTCAACGGGGAAAGATTTCTTTTTCAGCGCTCAGTCGGAGACGCTTTTATACTCTCTCTCTCTCTCTGGAGAGTTAGAGTTACGAGAAGAATTTCTTTTTCAGCGCTCAGTCGGAGACGCTTTTATACTCTCTCTCTCTGGAGAGTTAGAGTTAAGAATGTCGTTTTCTCATTCTTTTATGTCTTATCGCACAAACAGTCGTTGTGCTTCTTTTTATGTCTAAACTGTCTTCAACCTTTTTAAGCTGTGAGTTATCCTGTATCTTATAATCACAACAGAATAACTGATAAATGTATATACGTAATGCATAAAATTAAATAACACACAATGTTTTTATAGTGGTTCAGCTAAGTCGTAGCCTACATCCACTTTATAGTCCTTTATTCATATCGTCAGATTTTCCCAAGGCAAGTCGTGCCTTATTACAGGGTTCACAGGAAAAATAACAAAGAGTACAACATTTCTAATCCAAATATCGCATTAAGTGTTGGGCATTCCATGCTCGAGGGACTTCTTCGCCATCTACGGTCGTTAACTTGAAGGTTCCTTTTTCAAGTTTCCGTTGGATGACAAAGGGTCCTTCCCATTTTGGGTCGAGGTGAGGAAGGGATGGAAAAACTCTCTTTAGCACCAAATCTCCTGGTTCAAAAGTCCTGAGGCGAACTTTTTTGTCATAATAGCGTGCCATCTGACGTCGATGTCTTGCCGCACGCAGATCCGCTTCATCCCTTTTTTTCGACTTCATCAAGAGACTCAAGTAAGAGCGCCCGATTTGTCATCGGGTCATAATATGTCACCCTGTGGGAAGGAACTTCCAGTTCAACTGGAATTACTGCTTCTGAGCCGAAGGATAGAGAGAAAGGGGTATGACCGGTGGCTGTCTTAAATGTTGTTCGATATGCCCATAAAGCTAGGGGCAATTCGTCAACCCATCTTGCCTTTGCACGCTCTAACCGTTTCTTGAGGATGGATTTTATAACTTTGTTTATTGCCTCTACTTGCCCGTTTGACTGCGGATAGGCAACTACAATATATCGCTTGTCTATCTTATACTTCTGACAGAGATTTCTGAATTCAGTACTATCAAACTGGGTTCCGTTGTCAGTTATAATCGTCCTTGAAATCCCGAACCGGCATATAATATTTCTGACCACAAAACTTATCACCTTTCTTGCTGTGATCTTGGTCAAGGGCTCAGCTTCTACCCACTTCGTAAAATAGTCCACGGCCACTATTGCATACTTAGTTCCTCCTTTAGCAATTGGTAAAACTCCAATGATATCAATTCCCCACGTGGCAAATGGCCAAGGACTCACCATTGATTTAAGTTGGGTCGACGGTGCCCTGGGAATTTTGGCGAATCTCTGGCACTTATTGCAGCGTCGTGAATAATCAGCTGCATCTTTATTGATCGTAGGCCAGAAGTATCCGTACCGCAATATCTTCTTTGCTAAAGTTTGACCTCCTGTATGATCTCCACACTCACCTTCGTGTACCTCTCTTAGTACACGCTTGATGTCGTCGTGTGCTATACATCGTAACAGGGGCATGGAAAATCCTTGCCTATAAAGTGTATCATCTTGTATGACATACCTGGTAGCTTTGCGAACTATAGCTCTTTTCTCACTCTTCCTTGATGGGAGTGTCCCATTCTTAAGGAAATTCTTAATTGGAGTCATCCACGACTCCTTCTCTGGTTCTGCTTCAAAGACGAATTCAATTTCCATTGACTCAAAACTTGGTGATTCCAACGTTTCAATTGGAATTATTTCAGTCTCTTCTGGATCGTCGGAACTAGCCAGCTTTGCCAGCCTATCTGCTTTCTGGTTTTCAACTCTGGGAATGTGCGTTATGTTGTACCGCTCTAAGCTATTCAATAGCTCTCTCACTTTCCCGAGGTAGGCGATAAGTCGAGGTCCTCGAGCCACAAATTCCTCTCGCACTTGGCAGACAACAATTTTAGAGTCACAAAATATGTCTAACATTTTTATTCCGAGGTCTTTAGCAAGCTTCAGCCCGGCAATCAGGGCTTCATACTCAGAGTCATTGTTAGTCGCCGAAAATTCTAATCGTAGGGCGTAATATAACGACCGTCCTTCGGGAGTGATTAAGACGACTCCAGCTCCGGACCTTAGGTCGTTCTTGGCTCCATCTGTATATAGTTTCCACGGATTTATCTTTATCTCATCTTCGGACTTAATCACTCTATCATTGACTACTTCCTCCTCTGGAATGGTGAACTCCGCAATGAAGTCTGCTAGAGCTTGCCCCCTGATTGACTTTCGTGGTTGAAAATTCAAATCAAACTGACTTAGTTCTATGTTCCATTTGATCAACCTACCCGATGCTTCGGGTCTCTGCAACACCTGCCTTAAGGGCTGGTCGGTGTATATGGTTATTGGATGGGCTTGGAAATAGTGACGAAGTTTTCGGGATGCGATCAGGAGGCTGTAAGCGAGCTTCTCAATTTTTGGGTAGTTGCGCTCTGCCGCCGCTAATTTCTTGCTTACATAATACACTGGCCTTTGTACTTTATCTTCTTCTCGAACCAGGGCTGTACTGACGGCGTGAGCCGAGACGGCCAAGTAAACAAACAATTCTTCGTGATCTACGGGCTTTGATAAAATTGGCGGTTTCTCTAGCAGTTCCAATAAATTTCGAAAGGCCTCAACACAGTCCGAAGTCCACTCAAAGTTCTTCTTTCCTCTTTTAATTAAATCAAAAAACGGAACACATTTGTCTGTGGCTTTGGAGATGAATCTACTCAGTGCCGCTACTTTCCCTGCAAGACTTTGGACGTCTTTAATTCTCCTCGGCTCTTCGATATTTCTAATCGCTGCTATCTGGCTAGGGTTGATTTCAATTCCTCGGGAACTCACAATGAAGCCAAGGAACTTTCCCGATGCCACTCCAAATGAGCATTTCAGAGGATTCAATTTCATCCGGTACTTTCGCAGGATACCAAACATTTCCGCCAAGTCTTGCGTATGGCTGGAGGACTGTTTCGATTTGACAAGCATGTCATCCACATAAACTTCCATAGTTTTTCCTATTTGATTATAAAACATTCTGTTCACCAAACGCTGATAATTAGCTCCAGCGTTTTTCAATCCGAATGGCATTACAACATAACAATATAATCCCAAATTCGTAATGAAGCTTGTATGTTCTTGGTCTGGCACGTGCATAGGAATTTGGTTATATCCAGAATTTGCGTCCATGAAAGAGAGAAGTTCATGACCTGCTGTCGAGTCTACAAGCTGGTCAATCCTGGGAAGTGGGAAACTATCTTTTGGGCAAGCTTTGTTTAAATCTGAAAAGTCAATGCAAGTCCGCCACTTTCCGTTTGGCTTCTTTACTAAGACGGGATTCGATATCCAGTCGGGATATGTCGAATCTCGAATAAATCCATTCTGCTTCAACTTCTCTACTTCCTCTTTGAGAGCAGCCGACCTCTCTGGGCCCAGCATGCGTCTCTTTTGCTTCACAGGCGGATGCTTCAGATTTACATTCAATTTGTGACTTATAATGGATGGCGATATCCCACACATGTCAGCATGGGTCCAGGAAAACACATCTAAGTTTGCCTTCAAGAAGTCTGTTAGTTCCTTAGCTCGACGTGGATCCAATTGAGAACCAATCTTCAAAACTTTTGTCGGATCAGCCTCATCAATGGGAATTTCCACTGTCGCTTCATTAGGAGTTGCATTCCTAGCCTCTGGTTCCTCGTCTTTTCTGGGATCCAGGTCTTCAAGTGTTCCTTTGGGCAACTCCTTTGGGGTCAATCTCTCTAATTGCTATGCCGAGCCCCCCTTTGAGGGAGACGAGGCATCTTTACTTTCAACGTTGAGTCCTTTCATCAACATCTTTAACTCGGCCACATAGCAGGCCCGTCCAGAAACTTGATCCCCTCTCATTACTCCAGTTCCGGCTTCGGTTGGGAACTTAAGTAACAAACACCAAGGGGCGATACAAACTCTGAATTCAGCAAGGGCAGGCCTCCCCAAAAATGCGTTATAAGGCGAATCTACGTCCAATACTACGAACTGGAGCATCCGCACTCTTCTACGTTCTCCTTGCCCCAGGGTCACGGGCAACTCTATATATCCCATGGGAGCTGTCGACGCCCCGTTGAAGCCTCTAATCCATCCTTCACACGGTTTCAAATCTTCAGATTCAAGCTTCATTTGATCAAATGACTTTTTGAATAAAATATTGACAGAACTTCCGTTGTCTACTAATACCTTATGGACCAAGGCCGGCCCAATGGTGGTAGTAATAACCAACGGATCATCGGTGGGTGAATGGATCCCAGTATTGTCTCGGTTGCAGAATACCACGTCGTCAAACATGGTCTTCTGTTGTTTTATGGGGGTGATATCTTCCAAATCATCACCCTCGTTCACATCTAGGTGCTAGGCAGCGTTTACATATTGATCCATTGACCTGAAACTTCGGATTGCCGGGTGAGGTCCGCCTACTATGGAGTTGATAACAATTCCCTTACCCTTCTGCTGCGCTGTAGGCTTGGGAGCAGGTAGGATCTGTTTTGGAGCCTGCTCTCCTTGCCCCCTGTCCCTCGGGGCAAACTTGTACTCATAGAACTTTCCTTCACGCAGCAGCTTCTCAATCACATCCCTCAAATGCCGACATTCATTGGTTGAATGCCCATGAGTTCCGTGAAACAAACAAAATTTCCCTGTCGCCATTTCTTTCTCGGTCGAATCACGAGGTGGCGGTCTTTTATACTGTAACACATTGTATGTATCTAGGTAAATATTTTCCAGGGTGTCGTTCAATGGTGTATAGTTCTCGTAGTTCTGGAATCGGGGTCTTTTGTTAGGATCACTTCCCCTATTTCTGTTTCTTCTGTTACCGTTTGGATTACGGTTATTGTTGTTGTTACCCCCGCTTCCAGCATTGCTGTTTCCACCCTTGTTTCCTACATTTACTTCAACCTTGCCAGAACTTTCCCCAGACTTCTTTACGGCGATATTACTCTGCACATTCTCCTTTGAAGCCGTCTCAGACTTTCTCTTTCGGTTTGCCCTGGCCTCCTCTCGTCTTAGATAAATATCGGCTTTTTCGTAGAATATCTCCCTTGTGGAAGGTGTTTTCCCAGAAAGGTAATCTCCAAACTCAGATTCAGGATCGACTCCTACCTTCAATGCCATCAGGATAGTGGGCTCATGCGGGTCACTGACCTCGGTCACAGCTTGGTTAAAACGGTCAAGATATGCCCTCAAAGACTCTCCTGGTGCCTGCTTGATTCTCGATAATTCAATAACACTTTTGGACTTTCGGGCATGGAGTTGGAAATGGTTCATGAAACGCTCGCTTAGTTCCTTGTAATTCGAAATCGAACGAGGAGGAAGTCGGGTAAACCAGAACAGTGCCACATCTTCTAAGTAGATTGGGAATGCTTTGCACTTCACTTCATCAGGGGCAGCGGCAGCATTCATGAGCCACGAATACCGCATCAAATGCTGTCCCGGATCAGTCCTTCCGTTGTACTTGTCCATCTGCGGCAAGTTAAAGCGTCGGGGAAATTGGAAGTCGAGGATATCGTCGGTGAAGGGAGTATGGCTTCGCTCAATGCCATAATCTTCATTTGTATAATTCCGGCTCTCGGACATGATCTGGCGAACCATTGCCTGTACATCAGCATTAGTTAGGGGCCGCTCAGGTTCCCTGGCCCTAGTATCCGAGTTCCTTCTGGGCTCTTGTTCAGGAGATGCCCTTCTTCTTCGAGCTGCCTCTGCTCGATTCCGTTCCCTGCGCTCCCGGTCAATCTCGGGAGGAGGGGACTGGAGTCTTTGCCCCCGAATGGGGTCATTGTTTCCTAATGCTCGTGCAATATCCTCACGAGATCCCAAAGATCCAAATGTCAGCTGCTCCACGTTCTGAGGTCGTTCGAGTGGCCTTCGTTCACGGGGCCGCTCTTCCTCGGAAGATGAAGATTGATCCCCTGGTGTGTGACGAACCGGTGATGGAGTTCTTTGTCGACGGAGTTCACTAATCTCCCGACTCATGAGCCTCATATTTTCCTGCATCATGAGATTAGTGCGCTCGTGAACTTTCATAGCCTCCCTTGTGCTCTCAAGCATGTCAAGCAAGCGCGAGAAATCTCCTTGAGTGATGGGCGCAGATGGATTGACCTGATCACCAACCCTGGTGGCTGGAATCGGAGCATTCGTAGGGACTCGAGTAGAGGTTCCAGCTTCACCAAGGATCGGGTCGGATCGGAGGTAGGAGGTCGGGTCGGATCGGAGCTGGGGAGCCTGGTCGGATCGGTATGTGGCAAGCAGCTCGGGTCGGTTCAGATTAGGGGAATGCACTGCTTCAGAATCTCCTACCCGGATCGGATCGGAGCTCTCCCCCTGCTGGCGGCTCGGATATCCTGCATTGGTTCTTCCTGCTGCTGAACTTTGCCCCCGAGACCTTGTTACAACAGCATTTTGCTGATCTTCGCCAGCTCCATTTCCTCGAACAGACTGAACTTCCTTGCCTTTTCCTTTGGCCATGAGTCTTTGACAATCACTTCAACAAATATAAAAAAGCGGAGAAACTTAAGGATTCACTTCTTTGAACTCAACGGTCCAAAAAGTAGAAAGAGATCCCGGAAAATAAAGAATTTAGATAAGGATTCTCAGTGAAAGCACCAAAATGTTAGACCCAAAAGTGGTTCTAACACCCAAATTGATTAAAAACTAAATGAAATGAGATAAAAATAAAAATGAACACGCAGGATTTATAGTGGTTCGGCGAAGAAATGCCTACGTCCACTTATCGTTTGCTATATTCGATAATTCAGTTGCAAATACAATGTAAGATTCACTCAATTCCACTCACAACTCACTTATATTCACTCAATTAACTAAAACAAAAATGAAAGATGATTTGGATTCTCCGGGAGTAATGGAATTCGGATTATGGAGGTGGTTGAATTCTCAAAGTGCTGAAAAAAGATCCTTTTCTTTGTCTCCAGACGGGGTATTTATAGGTGTGAATTTGCTCAAAACTTGATCCGGGTCGGGGCCACGTGTCGTCCATCCCATTAGCTTTGGGTTCGGATGAATTATCGTGCTGACAACGCATCAAAATAGTGAACGTTATGGGCAGGAACTGGTCACAGCCGGTCCGGATATCCAGGCACTTTTGCAGGAGAATAATATGGAACATGGACTCGGGTCGGAGACACACATATAAGGGGTTCGGATCGGGATACCCGATCCGACCCGGATTGGCTTGGATGCAACGCTCTCTTCTTCTTTAATCTGCTCCGCTCCGATCTATTTCCATGGCAAACAAGTGGCTTTCCGATCCAATTGAGATTATGTCGCCCTCCGATCCGAATAGATATGCCTTACCAATTTCCTCAGTAGCAGTTCACCGATCCGAACAGAAGATTCTATCCGAACCAAAGCCATATGTTGCTCCGACCCGACCCGAACAATCGCTGCTGTCCAATCTAGATTGTAGTGTCTTCTCCAATCTGAACCGAAGTCTTCTAATTAAAAATGCTCTTCCATGTCTGATTTTTTGACTTTGTGTTGCCTAGTTCACAAAGTGGGCTAACATATACGATAATATATATTTATTGATATTTAATTTAATTATTTTTAAATATATTTATATATTTAAATGGGTTATTTAGAGCTTTAAAAATAGCAAGTTTTGCAACCGACCTCCATTTTTGATGAAACTAATTTTGTTGGATCCGCAATATTAAATTATTATTAGATTTCAAGTTTCGTGATTTTTAGGGTCAGTGTGTGGCCGTACGGATTTTTAATGTGAAAAACAGTCGGTATTTTGATGGTTAAAAATACGCTGTGTGAGCAAACGAAGTCGGAATTCGACGAAACCAATTTCGTTGGGTCCGTAAGGTCAAACTCTTGCCGCATGTCAATTTTCTTGATTTTTGGATATGATATAAGATCATAGGAATTTTTAAACAGCAAATACATATAGCGGTGGCTTAAAAACCAATATAATAATAAATATAAAAATATTTTTTCCACACTATAAATACCCTAACTTTTTCCTAAACCCTAAAATACTTTCTCTCCGGTCAAAATTGCGCAGTCACCACCGAGAGTAAATTCAAACAGTGAAAATCAAGTTCCAAAATCAAAATAAAATGGTAGAGAAATCGATAAATCATGAAATTTGTGTTTTTGAGTTGCTAATGCATTTCTTTTCAAGTTAGTATGGGTTTCAAGATACTCGATGACAGTTCGTTCGGTGGTTTTTTCACCTGAGTGCATTAGGGTTGCGGTTTTCGGGTGTTCTAGGAATCGAATGGCAAAACTAAATTGATATTTGGATTCGTGGCATTAAATAGCTCGAGTTTTGATTTAATTGTCGAATTCCGTTCGAAACTTTGTCGTTCGAGTTTCTGTGTGAACCAGTGGAGGACCTCGAAGTCGCGGATGATAGTATTGTGTGAGCTGGTGGAAGTTGATGAGGGGTTAATGAGATTTTGATGAGAGGAAGTTTGGTAATGATAGTGTGGTGAACAAAGACGTGTTGGAGGAGATGATGGAGTTGGAATGTTTCGGTTATGGCTGTTGGAAAGGAGGAGCAGCGAATTTGCTTTGATCGGAGGAGAAAGGTATACGTGGATCATGGGATGAGATAAAAGCTAAGGCCCAATTTAATATTTAAAAGTTTTATTTAATTTAAATATATATATATATGCAATCGTATAAATGATGTATCTCGCTTGTATGTGGTCAGATTTTTGAACGGTCAGATCCGTTAGGATTGTATGGACGAGAGCAACACAACGGAACTGACTGGGATTGAATTGGAGCTCATTACAATTTATAGCAAAATAAATTGTCCGTCTGAATCAACAGATGCAAATCGTTATTAAATGGTTAACGCGAAATGTGAGTAAATCTCACTAACTCTACTCAAATATTTTTAGAATTTATAAATGACGGTTGTTTGCTGTGTGTTGGCTGTTTGGTTGAACTGCTAGTAAATTGGTTGAAAATATAGATAACGATATAGATATAAATCGTTAGTCGAATATTGATTCTATTATCAGAATATTTCATATTCGTGTTATTCATGTGATTAACATCTGTGGATGCAGGGAAACAGGGACCCAACTGGGTTCCTCAACATTTATTTTACTGTTTTTCCTATATTGTGATATATGATGTGATTTATAATATGTTGTTGATTATGTGTGTTTGATTATTGTTATTTGGTACTTTTAAATACCAAAGGAAATACTGAAGTGTGAAAAGGGAAATTTCAAAACTATAATTTGAAATAAAATATTTATATAAAATCAAAGGATTTTATATAAAAGGAAAATATTTGTAAAACGAATAGAAAAGGAAAATATTTGTAAAACAAATAGAAAAGGAACATATTTGTGAAACAAATAGGGAAAAGAGGTATCTGAAAAACAATTATAAATAGAATTGAAAAGGAAATATTTGTAAAACGTTTACAAATAGATTATAAATAGAAATATTTATATATGAAATAGAGAGAGTTTTAAAAAGAAATATTTATTTACAAAATAAATAGAATTGTAAAGGAAATATTTATTTCGAAATTAAATAGATTAAAAAACGAAAATATTTATTTCGAAATTGTCTGTGTTTTTTTTGGTGTATAATAAATATGGTAGAGGCCATTTAACCCCGCTTGCTATGCATAAAAAAAAATCTTGAAAAATGAATAGAATAGTATAAAAGAGAATTTTATATTTGAAAGGTTTAGACTCGTGCTTCGCACACGGGTATAACATGATATGGATTTAAAGCAAAGGTTTTAAATAGAATCTATTCTAACCAATAGATTGAGAAGATAAATTTATAAATAATATTTTATAAATTAAATGAAATATTTATCATTGGATAAATAGAATATATAAGTCGGGACTTATATAGAGAAGTAAGAATCGATATCAACATCGATATTTGAAACTAAATATGGACGAAGAGTAAATTGGTTAGAGTTAATCAGTAGAGTTAATTGAATTTTAGTTATTCAATTAGAGTTAATCGAATATTAGTTATTTGAATAAAGAGTCAACCAGATAAAGTTAATTGAACATAGTTAATTAAATTAGGATTTAATTGCATATTAGTTATTCAATTAGAGTGGATCGAATATAGTTATTTGAGATAGAGTTAGTCAAACATAGTTATTTAGGATGAGTTGCCATTTCGTACGATTGCTAGCGTAATTCGCAGGGCTGCAGATAGCTTACGGCGGTCGGATGTTTCCTGAGGGAATCAGGCATAGCCATTGTGATCGCTGCAATCTAGAGTCGAGCGAATGGAGTTAAATTGAATATTAGCCATTCGAAATAAAATTAAAACAGACATAGTTATTCGAATATAAGTTAATCGAATATTAGTTATTCGATAGGAGTTAAATAAGTTGAGTTAAATAAGTTAAGTTAAATAAGTTGAGTTAATCAAGTAAGTTAATCAAGTTGAGCTAATCGAGATGAGTTAATCAAACCGAATTAATCCTAATGAGTTAATCCAAAGGAGTTATTCAAAATAGTTTATTCGAATAGAATTAAAGGAGCTATTCGAAATAGTTTATTCGAATGAATTAAAGGAGTTATTCGAAGTAGTTTATTCGAATAGAATTAAGGGAGTTAATCGAATATAGTTTATTCGAAAGTAGATTAATCGAATGTAAATCATTCGAAGAGAGTTAATCGAATGTAAATCATTCGAAGAGAGATTATCGAATACAGTTATTCGAAGAAATAGTTATCGAAGATAGTTATTCGAAAAGGAATTATCGAATAGAGATTTTTCCAAAGAGAATTATACGTTGAATTTGATTATATCGAATTCGGGAAAGTAATATTTACTTTCCGTATTAATCAAGATTTACTTATTTATTAATAAATTAGTGGTTTAGTTATTATTTAGTTAAATTAAGGAATAAAATTTATATTTTAAAGTTGAATATTTAAAAAGAAGGGATTATAACGCTATAGTCATAATCAATGTTTTAAAAATAAAGAAGTGGATTCATAAATAGAATCCGAGTTACGTGAGGAAGTTGGTTAAATATTTAAAAGGGTGAACTTTGTCTATTTCGAGGTTAGAAATGTTGTTCAGTTAAGGTCTGAGAGGTAATTATACCCCAACTTGATTGACTTCGTTTTTAACTAAGGAATGGGTAAGGTTCGATATTGAAAGTTGGTTAAGTGAATTTAGTTAATGAGTGTAATGGTTTGAATTGGCTTAGTGATGTTTTATTTAAACATCTGTTTAAATAAAATGAAGGAATTTTGGAAATGTTTTCCAAATAAGAATCAAAAATGTTTTCTAATATAGAAAATAAGGAATTGGAGCAAATATGGAAATGTTTTACAACGATTAATAAAATATATTTTTCTGAATTTAGAAAATAAGAATTTACAAATATATAGAAATGGGAAATGAATAAATTAATGATAAATTAAATTAAAGGAGATAAATGTTGAATGTTGATTGATCGATCGAATTTCTATCTGGAAATAAGATCGTTGGTTGTACACCTATTTTTCTATGATAGTTAAATCACCGACTATCGAAGTTTTTGACCATTTCTCCGTCGTCAGTACGGAGAGACCGGGATCAGATTCATTATCCGAAAACCACTCTGTATGGACGTTAGCGTTGCGATCAAATATGATGAAAATAATTGAAGACGGGGTTATACAAGGGCTATCCTATTTACAGAATAGTGCCTTCGGTTTGTCCAGTCCCAGGACAACGTAAATGGACGAATGCCTGACAAAGTAAATCTAGCCGATCGCGTAAGTTGATCTTTTCAAACGTACTTACGTTTGGTGGCAGAGAAATTCTTTTCTCTTAGCTTTATACCCGTGGTATTTTTGGGGAAATCAATTTGTGATTTGGCGGGTATGATGATGTGGCATTCAAAGTGAATGGTGGTCTGGTGTATCAAAGATACGTTATGACCTCAAGCCTTATCAACCGGGAAATGACAGAAATCGGAAAGGCAGCATGGCTAGGTGGGTCGCTCCCATTAGGATGTATATCACCTATCTAGAGAAAATTTATTTCATTCTTTTATCTATTTTCGATGTTGTTCTTTTTCAGGAAACGGTGGGTAGCTCCCAACCGTTGGTGATATACATTCGATACACTCAAGCGAAATGAGTGGTCGGTCATGTGTGGGTCAGGTTGCAAGACGTTCTTGTTGAACCCGGTGTATTCGCCTCTAGAGATACACTATCGGCAGGTGGTCCCATACCTTGTCATAGTCGGAATCCAATCTCCAATAGGCGCCCGCGGTTTTGTTTGTATACTATATATGTGGAACGTGAGATGCAAGCGTTCTACTAGATTGTTAATTACTTTTGATTAGACATTATTATAATATCAGAGAAGTATTGATTTCCAAAAGTGTTTTCGGTTATCGTAAGGTAAAAACCGTCCGTGTTTATGTGTGGATCGGTCTTACGATTACCTTTTCTTTTGGAAAGGATTTTTGAAAAGTTAAACCAAATGATTTGAGTTTACTCACACCAGTCCAATGACTGACCCAGAGTTTATTTTGTTTTGTTTTTCCCTAAACTCTTGAGTGCCCAAATTTGTACGGGCAGTCAAGTAGTTCAGGTCTTTATAGATATACTTGGAGGAGCTTGAAGCAGGAGGCTTCAGGATTATATAGCTATTGTTATTTCCGCTGTGTGTAAGTGTTGTACTCTGATAATGTTATTGTATATATATATATACTGTTTTATTACCAAGTTATGTTATATATTATATTTTATTCGTTCCGCTATGAGATTCGTATTACTTTGATTCTGTTCTGTAGTGATCTTCTTCTTCTTCTATTCTAATTTTCTATCTTATCTATTCTCACCATCTAACTTCTTTTTATAAATGATCAGGTATTTTCGATGTCTGAATAGTCAACATGGTAGTTTTATGTTGATTTTCGAAGTCGAAAATCCCATTTCGTTACAAGTCTGTAGGTCGATTTGATATTCGTGATAATGGAGAAAGAGCCATCGATCAGTGGGAAGGGTAGCGGTGAATTTCATGGCGTGGAGGAGTACAAGACTGGTGGTCTTCGATTAGGTTTGAGGTCTTCATCGTTACTCGTCCTGGGTGCACACATGAGTTTCCAAAGGGTAAAAGCTCGAACCAGGGGAAAAAGGATGAAACGACCCGCATTCTACGCGTCGAAAGATCATAGAATATTTATTTCTTTCACATGCGAAGTCATATGGTCATGTAACTTTGGGAGACGACTATTGGGGTCATTTCCCATGTACATGATCTTTGCCGATTTTTAAATGACCGTTTTGCCCCTAGCTAATCTTGTTTCGGCCATAACTTTTGATTGGAAAGGAGTTTTGACTTGAAACCACTTCCATTAGATCCGGATGATGGTTTACCTTTCTGTAGAGTAGTCACATTAGCCAAACGGACTAAACGTTTAAGAGATATGGCTGAAACAAGTTTCAGGTGGTGAAAAACAGCTTAATTGGGCTTAACCGGGTGATTAACAGCTAGGCCCAAAGGGGAATTTCGGGATTAAGAGTATAAGAGGGCTTCTAGGGTTTAGAAAACTAATTTTACTTCATTTTCCAGCCGCCTAAGGCATTCCTCTCAACCTAGCAATGGCCTCCACTTGCTAAAACACCCCCAAATCACCTCCTAATCGCTAATTAAGCCAAATCTACATCAAATCAAAGAGGATTAGCACAAGAATCGAGGTAAAGCTGCTGTATTTCCTTGGTATTCGCGCCCAAACAGAGAATCATTTTAGATCTAAAGTTTATTTGTGGCAAAGGTGAGTGATTTGCAAGGTTTCTCACTAATTATGGTTAATTAAGGGTAATTAGTGTTGATTAGCGAATTTATACATTAATAAATTCCGAAAAAATATTTAAAAATTTCGAAATATTGTTTTAGGCCTATGTTAGAAAATTTGGCTAGTTTTGTTAAGTTTTGTTAATCGCATCATAAGTTTTGCTTAAACATGCTTAAGGGAAAAATGTGGGGTTTTGGCTATGTTTGATCCATTTTAACCTATCAAATTGTCATTTTTGTGTTTGTGGTTGATGTTATATGTTGCTATAACTGTTTGGCATGGATTGTGATTGTTTAGAATAGTTAGAATGGTCGAAAACACCGTCGAGTGGCGTATAAACAGTCGCTGGAAGTTGCAGGAAAAGTGCAGGAAAATACCCGAACCGGATCGGATCGGATGGGAGCAAGGACTGACCCGAGGTGCAACTCCCAAACCGAACCGTGCCTCCGACCCAATCCACCGGGATACCTACGACCCAAACCACTTATGCGTCTCCGACCTGACCCGGAGTAGAGAGGAAGACTCGAGCTGCTTGCACCACGAACGGAGACCCCGATCCGAGGGGAGGACCAAGATCGATCCGAACCGCCACGAGATGAAGGCCATGGACTGAACTGAAGAGCTTGGACTTGAGGCATGGATCACGAACCGAACTAGGAGTACAATCTGAAGTGAAGAAAAAGGGGAAGTCGAACCGATCCGGGGAGGAAGAGACCAAAAACCCGAGATGCAAAGGTAGTCCAAGTAGGAAGTTTGTACTCAGGATCCAGTTGGGAAACAACGAGTTAACTTCATGATTGGGCTTTGCTGCGGGACGTGTGCTAAGGGGTTGTCGATGTCTATAATTCTGGATCACTATGTGTAGGGGGTAGGTGTAACACCCCGAAAATTCTATAACTGTGAAATTAACAAATTAAAGCATAATTAATCTGAAATCAAAGAACTAAGGGAAACGGGATACGCCATTGCGTTCGTCTCGGAAAAATACGCGAAATAGAGTCCGAGTTTTCGAAAAACGGAGTCCGTATGAAGAAGATATGGCCTTCGGAAGTTTTGAATTAAATTTAAAATTCAAACAGAATAAAATAATTAAAAATCGGGCCCAATGGGCCAGGGCGGATAAACACCCGCCTAGGCCACCCAGGTCGACTGGGCTGTCGACCTGGGCTACCCATGTCGACAGGGCTGTCGACAGCCCTGTCGACAGGGGTGTCGACCTGGTCGAGCCCAGTCAACCTGGCTGGCCAGGTCTGTGTTTGGCCGATCCTCTGTGGTCTGCTTTGTCATTAGGGCTAGGTGGCAAGTTTTAATTGGTCTCTCTATCTAATGAATGGCTATGATCAATCCAAGCAACATCAATGGTCCTAATCAGTTCCTAACCTCTATATAAACAACCCTAGACTAAACCCTAATCTATTCATTCAAAATTAAGAACATAGCCGCCATGTTGCTGAGGAACGACTAAGAGTAGCCGCCAACTAAAGAGAGAATTAGGAAGAAAGTTCTAAAGCCTAAGGCAATTCAAGCAACCTAAAGCCAATCAATTCAACAAAGGAATCATATCTCTTAATTAGAGAATTCGCCGCAACCATTGTAAGTAGAGTATTACTTTGGTATGAATAAATAACTGTGCTGATTTGTATGCTTGAATTGGGATAATAAAGTAATTCATATTTGTGCAAAATTTATGTTATTCATTATAAAGAACTACATGCGGTAGTTCTATGCAAGTATGCGTTTGGAATATTTCGCAAATTATGTAATCTATGTTGAAGCTACATGTATGTAGTTGATTGAAATTCATGCAAGTTTGGGGCTTTGTTATTATGCCATCATAATGTATATTTTTGTGCATAAATCATTTTGCAAGTAATTGAAACAAGTTTGGTTATTATAGTTCATATGAAACTATGTTGGAATTTTGACACCATAATCCATGTATTAAGTCATGCTTTTGCAAACTTATGAATATGGCTAGGCTATGAATGATATTTGGCATAATTGAAATCCATGATTAAGTCTATCTTGTTTAAAAGAATTATATGATGACATATGTGAGACATGGCTAGGTTAGACTCAAAAATCCCTTTTTGCAAGTTTAAAGCAAACACCATGTTTAGGAATATTTATGCATAAGTATGTTTATTCCATCGTTATGTGATTAGACTTAAATCATGATTAAGTTGAACTATGCTTTTGTGTTAGTAACAAAGTATCCCCTTTGTAAACATGTAGAAACCTTATGAACATGACTTGTTTATGTTTATGCCTAAATGAGAATATAGGTCTATGTTGTAGTTAAGACTATGTGACACCTAAGTTAGATTCTTATCTTAAGTTTACATGGTTTGTTTCATGTCACCTATGCTTTATGACCAAAGTATATATATGCAAGTACACCAGTTTCTATTTTGTATTTCCAACGTCATATGCAAGTTCATGCGCTCACCTTCCCCTCTTTGTGTATGTAATCACGCTTTAAGCCTCCCCTTTTCGCATGGCTAAATTGGGCTTTAAAAGGCTAAGCCCAATATATATAAACGGACGTGTAAAACGGGGGAAAATAACGTTGGGTTAAAATTAATTAATGAATGAAAATATAAAATAGAAGGGCCCAAATTCAAGTATGGGTTGGGCCCGTGATTGGTGTAACCTTTACACCATTAACTTAATAATGGGCCGCAAATATTTACATATAAGAAATAAAGAAGAATGACAAAATATGTAAATGTAGAACATACGATGTGTTTAACCCGAGGTTGGATTGAGTTGTGATGTAAACCTGCCCGGAACCGCCCGGCTGTCCAGTAGTCACAACAATACCTATCCAATGTGGGAGGTTAAACATGGAGCCCAATAAGGACCCGAGGTTAGACTGAGTTGTGGCGTAAGACTGCCCGGAACCAACCGGCAACAGGCAGCCACAACAATACCTGTCTAATGTGAGAGGTCAGGGCCTTAATAAGACAATTAAGACTGAGTCAGGATTGTTAGGATTAAGTGAACTAAAGACTTAATCAAAATGGAACATTCTAAACTAAACGGACTGGTGGGGTTAGGTTAGGAAACACTTAACCAACTTAGCATGTTGGCTAGAGATAGAAAACCTAGTAACGGGGGACCCTTTTCAGCAGTAACCCTAAAAGGTGTATCAGGATACCCTGAAACTAGGCAGGGTGGGGCACGATTACTGGGCTGATTGTAAGAGGTCAAATCGACGGCGGTGGTGTAGCAGTTTAGGTTCTAACGGAGTGCGGGCGTGCACACACTCCGGTGCAGAAAAATAAGGCACTGGACACCAGTAGCATACCTGTGCACTCTAAGGTTGTGTCGGGTTGCCACTATGGGACTTGATACACCCCATGGTGGGACCAGCATAGGTAACTACGACATCGGGGGCCGTAAGACACATGTAACTATGCGAGTAGGAGCCGATCATCATAGAATGGATCACATCACCCTGATTATGGGTGCCAGTTGGAAACTAGTTTATATGGGTTCAGAGAATAACATGGGGTACGACAGTATATTCGACCCTAGACAACTTAACCAAGTTTATAGTGCATGCCCACTTCTTGTTTATACTTATCATACCCAGTTCTTTATTCATAGACAAAATAGTACTAGACTTACTCAGGCTTTATGTCTGACTCTACTTTTCTTTCGTCTTCTTTCTTCCGTTTCCCCCCCAAGGTCCTCAGGGAGGGAACACAGCAGCTTGACCAACCTTAGCATCCAGCTTGAAGAAGAGAAATGTATTGCTTGGACTTTCCTGTTTTAAACTATGGCTTTGGACAATCCACTATGGGGCTTTTGCAGTTTATCTATGTTTTATTTATGCTTCTTTAAATAATGTACTCAAGACAGATTATGAAAGTGTTATGTTATGTTTTTGGAAAGGATGTTGTTGTAACACGTATTTGACTTTATGAAATAAAAGTTTGTTGTTCTTCCGCTGTTTACAAATATGTGTTCTTATATCTGTCTTGTATATCTGTGACTTGTACTTATAAACCTCCACCAAAATTAGGGCATTCCCTTTGAGAGTGACCCTAACAGAGGTGGGGTGTTTCACTTGGTATCAGAGCATAGGTTTACCAGATAAGATAAAAAGTTTTGAAAAATTATTTTCAAAAGGGAAATTTAAAGAAGCATTTTTAAAAAGAAAAATATTATTTTATTTTAAAAAAGACAAAGTCCACTCCCCAAAGCCATAGGAACTATCTCTTATCCTTCGTTTTGAATCTATCCTTTTTGTTTCAGCATGTCCCAAGAACTTAACTTGCCGGAAGGGGTGCCCATACCTGGTTGGTTTAGACGGTTCTTAGAAGCAAGGGCCACTCAGCCAGGTCCTACCATTCCTCCTCCCCCAGCAGAAGGAAATCATCCAGCCGCAGCGGCACCTTTTCCTCCACCTCCTCCTCGGGGAAACACGTTTGCTAAGATATGTAAAGATTTTAAAGCTATGGGAGGAAGGGATTTCCATGGAACTGAGTCCTTCGTGGCAGCTAGAAATTGGCTGAAAGAAACGGAGGACCTATTCATCATCTTTGAGGTAGAGGATAGGCAAAAAGTACAACTGGCGGTGTGGCTATTGAAGGGCGAGGCTTCCTACTGGTGGGAAGTCACTAATGCTGAAAGACCAGTGGAGACATGGGAGGACTTTAGGGCAAGGTTTGAGACTAAATTTCTCTCAGATGCGGAAAGAAGTTTGCAGTTGGAAAAATTCTTATTTCTTAAGCAAGGGGACAAGACAGTCCGAGAGTATGTGAATCAGTTCGATGAGCTGGCTAGGTTTGGGCTTGACCTAGTCAACACCCCGCACAAGAAGGCTCTCCGTTTCGTCAAAGGGTTAAATGAGCCATTACACAGTTTGGCCATGACCCACATACCCATGGGAGCCACGTATGAAAGATTGGTGCAAATGGCATTGCTGAATGAAGAGGATAAGGGCAAGAAGAAAGAGGGTTTGCAGCCCAAGAAGACAGACTTTAAGAAGGGCGGGAAAGGCAACAAGGAGAAGAGGAAGTGCAATTTCTGTGGCAAAGTGGGGCACTTAGTAAAGGACTGCCGGAAAAAGAAGGCCAAGGAGAATGGTGGGTGCTTTTCTTGCGGTGAGACGGGCCATAGGGCTAAGGACTGCCCAAAGAAACGAGGACAGGGGCAGAGGACCGGATCCACCCCAGGGGCACAGGTTCATGTGCTAGAAGCGCCACCTCTGCAACAGCGAGGTATAAATACTTCTGTAGAAAGTGTAGTTTATCTTTATGATCACCCCGTTCGCACTTTATTTGATTCTGGCGCATCACACTCCTTTATCTCATCTGCTTTAGTAGAATCTCTGCACCTAAAAACTAGTATGGTAGAGGACCCCTTAATTGTTTCAAACCCAATTGGGGGCCCAGCTCATTTGTCTATGATCTGTGTGGGATTGAAAATTTCTATTCTAAGTGTAGAATTTCAATGTAGTGCCTTTGTTTTGGGCTTTTCGGGGTATGGTTTGATTTTGGGTATGGATTGGCTATCCAGTAATGGGGCCATCCTTGATTGTGAGAAAAGGGTTGTTAGGCTCCTAACCCAGCTCGGTAATACTTTGGAAATTTCTTGTAATCCCTCGTATGCGGTTATGCTTAGTTATCTTGAATCGCTAGATGCCTCTGTTGAAAATTTGAAATCAGTTAGAGTGGTCCGGGAATATCCGGATGTCTTTGAAGAGGTGAAGGGCTTGCCTCCGAAGCGGGAAATAGACTTCTGCATATATCTTGTAGATAATGCAAAGCCCGTTGCGTTTCCCGTTAGACATATGGCTCCACGAGAAAGGAAAGAGCTCAGTAAACAGATTAAAGAGCTTCTAGAAAAGGGGTTCATTAGGAGGAGCATTTCAGAATGGGGCGCTCCAGTGGTGTTCGCTACAAAGGCGGATGGTTCACTCCGTCTATGTGTTGACTATAGGGAGCTCAACAAGCTAACGAAAAAGAATAGGCACCCTCTCCCTAGAATTGACGATTTATTTGACCAGCTTGTAGGAGCGTCTGTTTTCTCCCAACTCGATTTAGCAACCGGTTTTCATCAGCTAAGGGTGGCTGAAGATAGCATCGATAAAACGGCTTTCAGAACCCCAGACGGCCTCTTTGAATGGCTTGTCATGCCTTTCGGCTTGACAAATGCACCTGCTTACTTCGTGGACCTGATGAGTAGGGTATTTAGATATTTCCTCAACAAATTCGTAGTGGTCTTCGTAGATGATATCCTTATCTTCTCAAAGAGTGAAGAGGAACATGCTCAGCACTTAAGGGCAATCATGGAAACTTTGCGAGTCCATCAACTAAAAGCCAAGTTCTCCAAATGCCACTTTTGGAGAGAAGAGGTGAGGTTCCTTGGGCACATAGTATCCAAACAAGGGCTAGCGGTGGACCCTGCTAAGGTAGTGGCGGTACAAGATTGGAAGACACCAAGGAATGCAACTGAGGTCCGAAGCTTCCTAGGACTAGCAGGTTTCTATCGAAAGTTTATAAGGGATTTTGCGAAAATCTCAGCTCCGCTCACGAAATTGACTAAGAAGAATCTAGTGTTCAATTGGGATTTGGATTGCGAGTTTGCTTTCCAACGACTGAAAAGGGCTCTTACAACAGCCCCAGTTTTGACGCTGCCAGATGGGAGCAAGATGTTCACTGTTTATACGGACGCATGTGGGACAGGGCTAGGCGCCGTCTTAATGCAAGAAGGAAGGGTAGTGGCTTATGGTGGGAGGCAATTGAAAGTGCACGAGAAGAACTACCCAACCCACGATCTTGAGTTAGCCGCCATCGTCTTTGCACTCAAGTCTTGGCGACACTATCTCCTAGGTGAGAAGTTCGAACTTTACACTGACCATAAATCGTTGAAATATCTTTTCTCGCAGAAAGATCTTAACTTGAGGCAACAAAGATGGATGGAGTTTCTTGCCTCGTACGATTTCGAAATCTCCTATACTCCGGGCAAAGGCAACGTAGTGGCAGACGCGTTGAGCCGAAAGAAATTGACCCTAAGCCCGTTGTTTGTTGAAAGACAAAGCCTAGAGTTTATAGCCAGCTTCGACTTTAGGCCCTCCTCCGATTTCGTACCAGGTTTGCTAGCATCTCTCGAAGTGCGCCCGACTTTAGTGGATTCAGTAGGGGCAACACAACGCGAAGACCCTCAGCTAGTGGAAATAATTGATAGGCTAATTAGGGGTGAGACTTCAAGTCACCTCAACAGATACTCCATTGACGATAAGGGTGTACTAAGGCGAGATGGAAGACTATGCGTCCCACAGACGAAAGATATAATAAAGAAGGTTCTCGAGGAAGCACATCACTCCAAGATGACGATACACCCAGGCGGAGATAAAATGTACAAAGACATAAAAAGGACTTTCTTCTGGAACGGCATGAAAAAGGACGTGGCAGAATTCGTTTCTAAGTGTATGGTGTGCCAACAGGTTAAAGCGGAACAGAAAAAGCCTGGCGGACTACTACATCCTCTGGAGGTCCCGCAGTGGAAGTGGGATAGCATCTCAATGGACTTCATCGATGGGCTGCCTAGGTCTAGGAGAGGCAACACTAGCATTTGGGTAATAGTGGATAGGCTTACTAAAAGCGCCCACTTTTTACCTGTCAAAAGTAAAAGAACTGCCTCATCCCTAGCATCACTTTACCTCAAGGAAATAGTTCGACTCCATGGAATACCATCTAGCATTGTTAGTGACCGAGACCCCATCTTCACCAGTGAGTTTTGGCGGAGTCTGCAAGAAGCAGTAGGAACGCAGTTACGCTTGAGCACAGCCTATCATCCCCAAACCGACGGCCAAACAGAGAGAGTGAATAGAGTTTTGGAAGACCTTTTAAGACTATGCGTCCTTGACTTCGGAGGGACATGGGAAGACCACCTTCCTTTGGTGGAGTTTGCCTACAACAACAGCTATCAAGCAACCATCGGAATGGCGCCCTTCGAAGCTTTATATGGAAGACCGTGCCGATCGCCCACTTGTTGGTGGGAGTCCACGGATAAGCTCATACTTGGACCAGACATGATCCGAGAGACTTCAGAGAAAGTGGACTTAATACGAAGAAGGATGAAGACGGCCCAAGACAGACAAAAGTCCTATGCCGACAAGAGGAGGACCGACCTTGAATTTGAAGTTGGAGACAGAGTTTTTCTCAAGGTATCACCACTAAGAAACGTTGTTCGTTTTGGAACCACAGGAAAGCTAGCACCAAGGTTCGTAGGGCCATTCCCTATTATCGAGAAAATTGGGAAAATGGCTTATAGATTAGAGCTACCCGAGAAGTTGGCTGGAGTCCACAACGTTTTTCACGTTTCACATCTCCGAAAATGTCTACATGAGTCTGCTAAAGTGGTAGAGCCAAATATCCTCGAAGAGGCTGAAGTGGAACGCGAAGCAACCATAAGAAAAGTTCCAACCCGCATCTTAGGAACGGAAGTGAAGAAGCTACGCAACCGCGAAGTCAAGCTCGTCAAAGTTCAGTGGAGCGACGCCGAGGGAGACGCGACTTGGGAAACTGAAGCTAGAATACGTACTGCCTACCCTTTTCTGTTCGAGGGTACATCCTTGATCTTTCTTTTTCCTTAAGTTGCGCTTTTATCTATCTTTTTAGGTATATTTCCTCGACCGTATCTTTTAGGTAGAAACCCTTTGGATGGAAACATGTAGTTGAAACATGTTATGGATGATGGTTGCAAGTGGTTGCAAGTGATTGCTAGTGGTTGCTCGTGGTTGCATATACACACACAATCTAGGTTTTAGATCGGCTCAGTCACTTCATATTGCATATGCATATATGTTTGCTTTCGTCTATGGTTGAACACTAATATGTTGACATGTGGATGTTGCATTTGTATTGAATGATTGTGCACTCATGTAGAATCAAGAATAGGAAAATTTGCATACATAATGGATGCATGGCACTTAAATAATTCGCATTAAGGAGGTCAACTGAATCAGTAGACCGCCTGATTTTGCATTAGATAAGTACATGTACACACACACTTCGCATATGATCATGAAGCATTAGAAGTCTTTTAAGGACAATGGATGCTCGTGTTTGATGGATGAGTAGAAGGATGATTGAATGTTAGGATTTACATTCCTCCTAACTTGAAGATTTCGGGGACGAAATCCTTTTAAGTGGGGGAGAATGTAACACCCCGAAAATTCTATAACCGTGAAATTAACAAATTAAAGCATAATTAATCTGAAATCAAAGAACTAAGGGAAACGGGATACGCCATTGCGTTCGTCTCGGAAAAATACGCGAAATAGAGTCCGAGTTTTCGAAAAACGGAGTCCGTATGAAGAAGATATGGCCTTCGGAAGTTTTGAATTAAATTTAAAATTCAAACAGAATAAAATAATTAAAAATCGGGCCCAATGGGCCAGGGCGGATAAACACCCGCCTAGGCCACCCAGGTCGACTGGGCTGTCGACCTGGGCTACCCATGTCGACAGGGCTGTCGACAGCCCTGTCGACAGGGGTGTCGACCTGGTCGAGCCCAGTCAACCTGGCTGGCCAGGTCTGTGTTTGGCCGATCCTCTGTGGTCTGCTTTGTCATTAGGGCTAGGTGGCAAGTTTTAATTGGTCTCTCTATCTAATGAATGGCTATGATCAATCCAAGCAACATCAATGGTCCTAATCAGTTCCTAACCTCTATATAAACAACCCTAGACTAAACCCTAATCTATTCATTCAAAATTAAGAACATAGCCGCCATGTTGCTGAGGAACGACTAAGAGTAGCCGCCAACTAAAGAGAGAATTAGGAAGAAAGTTCTAAAGCCTAAGGCAATTCAAGCAACCTAAAGCCAATCAATTCAACAAAGGAATCATATCTCTTAATTAGAGAATTCGCCGCAACCATTGTAAGTAGAGTATTACTTTGGTATGAATAAATAACTGTGCTGATTTGTATGCTTGAATTGGGATAATAAAGTAATTCATATTTGTGCAAAATTTATGTTATTCATTATAAAGAACTACATGCGGTAGTTCTATGCAAGTATGCGTTTGGAATATTTCGCAAATTATGTAATCTATGTTGAAGCTACATGTATGTAGTTGATTGAAATTCATGCAAGTTTGGGGCTTTGTTATTATGCCATCATAATGTATATTTTTGTGCATAAATCATTTTGCAAGTAATTGAAACAAGTTTGGTTATTATAGTTCATATGAAACTATGTTGGAATTTTGACACCATAATCCATGTATTAAGTCATGCTTTTGCAAACTTATGAATATGGCTAGGCTATGAATGATATTTGGCATAATTGAAATCCATGATTAAGTCTATCTTGTTTAAAAGAATTATATGATGACATATGTGAGACATGGCTAGGTTAGACTCAAAAATCCCTTTTTGCAAGTTTAAAGCAAACACCATGTTTAGGAATATTTATGCATAAGTATGTTTATACCATCGTTATGTGATTAGACTTAAATCATGATTAAGTTGAACTATGCTTTTGTGTTAGTAACAAAGTATCCCCTTTGTAAACATGTAGAAACCTTATGAACATGACTTGTTTATGTTTATGCCTAAATGAGAATATAGGTCTATGTTGTAGTTAAGACTATGTGACACCTAAGTTAGATTCTTATCTTAAGTTTACATGGTTTGGTTCATGTCACCTATGCTTTATGACCAAAGTATATATATGCAAGTACACCAGTTTCTATTATGTATTTCCAACGTCATATGCAAGTTCATGCGCTCACCTTCCCTCTTTGTGTATGTAATCACGCTTTAAGCCTCCCCTTTTCGCATGGCTAAATTGGGCTTTAAAAGGCTAAGCCCAATATATATAAACGGACGTGTAAAACGGGGGAAAATAACGTTGGGTTAAAATTAATTAATGAATGAAAATATAAAATAGAAGGGCCCAAATTCAAGTATGGGTTGGGCCCGTGATTGGTGTAACCTTTACACCATTAACTTAATAATGGGCCGCAAATATTTACATATAAGAAATAAAGAAGAATGACAAAATATGTAAATGTAGAACATACGATGTGTTTAACCCGAGGTTGGATTGAGTTGTGATGTAAACCTGCCCGGAACCGCCCGGCTGTCCAGTAGTCACAACAATACCTATCCAATGTGGGAGGTTAAACATGGAGCCCAATAAGGACCCGAGGTTAGACTGAGTTGTGGCGTAAGACTGCCCGGAACCAACCGGCAACAGGCAGCCACAACAATACCTGTCTAATGTGAGAGGTCAGGGCCTTAATAAGACAATTAAGGCTGAGTCAGGATTGTTAGGATTAAGTGAACTAAAGACTTAATCAAAATGGAACATGCTAAACTAAACGGACTGGTGGGGTTAGGTTAGGAAACACTTAACCAACTTAGCATGTTGGCTAGAGATAGAAAACCTAGTAACGGGGGACCCTTTTCAGCAGTAACCCTAAAAGGTGTATCAGGATACCCTGAAACTAGGCAGGGTGGGGCACGATTACTGGGCTGATTGTAAGAGGTCAAATCGACGGCGGTGGTGTAGCAGTGTAGGTTCTAACGGAGTGCGGGCGTGCACACACTCCGGTGCAGAAAAATAAGGCACTGGACACCAGTAGCATACCTGTGCACTCTAAGGTTGTGTCGGGTTGCCACTATGGGACTTGATACACCCCATGGTGGGACCAGCATAGGTAACTACGACATCGGGGGCCGTAAGACACATGTAACTATGCGAGTAGGAGCCGATCATCATAGAATGGATCACATCACCCTGATTATGGGTGCCAGTTGGAAACTAGTTTATATGGGTTCAGAGAATAACATGGGGTACGACAGTATATTCGACCCTAGACAACTTAACCAAGTTTATAGTGCATGCCCACTTCTTGTTTATACTTATCATACCCAGTTCTTTATTCATAGACAAAATAGTACTAGACTTACTCAGGCTTTATGTCTGACTCTACTTTTCTTTCGTCTTCTTTCTTCCGTTTCCCCCCCAAGGTCCTCAGGGAGGGAACACAGCAGCTTGACCAACCTTAGCATCCAGCTTGAAGAAGAGAAATGTATTGCTTGGACTTTCCTGTTTTAAACTATGGCTTTGGACAATCCACTATGGGGCTTTTGCAGTTTATCTATGTTTTATTTATGCTTCTTTAAATAATGTACTCAAGACAGATTATGAAAGTGTTATGTTATGTTTTTGGAAAGGATGTTGTTGTAACACGTATTTGACTTTATGAAATAAAAGTTTGTTGTTCTTCCGCTGTTTACAAATATGTGTTCTTATATCTGTCTTGTATATCTGTGACTCGTACTTATAAACCTCCACCAAAATTAGGGCATTCCCTTTGAGAGTGACCCTAACGGAGGTGGGGTGTTTCAGTAGGTGAACGGATTTAAGACCACAGTGGTCTAGGTACAACTAATGGGCTATAGACCAATGAAGCGGGGTCATTTGTAAAGATTTAGTCATGACTCCGTAGGGTAAGCTTGGTGGTAGCAGTAGTCGTATAAGTCGAACTCCGTCACTACTTCGATGGGTCTAGTGGTCGAGAGTGGTGGACATCGTATGCTTTACGCACTGAGTGAGAGATGTGAGGATGGTTGTCATACTTGATTTGTTTGCCATCACTATGACATGCACACCCCCACCCCCGTATTCTTTACACCATGTGTTAGTGGCACCTTAGAGTATTGTACAGTATGTAGTGCTAACTCTTTGGTTGCAGGTCCAGGTTCAGGTATGGTTTAGTATACCTGTTATTTTTCTGTTTTGATACTTATCGCTCATGCCAGACGTTTGTCTGACCCAGAGTTTTATGTCTCTTCTTATTACTTTGGGTGCTCTCAAACGGGCAGACTAGAGACAGGTTAGGTGGTAAGCATGGGTAGCTGTACCAGAGACGAGAAGGAGGCTCCCACGTATGATATATATATATATATATATATATATATATATTCTCCCTGTGTCGTTGCCAGTCACTACTGTGGGCATTAGTAGTGTACCTTTCCTTTCTTTTGCTTTAGAGACAGTTTTAAAGTTATAATAATGATGATGTGGAACATAAGCTGTATTTGGATTTTCCGCTGCTATGATGTTTAGCTTCAGCTTATATACTGTCTCACCTGTTTTATGTCAAGTAAGTTATTATTATATTTTATTCCTTGCGCTGTGAGACATTCTACAGGTTCTTTGTTAGTTCACTAGTAAGTTCTTTTGTTTTCCCTTTCTTTGGCGACCGTCCCATGCCGGTTGGACATCGGCACAGCACACTTTCATGGGAAATGTCGGCTGGTGCGGGGCGGGCCGTCACACTTGGTATCAGAGCTCTAGGTTGCATTGTTAACCTAGGGAAAGACACCATGGAGAGATAATACGTATATGAGAGCGCATATTTGTGATTATTTTGGTTTTCAAAAGCTATATATATACTACTAGTATAGCTAAGGATGAAGTCGCACTGCACTGACACCACAAAGAGGATGGTTGATCGTTTCTCTTTACAGATTGAACGATGAGCCGATATACGAGGAGTGCTGGTAGAGGAGCCAACAATGGGAATGCTGCTGATATGAGGACGATGTTTACTGACCTCATGAGGGAGATGCTTAGAGATGTTCAGAGGGCAGCTCCTAATGTTGGTAATGGTGGTGGTCCAGCGGTGCAGGCGCCTAGGGCCGATTTCGCCAAGTTGAACAAGGATTATACTAGTCTTGGTGGGAAGCCGTTCCACGGAACGGAGTCAGCTACGGATGTTCAGGATTGGTTGGATAGCTGCGAGCGTATCTTCGAAGACTTGGGTATCGAGGATGCGATGAAGAGAAGGCTAGTACCCCGTCAGCTGCAAGGACGGGCAATGAATTGGTGGAATGCTATAAAGGCAGCTACTCCCGAGGATCAGATTACTTGGGATCAATTTAAGGCTTGCTTTAGCGATAAGTTCATTCCAGTTGCTCAGAAGTCAGTGTTGTTTAAGAAATTCTTAGAACTCAAGCAGAATGGCAGAGCTGTCTCCGAGTATATTACCGAATTCGACACTTTGTCGAAATATGGGTTATCCCTAATAGATACTGCCGAGAAGAAGAACGAGAAGTTCATAACTGGCTTGGATGGATACTTGGGGGAAAGGCTTATTAACCACATCAATGAGATGTTTGAATCGATTTTGGGAAAGCTTTAAGATCGGAAAGTCTTTACCCTAAGTCGAAGACTGAGGTCGCATCTGCAGAGGAGCCAAAACTGCAAGCAAGCGGTGGAGGCAAGAGTGGTTCTCAGAATAAGAGGAAGCAGAACCAGAATAAGAATGGCCAGAAGAAGAAGAAAGATGTTGAGTGCTTTAGCTATGGCAAGAAGGGCCACTATGTTAGTAATTATCGAGCAAAGCCAGCAGACAGGAAGTGCTTCAACTATGGCCAAGTGGGACATCACAAGGACAAGTGTCTGCAACCCCCTAAAGAAAAGCAGATGGTGAAAGCATATGCCCTTAATGCTATTCCTTCTTCGTCGAATGCCCCAACTGCGGCGGAGAAGGGAAAGAATGTCGTTATTTAAGGTATGCTTTCTGTTTATGATGTTCCTGTTAGAGTTTTGTTTGATACCGGAGCTTCCAGTTCTTTCATATCTAGTGACCTGGTAGATAGGTTGGGATTGGAACCCGAGATTGTTAATAGACCTTTACTAGTGACGAACCCGAGTGGTGGTTCGACTAGCCTTAGCATGATTTGCCGTAATGTGGTCTTATCGAGTCTTGGATTCATGTTTGTTTCTGATTGCTTTGTTTTGGGCTTTACTGGGTTTGGCATTATTTTGGGAGTAGATTGGCTCCAAAGATACGGGGTGGTGGTAGACTGTGAGGGCTTTTTGGTGACAGCTATAGCGAGTGATGGACGGAGGGTAGTGTTTGGTGGTCTACTTAGTGATGGGGTAATGGCTAGTTTTCTAAATTGCCTCGACATCCCGCATGATGAGTTGTCAGGTTTGCCCGTGGTTGGCCAGTATCCAGACGTCTTCGAGGAAGTGACCGGGCTTCCACCACATCGAGAGATTGAGTTCCATATTGATTTATTGAAAGATGCCAGACCTATAGTGATGCCACTTTGTCGTATGGCGCCAAGGGAGCAGAGAGAGCTTGGGGTGCAAGTAAGCGATCTTTTGAGGAAGGGATTTATCAGAAGAAGCGTTTTTGAGTGGGGAGCACCAGTTGTGTTTGCTACCAAGGCAGATGGTTTCCTTCGATTATGTGTGGACTACCGCGAGTTGAATAAGGCGACGAGGAAGAATAACTATCCTCTACCGTAGATAGATGATTTGTTTGATCAGTTGAATGGCGCAAGAGTGTTCTCCCAGTTGGATCTCGCGACAGGTTTTCATCAGCTTAGAGTGGAAGATGAGAGTATAGCTAAAACGGCATTTCGGATATCGTCTGGATTTTATGAGTGGTTGGTCATGCCATTCGGGCTGACCAATGCACCAGCATATTTTGTGGATCTTATGAATAGGGAATTCAGAGATCAGTTGAATAAGTTTGTTCTTGTTTTCATGGACGATATACTTGTTTATTCAAGGACAGAGGAAGAACACAAGGAACATTTGAGGATAGTGATGGAGGTGTTGAGAAAACACCAATTGAAAGCAAAGTTTTTTAAATGTCACTTCTGGAGAAGGGAAGTGAGGTTCTTGGGCCATGTTGTTTCAGAAAATGGTATCGCAGTGGACCCTGCGAAGGTGGCTACGGTACAAGATTGGTCTACGCCCAAGAATGCAACGGACATAAGAAGTTTCTTGGGGTTAGCTGGATATTATCGTAAGTTTATCCAAGACTTCTCCAAGACAGCAGCACCATTGACTCGGTTGACCAAGAAGAATCAAGCTTTCGTCTGGAACGAAAAGTGCGAGAATGCATTCAAGAGTCTAAAGGACAAGTTGACATGTGCACTAGGTTTAGTCATTCCTAAGGGGAATGAAGAGATGACGGTATACACGGATGCATGTGGTACCGGACTAGGTGATGTATTGATGCAAGGAGGTAGGGTTGTAGCTTATGCAAGTCGGCAACTGAAACTGCATGAGAAAAGATATCCTACCCATGATTTGGAATTGGCAGCGATCGTGTTCGCATTGAAGATGTGGAGACATTATCTCTTGGGAGAAAGATTCGAGTTGTTTACCGATCATAAATCGTTAAAGTATCTCTTCTCTCAGAAGGATCTAAATCTCCGACAGCAAAGATGATCAGAATTCTTATCTTCCTATGATTTCAACATCGCATATACACTAGGAAAGAGCAATGCGGTGGCTGATGCATTGAGTAGAAGACATGTCAGTTTAAGGGCTATGTTTCTAGAATGGAAGCAACTGGAGTACAGCGCTAGGTACGATTTCAGACCAAAGTGTGAATTGGATACAGAAATGTTAGCAAGTTTGACGGTCAGACCCACTTTGATTGAGCGGATTGGTTCCAGCCAGAGGAACGATCCTAACCTATTGGAAATCATCTCAAAGTTAGAGATGGGAATCAACGAAGAGATGAGCAAGTATGGGCTTGATCGAGATGGATGGCTTAGGAAGAATGGAAGACTAGTTGTACCCAATGTCAATGGATTGAGAGATGAAGTGCTTAGAGAATGTCATCACTCAAAACTGACTATACATCCCGGTGGTAACAAGATGTACCGAGACATGAAGCAGACCTACTACTGGGAAGGGATGAAAAGAGACGTTGGGAAGTTTATATCCAAATGCATGAATTACCAACTGGTTAAAACTGAGCAAAAGAAGCCTAGTGGCTTGTTACAACCATTAGAAATTCCAGAATGGAAATGGGAACAAGTCTCAATGGATTTCATTGACGGGTTACCAAGGACTAGATCGGGCCATGATAGAATTTGGGTGATTGTGGACCGATTGACTAAGAGTGCAAGGTTTATACCCGTCAAGTCAAACAGGACGGCAGCTAAGTTAGCTGAACTATATGTAAAGTGGGTAGTGAGATTTCATGGAATACCCAAAGGCATTGTGAGTGACCGAGATCCGTTATTAACTAGTGGATTTTGGAAGAGCTTACAAGAGGCATTAAGATCAAAATTACATCTCAGTACCGCGTATCATCCTCAAACCGACGATCAAACAGAGAGGGTGAATCGAGTGTTAGAAGATCTCTTGAGAGCTAGCATATTGGATTTTGGTGGATCATGGGATGACCATTTGCATCTAGTAGAGTTTGCATATAATAATAGTTATCAATCCAGTATTGGTATGGCTCCATTTGAAGCTTTATACGGAAGACCGTGCAACTCACTGTCATGTTAGTTAGAAACTGTGAGAAGTTTGTGCTTGGACCAGATGTGATAAGAGAAACTTTAGCTAAGATTAAGGTTGTCCAACAGCGAATGAAGGCTGCCCAAGATAGACAGAAAAGTTATGCTGATAAGAGGAGAAGAGAATTAAAGTTCTCCATTGGCGACTTGGTGTTTGTCAAGATTTCTCCGTTGAAGAGCGTGATATGATTTAGCAGGAGAGGCAAGTTAGCACCAAGATTTGTTGGTCCATTCCCAGTTCTTGAGAAAATTGGGAATTTGGCATATAAAGTTGAATTACCAGAGAAGATGGCAGGAGTTCATAACGTATTTCATGTTTCCCAATTAAGGAAATTCGTGCACGACCCCGATGTGACTATTTCACCTAATCAGTTGGATGATATCGAGGTTGAACCCGAGGCGGTTGGGAACCGCAGACCTATGCATATTGTTGGGAACGATACGAAGCAACTTCGAAGGAAAGCAGTGAATCTAGTCAAGGTTCAGTGGGGCGAGAATGGGAATGATTGTACTTGGGAGACAGAGGAGAGCATTATGGAGACGTATCCAGAACTCTTCGCCTGGTAAGATTTCAGTTTCGATTTAGTCTTTCTACATGCTAGGATAGGCTTGTTTTGCATGTTTGATTGTTGTATATGGCTGGTGGGCATGCGGGATCCTTTGTATGTTTTGGGTTAAGGAATTTCGGGGATGAAATTTCTTAAGCGGGGGAGGGGGGAGAATGTAACAACCCGCATTCTACGCATCGAAGGATCGTAGAATATTTATTTCTTTCACATGCGAAGTCGTATGGTCATGTAACTTTGGGAGACGACTATTGGGGTCATTTCCCACGTTCATGATCTTTGCCGATTTTTAAATGACCGTTTTGCCCCTAGCTGATATTGTTTCGGCCATAACTTTTGATTGGAAAGGAGTTTTGACCTGAAACAACTTTCATTAGATCCGGATGATGGTTTACCTTTCCGTAGAGTTGTCATATTAGCCAAACGGACTCACCGTTTGGGAGATATGGCTGAAAAAAGTTTCAGGTGGTGAAAAACAGCTTAATTGGGCTTAACCGGGTGATTAACAGCTAGGCCCAAAGGGGAATTTCGGGATTAAGAGCATAAGAGGGTTATTGGGGTTTAGAAAACGAATTTTACTTCATTTTCCAGCCGCCTAAGGCATTCGTCTCAACCTAGCAATGGCCTCCACTTGCTAATACACCCCCAAATCACCTCCTATTCGCTAATTAAGCCAAATCTACATCAAATCAAAGAGGATTAGCACACGAATCGAGGTAGAGCTGCTGTATTGCCTTGGTATTCGCGCCCAAACAGAGAATCATTTCAGATCTAAAGTTTATTTGTGACAAAGGTGAGTGATTTGCAAGGTTTCTCACTAATTATGGTTAATTAAGGGTAATTAGTGTTGATTAGCGAATTTATACATTAATAAATTCCGAAAAAATATTTAGAAATTTTGAAATATTGTTTTAGGCCTCTGTTAGAAAATTTGGCTAATTTGGTTAAGGTTTGCTAATCGCATCATTAGTTTTGCTTAAACATGCCTAAGGGAAAATTGTGGGGTTTTGGCTATGTTTGATCCATTTTAACCTATCAAATTGTCATTTTGGTGTTTGTGGTTGATGTTATATGTTGCTATGACTGTTTGGCATGGATTGTGATTGTTTAGAATAGTTAGAATGGTCGAAAACGCCGTCGAGTGGCGTATAAACAGTCGTTGGAAGTTGCAGGAAAAGTGCAGGAAAATACCCGAACCGGATCAGATCGGATGGGAGCAAGGACCGACCCGAGGTGCAACTCCCGAACCAAACCGTGCCTCCGACCCGATCGACCATGAAACCTCCGACCCGAACCACTTATGCGTCTCCGACGCGACCCGGAGTAGAGAGGAAGACTCGAGCTGCTTGCACCACGAACGAAGACCCCGATCTCATGGGAGGACCAAGACTGATCCGAACCGCCATGAGATGTAGTCCACGGACTGAACTGAAGAGCTTGGACTTGAGGCATGGATCACGAACCGAACTGGGAGTACAATTTGAAGCGAAGAAAAAGGGGAAGCCGAACCAATCCAAGGAGGAAGAGACCAAAAACCCGAGATGCAAAGGTAGTCCAAGTAGGAAGTTTGTACTCAGGATCCAGTTGGGAATCAACAAATTAACTTCATGATTGGGCTTTTTTGCGGGACATGTGCTTAGGGGTTGTCGATGTCTATAATTTTGAATCACTATGTGTAGGGGGTACGTGAACGGATTCAAGACCACAGTGGTCTAGGTACGACCAATGGGCTATAGACCAATGAAGCAGGGTCATTTGTAAAGATTTAGTCATGACTCCGTAGGGTAAGCTTGGTGGTAGCAGTAGTCGTACAAGTCGAACTCCGTCACTACTTCAATGGGTCTAGTGGTCGAGAGTGGTGGACATCGTAGGCTTTACGCACTGAGTGAGAGACGTGAGGATGGTTGTCATGCTTGATTTGTTTGCCATCACTATGACATGCACACCCCCACCCCCGTATTCTTTACACCATGTGTTAGTGGTACCTTAGAGTATTGTACAGTATGTAGTGCTAACTCTTTGGTTTCAGGTATAGTTTAGTATACCTGTTATTGTTCTGTTTTGATGTTTATCGCTCATACCAGACTTTTGTCTAACCCAGAGTTTTATATCTCTTCTTATTACTCTGGGTGCTCTCAAACGAGCAGACTAGAGACAAGTTAGGTGGTATGCATGGGTAGTTGTACCGGAGACGAGAAGGAGGCTCCCACGTATGAACTATATATATATAGATATTCTCCCTGTGTCGTTGTTGGTCACTAGTTTGGGCATTAGTAGTGTACCTTTCCTTTCTTTTGCTTTAGAGACAGTTTTAAAGTTGTAATAATGATGATGTGGAACATAAGCTGTATTTGGATTTTCCGCTTCTATGATGCTTAGTTTCAGCTTATATACTGTCTAACCTATTTTATGTCAAGTATGTTATTATTATATTTTATTCCTTGCGCTGTGAGACATTCTACAGGTTCTTTGTTAGTTCACCAGTAAGTCCTTTTCTTTTCCCTTTCTTTGGTGACCGTCCCGTGCCGGTTGGACATCGGCACAACACACTTTCATGGGAAATGTCGGCTGGTGCGGGGCGGGCCGTCACAAAGGACATCGCGATTTGGGGTTTGGAGTTACTGGAATTTAAGGCAAACCAATGAAGACATTCATAATTTTGGGAAACTCGATTATTGATTTACAAATTAGGGATTCGTTTCAAATCTGAGGAAGAAGTCGCGATCAAGAAATGAGAGGAATACAGGTTTCGAACTGGATGGTTAAGATCATGGTTTGATGCTGTCATGATTGGAGGAAGTTGTCGGAATTTGTTGTAGATGGTTATCGATTTGGGAAGGGAGGAGTTCAAAACAGGCTGTAGTGATTATCAGATATAAGGCAGTATCGTTCTTTGTAGTGTTTGGGTGATGTGCACTCGACAGTGAAGGTTTGGATTGGAAAAAGTCTGCAACCTGTTGTCCGTATTCATGGCCAAAGTTGCCATTTGGAAGGAGGGTTCAAAGGCTATTCATGATGGTTTTGGGCATGCTGTTAACGACTGTAGTGATGTGGAGGAAGAGTGAGGACCTGCAGTTCTGGTGATGGCCATGATAAGGAAAGAAGAAGAATAGGTAATTTACTAGTTAATTAGTTAATTTATTTATTTAATATTTATGATGGTAATTAAGTATGAATAAATGGGAATAATCTGAATCTTATAAAAAAGTATTTCATACTAATAGGTTGGACTTAAACACCATTAGTTGCGTTGTAGTTAAAAATGAAAAGTACATTAGGCAATCGGTTTGAAATCGACTGAGTCAAGTTGGAATCATAGCTCTGATGTTAACAAGAAGGAAATTATAATGGGATTCGAAATGGATCGAAATAAAACCTCGGTGAGTAATTCTCATTTAGAATTTATTTAAATTTATTTTTATCGTTAAAAATAAATTGTTGACTGCTTGGATGCGTTTTATTAATTGTTTACCAGTGTTGGCTATGTATATATATATATAAACATATTAGTTATTTAGGCTGGGTGATTGCGGTTATTATATATATATATATATTGGTGGTTGGATATTTCCCGCAGTACCATTAGCAGATGACCCTATGCGCCCCACAATATGAAAGTGGATGACCTTCTATACCGCGATATCCTTCCTCGAAGCAGGATGGATATTATTTATGTTAGCTAACGTCTTTGGATGCAGGAAAACAGGTTGGAGAGATCCAACTGGATTCGTCAAAATTTATTATTATTTGTTTTCATATATATATATATATTATCATGTATGATGTGTTAGAAACCTGTGATTGATAATTGGGTATTGTTGTTGATTGTTTGAATATCACTAGCCTTAAATATATTGATATAAAAATATCGTAAAAGGGGATTTTTAGATTTAAATGGGAAAAATCTATTTTTGAAAAATAGAATTTGAATTTCAAATGGGCTATAAAGATATTAACTTGTTTTGAATAAATAAAACAAGTATTGAATTTATAAACGATGTTTATAAATTAAATAATGCAGGAAATTGAATTAAATTTCTAAACAGTGTTTATAAATAAAATGTAATGATTTTCATTGGATAATCAGAGAATTGAAGTAACTTTATAAACGGTGTTTATAAATGAAATGGAAAAATTATCATTTGGATAATTTAGAAATTCAAATTCAGATATGAATGTAAAATGAGAATTGAGAACAGATTTAAAAAGGGAAATGATGAAATATATTCCGATGTTTGGAATATAAATTAAATTAAAATAAATCCAAACGGATTTATGATTTGAATTCGACTATGTCGAATTTTTTTAAAAATAAATTATGTCCAAAAAAGGTATTTAAATTGTATTAAATTGAAACTGAAATTAAATATGAAAATAGATTATACAATTATATATGTAAGTTATAAAATAAAATATTCCTAATATAAGAATCGGGTTTCAAATAGATTTTTAATTCGAACTTGTTTTAATATATAAAACAAGACAGTAAATTTATAAATGATGTTTATAAATAAAATTGGATAATTATTATGGGATAATTTGGGATTTTTAATTCAAGTATAAATATAAAAGTGAATTATAAATTGTTTCAAAAATAGAACGATGAATGTTATTACGGAATTCAGAGTATAAACTGATTTGAGATAAATCCGAAGGATTTATAATCAGAATTCGATTATATAGAATTTTATAAAATAATTTATTTCTAAATGAATTGGGATCTTAAAATGAATAAAGTTGTAAATAAATTTACAACTGAGTTATGAAAATCGATGATTTAGAAAAAGCGAAATGTTTAACATAGATTTGGAAAGCCGATCTTATATATTAAAATATATAAGAATAGAGTTGAAATTTATAAATTAAACGAAGTTTAAACGTTTATATTTAAATATAATTAAAATGAACTCACCACAGTGTGGCAGTTCGTAAATTGGCGTTTTGAACTTCAATTGAGTATATAGAACTCAATTTAAGTCGGAATTCTTTGAAATAAGAATAGTCGGGACCGATTTGATAATAGTTTTCTAATGGAAGAGAAAAATCTGGACTTCTTCGAATAGATTTTGAGTTATGTCAAAATCAAATTTCCAGAAAAACAGTGCCATAATCATTATAAAACCATAACATTTTATTTAAATAAAGAAATGGATTTTAAGTAAATAAAATCCGAATTTCTATTAGAAAAATCCAAATTTGAGATATAAAACAGATATAAACTCAAGTGGAGTAAGTGAACTGATTTTTGATACAAAAATCATATTCTTATTATTAAAAAGAATTAACTAATTTGAAGAATAATTAATTAAACGGATTTTGATACAAAAATGGGTTTTCAATAAGTAAATTGAAATGGTGAATTCATATTCGAAATCGAATATGAAACTTGAATTGAAAATGGAATTAAATTGGTTTATAAGTAAGTTAAAAATTTATCCGAACGTGATATGTTCGAATAAAAAGTGAAATAGGCAAAAGAGCTAATTAACGAATAAATTAGCAAATTGAGTTAAAAATGATTGGATTGAGTTGGAATAAATTGGGAATGGACGTATATGAGTTAGACAGGTATGGAATAAAGTGTGTAAAGATTATAATTCGAGTGCCCGACAAAAAGGTACACATTTAAATTTTATATGAGTTTTTATGCGTCGAATCGGCAAGCTACTTGGCTTTTTGATTTTCTTTTTTCAATGGAGAGGGCCTAGAGAGGCTAGTTGGAGTTTGAGCTAGTGACTGGTACATAGGAGGTGCTGGCTAAATTTTCTGAAAATTTAAGGAGTTAGAATAATTTAAAAAAAAATCGATAACTAGAAATCAATATATTGATATATATATAACATTCGTTAAGGAAACGAACTTAAAAATATAATATTGTAAATAAAAAGGAAATCTATAATTAAATCTGGAAAAAATAGAATAGAGAATCGTATATATGGTTTAAAAATGAATAATTGGTTTTTATGATATTGATTATTCGAGATAAGAAGTCTTATCCGTTTTGAAGTTAAGAATGTAATTCAGTCAAGGTCTGAGAGGTTGTTATACCCCAACTTGATTGATTTATTTTGGCAACAACCCGAATTTTCGACCTTCAAATGTCGACACTAAAACATCCATGGTATTCACGTGCCGAGCACCTAAGTGTCGGAAAGACGAAAAGTTAGGATGAAATAAAATAAAAAGAAAATAGTGTAAGGAAGAAGAGGACACAATATCGGAATCTCACAGCGGAATGGTAATACAATATAGTAAGCAGAAAACTATATTAATAATCGATAAATATCAACCGACAAACAGAAAAAGGATTATGTTATTTAAGAGGCTGCATCACTACCACTTGTGTAACGAACTGGAATTTTCGACTCCGAAAATCGACACAAAACCCAACGTCGATTGTTTAGACATCGAAAATACCAGGTCATTAATAGAAAGAAATAAGAGGATGAGAAAGATAAGATAGAACTAATAGAATAGAAGAAGAAGAAGAAGAACACACAGCTGGACATAATCAGAGTTAACACGAATCTCAAAGCGGAACGAATAAAATATATTATATAACATAACTATGAAATACAAAAACTGTATTGTATATACATACCATTATCAGAGTACAATACATCATATCACAGCGAAATAATCTATAAATACTAATGGTGAAGCCTTCTGCTTTTAGCTCCTCCTAGTGTATCTGTAAAGCCTGAAACACTTGACTGCCCGTACAAATTTGGGCATCCAAGAGTTTAGGAAAAACAAACAAAATAAACTCTGGGTCAGTCATGGGACTGGTGTGAGTAAATTCCAACCATACAGTTTAACTTTGAAAATCCTTTGAAAAACAAAGATAATAGTAAGACCAGCCCACACATAAACATGGACGGTTTTTACCTTACTATAACCCAAAATATTTTGATATCAAAATCCAGTGATATTATACTAATGTCTAATCAAATAAATAACCAAATAGTAGAACGCTTGCATCTCACGCTCTACATACATAGTATAAAATCAAAAACCGCAGGGCACTTATTGGAGATTGGATTCCAACTATGACAAGGTATGGGACCACCTGCCGATAGTGTATCTCTAGAGGCGAATACACTGGCTTCAACAAGAACGTCTTGCAACCCGGCCCACACATGACCGACCACTCATTTCGCTTGAGTGTATCGAATGTATATCACCAACGGTTGGGCTCAAACCACCGTTTCCCGAAAAGGGACAGCATCGAAACAGATTAAAGAAGTAAAAGGAATTTCTCTAGATAGGTGATTATACACCCTAAAGGGAGCGACCCACATAGCCATGCTGCCTGCCCGATTTTTGTCATTTCCCGGTTGTGAAGCTTGAGGCTATGTCTATCCTTTAGAACATCTGGCCACCATACACTTTGAATGTCACATCGTCAAACCCATCAAATCACTAGTTGATCTTCCCAAAAATATTACGGGTATAAAAGCTAAGAGAAACGAATTTCTCCGCCACCAGACGTAATATCTTGAATAGATCGTCTTATGTGACCGTTAGGGATACTTTGTCAGACATTCGTCCATACAAGTTGTCCTGGGACTGGACAAACAGAAAACACCATTCTGGAACAGAACGACCCTTGCATTTCACTCTGTCTTCAATTATCTTCAGCATAATCTAATTTGCAGCGCTTATGCCTATACGAAGTGGTTTCAGATAATATATCCAACCGGTCTCTCCGTATTGACAACGATGGTCAAAACACTTCGATAGTCAGTTATTTAACTATCGAAGTAAAAACAAACATTCATTCAAATGTACAACTAACATCACACAATCACTAGTCCTTTTTACTTTCCCAATTTTCCATATCTTCCCAGATATTTTTCAAGACCCATTTAGCCCTTTACATCTCTTGGAAAACGTTTCCTATTATTATGAACCTTTATTCGTCTTTGTTCCCAACCCAACATAATACTCCTATATTTCTTTGGACAAACATCGTTACTTATTTCTTTAGTATAAGTGGACTCAAATCAAATTGTTTCGATTCCCTAGGGAGTAGTGGTATATATAAAAATCACGCTTAAGCTTGGTTAACAGCACTAATTTGTCGTTATAGATCAAAACTTGTCATACGCTGTAATATTCTCCTTTATAATTAATCTTGACATAACAATCACGCTTAAGCCTAGTCAACAGCGTTATTTTATCGCTATAGTTCTAAGACTTGCAATACACTGCCATATTCCACTTTATAACTAATCCCGACACCTCTTTCCGTTACAAAAATCTTGACATCTCGTTCCATTACAAAAATCTTGACATATTTTAAATATGATTTTATGATGCCATATCCTTATTTGAAAACTCGGTTGTTTAAAATTATTTACATTAGTTATTAACTCTTCACTCCATCTTCCTTAAACATTTCTCTTTAAACTTCTCTTATCAAAAATCGATCTTTGTCTTTTTGGCAATTTACTTCTTATTCGTATTATTATGCCTAATTCGATAAAACATCTCAATACAAACTTAATACCAGTTTATAATAGAATTTCTATTATAATTTAAAATTCGCTTTAATTATAAAAATATAATTTTTTTATAATTAACTTCGTTGATTTGTCTAACGATCAACCAACTTCTTAAAAAAATGGGTTTATGGTCGATTGTCGCTATTTTCTTAATCGATATCGTCTATTTACCAATCAAAATAACATTGAATTTCCATTCAACACGGTTCAAACAGTGCACAAAATGTACATCTAAATATTTAGGAATCCGGTTGAGCTCCTCCAACCGATTTCCGTACTCACAGATGTTAGTCAAATCAGTATCCAACCAATGATGTGTACATTTACAACGATATATATTTATTTCAACCAATTTAACTGTAATTTACCTAATCAACCATCACACAGCATTCAACCAATATTTAAAATATTATTAAAATATTTTAAATAAAACAGAGTTAGTGAATTTACTCACCTTGCGTGTTAACCGTTAAATAACGATTTGCGTCAGTTGATTATCACCGGCGTTCCATTCTGCCATACATTCAACGATCTCCCTTCCATTTTCCCTTTCGCTATCACATGTGATGTTCTCTTTTCTGAGCCCCCTCCAAGCAAATCCCCCTTTTTCCCTTTACGCAGTACGAATTTCCGCTACCCCCTCCTCTTCATACACTCGAACTCGTACTCCAGTATACCCTGTTATTGCCAAAACTGCGCTTCCTCCCATCACAACACGGATGATCGATATATTTTGTTCTCTCCCATTGGCGTCCGAACTTTTATACTTCTTTACCCTGCGCTCCATTTAGACCCGTGCACCATCTTCGGATCCTTCTGCATATTTTGATCCCCTTCTTCCACAAATGAACGCAACTCCAGTAAACCATGCCCTTCCCTCCTTCACACTGTGTTCCTTCTTAGTGCTTCACCCTTATCATCCACTAAGTCCTTTTCGTTTTCACCTCACCTCAATATACGTACACAGCACCCTCATCTCAAACCAAAACAAACGCCACTCTCCCCTAAAAAGGAACGCATGCCCTCTCTCCCCGTGATGATTTCATCCCATTTTTGTTTTCATTTCCATCCTCGTGTACACGCAAACCTGGCGTCTACTTCTCCTTAGACACACACACTTCCTTATATATAGATTATATACACATGTTCATGTCCGTGAAACTCCTCTATGCCAACATATTTCAGCACTCTCTCCTCGACATTCCCCACTTAACTTCAAAAAGAAACCACCACTTCACTCCATATCAACAACACTACCTTGAAGCAAAAGGTAGATAACTCTGTATATATGTATGATAGTCTTCCGTAGCCTTTTTTTCTTCTAAATAAAACTGGGCTTACATAATATCTCGGCCCATACTCACTATGAACGCCACAAATCTTTCCTACACGCTCCCAGTCCGAACACATCAACATTTTGCTATAACCCAAACTCCCACTCTTCCCAAAATAATACTTGCTCACGATGCCACTTTGGGCCTTCTTTTCCCTTTTTCGCATATCACCAGACTTTCAAACTCCATGCAGTACTAAAAGCCGCAAGCACCATCCCAATACATACCATTTTCGAAGCCCCTCCTCTAAAACAAATACTGCATCCCAACGTTGTTGTTAGCTCCACTCAGTACTCCCTACCCCTCCGACAAACTTCGGTTTTCAGCATTCTTTGCAGCGATGGAAACATGTTCGAGTTCAATGAAAGCACCCGGAATTGGAATGAGGCTAAATGAAACACAAATATATACGGTTTGCTATTCCTGGATTTTTACTTTAATTGGTATTTGGGTTTTAAGCCATTAACTAACTCGGTTGTTGCTTTAGATGATCAGAGAAAGAAGCGAGCAATAGATATTTATATATATATGCGGAATTCCTTAGTACGCAAGTAATAGGTAGTATAGGGTAGGGTTATGGCTAGTGCTGTGTTGATTTGAAATTACCTTACGCGAGATTACTTTTCCATGAAGATGTAGGGATAGGGAATGGGTCTGCACGTTCTTATTGCTATAGCCTAGTGTGTAGGAATGGTCTGTTGATTTGAAGACTCATTGCAGGTTTCCTTTGGCGTGAAGTATTAGATTATAGGTTCTGCTTACTTCGCTATGAAGGGTTAGGTTTTGTAGGCAAGTACTGATGTGAGAATACAGTGAGTGTTTTTAGGGGATGGGTCTGTGTTGAACTAGAGTTTAGGCTAGTGTCACTTCATATCTGTAGGATTAGATCTAAGTAAGGCTTAGCATGTGAGAAGTCATGGTTGTGTTCAGTTCATTTAATTTTATTAAGACTTCGCGCATGCTTTCCATAAATAAGGAGAGACTGTACAGTTATACTTATTTTATTGAATTGAATATAAGTGTAGGGAGTGGTGGTCTGCAAGGTTAAAGAGTAGTATAGGTTGTCTTTATATTTTAATCATATATTGCTTTTACTTGTAATATATTTAAGCTTATTATTTAATATCAGATAGTTTGGAGTACATCAACTTTTGTTCCTTGGTTTGCCGCTTGATGGAACATGCAAAAACACACACACACACACACACACACATATATATATATATATATATGTTTTAAGATTTAAGCGTATCATGTTACATAGAATCATTTTTATGTCCGAGTTGCTACGGACAGAAATAAGAATACGGTCGTGTCTAGCGAGGTGCCACGATCCCAAAAATGTAATAATATTGGTAGGTTGACTCATATTTTGAAATCTCAAAATACTGATATAGGGTGCAAATACTCCAAATAAAAAGTTGTGTATTTAATTAATTAAAAATTACAGTAAAATTCTAAAAATTAAATTAACACTACGCCTCAAAAGAACCTTGTCTAAATTCGGAACTGATATCTAGTTATATCGAATAAACCGTTACGGTCGATGAACGATTTTATAACGACTTTTTGAAATTTTGATTTGGACATATCTTGCAATTTATACGACGAAATCTTGATTTTTCACTTCCATTAGAAAAATACAGTTCAACAGATTCCATCGTTTCTTGTTTCGCAGCAATCCGGTTTATAACGAATCCTGTACACTCAGTTGAAATTCAGAACGTTAAATTACGAACTGCAACGTTGTTATGAGCTCGATTATATTTAATATATATTTTTATACGTTCAATTTCATTTTAATTAATATCTAAATCCACTTATATCACGAATTCAATATTTAAACCGATTTAAATATTCAAACATAAACCGATAAAAATGCGGGACATTACATTCCTTCCCCCTTAAAATAATTTCGTCCTCGAAATTGCTAAGAAGTGGAGATGCTCTAATTTAACTCCTCACAACCTGCTTGGTTGAAATTTCATACTTCACATTCACATAACTCAATCCTTGCATCGAATCTTTTATCCTTATATCAATAATTCTCTTATACTCAAGCCTTATTTCATTTCAACTTCCAGTTCCATCTCACTTCCAAATTCTCGGTCAACAATCCATAACCAAACTCGGTTTCAATCCAATATCTCATTTCACAAATTCACTTACTCTACCAAGTTTAATTCTATTCCAATTCGATTTCCACTTACTTGGTTTCAATTCAACCCCAATTTTATTCAACTTAGTTGAATTTCTATTTATTTACCTCACAATTAAATTTTAAATTTCAAAATTCAAATTCCTGAGGTTTTTATTTCAAATCAGTTTGAAATCATATATATTACATATAATAATAGCAATTCAAAACATTTGAATTTTTGAACAACTTATTTCAAACAAAATCTTTGGTAGTAATCTGTCACTTAGAGACTCGAAAATGAACATCGATGATGGTCGACTTCATCATTTCCAGCAATCAAAGTGAGTTCAATACTATATCACTTTCAAAAGTCATATTCAAATACTTTTATTTGAAATTTATTTCAAAAATATCTTTTCGAAACTTGGATAATATTTCAAAATTTCCCCAGGATCTTAAAATTCCATATATTTAATTCAAATACTATTTCCAACTCCTTTCCAAGTTTCTAGAGTTTTATTTTCAAATTCTGGTTTTAAATTCAGATTTATTCTATCTAATTTTATACAAATTCTGATTGGTTATTTATGACCATTTCACTTTAAAATCTAATTTGATTATTATAACATCCAACACGTCCATATATATTCTAATAATCTCAAAATATATATTTCTTTTTATATCAAAATATATTTTTGGGTAAAATTTATTTTATTACCCTCCTTTAAAAACATACTGTGTCGAATTACTCTGTTCAAGAGTTTAGAAACACCTATCGATACAGTTTGCAATCCAGTATCGACCAGAATTCATAAACCACTCGCCAAACCAATCAACACAATATAAAACAGTTTTTATATTGATTTACAAATACGCGCTCATATATATACACTCGTACTCAATCTATAGTATTACTAACTCCATCTCTATTGAGTTACGCCATAGAGCCAAGGTAATCACTCAACCTTTAGCTCTGATACCAACTGTAATGAACTGGAATTTTCGACTCCGAAAATCGACACAAAACCCAACGTCGACTGTTCAGACATCGAAAATACCAGGTCATTAATAGAAAGAAAAAAGACGATGAGAAAGATAAGATAGAACTAATAGAATAGAAGAAGAAGAAGAACACACAGCTGGATATAATCAGAGTTAACACGAATCTCACAGCAGAACGAATAAAATATATTATATAACATAACTTTGAAATACAAAAACTGTACTGTATATACATACCATTATCAGAGTACAATACATCATATCACAGCGAAATAATCTCTAAATACTAATGGTGAAGCCTTCTGCTTTTAGCTCCTCCAAGTGTATCTGTAAAGCCTGAAACACTTGACTGCCCGTACAAATTTGGGCACCCAAGAGTTTAGGAAAAACAAACAAAATAAACTCTGGGTCAGTCATGGGACTGGTGTGAGTAAATTCCAACCATACGATTTAACTTTGAAAATCCTTTGAAAAACAAAGATAATAGTAAGACCAGCCCACACATAAACATGGACGGTTTTTACCTTACTATAACCCAAAATATTTTGATATCAAAATCCAGTGATATTATACTAATGTCTAATCAAATAAATAACCAAATAGTAGAACGCTTGCATCTCACACTCTACATACATAGTATAAAATCAAAAACCGCAGGGCGCTTATTGGAGATTGGATTCCAACTATGACAAGGTATGGGACCACCTGCCGATAGCGTATCTCTAGAGGCGAATACACTGGGTTCAACAAGAACGTCTTGCAACCCGGCCCACACATGACCGACCACTCATTTCGCTTGAGTGTATCGAATGTATATCACCAACGGTTGGGCTCAAACCACCGTTTCCCGAAAAGGGACAGCATCGAAACAGATTAAAGAAGTAAAAGGAATTTCTCTAGATAGGTGATTATACACCCTAATGGGAGCGACCCACATAGCCATGTTGCCTGCCCGATTTTTGTCATTTCCCGGTTGTGAAGCTTGAGGCTACGTCTATCCTTTAGAACATCTGGCCACCATACACTTTGAATGTCACATCGTCAAACCCATCAAATCACTAGTTGATCTTCCCAAAAATATTACGGGTATAAAAGCTAAGAGCAACGAATTTCTCCGCCACTAGACGTAATATCTTGAAAAGATCGTCTTATGTGACCGTTAGGGATACTTTGTCAGACATTCGTCCATACAAGTTGTCCTGGGACTGGACAAACAGAAAACACCATTCTGGAACAGAACGACCCTTGCATTTCACTCCGTCTTCAATTATCTTCAGCATAATCAAATTCGCAGCGCTTATGCCTATACGAAGTGGTTTCAGATAATATATCCAACCGGTCTCTCCGTATTGACAACGATGGTCAAAACACTTCGATAGTCAGTTATTTAACTATCGAAGTAAAAACAAACATTCATTCAAATGTACAACTAACATCACACAATCACTAGTCCTTTTTACTTTCCCAATTTTCATATCTTCCCAGATATTTTTCAAGACCCGTTTAGCCCTTTACATCTCTTGGAAAACGTTTCCTATTATTATGAACCTTTATTCGTCTTTGTTCCCAATCCAACATAATACTCCTATATTTCTTTGGACAAACATCGTTACTTATTTCTTTTGTATAAGTGGACTCAAATCAAATTGTTTCCATTCCCTAGGGAGTAGTGCTATATATAAAAATCACGCTTAAGCTTGGTTAACAGCACTAATTTGTCGTTATAGATCAAAACTTGTCATACGCTATAATATTCTCCTTTATATTTAATCTTGACATAACAATCACGCTTAAGCCTAGTCAACATCGTTATTTTATCGCTATAGTTCTAAGACTTGCAATACGCTGCCATATTCCACTTTATAACTAATCCCGACACCTCTTTCCGTTACAAAAATCTTGACATCTCGTTCCATTACAAAAATCTTGACATATTTTAAATATAATTTTATGATGCCATATCCTTATTTGAAAACTCGGTTGTTTAAAATTATTTACATTGGTCATTAACTCTTCACTCCATCTTCCTTAAACATTTCTCTTTAAACTTCTCTTATCAAAAATCGATCTTTGTCTTTTTGGCAATTTACTTCTTATTCGTATTATTATGCCTAATTCAATAAAATATCTCAATACAAACTTAATACCAGTTTATAATAGAATTACTATTATAATTTAAAATTCGCTTTAATTATAAAAATATTTTTTTTATAATTAACTTCGTTGATTTGTCTAACGGTCAACCAACTTCTTAAAAAAATGGGTTTATAGTCGACTGTCGCTATTTTCTTAATCGATATCGTCTATTTACCAATCAACGTAACATTGAATTTCCATTCAACATGGTTCAAACAGTGCACAAAATGTACATCTAAATATTTAGGAATCCGGTTGAGCTCCTCCAACCGATTTCCGTACTCACAGATGTTAGTCAAATCATTATCCAACCAATGATGTGTACATATACAACGATATATATTTATTTCAACCAATTTAACTGTAATTTACCTAATCAACCATCACACAGCATTCAACCAATATTTAAAATATTATTAAAATATTTTAAATAAAACAGAGTTAGTGAATTTACTCACCTTGCGCGTTAACCGTTAAATAACGATTTGCGTCAGTTGATTATCACCGGCGTTCCATTCTGCCATATATTCAACGATCTCCCTTCCATTTTCTCTTTCGCTATCACATGTGATGTTCTCTTTTCTGAGCCCCCTCCAAGCAAATCCCCCTTTTTCCCTTCACACAGTACGAATTTCCGCTACCCCCTCCTCTTCATACACTCGAACTCGTACTCCAGTATACCCTGTTATTGCCAAAACTGCGCTTCCTCCCATCACAACACGGATGATCGATATATTTTGTTCTCTCCCATTGGCGTCCGAACTTTTATACTTCTTTACCCTGCGCTCCATTTAGACCCGTGCACCATCTTCGGATCCTTCTACAGATCTTGATCCCCTTCTTCCACAAATGAACGCAGCTCCAGTAAACCATGCCCTTCCCTCCTTCACACTGCGTTCCTTCTTAGTGCTTCACCCGTAACATCCACCAAGTCCTTTTCGTTTTCACCTCACCTCAATATACGTACACAGCACCCTCATCTCAAACCAAAACAAACGCCACTCTCCCCTAAAAAGGAACGCATGCCCTCTCTCCCCGTGATGATTTCATCCCATTTTTGTTTTCATTTCCATCCTCGTGTACACGCAAACCTGGCGTCTACTTCTCCTTAGACACACACACTTCCTTATATATAGATTATATACACATGTTCATGTCCGTGAAATTCCTCTTTGCAAACATATTTCAGCACTCTCTCCTTGACATTCCCCACTTAACTTCAAAAAGAAACCACCACTTCACTCCATATCAACAACACTACCTTGAAGCAACGGGTAGATAGATCCGTATATATGTATGATAGTCTTCCGTAGCCTTTTTTCTTCTAAATAAAACTGGGCTTACATAATATCTCGGCCCATTCTCACTATGAACGCCACAAATCTTTCCTACACGCTCCCAGTCCGAACACATCAGCATTTTGCTGTAACCCAAACTCCCACACTTACCAAAATAATACTTGCTCACGATGCCACTTTGGGCCTTCTTTTCCCTTTTTCGCATATCACCAAACTTTCAAACTCCATGCAGTACTAAAAGCCGCAAGCACCATCCCAATACATGCCATTTTCGAAGCCCCTCCTCTAAAACAAATACTGCATCCCAACGTTGTTGTTAGCTTCACTCAGTACTCCCTACCCCTCCGACAAACTTCAGTTTTCAGCATTCTTTGCAGCGATGGAAACATGTTCGAGTTCAATGAAAGCACCCGGAATTGGAAAGAGGCTAAATGAAACACAAATATATACGGTTTGTTATTCATGGATTTTTACTTTAATTGGTATTTGGGTTTTAAGCCATTAACTAACTCGGTTGTTGCTTTAGATGATCAGAGAAAGAAGCGAGCAACCGATATTTATATATATATGCGGAATTCCTTAGTACGCAAGTAATAGGTAGTATAGGGTAGGGTTATGGCTAGTGCTGTGTTGATTTGAAATTACCTTATGCGAGATTACTTTTCCATGAAGATGTAGGGATAGGGAATGGGTCTGCACGTTCTTATTGCTATAGCCTAGTGTGTAGGAATGGTCTGTTGATTTGAAGACTCATTGCAGGTTTCCTTTGGCGTGAAGTATTAGATTATAGGGTCTGCTTACTTCACTATGAAGGGTTAGGTTTTGTAGGCAAGTACTGATGTGAGAATACAGTGAGTGTTTTTAGGGGATGGGTCTGTGTTGAACTAGAGTTTAGGCTAGTGTCACTTCATATCTGTAGGATTAGATCTAAGTAAGGCTTTGCATGTGAGAAATCATGGTTGTGTCTAGTTCATTTAATTTTATTAAGACTTCGTGCATGCTTTCCATAAATAAGGAGAGACTGTACAGTTATACTTATTTTATTGAATTGAATATAAAAGTAGGGAGTGGTGGTCTACAAGGTTAAAGAGTAGTATAGGTTGTCTTTATATTTTAATCATATATTGCTTTTACTTGTAATATATTTAAGCTTATTATTTAATATCAGATAGTTTGGAGTACATCAACTTTTGTGCCTTGGTTTGCCGCTTGATGGAACATGCAAATACATATATATATATATATATATATATATATATATATATATATATATATATATATATATATATATGTTTTAAGATTTAAGCATATCATGTTACGTAGAATCATTTTTATGTCCGAGCCGCTACGGACAGAAATAAGAATACGGTCGTGTCCAGCGAGGTGCCACGATCCCAAAAATGTAATAATATTGGTAGGTTGACTCATATTTTGAAATCTCAAAATACTGATATAGGGTGCAAATACTCCAAATAAAAAGTTGTGTATTTAATTAATTAAAAATTACAGTAAAATTCTAAAAATTAAATTAACACTACGCCTCAAAAGAACCTTGTCTAAATTCGGAACCGATATCTAGTTATATCGAATAAACCGTTACGGTCGATGAACGATTTTATAACGACTTTTTGAAATTTTTATTTGGACATATCTTGCAATTTATACGACGAAATCTTGATTTTTCACTTCCATTAGAAAAATACAGTTCAACAGATTCCATCGTTTCTTGTTTCGCAGCAATCCGGTTTATAACGAATCATGTACACTCAGTTGAAGTTCAGAACGTTAAATTACGAACTGCAACGTTGTTATGAGCTCGATTATATTTAATATATATTTTTATACGTTCAATTTCATTTTAATTAATATCTAAATCCACTTATATCACGGATTCAATATTTAAACCGATTTAAATATTCAAACATAAACCGATAAAAATGCGGGGCATTACAACTTGTGACTGCCTACGTACCCTTATCTAACTGGGTACCCAATTAGATACAATATCAAGCCAATGTAGTTCTCCTATTCACAAATAGGACTCATGGAGCCTACGATGCAAAAACAACAATGCAATTGCCAAACTACCCTTCATGCTTAATCATCAAGCTAAGACTTATGATATCTAATCAACCTTATTATTTTCAAATCCATTCTAATTTACATCCCAATTCCCATTCCAATCCGTATTATTCCAATTCAATCCAGTTATACCAAACACACCAAATTGTATGAAATAGACAAACTCAATATATTATATTAAATAATATATTCACTTCACGAAAATTTCACATATAATGACGTTATATAATCAAATGGGGTCCATAGTCAGGTTTAACACACAATCAATTCATAATACAACATATGAATATAAATATTGTAATAATCATATTGAGGAATCCTATTGGATTCCTCCAACCTGTCTCCCTGCATCATAGCTCATATATCGGTACAATCTGAGTTGTACGCATGTCTGTAATGGTTATCTCCTCAATAACATCCAACCATTTATTAGGAGAAGTATAGTTGTATAATAGATAATGTCTAGGGTGTAGAATATAAATAAATTCACATAGAAGGAATGGTTACATTGGTTACATTCGATAACTATTAATTGTACAAACAAAACCGATAAGGCACGCTCGCATATTGGATTTTCTGCAGAGATCTCTCCGAATCAAGCCAGATCCGAACTCCATGCACAAGGATCAGAAACCACCTTTCGAGCATCTTATATCTCTAGATAAAATATACCATAAGGTAAACATGACTGGCCCACGCACGAAAGCACCGTTATGCAACACGTCGGTCTGGCACCGTCTTCAATCTCTTCGACTGTTAGTCGTCGTATTCATTATTCAAAATGGGTTAAACCCGGTCATTCAATAACTCACGTATTTTATAATCAAGTGCTATAAAAACACATCATACGCGTCATTCCAATTTAGTATATTCTTTTATTCAAATATTTACATTATTAGCGAAAGGTTCCCATTAATTTTATCAAGGATAAATTCTTTTAAATTTATTCCTTAAGCTTCCTTTGTATATCAATTTCAAAAGATTTTATTAACTAGTCGGGATTATCGAACCTTACCGCAATAATCATTTATTATTTTCCAATCCCGACCTATTCATACCTTGGAGCAAAACTTCATTCACAGAAGCTCATGTCGATTATTACCAAATCGATTTTCATTAATTTCCAATGTAATATATTAAATTGGAAAAACTTTACTTTGGAAAATTTCCATTAAATCTAAATAAAAAGATTTATAAATTCCAAATCATATCTTCACTGTTAATTGGGTTAAAGAACAAATGTTATTTAAAACATTGTTCACGATAAACCCAAAAATCCAATTTCAATTCAATTCTAATTTAATATTAATTAGTTGGTAAACTTCTCCAAATCTTAATTAAAAGATTTATTCTTTTCTCAACCTGGTTTAAGAATAGTGTTATTGAAGACACCATCCACGACAAACCCAAAATCCAATTCGATATTAAATATAAGGTTCTGAATAGAAACTATATCGGCTTATATTCAATATCAAATTCTGAAACCAACAAATATCATATTGGGAATAACGATATATATATATATATATATATATGTATGTATATATATATATATGTATGTATATATATATCTTCCATATTCCTCACAATATCCGTATAACCACGGAATCCAATATCGAAATATTCCGAATATAATTTCCATTCAAATCCATTCCAATTTATATATTGGAAAATTCTGGTTATTTCAAAACCATTTCCAAATCCAATTTATTTATTTAAACGTTGGATTATTATACTAGTTAATAACTAGTTCGTTTCGATAAAAATATATTTTTATCTTTACAAAATTGGAGCTTTTCATCAAAAATCATTCCAAATCATTTATTATGATTTTACATAAATTTTCCATATTTTTAATAATTTTATTATCGCCCGTACAGTCAGTATCCAATAACGGCCACCAAACTGCATCCATAGCGACCTTTTCTGAAATTGATTTGGACATATCTCCAAATCTAACTGTTAAATTTCAAATCTCTTAAATTCATTGGAAAGCTCTTTTCGATACGAACCCAACAGTTTCAGTTTTAGCAGAATCCGACGGTTAGATCTCCCGTAACGCCAACTTGAAGTTAATGGTCGAAATTCGCGAACGGTCGTTGCGCGGCGCGTTCTAGTGAAGCCATTATATATATATAATATATTATATATATTTCGTCGATTTCCATTCAAAACATATTTTATAAATCGTTTACAAATTCATTTTAAAACAATTTCAACTCCGTTTCCAATTTTAAATCAAAATTGAATATTCTATATTTTTATCATATTAAAATAATAACATTTTCAAAATATTAGATTTTGAAATCACTTCTTATCAATATTCATTTTAAAATAAATAAAATCGGATCGATATACCCATTCGGGTTAAAATGGCGTTTGCTACCTAACTCGGCTTCACATTTCAATATTTTTGTGCCTATCCAAAATCGGACATCAAAATCATAATTTTATTCTTCACTGAATTTTATTTTAAAATATTCTTTATTTTAAATGATTCTTTATTTTAAAATATTCTTTATTTTAAAAGATTCTTTATTTCTGAATCGGAATGTGACTCAATCAATTATCATATAATTTCAGTTATATGGATTTCATACATCGCACGTATACAACAATAATGATAAACAATCACTAAAAATTCATACAACATCCAGAGAGCATTTTATAACTGTATAAGCATTAAATATAAATAATTAACGCTAACAACAGCCTGTCAACCAATCGATTGACATACAGCTAAATAATTGGGATTAGTGTATGTCAAATATCATTCCAATACACGGGTGGGGTTTCAACCAACAAATACTGAATATTATTTGTGTAGTTGGGCGACGTGTAAATTTATCGTCCCAATCACTATCAGTTAAATGGGTGTACATAAACAAATCGTCCGATTTGTAAATGAATATTTATTTTATTCATATACACGTTAAAAAAAAAAATTAACTATAAAATATTTATTTCGACACATGAATATTTTATATAGTTCATTTATACAATAAAAATGATATTTTTATTGTTCTAACATTTTTTTAGAAAATTTTGGCAGCATAATGGTACGATAATAGAACCGGAATAAGGTCTAGCCTTATGCCTGGCCTAATACTGGCTTGCGCCATACACAAACCAATTCCAATCAATACCATTCACATACCAAACCAAATTCAAACAAATAAATCAATCAAAACAAATAACCAAACATCCATGGTTTCAATCAAAGGTGTCGGGTGCTACTAAGCACCGTCTGCATCCTAATATATACTTAACTGTAAACAAAATTAGAGTGAGAAGTTCTCACCTTTGGTTTCCACCACGCCATTCTTTGATTGCACAGTTTGGATTTGTTCCAATGCATTGTGTTCTTCTACGTGATTTCAACGCAATCTATTTCACGTAGTTTATATTAAAAATCACATTTTTAACAATGCTATATATATTTAAAAATCATATTTTTATAACGCTACTATATATATAAAAATCATATTTTTATACTGGTACTGTATATATAAAAATCACATTTTTTATCTTTCTAAAAATTATTTCATAGCTACGATAAAAATCATATTTTTATCTACTAAAAATTATATTTTTACATAACTAAAAATTGTATTTTTATATCATTAAAAATCGTATTTTTATATAATTAAATATCATATCTTTATTCTAATACTATATATATATAAAATCACACTTTTATTCTAATGTTATGCATATAAAAATCACATTTTTATTCTTATGTTATGCATATAAAAATCACATTTTTATCTCGCTATCTTCATAATAAAATTCATGTTTTTATTTCTCTATCTTCATAATAAAAATCCTATTTTTATTCCTAAGCTATTTATATAAAAATAATATTTTTATTTCAATGCTAAGTATATAAAAATCATATCTTTATTCTAACGCTATGTAGATAAAAAATCATATTTTCATTAACAAAGAAATCATATTTTCATTAACAAAAAAAAAATCATATTTTCATTAACAAAGAAATCATATTTTTATAACGATGTTCATAGAATAAAAATCATATTTTTATAATGATATTTATCGAGTAAAAATCATATTTTTAACTTGCCAAAAATATTTTCTTCCTACGATAAGAATCCTATCTTTAAATGACCAACATGATATTTTTACTTAAAACTAAAGATCATAACTTTATGTAATTAAAAATCATGACTTTATGTAAATAAAAATCATAACTTTTTATAAATAAAAACCATGACTTTATGCGATTAAAAATCATGACTTTATGTGATTAAAAATCATATCTTTATGTGATAAAAAATCATATCTTTATGTGATTAAAAATCATATCTTTGTGCGATTAAAAATCATATCTTTATGCGATTAAAAATCATATCTTTATGTGATTAAAAATCTAATAAATGAATGAAAAATAAAAGCGTACAGGCGGTACTAAGGTAGCGGAGAGGGGCGCAGGCGGTCGGGGAGGCTGCTGGTGGTCGGTGGCGGTTATTTGGGGCCTTGGAGCTTTAGGGGTTCGGGGTTTTTTTTTTTAGAACAGGGAGGAAGAGAGGGGAGATCGGAGGAGAAGGAGGTGAGAAGGGGGAAACTCACGTTGAAGAGAAAGGAGAGCTGCAGCATGGTATTGAGAAATAGAATTAGGTTAAGGAAGTGAAAAGGATAGTATATAGTGGAAAAAATTATTTTTTTAATGATTTTATATTTTATTATACTCGATTTTCTCTTATTTTCATCGTTTAAAAATCCGTGTGATCTCCTACGGATTCCGTTTTCAATGAAAATGCAACTACTCACTGACATTACAGACCCAATGAAACTGATTTCGTCGAATTATGAGTCCATATGCACAAACAGCGAATTTTTGAAGTCAAAATATTGTCTGTTTTTCAATTTAAGAATCACGCCCGGTCACATACTGATTTTAAAAATCATGAAATTTGGAATATTACCATTATTCGACGCTACGGATCCAATAAAAAAAGTTTCATCGAATTCTGATGTCGTCTTAATAACATTCCTTTGTAAAATTGCTCAAATTAGCTTCAAAAATGCGATTTTAGCGTACCCTTTCTTCTTGTATGCCCAAACTCTAACTTCAAAAATTATGCCCTTTTGGATTTAACCATTATTTGATGATACGAATCTGGAAAAAAAAGTGGAATCGAATTCCGTGGTCGTCTCAATAATGTTCCTTTGTAAAATGACTGTCAGTTTTTGAACAAATGGTTTTGCTTCGCAGGCCACATACTGACTCCGTTCGACGCGCATTTTGGAACTCAATAATGATTTGTCATTATGAATCCAAAAAAATTTGCCTCGTCAAATTCTGAGCTTCCTAGCAAAATCTCTCTTTTTAAGGGCTATGCATTGATTTTCAAAATCTAATTTTCATAATTTTAAAAATAAAGCTTATAAATCAATTCAATAATTTTACTGAGTTTATTTAGGTCAAATAAAATAAAATAAAATCTAATAAAAAAATTAGTCTCAAATTTTATTTAGCAAAAATAACCAATTTATATTTACAAATTCCTTAAAATAGCTTAAATTAAAATTTTAAATTGGTTCAGAAATTCCGGGTTGTTACAATCTCCCCCACTTAAAATCTTTTCGTCCTCGTAAAGGAACGGAGCTGAAAGTTGTTTAACTAACCAACTCAACTTTTATTCTGGCTTTCATTCTTCAACTTTTCCATTTCTCAGAATTTTCTAATTTCTCAAAAATTTGGCTTACACCCTAAATTTTCGAAAATTTTCGCCATAACCTGCTTTTATGGGTTGATATTTAAAACCGCAACTAGCCTCACAGGGCCCTCATCAATTCAAAAGAAAAAGCCAAGTGGTTAGCCAATCGGCTCATAAAATCATTAAAACCCAAGAAAATAGTAAACATGTACCTATTTGTCAGGCATACAATTTTCTTTCTCTTCTTAGCTTCCATGCTATGACCTGTTCACACATATATACATGTACATATATGCAATTCTAATCAGATTTTCAATTTAGTTCAATATTTTGATTCAATTTGGCTAAATTTATTATTCTTTCTCATATTGGTTAAATGGATTATCATTCCAGTATTTTTATTAGTTATACTAATAATCAAACATCACAATCAACAATCAATTAGTTGATTAGCTTTTTGAACATTTAACTTTCTATATATATAGTCAAAAATCATATTTTTAGTGCAAATCACAGCAATAAACTATAACTAAGTTTTGGTTCTCACACCAGTCAATTGGAAATATGTAGATATCCCACTTTCGAAACTCGAACATAAATACTGATGATGTTGCTGCATTACCAAAATCATTCCTGGGCGACTAGAGTGTGATTCTATGTCTACCCAGTATATTTGAGACTTCGAATACACGCTAGCTAGGCGTATATGCAAAATATTCATAAACTCGATTGTCCAAATCAATTTAAAATAAAATATTCAAATACGTATAATAAGGTTTAAATTTTCAAAACAAAATTTATTTTCATTTTTATTTTAGAAAAAATAACACTTTTTACATCTGTTCTAGGATACTACTGATCCCATCTCTAACGAGTCATTCTCATTGGATATTACTTATCCAATCTCTAATGAATTCTTTTGTTCGGTTCTAATATGTCTTGTTCTCAAGCTCTGTAAACCAAAGCTCTGATACCTCGCTGAAACGACCCAAACTTCCCTTTCAAGAAAGCCCGGATTGAGTTGAGAACACAACGCATCAGAACACAAATAGAACATTTCATTGCTATTGCAACAATTACATCAGAGTACAAGAATATTCCAGAGTATGAATAATTATTACACATTGGAAATACAGTATCAGAGATTATAAAATTACATAGCAGCAGAAAATAATACATAAGTATAATGTGTAGCGGAAAATAACAACTGACGCAACTGAAAGAGATATACGGATACAAAGCATCTGAATATAGCTCCAGCTGTAATCCAGGATCCTGTAAAAGAAATATCTGCAAAAACCAAAACTACTAGATGCCCGTATGGAAAATATGGGCACCCAGAGTTTAAGTTAAAACAATAAACTCCGAGTCAGTCATGGGACTGGTGTGAGAATTAAAACAGTTATTAACATGATTTTAAAGTTAGGTAAATCAAGGGACCACGCCGTATAAAACGGAACGGGTTTACCCCTAGAATACCAGTGCATAAAACAAACAGCGCAATGCTAAATAAATAAAAAAATGAAGCTATTATAAGACTCAGGTCCCATCACACAATGCAACGCAAGCCGGAGGATAGAGTTTTACCTTATAATAGCCAAATATGTTTGGTATGCAAAATTTATCTTTTATTATTATAAGTGTGTAGCGCAGAAATCAATTTCGAAAGTTAATGTATCAATCCTAGACGACATGGGTACCATATATCATGTCGCCAATATAGTTTACAATTAAAACCGCAAAGCTCGTATTGGAAAGTTGGATTTCCATCATGATCGCTCCTGATTCGAAAGATCTATCGCGTAGTACAATTCCCCATGGCTTACATCTCAGGCATGAGAAAACGTTGTAATGCATATCCGCACTATATCCAGGATATCGAGTATCTCCGCGACTTACGTCCCGTGCATGAGAAAACGTCGCTAACTCTATCCATCTGGGAATCAGGGGGTGTGCTCTATCCCTCTGGGCGTGGAGCGACCACACTCAGCTCATCTTGGTCGACCGAATCCATCCTTATATCGAAAGCATACTGACCTGGCCATCAGTTCACTATCATACCGGGGTGTGAGGCTCTCGAAGTAATGCTACACAATGCTATGCTAATTAAAGCTATGCTTTGATCATCATCCATAAGCCTTTGCTTTTCAATAAAAGCCTTGATCCATGCATCTCAGCATGCCACATTGTCAATCCATACCATACTATTGATTTCTGCCAATATATAACCTGTAAGCTCGTACGTCTCAGAAAAGGGTGTTAAGCAAGAGAATAAATTCTCCGCCACCAAATAGACATATATTTAGCAGAGATCAACGAATACAGCATAAAGGAATACAACGTCAGACATACCATCCGTTTACAAGTCCGTTCTGGGTCTGAACGAAACCGGAGTCACCGTATTCCTTGTCCCGTATGTCCAATACAGGAGAGAGGCCTCGTAAATCCGAACAATCAACAAATACGTCCAGACAGCTACCACTGTAGCCCCTTCAAGGTTGCTACTCCAATCATGAGCATCAGTAGCAACCCATCCATTCGATGTGAAGATCGTCGGTCTTGCACCGTCTTTAATCTCTTCGACTGTTGGTCATCGTATTCATTATTCAGAATGGGTTAAACTCGGTCTTTTTGAATAACTCGTGTATTTTATAATCAAGTGCTATAAAAACACATCATACGCCTCATTCCAATTCAGAATATTATCTTATTCAAATATTTGCATTATTAGGGAAAGGTTCGCATTAATTTTATCAAGGATAAACTCTTTTAAATTTATTCTTTAATGTTCCTTTGTATATCAATTTCCAAAGATTTTATTAACTAGTCGGGATTATCGAACCTTACCGCAATAATCGTTTATTATTTTCCAATCTCAACCTATTCATCCCATGGAGCAAAACTGTTAGCACTCCACATCTAACACCTACTGTGTTCTGGGTAAAATTAATTACCCTTTTATGTTCAAATCTAATTAAAGATTTAACTATCGCCTGGAGTAAAACTGGTGGTACTCCATTCTCGATCATTTCAAGGATTCGATAAATTTAATTATCCAATTCCCATATCAATCTAATTGAAAATTTATTAAAACACCAATTTGGTTTTAATATCAAAAATCATTACTTTATGATTATTCAAATTTAAGAAATTAATCTTATCTTTAAATGGGTTAAAGAACTAATGTCATTTAAAGATAAACCCAAAATCATCTTCCATCAAAATGGATTCTATACGGAAATCATAGTAGTCTATACTCGATATAAATTCCCGTGTCAGACTAATAATATAAATGTAGCAGCGGCAAAGCCTTTTAAATTCCATATATAGTAACGGTCTTCATTCACAGAAGCTCATCTCGATTATTACCAAATCGAATTCCATTCAATTCCAATGTAATATATTAAATTGGAAAAACTTTACTTTGGAAAATTTCCATTAAATCTAAATAAAAGATTTATAAATTCCAAATGATATCTTCACTGTTAATTGGGTTAAAGAACAAATGTTATTTAAAATATTGTTCACGGTAAACCCAAAAATCCAATTTCGATTCAATTCTAATTTAATATTAATTAATTGGTAAACTTCTCTAAATATTAATTAAAAGATTTATTCTTTTCTAAAGTGGGTTTAAGAATAATGTTATTGAAGACACCATTCATGACAAACCCAAAATCCAATTCGATATTAAATATAAGGTTTTGAATAGAAATCATATCGGCTTATATTCAATATCAAATTCTGAAACCAACAAATATCGTATTGGGAATAACAAAATATGTATATCTTCCAAATTCCTCATAATATCCGTATAATCACATAATCCACTATCGAAATATTCCGAATATAATTTCCATTCAAATCCATTCCAATTTATATATTGCAAAATTCTGGTTATTTCAAAACCATTTACAAATCCAATTTATTTATTTAAACGTTGGATTATTATACTAGTTAATAACTAGTTCATTTCAATAAAAATATATTTTTATCTTTACAAAATTGGAGTTTTTCATCAAAAATCTTTCCAAATAATTTATTATGATTTTTCATAATTTTTCCACATTTTTAATAATTTTATTACCGCCCGTACAGTCGGTTTCCAATAACAGCCACCGAACTGCATCCATAGCAACCTTTTCTAAAATTGATTTGGATATATTTCCAAATTTAACTGTTAGATTTCAAATCTCTTATATTCATTGAAAAGCTCTTTTCGATAAGAACCCCACGGTTCTGGTTTTAGGAGAATCCGACAGTCGGATCTCTCGTTATGCCAATTTGAAGTTAATGGTCGAAATTCGCGAACGGTCGCTGGGCGGCACGTTCTGTTTAGGCCATTATATATATATATATAATAAATATATTATATATATTTCATCGATTTCCATTCAAAACGTATTTTATAAATCGTTTATAAATTCATTTTAAAACGATTTCAACTCCATTTCCAATTTTAAATCAAAATTGAATATTCTATATCTTTATCATATTAAAATGATAATATTTTCAAAATATTAGATTTCGAAATCACTTCTTTTTTATATTCATTTTAAAATAAATAAATCGGATTGATAAACCCGTTCGGGTTAAAACAGCGTTTGCTACTTAACTCGGCTTCACATTTCAATATTTTTGTGTCTAACCAAATTCGGACATCAAAATCATAATTTTATTCTTCACTGAATATTATTTTAAAATATTCGCTATTTTAAAATATTATTAATTTTAAAAGATTCTTTATTTTAAAATATTCTTTATTTTAAAAGATTCTTTATTTCTGAATCAGAATGTGACTCAATCAATTACCATATAATTTCAGTTATATGGATTTCATACATCGCACGTATACAACAATAATGACAAACAATCATTAAAAATTCATATAGCATCCAGAGGTCATTTTATAACTGTATAAGCATTAAATATAAATAATTAACGCTTACAACAGTTTGTCGACTACTCGATTGACATAAAGCTAAACAATTGAGATTAGTGTATATCGAATATCATCCTAATACCCGTGTAGGGTTTCAACCAACAAATACTGAATATTATTTGTGCAGTTGGGCGATATGTAAAATTTATCGTCCCAATCACTATCAGTTAAATGGGTGTACATAAACAAATCATCTGATTTGTAAATGAATATTTATTTTATTCATATACACATTAAAAATTATATTTTTAACTATAAAATATTTCTTTTAACACATGAATATTTTATACAGTTCATTTATACATTAAAAATGATATTTTTATTGTTCTAACATTTTTTTAGAAAATTTTGGCAGCATAACGGCGCGATGCTAAAATCGGAATAAGGTCTAGCCTTATCCCTTGCCTAATACTGGCTCGCGCCATACACAAACCAATTCCATTCAATTCCATTCACATCCCAAACTAAATTCAATCAAAACAAACAACCAAACATCCATGGTTTCAATCAAAGGTGTCAGGTGCTACTAAGCACCATCTGCATCCTAGTATATATTTAACTGTAAACAAAATTAGAATGAGAGGTTCTCACCTTTGGTTTCCACTCCGCCATTCTTTGATTGCACGGTTTGAATTTGTTCAAGCGCGTTATGTTCTTCTCCGTGATTTCAACGCAATCTGTTTCACGCAGTTTATACTAAAAATCACATTTTTAACAACGCTATATATATTTAAAAATCATATTTTTATAACGCTACTACATATATAAAAATCATATTTTTATACTAGTACAGTATATATAAAAATCACATTTTTATCTTTCTAAAAATTATTTCATAGCTACAATAATGATCATATTTTTATCTACTAAAAAATATATTTTTACACAACTAAAAATCATATTTTTATATCATTAAAAATCGTGTTTTTCTATAACTAAAAATCGTATCTTTATTCCAGTACTATATATATATATATCACATTTTTATTCTAATGTTATGCATATAAAATCACATTTTTATTCTAATGTTATGCATATAAAAATCACATTTTTATCTCGCTATCTTCATAATAAAAATCATATTTTTATTTCTCTATCTTCATAATAAAAGTCCTATTTTTATTCCTAAGCTATTTATATAAAAATCATATTTTTCTTTCGATGCTAAGTATATAAAAATCATATCTTTACTCCAACGCTATATAGATAAAAATCATATTTTTATTAATTTTTTATTAACAAAAAAAATCATATTTTCATTAACAAAGAAATCATATTTTTATAACAATGTTCATAAAATAAAAATCATATTTTTATAATTATGTTTATAGAGTAAAAATCATATTTTTAACTTGCCAAAAATATTTTCTTCCTACGATAAGATTCCTATCTTTAACTGACCAAGATGATATTTTTACATAAAACTAAAGATCATAACTTTATGTAATTAAAAGTCATGACTTTATGTAAATAAAAATCATAACTTTTTATAAATAAAAATCATAACTTTATGCGATTAAAAATCGGGACTTTACGCGATTAATAATCATAACTTTATGCGATTAAAAATCATATCTTTATGCGATTAAAAATCATATCTTTATTAGATTAAAAATCATATCTTTATGCGATTAAAAATCATATCTTTATGTTTATTACACCAGTTAAAAAAATTAATCTCATAAATGAATAAAAATGAAAAATAAAAGTTTACTTGGGGTACTGAGGTGGCGGGGAGGGGCGCAGGCGGTCGGTGAGGCTACTGGTGGTCGGTGGCGGCGATTTGGGGCCCTGGAGCTCTGGGGGTTCGATTTTTTTTTTTTTAGAAGAGGGAGGAGGAGAGGGGAGATCGGAGGAGGAGTTGGGAAGGGGAAACTCACGTTGAAGAGGAAGGAGAGCGGCGGCGTGATATTGAGAAATAGAATTAGGTTAAGGAAGTGAAAAGGAAATTATATAGTGGAGAAAATTATTTATTTAATGATTTTATATTTTATTATACTAAATTTTCGCTTATTTTCATCATTTAAAAATCCATGTGATCTCCTACGGATTCCATTTTCAATGAAAATTGACATGCAACTACTCTCTGACATTACGGACCCAACGAAATTCATTTCGTCGAGTTCCGAGTTCGTATGCACAAACAGCGAATTTTTAAAGTTAAAATATTGTCTATTTTTCACTTTAAGAATCATGCTCGGTCACATACTGATTTTAAAAATCATGAAATTTGAAATATTACCATTATTCAACGCTACGGATCCAATAAAAAAAGTTTCGTCGAATTCCGAGGTCGTCTTAATAACGTTCCTTTGTAAAATTGCTCAAATTAACTTAAAAATGTGATTTTAGCATACCCTTTCTTCTTGTACGCCCAAACGCTAATTTCAAAAATCATGCCCTTTTGGATTTAACCATCATTTGAAGATACAAATCCAAAAAAAAGTGGAATCGAATTCCAAGATCGCCTCAATAATGTTTCTTTGTAAAATGACTGTCTGTTTTTGAACAAATAGTTTTGCTTCGCACGGCCACATACTGACTTCGTTCGACGCGCATTTTTAAACTCAACAATGATTTGTCATTATGAATCCAAAAAAATTTACCTCGTCGAATTCTGAGCTTCCTAGCAAAATCTCACTTTTTAAGGGCTATGCGTTGATTTTCAAATTTTTAAAAATAAAGCTTATAAATCAATTCAATAATTTACTGATTTTATTTTAGATCAATAAAATAAAATCTAATAAAAAAATTATTCTCAAATTTTATTTAGCAAAAATAACCAATTTATATTCACAAATTCCTTAAAATAGCTTAAATTAAAATTTTATACCTAGGCTTTGGTGGGTGATTACTCATTAGAGATAGGATCAGTAGTACCTTAGAATGAGTTGAGTGTATATATACGAGAGCGTGAATTTGTTAATTAATATAAAAAAATTATTTTATATTGTGTTGGCTAGTCTATTGAGTGGTTTATGAATTCTAATCAAATTGTGGGACGCCACGACGTCGATAAGAGTTTATAAATACTTGAACAGAAAGTTGGACATAATATTGTTTTAAAGTGGGTAAATAGAATAATTTTACCCAAAATTCTATTTTGATATAGAAGTAATAATTTTCTGGAATTATTATAATACATGGATGAATTGGTTGGTATTATTATAATCAAATGAGATTATAAAATTGAAATGGTTATTCATAACCAAATATAATTTGTATAAGAATGAATTATGCAGATGAGATGAACTAAAATTTAATTCAAACCAGAATTTGTAATTTAATCCTGGGAAGTTGGAAAATATTTCCGAAGTATATTAAAATGATATAGATTTGTTTTGAAAGGATTTTTGGATAAAAATCATTCTTGAATGGATTTTGAAAATGATTAAGAACTGAATTCACTTCAATCGTTGGGAAATAATTCTGATGATGACTGCAACATCATCAGTATTCATTTTCGAGTTTCTAGGTGATGGATTGCTACCCTAGAGAAGTTTATAATGGAAATATGTTTGAAAGAAAACAAGTTGGTTTGAAAATTTCAAATGTTTTGAATTTGAAATGGTTATAAGTATATGCATATATATTTATGTGATTTCAAAAGGAATTGTAAATAAAACCCGGGTATTTGAATTCTGGAATTTAAATTTAACTTAAACAAGTTAAATGGATGAAAAATGAATAATTTGATTAAAATCAATTTGAATGAATATGAATTGGATGTGAATATCCCAATTGTAAATCTTTAAAATTAATTGAATGTGAGCATATATAGTGTGCAATGTAAGTGGAAACCAAAAGTTTTGGTAGAACTAAATTTGTTGAAATATGAAGAGTTGAGTTTCAATGTAAGTGGATTGTGGGAAGTAAATGTGTTTAAAGCATTTTTCCTACCTTAGTAATTTCGGGGATGAAATTCTTTTAAGGGGGAAAGAATGTAACGACCAGGATTTTCGAACAATTAATTTTTAAAATAGTTAATATCATTTTAAATATCGAGTTGATAATATAAATGAATTTTTTGAAAGTGAGCGTGTACGTGCTAAGCAGGATCAGTAATATGGATATGCGGAATGTATGTTATAAACTAACTTGTATATTTACAATAGTTATGCAAATAAATATGAGATAGTGAAATATATCACAAATAAAAAATAGTAAAGTAAAGTAATAACACCAGGGTTTTTTATACTGGTTCGGAGCACCGTCCTACATCCAGTCCCAGACCTTTCTCTGGATTTTCACTAATCAACCACTCGCTTCACCCGGAGGAACAGGTTCACAATACACCACTTGATTTCACGAGCTATAAGCTTACCCACTTGATTTCACGGGCCATAAGCTTACCCACTTGATTTCATAGGCCACAGGCTAACCCACCTGATTTGAACGGCTACAGGCTTACCAGAATTTAAATACAAAGTAGTTGATGATTGACTATATATTGTGTCTTCAATACACGGACTAGTCACTTGTAGTACACGTTTCCTATAATCTTATCCTCGAGTATATACTTTGAATGCGTAGATTTAAGGAAGTAGAATGCTTGTTGAATCAAATGATATTAATTTGATTCAAGGATTCAACAAGTATTTAAATTTGGAGAGCTTTTGTTTTGCAAAGAGTATGAAAATGCAATTCAGAAATTAGAGAGAATATAGAATGATTTCGTTATTGTAAAACAAGTTTGAAGTTGTTTATATAATAGTATAAAGGTAGTAATTCTTCATGAAGAGTTTCTATAAAAAGTTATGTCCATTTCCTTTGATTATTGAATAGAAATCTCTTCACAAATAGAAGCAACCTTTCAGAAAAAGCTTGCTGTTTGAAAATAGTCGACAGGTCAAAAATCACCGGTCGACTGGTTGAATTTAAAATACCCAGAAAAATAGCTGTTATGTGCAAAAATACACAGACCGGTCAACTGGTCCGTATTCACCGGTCGACTGGTTCGGGTGAGAAAAGTTTTGTTTCCAAAACAGAAACATGAACGGTCGACTGGTGGTATTTTGGGCGGTCGACCGTTTTATTGTTGTGGATCGGAGAACCTCGGTCCACAGTCTAGATCACTCTGCACTCTTTCCCGGTCGGAGCCTGGACCGTTTGGGCTTTTTCTGTGACTTTTCAATTCCTCAAATATACAGATTTCAGCAACGAAGATATGATATTGTTTTGTGCATTCGTGTTATACTTTGAGGATAGATTTTAACATATTTCTAACACGACTCAAAGTAAAAAACCTTATCTCTATGAAATGATCTTCATTGCACCTTTATATGTTGGCATCGATCAAAATCTTGTCTCAACATTCTCCCCCTTTTTGATTGATGACAACACCTTGGAATTTTCTCCCTCTAAATATAAAGCTACCCTGAATTTTTGCAACATTTGTTAGTTCATAATATAAATAATCTTACCTTTTGATTCCTGCATTAACAAATGTTAGCACACATATACTATTACCATGTTAAGCACATAATTTTAAATGATAGTATATGTAACATGAATGATATGAATAATCATAAGAGAAAATATTTCTCCCCCTTTGTCATCGATTAAAAAGAATAATTACCATAATAAGCACAGTAATCGAGAGTAGTAGAGAATACAAAAAATTATAGCACCTTTAGGGGTTATTGAATCATGTGATTTTTTGATAAGCTGAGTTTTCAAAGATATTTAGAGATACGAATAACCTTCTCTTTGTTGTGGTGTACCTACAAAAAATATAACATATATAGTTTTGGTACCCACTTGCTTTATTTGGGTCCATGGGTTAGATGGAAGGTAACCATACCCAAGAGGGTTTAATGGAACCTTTAAAGATAAAATTTTCATTATTAACTACTGAATCAAAATAATCATCAATATATTTTTCTCTGTTTTTCCAACTTACAGGAACCCAAATACTTAAGTAATTTCTAGTGATATTCCTTTTCGTACTTCTATATCTATTATAAATACCGCTAGTCATAGAAGTATTCGAATTTCTATAATAATTGTGTCTTGGATGCATTAGTACTGGCAGTGAAATTCTTATTGTACATAAAAGCATATCGAGTACTATTTCTATGATTGGTTTTATTATATCCTATACCACTTTTGTCATGTAAAGATCGAGATCTAGATAAAATCATGTTTAAATCATTTTGACCTTTATTTAATTTCACGAACTTATTTGTACATTTATCAAATTTAATTCCAGGATCACGAGTGTCAAAAGAAATTTTGTTATTTTGAAAATTATCAATTTCCTTACTTAACTCAGAGTTCTTCCTTTTTAAAGCATTCTCAGTTTTAAGACCACAAATTTGAGATCCTGAATTAATTAAAGAAGATTGTAATTTTCCAAAATTTTCTTTTGAGTCAGAAATTTTATTTTGCAAAATATTATTATTCACCTTAAAAAATTCACATTCTTTAGATAATTCCAAATTCTTTTCAGTTAAAGCTCCATTCTCTTTTTCAAGAGATGAAATTAAAGAACTAGAATTATTTAAAGAATCTTCTAATGACTTATTTCTATTTTGCAAAAGATCGATTTCCTTTAAAAGAATATTGTTTTTATCTTCTAATCGCTCATTTTCTTTTTGAAGGAAATCTTTTTGAGAAACAAGCTCTTCTAAGGTATTTTCAAAACAATTGGCTTGTTTTACCAAACGATTGTTTTCTTCTTTTAATTTGGAATTTTCTTGCTCGTAATTTTTTGACATAGCTAAAATGAATGTATTGAGTTTCAATAATTTTTCATGGTCTAATAAAAGATCTTTATATAATGAATCTGTGCATACCGATTGTGATCTGACTTTAGCCATGAGACACTTGTTTCCTTGCTCTCCTAATTCTACTTTGTTGCTCTTCCATTTTCTAATTCCCTGACTATATTTCTTTGTAGCCATTTGTTTTAGGATGTTGTTACGATCTCTAGAACACCAGGCTCTGATACCAATTGAAAGTGAGCGTGTACGTGCTAAGCAGGATCAGTAATATGGATATGCGGAATGTATGTGATAAACTAACTTGTATATTTACAATAGTTATGCAAATAAATATGAGATAGTGAAATATATCACAAATAAAAAATAGTAAAGTAAAGTAATAACACCAGGGCTTTTTATACTGGTTCGGAGCACCGTCCTACGTCCAGTCCCAGACCTCTCTCTGGATTTTCACTAATCAACCACCTCGCTTCACCCAGAGGAACAGGTTCACAATACACCACTTTATTTCATGGGCTACAAGCTTACCCACTTTATTTCATGGGCCATAAGCTTACCCACTTGATTTCACGGGCCACCAGCTTACCCACCTGATTTGAATGGCTACAGGCTTACCGGAATTTCAATACAAAGTAGTTAATGATTGACTATATATTGTGTCTTCAATACATGGACTAGTCACTTGTAGTACACCCTCCCTATAATCTTATCCTCGAGTATATACTTTGAATGCGTAGATTTAAGGAAGTAGAATGCTTGTTGAATCAAATGATATTAAATTGATTCAAGGATTCAACAAGTATTTAAATTTGGAGAGCTTTTGTTTTGCAAAGAGTATGAAAATGTAGTTCAGAAATTAGAGAGAATATAGAATTATTTTGTTATTGTAAAACAAGTTTGAAGTTGTTTATATAATAGTAGAAAGGTAGTAATTCTTCATGAAGAGTTTCTATAAAAAGTTATGTCCATTTCCTTTGATTATTGAATAGAAATCTCTTCACAAATAGAAGCAACCTTTCAGAAAAGGCTTGCTGTTTGAAAATGGTCGACAGGTCAAAAATCACCGGTCGACTGGTTGAATTTAAAAAACCCAGAAAAATAGCCGTTATGTGCAATAATACACAGACCTGTCGACTGGTCCATATTCACCAGTCGACTGGTTCGGGTGAGAAAAGTTTTGTTTCCAAAACAGAAACATGAACGGCCGACTGGTGGTATTTTGGGCGGTCGACCGTTTTATTGCTGTAGACCGGAGATCACTCTGCACTCTTTCCCGGTCGGAGCTTAGACCGTTTGGGCTTTTTCTGTGATTTTCAATTCTTCAAACATACAGATTTCAGCAATGAATATATGATATTGTTTTTTGCATTCGTGTTATACTTTAAGGATAGATATTAACATATTTCTAACACAACTCAAAGTAAAAAACCTTATCTCTATGAAATGATCTTCATTGCACCTTTATATGTTGGCATCGATCAAAATCTTGTCTCAACATTTTTATATTGAGTTATTGATTGAATAATCAAAATACAATTTATTTCTAATATGTATAATTTTTGTAATATGGAGATCTGAAATATTTGAATTCAAAAATTTTAAACCAAGTCAAAACCAATTCAGATAATTAACCGAAATCTATTTGAATTGAACCGACAATAATAACAATTATTTATTTTCCAGGGATTAATTGCTTTGAATTTAATTTATATTGATTTAAAATTATATCTACCCCTTATGATTAAATTAGGTTTCGAAACATGTCCCAGTGGGTTCCAAACAGTGGTATAATGCTAAAAACGTCAGTTGTTGTGTTTCAATTGGAGTTCAGAACCCTGAAATGTATTATTATAAAATTTAAACAGATAAGTATGAAATCACCTCAAAGAAATCAAATTAAATTAAAATCAAATCACATTTAAATTCTTTTCCTTAATGCTTAAGTTTTCACCATCTATAAGTCACGCCTACTTCCTCTTCTATTTTCTTTCTTCTGCAAATAAACCAAATCTCGTTCGATTCTCAACTAGTTCTCTTCATCAAATAAAAATAATATTAATACATACCATATTAAATAACACCCCATATTCCATTTCCTTCCAAAAACCCAAATCGCTTCTTTGTAGCTTCAATATCGAAGCCATCCACCAATTTGAATCTTCAAAAATCCACTGGGGGTGGTTCGCGACAACTACATTTGGACCTAGCGACAAAGTGGGAGAGTTGAAATCTGAAAATGGGTTTGAATAGTCTATAAGTCGATTTAATAGTCGTGAAAATGGAGGAAGGGTCATCGATCAGTGGTAAGGGTAGCGGTGAATTTCGCGGCGTGGAGGAGTAAGAGTCTGGTGGTCTTCGATTAGGTTTGAGGTCTTCATCATTACTCGCCCTGGGTGCACATACGAGTTTTTAAAGGGTAAAAGATCGAACTAGGGAAAAAAGGAGACTCACGATTTGGGGTTTGGAGTTATCAGAATTTAAGGCAAACCAATGATACGTTAAAATTTTTGGGAAACTCGATTATCGATTTATGAATTAGGGATTCGTTTCAAATCTAAGGAAGAAGTCGCGATCAAGAAATGAGGGGAATGCGGGTTTCAAACTAGATGGTTACATATCATAGTTCGATGCTGTCATGATTGGAGGAAGTTGTCGGAATTTGTTGTAGATGGTGATCAATTTGGGAAGGAACGAGTTCAAAACAGGCTGTAGTGATTGTTAGAGATATGGCAGTAGCATTCTTAGTAGTGTTTGGGTGATTAGCAGTAAGGTTTAGATTGGAAAATGTCTGCAACCTGTTGTTTGTATTCATGGCCAAAGTTGCCATTTGGAAGGAGGGTTCACAGGATGTTCATGATGGTTTTGGGCATGCTGTTAACGACCGTCGTGATGAGGAGGAAGAGTGTGAGCCTGCAGTTATGGTGATGGTCGTGATTAGGAAAGAAGAAGAATAGGTAATTTACTAGTTAATTAATTTATTTAATATTTATGATAGTAATTAAGTATGAATAAATGTGATTAATATGAATCTTATAAAAATGTATTTCATACTAATAGGTTGGACTTAAACACCATCAGTTGCGTTGTAGTTAAAATTTAAAGCAACATTCGGGAATCGGTTTGAACTCTACTGAGTCGAGTCGGAATCATAGCTCTGAGGTTAACAAGAAGGAAATTAAAATGGGAATCAAAATGGATCGATATAAAATCATGATGAGTAATTCTTACTTAGAATTTAATTAAATTTATTTTATTGTTAAAAATAAATTGTTGACTGCTTGGATGTGTTTTATTAATTATTTATCAGTGTTGACTATATATATATATATATTAGTTATTTAGGCTAGGTGATTGTGGTTATTATATATATATATATATACATATACATGTATATATATATTGGTGATTGGATATTTTCCCCAGTACCATTAGTGGATAGCCGTAGTATCATTAGCGGATGACCATATGCACCCCACAATATGATAGTGGATGACCTTCTATACCGCGATATCCTGCCTTGAAGCAGGATGAGTATTATTTATGTTGGCTAACGTCTGTGGATGCAGGGAAACAGATTAGAAGGATCCAACTGGATTCCTCAAAATTTATTACTGTTTATTTTCGTATATATATACACACACACACACACATTATCATATATGATGTGTTAGAAACCTGTGATTGATAATTGGGTGTTGTTGATTGTTTGAATATCACTGGCCTTAAATATATTGATATAAAAATAACGTAAAAGGGGATTTTAAGATTTAAATGGGAAAAAACTATTTTTGAAAAATAGAATTTGAATTTCAAATGGGCTATAAAGATATTAACTTGTTTTGAATAAATAAAACAAGTATTGAATTTATAAACGATGTTTATAAATTAAATAATGCAGAAAATTGAAGTAAATTTATAAATAGTGTTTATAAATAAAATGGAATGATTTTCACTGGATAATCAGGGAATTGAAGTAAATTTATAAACGACGTTTATTAATGAAATGGAAAATTTATCATTTGGATAATTTAGAAATTTAAATTCAAATATGAATTTAAAATTAGAATTGGGAACCGTGCTAAAAAGGGAAATGATCAAATCTATTCCGATGTTCGGAATATAAATTGAATTAAAATAAATCCAAACGGATTTATGATTGAAATTCGACTATGTCGAATTTATAAAAATAAATTGTATCCAGAAAGGATATTTAAATTGTATTAAATAGAAGCTGAAATAAAATATGAAAATAGATTATACAATTATATATGTAAGTTATAAAATAAAATATTCCCAATATAAGAATCGGGTTTCAAATAGATTTTTAATTGGAACTTGTTTTAATATCTAAAACAATGCAGCAAATTTATAAATGATGTTTATAAATAAAATTGGAAAATTATTATGGGATAATTTGGGATTTTTAATTCAAGTATGAATTTAAAAGTGAATTAGAAATCGTTTTGAAAATGGATTGACGGATGTTATTCCGAAATTCGGAGTATAAACCAATTTGAGATAAATCCAAAAAAAAAATCAAAATTCGATTATATAGAATTTTATAAAATAATTCATTTCAAAAGGAATTGGGATCTTAAAATAAATAGAGTTGTAAATAAATTTACAACTGAGTTATGAAAATCAACGATTTAGAAAAATTGAATTGTTTAACTTAGATTTGGAAAGCCGATCTTATATATATTAAAATATATAAGAATAGAGTTGAAATTTATAAATTAAACAAAGTTTAAACGTTTATATTTAAATATAATTAGAACTAACTCGCTACAGCGCAGCAGTTCGTAAATTGGCGTTTCAAACTTTAATTGAGTATATAGAATTCAATTTAAGTCGGAATTCTTTGAAACAAGAATCTTAGGACCGATTTGATAATAGTTTTCTAATGGAAGAGAAAATTCAGGATTTCGTCGAATAGATTTTGAGTTATTTCAAAATCACTTTTCCAGAAAACAGTGGAGTAAGTGAACTGATTTTTGAAACAAAAATCATATTCTTATTATTAAATAGAATTAACTAATTTAAAGAATAATTAATTAATCGAATTTTGATACAAAAATGGGTTTTTGTTAGGTAAATTGAAATAGTAAATTCATATTCGAAATCAAATATGAAACTTGAATTGAAAATGGAATTAAATTGGTTTATAAGTAAGTTAAAAATTTATCCAAACGCGATATATTTACATAAAAAGTGAAATATGCAAAAGAGCTAATTAACGAATAAATTTGCGAATTGAGTTAAAAATGATTGGAATGAGTTGGAATAAATTAGAAATGGATGTATATGACTTAGACAGGTAGGGAATAAAGTGTATAAAGATTATAATTCGAGTGCCCGACAAAATGGTACACATTTAAATTCCATATGAATTTTTATGCGTCGTATCGGCAAGCCACTTGGCCTTTTGATTTTCTTTTTTTAAATGGAATGGGCCTAGAGAGGCGAGTTGGAGTTTGAGCTATTGACCGGTACAAAGAAGGTGCAGGCGAAGTTTTCCGAAAATTTAAGGAGTTAGAATATTTTTTAGAAAATCAATAACTAGAAATCAATATATCGATATATATAATGTTCGTTAAGGAAATGAACTTAAAAATAGAATATTATAAACAAAAAGGAAATCTATAATTAAATCTGGTAAAAATAGAATAGAGAATCGTATATATGGTTTAAAAATGAATAGTTGGTTTTTATGATATTGATTATTCGAGATAAGCAGTCTTGTCCGTTTTGAAGTTAAGAATGTTATTCAGTCAAGGTTTGAGAGGTAGTTATACCCCAACTTGATTAATTTCATTTTAAACTAATAAATAACAAGATTCGGTATCGAAGATAAATGTTTGAATAAGATTTAGTTGAATGCAGTATTTTGGGTTGTTATAACGATGTTTCACACAACATTCGTTTTAACCCAAGTAAGTGGAATTTTGGAAGTATAACGAATATTTCCTAAGTATAGAAATAAAGGAGTTTGGGAGAGATAAATAATTGGAATCTTTCCAATTATAAATAAAATATATTTTCTAAATATAGAAAATAAAAGAAGTTGATAGATGAAAATGTTTTCCAAATAGTGTAAGAGACTAAGATGATTGTCGAAAATACCGTGTTAACGAATATTGATAAGGAAATGGAGAAGTAATTTAATTAATGAAATATTAATTAAGGGGGCCAGTGATTGTTTGTTGCTTTAGATGAATGTTTGTTTTTCTTAGATAGTTAAATAACCGACTACCGAAGTATTTGCAAATATCGTTGTCAGTATGGAGAAACCGGTTGGATTATTATTCTAGAACCACTTCGTATTGGCAGCAACGTTGCGAATCAGAACATATGAAGAAAATCGAAGATGGAGTAAAGTGCAAGGGCTTTTTCTAATAATCCTAAGTAGAAATTGCCTAAGGTGGATTAATGGAAATTGTGCCTTCGGTTTCATTCAGTCCCAGAACGAACGTGTATGGACAAATGTCTAAAAGAGTATTTCGATGATCGCATATGTTGGACTGTACAAATATATATAGTGGCGGAGAATTTATTCTCTTAGTGTAATAACCCGGAAATGCGGGCCAATTTAAAGTTTTTATTTTGGCAATTTTAATGAATTTTGAATATTTAAAATGAATTATTTTAAATAATATTGATGAAAAATTTCTTTTGAATAGAATTCGAACGTATATAATTATATAGATCGTAGTTAGAATATAAATAATTATTTATAATTATAAAAGGAATTGAAAATGGCGCGGTAGTTCGATAATTCAATTTCAAAATTCAAATGAATGTGTAGGATTCAAAATAAAACGAATTTTAGTGAAACCAAAACTATTTGAATCTATTTGATAATATATTTCCAACGAATCCGAAAAATCAAAATTTCATAGTGGGAATCAAAAGATTCGTCCAGTTGAAAATTCAGAATAGTCGCTATGGAATTTTGGCCTTAAAAATGGAAATTTTGCAAACGACCTCGGTTTTCGAAAAAACCACTTTTGTTGGATCCGCGATGTCAAATTATTGCTAGATTTCAAATTTCATAATTTTTCGAATCAATATGTGAGTGTGGCTAAGGAAAACGCGTTTGACCGGTTTTAGTTGATTTTAATCGACTGGAAAATGGCCATTTTTCTAACGGTCTCAGAAATCGACGAAACTAGTTTTGTTAGGACCGTATCGTCAATACGAAGTTAGAAAATATTTTTCGGGAATTTTTAGGGTTCGTATGTGACCCAGTAAATTGAAATGCGCGTTCAAATTCAATATATAGAGTTATATTTTGATTTTGACGAAAACTGATCGAAACAATCGAATCAGCCTATGATAAATATCCCATTGTGTTCGGAATAGGGGTAATTAGCTATGGACGACAGGCGGTGGGCTTGATTTCGAGTTCGTAATAAAACGTTGCTTTTTGGACCTAAATTAAAATAAATATATATATAAGTCAACTCCTTCCCCTCTTCTCTCTCTTCATTTTCAATCGATCAGAATAAAAAAAAGAAGGGAGGATGATCGACGGGCCTTCACCGCCGCCCCAGGGGCGCGCACCACCGCCGCGCCGCCGTCCAGGCTGCCCCCCCCCCCCCATCGCAATCCCTCCTTCTCTCTCCTTCCCCCTCGACTGACGCAATCACCTGCACTAGCCCTCGATCCCGCCGCCCTCACCTCCACCGTCGGCTCCACGGCCACCGCACCTCCCTCCCCTTCTGCTCCGCCTACCTCGTGCCCCTCTCCTCCTCTCTCTTCTTCCCCCCTCCATCCCTCCACTTCTCCATCGCCTTCTACGCCCAAGACCACCTAAGCCCCAAATCGACCTTCGCCGGCCAATGTGGACCTTCCAGCGCCACCGTGAGGACTGCACCACCTCCTCGATCCCGCTGCGAGCTCCGACAGCACTCCTCCCTCCTTGAACATCAACAGTGAGCTCTCTTCTTTGTTTCTCCTTTAAAAATATGATTTTGTTTAGTTAAAAATATAATATTGTTTATATATAAAAAGAAATGATTTTTAATCACGAAAGATAGGAATTTTACAAATACAAAGATTAAATCTTTAACACTGTAAAGATTCGATTTTTAAAATTAGAAAGTAGCGATTTTTTTAAAATTTGAAGACAATGGTTTTAACAATAGAAAGTAATGATTTTTAACATGATAAAATAGTGATTTTTAAACATTTGAAAGATTTCACTTTTATATTAACAAGATTAGATTTTTATATGATAAAGATTTGATTTTTAATTAGCAAAAAATATGATTTTTAGAATATAAGAGACGAGATTTTTAATTGATTAAAGACAAGGTTTTCATTTGTTTGAAGATGTGATTTTTATAAAGTGAAAAGATTATATTTTTATTTATTTATAGAAGAGATAAAGAAATGATTTTTATAATGAAATAGCGAAAAGATTATATTTTTGAAGTAGGAAAGATATGATTTTTATATTATAAAAATAATAAAAATGTGATTTCTATCATACATGAAATATAAAAATATAATTTTTATAAAGTAGAAGAATTAAAAATATGATTTTTATATAATAGAGAATATAAAGATTTGATCTTTTATATATGTAGAGAAATAAAAATCTGATTTTTCTTATATATATGTTGAAGTAAAAATGTGATTTTTGTAGCGATGAAATAAAAATTCGATCTTTATATAGGGAATAGAGATACAAAAATATAATTTTTATAAAAAAAACGTTGTAAAAATATATATGAAATAGAAATAAAAATATGATTTTTATTTATTGAAATGAGGTAATAAAAATATAATTTTTATTATGAACAGCGGGAAAAGAACTGCATTGGAATTTCAAGTAGATCCAGACGGTTCAGCAGTTCAGAAGCAAAGCACGGCGGAGTGGAACCCTCAGTGAGAACTTCTCACCTTTAATTTAAATTTCTTGTTAAAAACATATAATAGGATGCAGACGGTGTTTAGTAGCACTCGACACCCGTCGTCCACAGAACATGGACGGCTTGTATGCTTGTTTGTTTGATTTTGATGTGTAGTTGATTGTGTGATGTGATGTGAAACGAAATAAAATATTTTATAGTGGAAAATATTCTATAGTTAAAAATATAATTTTTAACGTGTATTTAAAATAAATATTTATAAACAAATCGGAGATTTGTTTATATACACTGATTTGATTGATATTGATTGGGACGATAAATTTTACACATCGTCCAACTACACAAATAAAATCTGTGTTTGATTGTTTGAAACCCCACACGGGAATTGGGATGATATATGACATGCACTAATCCCAATAATTAGTTGTATGTTGATCGGTTGATTGACAGCCTGTTATAAGCGTTGAATATTTATATTTGATGCTTATACAATGTAGAATGCACTTTGGATGATGGTTGATTATTTGTCATCGTTGATATATACATGCGTTGTATGGAAATCCATATAAATAAAATCTATGGTAATTGATTGGGCCTCATTCCAGTTTTGAAATAAAAATATTTGAATAGAAATATTTGAAAAAGAAATATTTGAATAGAAATATTTGAAAAAGGAAATATTTGAAATAGAATATTTGGAAATAGAAATATATGAAGCCGTGTTGATTAGATTGACGCCATTTTGATGTGAACGATATTTATATCGGTTTTATTCATTTTATAATGAATTTCGAAAGTGATTTCAAAATCTGATATTTTGAAAAGAATTAGAATTCGAATTGAAATTGAATAGAAATGAATTCGAATTGAAATTGAATAGAATTAGAATTCGAATTGAAATTGAATAGAAATGAATTCGAATTGAAATTGAATAGAAAAGAATTCGAATTGAAATTGAATAGAAATGAATTCGAATTTAAATTGAATAGAAATGAATTTGAATTGAAATTGAATAGAAATGAATTCGAATTGAAATTGAATGGAATTGAAAACGAACTGAAATTGAATTAAAAATCGATTTGAATTGAAATCAATTTGAAATGGATTTAAATCAAATTTATAAGGAAAAATTCGATTTTGATTTGAATTTGAAAAGAAGTTGAAATCGTTTTGAAAACGAATTTAAAACGATTTTTAAAATACGTTTTAAAAGGAAATCGACGAAATATATATAACATATATTATATATATAATGGCCTGAATAGAACGCGCCGCGCCGCGGTAGTTCGCGAATTTCGACCATTGACTTAGAATGGACATTGCGGGAGATCAGACCGTCGGATTCTCCTAAAACTAGAACCATTGGGTTCGTATCGAAAAGAGCTTTCTAACGAATGTGAGAAATTAGAAATCTAACGGTTGGATTTGGAATTATGTCCAAATCAAATTTGGAAAAGGTCGTTGTAAGTGCAGTTCGATGGCCGTTGATGGAAATCGACTGTACGGGCCTTGGTAAAATTATTAAAAATAGAAATAATTTGTGTAAAATCATAAGAAATGATTTGTGAAGAATTGGGATGAAAAACTCCATATTTGAAAAGATAAAAATAGATTTTTATCGAAATGAACTAGTTTTGAACTAGAACTATTATTCTATTTATTTTTAAAATAAATAAAGTGGATTTGAAATGGTTTTAAAAGATAACCAGAATTTCCAATAATTGAATTGGAATGGATTTGAATTGAAATTGCCTTTGGAATATTTCGATGTTGGATTTCGTGACGATACAGGTATTGTTATGGGAATTTGAAAGATATATTTATATCGTTATTTCCAATACGATATTTTTTGGTCGTAGAATTTGATATTGAATATAAGCCGATATATTTTCTATTCAGAGCCTTGTATTTAATATCAAATGTGATTTGGGTTTGTCGTGAATGGTGTCTTCATTAACATTGTTCTTAAGCCCAGTGGAGAAAAAGATTAAATCTTTTTATTTAGATTTAATGAAGTGTACCAAATAAATAATATTTAATCGGAATTGAATTGGTATAGATTTTTGGGTTTATCGTGAATAGTGTTTTAAATAACACTTGTTCTTTAACCCGATAATTAATGGAAGGTGATTTTGGGTTTATTGTGAACCGTGTTTTAAATGACACTGATTCTTTAACCCAGTTAAAGATTAAAACTAAGTGGAGTTTTAATGAATCTTTAATTAGATTAAAAAGATCGTGAAGGGAGTATCACCAGTTTTGCTCCAGGCGATAGTTAAATCTTTAATTAGATTTGAACGTGAAATGGTAATTGAATTTACCGATAACACTATGGTGTTATATATGAAGTATGACCAGTTTTACTTCATGGGATGAATAGGTGGGGATTGGGAAATAAAATAAATGATTACTGCGGTGTGGTTCGCTAATCCCGACTAGTTTGAATTGATATTCAATGAAGATTAAAGAATAAATTTAAAGAATTTATCTTTGATAAAATTAATGAGAACCTTTCCCAAAGTAGAAGAATATTTGAATAAACGAATATTCTGAATTGGAATGAGGCGTATGTTGTGTTTGTGTAACACTTGTTTATTATATACGCGAGTTATTCAGAAAGACCGGGTTTATCCCATTCTGAATAACTGATTCTACGTGGTGTCGAAGATGAAGACGGTGGTTGAAGACCGGAGGTCTTCACGTCGTTTGGGTGATTGCTGATGATCTTGATTGGGCCATACACCCAAGAGGAGGGAACCAGTTAGTGATCGTCCAGACGTACTTGGAGATCGATGGATATGCGGGGTACTAGGTGCCTCCGGTTTCGTTCAGACCCAGAACGAACTTGTAAATGGACTGTGTGTCTGACATTGGATTTTAGTCTATGTGATTGATTTCTATTAAATATATATCTGTTTGGCGGCGGAGAATTTATTCTCTTGCTTAACGCCCTTCTCTGAGACGTACGAGCTCAGGGGTTATATATTGTTGGATATCAAACGCATAGAGTGAATTGCCTGTGTGGCATGCCTAAGTGGCAATATGATCAAGGCTTCTGTTGAAAAGCAGAGTCTTGTGGTAGATGATCAAAGCACGGCCTATGTGGCATAGCTTTGTGTAACGTTGATTCGCGAGCCTCACACCCAGGTTGTGAACCAGAAACGGGAGAGGACTTCAGGGAGGACATGCGTTTCTTTCTAGCTAGAAGTGGCGTCAGTGGTTTTACACGCCCTGACGAGTTTGACTTATGTGGTTGTTGCTGTTGCGAGGCGCCTCGGATTTATCGGTGACTATGCGAAGCCGATGGAGTCATTCGTTGGCTCATTTGCGTCCCATAGGGCGGGGAAACGTAGTGTTCAGGCATTTTAATCCACATCGGTGGACCGGCCCTGACGATCCAAGGTGTAGTTGCGGCTGTTCCTGAGACATGGTAGGCTAGATTGTCTCGAATCGGTAGAGGACGATCCCTGGCCTCGGTTCATAGATGGAAATCCAATTTCCAAATACGTGACTTTGCAGTTTTGATTGTAGAGCCTAGTATGGCGACATGATATATGGTACCCATGCCGTCTATGATTGATATTTATGATTGAAATTGTTTTGACACTATACACTTATAATAGTATCAAATGATTTGTTTTTAACGTATCAAGCATGCTTTGGCTATTATAAGGTAAAACCCTATCCTCCGGCTTGTGTCTCATTGTGTGATGGGACCTAGGTCTTATAATAGCTTCATTTTTCTTTATTTAGCATTGCGATGTTGTTTTATGCACTGGTGTTCTTGGGAGGAAACCCGTTCCGTGTTATACGGCGTGGTCCCTTGATTTACCTAACTTTAAAATAAAGATTACTAACTGTTTTAGTTCTCACACCAGTCCCATGACTGGCCTGGAGTTTATTGTTTTAACCTAAACTCTGGGTGCCCTTATTTTGACATGGGCAGCTAGTAGTTTTGGTTTTGCAGATTTATATTCACAGGATCCTGGTTTACTGCTGGAATGATATCCGGAAAGCTTTGTATCCGTATATCTCTTCTTGTTGTGTATTGTATTATTTTCCGCTGCTATGTAATGTATTGTAATCTCTGATATTTATCGAATGTGTAATATTGATTTATACTCTGTATATTCTTGTATTCTGATGAATTATTATAATATACAATGAAATGTTCTTCTGTCTGCATTCTAATTTGTCGTGTTCTCAAAACAATTAGGCGTTTCGAACGGTCTTAATCGGTTTAGCGACTGATTTGGATCGAGCGGAATTCTCGGTCGTTACATTTGGTATTAGAGCTTTGGTTTACAAAGCTCAGAGAACAAGGCACGTTAGAACCATACGAAAGAATTCATCAGAGATTGGATTAGTAATATCCAATGGGAATGACTCGTTAGAGATGGGATCAGTAGTATCCTAGAACGAGTGTGAAGAGTATATTTTTAAAATGAAAACAAGTTTTGTTTTGAAAATTTAAATCAATTATTCGTATTTCAATATTTATTTATATTGATTTGGACTATCCAGTATATAAAGATTTTGCATATACGTCTGATCCGCGTGTATTCGAAGTTTTAATATACTGTATAGATATAGAATCACACTTTAGTCGCCCGGAGAAGATACTGATGATTGAGATCTCATCATCAGTGTTTTTGTTCGAGTTTCGAAAGTGAGATTTCTATATATTTCCTATTGACTGGTGTGAGAACCAAAATTAGATAGGGTCTATTGTTGTGATTTGGCATCAAAAATATGATTTTTGACTATGTATCAAAGTAATGAATTTGAAAAGCTAATCAACTAATTGATTGTTGGTTGTGTTGTTTGATTATTGTTTGAATTAATTAAATGTTGAACCGTTTAGCCAAATTGAACCAAACATTGAATTGTATTGAAAATTAGTCGCATTTGCTTGCATATACATGTACTTACATTGAACAGGCCATAGCAAGGAGGCTAGAGCAGAGAATAAAATTGTTTGCCCGACAAATTGGTACATGTTTACCATAATTTATTGTTTTGTTTGGGTGATGATGATTTTATGAGCCGATTGGCTAGCCGCTTGGTTTTTCTTTTTCTTTTGGATTGAAGAAGGCCATGGGAGGCTATATGAAATATCCCGAAGTCCCCGGTGCAGGGGAGGTTATGGCGAAATTTTTCGAAAATTTAAGGTGTTAGCCAAATTTTTGAAAATTTTGAAAAGTTCCTAAAAACTGGAAAGTTGAAGAACTTAAGCCGTAATGAAAACAATGGAAGTTGAGTTGATTAGTTAAACAACTTTCGGCTTCGTTCCTTTTCGGGACGAAAAGTATTAAGTGGGGGAGAATGTAATAACCTGGAAATGCGAGCCAATTTAAAATTTTTATTTTGGCAATTTTAATGAATTTTGAATATTTAAAATGAATCATTTTAAATAATATCGACGAAAAATTTCTTTTGAATAGAATTCGAACGTATATAATTATATAGATCGTCGTTAGAATATAAATAATTATTTATAATTATAAAAGGAATTGAAAATGGCGCGGTAGTTCGATAATTCGATTTCAAAATTCAAATGAATGTGCAGGATTCAAAATAAACCGGATTTTAGTGAAACCAAAAATATTTGAATCTATTTCATAATATATTTCCAACGAATCCGAAAAATCAAAATTTCATAGCGGGAATCAAAAGATTCGTCCAGTTGAAAATTCAGAATAGTCGCTATGGAATTCTAGCCCTTAAAAATGGAAATTTTGCAAACGACCTCGGTTTTCGACAAAACCACTTTTGTTGGATCCACGATGTCAAATTATTGCTAGGTTTCAAATTTCATAATTTTTTGAATCAATATGTGAGCGTGGCTAAGGAAAACGCGTTTGACCAGTTTCAGTTGATTTTAATCGACTGGAAAATGGCCATTTTTCTAACGGTCTCAGAATTCGACGAAACTAGTTTTGTTAGGGCCGTATCGTCAATACCAAGTTAGAAAATATTTTTCGGGAATTTTTAGGGTTTGTATGTGACACCAGTAAATTGAAATGCGCGTTCAAATTCAATATATAGAGTTATATTTTGATTTTGACGAAAACTGATCGAAACAATCGAATCAGCCTACGATAAATATCCCATTGTGTTCGGAATGGGGGTAATTAGCTATGGACGACAGACGGTGGGCTTGATTTCGAGTTCGTAATAAAAAGTTGCTTTTTGGACCTAAATTAAAATAAATATATATTTATATATATAAGTCAACTGCTTCCCCTCTTCTCTCTCTTCATTTTCAATCGATCAGAATAAAAAAAGAGAGGAAGGGGGGCGATCGACGGGCCTTCACCGCCGTCCAGGCTGCCCTACCCCCCCCCCCCCCCCCATCGCAGCCCCTCCTTCTCTCTCCTTCCCCCTCGACTGACGCAATCACCTGCCCTAGCCATCGATCCTGCCGCCCTCACCTCCACCGTTGGCTCCACGGCCACCGCACCTCCCTCCCCTTCTGCTCCGCCTACCTCGCGCCCCTCTCCTCCTCTCACTTCTTTCCCCCTCCGTCCCTCCACTTCTCCATCGCCTTCTACACCCAAGACCACCTCAGCCCCAAATCGACCTTCGTCGGCCAATGTGGACCTTCCGGCGCCACCGTGAGGACTGCACCACCTCCTCGATCCCGCTGCGAGCTCCGACAGCACTCCTCCGTCCTTGAACATCAACAGTGAGCTCTCTTCTTTGTTTCTCCTTTAAAAAACTGATTTTGTTTAGTTAAAAATACGATATTGTTTATATAAAAAAAGAAATGATTTTTAATCATGAAAGATAGGAATTTTACAAATACAAAGATTAGATCTTTAACACTGTAAAGATCCGATTTTTAAAATTAGAAAGTAGCGATTTTTTTAAAATTTGAAGACAGCGGGTTTAACAATAGAAAGTGATTTTTAACATGATAAAATAGTGATTTTTAAACATTTGAAAGATTTCACTTTTATATTAACAAGGTTAGATTTTTATATGATAATGATTCGATTTTTAATTAGCTAAAAATATGATTTTTAGAATATAAGAGACGAGATTTTTAATTGATTAAAGACGAGGTTTTCATATTTTTGAAGATGTGATTTTTATAATGTGAAAAGATTATATTTTTATTTATTTATAGAAGAGATAAAGAAATGATTTTTATAATGAAATAGCGAAAAGATTATATTTTTGAAGTAGGAAAGATATGATTTTTATATTATAAAAATAATAAAAATGTGATTTCTATCATACGTGAAATATAAAAATATAATTTTTATAAAGTAGAAGAATTAAAAATATGATTTTTATATAATAGAGAATATAAAGATTTGATCTTTTATATATGTAGCAAAATAAAAATCTGAATTTTCTTGTATATATGTTGAAGTAAAAATGTGATTTTTATAGCGATGAAATAAAAATTCGATCTTTATATAGGGAATAGAGATATAAAAATATATTTTTTATAAAAAAAAAGCGTTGTAAAAATATATATGAAATAGAAATAAAAATATGATTTTTATTTATTAAAATGAGGTAATAAAAATATAATTTTTATTATGAACAGCGGGAAAAGAACTGCATTGGAATTTCAAGCATATCCAGACGGTTCAGCAGTTCAGAAGCAAAGCACGGCGGAGTGGAACCCTCAGTGAGAACTTCTCACCTTTAATTTAAATTTCTAGTTAAAAACATATACTAGGATGCAGACGGTGTTTAGTAGCACCCGACACCCGTCGTCCACAGACCATGGACGGCTTGTATGCTTGTTTGTTTGATTTTGATGTGTAGTTGATTGTGTGATGTGATGTGAAACGAAATAAAATATTTTATAGTGGAAAATATTTTATAGTTAAAAATATAATTTTTAACGTGTATTTAAAATAAATATTGATAAACAAATCGGAGATTTGTTTATATACACTGATTTGATAAATGTTTATTGGGACGATAAATTTTACACATCGCCCAACTACACAAATAAAATCTGTGTTTTATTGTTTGAAACCCCACACGGGAATTGAGATGATATATGACATACACTAATCCCAATAATTAGTTGTATGTCGATCGGTTGATTGACAGCCTATTATAAGCGTTGAATATTTATATTTGATGCTTATATAGTGTAGAATGCACTTTGGATGATGGTTGATTATTTGTCATCGTTGATATATACATGCGTTGTATGGAAATCCATAGAAATAAAATCTATGGTAAATTATTGGGCCTCATTCCAGTTTTGAAATAAAAATATTTGAATAGAAATATTTGAAAAAGAAATATTTGAATAGAAATATTTGAAAAAGGAAATATTTGAAATAGAATATTTGGAAATAGAAATATATGAAGCCGTGTTGATTAGATTGACGTCATTTTGACGTGAACGATATTTATATCGATTTTATTCATTTTATAATGAATATCGAAAGTGATTTCAAAATCTGATATTTTGAAAAGAATTCGAATTGAAATTGAATAGAAATGAATTCGAATTGAAATTGAATAGAATTAGAATTCGAATTGAAATTGAATAGAAATGAATTCGAATTGAAATTGAATAGAAAAGAATTCGAATTGAAATTGAATAGAAATGAATTCGAATTTAAATTGAATAGAAATGAATTCGAATTGAAATTGAATAGAAATGAATTCGAATTGAAATTGAATGGAATTGAAAACGAACTGAAATTGAATTAAAAATCGATTTGAATTGAAATCAATTTGAAATGGATTTAAATCGAATTTATAAGGAAAAGTTCAATTTTGATTTGAATTTGAAAAGAAGTTGAAATCGTTTTGAAAACGAATTTAAAACGGTTTTTAAAATACGTTTTAAAAGGAAATCGACAAAATATATATAATATATATATTATATATATATAATATATATATTATATATAATGGCCTGAATAGAACGCGCCATGCCGCGGCAGTTCGCGAATTTCGACCATTGACTTAGAATGGACATTGCGGGAGATCCGACCGTCGGATTCTCCTAAAACCGGAACCGTTGGGTTCGTATCGAAAAGAGCTTTCTAACGAATATGAGAAATTAGAAATCTAACAGTTGGATTTGGAATTATGTCCAAATCAAATTTGGAAAAGGTCGCTGTAAGTGCAGTTCGATGGCCGTTGATGGAAATCGACTGTACGGGCCTTGGTAAAATTATTTAAAATAGAAATAATTTGTGTAAAATCATAAGAAATGATTTGTGAAGAATTGGGATGAAAAACTCCATATTTGAAAAGATAAAAATAGATTTTTATCGAAATGAACTAGTTTTGAACTAGAACTATTATTCTATTTATTTTTAAAATAAATAAAGTGGATTTGAAATGTTTTTAAAAGATAACCAGAATTTCCAATAATTGAATTGGAATGGATTTGAATCGAAATTGTCTTTGGAATATTTCGATGTTGGATTTCGTGACGATACAGGTATTGTTATGGGAATTTGAAAGATATATTTATATCGTTATTTCCAATACGATATTTGTTGGTCGTAGAATTTGATATTGAATATAAGCCGATATATTTTCTATTCAGAGCCTTGTATTTAATATCAAATGTGATTTGGGTTTGTCGTGAATGGTGTCTTCATTAACATTGTTCTTAAGCCCAGTGGAGAAAAATATTAAATCTTTTTATTTAGATTTAATGAAGTGTACCAATTAAATAATATTTAATTGGAATTGAATTGGTGTTGATTTTTGGGTTTATCGTGAACAGTGTTTTAAATAACACTTGTTCTTTAACCCGATAATTAATGGAAGGTGATTTTGGGTTTATTATGAACCGTGTTTTAAATGACACTGATTCTTTAACCCAGTTAAAGATTAAAACTAAGTGGAGTTTTAATGAATCTTTAATTAGATTGAAAAGATCGAGAAGGGAGTATCACCAGTTTTGCTCCAAGCGATAGTTAAATCTTTAATTAGATTTGAACGTGAAATGGTAATTGAATTTACCGATAACACTGTGGTGTTAGATATGAAGTATGACCAGTTTTACTTCATGGGATGAATAGGTGGGGATTGGGAAATAAAATAAATGATTACTCCGGTGTGGTTCGCTAATCCCGACTAGTTTGAATTGATATTCAAAGAAGATTAAAGAATAAATTTAAAGAATTTATCTTTGATAAAATTAATGGGAACCTTTCCCAAAGTAGAAGAATATTTGAATAAACGAATATTCTGAATTGGAATGAGGCGTATGTTGTGTTTGTGTAACACTTGTTTATTATATACGCGAGTTATTCAAAAAGACCGGGTTTATCCCATTCTGAATAACTGATTCGACGTGGTGTCGAAGATGAAGACGGTGGTTGAAGACCGGAGGTCTTCACGTCGTTTGGGTGATTGCTGATGATCGTGATTGGGTCGTACACCCAAGAGGAGGGAATCAGTTAGTGATCGTCCAGACGTACTTGGAGATCGATGGATATGCGGGGTACTAGGTGCCTCCGGTTTCGTTCAGACCCAGAACGAACTTGTAAATGGACTGTGTGTCTGACATTGGATTTTAGTCTGTGTGACTGATTTCTATTAAATATATATCTGTTTGGCGGCGGAGAATTTATTCTCTTGCTTAACGCCCTTCTCTGAGACGTACGAGCTCAGGGGCTATATATTGATGGATATCAAACGCATGGAGTGAATTGCCTGTGTGGCATGCCTAAGTGGCAATATGATCAAGGCTTCTGTTGAAAAGCAGAGTCTTGTGGTAGATGATCAAAGCACGGCCTGTGTGGCGTAGCTTTGTGTAACGTTGATTCGCGAGCCTCACACCCAGGTTGTGAACCAGAAACGGGAGAGGACTTCGGGGAGGACATGCGTTTCTTTCTAGCTAGAAGTGGCGTCAGTGGTTTTACACGCCCTGACGAGTTTGACTTATGTGGTTGTTGCTGTTGCGAGGCGCCTCGGATTTATCGGTGACTATGTGAAGCCGATGGAGTCATTCATTGGCTCATTTGCGCCCCCATAGGGTGGGGAAACGTGGTGTTCAGGCATTTTAATCCACATTGGTGGACCAAATAGTAAAGACTACTTCAACCATTTCCGAACACGTCATCTCATTTTCAGGGCATGTGATAGTTCAATTATGTATGGACGATTCGTTGTTCCATGCCCTTTAGAATACAATGGATTTCGAAAAGAAAAAAAGAATTATTCTTTTTTTTTTCTATTGGTTGATAAACCGACCTAGGTAAATCCATGAGTGCAATTCGACTAGTCTTTACTATATTAACCATTTGAACCCTAAGTTGTCCTGTAACTCAGATTCCAGAATATATCTTTTAACGAGTCCAACAAAAAAAGGAAAATTTCTTTTTTTTCCTTGCCCCTAAATGAAATATTAAATGAACTAATGATAAACTGGAACTGAAGGCCCCTTTCTCGCTTTCGTTATCTATTTGCATTGCTGAAATAAAACAACAAAACAATATGGGAATCAGATTTTGAAATCGAGGAAAGATATTGAAAATCCATTTTTGAATATATTATATATATATATATATATTATATGTATCGGAAAAGAATAGCGATTTATTCCTATAGAGCGTCTATTAACAAGAAAATCCAATCATGAATATGGACAAATTCTTGTCTTTTGTGATCTAAGAAACTAAAAAAGGAAATAAAAAACCCGCTTTCTACAATTTAATATATATCGAATTTAAATATCAGAATAGCCAATATAGTCATGATTTAATGGGTCAGATCCTCTTTTTTTTTAGTTACCATTTTTGTGGTAGGTTTGGTGGGAACAATAGGGAAGTAGAAATATTTTAGTTTGTGATTAATAAATAGGGGTTGGATATCTAGAATATTTATATTATGTTTCCTGGAATATTTAAATAAATAATAATAAGATATAAAAAGGACTATTATGTCACTACAGGCTAGAAGCCCCCACCCACTAAGTTCAATTAGTCAACATAGTAATAATTAAATGTTCAAACTTTTAAATTATTAATTAAAACTCAAAATCAAATAATAAGACCTAATTATATTATAAATAATACAATAGTGTTTGCGTTTTTTTTATTATCAAAAATATCCTTATTTTTTGATGAAAAACGAAGACAAAGACTCGAGTTTCATGAAATCCAAGGTGCAGTTGCGGCTGTTCCTGAGACATGGTAGGCTAGATTGTCTCGAATCGGTAGAGGACGATCCTTGGCCTCGGTTCGTAGATGGAAATCCAATTTCCAAATACGTGACTTTGTCGTTTTGATTGTAGAGCCTAGTATGGCGACATGATATATGGTACCCATGCCGTCTATGATTGATATTTATGATTGAAATTGTTTTGACACTATACACTTATAATAGTATCAAATTATTTGTTTTTAACGTATCAAGCATGCTTTGGCTATTATAAGGTAAAACCCTATCCTCCGGCTTGTGTTGCATTGTGTAATGGGACCTGGGTCTTATAATAGCTTCATTTTTCTTTATTTAGCATTGCGATGCTGTTTTATGCACTGGTGTTCTTGGGAGGAAACCCATTCCGTGTTATACGACGTGGTCCCTTGATTTACCTAACTTTAAAATAAAGATTACTAACTGTTTTAGTTCTCACACCAGTCCCATGACTGACCTGGAGTTTATTGTTTTAACCTAAACTCTGGGTGCCTTTATTTTGACACGGGCAGGTAGTAGTTTTGGTTTTGCAGATTTATATTCACAGGATCCTGGTTTACAACTGGAGTGATATCCGGAAAGCTTCGTATCCGTATATCTCTTCTTGTTTTGTATTGTATTATTTTCCGCTGCTATGTAATGTATTGTAATCTCTGATATTTATCGAATGTGTAATATTGATTTATACTCTGTATATTCTTGTATTCTGATGAATTGTTGTAATATACAATGAAATGTTCTTCTGTCTGCGTTCTAATTTGTCGTGTTCTCAAAACAATCAGGCGTTTCGAACGGTCTTGATCGGTTTAGCGACTGATTCGGATCGAGCGGAATTCCCGGTCGTTACACTTAGCATAATATCCAGAATATATTTGTGCAAATCAATTGATGATTAACAGATCTGACAATGTGGCATTCAAAGTGATTGTGCTATCAATGAATTGTAAGTAATCGTTGCCTTAGGCCTCATCAACCGGAAGATGACAAAACTCGCGCAGGCAGCATGGCTAAGTGAGTAGCTCCCAATTAGGGTGTATTATCACCTATCTAGAGAAATTCATTTTATTCTTTATTCTATTCGATGTTGTCCCATTCGGGAAAAACGGTTGCTGATCCCAACCGTTGGTGATATACATTCTATAAACTCAAGCGAAATGAGTGGTCGATCAAGTGTGGTCGGGTTACAAGATGTTCTTGTTGAACCCAGTGTATTCCTCTCTAGAGATATACTATCGGGAGATGGTTCCATACCTTGTCATAGTTGGAAATTCATTACCAAATAAATGCTCGTGGTTTTGATTGTATATTAAATATTTGTGGAACGTGAGATGCAAACGTTCCACTAGATTGTTATTTATTTTATTTAGACACTATTATAATATCAAAAGAGTTTTGATATAAAGATTATCGTTTCTTTCAAAAGGATTTTGGAAGTTAAAGCAAGTGTTTTGGATTCTTATAAGGGAAATACCCGTTCCGTGTTATACTCTGATAATTGTATGTTATACAGTTAAAATTTTGTATTTTAAAAGTTATGATATATTATATTTTGTTCCGTTGCGAAGTGAAATTCTGTGTTGTCATTTCTGTTCTTCTACCTTTTTATTCTTTATATCATAATGATTCATATTTTTGTGCAATTTGGGTTGATTGTGTGATATATTTAGTCAACTCAAATAGTATGGATTTGCGTGCCACTACAGCTAAAGTATGTATAAAATCCTATACATACTAGATATACATATATAATGGCAATCTAATCATTAGAAAATGTTTTTGGTGATTGATCTAGCATCACCGGTGTTTAATTTCAAGTTTCAAAAGTGAGAATGATATATAGCTCCAGTTGAGATGTCTAGTTGAAACTATATTTTGTAAATTTTTGAAAAATTCCTGAGGAGGAAATTTTTGAGAAAAAATGGGAATACTATTTTGGTAAATAAATATTTAAATTACTAAAATAAACAAATAATAAATTATATCATATCATTGTACCATTGTTATAGGATTAAATTTTGATTACGAGTGCATGAGATTTAATTGCAACTTTACTGATACTATAAATTGGAATAATATTTTATTAAGAAAGATGAATCTTAAAAAAATGTGACCAATGAAATAAACTAGTGAATTGAATTATAAATGCAAAGTTAACTCTAGAGAAACTAAATGGAATGAATAAAATGAAACTAGTTAATAAAAATTTATGAATTGAGTAAACTGAAATATAACTTGAATTAAAATAAATGAAGTGAATATAGCAGATGCAAATAATTGAATATGAGTCAACTTGGTAAGTGGACGAAATGTAATATAATGGGAATTTATTTAATTCAAAAGAAGGGAATGTTGACAACAATGAATTCTGATTATAGAATGAAAAGAAAAAATATAAAAGAAGTTAAAGGAATTAATTAATTAAGCAAACTAAAATGAAACTTGACATGAATTGAAAATGAACGTTGAATGTAATAAACAAAAGTAGATAAATTGAATGAAAATGAATATAATGCAAGCTAATTAAATGTGAATAGCTTGAAAATAAATAAATTACATTCAAATAAATTGAATGATAATAAAGATGAAAAAAAAAATTAGGTATTTGAATGCCAACATTCGATGTAAGTGAAATAAATGCAAGAACATATAAATGTTAACATTTAATAATATTTTGCTTATGCTTTTGTTGTTAACATGTCATGCTTGCTTATGTTATATGATTTCTTATGCTATGTATGTTAATTTTACTTTATACATATATATATATATATATATATATATATATATACACGCACACACACACGATTCTCAATATTTGTTGAGTGTTTACCAGTAGCAGTGGCGTGATCTTCACTTTTATGAACTCGCTTTTGTGCTTTATTAATAAAATATAAGCTAACTTGCTTATAATGCTAATAACAAGTACATATACCATATTAATTATCGTATTTGGTATATATATGTTGTTCCTCCATGGTTTGTTGTAACAACCCTGAATTTCAGAACCAAATTAAAATTTGTGTTTTAACAATTTTAATGGGTTTTGAATATTTAAAATGATTTATTTTAAACGACTAAAAATTTATTTAAATCGAAGTTAGAACATATAAAATTATTTTAATTATAAAAGGAGCCTGAAATAGCGCGGTAGTTTGAAAATTTGATTCTAAATTTCAATTGAACATATATAATTCAATATAAATCGGATTTCAGTGAAATAAGAAATATTTGAATCTGTTTAACTATATCTTTCTAATGAATGTAAGAAACTGAAGTTCCACTTCATAAATTGAAAGTTATGTCCAATTTAAAATTTGAAATAGTCACTGTAGAATTTATATATTTTTTAATAATATATAAGCCCTTAAAAATAGCCATTTTGCAAATGACCTCCGTTTTCGACGAAACCACTTTTGTTGGATCCGGAATGTCAAATTATTATATTCCAATTTTCATAATTTTTGGAATTAATACGTGAGTGTAGTAAATTTAAACATGTTTTATCAATTCAGTTTAAATTTAATCCACCAGAAAAAGGCCATTTTACAAATGGCCTCCATTTTCGACGAAATTAGTTTTTCTAGGACCGTATCATCAAAACATAGCTAGATTTATTTTTCAGAAAATTATGGAGTCAGTATGTTTCCCCGGTAACTTAAAATGTACGTTGAAATCAATTTTGAATGTTATATTAATTTATATTTTAACTTTGATGAAAACTAATTGAAACAGTCAAATTGGCTTGCGGGACATATCCCATTGTGTCCAGAATGGGGGTATTTTACTAGGGGCGATAGTCTTCGGGCTTGAATTGGAGTTCGAACGCGAAACGAATTAATAAATGAATTAAATAATTTATATATATATAGTATATAACATAAGGGATTGGTCAACAACCCTAACACAATTAAAACCGTGGTCAACCCCTGTAGGCCGCCTCCATTTTGTTCATTTAGAAAAAAACAAAAAAAAATCCAAATCGATCGAGCGTGTCGTCGTCGTCGAGACTCCTCCCCCCTTTGGCCTTCACCGCCGACCAGCCCAGCCCCCTCTCTCTCTCTCTCCAGTGAGAACCGAGACCCCCTTTCCTCTTCGTGAGCCTAGAAACCGCGTACCCCATGCTGGCCTGAGGCTAGTCTCGTCCATCACCGTAGTCCCCTGTCTCCTGCTCCAATCAAGTATGGTGTCACGCAGGCAGAAGTCGAACTCGACTTCGGGTTTGATTTTCTAAACGATGAAGCAGTGATTAGTTTTTGGCATGATTGGGTTAAACGGGTTCAAATATCACCGGAAAGTAGAAGGTGAGTTCACTGATATTTTTTTAATAGATTTATATATATATATAACATTAGTTTAAAAATCATATTTTTATATGAAAAGCATTAGTTTAAAAATGTGATTTTTATTATATATATAGCATTATAAAAATATGATTTTTATATAGATAACATAGTAGTAAAAATATGATTTTTACTATATATAGAGTGTTAATAAAAATGTGTTTTTTTAAAAATAAAATAGCTTTGTATTAAAAATGTGATTTTTAAATAGAAATAGCGTTATTAAAAATATGTGATTTTTAATATAAAATGCGTGAAACAGATTGCGTCGGAATCACGGTGAAGAACACTACGCGGTGGAGCAAATCTGGAAGCTGGTTGATTTTATTAAAACCATCGTCCGCTAAAGAATGACGAAATGGATCCCAATGTAAGAACTCTTTCTCAGTCAAACTACACAATTAAATATATTTTAGGTTGCAGACGGGGCTTAGTAGCTCCTAACGCTATTTATTTGTACAAACCATGGTTGTTTGTTGGTATGGATTGAATTGTGGTTGTAAATTTGGTTGTGTTGAGAAAAGATTGTATTGGTTTTGTTGATTGGATTAATGATTGTGTATGGCGCGAACCAGTATCAGGAGAGGGGTAATGCTAGACATTACTCCGGTTCTAGTATCGCATCGTTATAATGCCGAAATTTTCTTAAATAAACCATTAAAATATGCATGTGTTGAATAAAATGTATGAACAATAAAAATATCATTTTTATTGGATGTATGAACTATATAAAATAGTTAATTATTGAAATAATTATTTTATCATTAAAAAATAATTTTTAATGTATATATGAATGGCATAAAATTCTCTTGAAATGAAAAAATAAATATTCATTTACAAATAGGATGATTTGTTAATGTACACTCATTTAACTGACATCGATTGGGATGATAAATTTTACACATCGCCCAACTACACAAATAATATTCAGTATTTGTTGGTTGAAACCCCACATGGGTATTGTGATGATATTTGGCGTACACTAATCCCAATTGTTTAGTTGTATGTCAATCGATTGGTTGACAGACTGTTGTAAGCGTTAATTATTTATATTTAATGCTTATGCAGTTGTGTAATGCACTCTAGATAATGGATGATTGGTTATCATTGTTGTGGTATACATGTGTTGTATGAAATCCATATAAATAAATTATATGGTAATTGATTGAGTCTGATTCCAGTTTAAGAATAACGAATATTTTAAAGTAACGAATATTTTAAAGTAACGAATATTTTAAAATAATATTCAGTAAAGGATTAAAATGCGAATTTGATGTCCGATTCTAGATGGACACGAAAATATTGAAATATGTGAAGCCGTGTTGATCAGGTATGTGCCATTTTAACGTGAACGATATTTATATGGATTTTATTCATTTTTATAATGAATATCGAAAAGGAAATGATTTCAAACTCTGATATTTTGAAAATATTATCATTTAAATATTATAACAATAAGGAGTATTCAATTTTGATTTAAAATTGAAATGAAAGTGGGAATCGTTTATAAAAACGAATTTATAAAATATTTTTTGAATGGAAATAGTATATATATTATATATATAATGGTTTGAATAGAACGCGCCGTGTCGCGACTGTTCGTGAATTTCGACCATTGACTTCGAATTGACATTACGGGAGATCCGACCGTCGGCTTCTCCTAAAACCGGAACCATTGGGTTCGTATCGAAAAGAGCTTTCCAATTAATATAAGAGATTTGAAATCTAACAGTTAGATTTGGAATTATTTCCAAATCAAATTTGGAAAAGGTCGTTATGAATGCAATTTGGTGGTCGTTATTGGAAACCGACTATACGGGCCTTGATAAAATTATTAAAAATATTAATAATTTGTGCAAAATCATAATAAATGATTTGGAAAGAATTTGGATGAAAAATTCCAATTTTGTAAAGATAAAAATATTTTTTTATCAAAATGAACTAGTTATTAACTAGAAAGATAATCCAACGTTTTTGAATAAATAAATTGGATCTGTGAATGATTTTAATCTAACCAGAATTTTCCAATGTATGAATTGGAATGCATTTGAATAGAAATCATCTTTAGGATATTTAAATATTGGATTCCGTTACTATACGGATATTGTGGAGGAATTTGGAAGATAGATATATATCGTTATTCCCCATATGATATGTGTTGGTTTCAGAATTTGATATTGAATATAAACCGTTATAATTTCTGTTTAGAGCCTTATATTCAATATCAAAGTGGATTTCGGGGTTAGTCGTGAATGGTGTCTTCAGTAACACTGTTCTTAAACCCCGTGTGAAAAGAATAAATCTTTTAATTAAGATTATCAAAGTTCCAGTTATATTTAGTAATTGGAAAAAAATGGAATGTGAATTGGGTTTATTGTGAACTATGTTTTTAAAGACATTCGTTCTTTAACCCGATTAACAGTGAAATGTGATTTGGAATATATAAATCTTTTATTAACATTTAATGGAAATTTTCCAAAGTAAAGTTTTCCCAATTTAATATATTGAATTGGAATTGAATGGAATTCGGTTTAGTGATAATCGAAATGAGCTTCTATGGAGGAAGAATGTTACTATATATGGAATTTAAAAGGCTTTGCCGTTATTCCATTTATATTATTGGTTGGATACGGAAATTTATATCGATTATAAATTGATCGGTTTTCCGTAAGGATTCCATAATTAAGGGAATGTGATTTTGGGTTTATCGTGAACAGTGTTTTAAATTACATTGGTTTTTTAACCCAGTTAAAGACAGGATTACATGTCTAACATTGTATTTCGAACTATATTGTTTATCTCTATTAAATATATATCTATTTGGTGGCAGAGAATTTATTGTCTTGCTTAACACCCTTCTCTAAGATGTATCAGCTTAGGGGTTATATATTAGAAGAAATCAGTGGTACGGTGTAGATTGTCGATGTGGCATGTTTGGGTTTCCAAAGTTAAATAATCATTAAATAATGATGGTTGGAAGAATAAAACTAACTGGAGTTTTAATGAATCTTTAATTAGATTGAAATGAGAATGTAATAATTTAAATTATCAAATTTGGGAAATGATCGAAAATGGGGTACCACCAGTTTTACTCCAGGCGATAGTTAAATCTTTAATTAGATCTGAAGTGAAATGGTACCGATAATACCGTGGGTGTTAGATATAGGGTACTACCAGTTTTACTCCATGGGATGAATAGGTTGGGATTGGGATCAATAAATAAATGATTTATTCGGTAAGGCTCAATAATCCCGACTAGTTTGATAAACCTTAATTTGGTTTAGAATTGATAAAGGAAGATTAAAGAATAAATTTAAAGAATTTATCTTTGTTAAAATTAATGGGAACCTTTCCCTAATTATGTGAATATTTGAATAAAAGAATATTCTGGATTGGAATGAGGCGTATGATGTGTTTTTATGGCACTTGATTATTGATTATAAAATTCGAAAGTTATTTAGAAAGAACGGGGTTATCCCATTCTGAATAACTGGTACGACGACTATAAGTCGACGATGAAGACAGTGGTTGAAGACAGGAGTTGTTCACATCGTTTGGATGATTACTGATGTCTTGATTGGGCCATACACCCAAGACAAGGTAATAAATGGTAATCGTCCAGGCGTATTTGGAGATCGACCGGATATGCGAGGACCTCTCTCTCCTGTATTGGACATATGGGACGAGGAATAAGATGCCTCCAGTTTCGTTCAGACCCGGAACGGACTTGTAAATGGATGGTATGTCTTACATTGTATTCCTTTATACTGTATTCGTTGATCTCTGCTAAATATATATTTGTTTAGTGGTGGAGGATTTATTCTCTTGCTTAACACCCTTCTCTGAGACGTACGAGCTTAGAGGTTATATATTGGTGGAAATCAATGGTACAGTATGTATTGTCAATGTGGAATGCTGAGATGCAAATGATCAAGGCTTTTGTTGAAAAGCAAAGTCTTGTGGTTGATGATCAAAGCACGACTTTAAATAGCATAGCTTTGTGTATAGAGTTAATTCGCGAGCCTCACACCCGGTATGAGTCAAAAATGGGACAGTGAACGTAGGGAGAACTTGTGTTTCTTTCTAGTTAGAAGTGGTGTCATGGTATGGAGCCAAACATTTTTACTTATGTGGATGATGGATTATGAGGCGCCTTGGATATTGAATCCCTAGTGGCTCTGAGATGGATATAGGGCTATATGCTCATAGGGTCGACACACTGACCTGTTCGGAGGTCCGATAGGACCGGGCAACGTATTGTTCAGGAATTATTAATCCACTAAAGTAAGTGTGGACCGGCCTTACCGTTCATAGGGTTCACTATGGGGGATCCTGATGCATGTTCTAGAGTGTCGCGAATCGGAGAGGAGCCATCGCTTGCCTCGACTCATAGATGGAAATCCAATTTCCGATACGTGACTTTTCGGTTTTAGTTGTAAAACTAGTATGGCGACATAGTATGATGGGGTACTATGCCGTATATGATTGATACAATTATATTTGAAGTTGATTTGACACTATACACTTATAGTAATATCAAATGATTTTTTTTTTAAACGTACCAAGCATGTTTGGCTATTATAAGGTGAAACTCTATCCTCCGGCTTGCATTGCATTGTGTGATGGGACTTGAGTCTTATAATAGCTTCATTTTTCTTTTCAAAAATCATTGCATTGTTTTATGCACTGGTATTCTTGGGATAAAATCTGTTTCGTGTTATACGGCGTGGTCCGTTGATTTACGCTGTTTTAAAGTAAAATTTAAATAACTGTTTTAGTTCTCATACCAATCCCATGACTGACTCGGAGTTTATTGTTCTACCTAAACTCCGGGTGCCCATATTTTCCACACGGGCAGTCGGTAGTTTTGGTTTTATAGATATTACTTTCCCAGGATCCTGGATCTACAGCTGGAGCTATATTCGAAAAGCTTTGTATCCGTGTATCTCCTTCGGTTGTGTTATGTATTATTTTTCCGCTGCTTTGTAATCTAAATCTATGATATTTTTCTGCTGTATATTATTTGTTTATAAACTGTTATGTTCTTGTACTCTGATGTAATTGTTATAATAGCAATGAAATGTTTTATTGTTTGTGTTCTGATTTGTCGTGTTCTCAACTCAATTTGGGCTTTCCCTTACGGGCGAGTTTGGGTCGTTTCAGCGTGGTATCAGAGCTTTGGTTTATAGAGCTCGAGAACAAGACATATTAGAACCGAACGATAGAATTCATCAGAGATTGTATTGGTAATATTCAATGAGAATGACTCATTAGAGATGGGATCAATAGTATCCTTGAATGAGTTTCAAAGAGTGTTATTTTTTAAAAATAAAAATGAAAACAAAATTTGTTTTAAAAATTTAAACTTTATTATATATATTTGTGTATTTTATTTTAAATTGATTTTGGGCTATCGGGTATATAGAGATTTTAATATATGTCTGATCCACGTGTATATGAAATCTCAAATATACTGGATGGATATATAATCGCACTCTAGGCGCCCGAGAATAATTCTAGTGATGCCGCGGGCATCATCAATATTTATTTTCGAGTTTCAAAGTGGGATATCTATATATTTATAATTGATTGGTGTGAGAACAAAAACTTAGCTAGGATTTGTTGCAGTGATTTTGCCTTAAAAATATGATTTTGGAGTATATATTAAAGTTATATTTGATAATTTAATCAACTAATTGATTGCTGGTTGTGATGTTTGATTATTAGTTTAACTAATTAAAATATTGGAACAATAAAACCAATAAGAGAAAAAAGGTAATATTTAGCCAATTAGAATTAAATATTGAATTGAATTGAAAATTTATTGGAATTGGATATATGTATGTATATATGTGTGAACAGGTCATAGCATGGAAGCTAAGAAGAGGAATAAAATTATATGTCCGACAAATAGGTACATGTTTACATTATTTCTTGGGTTTTGATGATTTTATGAGCCAATTGGCTAGCCGCTTGGCTTTTTCTTTTTGATTGATGTGGGCCCTGTGAGGCAAGTTGCGGTTTTACCGATAAGGATGTACAAAGGAGTTTATGGCAAAAATTTAGGGTGTTAGCCAAATTTTTGAAAAATTAGAAAGTTCTTAGAAATTGAAAAGTTGAAGAACTCAAGCCAGAATGAAAGTTGAGTTGGTTAGTTAACCAACTTTCAGCTCTGTTCCTTTTCGAGGATGAAAAGATTTTAGTGAATATTAGGCTCACATCCCTATTTTGAAACTTAATTAGGCTCACATCCGGTCATAAACTTATTATAAATTAGGTCCCTGTTTTAAAAACTTATAAAATAATAATAAAAAAAATTAAAAAAAATTCGTAAACTAGTAATAAAATAAATTATGCATTATACAAAAAATTCAGTTCAAAAAACAACAAAAATCATGTCAGAAAGAAGAAAACAGCAAAAAACATAAAAAAAAACTATAGTTAAATGCATAATATTATGCACCTTTTTGAGTTTATTGCATGCATATGTGCAATTATTACAGTTCTTACAACGCCTAGATTTAACTACATATTTCAGTTCATTTTTATTTAAATGTGCAAATATCTCAGAAAACATGCACACATGTGTGCAACATTTTTATAGGATAACACGTTAGCTAAAAGTAGGGACCTAATTTATATAAAAAAAAATTAAAATTAAAACCCGCCCCCTATTTTCTGAGTTCCACCTTTTTAAAAAAAAATGTGCGGTACTTCATAAAAAAAAATCTAAAATCTAGAAATAATTTCAGGATTCCACAGAAATAAAAAAAATAGTTGCATACATTTATGTAATTATTACTGATAATTGCATATATGTATGCAACTTTTCCATAAGCTGTGTTCGGTTTGGAAATCTGAACCTGGACAAATGTGTGCAAGTATTTGAAATATTTGCACGCATGTAAGCATGTATTTGCATGAATAAAAATCAACGAAGATGAATGTAGTGAAAAATAAGTACGGACGTATGCAGAAAAATGATATATCTGCATACTATTGTGCATTTAACTGCAAATTTCGTTTTTTTTTCTGTTTTTTTTATTTTTGACGCCTTGTTTGATGGTTTTTTGTTCTGAATTTTTTAGTGTTTACATGTTTTATTTAAATACGAATTTACGTGATTTTTTTATATATTTTTTTTATATTTTTTTGATGAATTTTCAGAAAATAGGGACCTAATTTACAATAAGTTTATGACCAGGTTTTTTTTATATTTTGAAACTTAATAGGGACCTCTAAAAAATGCACCCATAAATTTAATCGACCAGAAAAAGGTCATTTTACAAACAGCCTCGAAATTCGACGAAATTAGTTTTGTTAGGATCGTATCATCAAAACATAGCTAGAATTATTTTTCTGGAATTTTTGGAGTCAGTATGTGGCCCCGGTAAATTAAAATGTACGTTGAAATCAATTTTGAATATTATATTAATTTATATTTTAATTTTGATGAAAACTGATCGAAATAGTCGAATTGGCTTGCAGGACATATCCCATTGTATCCGAAATAGGGGTATTTGGCAAGTGGCGACAATGGTTGGGCTTGAATTAGAGTTCAGACACGAAATGAATTAATAAATGAATTAAATAATTTATATATATATAGTATATAACATAAAGGATTGGTCAACAACCCTAACACAATTAAAACCGTGGTCAACCCCTGTAGGCCGCCTCCATTTCATTCATTCTAAAAAAACAAAAAACAAAAAATCCAAATTGATCGAGCGCGTCGTCACCTCCGCCTTCGTTCGTGTCGCCGTCGAGACTCCTCCCCCCTTTGGCCTTCACCACCGACCAGCACAGGCCCTCCTCTCTCTCTCTCCAGCGAGACTCGAAACCCCCCTTCCTCTTCGTGAGCCTGGAAACCGCGTACCCCCCTGAGCGCCGCCGCCATTAGCCTGAGGCCAGTCTCGTCCATCACCGCAGTCCCCTGGCTCCTGCTCCGATCAAGTATGGCATCACGCAGGCAAAAGTCGAACTTGACTTCAGGTTTGATTTTCTGGACGATGAAGCAGTGATTAGTTTTGGCATGATTGGGTTAAACAGGTTCGAATATCACCAGAAAGTAGAAGGTGAGTTCACTGATTTTTTTAATAGATTTATATATATATATAACATTAGTTTAAAAATCAGATTTTTACATGAAAAGCATTGGTTTAAAAATGTGTTTTTTATTATGTATATAGCGTTATAAAAATATGATATTTATATGGATAACATAGTAGTAAAAATATGATTTTTACTATATATAGAGCGTTAATAAAAATGTTTTTTTTTTAAATAAAATAGCTTTGTATTAAAAATGTGATATTTCAATAGAAATAGCGTTATTAAAAATATGAACGGCATAAAATTCTCTTGAAATGAAAATACATATTCATTTACAAATCGAACGATTTATTTATGTACACTCATTTAACTGACATCGATTGGGACGATAAATTTTATACATCGCCCAACTGCACAAATAATATTCGGTATTTGTTGATTGAAACCCCACACGGGTATTGGGATGATATTTGGCGTACACTAATCCCAATTGTTTAGTTGTATGTCAATCGATTGGTTGCCAAACTGTTGTAAACGTTAATTATTTATATTTAATGCTTATACAGTTGTGTAATGCACTCTGGATGATGGTTGATTGGTTATCATTGTTGTTGTATACATGTGTTGTATGAAATCCATATAAATAAATTAAATGGTAATTGATTGGGTCTGATTCCAACTCAAGAATAACGAATATTTTAAAATAACGAATATTTTAAAATAATAGTCAGTAAAGGATTAGAATGTGAATTTGATGTCCGATTCTGGATGGACACGAAAATACTGAAATATGTGAAGCCGTGTTGATTAGATATGGAAATTTTAACGTGAACGATATTTATATCGATTTTATTCATTTTTATAATGAATATTGAAAATGAAATGATTTCACAATCTGATATTTTGAAAATGTTATCATTTAGATATTATAATGATAAGGAGTATTCAATTTTGATTTAAAATTGAAATGAAAGTGGGAATTGTTTTTAAAAACGAGTTTATAAAATATGTTTTGAACGGAAATAGTATATTATACATATAACGGTTTGAAAAGAACGTATCGCTCTGCGACCGTTCGCGAATTACAACCATTGACTTCGAATTGACATTACGGGAGATCCGACTGTCGGCTTCTTCTAAAACCAGAACCATTGGGTTTGTATTGGAAAGAGATTTCCAATGAATATAAGCGATTTGAAATCTAACAGTTAGATTTGGAATTATGTCCAAATCAAATTTGGAAAAGGTCGCTATGAATGCAGTTCGGTGGCCGTTATTGGAAACCGACTGTACGGGCCTTGATAAATTATTAAAAATATTAATAATTGATGTAAAATCATAATAAATGGTTTGGAAAGAACTTGGATGAAAAATTCGAACTTTGCAAAGGTAAAAATATATTTTTATCAAAATGAACTAGTTATTAACTAGAAAGAGAATCCAACGTTTTTAAATAAACAAATTGGATTTGTGAATGGTTTAATCTAACCAGAATTTTTCAGCGTATGAATTGGAATGGTTTTGAATAGAAATCATTTTCGAGATATTTCGATATTGGATTCCGTGACTATACGGATATTGTGGATGAATTTGGAAGATAGATATATATCGTTATTCCTCATACGATATGTGTTGGTTTTAGAATTTGATATTGAATATAAGCCGATATAATTTCTGTTTAGAGCCTTATATTTAATATCAAAGTAGATTTTGGGGTTTGTCGTGAATGGTGTCTTCAGTAACACTGTTCTTAAACCGCATGTGAAAAGAATAAATCTTTTAATTAAGATTATTAGAGTTTCAGTTATATTTTGTAATTGGAATAAAATGGAATGTGAATTGAGTTTATTGTGAACTGTGTTTTTAACGACATTGGTTCTTTAACCCAGTTAAAGACATGATTATATGTCTAACAAAGTATTTCGAGTTGTATTGTTGATTTCTATTAAATATATATATATATATATATATATATATATATATATATATATCTGTTTGGTGGCAGAGAATTTATTCTCTTGCTTAACACCCTTCTCTGAAACGTATGAGCATAGAGGTTATATATTGGTAGAAATCAGTGGTACAGTGTAGATTGTAGATGTGGCATGTTTGGGTTTCCAAGGAAAGCTCGTTAATGGCAACAGGCGAATTTTCTTCGCCTGCTTTCGTCCTGCATGAGTTTTTCTCTACGGCAAGCATCCGCTTTGCGGTTTAGTTCTTTCTCTAAACACAGACTTGAACGAGATCCCCTCTCATTGATAAGCCTTCTGTTATTTCATCCTCTTTCTACAATTAAAATCAGATCTGGGAAGTTTTCGTTTGTCAACCATAATTCCAAAACCAGATCTGAATATCCCAAATCGATGTTTTCAATTCGAGATTACAGATCACATTACATGAATCCATTTACTTTTCCGAATCAAATCCAATGTGCCAATCATAGCGCCTGTTACCTGTATTCCTTCAACACTGTCACCATTCGGTCGGACACAAAGGGAAGAGGGGAATTAGTATCGATTATGGAGGGTCAATACACTAAGGATATGGGTTTCGACATTGTCAACGTTACTGATTTACTTCCAATTTTCCTATAACCGATTTCTCCGTTCGACCATAATTCTCGATTTATACTTCGAAGGCCAATATCGATGATCGGGTATGAATTTTTAGATTAGGAATTTTCTGGTGATAATGGTTATTTTGTACTGAGTTTGTGTTTGATTACACAGGAATAGGATTTGTGAACACTGGTGTTAACTAATGCCAATTCATGCATTTTACTTACCTTACACAACAAACATGCGTTTCTTGGGTTATTTTATTGGATAGAATTTCTACCATGCTATTTTTTTCAAAGGGGCTTCCTAATTTGTGTTAACTGATCCTAGTCCATGCATTTTACTCAATGAAAGTACATGCAAAGCAATGATTTAATCATCTTGGCATATTCTACTGTGGATTACAAGTTCAGTATTTGGAAATTAGCATGTAGAATTGACTAATGATACAATCTCTATAGCCATCGAAAATCATAGAGTTATGCATAGCTATGGTTGCATGAAGAAAGATTGGAAGTTTCTTTGTTACTTCGAAAGATAAATGCAGAGGATAACTGGTTTATAAGATTTAATACTCATGAGAGGGAGCTACCGTACATGAAGAATTGTGGTTATATTTGTTAACTGGAAGCTCTTCTCAGATGTGTTTGATTCTTGTTTGATATTTCACAAGTTTTTACATCAGTAATCTGCATCAATTTCATCAAATTGATACAAGATCTCTATGATGACAACACTGGGCATCAATGATCCCCTATACCACATGTTATTTCTTATATACTTTATCATTTTTCACTGCTATTTCATGTCGAATACTGGAAGGTGATAGCCAACCTAGCTTCTCAACAATATTTAGAGTGTTATTTTTTAAGGCGAGCTTATATATACTTTTATTTACCATTGTGGAGTTCATCTCATGGGAGTATCCAAGCTGCAGTTTTTAAAATGCGCATCACTTGCACTCTGCACTATTAAAATAAAGGTAAGCAACAAATGGATATAAATAGAGAACAGGAATTTTGTGTTATGGAAGCAGTGGGATAACTGATATGCGTTTGGGTGAACAAATTATAGCTGTGAACCATGAATTGAGCTTTTATTGACATAAGATATTTAGAATTCGGCAGTTCGTCTACGGGTGCTGATTGGGTAAAGTACTCAACTGTGAAAGTGGGTGTAACTGCTTGAAAATAGTTGCATGGTCCCGAGATATTCAAGCTATTTACATGGCGACTTCTGTATGATATAGCCAGTTATAACTGAGATGGTTGTGACTGTGAAAAGAATGTGGAGTATGTGCGTTGAAGTGTTGGTAAAGCACTTGTTGCAGCGGGATTCTCTGACCTCATCATAGGTCTTATTTTCATTAGTTTCTTTTTATAGTTTATTGTGTTAAATTTTGATTTTATGTATGTTTTCTTTTTTAATTCAGTTTAGAGTGCTAACCTTGCAATGTACTTTTCTTTGAAGTTAATAAAGCGTACCAATTTTCAAAAAAAATGTTTAGGTTTCCAAAGTTAAATAATCATTAAATAATGATGGTTAGAAGAATAAAACTAATTGGAGTTTTAATGAATCTTTAATTAGATTGAAATGAGAATGTGATAATTTAAATTACCAAATTTGGGAAATGATCGAAAATGGAGTACTACCAGTTTTATTCCAGGCGATAATTACATCTTTAATTAGATTTGAACGTGAAATGGTAATTAATTTTACTGATAACACCATGGGTGTTAGATGTGGGGTACTTCCAGTTTTACTCCATGGGACGATTAGGTTGGGATTGGGATTAATAAATAAATGATTTCTTCGTTAAGGCTCGATAATCCCGACTAGTTTAATAAACCTTAATTTGGTTTAGAATTGATAAAGGAAGATTAAAGAATAAATTTAAAGAATTTATCTTTGATAAAATTAATGGGAACCTTTCCCCAGTGATGTGAATATTTGAATAAAAGAATATTCTGGATTGGAATGAGGCCTATGATGTGTTTTTATGGCACTTGATTATTGATTATAAAATACGATTTTTATTTGGAAAGACCGGGTTATCCCATTTTGAATAACTGATATGACGACTATAAGTCGACGATGAAGACGGTGGTTGAACACCAGAGTTCTTCACATCGTTTGGATGATTACTGATGTCTTGATTGGGTTGTACACCCAAGACAAGGTAATAAGTGGTGATCGTCCAGACGTACTTGGAGATCGACCGGATATGCAAGGACCTCCCTCATGTATTGGACATATGGGACGAGGAATAAGGTGCCTCCGGTTTCGTTCAGACCCAGAATGGACTTGTAAATGGATGGTATGTCTTACATTGTATTCCTTTATACTTTATTCGTTGATATCTGCTAAATATATATTTGTTTGGTGGTGGAGGATTTATTCTCTTGCTTAACACCCTTCTTTGAGACATACGAGCTTAGAGGTTATATATTGGTGGAAATCAATGGTACGGTATGGATTGTCAATGTGGAATGCTGAGATGCAAATGATCAAGGCTTTTGTTGAAAAGCAGAGTCTTGTGGTTGACGATCAAAGCACGGCTTTAAATAGCATGGCTTTGTGTATAGCGTTAATTCGCGAGCCTCACACCCGGTATGAGTCAAAAATGGGACAGTGATCGTAGGGAGAACTCGTGTTTCTTTCTAGTTAGAAGTGGTGTCATGGTATGGAGCCCAGACATTTTTACTTATGTGGATGATGGATTACGAGGCGCCTTGGATATTGAGTCCCTAGTGGCTCTGAGATGGATATAGGGCTATATGCTCATAGGGTCGACATACTAACCTATTTGAAGGTCCGATAGGACCGGGAAACGTATTGTTCAGGAATTATTAATCCACTAAAGTAAGTGTGGACTGGCACTAACGTTCACAGGGTTCACTTCGGAGGATCCTGAGGCATGTGCTAGAGTATCTCGAATCGGAGAGGAGCCATCCCTTGCCTCGACACATAGATGGAAATCTAATTTCCAATACGTGACTTTTCGGTTTTAGTTGTAAAACTAGTATGGCGACATAGTATGATGGGGTACTATGCCGTATATGATTTATACAATTATATTTGAAGTTGATTTGACACTATACACTTATAGTAATATCAAATGATTTTTTTAAAACGTACCAAGCATGTTTGGCTATTATAAGGTAAAACTCTATCCCCCGGCTTGCGTTGCTTTGTGTGATGGGACCTGAGTCTTATAATAGCTTCATTTTTTTTCAAAAAGCATTGCGTTGTTTTATGCATTAGTATTCTTTGGATAAAATCTGTTCCGTGTTATACGGCGTGGTCCGTTGATTTACTCTATTTTAAAATAAAATTTTAATAACTGTTTTAGTTCTCACACCAATCCAATGACTGACTCGGAGTTTATTGTTCTACCTAAACTCTGGGTGCCCATATTTTCCATATGGGCAGTCGGTAGTTTTGGTTTTATAGATATTACTTTCCCAGGATCCTGGATCTACAGCTGGAGTTATATTCGGAAAGCTTTGTATCTGTGTATCTCCTTCAGTTGTGTTATGTATTATTTTTCCGCTGCTTTGTAATCTAAATCTATGATATTTTTTTGCTGTATATTATTTGTTTATACTCTGTTATTTTCTTGTACTCTGATGTAATTGTTATAATAGCAATGAAATGTTTTATTGCTTGTGTTCTGAGTTGTCGTGTTCTTTACTCAATTCGGGCTTTCCCTTACGGGCGAGTTTGGGTCGTTTCATTTGGGATGCCTCATCACTGAGATGAGATATATATTGATCTATTATATATGCAAAAAAAATCGATCGAGCCACGCAAACGCGAAAATGTAGGAATTTTCCATAATTTCGGGTATTATAAAATTTTTGAGACTTTAGAAAATCTTATAACTTATATCTTTCTAATAAGTTAAAAAACTAAGTTTAAGTTTATAAGTTGAAATATTTTGTTTAAAAATATATATCTAAGGATGATATTCTACGTCGTTCCTTTTCAAGAGAGTAAAAACTAGAAAATCCGAATATTTAAAATTTATGTTTTAATTGAGATTTAACTTAAAACTTGAATTGGTAATAAAATATTAGCTAAAAGTGATCTAGTAATTTTATTTCGCTGCATTTAGTAATTAATATTGGTCATAAATTCATTTTGTAAACTTGTAAACAATAACAAATAGTGTGGATATGAATCAAAATTTAAACTGAATAATAAAATACTATTTTAATTGAGAAGATATCATTTTTGCAAACGATTTGAAATTTGATAAAACCAGTTTCATCGAATCTAGAATTGTAAATTGTTGTATGATCACAAATCCCTTGTCAATCGGACGATCCATGTGGTCATGCGAACTTGAAACAATTGACAAAAATTAAAGAGAAAAGAAAATATAAGAAAAGGAAAACTAAAAAATATAATATTATGTAATACAAAAAGAAAAAGAACATGTATCCAAGAATATAGCACGCGTCCTTTTTTCCTTTTATTTCTGAATCCGACACTTTTCTCCCTTCCCAAAATCACCTCTTATTCTACTTCATGCTTTAGATATCATTTTCAATGAAAAGAAAACCAAACCCTTTAAAATCCAATCCAATTTCTTCTTTCCGCAAATCAAACCACGATCACATCTCGACGTTGCCCTCTGACCCATCACCGGCGACCACACCCTACCCATCGCAACCAGCCTCATGCCCATGACCAAAGCTAGTCCCCAACGATAATTCTCTGCCCCATCACGCGAACATGTGTGCCCTCAAAACAAAACTCGTTTACCTCCTTACACAACACCGTCCTTTTTCTACCACTACCCAGATTCGATCACCGAACGCTCCAACAACCTAAAAATAAACCCCTCCACATCGAGCGCAACTTGCAACTTTGTTGTCCCTGAATGCGAATCTCTATCCAATCAAGAATGCTTGCCTCTATAAAAAAATATAAACCTATTTCAATTTGATTTATCTACTTGTTGTTGTCATTGCTCACATGTTCAAGTTATATCATTGTCCGGAAAATGGAGTGTTCATGTGCATTTTAAATCGTTGCTAGTGCCATATGAATCCAAAAAAGGTTAGATTTCTCACTAACAACTTGCGTTTATACATTAATTTTATAAATATCGATTAAAATGTTTAATTGAATGTTTGCATAATAGGATATGTTAGTATTTATTAAGGATTGTGATATGTTAATGCGAAGTATGTCAAGACATGAACTATACGCTCATGTGCAAAATATGATTTGTTATGCACGTTATTAACATGATATGATTTTTCTATGTGATATTTTGTTATGTATGTTTATATTGTAATCACACCGCAAGCTCCCAGTGGATTTAGAAATACCATTATAGGTCTAAATAACACAAACCTGAATGGCTGTATGGATCTAGGGAATAAAAATGAATCGATTTCGGATGTGGGTTGAAATGATATATACCCGAGATTCGATTTTTTTTTTAAAAGGATTGAAATGATATATATACACATATATATATATATGTTGGTATCACAAGACCATAAGATAGAAAATTATACACGGACACCATTGGTCAATAAAAAAAATTTCCTGAAATTTTATAAGTATTTGAAATTTAATTCGAACATTTTTGTATGAATTAATATTTGAAATATTTTTAACTTAAATTTATGAGCTTAAGTAAAATTGATTTGATAAAAGATTTAATATGATTTTTCTAAATTGGATTTGTTGTTTGAAGATAATATTATTTTTAGAAATTTTATAAGTATGTTTTGATTTATCAAATTGATTTTGATATTAATTCATATTTTAAGTTTAAATTAATGTGTTAAATATTTGAAACTTGAATTTATAAATTAAATCATAACTGATTTAATGAATGTTATAATCAAATTTAAAATTTTGATCTGTTGTTTTGAAAGTTAATATATGAATTTGGTTAAAGATTTGTGAAAGGTTTAAGATTTAAATTTGTTAAATTAATTGAATGGGAAGTTTTGAGTCAATAGACATATGAATTTTATCAGTCTTTAATTGTTTAACTAGATTTTGAATTTTTGAAGAATTTATTTAAGTAATAAAACTTAACGCTTGAATTTGAATGTTGTTTTACAACCAATGAAATAAAATAGATTACAAACTTAAGTTTCAAACCAAATTGTAATTATTGGGCAAAAATTGGAATATAAGAATAATCTATCTTAAATACTATATTTTAAAATTGAAATTAATATCATTTGAGTTTTAAGTCAAATTGAGTTGAAATTCAAAATCTGTTTTATGTTGAATCGAATTATGAAAGCAGATATTTTGGTTGGACTGAATTATTTATTCAAAATTAGCTTTAAAATGAATTAGCTTTACTATTTATTTTCATAACTAAAAATGTATTATACACTAGTTTAGTAAAACTATTTATATATCTACCTATTGTATATCTTATATAATTTTATCAAATTTCTATGAACTAAAAACTGTTATATATTTTATAGCTGTTAAATCAAATATTTTATACAAAATTCAACTATTATATATTTAACTATTTTTATCAAACTTAACTATTTTTAAATAAAGGTATATATGTCTAATCCGAGCAATTAAGTCTGAAATGGTTGAATACAAAGATTCAATTGAATAATGATATTTGGAACATGGAATCTTTGATTGAAGGTGAATGTTTGATAATGAATCGGTTTGTAACTATGAAATTTGGACTTTGAAACTATATTGAATAGTTGAATCGATATGAGAAATTGATAAACAAAAATCGATACTTGAAGTTAAGTGATTTATGATATTGGAATATGATTTCAAATTTAATGATCACGGTGTACAATAAGTGTTTAGTTGCTAAAGAGATCGGAGTTGGTATTGTCATACTCTCTATAAATAATGATACCACTTTAATAACTGTGAACATGGTGGATAATCGAGAATGAAGTAGCATGGATTTGACGAACGTTTACCTGATTGAAGAAAGAGAAGATGATAAATAACCTTGACTTTTAAGTCATAATTAAAATGACTTAAACAAGAGATATACCTTGACCAAGTGGGTTTGCCACCTCTATCGGTAATACTTCTTCGTGTTATTATTATATCAGTTCCTAGGTTTGATTGGTTTGATTTGATGTACATCCTCCATTTATGGGAATGTTGTTCGAGGTGGGCGGTATTTGCGATTATGCGTTACCACCGGTCTGAGAGTGCAACCAATAAATCCTACACTGGGTATTGTCTCGCGTGCCTTATCTTATTTATGTATCGGGCCCACTATGTTTTGATAACACCAATGCGGTGAATTTATGGTACTTTATAGACTACAATACCTATAAACGGTGTAAGGGTAAAAATATAATCCCGCTTACGCTATTTTCAATAGTATAATTACCTAAGACACTAATATAATAACGTTTCTTATTATATGTAAATAGCTTATTGAATCCTTAAGGGATGGAATTCCAAACATCCTTTAAGTTATTATGTATTTCGTTAAATATTTCAACAACTAGTTTATTTGCATAAGAATGTTAGGTCTGACTCGAATATTTTGTCTTATTGTATGCTTCGGTCAGACTGAGTATTACAGTTTCAAGATTTCATCTTTTGGAGCTAGAGTCACGTGAAGACCTCACTTATATTCATTTACTTCTATCATTGATTTATGTACTCATGATATCCTATATATTAAACTTCCGCTGCATTTTTTGGTAAACTCTGATGTATTGTATTATTTTTATTCATAATGAAATATAGTATTTTTTTTCTATGTTTGTGATTTTGTGATTTGATGCTTATTAAACACCATAGCAATAACAATCAGCTATTTCGAACCATTTATAAACTTGAATTGTTGGAAATAGCATGTCGTTACAATTGTCATAAGAGATGAACTTGGGGAGGAGCATTAATTTTTAGCTCTAGTGATGGTTGAAGTGGAAGCACCGATGTTATTGGTAGTGAAGATTCTTGCTTGGAATTTCGGTTAGCTTTATACTCATAACTATATATGAATTCCATTATGTTATGATATATGTAAATTATAAGGGTGAATATGCTTAACTTTAAAAGATAAAATTGTAGTCTTCATTCTCCATCTTGAGTCCATAATAGAGCTCATTTGTTTTCTATTAGATATATGGATCTATTGTGAATAAAATTTCTCTCTATCTTTCTCTAATTTCTTATCACCTACTTCTAGTTTACAATACGTTATCAACATGATCCCTAAATAAAAATTATAGATTTAGAGTTATGACAATATAGAAGGTCAAGTCTATTCTTTTTTAGATCTCATTATGGATCTCAAAATGGTAAGCTAAATTTCCAATTTGATTGGTCTAAACTTTCAAATCTCATTCTGTAAATTTTATCTTTTTTTAACTCATTCTATTATAGATCTAAGTTTTCAAATATCATTTCACTTGTTCATCTTATATTTTGGTCATTATATTTCAAATCTCAGCTGTTGTAGATTTTGTTCTTTTTAGTTGTTCTCTTTTTTTCAAGTCTCTTGCATATTTTAGTATCATGTAAAAATGACATGTCATTGAGTTTCTATAGATTTCTCTAATTGGATTTGATTATGTTTATTATTTCAAAATTAGTATTTTTTTTAATCAACCAAAATGTAAAAGCTTAAAATTATAAGTTTGCAAAAAAGTTGAGGCCAACAGTTCATCAAAAAATAATGAACTTGATACATAAATTTGCATTGTGAGGACCTCAACAAAAATCTCTTTACTATGCACAATCTTGCCACCAAGAGAAGTAAAATCCTTGCAAAGTTTAGATAAGTCAATCGCTGGTGGTGGATTAGGAGGAATCACCATGGCTATAGGAGGAGCTTGGGCATTTCCCTGCCTATCAACAGGTGTTGTAGCTTCTAAATACCTACGGAACCAAGTAGGAACGGGGATTCCCTCGGGAAAATTGGGAGCCCAGGACATGCTGTGATCAGAAAAGAGAGAAGGATTCAAGAATGGAATCAAGGGAATATTGTAATTGGCTTGAGAGGATGTTTTTTCAAAAACAACTTTCTATTTTGAAAACACTTTTCTTTAAAAGATTTTTTTCTTCAAAAACAAAAACTTTTTACTGATCTTGCAACCTTAGGCTCTGATACCAAATGTAACATCCCACATTTCTTAACAAGACCCATATGAGGATTTTATTAAGAAATATGAAGAGTATAGGTATAAAATAACATCACGGGGGCTAAAATTCACAAGACAATAGTAAATAAACACAACGAAACTTCAATTTTCACTTAAAACAAAATAAGCAATGTCATTACATCGTAAATCATAAAAAAAACAATAGCTGTCTCAACAACAACAACAAATCAAATACCAAAATAAAAAGTATCCTCCTCGTCTAGTACAAAAAATAGATAAAACGTGGAAAAGTACATGTAAGCACAAAGAACAAGACAGACGATAATCTCCAAGGGACTGAGCTGGATCAAAGCTCTCTCAAGTGCTAAATCCTCCACCTTGAGAACCGGGGGAAGGGAAGGGGAAAGGAAGGAAGAAGAGAAAACAAACTAGTAAGACATAAATCCTGGTGAGTCCAGTAATTACTAGCATGAGTGAAAAAGAGGAAATCTAGATAGGATAACAAATTAAGGCTTAAGATAGTAATTAAGAACAATAGTATATTTCTACAAGATAGTCGATTGTCAAATCATTCGGTTTCTGTACTAATTTCTACAATTCATAAATTAGGATATAATCCAATACTACCCTATCGATCGGCTCCTAACCACAGTTGTGATGACCTATGCCGGCTTCGGCCTCGGGTTTATCAGACCTGACCCTTCCTTTCCACCTAAAGAGGACTTGAAGTCAACCTTTTTCTTCTTAAGGCATTTGCTATGACCTTACCCTTCCTTTTCACATCAAAATGGCGCCTATTCCCGTGCCGCATGCATCCGTGTATACCGTAAACCTTTTACTACCGTAAGGTAAAAGTCAAAACTGGGGCCGTTGTAAGAGCCCTCCTCGATCGTTGGAAAGCGAGATCATAATCAATATCCCGAGCAAAGGTTAGATTCTTCTTCGTTAATCCAGTAAGTGGGGCTGATACCTTCGCATAGTTCTTAATGAACTTCCTATATTAACCCCCTAGTCCAAGAAAGCTCCTTACTTCTGTTGCGTCCCTTGGGACCTTTCAGTCTTGTATCGCAACTACTTTTGCGGGATCTACTGCTAACCCTTCTTTGGACGCCACATGTCCTAGAAACCCTACTTCTTTTCTCCAAAAATGGCATTTGGAGAATTTTACTTTCAGCTGATGTGCACGAAGAGTATCCATAACTTCCCTTGGATACAAAGCATGTTCTTCTCCACTCTTAGAGAAAACCAAAATATCATCTACGCACAAGCGATGTGAACCTTCCGCCTTTGTAGCGAAAACAACTGGAGCACCCCATTCAGAAATACTTCGCCTTATGAACCTTTTCTCAAGTAACTCTTTTACTTGTTTACTGAGCTCTTTCCTTTCCCTTGGATCCATGTGTCTAACGGGTAAGGCAACAGGTTTTGCGTTATCAACAAGGTATATGCGGAAGTCTATCTCTCGCTTTGAAGGTAAGCCTTTCACCTCTTCAAAGACATCCGCTTATCCACGGACTACTCTAATAGATTGCAAGCTTTCAACAGACGCATCAAGAGATTCTAGGTAACTAAGCATAACGGAATTCATGGGATTACAAGAGATTTCGAGAGTGTTACCGAGGCGAGTCATAAGTCTAACCACTCTCCTTTCAAAATCGAGGATGGCACCATCACTGGATAACCAATCCATCCCTAGAATCAACCCATAGCCCATGAAACCAAAACATAAGCATTACATCTAAACTCAATGCTTAGTATAGATATTCCCAAATCCAAACAAATCATAGATAAATGAGCTGAACCACCAATTGGATTTGACATAATAATGGGATCTTCTACTATACAAGTACTAAGGTGCAGAGACTCAACTATGGAAGAGGATAGAAAAGAATGTGAAGCGCCAGAATCAAACAAAGTTCTAACAGGGTGATTGAAAAGAAAAACTAAACTCTCAACAGAAACATTCCTACCTCTCTTAGGTACACTTGTAGTGAGAGCATGCAATTGCCCTCTAGAAGAGTATGTCCATTGCCCTTGTTCTTGTCCTTCGGCAATCCTTGATAAGATGCCCTGCTTCACCATACCGAAAACAACAACATGTCTTCTTCTTCCTATAATTAAATGACCCACTATACCATAGAAAAGACACTTCTCCTTGTTGCGGGATCTATTATTTCTTCCATTCTTCTTGTATTCCAATCCCTTGTTTGTGGTTCTTCCACTTTGGCCTCTTTCTTTTCACCTTTCTCCTTCTACGTGGATTAAGCCATATCAACAAGCTTCTTATCCTTGGGCTTGTGCTCCTTAGCCCAAACTCCATAATTCTTATTCTTACTATCCTTGTGTAGCTTGTTGACAAGTTCCTCGAAACTACCTCCATCGCACGACAACCTACGAGGCTTGAAAGAAAATTAGTCGCAGGTGAAACTACTGCGGCTACAGATGGAGGTTAGGAACTAGTTCGCCCTCGACATGTGCCGCATGTCTACGAAACTATGGCGATAAGAGAGGAAGAAGAGATTCAAATAGAGAATCAAAAGATAGTGCATATGTCTTTTGGGGAATATGCCTTTTAAAAACAATACTTTTCTCTTGAAAAAAGCTTCTTTAAAACATGTTTTAGAAAGCACCCCCTTTAAAATATGCTTTTGAAAAATCTTTTACTTGTTCTGGTAACCTTCAGCTCTGATACCATGTGTAACACCCCACCTCGGTTAAGGTCACTCACAAAGGGAATGCATTAACTTCAGTGGAGCGTCATAAGTGTATACAATAGATAAATTACAAAACAGACAAAAATTTTAAATAGCGAAAAATATATAAAACTTTACTTCATTGATAAAACAGCAGCTTGGTAAAACAGCTTGTACAAAGATTGTTTTCAAACACCAAAACATCCTTACCCATTACAACAAGCATTTGTCTTGTATAACAAAATAAAGAAGCATAAAACGACAATGATATTCCCCAATAAAGCATGAGCCAGCCATGGTCGTGGAAAAGAGAGTCCAAAGTAATACATCGTTTATCTTTGAGCTTGGAAAGAAAACTGAGCTAAGTGGTGAATTCCCTCCCTGTGAACCTGGGTGGGAACGGAAGAAAAGAAGGAGAAAGAAAACGGATCAGACATGAGTCTAGTAAGTCCGGTGATTATTCAGCATGTAAACAGGTAAAAGGATCATGACATGAATAAACCGAATACCATACATAACCATGATAATAAGCAAGACAACAAATGATGATCGTTAGATATGACAAGGTAGGATACACTAAATGCGCTTCGGTTCTTTCTCTTTTCCTAATTTCTCCGCACCACCCAATTAGCATCCCAACTAGTGTCTTTTATAGAACGATTCGTATTCCCTACTAGTGTCCCAACTAGTATCATGTGAAAAAGGATCTGTATCCCCTACTAGTGTCCCAACTAGTATCCTGTGTAATAAATTAAGGTGATCCCAACCCCGCAATTGTGGTAGCCTTCAGGTGTACATCTAGTATGAGGATCTTACCTCAATCAGTCTATTTGCCATGAAGATGTTAGATGTACCCTTATTATCCTATCGATCGGCTCTCTACTTGTATTAACTTTCCTTGTGTCTGTGTCAATCGGCCCTCTCTTGCATGTAGATACCCTGTGCTGATCCCACTATAAGGTGTATCAATCCCTATGATAGCAACCTGACACAAATTCTAGATGCGCAGTGTATACTACTAATGCCCAGTGCCTGCTTTTCCACTCCGGAGCACGTGCACGCCCACACTCCGTCGGAACTACACTGATGCACCCCCTGCCGCTATTTTGACCGCTTATAATCAGCCCAGTAATCGTGCCCCACCCTGCTTAGTTCAGGGTACCGTGATACATCTATGTGGGTTACTGCTGAAATGGGTCCCCGATACTAGGGTTTTCTAGGGTCTATTCGTATACCCCCCAAATTGGTTAAGAGTTATCCATCCATTCAAGTTAACTTAACTCATCCACACGTCATGTCATATTGGTTAAGTGTTTCTTATTAACTTAACCCTTCTCATTCAATCATGTTGTAATTGGTTAAGTGTTTCCCCTTAGCTTAACCCCATTCGTTCATCATGTTATATTGGTTAAGTGTTTCCCATTTACTTAACCCCACTCGTTCATCATGTTATATTGGTTAAGTGTTTCCCATTAACTTAACCCCACTCGTTCATCATGTTATATTGGTTAAGTGTCATCAATCCAGTCGAGTTAACTTAACCCACCCACTTGTCAAGTTACATTGGTTAAGTGTTGCCCTCTTGTGTTACTTAACCCTATCACACATCATGTTGTATTGGTTAAGTGTTGCCTTCTTGTGTTACTTAACCCTATCACACATCATGTTATATTGGTTAAGTGTTGCCCTCTTGTGTCAAATTAACCCTACCACTTTTCATGTTACATTGGTTAAGTGTTGCCCTCTTTTGTTAACTTAACCCTACCACTTGTCATGTTACATTGGTTAAGTGTTTCCCTCTTGTGTTAACTTAACCCTACCACTTGTCATGTTACATTGGTTAAGTGTTGCCCTATTGCGTTAACTTAACCCTACCATTCTTAGCCTATCTATCTCTTAGCTTTAATTCATTCATTAAAGCACCAACCTCTCACATTAGATCTATATAGTTGTGGTCGCTGGATGTGTCGGGCGGTTGTGGGCAGACTTACACCGCAACTCAAGCTAACCTTGGGTTTTTGGGCTTAATTCACTAACCTCTTTGTTAACCCATAAAAAGATGGGTCTAATATATTATAAGGGTGGTGCATAAGTCATGTCGTCAGAGGACAAATCGTTTGTCCTAATCTCAAAGCCGATTCAATTTCAAACCATGTCGTATAGCGCCATGTCGCTAATAATCATGCCGTGTCCATATCGTAATAAGACCAAGTCAAACTCGAGTTCATGGCGTGGATGCCAAGGCGCTTCAAGGCCATATCGCAGGACAATAGCACAAGATCAAGCCATGATTGTACCACACCGTGTCGCCCCGAGGAAACCAGGTTGGCCCCAAGTCAAGCCGCATTTCATTCATTGCAACAGAGCAAAGTAAAAGCATTTGGCGATCATGCCGTCCATCCATCATGTCGTTCAACGATATAAGGAACGAGTGAACGACATAAGGGGTAAGCTGCTACACAAGATCTCAATACAAACCATGTCGTGACCTACTTATGCCGCGAGATATGAAAGCCAAGTCGTTAGAGTCATGTCGCAAAGGAGGAGGGTCATCCATACTACATCGGGTCGCTTGCAATCATGTCGCGCCCTTCCATGTCGTGCACCACTCATAACATCGAGGCTAAGTTGTCATGCAACATGGCATCATGGCGTGCTATAAGCCTAAGGCACAAAGAAACATAAAGTTACACGACATAAGTCATGTCGTTCAGCCACCATATCCTTTAACGACATAAAGGACTAGTTTCCATTCAAAGTCTGAAGCTAAACAATGCCGCGTATTATTCATGTCACCTCCAACTAATATCGAATCACACCAACGACCCGAGCCATGATAGTGAAAGTCATGTCATGTCAAGAGTTCAAGACGCCAGGGGCTTAACCCTCCATACGACGTACGTCATGTCGCTGACGACATGAGTAGGAGTCCAAGTCGTGTCGGGGGGGCAACATGAATCAAGTGATTTTCTGCATAATTACAAGACTGCCACCTGGTCTAGAAAACTCCTATAAATACCCCCCCTCCCTCCTTTCTTCATTTTGGGGGATCGAATCTTGAGACCACGAAGTGCTACCGGAAATATTCCACAACATTTCTAACACTTATCCAACACGAATCCAACATGATAAGGGGAAGATTAATCCATGGATCATGATCCCTATCAAGCACATCCAAATGATTCAAGAGTTGAAGATTGATTGAGCAAGCCTACATGTAAGAGGGATTCCTTTCAATTCTACCACATCTACATCAAATCTCCGCTAAATAATTCTCTTCTCAATCATCTTAAGTAGATTAAGTGTGATTCATGAGTGAGGGAGTGATAAAGTTGATGTAAGAGAGAAGTTAATCTTGTAATTTGCATATTGGCAATGAAATCTCTTATGAAAGTGAATGTAAACCCTTATTGGGTTGAACCACTATAAAACTTGGTGTCTTTTTCTTATATTTCAATTGTTGTAAGGCTCCACTTTTCATTTTTGTGAGACATTTCTTCACATTTTTGGTATTTTGCCCAATTTTGGGGTAAACATTTGGCGCCCACCGTGTGTCCCGAATTTCCAATCCATTTCTCGCTCTTTCACAAGGTAGAAGGCCTTGCATTGGAATTTTGAATCCACTCTGATCGTCTAAGTTCTCCAAGTTGCAGTACTTATCTCAAAAGCCATGGGAAAACCTGGTAGACCATTGAAGAAAGTTACAAGTAAAAGCCTCGAGGATGTCAATAACACCACTAACACAGAAGATACCCTGCCTACTAGTCAGTTTGAAGTCGGTGAAAGTTCTAAAGCTGGAACTGCCATAACAAGGAAGGAGTTGGATGAAGTGGCAGCAGGACCAACAAGTCGAATGCATATTGCGAATGAAGCCATGATGAAGAAGCTTGACACCATGTTCACCATGCAAGCCGCAACGGCCAAAGTTACCATGAGTGCAAGCCGTCTCAAAACTGCTAGAACCACTGGAACGGAAGATACTGGGTCTTCTTCCTCGAGTCCAAATAGAGGAAACTCTGTCCAGGAGATTGCAAACCCTATTCATAAGGAAATGAAACCACCTACTCATAACCACTCTGGAAAAGCAACTCCACAACAAGCGTTTGGTTCCACTAAAGGGGCACTTCCCCGTGCGGGAGGTCCAGGACCCCGGAATCTGAACCGTGACCGCTTGCGTAGGTAAGCATCCGGTAAAGAGGAAGGCGTCCACCCCATAGACCAACCCAATGAGGAGAAGCGAATATTTGGAATGGTACGTAAGATCATGAATGAGAGCCAGAAAAAGGTGGACGATGAAAAGGAATGGGGATTTGCTCCTACAAAGACCCCACTTACAGAAAGAATAAAGATGGTGCCATATCCAAATAAATTCAAACCCCCAGTTGTACAAGCCTACAATGGAACCGGCGATCCAAACGTGTTCCTATTCAGATACGATCAGCACATGGATGGGGCACGCGCCACTGATGAGCTCAAGTGTTTATACTTCCCTACCTACTTGGAGGGAGTACCCTCACTCTGGTTCACAAAAATCCCGCCAAAATCCGTGGATGACTTTACTACCTTGGCCAAACTGTTCAGACAGCAATTTAGGCTCCAAGCAACCAAGGTGCGTGATGTAATGGAATTGAACGAACTGGAACAAGGGCCAGGGGAGTCCATTAAAGCCTTCCTTTCTTGCTTTAATGCAGCCGCGGCTGAAGTCGGGAACTATGAGCCACGTTTGGCTTTGATGGCTCTAAAGGGAGGCATAAGTAAAAAGACCAAACTTGGACGGTGGATCAAGAAGAAGAAGCCTTCCACACTCGAAGAGCTATTCGATAAGGCAGAGGAGTATATAGGCGTGGATGAGGATCCGGCCTACACAATGGAAGTTACAGAAAATAAGGAGCCATCAGAAAAGAGGGATGTAAACGTGCAAGGAGGACAGAAAAACGCCGGAGGAAATCAAAAAAGGGGAATGAAGGGAAGGATGGCCGAAACAACAAAAAGCTTCATTTTTTCAAGAATTCCGAAATGACTCCTCTTAATGATACCATAGAGAACATTTATATGGCGACCAAAGATACTGAAGAGTACCCAGAGCCCGGGAAACTCAAAGTCATTGATAACGCAATAAAGTCCGGCAGGTTCTGCCGATTTCACAACCAGCCGGGCCATCGCACGAACGAATGTAGACATTTGAAAAGCTTAATCGAAGAACTGATAAGGAAAAACAGGCTTTAACAGTACACAAAGAACTCCCAGAATGCTTAGGGAACTCAAGACCAAGGAGCCTCTGTAGGACAACCTAAACAGAATGAAAACGCCTCAATTGCTGCTATACCAAGGATGATCATAAACACCATTTCAGGAGGCCCCTACCCGGATGGGAAAAGCTGGGGGGATATGGTGAAGTACGCTCAAGAGGTGAAGGACTTTTCGAAAAAAGCTGAACTCATGACTATAGATGAAGTTTTATCGACAAAAGTACCAAGAATCCTGCGAGATGACATCACATTTAAAGATGAAGATCCGGCTGGGATCATAACTCCTATAGAGGATCCAATGGTGATAACCGTTGGTCTGGGCCCAGCCATAGTAAGATGGGTGTTAGTCGATAGCGCAGCCTCAGCTAATATCCTTTTCTTTAGTGCATTCCATAGGATGAAGCTTTCCATGGGTGATGTAAAAGCCTGCCAGAACAAGGTCCATGGATTCGCCGGTCAAGTTGTTCAACCAATTGGTGTCATCAGTCTGTTGGTGGAGCTTGGGGAAGGAGAGCAGAAAACCACACGGATACAAGATTTTGTTATAATCGATAAACCCTCTGCTTACAACGCCTTCCTGGGAAGACCTACCCTTGCAGCATTCAGAGTAACTATGGCTCTATGGTGACTTCAATAAAATTCCCAACAGAAAACGGAGTTGGTACAATCATAGGTAATCAGCAAAGGAGTGTTATTTGATGGAGCTGGCAGGGGCAAGGAAGAAGGAATTGAAGAAGGGTGTAGAGCCGCCGCTCTGCATCCAAAGACCCCTCTTATAGCAACTAAAGCAAAAAACCCATACAAGTGAGTATAGTAGCGCTCGAAAAGCAATTGATCCACGGAAGAACAGTATGGGGGGAAATAGAGCAGCGCCGGCCGAAGATACTATCCCCATCCCGGTGTCCGATAAAGATCCTAACCGAGTCTTGAAGATAGGATCTCAGCTGGGCATGAAGCTACAGAAAGAATTAATTTTGTTCTTGAAAGAAAACCTAGATGTATTTGCTTGGGAACAATCAAATATGTGTGGGATCCCATCAAATGTAATTGTTCACAAGTTAAATGTAAATCAAAAATCGACTCCTGTAAAACAAAAAAGACGAATGCAGGGATTTGAGAGATCTGAGGCTTTAAAAGAAGAAGTAGATAGACTAATCAAGAATAATTTCATACGGGAAGCTACATATCCAGATTGGGTTTCTAACCCAGTTCTTGTTAAAAAGTCCAATGGAAAATGGAGAGTGTGCATAGACTACTCAGACCTTAATAAAGCATGCCCAAAAGACAACTTTCCTTTGCCTCGAATTGACCAACTAGTAGATGCTACAGCAGGTCATGGGTTATTATTTTTTATGGATGCATATTCCGGATATAATCAAATTATGATGCACAAACCAGACGAGGAGAACCACTAGTTTTATAACGGATAGAGGACTATACTTCTATAGAGTCATGCCGTTTGGGCCAAAAAACGCAAGGGCACCCCCTACGGAACTAACGCAAATGGTCAGTCCATGGCCATTCGCTGTCTGGGGTATAGATTTGATTGGGATGTTACAAACCGCAAAAGCAAATGTGAGATACGTCATAGTAGCTGTCGACTACTTTACCAAATGGGCTGAAGCAGAACCTTTAGCTACTATCACATCAAAGAAAGTGATCAATTTTGTCTTAAAAAACATCATTTGCAGGTTTGGAGTACCGCAGAAGATCATTACCGATAATGGAACCCAGTTCGAAAGCGATGAGTTCTTGGACTTCTGCGCTAAATATAAGATCAAAAAGAGTTTTACAGCGGTTGCCCATCCACAAGCAAACGAGCAAGTGGAAGCCATCAACAAAATACTAAAGTCAACCATCAAGAAGCGTCTTGAGAAAGCCAAACGCAACTGGGTTGATGAACTTCCCTTTGCATTATGGTCATACCGGACAACCCATAAAACTGCCACGGGCCACACCCCATTCTCACTTGCATTCGAATCAGAGGCTATGATCCCAGTGGAATTAGAAGTGCCAACTCACCGCAGAATCCACTTTAATCAGGGGGAGAATGAAAAGCTGCAGTTGGAGGCGCTAGATTTACTCGAGGAAAAACGAAAAGAAGTAGAGCTTAAAATAGCGGCCCATCAACGGAAAATAGCTAGATATTTCAATACAAAAGTCAAGCAAAGAACTTTTCAAATCGGAGACCTCGTCCTGAAGAGAATTATGACAGTAACCGGGGTATTTGGACCCAATTGGGAGGGACCATACATGATCAGCCAGAAGTTCGCAGATGGCACTTTCGAGATAAAAATGACAGATGGAATCGCACACCCTCGAGCATGGAATAACATTCACCTTCGTCGTTATTTTGTTTGAAATTTCTTTCACATATTTCGCATTATACATACATCATGAATTGTAAATACATCATGCGTTGTGATTATCGTGCAAAGTTTGTACAAATTAATGAAAGAAACTACTTTACCTGTCTAGAATCGTACATTTGCAAGCTTTTATATCAAGCTGATAACGTTGATCTTGATTACAGGCCTTTTTAAGTGGATAAAAGCACACTTTAAGCCAGACAAAGCTCGATTAATGCTACAGCGCACCTCTTGTCTAGGGAGCACAAATATCCTTGCATCTCGTGTCACATAGGGTATAAAATATGAGGCTATAAATGAGAGGTATCAAAAACCTTGAACTTAAACGACGTGACATCCAGGCTACGGACCAAGTTCTGAATTTCACCATAGGGGCATGCTCTTAATAACAAAGCTCAAAGTTCCAATTCTGACCAGCAACAATAAGAACTCAACAAGTAAACTAAAAATCAGCCCTCAAGAACAATGTAATAATGAACCCAAGACCTCCCCGAGGGGCACCCGGTTCATCGCCGACGCCATTAAGATATGGCCGGATAACGATACAAACACCAGGCTCTGAACCCAAGACCTCCTCGAGGGGCACCCGGTTTATCGCCGACGCCATTAAGAGATATGGCCGGATAGCGATACAAACACTGGGCTCTGAACCCAAGACCTCCCCGAGGGGCACCCGGTTCATCGCCGACGCCATTAAGATATGGCCGGATAGCGATATAAACACCGGGCTATGAACCCAAGACCTCCCCAAGGGGCACCCGGTTCATCGCCGACGCCATTAAGATATGACCGGATAGCAATACAAACACCGGGCTCTGAACCCAAGACCTCCCCGAGGGGCACCCGGTTCATCGCCGACGCCATTAAGATATGGCCGGATAGCGATATAAACACCGGGCTCTGAACCCAAGACCTCACCGAGAGGCACCCGGTTCATCGCCGATGCCATTAAGATATGGTCGGATAGCGATATAAACACCGGGATATGAACCCAAGACCTCCCCGAGGAACACCCGGTTCATCGCCGACGCCATTAAGATATGGCCGGATAGCGATATAAACACCGGGAAATGAACCCAAGACCTCCCTGAGGGGCACCCGGTTCATCGCCGACGCCATTAAGATATGGCCGGATAGCGATATAAACACCGGGCTATGAACCCAAGACCTCCCCAAGGGGCACCCGGTTCATCGCCGATGCCATTTACACATGGCTGGATAGCGATATAAACACAGGGTTTTCAAAGACCTCTTCGGAGGCATCCGCTCAGATGTTGGGTCTTCCAAATCCAGCTATTGATTCTGGGTCCTTCAAACCCAGTTACTGACGGACCCAAAGACCTCTTCGGAGGCATCCGACAAGTTCAACAAGTGTCTGAATTATTCAGATCCAACGAACAAAGGATCAAAGATCCTTTCAAGGACATCCGGTTATAAGCCGAATCTTCCAAATTTAGTTAATAATAGGACCAAAAACTTCCCTCAAAGTTATCTGATAAAAAACCACAAGTAATTTGCCCACTCAGTTACTAGAAACAACAGATTCCTTTATCAAGATATTAAAACCATGCCTAATTTTCAAAATATTAAAACCAATTGTGGTATGGGGGCATTACCATCGCATTAACGAAATTTAATGACGCTCCCTTAAACATACTACAATCCGGTCATAATTTCATGAAAACCTGGCATTAGGTCACTCCGACCAGCAAGACTGGATTTTCCGAAATAACTAAGATGAAATTAAAAGATCCTAATAAAACGGTTATCCACATGAAAGGGTTGTGAGCATCGTCTTAGTCAAGATCAGGAAAATCCAATGAAGTTGGCCTGTCATAACAAATAACTTGTAGTGCAGAATTTGTATTGTAAATATGAATCAAGCGTGAAATGCAAAGAATATAAAAGCATAGCGAAACTTAAAGCAAAATTTAAGGCATGAAAAGCAGGACACAATTTCCCGGCAAACATAGCAGAGCTATATCATAAAGTCACATGTCAAAGTGAAGAATATAGGACAACAGAGTGCATAAAGATCACAATTTCAAAAGTAATAAGCAGGGACCGGTGCCCGCATATACAACCGGACTGAATACAACACACAAAAGAAAGTAATTAACAACCAAGTTGAGCAACCACTAAGCATGATCATTTCTTCTTGTCACTTGATCTCAAAGCTGGCTTGTTAAGTAAAGGCGGAGGGGTCTCTTCCATGTTACTCTGATTCTCTTGGGAAGGAAAAACGGTAGCCTCCATCTCCTTCTTCTTCTTCCTCTTCTTCTTCGACAGTGAGGACTGGCAGACTTCTTTCCTTTCTCCTTGGTAGTAACCCGGGGACTCTCATCTGCAAGATCGTCACTAAGACCGTAATCAACAACATCCAAATCTGAGAAGGCACCGATCTTCGTATCCTGCGAACCAGGAGCTGAAATAAGCATGGGTGTGTTACTAGGAGGAGGGGGAGTAATGACAGAAGTAAGCGGAAAAGTTGTCAATGGTGAGTCAGCCCTAATAGCTTCTATTGTCATTGCATGGCCTATGGCAGGAGAAGACAGGGGTGAAATTAAATTCAAAGTATGGAAACATTGAGCATAATAAGCAAGGGACCCAGGTGAATCGAAAAGGGACTCTAAGCACAACAGGGTAAAGTTAGTTTCAATTTTACCTGTATCTAGAATATTCTCCGAGGGATCCCTACGCTCAATTCTCCAGTGATCGGGATTGTCGTCATCAGCCTCATCATTTTTGCCACACTCATTAGCAATATCCTCTGTATTAACATCTCCTTCAATGGTGACATTTTTATCTTTAGGAGCATCAACTGGGTTAGCTAATGTCCGTGAGCCAGAAGCTTCAAAGGCCGAGGGATATACAGGAAGGCTGACATCTGGTTGAGTGTGAACTTTCTCGCCAGAAGTACCAGTCCTTTCGCCCATTAGTTGTGCCTTTCCTTCTGCCAAAGCCTTTTTGGACCTGTCATCTAAGAGTTTGCTAATGAGCTCGTCCTCGCTACAATCATCACCATTAATCTCAAGCACTCGCTCCCAAACGAGTGCCAAAGTACGTGGAAAACTATCCTTTAGGTAATGCAAGCTCCCACGGCTCATGACACTGTATACATAAAAGCGGAACATATCATCATCAGCTTCGTCCATAGCTTGTTTGTGAGTCTCTTCTGCAATTATCTTGTCCTTCTCAAGAGATTCAACCTTGGCCATCAGTGTCTGGTTAGAAGCCTTCAGAGATATTACTTCCTTACGAAGATTAGTGGCATCCTCCCGGTATTGTTTGGAGAAATCCTTTTCTATAGCCAATTCGGCATCAACATTGCGCTTGGCAGCTATGGCATCTTTTTCTCTTTGTTTGGAAGCCTCGAGTTCTTCCCGAAGTTTTTTAATCTCGTTGTCTGATGCCTCTAACTCTGCGACTCTTTTATTAAGAACTGCGATAGTAGCATCACGGTCGTCTAAAACCTTCTCCCATTTGACTTTGTCATTCTCCAACTCGGCAATTTTTGTAAGATGAGAATTATGGCGCTTTTGGAAGTCATCACCAAGTTTTTCCCATCCACGCAACTTTTGATAAAAGATATCTCTTACGAAGTTCCATTTGGTCTCAAGTTGACTCTTAGCGGTGTTGAGCTGGGTGTGTGTTTGACTTATAACCGCATCCACTTCTTTAAGAAAATCATCTGTGTCGGTTATACTTACTCCACGATCAAAATAAAGCCCTTTCAAGTTCCAACCCGGGAGCTTTTCGGTAAGGGAGATGTTCGTCGAGCCAGGAGTTTGGCGAGGTTTATTAATGATCGAGTGGATCTCAGTTGAAGGACCAGGAGGGCCAGAGGATGAAGGGAGTCGGGGTTTAATAGGCAGCTTCTCCACTTGAGAATGCTTATAAGAACCGTCCCTTTCTCGTTTCCTTCCTCGTTCCCTTTCATCGGGAGTGTCTTCCCTTAGCCAACGGCGCCTTCTAGCCTCTTCCTCTTCTTCCTCGCGTATCTTTTTTCTTTGTTCCTCAGTCAAAACGAATTCTGATACGTGAAAAGACTGAGAAGAGGGCTTCGAAGGTGGAGGAGGATGGAGCAGTTCATGGTGATGAGATGATTACCGAGGTTCGGATTGTAGTAGGTACTTCGGATCAATAGCTTTGCTCTTCTTACTGAAGTCTGACCTGATTCCTGACGAGCGTTTCCCGTACATGTCTAAACCTGAAATAAGGCATGCATTAGCTTTCAATGCTTAAAACTACGCAGTATCTAAGAATGCTAAAGCAAGATAACAAAATAGGAAAATAATTGAAATACATAAGATGAATTTCTTTGAAAAATACTGCTGTTAACAGACCGGTCAGATCCTCCGAGTTTAAAGGAATTCCTAAAGATTTAGGATGCTTTTCCAACTCAGTTGAGGCTGCATCCCTAAGTCTGGTTTCTATGGTTTGAGAGTTGAGAGGCTGAGTAACCGAACCATCCTGACTAAGATATCTAGCACAATTGAGATCACTCAAATTGTCAAATGTACCTGCAGAATCTTCTTTAGCTGCATTTTCAGTAGGAGAAATTCCAGTTGTTGTCTCAGTATTTGGATCAGTTTCTAAAACAACTACGTCTTCACCATCATGTTCAATCCTGCACTCGAGATCAGAAGGATTCACTTCACTATCACCTTTTTTAGCCTGTTTGGAATCTAATTCTAGCTCAGGAGGCAGGAAAATGTTCTCTTTCTCGATTAACTCAACCGACATTATGGTGTCCTCGCCTCAATGATGGTTAGAGTCTTCATCCTTATCCAAAGCCTTCGATGGGGGCGACGTTTTTCCACTAGCAGACCCAGAACATCTTTTCAAGGAAGGGTCGACGGAAGGGTTCCGATCAGCTTGAGTTACACTCTTGTCGTCTGGATTTACTAAATCTGATTTCGTAGGGTTAGGTTTAGGAGTGGAAGGTCCAGCCTTACATAAAAATTTCCTTAAGGGATGGAGTAATTCGTGTTGGTGAAGTGTGCTATCTATAATTAAAAAAATTCTACTTCTCTTAGCCTCGTCAATAGCTTTTAGTGATTCATATGTGGTTTTAATAGAAGGGGGAGCTTTGCTGTCCTTAATCAAGGTAGGGAGTACTGCATTTCAAAAGGAAATGATGTAAGAACGTATAACCCAAAGGAAAGTAAAGTCAAGACCTCTGAATAAGATGTGCATACCTCCATCTGTCCATTGCCCTCGGAATGGCTCGGGGCATCTGACGAAGAAGAATTGGCTTAAAACCCTTAAACACTGTCCGGTAATTAGAGAATCAGCTTCCGGTTTCTGGCATCTTCAACGTGCATAATAGAGGGGGTTTCCTTCCTACTCTTGAAAGAACATAGGTACCGAAGGTCTTGGAAAGTAGGCTCTTGCTTTATCGTATCCATGAAAAGGACATAAAGGCCCAGCAGAACTGTATAACCATTAGGGTGGAGTTGAAAAGGAGCGAATCCTAGATGGTTTAAGATTCGCCCTAAAAAAGGATTAAACGGGGAAATAGCACCAGCTGCTAACATTTGTTTGCTTTCAGCAACGTATCCAACAAGGGGGTCATCAGCAAAAACGTCATCCTGGGGTAATATTGCATCTGTAAGAGGAATTCCGTATTGACCACACAACAGTTCGTATTGCTCCTGAGTAAGGGTAGTACTCTGTCTCTCTTGATCCCTAGCTTTAATCGGGAGAAGGTCCGAAGGAAGAGGGGCGAAAACTTGGCTAGAGGTAGTAGCTGTTTCGGTCTCGGAAACCTTGTTTATAGAAGGATCGGTTTGTGTCGTGGAGGTCTCTTTACTTTGAGAAAGGATTTGCTTTTCAATAGTCATTCTACACAAATATACTTGAATACATTTCAGTTTTCTAACGAAAAGATTCAAGGATTGGAGATGAGAAAACACATCAAAGAGTTAAAACAAAGATGACAAACACTAGAGCAAGGCGTGTGTGGACATTAGAGTTAAGTCGTTACGGCATGGGTTTCATGTCGATTCATGATATGAGATTCATGTCGGTTTGCGGCATGAGGTTCACATCGGTGCACGACGTAAGACTCACGTTGATTCACGACATGAAGCTCATGTCAATCCATGACTTGAAGCTCGTGTTCATCAACGACTTAGAACTCATGTCGATCTACGACTTGAAGCTCATGACGGTCCCATCATGGAATTCATATTAATCCATAGTCTAAAACCCATACTGGTCCACAGCTCGAGAATCATGTAATTCCTAGGCCAAAACTCATACTACTTTTGCGGGTTTGATGGATCACATGATTTCTACGGATTGGAATGTCATGACGACATGAGCATCATGTCATTCATGCGACTATGGATCTTAGGGATAATTCTAAATCACGCAAGAACTACACAAGTTCTATGGTTCATACATTTTAACAAGCATAGTGAGGATCAAGTTTTAAAAAAAACAATATGACATTTCACATCCATTGTACACAACCAATCCGTCACAAATAAGACCCAATCTTAATTCACAACATTTCAAGATTACAGAACCATTGAAACAGTTCATACAATTGCAGCTGAGTCGGAACCGAAAATAAATTCCCAAATTTTATACAAACCTAAGCATTCAAAGGATCAAAAAACAAGATCAGAACCTGAAACATAGGCAGAATCTCTCTTGGGTGACCGGTAATGGAGAAAGGCTTCGATCTTAGTGACGCAAATTATCGAGATGATTCAGATCACTTATGAGCAAAGACTTGATTGGGTTGGAATTCGGATTTGGCCGAAGTTGAAATCGACGGGGTTGAGGGATGCTCCGTTGATGCGCTGAAAGGAAGAGACAGTCCGCCATTAACAAGGAAGAAGCTTTAGATATGATTGAGAATGAAAGGGCGAACGACTTGGGAAATTATATACAGATGCGAGGGAAAATGGGCCGATCCAGATCAACTTAAGGTCCAGAACGACATAAGTTCCGGAGTGAAATGAAAAAGGGATAAGACGACTTACGGCATGGTTATATGAATGGACTGATTTAACCTTTATTCACTAAAATTGATATTGTCAATTGGTTTCGATGTGTTTATGTTATTTTTCATGCAAACAATTTTTGTTTCCATTGAGAATGAGCTAGATTGAAAAAAAATAAAGCTTTGATTTGAAATTTGGAAAAGATGAAGAGGTCTAACACTAAATCTAGGATTAGAGGAAGTTAGTCAGGCCATGAGAGTAGCTAGAAGATGTCCTCAAACTTCAGAAACGTCGTCTAAATGGAAAGAAAGAAGATGAAGAAAATGATGAAGGAGATGCAATATAGAATAATGACCTGACAACAATAAATGTTGAATGGGTTTTTTAAGTGATAGGGCAACAAAGAATAACTGAAGTAGTTGGAATTCATAATCGAAGACCATAACCAATGAAGGAGCATTCTGGAGTAAGAAGAGAAAACTAGGACAGTTCCCTCAAGGCTAATGATAACCCCAAACTTGTAAGTAACGATTGGAATTTACTAGGGGACAGTGTTGGAATGGACTTAGGACATGATGGGAGATAAAGAGAATGGACAATGTATATGCCAAGCATATGTATAATAATTTGAACATTATAATGTTTATAGCCCCTGATTTTGTCTGTGGGACCTGAGATTCACATATTGTCGCTTGTGATTACTGGGTAGTATAGCAGGTTCAAAATAGAACTATGTAATGAAATTTTTAGGTCCCATGCAAATCGCAAACTTGTGAACTTTTGTACAAATATTCCCAATCTGTTTACAGTTTAATGGTTACATTAATAAAACATCATTTTTGTTTCCTTTTAAGCATTATAAAATGATGTAACACAACAAACTCTAACATGGAAGTCAAATGTGACATCAAATTTACATGATTTCTTCTACTTCATAAGCAAGCAATAAAACAAATTACTGGGTTAGGGAATAAAAAATGTGACAAAAGTGTGTATTCGTAATGAATTGTAGTTTATACGTTAAAATATCTTATAATTAAAGATCCATCCATCATTTATATAGTAATTTAAATTAAATAATATTAGGATAAGAAAGAATGTTCTTTGTAAGAAAAAAATGCAAGTTGGGCATTAATAAATATAGTATTACAATCACCCGAACATGGTTGATTTGAGAGATAAAATAGGACCTAGTATGTCTATCTTAGTCATGGTAGAAGCATGCTATCAAATTCTATACCATGATTCAATCAATTACAGTATGAATTATACAATAAATGAGAGAATTCATTTACTGTAACAACATAAATGAGAGAAATACTTCTAATTTCAAATTATGGCGAAATGTATAACGAGAAGAACAATACTATAGTTCATCTAATAAGATTTATTTGACATATAAAGGTGTTAGGTGCATCAAAGAAGGTGATGGGATGGTGTTTTCCACTATATCTAACAAATCTAGTAGCAGTGTGATTCGGACTGTTATAGAAATGAGCCTATTAGTATGCAGACTGAGTTAGTAAGTTCATAAGGTAATTCAAATTTCGTTTAGCCAGACCAAAGAATGTGATGACATTATCAAGCGTGAAGTAAAGGGTCGAAGATACCTTGAGAAGTTACTTGATTACGTTTAAAAAGGAAAACTGTTATATTTAACAAGTTGGATTCATCGATGATATTGTCAGACAATTTATGGAGTTGCAAGTAAGACTGACAATAAAATTACATTAGAAAGGAGCCCACCAATGGATATTATGGAGTTTGATAGCATCGATTAGGGGTTACTTCAAGCTACACCCACAATATCACACACAAGACAATCAATCAACACACCATTCAAATAAAAAAGATAGGATGAAAGTAAAATAGCAAGGCACAAGATTTTATACGTGGAAAACCTCTTCGATGTGAAGAGTAAAAACCACGAGACCTCTTAAGGAGTCTACCCTCTTCTCTTATTGATAAACCAAAAAGGGAAAACAACCACAAAATGTTTACAAAGATTCACTTCTAATCACCGAAATCCAAAAACAATAAGAGATGAAAAAGGTGTAAGAGAACACCCTATGTGTGCACTTCAGGCCAGCGGTGAATCGAGCAAGAATAAAGCTCAATCTTAAAGACCAAAACACCTTGAAGAAGATGATAAATGACCAAAAACTGCTGCTGCCTTATGTGACCAGATCTGGTTATATTAACCCTTTTTCTTTTAATGTGCATACCAAAAATGTGAGTAATCTCCCAAATGTCTTTCTTGAAAAGAAAAGATATTGTTGCACAAAAGGCATGTTTTCACAACAAATATGGGAAAAAGACAAAACCAATAAATCTCACCCACAAATTAAGCATGGCCTGCATAAAAAGATATTCCAAATATTCCTGCATAAAATTATGCCAAATATGCCTGCATAAAATTATGCCAAATATGGGTTGGAATACCCAACAATCTCCCCCTCCGGCCCAACTTGGGGAAGATGTGCATGCTTCAATCATCATTTGAAACTCATTCCCACAAGCTTGCTACAAACATCAAGCTTGTTTCCTGGAACCACTTTAGTTAACATATCTGCACCATTCTTGTTTGTATGAATTTTCTTTAACTTGAGCATATTTTCTTCAATCACATTTCTTAACCAATGATACCGAACATCAATATGCTTAGTGTGTGCATGATACATGGAATTCTTGCTCAAATCCATAGCACTCTAACTGTCACAGAATACTATATACTCTTCTTGTTGCAAACCCAACTCTTGAAGGAACCTTTTCAACCAAAGCATCTCTTTACTTGCTTCCACAACTGCTATATACTCTGCCTCGGTTGTTGATAAAGCCCACACACTTTTGTAACTTGGATTGCTAAGAAATGGCTCCCCCTGAAAATGTGAACACATAACCTGAGGTAGATTTTCTACTATCAATATCACCAGCCATGTCTGCATCTGTATACCCTTCAAGAACATGTTTTCTACCTCCAATACATAAGCAAAATCTAGAAGTACCACGCAAATATCTGAAAATCCACTTTACTGCATCCCAGTGAACTTTACCAGGATTGGATAAGTATCTACTCACCAAACCAACAGAATGTGCAATATCTGGCCTAGTGCACACCATAGCATACATCAATGAACCAACTGCATATGAATAAGGAATAGAAGACATACTTGCTTTTTCCTTCTCCGTTGTTGGACAATCCCTCTTACTTAGCTTAACATGAGATGCGAGTGGTGTACAAACCGGCTTAGCACGCTTCATATTGAACCTTTCAAGCACACTTTCAATATATTTTTCTTGAGATAGCCACAACTTCCTAGCTTTTCTGTCACGAACAATCTCCATGCCTAAGATTTGCTTTGCAGGACCCATGTCCTTCATGTCAAATGACTTGGACAAATCTTTCTTCAAGTTGCTAATCAATTCTAAGTTTTGTCCAACTACCAACATGTCATCTACATATAAAAGAAGAATAATGAAGATATCGCCAGGAAACTTTCTAAAATACACACAAGAATCTGCAACAGTCCTCTTGTAACCATTGCTTGTCATAAATGAATCAAATTTGTGATACCACTGCCTTGGTGCTTGCTTAAGTCCATAAAGACTCTTCTTTAACTTGCAAACAAGTTTTTCTTTTCCCTTTTCTTCAAATCCTTCAGGTTGTTCCATGTAGATTTCTTCCTGCAAATCACCATGTAAAAATGTGGTTTTTACATCAAGTTGTTCCAATTCAAGGTCACAACTTGCTGCTAAACCCAAAATGGTTCTGATAGAAGTCATCTTGACAACTGGTGAAAAAATCTCATCAAAATAAATTCCCTTTTTCTGATTGCATCCTTTGACTACCAATCTAGCTTTGCGCTTTACTATCTTCTCACCATCTTTCTTGTTCTTGAAAACCCATTTGTTTTTCAAAACTTTCTTGCCTTTTGGAAGTTTCACTAGCTCAAAAGTATGATTCTTCATCAAAGAATCCATCTCCTCTTTCTTATCCTCAAGCCAAAGATTCTTGTCTCGACTAGACAACACTTCTTGGAAGCTCTCGGGCTCACCATCAGCTGCAACTAAGATATAATCTATGCTTGGATATCTTGTAGATGGTTTATGTTCTTTGGTTGACCTTCTAACTTGAGCATCATCCACTTGTGGGGCAATTTGCTCCTCCTGCTCATAAGCCACTTCTCCATTTGGTTGAGCTTCATCATGAACATCATCAAAATGTGCACCATCAAGCTGTGCATCATCAACACCTTCATGTGTTGCATCAAGATCAACCTGTATTGGCTGTTCAACAAAACCATGAGTAGGGGACAAAGAAACATCAGTATTATCAATAAAAAAATCTGAGCTAGTATGATACCTTGCACTCAAAAGTTCTGCACCTTTTTCATGCTCAAAGAACACTACATCTCTGCTTCTTACTACCTTTCCTTTTTCTGGATCATATAGCCTGAACCCATACTCTTCATCACCATAGCCAACAAAAACACATGGATTAGTCTTGGAATCTAGCTTTGATCTTTGGTCTTTTAGCACATGCATGTATACCTTGCATCCAAATACTCTAAGATGTGTATATACAAGATCACATCCCTTCCATGCTCTCTCTGGAATGTCAAGCCCCAATGGAATAGGGAGAACGGTTGATCAGATAAACTGCTGTATTCACTGCTTCAGTCCAAAATGACTTTGGTAGATCGTACATCTTCAACATGCATCGTACCTTCTCCACAATGGTTCTATTCATCCTCTCAGCTACACCATTGTGTTGGGGAGTGCCTGGAACTGTCTTCACATGTCGAATACCATATTGCGCACAATAATTCTTGAACTCATGTGAAGTAAACTATCCACCATTGTCTGAACGAAGGCACTTCAACTTGCTTTCTGTCTCCCTTTCCACCATAACATGAAACTTCTGAAAAGTTTCAAACACTTGGCTTTTAGTCTTCAAAATGTAAATCCATGTCTTTCTAGTAGCATCATCAATAAAAGTGACAAAATATTTGTTGCCACCATTGGATTCAACCTCAATAGGACCACATACATTCGAATGTACAAGCTCCAACTTAGCATGCTTTCTTGTAGACTTTCTAGCAAAAGAAGCTCTATGTTGTTTTACTGCTAAGCAATGATCACAAGGGTTAAGAGAAATTGTAGTATTGACAGGAATAAGAGATTTACCTGCTAAACATTTCAAACCCTTTTCACTCATGTGTCCCAATCTTCGATGCCACAAATTAGGAGAATATTTTTCTTCCACTGCATTGAGCTCACCAAAACATACAGTCAAATATGTCTTGTACAAAGAACAACACAACTCGCCTCTTGCAATTGTCATGGATCCCTTGGATAATTTCCACTTGCCACTCTCAAATGTGTGATGAAAGCCTTCTTGATCAAGAATATGAGCTGAAAGCAAATTAAGACGCAAATCCGGAATACGGCGTACACCTTTCAATGTAAGCATGCATCCAACATTAGTCTTCACATGAATATCACCAATCCCAACTATGCTTGCTGAACACTGGTTACCCATTTTGACACTGCCAAAATCACCTGCTTGATAATTCAAAAAATACTCTCTCTTAGGAACACAATGATATGAAGCACCTGTATCAACCAGCCACTCAGAATCTGTACTGCTAACATGATGACATTCACTAGTTGCGCAAATTAAAGTGACATCATCATCACTTTTAGAGGCTACTGCTGCAACATTTTTATCATCGCCTTCTTTCTGAAAATCATTCTTCTTCCCATGTTCTCTTTTCCAACGAAAGCAATACTTTTTAATATGGTCAGGCTTCTTGCAATAGTTGCATATGAAGTGATTCTTTCCATCACTAGACTTGGATCTTCCTCTTGAGTTATCACGGCCTTTGGGTCCTTTACTCTTGCTTCTTCCTCTATTCTCCACAACAAGAGCTTGTGAATTGTCAACTCCAATCTCCTTTCTTCTAATTTCTTTATTAAACATGCTTTCTTTGATCACATCCAAAGATAGCACACCATCTGGAGCTGAATTACTAATGGTCACAACTAAAGTTTCCCAACTATCTGGCAAAGAACTAATAAGAACAAAGCTTGCAATTCATCACCAAAAATGATCTTCATAGTTGTCAACTTGTTAATAATGTCTTGGAAATCACTAAGATGCTCAGAAACTGACTTTCCACCTTTCAACTTTAGATTAACAAGCCTTTTAATCAATGAAGCTTTGTTATGGGCGGTTTTCCTCTCATATAAACCTTCTAATTTCTTCCAAAAATCATATGGATCGGTCTCTTGTGACACATGGTTAAAAATGCTAATGTCAACCTATTGTCTAATGGTTCCTAAAGTTTTCCTTTTCAACTTTATCCATTCATTCTCTTCCATTTTATCGGGTTTAGAAGGTTTAGAGATAATACCACTTGAACTAGTGACGGTTTCAATTGGGTCATGTAAATCCTTGCAATATAACAAGTCTTCCATCATAGGTCTCCAAATAGAATAGTTGGTTGATGTCAACTTAATCATTGAGCTATGACTGCTCGACTCCATAGTGTGATAAATAACCTACCTCAAGCTCTGATACCAACTTGATAGGATCGATTAGGGGTTACCTCAAGCTACACCCACAATATCACACACAAGACAATCAATCAACACACCATTCAAATAAAAAAGATACGATGAAAGTAAAATAGCAAGATACAAGATTTTATACATGGAAAACCTCTTCGATGTGAAGAGTAAAAACCACGAGACCTCTTAAGGAGTCTACCCTCTTCTCTTATTGATAAACCAAAAAGGGAAAACAGCCCCAAAATGTTTACAAAAGATTCGCTTCTAATCACCGGAATCCAAAAACAATAAGAGATGAAAAAGGTGTATGAGAACACCCTATGTGTGCACTTCAGGCTAGCGGTGAATCGAGCAAGAATAAAACTCAATCTTAAAGACCAAAACACCTTGAAGAAGATGATAAATGACCAAAAACTGTTGCTGCCTTATGTGACCAGATCTGGTTATATTAACCCTTTTTCTTTTAATGTGCATACCAAAAATGTGAGTAATATCCCAAATGTCTTTCTTGAAACGAAAAGATATTGTTGCACAAAAGGCATGCTTGCACAACAAATCTGGAAAAAAAGACAAAACCAATAAATCTCACCCACAAATTAAGCATGGCCTGCATAAAAAGATATGCCAAATATGCCTGCATAAAATTATGCCAAGTATGGGCTGGAATACCCAACAGAGTTTTACCATAAAGCTGAGAGATATTTGCATCAGGAAGACGTAAAGACTCAAAATGTTGAGATTAACGTTGTGGAAGATGAAGAATCCTCCAAAGTAGGACATAAAAGAGAAGGGAAGTAAAGAGATGATGGCAACATCAGAGAACCAAAATAGCAAAGGAGGGTTCCAAAGTTCTCTTCCTAAACTGATTTAATCGAGATCCTAAAAAGGATATATCTCGATTCTAGGGGTGGATCCCTCCTGAAATCCATCTAGGGGAGAACTAAATGATCAGGAAACAAGGCTTGAAGAGTTTTGTATTTCCATAAGTTGGACGAATATGAAACGAATAAGTGTCAATGTCTTCATAACATGATAGAATAATTGTTTTGAAGTAATCAGCTGCAATAATATCCTTAAGAAACCAAACTGCAATGGTGCGCCTTAAGCAGCCACCACACATAGCAAACGCATTAAGGAAAAACCAAGGACCTGGTTCGAGACTTGTAATCTCATGATAGGGACAGACAGAAGACAAACATGTTTCCCATACTTCGATTTTTATTTTGAATTATTAGGATAATAATAATCTTGGACCACTTACACATGTACGAGATGTTGATAGATCTCCAATCATGCTCTAAGGTGGATGTCTAAAATGAATAAATAAGATAATAATAACTTCAAACCGTTTATACATGTTCGAATTCTCGATCGGTCTCTAGGAATGCTTTAAGTCGGATGTCTAAGATGAATAATTAGGATTTTTATTTATTTTTTGCTTCGATTTGAATAACTGATTTTTGAAAAAAAAAATCTCTTAAACGTGATGATTGACATTGATCATGGTTGTCCTACTCGAAGATGCAAGGCGATGATCACAAGGTATAAAGTCCCTCATCGAAATGCGAGTGGATAGGCTTTGTAAAAAAATTAAATCCCATCATCAAAGATTAGGAACACGGACTTGCTTCAATATTGTACCCCCTTGTCAAAGAGCAAGTGAGCGCAGCAATGTTTCGAAGAGATCAATAGTAAATCCCCTTAGCAAAGAGTGAGCGAATGGACTTGCTTGAACGTTGAGTCCGTTTTTCGGATAGCAAGTGAACTCGGCATGGAACTAAAAAGATCAAAACCTATATTGAAAGATAAATGATCAAAAGAGGTCGTACCCTAGGTTGAATGAAAAACGTTCCAAAGAGATCGAACCTCAGATTGAAAGACAGACAATCTAGAGAGCTCGAAGCTCGGATTGGAAGTCATACAATCTGAAGAGATCAGAGTTGTATGATGAAACTGTCTAACGACATTGAACCTCGAAGTGGATGTGGATTTGGTAAAGGAATTTGAATACCTCTTACTTAAGCAAATGGATAAGTCCCAAGTGAACTAGGGATGATTTTATTATGTAGTATGATACCTCCAGTTAAAGACAGACTGATCAAGATTCGTTGTTGGCACTTGCGCAAGGGTTGGAGTCCTTAGCTACAACGGGCCTACAAGTAACGACCTTTGGTTCGCTGAAGAATCCGAAGGAACTGGACAATTCACCAAGGACAAAATTAATGAATAGACAGAAAGCTCAACTATCGAAAGATACTGTTGGGACTTGTTGTTGAGAAAATCACACCAAACATTCATAAGACTACTTTGATAGGCAAATTCTAATCAGTTTTTTTAACAAAGGAGATTTCAATTGGAATTAGAAGGCCAAAAGAAAAGACGAAAAAAATCACGAGCTTGAAAACATGCTTAAAAGAGAAAGAATCGCACTTAAAAAGTTTTAGAAAAAACTAAACTATATGGAGCACTCGATACCAAGAGGTTTTTCTTCCACCGGAGACCTCCAGTCTCATTATATTTTATGTCCTCTATCAATCGTGGTAAAGTGATGTTCTTGTAGAATACACAAACAACTCTAGGGATTTCTAAGTAGAAAGCAAAGAAAGAAGGAAATTATAAGTGATATCAAGTGAACCATAAAAAAGAAATCAATCTTCATGAAAAATTGTTTGAAGAACATCGAATCAAATATAAAAAGGCAAGTAGAAAGATTTTCACTTGAAAAAATCTACTTGATCTCAAGATGTTTTTATTAGAGATTAAGCCAACACGTTGTCTCCTGTACACGTGGGCTTGCACTTGGACGTTTTTCTACATAAACCACTGGCTTCATTGACCAACTTCTCTATAAATACTAGCCAAATAACAACTAAAAGGGGATTCCAACTCGGCTTTTGGTTTACTTCTACCTTCTTCTCCAGCTACTCTATATGCTCCATTATAAATATGATATCCACTTGGTTATGGTTAAATTTGATAGAATTAATTGTAATTCGGAGAGAAAATAACTAATTACAAAGACTTAAGTGGTCATAAGATAGAGAATTTGTCGAACCACTATAAAATTATGTCATCTCATTAGTGTTTTACTTTTATTTTATAAGAACTAGTTTTTTCAGTCGATTTCAAATTGTTTCTACCATTTCTCACACACACACAAAATTCTATATTTATATATAATTCTTGATTTAGATATAGTATAATGTAACACCCCGCATTTTTTTTCAATATAAATAAAAAATTAAAATAAAATATATGAAAATATTCTTAGATAGGTAAATAATGGTGATGCATAAGAAGAATTAATTAATACATGGAGGAGAAGAAAAATTAGTTCGATAACGGTAAGTGTAACGGAAAAGATAGTAAAATAAGGATAATAAATTTAAGAATCAGGAATTAGGTGAAATGGAAATCACCATTGCGTTCCTCTCGAAATTCTACATGAAATAGAGTCCAAGTTTTCGAAAATCGGAGTCCGTATGACCAAGATATGGCCAAAACAAGATTCAGCATACTTTCAGGCAGACTGACCCCAGGTCGACTGTAGTGTCGACTGCATAGTCGACCTGCCCCCCCCCCCCCCCCAGGTCGACTGTAGTGTCGACCTCCCCCTGTACAGGTCGAGCTGGTCGGCCTGGTGTGGCCCAGAACCCATTTTTGAGGCCCGGGATGAGTTTTGATGGGCCGGATTGACTCTAGAGATGATCTAAGGGCCTAAATGAGTTCCTACATCTATAAATACAACCTAAGGCCTAACCCTAATTCACTACAACATGTCTAGCCACCATTATACTGCTAAAATCCCTCTTGGTCATGGTCGCCGTCTCTAATCTTCTTCTTAAGCTTTCATACGCAATCCAATGCAAAGATGAAGACTTCTACAACAATTCAAGGAGATGAATCAACAACTCTACAACGTTTCAACATCGATTTCAGTTCCTAAATTCGCTAGCCATGCTATGTAAGTTCTAGTTACTTTTTAGATTAAAATACTTAATTTTAATATGGCTATGGAATAAAGTGTAATTGGATATAAGCATGTTTATCAATTCAGATCTATTCCTGTTTACCTTTGAACCTTGAGTTTTGAGAGTTGTTCATCTCCATTCTTATGTCTAGTTCATGCTCTATTCAGCCGTTGTAAATCAGTTTCTTGGATTCATGTTGATATTATTATCAAGATCTAATCTTTATGCCTATCATGATGATTTATGTTGTTTTCTCTCTGATCTTGTTCTATTGCAAAATTCTACCTTTCCCCTATTTATTTTCTTTTGATGAACCAAGATCAATTTCAGATCTAGGCCTAAACCAAGATTTTGCGTACAATTGAATACGGGGAAAAGTATGGGAATATTACCTATTTGGATATATGTGATTGGTGGAATTGATGGCATAACATGAAAATTGGATATATGGGTATTATTGCCATTAATATGAAATTTGATTATTGGGGTATCGCCATAAAAATGGTAATTGCAAGAATTGGGATTGGCATATGTAATTTGGCTAGAACTTGATAGGTGTAAATTGGCATAAATTTGGCATACATATAAAATGGCATGAACTGAACATATGTAGATTTGGTATGATTTGGGCATATGTAAAACTGATATGTAATCTAGAACTTGGGCATATGTTAATTATGTGAGATTTGTAGTCGAAACACATATGATAATTTATGTCTTGGAAAAGGGGCTAATATGAACACGCCTAAGTGGGTTTTGGGTAGTTGGAATGCAATAGCCTTAAAGGAGGGATAAATATAAATTGAGATAAGTTGCCATAAGTTGCCTTTAATGGCATAAGATAAATTGTGGTAAAATTGGTATGATTTTGCATACCATTAATTGATGAACATAATTGAGTCAATTATGGACATCGTTAAATTAGGAATTAATTAATAATTTGAATAGGGAAATTATTAAGACTGGGGTAAATGATTATAAGAGATAATCAATGCTCAGGACACGAGGTTGGACTCATTTGTGACGTAAAACTGCCCGGACCCGCCCGACGAACCCAGTAGTCACAAATGGTAGCCCAATGTGAGAGGTCCTAGGCCCAAATTAAAAGCGTAACAGTTGTAAAGACACGAGGTTAGACTCTTTTATGGTGTAAGACTGCCCGGACCTGCCCGGCAAATCCAGCTGCCATAAATGTCAGTCTAATGTGAGAGGTCTTTATAGGGTTACGACCTTAATGAATTAAGAAATACTTAACCAGATAAACATATGGTGGGACATGGGGGTTAAGTGGGTGACATGTGGGTGACATATGGAAATACGAATAGTAATACTTAACCAACATAACATGGTAATTAGACCAGTGGGTAGGGTTAAGTAAACTAAGAACACTTAACCAATATGGTATGAGTGGGTGGGTTAAGTAATATGATTAGGCTAATGACACTTAACCAATATGGTATGAATGGGTGGGCTAAGTAATATGATTAGGCGAATGACACTTAACTGTTATGACATGAATGGTTGAGTTAAGTAAATCTAAATTGATGCCTAAGTGGGAATGATAACTTATGGAATAAAGTAAGTTAGGCGGAACAATAGATAAGATGAGATAACTTATGTAATAAGGAAAGATGTGCTTCATTGTAGATTAAGCAATATGTAAAGAAAAGAATGAATTTACAATTGAAGGCGACATAAGTCATATTATAAAAAGGAACAAAACATTGGTTAGGTTGGATAATCCTCTGAGTATCAATCTGATATTGATTCCGGTCTTCGGGGTTGGTATTTAGGGAATTATTCTCTCTCTCCAGTGTGTTTGTAAGTTAAGGGGTACTTGGTTGTAAAGATTGAATAAGAACATGTTATTGTACAATAACGGGGGGTTAATGTATGAATCATAGGAATAACATGTTGTGGGCTTATTAATGGACTTAATATAGTGCAAGTTAAGAATTGAATTAATAAGCAAAGTTGAAGGTTGGTATGAATGGAAATAACCAAGTTAAATGATAAGACTGATGAGGTAGCACAAGTGCATAATTAATGGATAGACATAGGGTCTAATGGCAGATAAAGCCAAGACGCTTGGTTAAACCCAGACGTGTAACGACCCGGAAAATCTGAACCAATTTAAAAATTTTAAATTGGCTAAAATAATGGATTTTAAATATTTAAAATAAATATTTTAAATAATGGCGATGAAAACTAAGTTTGAATCGACATTTGAAAACGAATATAATTAATTATAATTATATATAGAATTGAAAATGGCGCGGTAGTTCAATAATTCGATTTCAAACTTCAATTGAATATACCGGATGCAAAACAATCCGGATTTTAGCGAAACCAAAAATAATGGAATCTAATTGATAATATCTTTCCAACGAATCCGACCAATCGAAATTTGATAACGGGAATCAAAAGATATGTCCAGTTGAAAATTCTGAATAGTCGATATGGAATTCAGGCCCTTAAAAATGGACATTTTGCAAATGACCTCGGATTTCGACGAAACCACTTTTGTTGGATCCGTGATGTGAAGTTATTGCTAGGTTTCAAATTTCATAATTTTTCGAATCAATATGTGAGCGTGGCAAAAGAAAACACGTTTGACCAGTTTCAGTTGATTTTAATCGACTGGAAATTGGCCATTTTTCCAACGGTCTCAGAATTCGACGAAACTAGTTTTGTTAGGACCGTATCGTCAATACGAAGCTAGAAAATATTTTTCCGGAATTTTTCTAGTTAGTATGTGGCCCCGGTAATTTGAAATGTACGTTTAAAATTCAATATAGTGATTTAAATGAAAATTCAACGGAAACTGATTGTAACAATCAAATCGGCTTGTGATACATATCCCATTGTGTTCGGAATGGGGGTAAAACGCTATGGACGACAGGCGGTGGGCCTCGTTTCGAGGTCGTATGTAAAAGTCAACCTTTTTGCAAAATTAAATAATTAAATAATAAAATAATAAAAATAATTTTTAATTTCCCTCCTTTATATCCTTTCTGGCCCCCCCCCCCCCCTTCAAAATGAAATCGCTCAGGAAAAAAAAAACCTAAAAACTATCGACCGCCCCCCCCCTCAAGCGAACGCCGCCGACGAAGACATCGCCGCCGCCCCCCCTCCGTCCAGCCTCCTCCTCCCATTGGCGAAACCCTCGAACCCCTCGCGACGCATACGCCCCCGTCGAATCAAATCGAGAAGCCCCCCTGAAGCCTCGACGCCACCACCACCGAAGACCACCGCCCCGCCGCCGACGCCATCTTCTTCCCCCCCCCCCCCCTTCGCAGCTAATCGGTGAGTATTTTATTTATTTTTATTTTTTTTATTCTGTAAATTCTGATTTTAAAAATAATTTAAAAACTGATTTTGTTTTAAAGGGAAAACTGGTTTTAAAAAAAATAAAAAGCTATAAAAACTAATTTTGTTTTAAAGATTTAAAACTGATTTTTAAAAGAAGTTAAAAACTGATTTTTATAAAGGATTAAAACAGATTTTTGAAAGGCTTTAAAACTGATTTTTTTTAAGAGTTTAAAACTGATTTGATTTTAAAACTTTAAAAGGAAAAAGGTTTAAACTTTAAAAAGAAAAAGATTTGAACTTTTAAAGGAAAAAGATTTGAACTTTGAATAGAAAAAGATTTGAACTTTTAAAAGAAAAAGATTTGAACTTTGAATAGAAAAAGATTTGAACTTGGAAAAAAAATAAAGATCATATTTTCAAAATAGAAAAGGCGGAATTTTTATTAAGTAAAAGAAGTAAAAGATGATTTTTTTTATATTTTTAAAGCAATAAAAATATAATTTTTACATCATAGAAATATTAAAAATATAATCTTTATATATTGAATAGCGAAGTCAAAATTCGACTTTTATATATTGAATAACATAGTAAAAATTCGATTTTTACATATGTAGAGAATACGGGCAACGAAGCGACAAAAGGCGAGATTGGCGAAGATTTCTCTAAAGGAAGAATCGTAGTATTGGATAGCTATTGGTGAGATTTCTGATTTAAAAATATATATATATGTGTGAAATAAAAGTGAATTGCTATATATAAATATATATATATATATATACGCCCCTCGTCCACAAACCATGGACGATATTTATTGGTTGAAATTGTTGTGAAAATTGATTGATAGCGAATGATTGTTTGGGATTGTTTGTGATTGATATTGGTTGATTGCGGTTGAAAAATACCCGTTTGTGGTTGAGAAATATTTAGTTGAAACCACATAGGATTAGTTTGTGGAAATGAAATAAATATATACATGCCGCCCGCGTGCGAACTAGATGCATGATCCCCATTGTCAAAAACCGCGAGGTTTTAAGGTAGAGCGAGGAGCCGTACTAGGGACGGTCCCGGTTTTAACTACCCTGCCGTTATGCTGCTGAAATTTTGAATAATATTCGTGTGTTTGAATTATTTTCATTTGCTTAAACTATATTTATTCATTGAATAGAAAACATTCATGTGTTGAATTGATATTCATTCGTTGATTAGAAATTCATGTGTTGAATGGTATTCATATTTTGAAATAAATTGTTTGATAATAAAAATCACATTTTTTATCTATATATAAAAACTATAGAAAACATTCATGTGTTGAATTGATATTCATTCGTTGATTAGAAATTCATGTGTTGAATGGTATTCATATTTTGAAATAAATTGTTTGATAATAAAAATCACATCTTTATCTATATATAGAAACTATAGAAAACATTCATGTGTTGAATTGATATTCATTCGTTGATTAGAAATTCATGTGTTGAATGGTATTCATATTTTGAAATAAATCGTTTGATAATAAAATCACCTTTTATCGACTATATGAACTGTGTAAAATAACCTCGTTTTAAAAGAAATTGTTTTATGATAAAAATCCCATTTTTATCACCAACTTGAACTATATAGAAAAATAGTGTTTTGAAATGAATTGTTTTACAATAAAAATCACATTTTTATTGTATGCATAAATCGTTGAAATGTGAAGTGTTAAAAATAGCCACTTGTTCAAAATAAACATATATGAGTTGAAATATTCATTAATTAGCTAATGAAATGATTTGCACCTATTTATGTAACATTAGAATGAATGGTGTTTTTTAAACCAAATAGAAATCAAATATGAAATTGAATAGAAAATGATAAATGATAAGAACTGTATATATATGTACATGCATATTCATTGAACAGGTTATAGCAAAGGGGCTAGAGAAGAGGAATAAAATTTTGTGCCCGACAAATAGGTACACATTTACTGCTTTGTTTGGGTGATGATTTTATGAGCCTGTTGGCTAGCCGCTTGGCTTTTTCTTTTTCTTTTTGAGATTAGAAGGACCGGGAACGCTATTTGCGATTTCCCGATGCTCCCGGTGCAGGGGAGGTTATGGCGAAATTTTCCAAAATTTTAAGGTGTTAGAAAAATATTTGAAGTGAAAACGATATTGAAATCATTGAATGAACTATATTTATATAAATATATAAATATAAATAAAATTAAAACGAAACGAAGCCGTGCAGTTCGTATTTTGAAACCGTGATTTCAAACGACTGGTGCGGGGAATTCGACCATTGGATTTTCCCGAAACCTCAACCGTCGGGTTCGCCTTGGAAAAATCTTTCCAACGGCACCAACCTTGTAAAAATCCAACGGTTGGATTGTCTGGAATGTTTAATTCAAATCTGAAGAAAAACAGCGCCAGAAACGATTATATATTTATATATATATAAATATAAATATAATTATTTTTAATCGAATAACGACGCTGCAGTTCGTATTTTGAAATCGAAACTTCAAACGATTGTACCGGGAGATCCGACCGTCGGAATTTCCCGAAACTGGAACCGTTGGATTCGTTTTGAAAAGACCTTTCTAATGATGTAAATTCTATGAGGATCCAACGGTTAGATTTTCAGATATGTGTAAATCAAATCTGAAGAAAAACAGCGCCACGGCCGCTTTATGGCCCGAAGCGTCGTTTTGAATAAAATAGCTATTTTAAAATAAATAAAAATAGCGATAAATAGTTATAAAATATCATAAGCGATATGGAATGGAAATAAACTGAATTTGCTTGATTTATGTGGCTTTTGATGGTTGAATGTGTTTGGTGTGAAAATTACATTAAAGAACATAATTGGTGTTGTCGAATAATTTAACCATTGAAATAAATCGATTTGAAATTCTAAATATACGTGAATTATTTGAAAAGGCCGAGTTAATTCTCATTTCGAATAATTGACCGACGATTGAAAGTCGAAAATGAAGACGATGGTCGAAGACCGGAGATCTTCACCTCGTTTGGATGGTAACCGAGGTCCTGATTGGGAGGCATCCCGAAATATGGATAATGAGTGGTGATCGTCCAGACGTACGTGGTGATCGAAGGGTTTGCGAGGTATTTAGTGCCTCCGGTTTCGTTCAGACCCAGAACGGACTTGTAAATGGACTGTGTGTCTGACATTGGAGTTTATTCTGTGTTGATTGATTTCTGTTAAATATACATCTGTTTGGCGGCGAAGAATTTATTCTTTTGCTTAACGCCCTTCTCTGAGACGCACGAGCTCAGAGGTTGTATATCGACGGACATCAGTCGCATGGCATGAACTGCCTGTGTGGCATGCTAAGATGCAGTGATCAGGGCTTCTGTTGAAAAGCAAAGTCTTGTGGTGATGATCAAAGCACCGCCTGTGTGGCGTAGCTTTGTGTATAACGTGAATTCGCGAGCCTCACACCCCGGTATGAACCTAAAACGGGAGAAGGACATCAGGGGGGACGTGCGTTTTCTTTCTAGCTAGGGTGTCAGTGACCTACCAGCCCTGACATTTATATACTTTTCACCTATGTGGTTGTTGTTGTTGCGAGGCGCCTCGGTTGGATCAGACGATCCGGGTCTGATGGAGTCATTCGTTGGCTCATTTACACCCCAAAGGGTGGAGAAACGCATTGTTCAGGCATTATAATCCACTTCGTGTGGACCGGCCCTGACGATCCAGGGTATGGTTGCGGCTGTACCTGAGACTCGGGCTAGACAGTCTCGAATTCGGTAAGGACTATCTTTTGCCTTGGTTCATGACGGAAATCCAATTTCCAAATATGACATCGTGCGGTTTTGATTGTATATATATATATGGCGACATGATATATGGTACCCATGCCGTCTATGATTGATAGTTATGATTTGAAATTGTTTTCAAAACATATAAACACTAGCAATAATATCAAATGCCTTTGTTTTATTCGTATCAAGCATATTTTAGCCGTTATAAGGTAAAACTCTATCCTCCGGTTTGCGTTGCATTGTGTGATGGGAACTGAGTCTTATAATGGCTTCATTTTTATAAAAAGCATAGCGATGTTTAAAAGAAAGATTTGTTTTAAAGCACTGGCAATCCAATGGAGTAAACCCGTTCCACGAAAGTGGCGTGGTCCTGTGATTGGCCATATTATATATGTGTTGAATAGATTTCTCATACCAGTCCCATGACTGACTCGTAGTTTGTTTCACTCTCAAACTCGGGTGCCCCTTTTTTTTACACGGGCAGCCTTGTATTCAGGTAGCTGGTTCTTTCTGGATAGCTGGAGTTGAAGATGGATTCTATCATTTATTTCTTTTTATGCTGTTCAGCTCCTATTGTACATATTTCGTTTATTTCCGCTGTAGACATTTATGTATAGCTGAACTGTATTTGTGCTAAGTAAGCTCCTATATACTGTGTAACTCTGATGATTACTTTTATCCAGTATATTTAGTTGTTCATTATCTGGTGTATTTATTTAATTTTGTTCTGCTATTATCTGTTTCTGTGTTATATTCCAAAGATAACCCTTGTTTCCGTCTGAACGGGATTTCGGGTCGTCTCAAGACGTTGGGGATAATATGAATGACATGTAAAATATAACATATAAGCACTTAACCAAGATAAAGCATGTATTAAGGCATGAGGATGATGTAGGGGTCAAGTGGGGGATATGGGTAACATGTAAGACATAACTGGTGTATACTTGACCAAAATTTGAGCATGTAAGTGGACATGAATAAGAAGGGGTTAAGTAAGAATTACTAGAGGGGACCAAGCATAGGTGGGAAGCTTGTGTCGATAAAAGGGGACCCTTTTCAGACCAGTAGCCCATTACGTATCTTTGTGAGCTCGACCCATGTCGAGGACGGGACACGCATACTGGGTTTGATTGTAAGAGGTCAAAACGGGTTAGTGGTGGCAACGCAAGTCCAACGGGTTTCATATGCGTGTGTGTACCCGGGATGGTAGGTAAGACGTTGTTGCATCGTGTAGGTATAAGTCGTGCATCCTCAAGTTGTATCGGGTTGCCACTTTAGGGGAGTGATACACCCCACTGTGGGGCCAGCACGGGTATCTACGAGTTAGGGAGCCGATCGCATGGGGGTTGATGGGTACACCTAGTGGAGATAGGGGCAGGCGGCACCTATGTAGTCAGCTAGGGGTACGTAAGACTAGTATTATGATTTACACCTAGTGGAGATAGGGGCAGGCGGCACCTATGTAGTCAGCTAGGGGTACGTAAGACTAGTATAATGATTTCTAAGTAGTGGGTGGGATCACCTTATTATATAACACGGGCTACTAGTTGGGACACTAGTAGGGGGTAAGGATCCTTGTTACAGGGGACACTGGTTGGAGTACTAGTAGGAATACGAAACATTCCATGTAAGACACTTGTAAAGATGCTAGTTAGGTGGTGCAGAGCAAATAGATATCACAGAAATCTTTTAATGGCGAAGCAGAGGAATCTTGTTATGCTTGATAGGAATCTTACGAAATTATACTTAGTTTATCTTGAATGGGAACCTTGCGATGTTACTTGACAAAAATCACATCTTAATTATCTTACCTGTTGCTTATCTTGTCATCATGCTTATGTTTACTTTCAGTTTACTCATGCCATATTATCCTTAACTATTTTTATGCTGAAAGTCACTAGGACTTACTCAGTCTTTATGACTGACCCGTTTTGTTTCGCCTCTTTTTCTTCCGTTCCCCCCCCCCCTCCCAGGTTCGCAGGGTGGGAATACAGCTTAGTTCGGATCTTACCAAGCTCCAAGGCTCTTTCATGTATGGCTTGGATTTCTCTTGGCTATGGCTTGCTTTGCTTTATTGGGGAATACTACAGTTTTTTTATGCTTCTTTGTTTTTGAGCAAGACAGATATTTTAACTATGTAATTGGGTATTGGAAGTTGATGGGCTTTTATTGTAAACATTTATATTTAATAAATGATTTTAAGTACTTCCACTTTACTTTCCGTTGTTTTATATATGTCTGTCTTGTAATATTTCTGTTCCAGTACCCATAATGCTCCATTGAAGTTAAGGCATTCCCTTTGCGAGTGACCTTAATGGATGTGGGGTGTTACATATAACATGTGTGTTATTTACGTAATACAAGAGTTAGTTTAAGACATTTCACATTCATAGATAGCGAGACTTTCTTATGTTTTAAGAATAAAGAAGACTAGGATGTAGTATTATTGTATATCATCTGAGTATTACATAATTGCATGTACGTATATTTTGGTGTAGCATATTGAATATATTTGTGCATTATACATTAATGTTACAATTGACTCTGTGAACTTTGATATTTTTGTATATTGTGTATTGTACTATCCTAGAGGCACATTTGCTAACTGTTTTGCGCTGATAGTGTACGTATTTATGAGTCATATTTTCAATGTTTCAATATACTCTAGTGCTAGCCTAATGGAATATGCACATATGTACACTGTAACGTCTAATCCTGTTTATTATCCAACAATATTACTTCTTAGTAGAGTAGTATGGTTACAGAGGTAGGGTGGTTTCATTTAGCATAATATACTTCACTTTGATAAGCACAACCCATTGACATGATCATTTGATTTCGGCTATTCCATTAAAAATGGGATTCAAAGAGCTTTCTAATGTTTGCAAATCTAATAATGCTCTAATTTCCATACTCTCTAATCCACATAGTGATTTTCTATGAAATTTTAGTTTCAATCATGCACCTGAAGTTAGAACCTTAACTCAAGTTGTTAATATTATGTTCCAAAATAAAGTAATATATCCTAGATAAAAAATGGTATAAAGTGTTGGTGTTAGTAAAATAACAAAATATTCTCTTCAAACCTAATTTACAAATCTTTAAATTTTTTAGGACCAACCAAAAGATATTTAAGTTCATTTGGAAACCCAGTGTCTCCTTCTAAAGAAAATTTCTAAGTAGTTCTACACAAGAGATTAAGCACAATCAGACTCTTTGAATTTTTTTTCTTATTATGTGTTTATTATAACTTAAACTTAGAAGACATAGCACACTCTTACCATGTTTGTCCCTTGATCAATTCATATTCGTAAATATTATTCGTATCATCAAGTTTACTTTAAGCAATTATGGATTTGTTTACGATTACTGCTAGAATGTCCTTTAGCCTCATTAACTAAATATTATGGAATCTACATGATACAAGCTTCATAATTATTTTCGATGCATATTGTTTGAGAGTAATCAAAGAATATTTAATAACATTAACGCTCCTACTGATAACCTACTTATACCATTGCACTTTTTTACTTAAAGTTGAATTATAAATCCTACTTACAAACTGGGCCAAAATAATTACTCGTACTATGCTTGTCCCTTAACTTATTCTATATTCATAAATATTCTTCGTATCTCCAAGTTTTGCTTTAAGCAATGTTGGTTTTAGTTGCAATTTCTCTTGTAGACTTATTTTGGACGCTATCAAGTCCAACACCCACATAAATTGAATATAAAAACAATCACAAATAATCTCACACTCCTAAATCACAAAAGTGCATAAAAGTAAATGAATAATGCCGAATTATAATAGTTCAGCAATGTGCCTACATCAACTGCTTACAATTTATTATTTATACTGTTTTATTACAGTTACGTTCTTATATAAGGAGTTTGAAGAGGAGTTGAATACTGAAAATAGCATAGTGTGTATGTCATAAAGACGCAGACCTCGCCTGAAATGATGCCTTTAAATGGTATTTATAGGTGGAGAGAGGATCCGGGTCGGTCAGGAGCTTAAAGGGGGAAAGTGGAGTGGTTGAGAGAGTGGGAGAGTGGTGCAAATAATGGGTCCATGCCACTAGTGCGACTAATCCAAATCAGTATGGCCGACCCGATTCGAATCGGCATAAGCATGATAATCCAGGTCAGTTCCCCATGTGACCTAGCTGCCTTGCTGCTCTATGCTACCCCAAGCCTGAGACATTAACAGTGATCTGATCTAATACCTCAATGCTTGTCCGATGCTTGTTGAGTTGAACATGCGAGTCGATCTAATGGAGTAGACCAAGTCTAAACATTATCATCGAATTGATTTGAAGCACCGTCCCAATGTGAGTGGAGGTGAGATCGATTTAGGAACATCGAAGTAATGCCGACTGGAGTCGAGCTGTTGCACCAATCTGGTGCATACTTCGGTAGGCCGATCAAGAGCAATAAGCCATTATGTACCGAATTGAATTCATCCAAAATTTGAGTATTTGTGAAATCCATCGCTTAAACCAAGCTTTTCCAAGTTTATTTAGTCCGTGCTCAAGTCCCGAGCAATCCAATGATAAAAACTCCACAGTCTGACAGTCTTGTAAAAAGGCGGGTCAAGACTTGCTCCTAAAACACATCTTTTTGTAGAAGATGTGTTTTAACTTCCATTGAATCAACGTTCAAGTCCATGATCTTTTCAGATCATTTACGATTTCCACTTTCATAGTAGTTTTATGACGATGGTAGGGTTTGTAGCTTTGTCAAGTCCTTGTCGTGTATCAGCCGTACTTGACGATCCATATGCACATCGTATGCACATCAGGTATCGCCATACTTGACGATCCAAGTTTCCACATGTCATATGTCAATCACACTTGAGGGTCCAATCCCTGATGTGCAAAGAAAAGGTTGTCCTAAGGTATTAGTGACCTCGTCGGGTCCTTGTAGAACACTCTCCATATTTAGAGATCCATAGCCACGTTGGGTTCTTTCCAGGCATCAGCCATACGTGACGATCTATATCCTTTCCAGAATTTTGTCTAGCATCAAGGATATTGTAGCAAACGACCCACCTTCTAGACCGATTCAAGTCGACAATAATCTACGCATGTCCAACTCAAATTATTCAAAAGGGTAGGGCTGGAATGGGGTTAAAAAAGAAAAAAGAATATAATAAAAAGGGACAGAACACAAAACCTCACAGCGAAATGAAAAATATAATAATCAAATAAGTAGTTTAAGAAGCTGTCAATAGAAATGCATTCGGTTACACTTATACAATGCCTGAGTTATATATCTAACAATAATTATAAACAAATGCAACAGAACAATATGATGTAGTAATAATAGTGAATAATATACCAAACTTCATCTATGTCCTCCAGAATAAAAGTCTTCAATATCTGAAAAAGCTCAAATTAACCTGTAATGCCCCTACCTCTATACTCGCGCTAGCCAAGGTCATTGCAAGCAATGATGACCACTAACATGAAGAATAAGGATGTTGAGGAGCGACCATCTGTATAACAGCTTTGAGCGAGTGTTAAACACGTTGGATAATGCAGTATTACTTTTTAATTCTCGTAAGGAAACCCAACACGTCTAATTCAAGTTCAAACCCAGTACATAATGGTTATATATACTACGAAAATAATATAAAATACATAATAATAAAATCAGAGTTAGACACAGATATTCACATTATGAAGGCGGAATAGATATGAATAAAACACATAAGTGTGTACACGGATTTAGTGGCCAAACAAGGTCTACAAGAGAGTTAATATAGATTTGAGCAAAAAGAATATGAATACATAAGAGTCACTATCTCATATACAGATCAACATAAACTATAACGCTAGTGTAGCAAGCCAAAATTCGAGAATGGGACCCTGCTAGAAATCATGTGAAAGCACCTGCAACACCTTGGTCTGACCCGAGTATTATTTATAAGAAAATAAACAATAAACAGATCAGTCCAGCTGTACTTATCTCATAAACCAGGATATAACAAAAGATAAAAATAAATGTAGATATATATATCCTACAATAACGGGGTCACACATATGTATGAAGTACAAGAAGGTTTACCATATATCTCAAGATTTATATCAGGGCTATAAAGGAATATCTCATTCATAACTATATATCACTTCAAAGAAAATGATAACAACATGTCAAATCAACATATAGTTTATAATTCAATATAAATCAAGTTCAAATTGATAACTTAATATCAATAAAACTTAGATTGATAACATAATAACAATAAAACTCAGAATTCAGAAGTTAATAAATTAGAAATCCAGAAAATCTCATTAAGAGAGAAACATGCCTATAAAAACGGGAACCTGAAGACTCACCAACACGTGTATCTAAGATGAGACGCGATCTAAGTTAGCCTATAACAATGAGCCGGAGCTCCTCGGATGTCCCGAGGACCGCCGTTCGCGGCCCCACTAGGATTGAACCGAAGTTCCTAAGGATGACACGAAGATCATCAAAATGCATGAAATCATGAAAAGATCATAATTGATCCAAGGTAGTGTAAATTACAACAAGTTAGTAATTATAAGAGTTAAGCTACATGTCCAATAACCACTTGCTCCACTCGAATAATTACGAATGAGGTGTATAGTCCACTAAAATCATAAGATGATCATTGCCGATTTTTAATCGAAAGAGTCCAAAAATTAACTATCAAAGCAAACGCAAGGATTCATAGTCCTTGTTTTTACTAAGGCGTTTAATTAGATTTCTCACACGAATGAAAAAATGGTTTATCAAATATATACTAGTGGATTGGTAGATGGTTTATAAAATAGCTTCATATAATGAAGTAGGATTGGAAATCATTTTGGTAAAAGGTTTTGTATCTACTAATAGTATAAACACCTTTTACAGTTTGAAGTGGCAATTCTCGTATAATATCGATCGTAATAATGATCGAACTCAGAATTTATGCTTTAAAATGTAAATTAAATCTCAAGAATATCGATTATAGGAATCCATTTGAAACGAATAAGTTCAAAAGTCCAGAAAAGAGACCATTAACTCAAAAATAGCAATAAAACTCAATCTGAAGGGAAAGGAATCCATAAAACTTGAAATACCATATGAAAAAGAAAGGTATGCATTTTCTATCATTTCGGCCGTCTGAAATTAAAATTCAGACGTTTGAATTGAAGTGGTAGAAACCATGCTTCTTGTCTGAGTTCAGTCGTCTGAATTAGGTAAAACAGCCATCTGAATCTGTATTCATACGCCTGTTTTACCAATTCATAATATGATATACAAAGATACATTTTTTTTAATATTCATAGCAGGTCAGACATCTGAATTATATAATTCAGACGTCTGAATCATGGCATGGGCACTAGTTTGCCTGGGTAGCATGCTCAAGACGATTTCGATAAACACGTGAAGGCTTATAACATTATATACATAAAAACGAGGATTCCATCGCTTACCGAAACAACTTGAAAACGCAAATTCACATGCACACAAAGAATCATATGAGAAATCACCGAAACAAAATCGAAATTCATAAATTGTAATATTAAAACATAAACTAATCAACACAACCAAATACACACAACACATTCACAATACAAACGTGCCATAGGTACACTAGACAAGCATATAGCTTGAGGCATAGATGTGTGTTCACCAAGAACTCACCTTTGGTTGTTGTAGGCAAAGAGATGAATGAAGACTCGGCCAAGTCAACTTCTCTTCGAATATAGCACTCGAATCTTCAACCTATACACATATATATAGTAATCCTAAGATTTAATTTTAGGAAAACCCTCAAAAATTGAAGAGGAATCAAGTTGGGGAAGATAAATATGATCTTACCTAAGTTCTCTTCGAATTAGCAAAGCAAACACACAATTTCCTAAGAGATTAGGCATAGGAATTTAGATTTTCCTCTACCTTAGGGCTTAGGAATTTACTTAGGAAATAAAATTATAAGTAATGAAGGAGTTGAAGGGGTAAAGAGTCAATGTAGGCAACCTTTATTGGGTTAGGGGCAAGATTAACCAATCCAAGCCCAATAGAAAGTCCCAATTTTCACTTACTTAAAACATAACGATGTTTATAGTATACAAAGTCGTAAACAACATTTTGAACTAGATGAAAATGGTTTCGAGTCCAAATCCATTTGTATGCAAAAAGTGACTTTTTGGACTGATATTTGATTAACGGTATTATATTTAAACAAAATATTTGAATATATTTTCGTAAAATGCACGGGTTGTTACATACCCGAACATAATGAAAAGATAGAACACTAGGATCAGGACTAAAAGAACTTATGTAAGTTAAATCAATGATAAGTAGATATGATTTTCACGACTTTAAATATGTTTACAAGATTTTCCATCTCTTATCCGGTGTCTGACTTGCATGCAATAACTTAAGAGATGTTCAAGATTCCACTACTTAAGGATCTGTTAAATTATTTACATATAATAGTATACGTTATAATAGGTAATATCTATTAGTAAAATATATATCAAAATACCGTTAATGCTTTGCATTGATCTACCTTAACACATTTAATGTAGTAATCAAAGTCGTAATGGGATCATATAAGGAAAATATGACAAGGCATGTGAGGCAATGCCCAAGGTAGGATTTGACTAGTTTACCCTTTCTGGCTGGTCATAACCCGTTTGTGGTTGAGTGCGACTATTAATCCAATGAACAGGCGTGCATCCAACGAGTACAATATCACGATAGCAGTATAAGTGACCAACGTTGCCAAAGTTAGCTAACCTCATTGGCCAGATGCAGGCTCTTGTTTTAGTCATTTTAATTATGACACGAATGTCAAGGCTTTCCATCATCATTCTCTTGCTTCATTCCCATAAATGTTCACCAATTCAACCACTACATTCGGGATATCATCCACCGCATACACGGCTATCAAAGTGGTTCTAATATTAATAGAGAGTATGCCAATAAGAGTCCCCGACCTCTTTAACAATCAATCATCATTTCATGCACTGGTTGGTTCTTTTACATTTCAAAACAATTCATAATTGATATAAAAGTATCATATTTATTTCTAAAATCAAGTCCATTTCAAAATCATCATATTTATTTCAAAATAACATATATACCCGAATAAGTCATTACGCTTGAAAATAATATTTCAATTTTCAACTTAGGTTATACTTCATTAACCACATCGCATTTAAATCCACGATATGCATATAAACATTCCACCCTACACAATTTGAAATTCTTAGAAAAATAGTTTGAATCGTAATAAGCAGTTTAAAATAGTTTAAGTATTAAATTTGACTTATATACTAAAATAATTTTTAAAACCAAAATAAACTGAGTATTCATAAAATAAGTTTTAAAACAATTTATATTAAAATAATAAAATTTAAAATATATATTAAATCAAGTTGTTTCCTTCCATTCCAAAAAATCTGGGCTCGTGTCCAAATTTTGAGTTAATAAACTCAATTACCGATTTCTTACAATTCCATTTTGATAATTTTGATTTAGTTCTGATCCATGACTTAAATCCCAACTCGAATAAATTATACCCTTTAAATCATACACTTAAAAGTTCAATTCGACTCAAAATTTTACTTTCATGATTTAGAATTCCAAAATCCGTTCTTACTTTAAGCCATTTTGAATTCTATCGATTTTAAGCCCAATTTCAAATTTACGATTTAAAACATGTAAATTGAATTAAATTGCATTTTGAAATTTCAAAGTTCAAACCTTTAAAATATATTCATTTCCCGGGTTAAATCCATAAATTAGTCATAACTTCATATTTCTAATTCAATTCGTTAAATAATTTCTTTTACTCACACTTCAATTCCAAATCAACTGCAATTTAATTCTAAGCTAATTTCAATTCCAAATAAATTTCAGTTCCAGTTTCAAATTAATTTCAAATCTAAATTAATTCTATTCCAATTTCAGATTAATTTCAAATCCAAATTAATTTCGATTTGTGAACATTCTGAATTTGATTTCCAAATTTATTGATTTAAAAAACTTAAATCAATTTTCCTTCAATAACCAATTTAGAATCTAAAACTTCAATTATAATTTAATCTCGAGCTCAATTTTGAAATATTGTCTATATCGCTTTTACACAGCAATATTCAAAGTTTGAATAAAAGTCTAGTCTTTTAAAACAAATCAATTTTTGAATGTCAAATTACATTCCGATTATAACGTCAAAATCTTAACTTCAATTATTTAAGTAATTTCATTTACCAAATTTAATTTTTAACATTTCGAGCTCCAGTTTGAAAATAATTCGATTTTCATACTTTCTATTTTTTTTAACGTCAAAGCATTTCAAATAATTTCATATCGCTATTCAACATCATTTAGTTCAACCAATCCGGTGTCCGTATATAATTTCTATCCTATGGTCAAATGATATGGATATATATCATTTCAACCCGCAATAATTTAAATTTATGGATATATATCGTTTCAATCCACAATCCTGAGTTAAATTTAAAAACCATAAAATTGCTCGGGTTTATTATTTCAATCGATAACGATTTTTCCTTAATCTATAAGGTCGTTCAGGCATATATAATTTCAACCTATAGTGATTTTTCTAACAATAACTACGAGATCTTGCCGTGTGAAACAACATACAAAATAAACGTAACATCCAATTATACAAATGTTAGCGATTAAACATCCATTACAATTTATCATCCAAATCAGCCAATAATCACAAAAATTAAATTGGTTAACATCATCGAATAATAACTGGAAATTAAACTCAATATTAATATAATGATGATTTAATCTAACTAAGTCCAATTTAACTAAAATATCAAATTAAACTACCATACATCAACCAATAATAATTCATATCACTTCAAAATTTAATTTAACTGACATAAGTAAATTCAGTTTAGTGTGAATGGTCAAATCACCCATCTTTGATTTTTACGTCGAACCAGCTCCAACCGATCATCAAAATTTTGACAGTGCCCAAATCTAGCAAAGCCAATTTTATATTGTCCAGAATTCCGATACGAGTCCAACAGAACAAACCGGGTGAAAGTCTGAGTTCGTATGCAAAATTTATTAGCATTTTAACATTTGAATTTCAAATTTATATAAAACAAACAAATAAAGCAAGCAACCACAAGCTTACTGCCACGTCATCATCTTCTTTTACCTATTCATGCTCACGCTACAGCAAGAAAGCAACCCATTCATTTCCTAAAACCCACAAATTTTCTCCTCCTTAGCTCTCTCATCAGTCCATTATTTACTAACCAGTCTCACTAATGAACTTCCCTTCGCATTAGCTTCTTTCTCGACACCATCAAGGCCAACTCGATCCCCTCCTCCATGATCCATCCTCCATCCTATGCCTACATATCGCGACAAAAATTGTCGCCAAATCCCTTCAAACTTTTCCATGCGATGCTCTCTTCCATCTTAAAGCCATAACTAGAATTCAATTTATAAATCGTAGCCTATATCGGTAGAAAACCCAAATCCTAGCTCAAAGTCATGCCCGACTTCTACTATATCCATACCAGATTCAACTCGTTACCAAACTCTACTAAGAACCTATACCAAAACAAAGATCTACTCATAAGGATTTCACTAATCACCAATTTGAAATTTTATATTAAGTATAACTTAAGATTCAGATTTTTGAAGGAGAGGGTCTCTTTAAAAAAAAGGAAATGGTGGAGGCAGAGAAAGAAAATAAAATAACGAGGAGGATGTGGTGATTAGGTTTAACTTTACGGTTATTTATAGGCAAAACAATCTCAACATGATATTTACCTTTAATTTCCATCAAGCAATTCAAACTCGCACGATCATATAGATCGTTTGATTACTACAAAATTTGAAATCCTACAATTTTGGATCGGATGAAAATGATTTCATTGAATTTCAAGACTATTTGCAAATTGGCTATTTTTTTGGCAAGACTGACCGATTTTTAAAGTAATCCATTACACTTTTTATTATATCAAAATAATGAATACAAGCAAACCAGGAGATATACAAAATGCATTTCTACTACAACATAGGAGAATTTCTTCGCATTGTTCACTTGGTTCACAGCAATGGCTAAGTCAAACCACACTGCATTTTTTAAACATACCATTGCCAGAACAGATGTTGTTGACAGTATCTAAACCTTTTTGCCCATCACTATTGTTTATTTCTCCTTCTTCACATTCAATCATCTCAACTAGATTAGCACTACCTTATGTATATTTTCAAGAACATCAGTCTTGTTTGATGTACCAATACCAAAGTCTCTTATACTACTAGAGTGTTGAGGACTTTTGTTCACTTCATTAGTATCAACTACATCTACTTCACTTCCACAATTTAAGTGCTTATTATTTGCTTGGTTTAATCGTTTAATCATAACATCACCTAATGTGTCCCTAGTTGTAACTGGCATATTAGTGTCCACATCATCTTCTGAAACTTTCTCAACACCATTGCTTCTAACTAGACTAAGCCTAACTCTTGTTTTCTTCTTGATAATTTTCTTCCAGATATGTTTCTTTTTAAAAAAAAAACAGAAACAACAGATTTGCCTATTCTCTTCCTACCTTGTTCAATAGCAACAACCTCACTTTCCTCACTGGTATCCTTACCATCACCGCTAACCACAACAATGTTAGTTATCTCTTTCCTAGTTCTCTTAGTGCATTTATCAAATACATGTCCAAAAACCAAGTAATGTGAACATAAATCAGGTTTCCAATGATAACGAACTTAAACTGTATGCTCTGATCCATCAACTAATAGAACAGGAAAAGCATTCGGTAAGTCATTCATAGTTGAGACTTCAACCATACACTTAGCGAACTCAAGTCTCTCTAAACTCTCGGTAGACGAATCCATACATAAAAATTTACTAACATGAGAAGGAAGCCAAATTATACATAATTTCGACCAGGCGTAAAGAGGAATATTTAGCAGCTTAATCCATATAGGGACGTTCAAATACTACTTCTTGAATTTCCTAAGATGCAACCCATTGTTGAACTATGAACAACTTGTTTCCTATAATAACCGGGTCAGAATCCAATATTTTGTTCCTATCTTTAGAACTAAAAAGAAGAAAGAAAAATAAATTACCATTTGATTTGATATTGATGGATCCATGCGGCTTCCGGACACATTTGAGTTTATTCACAATAGCTATGTACGACAATGGTGCAACTAGGAATAATCCCACTAAGTATTCATTCCATTCCTCAAAACTAGCTTGAATTATGTTTTCAATTGGGATAAGTCTATCACCTGCAAACTAGAGGGAAAAAGAAGGAGGAACGTAAACCTTAGTGTTCTTGATGGCTATTTTACATGTTAATTAAAATCTAATTAAACTGATTTCAAGACAATTCAAATTCATTGTTAATAATTCATTATTATCACTCAGATTCAATTGGAAATTTACATAAGTCTCAAATCAGTTTCAGTTTCATATTAAATTCAAGGTTCAAATCTCAAGTTTTAGATTTTGTGTTGTCAAATTTAATAATATTAAAAAACTAATTTGTTTAACGCAAGATGCTTGTTTTCTTCCGTTAGCTTCTTAATAACAAACTCAACACTTTTATTAATTTAAATTAAATTTAAATTATCATCCAATGTTATTGTTTGAAATTATGACATAATTTGAATAATTCACGATATAATAAATTAAAATGTTGTAACTTATTTCATGAAATTATAATCAAATATGTATAAATAAAATTTTAAAACAATGAAACTATAAAATATACATTAAATCCAGTAAATATAAATGGTCAAACTTTTTAGATCGTTATTGATACTTGATGATCCATAGCCTCTATGGGCTCTTGCCAATTATAATCTATTGACGTCAAAAAGTTATCCTTTGATAATCATCCCCCCCCCAAATACTCCAGATACAGAAATATTCTCAACAATCAGAGTCATAGAGTGCTAGAATAAAGTAAATAAAAAAGAACACACAAGAGTTTTTATAGTGGTTTGGCATTAATGAACCTACGTCCACTTTATAATCAATTGTCTATACTGTCAGATTATAAGATACAGTTGTTTGTATGGAAGAATGTAGAAAAGAGTGTATGTTTCTCGTAGATGCAAAGTCCTTGCGCTAATGGTGAAGTTTGACTTCTTCTGTGCAATGCCCGTACTTAGGAAGTAGTGAGAAAGAGTCTGATCTCTGTTTGAGTCCCAAACTGGTGTATTTATAGGGAGTTGCACGTCTCGGGTCGATATGCCACGTGGTGGCCCATCCGGTCCTCCAAGAGATCATGGAGTTGGTCTTCAAGTCTTGGGAGATGTGCTCTTCGGGCCGATCTTGGACATGTGTAGTCCGACCCTAGGAAGTAGGAGATAGTTAACCACGTATCTTGCCAATAGAATAGGTCAGAATACAATGCTCCAATGTTTGGATCTGTATGACCTGGATCGACATTGCCAACTTGGGATTGCCAACCCAAAATGAGTCCAGCCAGTGAAATTCCCTCCATTTCTTTCCTTGCTTCATCCAACCTTGATATGATCCGATCCGAACCATGCATAATGAAGAGAGATAATGTATTGCTTCATCGAGCCAGGTATTCCGATCCGAGCCACATTGACCCGAGGTGCGACTAATCGTTAAGGTGGGTCGATCCATTCGCACTGACCCAAGATCAAAATGTGTTAAACCAACATAATTAAGTTGTCATGCGGGTCCCATTTAGTAAATCCATATTTGCTTAAGCTCTTACTCAAGTCCTGAGTACTTTAATGACCAGAAACCCATATTGTGACTGCCTTTCCAAAAGGCGGTTCAACACTTTTCCCCTCAAAACATATCTCGTTGTGCGAGATGTGTTTTGTACTCTTGTCAACTTGATGCTGGAGGTTCGAGATCTCGTCGAATTGTCTACAATTTCCATGCTTGTTGAAGTGTTTTTCCCATAAATAGTTTATAGCTTCACTAAGCTCTTGCAGAGCACCAACCGTACCCAGTGATCCATGATTGAGCCACGCCTACGCTAAGTATCAGCCATACTTGATAATTAAAGTTTTCGCTTATCAAGTGTCAGCCACACTTGACAACCCAAATCACTTCGGTTTCTTACCATGCAATAGCCATCCATGACAGTCCTAACTAAGTAATCCCGCGTTGAGGAACCACCTAAACTTTGCCGAGCATCTACCATACTAAATGATTCTAGTCTCACTGGGCTTTGGCCGAGCATAAACTATACTCGACGTTCCTGATTAGATTTACCCACGTCCGGGATCATCTAGTGGCCAAGCATCAACCATACTTGACGTTCCTAGCCTCACTGGGCTCTAGCCGAGAATAAACCATACTCGACATTCCTGGTCGAACGGACTCATGACCGAGTGCCACTCCACCCTGGCCAAGCATCAACCATACTTGACATTCCTGAGTAAGCAAGCCTGTCAAGATTGTGATGATTCTTCCTACCCCTTGTCGTGCATCATCCATACACGTTGGTCCTAGATTTAAAGTTTAAATAACGTGACGCTCAGTGAGCATCTTCCATACTCATCAAACTTATTTATCAGAATTCAACAAATGTAACGCTCAAGAAGCTTCAATCATACTTGCTGAACTTTTTATCATAATGATAAAAGCTTGAGTACAATTAAATCGATGAAAGCAGATGTTTTTCACCATCATAGAGCTTGCCTAGGAGTCGCTTTAAACCCCATACAAGAGTAAGAGTCTTAGACATTTACTACAGATTTATAAAAAAGAAAAGGGGAGACAATGGTTTGTTGTTGGGTACAGAGCATGCTTAGAAGCCAAAAGTTGGACTTGTACATGGGTAGGCCGAGTTAATCATTGTTCACTAGCCAATTTACATTCAAAATCACTAGCCGATAATGATTCCTCCTCATGAGCTAGTCCCATTTCCGCGTCGTTTAGATGATGATTGGTCCGGAATCAGTTTTCCAACCATAACATATTCCTATAGTTTCCCCCTCCTTATATACTCCTCTGTGATGTCGCGAAGATGTTTGCATTCGTTTGTGTTGTGTCCAGCTCTTTCGTGGAATGAACAGAACTTCCCTAATGCTCGGTCACGTTCTATTGGATCCCTTCTAGATTGCTTCCTCACCTAGAGCGTGCCTTTGATCTCATGATAGATGTCCTCCAAACTCATGTTCATCTTTGTATATGAGTCATACTTAGGTCCTCTCTTGAATGTGTTGCCGCGGCCTTGATCACCTTCATCTTTGCGCTTTCCCTTACTGGACGGAGCATTATCCACTATTGCGTTGACTTCAAGAGCTTCACGATCAGCTTTCGCATTCTCTGCTCAGAGAAAGACGTCGACCTCAAAATAATATTCCTCGGTATTATGAGGAGGATCACTTTTCAACGATCTCTTAAACACAATGTTCTCTTCAACTCCAGAAACAGCTGCCATCAACACCATCGATGGATCCGGTTGGTCAACATCGACTACCGCAACGTTGGATCTCTCCAAAAAAGCACAAAGAGATTCTCCAGTCTTCTGCCTAAATGTAGGAAAAGTCATCAAATATTTGGGTCGCGACACATGTACCCGAAATTTCCACATGAATCTCTCAATCAATCCCATCCAGCTGTTGATTGATTTGCATTCCAATTGCCTAGAACATTGAGCAGCAATGTCAGATAAGAATAACGGGAAGCACTTGGTCATCACCTACACTGATGCTCCCAGTACTTCCATATGTCTCATATAACACATAAGATGAACGGTTGGGTCTCTCCTTATGTCGTATGGTTCCAACATAGGAAGTTTGAAATCTGGTGGATTCCTCGAGTTCCTTATGCTGGATGAAAAAAGGACTTTTCTGCACACTATCCATATCCTGACTCGATAAACCATCACGAGTCACTTGTCGAATGATTTCAGCTACCCTGTTGCCCCATTGAGCAACATTCTCCAGTCGTTGTTGCCTGTTGTTAGGGCGTTGAGATCTCCAAATCCAAAATTTCCAACATCAGTCATCAGGTTTGGATCGATGTTATGCACATTCCCTGAGGAGTTTGTTGTCCCCTGTGCATCCATGCTTCTCTGAGGAACTCAAATTCCCTCCATTTAAACCTCCTACCTCATCCCTTAAGCCTGATTCATGTCTAATTGCGTCATTGGAGCCTGTGGAGAACGAGAATAGGTGGAGAACTCACCATCTTGTCATCTCGGCTCGGTATGAACGAGTTGAACTCTTGGTTCGACTATGTCGAACTAAGTTTCCGGCCTGCCTTGGTCGAGTCGAGGACGGTCTGGTGGTTATTCCCCCGAATTTGGTTGTGTTGTTGTTGGATCGCTGCCCCTTGCTCCAGCTTCCTTTGCTCTTCCGATAGCCTCCCTTAATTGTGCCAAAATCTCTTGCATGGTGGCTTTCTGCTGTTCAAACCAAGCTTGCATTCTGCCCAAAGCCTCATTAAGCTCTTCCCTTGTTAAGTAAACAGAAGAGTACCCTACAGAAGATTCTTCCTCAATCTCATCCTCACGTCCTGCATCTTCAGCTTGGATAAATGCTCCATCTTTCTTCCTCTTTATCATTGCCAATTCCTTAAGTTATCCAAAAGACGAACTCTTCGTTCTCAATGAAAGCACCAAAGTGTTGACATCAAAAAGTGGTCCTTTGACAATCAACCCCCAAATAATCCAAACATAGAGATATTCTCAACAATCACAGTCAAAGAGTGCTAGAATAAAGTAAAAAAACAAGAACACACAAGAGTTTTTATAGTGGTTCGATGTTAATGAGCCTATGTACACTTTATAATGTATTGTTTATACTGCCAGATTACAAGATACAATTGTTTATATGGAAGAATGTAGAGAAAAGAGTGTATGCTTCTCTTAGATGAAAAGTCCTGGTGTTAATGGTGAAGTTCGACTTCTTCTGTGTAATTCCCTGATCCTCGTTTGAGTCTCAAACTGATGTATTTACAGGGAGTTGCACGTCCAGGGTCGGTATGCCACATGGTAGCCGATGTAATCCTCCAAGAGATCACGGAGCTGATCTTCAAGTCATGGGAGATGTGCTCTCTGGGTCGGTCTTCCAACCCAAGGAAGCAGGAGATAGTTGACCACGTACTTTGCTAATAGATTAGGTCAAAATGTAATGCTCCAGGGTTCGGGTCAGTATGACCCGAAGTGGCATAGCCTATCCGAGATAGCCGACCTGAAAAGAATCGAGCTAATGAATGTCCCTCCATTTCGTTCCTTGCTTCATTTAAGCTTGATCTGATCTGATCTGAACCATGCATAATGAAGACAGATGATGTAGTGCTTCACCGAGCCAGGTGTTTGATCTGAGCCATATTGACCAAAGGTGTGACTCATCGTTAAGGTGGTTCGATCCATTCTCAACGACCCGAGATCCAAACGTGAAAAACGAAAATATTTGAGTTGTCATATGGCTTCCATCTAGTAAATCTATGTTCTCCTAAGCTCTTACTCAATCCTTGAGTATTTTAATGATCAAAAACCCATATTGTGACTGCCTTGTCAAAAGAAGGGTCAACATTCTGAAACAATGAAGCTTAAAATTTATATTAAATCCAATAAATATAAATGGTCAAACTTTTTAGGTCAAACCATTGTTTTAAAATTTTAAAACAATGGAACTTAAAATTTACATTAAATCCAATAAATATAAATGGTCAAACTTTTTAATTCGTTATTGATACTTGACAATCCATGGCCTTTATGGGCTCTTGCCAATTGTAAACCATACTTGACGATATTGACTAAGAGACCCCACATCAAAGGGTCTACCAAACCTTGCAAAGCACTAACCGTTCTTGACAATCCATATTAGACTAATCTTTGTTTGGGTTTGCCTAACCCTACCAAGCATCAACTATATTTGACGATCATAGCCTCAACGGACTCTTGTCAAGCATAAGCCATACTCGATGACCCTGATTGAATGGGTCCGAAGCCACTTGACCCTTGCTTAGTATCATCCATACTTGACAATCCTGAGCATGCGAACCTTCCAAGTTTATTGCGAATCTTCTTATCTCTTGTCATGATCAGTAGTGCACAGTGATCCGGTGAATTGTTTAAGTTTTCGAATGCAGTTTTGGGTTTAGTGTTCGATGAGCATCAACCATACACACAAAATATTTAATTAAAGTACAGAAAATGCGGGTACTTTCATATAGAATGAAATTGATAGTTTATGGCCATCTCATAGCTTGTATGGGAATCTCGGTGGATTTCGTACAAGAGTAGGAAGCACAACCATCGATTACAAGTCAGTGGAAGCAAACGCAACAGTTTATGTTCAGGTACAGAGCATGCCTAGAGGCTTAATGTTAGTCCCATATATGGGTAGGAAGACTTAGCCATTGTTTATTATTTGATTTCTAAGCAAAATCATTGGTTAATGACGAGTCCTCCATGTGAATTAGGCCCACTTCCACAACATGCAACCGACGGTTAATCATGATCTGCGGTAGCGGCTCTGTTCAAGATGTGTTGTTGCAGTTGCCTATTCCTCACTATTTCTTGATTACATCATGAAGATGCTTGCATTCATCCGTGTCATGGACACCCATCTTATGAAATGAACAGAATTTCCAGGAAGCTAGCTCATGCTTCGCAGGCACCCTTCCAAAAGGCTTCCTTGCCGAGAGTCGATCTCTGATGTCCTCAAAGATCCATTCTAGACTCGCATTCGGTTTTGTATATGAGTCGTATATAAGACCCACCTGAATTTGCTACTTTCCCATATCAAACATCCCTCATCCTTTACGTCATTTACCTCAAGGGCCTTGCAATCATCCTTCCCACTCTCCTTCCTTAGGAACATGTCGGCTTCAAAGTAGTGGTATTATCCGAGATCTCGAGGGGGTCTCGCTCTAGCAATACTTTGAATTTGATGTTGTCCTAAACTCCAGAAAAACCCGCCATCAAGACCATTGATAGATCTGGCCGAGCTACTATTGTGACTGTAGCATTGAATCTTTCCAGAAAACCAAACGAAGTTTCTCCTGTCCTCTGCTTCATTTCGTCAATGTCATTACTTTTTGGATCAAATAATATGGACCTAAAACTGTCCCACAAACCTTTCAACCAATGTTGTCCAATTGTTGATTGAATCACTTTCCAGTTGTCTAAATAACAGTGCAACTATGTCAGAGAGAGTGGGAAGCACTTGGCCATTACTTCCTCTGGTTCCCCCGGCACTTTCGTGTGCCTCATATAACGCAGAAGGTAAACGGTTAGATCTTTCCTTCCATCGTCAGCTTCTAATATCGGTAATTTAAAGCTTGGTGGATTTCTCGCGTTCCTGATATTCGAAGTAAATGGACTCTAATGCATGTTGTCCATATCTTGATTCGACAAGCCACCGTGAGTAGTTTGTCGGATGATTTCGGCAATCCTATTGCCACTAGCAATATTCTCCAATCGTCACCACCCACAACCGAAGTATTGAGATTTTCCAAGTCAAAGTTCTTAATTCCTACTGCAAGGTTCTGGTATTCACTATGCTGGTTTCCAAGAGCAGTAGTTTCCCTCTTCCTATCTAATCCCACGCCATGAGCACGAATTCCCTTTGCATAAATCTCAATCCTCTCTTCCAAGTTTTGAGTTGCTCCAGCACGAACTCCTATAACCAAAGGCATGTCATATGTGATCGGGGGTACGCCCATGGTCCAATCCGGATCGATACCAACCCAAGACGATTCCTGAAGGTTTTCCCTCGAGATCTTGTTCATCACTACTGTGATGTCGGGTCTAACCACGAAATCATGTCTTCTATTTTCTATCCCCTTTATTTGTGATAGTATCTAATGCAGTATAGCTTCTTGTTGTTCAAAGCGAGACTGCAATCCATGCATAGCCTCTCTCATTCCTTCCTTGTCAAGTAAAAAGAGGGATTTCCATCTAGAAAGGCCACCTGACCTTCTTCGTCTCTTGTGGCAAGTGAAGTATCTTTTCTTTACCCTGCCATTAAATATTTTTTTCCTAAGCTTTTACCGAGTCGTAAGTAAATCAGGTCCCTTCCTGGAGCACCAAAATATTGAGTTGATTTTTTTTACTATCAAGTCCTACACCTAAGTAAATTGAATCCACAAAACAATCATAGATAATGTCACAAACACAATTCATAGAAGTGCATGAAAGTAAATGAACAGGGAAGAATTATAGTGGTTTGTTAATGTTCTTACGTCCCTACTTGCACTCTACTGTTTGATTGCAGTTACAGTTATATTCTTGAACGAGGATTTAAACCGAAAGAGCTTAATCTCGAAACCGGCAGAGTTTGGATGTCAGAAAGCAGTCGACCTCACCTAAAATTATGCCTTTGAGTGGTATTTATAGGTGGACAGCAGATCCAGGTCGGTTAGGAGCTTAAGCGGGAAAAGTAGAGTAGTGGGGATAGTGGTGCAAAGTAATAGGCCACGTCACCAAGTGCGACCAATTTGGATCGGTATGGCTGACTAGCTCTAGAGAGAATCGGCATAGGCATATAGATCCGGGTTGGTGACCCATGTTGGCCCAGCTGCCACGATGCTCTTCCCTACCCCTAACATGAGACACTAACATTGATCATATCCAATACCCTGATGTTTGTTCCATGCTTGTTAAGTTGAACATGCGAGTTGATCTGATGGAGCAGACAAAGTGTAAACATTAGCACCGATTTGATTTGATGCACCGATCCAGTGTAAGTGGAGATGAGGACGATCTAGTCCCATCGAAGTAATGCCGACCTGAGTCGGATAGTTGAACCGATCAAGTGTAAGCTTGGTTAGACCGACCTTAGAAGATAAGCCTTGCTGATCTATATTGAAGTCATCCAAAATCGGAGTATTCGTGAAATCCATCGCTTCAACTAAGATTTTCCAATTTTATGTGAGTTCGTGCTCAAGTCCTGAGCTGTCCATTGATAAGAAATCCAGAGCGTGACGATCTTGTAAAAAGGCGATTCAACGGCTCTGGAATGTCCTTAGATGTAACGACCCAGATTTTTGAATAGTTTATTTTAAATATTTAGTATGGTTTTAAATATTGAATTTATAATATAAATGGTATTTTATTTGGTTATCGATTAAATAATCGAAATACGATTTATTTTGATAATTATCGAAATACGAGAAGTTTGAAATAATTCAATTCGAAGTTAAAACTGAATCGAAACAATGCCGATTAATATAAATTGTATATTGAAATAGAGCGATGATAATAATTTATTTTTGTTAAATTAAATTGTTTTGAAATCGATTTATGTTTTAAATCATTAATTTAAATTGTTATTTCCTCTACACAGTCGAATTAAATTCCAGAACTAATTCCGTGAAGTTCAGAATAACACCATAATCTGACAACGTCGGTCGTTACGTTAGGATGGCAGTTCTGGTTTTCGAGTAACGGTACCACGGGATATTTTGGTTATTTTATTAAAAGTTAAAAAAAAAAAAAAAAATCGAATCATATTAATTAACGCCTACCTTAAGTACAGACAACCACCCTAAAGTCTTTATCACGCAGACCTAAGGAAATCAATCCCCATAACCTATCGTTCTCGAGCATCAAATTCTGTCTCTATGTTTCAACGCAAAGTAAAACATAGAATTAATGGCGTATGTACGAGTGTCTCCCATTCCTTCACTTATAAATACGCAATCCCTTTCTTCCTTTCTGAAAACAAAAGCCTCAAATTCAATACCACCGCAACTCCTTTTTTTCTCATTCCAGAAATCAAATCGCGATTTGAAGCTTGCATCGTCTGGAACACTCGTGAGCTAGGGGGTCAACCTCAAATTCTATTTCGGATCTAGGGAAGACTCGCGAAGGGTAATGTCGAGTAGACGATTGGGGAAAAGGGGCGACGCTGACTTTTGGTGTTCGATTTAGGGCATGTCGAACTCGCGGTTTCAGAAACAGGATTCGAGTAGTGATGCGAGTTTAGGAGAGCCGCTGGTTACATGAAGGGGGCGACAGTAGTACTTTTAGGGAGTTCAAAATGGTTGTCGATCTGTGTGACGGTGGAAGGGCGTGCGGTGTCAAAATGGAAGAGGGAGTGCGTTCTACTGTTGGGTGATGGTATGGAGTCTGCAGTAAGGACTGATGGGGCTGGTTTGGATTTGTAAATGGAGATCGACTGCCAGTTGCTCGATGAAATGCCAATGGGGATCAGAGCAGTTTTTGGAGCTGTCTCGGTAAACGTTGATCATCGATGGTTGAATTGGTTCGCGGATGGTCAAGTAGATTGCTATCGAAATAAGGTGAAAGAAGAATTCAACTCAAATAGATAATATCCGCAACAAAACGGAATTTAAATGGATATTCGAGCAAAGGAAATCCTGGTGAGTAAATCTCACTCACCTTTAGAAATATTTTTTTTCATTAAAAATAATTGTTTGTTGCTTGTGTGAATATTTTCTGGTTGCTTTATATATATTAGTTATTTAGGCTATTATATATATATATTGGGTTGATTGATTGGTTGGATTCCCGCAGTCTCATTAGCGGATGCCCGCAGTTTCATAGCGGATGATTACCCTATACGCCCCACGCTATGATTAGTGGATGACCTTCTATACCGCGATATTCTGCCACGAAGCAGAATGGGTATTATTTATGTGCTAACATCTGTGGATGCAGGAAAACAGGTTGGAGGAATCCAACTGGATTCCTCAAAAATATATTATCTGTTTGTTTGTCGTTTGTTTGATTTCATATATATATTCATATATGATGTGTTAAAAATCAAATGATTGAAAATTGGGTGATTTGATTGTTTTAAATATCACTGGGCTTGAATATTGGTTTGTAAAAATATCGTGGAAGGATATTTGAAATTTAAAAGGGAAAATTCTATTTTTAAATAGAATTTGAATTTTTAATGGAATAAAATTATAAACTTGTTTTTGAAATAAAACAAGTAGTTTCTTTTTAAACGAAGTTTATAAATAGTTCTTTTATAACGAAGTTATAAATGAAGTGAAAAGAATTATCATTTGATAATTTAGAAATAGAAATATAAGCGTGAAATTGGGATTTGAAATGGAATTTCAAAATAAGATGTGGAAATGAAAATTTTAAAAATATAACTCAAATGAAATTTGAGCATAACATTTGAATTTTTAAAGGGAGTTTAAATATTTGAATTTTATGAAGAGATTGAATATTAGAAATTCAAATAGAAGTTCAAATAGAATTTGAATAAACGAAATTAGATTGGAAAATAGAATTTGAATTCAAGGAATTAAAATATAATTTGAATTCAAAGGAATCCGAATAAAGAAATTCAAATAGAGATTTGAATGTAGAATTTCAAAATAGGATTTGAAATATAGTATTTCAAAGAAGAATTCAAATATGAAATGGGAATAGAGATTTGAAATAGAAATTCGAGTATTGAATTTGAACATGGAATTGAATACAGAAATTCAAGTAGAAATTTGAATATGAGGTTTCAAAATAGAATTTGAAATAAACTTTGAAAAATAGGATTTCAAAATAGAATTGGAAATAGAATTTCAAATAGGATTTCAAAATAGGAAATCCAAATAGTTTTGAAATGGGCTTTGGATTCAAAGGAGTTCAAATAGATTTGAAATAAGGAGAGTTCAAATGGGATTTTAATAATGGGTTTGAATAAAGAAATTCCAATTGGGATTTAAATATGAGATTTCAAATAGAAATTTAAATGGAGTTTAAATATTTAAATTCAAATATGATTTTCAAATATAACCATTCAAAAGGGATTTGATTATAGAATTTAAAGTGGAATTTAATTCAAAGGAATAAATTAAGGTATTGGGATTCAAGAAAATTAATTGTGGAGTTTAACTAATGAATTTGAATTTAGAATTCAAATGGTATTTGTAAATGGATTCGAATTTAGAATTCAATGGTGTTTGAAAGAAAATTGGAATATTTTAATTCAAATAGAATTGGAAATAGATTTGAACATAGAAATTCAAATGGGGTTTGAATATTTGAATTTCAAAAGGGAATTCAAAAATGGAGTTGAATATCTAAATTCAAGTATGAATTTCAAATATAGAAATTCAAAAAGGAGTTGAATTGAAGTGGGAATTCGAATAAAGAATTTGAAATGGAATTCGAATAAAGGATTTCAAATGGGATTTGAATACATGATTTAAAACTATGGAATTTGAAATGTAAAGATTCAAATGGAATTTGGAATATATATATCTATATATATATATTAGAAGGGAGTTGAATTCATTTAACGAAGTTTAAAAAGTTTATATATATAAATATAATTAAAACGAACTCGCCGCAGCGCTGCAGTTCGTAAATTGGCAATTCGAACTTCAATTGAATATATAGAACTCGATTGAAGTCGGAATTCTTTGAAACAAGAAACGTCAGGACCGATTTGATAATAATTTTCTAATGAAAGAGAAAAATATGAATTTCGTCGTATAGATTTTGAGTTATGTCAAAATCAAATTTTCAGAAAAACAGCGCCAGAATCGTTTTAAAACCATAATGGTTTATTTAATATTATGAAAGGATTTTAAGCAAAGAAAATCCGAAGTTCTATTTATAAAATTTCAGACTTGAGTTATAAAAATATGTGAACTCAAGTGAAGTAAGGAAATTGATTTTTGAAACAGAAATCAGATTTTGACTTTGAATAGAATTAACTAATTCGAATAGTAATTCGTAAGGGAGATGTGGAATTGACATTGAGCTTTAAATAAGTGAATTCGATTTGAGAATTTATATTCGAAATAGAAAAGAGAACTAGAATTGAAATTGAAATTCAATTTGGTTATGAACGAGTTAATATTTTGTTTGAACATGTTATGTTCAACAAAGTTCAACAAAGAAGTGAGAGAGGCAAAATGACTAATTAAAGAATAAATGGGCAAACTGAATTCAAACGATTAGATAGTGTTGAATTGAATTGAAAACAGGTGAACAGGTGTTGGACAGGTATGGAATGAAGTATATAAAGTATATAATTTATGTGCTCGACAAAAAGGTACGTTTAATTCATATATGAGATTTATGCGCCGTATCGGCAAGCCGCTTGGCTTTTCCTTTTTCTTTTTGATTGAGGAAGATACCGGGAAGCTATTTGAAATTTCCCGATGCTCCCGATACAGGGGAGGTTATGGCGAATTTTTCCGGGAATTTAAGGAGATAGAATATTTTTAAGGAATTTGAAAATTAGAAATCTATATATCGATATATATAGAATTCGATAAGGGAATGAAATCAAAAATAGCGTAAAGGGCCAAGATGATTATGGAAAATATTTGGTTAACAAATATTGTTAAGGAAATGGAAAAGAGATTTAATTAATGAATATTAATTAAAAAGCCCAGTGATTTGTTTGATATGTTGGATGAACACTTGTTTTTATTCGATAGTTAAATCACAGACTATCGAAGTTTTTGACCATCGTTGTCAATATGGAGAGACCGGTTGGATTATTATCCAAAGAACCACTCCGTATCGGCATAAGCGTTGCGAACCAAGTATGCTGAATATATTGAAGACGGAGTAAAGTGCAAGGGCTTTTCTAGTAATAGAAATAGTGCCTTCGGTTTCGTTCAGTCCCAGAACGAACGTAAATGGACGAATGTCTGACAAAGTATTTCCAATGATCAAATGGGTTGGTCTGAATGAATATATATGGTTGCAACGGATTTATCCCTTAGCATAACATCCAGAATATTTGTGCAAACTCAACTAGTGATTAACGGATCTGACAATGTGGCATTCAAAGTGAATTGTGCTATCAATGAATGGTAAGTATTCGTAGCCTCAGGCCTCAACAACCGGGAAAGGACAAAAATCGGGCAGGCAGCATGGCTATGTGGGTCGCACCCATTAGGGTGTATAATCACCTATCTAGAGAAATTCCTTTTGTTTCTAAATCTATCGATTCTGCCCATTCGAGAAACGGTGGTTTGAGTCCAACCGTTGGTGATATACATTCGATACACTCAAGCGAAATGAGTGGTCGGTCATGTGTGGGCCGGGTTGCAAGACGTTCTTGTTGAACCCAGGTGTATTTGCCTCTAGAGATACATCATCGGAAGGTGGTCCCATACCTTGTCATGTTGGAAATCCAATCTCCAATAAGCGCCATGCGGGTTTTTGATTATACACTATATATGTGGAGCGTGAGATGCAAGCGTTCTGCTATTTGGTTATTTACTTGATATAGACATTATTATAATATCACTGGATTTTCGTATCAAAATGGTTTGGGTTATAGTAAGGTAAAAACCGTCCGTGTTTATGTGTGGGCTGGTCTTACTATTACCTTTTCTTTTGAAAGGATTTTTAAAGTTAAACAAGTGGTTGGAGTTTACTCACACCAGTCCCATGACTGACCCAGAGTTTATTTTGTTTTGTTTTCCCTAAACTCTTGGGTGCCCAAATTTGTACGGGCAGTCAAGTGTTTCAGGCTTTTACAGATACACTTGGAGGAGCTTGAAGCAGGAGGCTTCAACGTTAGTTATTTAGAGTTACTTCCGCTGGATCAAATGTTATGTGTACTCTGATGATGGTATGTATATATGTACAAAACAGATTTGTATTTCAAAGCTTATGTTATATAATATATTTTATTCGTTCCGCTGTGAGTTGTGATCTTCGTTTTTCTTCTATTCTGAAATTTCTTTCTTTCTATTTCTCATCTTCTAACTTCTTTCTATTAATGGTTCGTATTTCTGTGTTATTTGGGTTGGACGTGTGGTGTATTTAGTCAACTCAGATAGCTCGGATTTGCGGGTCGCTACAGTTGGTATCAGAGCTTAGGTTGAGCGAATACCTAGGCTTGTGTGGTATGTACTCATTAGAGATAGGGCCAATAGTACCCTAGAATGAGCTGAGCGTATATATATACGAGAGAGCGTATTTGTAAATTGATATAAAAGTTGTTTTATATTGTGTTGACTAGTCTGTGAGTGGTTTATGAATTCTGGTCGAATCATGGGACGCCACGAAGTCGATAGGAATTTCTAAACACTTGAACAGAAAATATGACATGATATTGTTTTTAAGTGGGTAAATGAAATAATTTAACCCAAAAATTCTATTTTGATATAGAAAGAATAATTTTCTAGAATTATTATTATATGGATGTGTTGGATGTTGATTTTATAATCAAATGAGATTATAAAAATTAGAATGGTTATTTATAACCAAAATAGAATTTGTATAGAAATTAAATATACAAATGAGATGAATTAGAATTAAATTCAAACCAGAATTAAGAATTCGAAATCCTGGGAAGTTGAAAAATATTTTTCAAAGTATATTAAAATAATATAGATTTGTTTTAAAGATTTGAAAGGAAATCATGGATTTTGAAGTGATAAAGCACTGAACTCACTTCAGTGGCTGGGAAATAATTCTGATGATGATTGCAACATCATCAGTGTTCATTTCCGAGTTTCTAAGTGATGGATTGCTACCTTAGAAAGTTTTTGATGGAAATTTGTTTGGAAGAAAACAAATGGTTTGAAAATTCAAATGTTTTGAGTTTTAGATGGAAATAAATATAAGTATATATTTAAGTGATTTCAAAAGAATGTGAAAAGAAAACCCAGGGATTTGAATTCTGGAATTAAAGTTTAACTTAAACAAGTTAAATGGGTCGAAATAAGTGAATTGATTAGAATCAATTTGAATAGGTTTAACGGAATATAGATTGGATATAAATGGATTGATCGTCGATCATTCGAATTGAATAAAGGAAGACCAAAAGTTTTGGTTGGAGTTAATTTGTTGAAATATGAAGAGGTGAGTTTCAACATAAAGGAGTTATGAAAAGTTAGTGAGTTTATAGTATTTTTCCTGCCTTAGCAATTTCGAGGACGAAATTATTTTAAGGGGGGAAGAATGTAACGACCCAGATTTTTGAATAGTTTATTTTAAATATTTAGTATGGTTTTAAATATTGAATTTATAATATAAATGGTATTTTATTTGGTTATCGATTAAATAATCGAAATACGATTTATTTTGATAATTATCGAAATACGAGAAGTTTGAAATAATTCAATTCGAAGTTAAAACTGAATCGAAACAATGCCGATTAATATAAATTGTATATTGAAATAGAGCGATGATAATAATTTATTTTTGTTAAATTAAATTGTTTTGAAATCGATTTATGTTTTAAATCATTAATTTAAATTGTTATTTCCTCTACACAGTCGAATTAAATTCCAGAACTAATTCCGTGAAGTTCAGAATAACACCATAATCTGACAACGTCGGTCGTTACGTTAGGATGGCAGTTCTGGTTTTCGAGTAACGGTACCACGGGATATTTTGGTTATTTTATTAAAAGTTAAAAAAAAAAAAAAAAAAATCGAATCATATTAATTAACGCCTACCTTAAGTACAGACAACCACCCTAAAGTCTTTATCACGCAGACCTAAGGAAATCAATCCCCATAACCTATCGTTCTCGAGCATCAAATTCTGTCTCTATGTTTCAACGCAAAGTAAAACATAGAATTAATGGCGTATGTACGAGTGTCTCCCATTCCTTCACTTATAAATACGCAATCCCTTTCTTCCTTTCTGAAAACAAAAGCCTCAAATTCAATACCACCGCAACTCCTTTTTTTCTCATTCCAGAAATCAAATCGCGATTTGAAGCTTGCATCGTCTGGAACACTCGTGAGCTAGGGGGTCAACCTCAAATTCTATTTCGGATCTAGGGAAGACTCGCGAAGGGTAATGTCGAGTAGACGATTGGGGAAAAGGGGCGACGCTGACTTTTGGTGTTCGATTTAGGGCATGTCGAACTCGCGGTTTCAGAAACAGGATTCGAGTAGTGATGCGAGTTTAGGAGAGCCGCTGGTTACATGAAGGGGGCGACAGTAGTACTTTTAGGGAGTTCAAAATGGTTGTCGATCTGTGTGACGGTGGAAGGGCGTGCGGTGTCAAAATGGAAGAGGGAGTGCGTTCTACTGTTGGGTGATGGTATGGAGTCTGCAGTAAGGACTGATGGGGCTGGTTTGGATTTGTAAATGGAGATCGACTGCCAGTTGCTCGATGAAATGCCAATGGGGATCAGAGCAGTTTTTGGAGCTGTCTCGGTAAACGTTGATCATCGATGGTTGAATTGGTTCGCGGATGGTCAAGTAGATTGCTATCGAAATAAGGTGAAAGAAGAATTCAACTCAAATAGATAATATCCGCAACAAAACGGAATTTAAATGGATATTCGAGCAAAGGAAATCCTGGTGAGTAAATCTCACTCACCTTTAGAAATATATTTTTTCATTAAAAATAATTGTTTGTTGCTTGTGTGAATATTTTCTGGTTGCTTTATATATATTAGTTATTTAGGCTATTATATATATATATATATTGGGTTGATTGATTGGTTGGATTCCCGCAGTCTCATTAGCGGATGCCCGCGGTTTCATAGCGGATGATTACCCTATACGCCCCACGCTATGATTAGTGGATGACCTTCTATACCGCGATATTCTGCCACGAAGCAGAATGGGTATTATTTATGTGCTAACATCTGTGGATGCAGGAAAACAGGTTGGAGGAATCCAACTGGATTCCTCAAAAATATATTATCTGTTTGTTTGTCGTTTGTTTGATTTCATATATATATTCATATATGATGTGTTAAAAATCAAATGATTGAAAATTGGGTGATTTGATTGTTTTAAATATCACTGGGCTTGAATATTGGTTTGTAAAAATATCATGGAAGGATATTTGAAATTTAAAAGGGAAAATTCTATTTTTAAATAGAATTTGAATTTTTAATGGAATAAAATTTTAAACTTGTTTTTGAAATAAAACAAGTAGTTTCTTTTTAAACGAAGTTTATAAATAGTTCTTTTATAACGAAGTTATAAATGAAGTGAAAAGAATTATCATTTGATAATTTAGAAATAGAAATATAAGCGTGAAATTGGGATTTGAAATGGAATTTCAAAATAAGATGTGGAAATGAAAATTTTAAAAATATAACTCAAATGAAATTTGAGCATAACATTTGAATTTTTAAAGGGAGTTTAAATATTTGAATTTTATGAAGAGATTGAATATTAGAAATTCAAATAGAAGTTCAAATAGAATTTGAATAAACGAAATTAGATTGGAAAATAGAATTTGAATTCAAGGAATTAAAATATAATTTGAATTCAAAGGAATCCGAATAAAGAAATTCAAATAGAGATTTGAATGTAGAATTTCAAAATAGGATTTGAAATATAGTATTTCAAAGAAGAATTCAAATATGAAATGGGAATAGAGATTTGAAATAGAAATTCGAGTATTGAATTTGAACATGGAATTGAATACAGAAATTCAAGTAGAAATTTGAATATGAGGTTTCAAAATAGAATTTGAAATAAACTTTGAAAAATAGGATTTCAAAATAGAATTGGAAATAGAATTTCAAATAGGATTTCAAAATAGGAAATCCAAATAGTTTTGAAATGGGCTTTGGATTCAAAGGAGTTCAAATAGATTTGAAATAAGGAGAGTTCAAATGGGATTTTAATAATGGGTTTGAATAAAGAAATTCCAATTGGGATTTAAATATGAGATTTCAAATAGAAATTTAAATGGAGTTTAAATATTTAAATTCAAATATGATTTTCAAATATAACCATTCAAAAGGGATTTGATTATAGAATTTAAAGTGGAATTTAATTCAAAGGAATAAATTAAGGTATTGGGATTCAAGAAAATTAATTGTGGAGTTTAACTAATGAATTTGAATTTAGAATTCAAATGGTATTTGTAAATGGATTCGAATTTAGAATTCAATGGTGTTTGAAAGAAAATTGGAATATTTTAATTCAAATAGAATTGGAAATAGATTTGAACATAGAAATTCAAATGGGGTTTGAATATTTGAATTTCAAAAGGGAATTCAAAAATGGAGTTGAATATCTAAATTCAAGTATGAATTTCAAATATAGAAATTCAAAAAGGAGTTGAATTGAAGTGGGAATTCGAATAAAGAATTTGAAATGGAATTCGAATAAAGGATTTCAAATGGGATTTGAATACATGATTTAAAACTATGGAATTTGAAATGTAAAGATTCAAATGGAATTTGGAATATATATATCTATATATATATATTAGAAGGGAGTTGAATTCATTTAACGAAGTTTAAAAAGTTTATATATATAAATATAATTAAAACGAACTCGCCGCAGCGCTGCAGTTCGTAAATTGGCAATTCGAACTTCAATTGAATATATAGAACTCGATTGAAGTCGGAATTCTTTGAAACAAGAAACGTCAGGACCGATTTGATAATAATTTTCTAATGAAAGAGAAAAATATGAATTTCGTCGTATAGATTTTGAGTTATGTCAAAATCAAATTTTCAGAAAAACAGCGCCAGAATCGTTTTAAAACCATAATGGTTTATTTAATATTATGAAAGGATTTTAAGCAAAGAAAATCCGAAGTTCTATTTATAAAATTTCAGACTTGAGTTATAAAAATATGTGAACTCAAGTGAAGTAAGGAAATTGATTTTTGAAACAGAAATCAGATTTTGACTTTGAATAGAATTAACTAATTCGAATAGTAATTCGTAAGGGAGATGTGGAATTGACATTGAGCTTTAAATAAGTGAATTCGATTTGAGAATTTATATTCGAAATAGAAAAGAGAACTAGAATTGAAATTGAAATTCAATTTGGTTATGAACGAGTTAATATTTTGTTTGAACATGTTATGTTCAACAAAGTTCAACAAAGAAGTGAGAGAGGCAAAATGACTAATTAAAGAATAAATGGGCAAACTGAATTCAAACGATTAGATAGTGTTGAATTGAATTGAAAACAGGTGAACAGGTGTTGGACAGGTATGGAATGAAGTATATAAAGTATATAATTTATGTGCTCGACAAAAAGGTACGTTTAATTCATATATGAGATTTATGCGCCGTATCGGCAAGCCGCTTGGCTTTTCCTTTTTCTTTTTGATTGAGGAAGATACCGGGAAGCTATTTGAAATTTCCCGATGCTCCCGATACAGGGGAGGTTATGGCGAATTTTTCCGGGAATTTAAGGAGATAGAATATTTTTAAGGAATTTGAAAATTAGAAATCTATATATCGATATATATAGAATTCGATAAGGGAATGAAATCAAAAATAGCGTAAAGGGCCAAGATGATTATGGAAAATATTTGGTTAACAAATATTGTTAAGGAAATGGAAAAGAGATTTAATTAATGAATATTAATTAAAAAGCCCAGTGATTTGTTTGATATGTTGGATGAACACTTGTTTTTATTCGATAGTTAAATCACAGACTATCGAAGTTTTTGACCATCGTTGTCAATATGGAGAGACCGGTTGGATTATTATCCAAAGAACCACTCCGTATCGGCATAAGCGTTGCGAACCAAGTATGCTGAATATATTGAAGACGGAGTAAAGTGCAAGGGCTTTTCTAGTAATAGAAATAGTGCCTTCGGTTTCGTTCAGTCCCAGAACGAACGTAAATGGACGAATGTCTGACAAAGTATTTCCAATGATCAAATGGGTTGGTCTGAATGAATATATATGGTTGCAACGGATTTATCCCTTAGCATAACATCCAGAATATTTGTGCAAACTCAACTAGTGATTAACGGATCTGACAATGTGGCATTCAAAGTGAATTGTGCTATCAATGAATGGTAAGTATTCGTAGCCTCAGGCCTCAACAACCGGGAAAGGACAAAAATCGGGCAGGCAGCATGGCTATGTGGGTCGCACCCATTAGGGTGTATAATCACCTATCTAGAGAAATTCCTTTTGTTTCTAAATCTATCGATTCTGCCCATTCGAGAAACGGTGGTTTGAGTCCAACCGTTGGTGATATACATTCGATACACTCAAGCGAAATGAGTGGTCGGTCATGTGTGGGCCGGGTTGCAAGACGTTCTTGTTGAACCCAGGTGTATTTGCCTCTAGAGATACATCATCGGAAGGTGGTCCCATACCTTGTCATGTTGGAAATCCAATCTCCAATAAGCGCCATGCGGGTTTTTGATTATACACTATATATGTGGAGCGTGAGATGCAAGCGTTCTGCTATTTGGTTATTTACTTGATATAGACATTATTATAATATCACTGGATTTTCGTATCAAAATGGTTTGGGTTATAGTAAGGTAAAAACCGTCCGTGTTTATGTGTGGGCTGGTCTTACTATTACCTTTTCTTTTGAAAGGATTTTTAAAGTTAAACAAGTGGTTGGAGTTTACTCACACCAGTCCCATGACTGACCCAGAGTTTATTTTGTTTTGTTTTCCCTAAACTCTTGGGTGCCCAAATTTGTACGGGCAGTCAAGTGTTTCAGGCTTTTACAGATACACTTGGAGGAGCTTGAAGCAGGAGGCTTCAACGTTAGTTATTTAGAGTTACTTCCGCTGGATCAAATGTTATGTGTACTCTGATGATGGTATGTATATATGTACAAAACAGATTTGTATTTCAAAGCTTATGTTATATAATATATTTTATTCGTTCCGCTGTGAGTTGTGATCTTCGTTTTTCTTCTATTCTGAAATTTCTTTCTTTCTATTTCTCATCTTCTAACTTCTTTCTATTAATGGTTCGTATTTCTGTGTTATTTGGGTTGGACGTGTGGTGTATTTAGTCAACTCAGATAGCTCGGATTTGCGGGTCGCTACATTAGACCTCATTACCCAAATATTACGGAATCTTACCTATGTAGTCACCTATTAGTACATATGATTCGAAAGTAACAAAGAATGTTTGATAACATTAACACCCCTTCTGATGACCTAACTTATGTTGTTGCATGATTTATTTATAACTGGACTACAAATCCTACAAACTATTAACTCGCCTTCTAACAAGACTGTCACACGTTGAATTCGAATGCACGTATAACCTAGGAATCGAGTATGGATGATTATACGAAGATATGAACAGTTGGATTCATCAGAATATCGCTTTGGAACAAGTTGAATTAGAACTGGAAATCTAAGTACGGAAATGACATAAATCCAAAGCAAAGCAATAGGACTAAAATTTTGGCCATATCTCATATCGGTACATATGAGACATAGGATTCCAGGATTCTGGCTAGAACTTCATCAATAACTCAAGATCAGAAGCTCAAATCATCAAACTAATCGCAAAAGCATCAAAGAAGGACAAAAAGGGATATGCCTTGTGGATCGCAGCCAGGAGGGTGCAAGCCCTTAAGGCTCGGTAACGATCCCCCTAGAGGATTTGTACTAATCCCTCAAGGAGGGGCGATAAGGAGCGCACTCCATATGCTGGGTCGTCACCTTTAAATGGGCCCTTTGTGCGTTTCTGGACCGATCAACTCTTTGTTTCATCTATAAATAGACCACTAGAGCTTTGAAAAAAGTTCTTCTCTTTTCCACGCGAAAGCTCTTCTAAGCCTTGTAGACCACTTCATATTTTAATCTCTTCATTCATACAAACAACTAACTGTACTTATAATCAACAATATGAATAAAGATTACTTCAATTGTACATAGGACAACGTTTTTTCAACCGCTATAAAAATCTTGTGTTCTTTACCGCTTTCATATACTTCTCTTGTTGTTCAGCGACTATGATTAGTGATTACACTATGATTAGTTCTATAAATTGGATATCTGGGTTATTAGATTCGAATGATAAAAATCCCATCTAACCTTTATAGCATGCCAAGAAGGGAAAACCTACTTGTACTAAGGAAATTTTCTACTATGGAAACAATGACTAAGAAGAAGAAAGTAAATGATCAACCTGAAGGAGCTACAATAGAAGGAGGGACTTAGGAGACTTCCTCAAGAGGAAATCCTTTCGTATATTTGACAAGGGGTGATATAGTCCTAGTGTGAACCAGCTACAAAAGGATATGCTCTGATGGAAAAAGGAAATGACGGCAAATTTCCTCAATCAGATTGGACAAAATGGAAGACTAGAAGGTCAGAATGGAGCTGTTGGGGCTGGACTCATAAATAGGATAACACTCAAGCTTGAACCAAGGGAAGCTCCCATTCCCCCTTAAGGACAAGTACAAGTCCCGACACTCGATTCGGTACTAACCTAGCTCATATCCCCCTAAAGACATCAGACTTGCTGCTGACTTCACTCGGACTAAAGATTTGGGACTTGGATAGGAAAATTGAGCATATGATGGATTAGACAGTGGATTGGATCAAACAAGTAATTTTTCTATTCAAGGAAATGGGGTTAATACAAACCCGACTCTAGCAACTGAAGTTGGACACTATGATTTGGATACACAAGCCACTCAGGTAGCATGTGCAGATTTTGGAAATGGCGACAACTTTTGGACGATGATAACCCAATTAAGGATATTATACAGAGAACTTCAAGAGGTGGATTATCCCGAGAAGGCTTAGTTGTGTTAATCATAGTTCATTCACTCCGGATATTCGAAATTCTAGTAATCCACCGGACTTCAAACTTCTGGTTTTGAAAGCTTATGACGGAAGGAAGAATCTGATCATTCATCTGGTGAGGTATACGCGTCATATGGAATTACTAGGGCATCGAACGAGGTTATGGCTAAGTGCTTTCCATTATTTCTATCGGATATTGCTGTAATGTAATTTTGGCATTAGAAAGCAGTTTTACTGGAAACTAGAATAATCTTGCGGAAAAGTTAATTGAGCAGTTTCAGATCCACATTTCTCATGCAAGAACGTGATGATATTCACTACTATTAAGCAAAGGATAGGAGTGACTCTGCGTAAATCTTTGGAAAGGTCCAATACAGTTTTTGCTTCAGTGGGTCGACTAGATCCATCCATGGTTTTGATAGCTGTCGTTTCTGGCATTTTCTACAATTATGATTTTAAGATTTCTATGTAAAGGGATCCTCCATGGGATCTCGACGAATTCTTTCGTAAAGCTTACAGGTTTCTCAACTAAGAGGATGTAAGGGTAGATCGTGAGTCCCGTGAAATTAATGTTGTTAAGGACGAATGACCATCCGATTTTAGAATAAATAAATGAAAGCGTAAAATTAAGGGCAATCATTGCCAGGGAACAAAAGAAAAAGAGGGCTAAAATACAACTCGTATGCAAGGCTAAATGCGAGTCTGGAATAGATGTACATGAATATAAAAGACCATCTTCTAGATGGGATCCCACGGAATAAGAGATAGCTTCCAGGAAATTTTGTTTATTTCACAAAATTGTTGGACATGAAACGAACGAATGTAAACATTTATGGGACATAATCAAGGATCAGCCGAGGAAAGGACGACTTCAATCATATGTCCTAAATAGGCCACGGCTATAGAACAGGAGTAGTCGCTAGTCGCACGGGAAAGCAGTGGGCCTAGCTTGCATTGTGGTGTTATCATTAATTGATAATGGGAATAGAACAAGACTTACAGCTAAATTTCTTACCCACGTATGGAACCAATGAGATCCGTAGCATGCTCTTCAACGATAAACCGTCAACTTTACTTTTTCTTTAATCAAATCGTAATAAATGGCTAGGTCGCTTACTCTTATAAGGAAACCGACGAGATCCCAAGGTAAGCTCTGAGACAGTGATGAACCTCTTAGTTTTTTGTAATAAAACCTACGTTTATTTACTTTAATAAAATTATTTAGTAAGTGTTGACACCAAAAATTGACAGAATACTCAAAAAGTTCAGTGAATAGCTAGATTATAAAAATAAATGGAAAAAAGGAATAAGAAATAGAAATGCAGTAAATAGAGACACTGTAATTTATAGTGGTTTGACGTTGTTGTGCCAACGTCCACTTTGAATATTTTGTTCACTAAATCATTTTATGATTGCAAGGCCCTGAATCGGTATGAATCTAAAGTGTACATAATAAAGTAAACAAATAGTGAAAAGATCCATTTTTCTTTGATACAGCCAGCATTTACATATGTAGGTAGCTAGAAATAATCCAGAAAAGACAGAGTAACATTGTAGAGGAGAAATAAAAGAGGCCCAAGCCTATATTCCCCTAGGTGTTAGGTCGGTCCTGATCCCCTTATATGGATCAGTATTGATCCTCCAATATGGGGATAGATATGCCTGTAACTAGAAGGAAGAACCGCCAATAAAATCTTCCTCGTGTATCATCTTGGGACTTGCGACTTCACCGATGGGTCTCTATGGTGCCTTAATTTTTTTGTGAAGTTTCACCTTAATACAATTTTAGGTTGGAGAGTTATGCCATATTGATTGTTGAAGTTGAGTTGTTATATCGGTTTGCATCTGAGCTGTACCAATCCCTTAGAATCACTTAAGCCGATCTCTCACTTGAATAGTTCTCAAACACTATTTTTATAGGCAAATTCGACCGTTGTCTCATGAGACTATCTAGACCTAATATCTGACACTTCACAGGATGTTTCCTAGTCATTAGCCTTGATAATCGTCGAGTCATGTCAATCCGAATGGTTGAGCATAAATACCATGTAACACTTTCCCTTTAAAGCACGTCTTATGTGAACATAACATGTTTTGAACCAAAATAAGTCTTGCCGATAGGAATTGGACTCCATGTCGCTCTTAGTGAATGGCCATTATCCTTTCATGGAGTTTTGTATGCCAAAAAGTATGTTGTTTCCGTATAAACGAGACGCTTGATTGAACTCTGACAATATAAGTAAATGATTCCAGATTCGTCAATCGTTTAATTTTCTTATTGGAATTCAACCATCTAAATTGGATTTCAACAGAATTCTCAGGTAAACATCTAATCTCTTTCGAATCAAGAAATTGGTTATTAGTCATCGGCTCCTAGTTGCACCTGAGTGTAAGAAAGTCATTACCAGTTTGGATTCGTGTATGCACTCACATGCGCGTACATGATTTTGCGCAATACATTTGGAATTCCTGTAAATATTATACGGTAACATTCAGGTTTATGGTTATACGTGTTAGTATATACAACATATTAGTATCCATAATTTGATTATGTCTATGCATTGCATATGCATTCAGAACTTAAGTGAATATCTATGTTCACACACACATACACGCACTCAAGTTATTGTCGTATGTGAAAACATACAGATATTAATTTGAGGTTAGCGTGTATATGTACGTATGAATCATGTGTACAGGTTTTATGTTGGTAAATGTATGTCCATACTCAATTTGCTATCATGTACGCATATATATGTATGTGTATCGAAAGTGAACACAAACACATGCACGTCAACACGTTTAAGTGCAAGTTCATGAGCCTACATTGGCATGTTTAACTTAGGTAAGTAAGCGTACAATGTAATTCCATTCTCCCTTCTTTTCTCCTTTTTTTTCAAGTAGTTTACATGTCAGATCGGCACCAAGAAGGATAGGTACGGATCCCGTACTTAAAGAAATCTTTTTTATGGGATCGGTTCGATCCTCTTGGTATATATAGACCGAACTCCTCTTTCCCTTGTCTCATTCATTCACTCGGCTAACTCGAGTGTTTGAAGTTTAACGAACTTATCCATCTCCTTAAACCTGCATAGATCGTTGCGATCTCACCTTTAACCAGCGTTGCTTAAGCGCCACCAAGTTATCATCGAACTCCAACCATATTTCCTCGATTTTAGGTGAGTTTCTCCATCTCATAATTGATTTGAATTGATTATAAGGATTCAAGCGACGATGCGATGATGGGAAAGAGTCTAGAGACGTAGTCAGAGGCACTAGGCAGTAAAAAGGTAGTCAAGATGAGTTATGATGAATATGAATTGACTTTGAAATAGTGATGCGGGAAGAAGAGTATAAGGAAGGAAGAAGGAGGGAGCAAGAAGCGAATCAACCAAGGAGAAGAAAGGAGAAAAGAGTTGGTGACAGAGATCCATTCAATCATGATATGAGAACAGGATCAGATCAGATCGGGGGGTGAAATTTTGGCTTGAAGTCCATGATTCAAGGGATTGGGTCCGCTCATTCATATAAAGCGATCAAGCTATTCAGGTCGGCCTCTAAGTTTAAACCATCACGAATTCGTTTAAGTTAGAGTTCGATCGTGAATTTTAACTTGATGATTACTCAATTCCTTGACGTCGCATCGAGAATTCGATCATTTCACACAAGAAAAAGCCTTGAAACATAAGATGCAATAAAAATTCAAACATGCACATAGGATAAAGGATAAAAATGTACTATGAACACACGACTGAACAATTGAACTCAAACTTCATTCTTCGATTCTAAGGATCGATGAAATTCCATGATTCTTGATCCAAACTATCAAGAGACAGTCAACGATGACGGTCGCTCCAGTTATGAATTGAATGTCTTTATCGCATTTCGTAGCATCAAATTGAATTGCATATGCACGCACAACACTGCATGTTCCGCACTAGTTTGCACTAAGCACGGAGGTTATGAGTAAATCGTATTAATTATGACTATTTGTGAGTGTAGTAAATTATGGGTTTGAGATGCTTAAGGTGACTCAAAGGCTTGGAAGCTGAGACTCCAAAAGAAGCTCCAAAGCCAAATCATTCGACAAGTTACTCAAATCCTAAATTAAGCTATGATTGGTCAGAAAGATTTAAGTCCATCTCAACATGCAGATCAACCTGAGGCATTGCATCAGGCATATAATGCAAAGGGAAATAGCTGGTAAAGCAACCCGAGGAAGCTTCACACGTTGAGGAAGGTAGATAGGAAGCTGGAATGGGCATGCAAGGGGCCGGTGACATGGAGGTTGATAAAGAAATAATTGTATCAGCTCCGGATACATTGAGAGGAATGACAATCTTAGAATACCCAATAGATTCAATCGAGTAAAGGATTGACGGGACAATGCTACCGAGGATACACATAAAGCATGGCATTCCCCAAGAAGATGTTCGGGTGTCGGAGTGAGACGATAGAGCTCGTATGCCTTTAGGCCGGTACATGGCATGAAATAGAAGCATGTGATCCATCGAGTGTGTGCCTCCATTTTTCTAGTTCATTCAGAAAATGTTTACAGTTCGTGAGGTTGGCTCCAATAGAGCTTCATCCGAACAGCTATGCCTTTCTAATCAGGATATATATATTGTTTCGGGGAGAATCTAAATCAGGAGCCGATTGGAGAGGATATAATAGATATGTTCACATTCAAGTGTTGAACGACGGCCTTGTAACTTACGTATTTGGAAGCGCTACCCAACAATGCCTTGGAGCATGGAATAAATAAAGTAATTTTAAGCATGAATGGTTTTATGTGCGATGTCTACCGACGAATAATTGACGTTGGATAAAAGGATGTAAGCATATTAATATTTATTTATACTTCTTCTAGTTAATTAAGCCGAAAGCTCTATACTAACATAGAGTTTAAATTGTGCAAGCAACCCTCTAAGGCCTTTTTGTCAGGGATACTTGGAAAGGGTGTTGGCCCTAAAAGAAGTGGCTCCGACATATCGAAATGCACGGACTTTAATTTTTGATCATCTTCTTCATCTGGTGGACATGTTAAGTGAAGACCGTTCAATCGGTCATGTGACCATAAAGAAGCGACGATGGAAGAGGAAGGAGGGGAAGGAGAAGGGGATATGCCCCCTATCGTACACCTAGCTATTCCCCTTGTTAAAGGAGAACCAAAAGGAATCCAAGGGCATGCTGGAGATGGAGATGTGGCGGGCGAAGAAGAGCCTAATCAAGGAGATGAATTTCCATCCACTTTTGTTCCTTCTCTGACAATAGAGCCAAGGAAAGGAGAGATTTCGAAGTCTTTGCCTCTTGCATCAACCGCAGGAGAAGAATTGTCGATGGAGATAGAAGATCAATTCAAAAGGCTTGAAAATATTCCTCTAGAGAGGTCAATGTTTGATTTCATCAATGTCAATATCGAAAGTTTGCTTCCAAGCTCGAAAGTAGGTTTGATACTATCAAACGCTGAGGAGATTACTCCACTTAGCTAGCTGCAAACTAGTCTTTTAGGGGAAAAATAGGACACATACTCATATGCATTACATGATACAACACTTATGTGTGCGCTAATGAACTGCACAGCACCTGACTCAAGTTTCTTCATGCATCTACAATGGGAAGGGATGGAGACAGAGAAGGCCGAGACTCGAGCAAGGTCAATATAAGAAAGAAAATCACTAGGAGTATTCACGAGCATGATACACATCGTCGAACCTCAAGGAAAAGAAGATATGATAGCTACACTCATTGCCATGATGAGCACCGCAGAGATGATTATCATCGTGGCGATGATTATCCTCATCGCTTGAGAACGCCACCTATTAACAGGAAGCTGAGTGACTCAAATCGGCGATGGTCCCGTACCTCATTGCCTTTGTCAAAAGATTATAGCCAAAACCATCAAAGTGGAGGTCTTAACATAATCAAGAAACTTTTGTTCCATGAGAAGAAGAAGAAAAGCCAAGAAGTCATTCCCAAACCCCCAACGACCCCTAAGCATCAAATGGAAATTCTTAGATCCACCTTCCTGAATTATACAATAATAAACTTGTATTTGTGTCACCCGTGCATTTGATACCGAAGGAAGTTAAATAAGGAAACTATCGATCTAGTGTCTGGCATATATAATCAGTACAGAGTGACGCTGATTTATTTTGAGAAATTGTTAAATATTATTTGGAAAAGGGAAGCTAAAATCCAAGGCTTGAAACTCAAACCGAAAATGGACCAAGGTAGGAAGAAAACAACAGATGCAAAGATTGTCGAGTTTAAGTGACTGCTTGAGGAGGCCAACAAATATATGGCTTAAATGGCTAACAAAATTGTACATGCTCGGATAAATTTCGAGAGTAGTTGGATACATCCTCCCTCAAAATTAATTCTCTCAAGAAAGAATGTAAGCTTCTCATGATGGAGAACGAAAAAATAAGAAAAGAACTTAAAGAGCATAGAAAGGAAAAGGAAACCAACAAAGCCGAAACTGATGCGGCACTGAAAGCAAAGGTAGAGGCCAAAGAGGGTAGCAAATATATTCTCAAACAATCCGAAGAATTTAGAAAAAAGTTCGAGTCGGAGCTTGGTAAGCTTAGGAACAAAGCCAAAGAGGCGGACATGGATAAAGATAAGCTGGACTCAACATCATGCCTAAGTTATTCATCATTGCGGCCTAACCTGGATAAATAAATGCAATAAAACATTCTCCAAGGCATGGGTGTGGTTCCTAGATGACAAAATGTATTATAAGTAGGTTGATGATGCAGATGAGGATGCTTTGGCGACCGAGAAATTGAGAGGGGATGAGCCAAGGATTCTATTATAGGGTAGACGGATGTTAAGGGAAGAAATGGAAGAATAAGAGGCATCAATGACTCTAAAGAAAGGGAAGTCTATTACAACTGAAAGCGTAGTTGTCGCTCATACGATTGGCTCGGCGGTCCATTCGTCGAGTCAAGTAGTCACTTCCTAACCTACAGTCATTCCATCTTTTATGCGGATGGTTCTTCTCAGCAAAACATCACCGATCCGGGATGTAACACTGAGAATCCCGACCTTAACCTCAGAACTTCACTCTCTCCAATGAACGGAAAAATCCTGCTGAAAGTGAAAAGCACAAAGCCAAAGGTATACCGCTTCTATCCCCAATATTTGAAATGGTGATAAAGGCTTGCAAAGAAGTCATTTGGCTTCCCACGGAGTCTCCAGAGAATGAAAGAAGACTAATCATACTTGTTCTTCATGTTACAGGTATACAATGGATGAAGATCCCAATTACAACTACAATGATTCCAGCTCTAGGCCTTTGTCCCCCCCCCCCCCAATTTAGCGCTTCAATGGAAGATATTACTTGAGATTAAGGCGCATATGAGGAGCTAATAAGAAAGGAGTTCGATGACATCATATATTCGTTGGAGTCGATAGAGATTTTTTATTTGGGAAGAAGTGATCCTACTAGGAAGTATAGCCTAGAACCAATGCTTGAGAAGGCGAAGGCTACGACTGTTAGGGAAGGGAAAGAAACAGGAGAAGAAAAAAAGAATGAGAAAGAGACAGAATTGACCATATTTGATCCTTAAACTCTGAAGATGATCCCTGAGACGAGGAGGGATCTATTCTGGAAATGGGTTCAAAGTGGTGATCCACCCTAAACCTACTGCCACCAAAGGAAAGAAGCGGAGCAGTGATAATGGGAGTGGAAGGAAGAGGAAAAGAGGTGGTGCGTAGAGTAAGTTGCCAATGAGAAGCCCAAGAAAGGAAAGTAGGGCGATTACTCAAGGCGGGTTTTTGGTGGTTTGAAGGTGTTTTCCACTTTGTTGGCTGGAATTTGTGCGAGCATGGCCCTCACTTTTGGTTTACAATAACACTCATAATTTTAACCAAGTATCAGCTTGTAAACAAAAGATCTATTTCCTTTTATTATGTGCATTTTTTTGTGTTCGATTTTTTATGCATTTTCATTGAATGTACATGTACGTTGTCACTCGTCGTTACACTTGAACTCAGATTAGTCATTCACAACTTCATTCTCAAGACCTCCTTTCGGTCGTGAACTCGAGTCGTGTGTAGTTCGGAGTTGTAAATTCCAATCTTGAAACTTACTTACGACCATTGGTCTCAAGTGTGCAGAATTCAAAATTGGAAGCTCAACTCTTCGACTGTCGTTGTCCCAAGTTGTGAGGAGTTTGGAGTTAGGCGTCATAACCATCCCTTTATACTCACCCATCATTGATACGGGTTTGAGTTGTAGACATGGTTGATTCATCCCTTATACTCTCTCATCGTTTCATTTGAGATAGAGTCGTGGGTGTCGTTTGTTCGTCGGTTTGTACTCTAATCCAACTCCGAGGATCGGAGTTGCCAAAATGAATGGTTGGTATCACATTCACTTAGGTTGGAGTGGTTGCCAGAAGTCTGAAGATTAAGGTTTGGTGCTCGGACACTCAAGTCTTGAGCGTCGTGAGTTGTTTATACTCAGGCTTGTAGTTTGTTCAAAGATCGAGTTAGTTTGCAGGTAACCTGATCACACTGTATTGTAGGAGTCCAGTAATGGACTTAGAGTGGTGAACCAATGCCAAACTCTGAGTTGCGATATTCTTTGCATTGTGCTCATGAACACAAGTCGGTCTAACATAATACGTATAATGGAAAGACATCAAGAACATGAGGTACCAAGAGCCTTTATTAAAAAATTAATAAATTAAGGGCAACATTAACCTTACTGCATGGCTTGAAAGCAAATCACTAACTGAAAATGGAAATGTACGAAATAAAGGCTAAGTAAAGTAACATCGTAAATGCTTGTTATTTCATGCTCTTGGTAGTTCAGCGCCATTAATAGTCATTACTTAAAGGTTTCATCTTCAATCCTCCATTGAATGACGCGAGGAACTCCTCAATGAGGAGATAGATTGGATGGCGTGGGAAAAATCTCTTTAAGACGAGATTGCCGATATCGAAGTATCCTGGACAGAATTTAGTATTCAAGTATTGAATGACTCATTAACAATGTGCAGATGCTCTAAGTTAAGCTTCTTCTCATTGCTCGTCTAACATGTTAAGAGATTCCAAAAGGAGATTCCTATTTGTCTTTGGACCATAACATATAACTCATTGAGAATGCACTTGATGGCTTCCGAGTCGTAAGCGAGGGTCAATGGAGTATTATCAGCTGTTGACTTATGGATAGTTCGGTATGCCTAAAGGGCCAATGAAAGTTCATCTTCCCATTTGCCTACGGCATTTCCCAAATGATTTTTAAGAATATACTTGATGATTTTGTTGACGCCCTTAACTTGTCCATTTCCTTGTGGATGAGCGACTTCCAAAAATCACTTTTCAATTCGATGAAGTCGACAAAAATCCTTGAACTCAAAACTATCGAACTGGGTCCCGTTATCAGTAATGATGGTTTCGAGAACATCAAAGCTACACATAATGTTACAAAAACAAATTTGATTACTTTCTTGGTAGTAATTGTAGTGAGACTCAGCTTCAGCTCGTTTGGTAAGTAATCAATTACAACGATGGCATATCGAGCATCACCTTTAGGTATTGGCAAAGTTTCTATAATATCAATTCCCTAAATTGTGAATAGTCATGGACTGACCATTTGAGTAATTTTAGAGGTGGAGCTCATGGAATTTTGGAGAATTGCCAGTATTTGTCACATTTTTTGGTATAATCAACTGCATTCTGATTAACAATTGGACAAAAACAACTATAGCGGTGAATTTTCTTTGCCAAAGTTTGCCCCAATGTCGTCATTGCACTTGCGTTCGTGCACATCATGCAACACTTGCTTGGTGAGCTATACATCAGAGTAATGGAACGAAGATCCATGGTATAGTACTCCTTGAATTATGTAGCGTGATGTTTTGCGAAGAAGTGAACGTTTCTCATTTCGGCTTTCAAGAAGGATTCCCCTTTGTAAATAAATTAATAATTGGAGTCATCCATGACTCGAGCATGGGTTTATGCTTCGATGTTAATATCCAATCAGTTTTCATTTGATCGATACTCGAAAACTCAAGTATTTCAATTGGATAATTCTTATAAGTTATGCATCTCCAGAACTGCTAGATTGGTTAGTGAATTTTCTTTTTTTTTGTTCTGACCCCGGGGAATGTGAGTGATGATATAATGTTCGAAACCACCAGGAAGTTCCAGAACCCGAGTTAGACAAGGAGTTAGCCGCACTCTTTTAGCTTCAAACTTTGCTCTTACTTGGCAAACAAAGAATTGGGAATTGAGAAAACCCGAGTTAGATAAGGAAAGATATATGGCTCTTGGGGGTTATGTTTTTAAAACAAAATTTTTTCCTGAAAATACTCTCCTTAAAACATATTTTTGAAAGTATTTCTTTATAAAATGCTTTTGAAAAACAGTTTTTCAAAATCTCTTATCTATTCTGGTAACCTTCAGCTCTGTTACCACGTGTAACCCCCCACGTCCATTAATGTCACTCTCAAAGGGAATGCATTAACTTTCATGGAGTATTATTGGTGTATAGAACAAAATATAACAAGACAGATACATATATTGGTACTTGAAAAATTAAAACAACTTTTATTGCAACGGAGAAATAGTTTGGTTACAACAACATCAAATACCAACAATAAAACCAAGTACACTTAATATCCATCTTGACAAATTATTTTCTGAGTACATAAAGTAAAAAGCATAACCCCAACATAAGTAGCCATAAAAGAGGTAAGCTGAACTTTACTTTCAGCAATCCAAGCACTTCTAAAAGCGAGAGAAAGAGGTCCAAATCAAACTCCACTAGCACTAGTCCCACCCTGAGAATCTTGGGGGGGAAGGAAGAAAAGAGTCGAAAACAAAGGGGGTCAGACATGCAGTTTGGCGAGTCCAACAACTTTAACAATATAATTATTAAAGTAATTAGGATAAGGCATAAACTGGTAAAACAAGGAATGACCATGAAGCAAATGGGCAAGACAAAACAAACAAGAGGAATATGCAGGCGTTAATCGCGCTCCTAATCACTATAGAATAATTACTATACTGCACCATTACTAGTCACCCTGAAAGTTGATCCCGCCTACTAAACATAATAATCATACTGGTAGTTTTCGTGTACCCCTAGCTGTCCTCATAGGTGTCGCCTGCCCCTATCTCCACTAGTTGTACCCACTACCCCCATGCGATCGGCTCCCTAACTCGTAGATACCCGTGCTGGTCCCACAGTGGGGTGTATCACTTCCCAAAGTGGCAACCCGATACCACTAAAGATGCACAGCTTATACCTACACGATGCAACAACGTCTTACCAACCAGCCCGGGCCCACGCACGCACATGACCCCGTTGGACTTGTGTTGCCACCGCTAACCCGTTTTGACCTCTTACAATCAAACCCAGTAAGCGTGTCCCGTCCTCGATCTAACTCGAGCTCACAAAGATACTTAATGGCTTACTGGTTTGAAAAGGGCCCCCATACTTGACACAAGCTTTCCACCTATGCTTGGTCCCACTACAAGAAAATACTGATTTAGCGTCAAATATTTAAAAGCGGAAATTTCCGTCGCTAATTTGTGACAGATTTCCATGTGATCTGTAAGGGATAGTTTTTTGTTTTTTCAACTTTTTTTCTTTTATTTATTACCGTCGTCTTTTTTCATCCCTCACTAATCCGTCATAAATTGCATCAAATTACCAACAGGAAATTTCCGCTGCTATTTTCCGCTGTAAATCCATGCAGAATACTGACAAATATTTGTCGAAGTTATTTTGCAGCAGAATTCTGACAGATTTGCAAGAGATGTTTATATTATTTTTCTAAGATATACTTTAGTGTTATTTTTTAATAATTATTAACATGTTCAATAATTAATTTGTTCTAATTAATGATTTATAAGTAATAATGAATAATAATTTACGTTCTATAATAAATAACTTGTAAACATTACTTATATAGAATTAGAAAAATAATCTTTTCTCATAACCAATGTAATTACTAAATTCTTAATTAAGTCCTTTGCTTTCATCATAAATTTCAGCCAGTATACTAGTATATTTCACGCTAAATCCCAAAATTTTAAATTGTTCTTTTATAATTATTCTTCTAAATAAAGAAAATATCAGTTTATTATAATAATTAATAATAAATTTTAATACTTATGAAATGATATCTAGTATTCAATAATTAATTTTAAATAATTGTATTTTAAAATTATCGTTGATACTTATAGTTGATACTTATATTTCATATTTTAGAATGTACAATAATATCATATAATGTTTCAAAATTGATCTCCAATCTTATATTTTTGGCTTTCATACTCATATTGGTGTGAATATAACTCTAGCATTACTCTGTATTGGTAGACATCTTATACATTAATGAAATTAAGAAGACTTACCATTTTGTGTCTGTTGTAATAGATGCTTAATGATTAATAAGTTGTATGTAATAATTAATGAGTAATATTTTTTGTTAGTATTAATATTAATGCTTATGGTTAATAATTATATTTAGTACCAAATATTTCAAAAAGTTTAAAATGTTGAAATTTTCTAAACTAAACTTTGAAGTATTTATAAAATTTTCATAATTTCAAAAATTAACAAAAATTAAATAAATTTAATAGGTTGCAAAATATCCAAGTGATAAAATTAAATGTCCCAAAAATTGGAGGCAGCTGAATTTTTTGGTAGGTTAACCATTATATTTCATTGTTCGTGCCCGCTTTGTGGTGAGTTAAAACTTTCCCCACCGCTTCAGTGCTTCACCCGTTCACCATTCCCAGGTCCTTCGTCTCCCCAATTTAGCCTAGGGTTTCACTAAATCCCGTAGTTTTCTACAGGCTGCTACATGATCTAATTCACGAATTAGGGAATTGCGAGAGCACCAGGCTGCCCAGATATCCAATCCACCTTTTGAAACAAGAAGATTAATTATCGGCAATCCATTGAGTTGCTTCCAGATATTCAGGGGAATAACTTGAGGTAAAAATGGATGCAAGTTTTTTCGTGAGAAAGCTATCGAAGTCGAAAAGTGGTTCCCCTCCTTCCTCCGGTGGTAACTATTTCCTTACAAAAACCCCTATGTTCAAATATTTATGATTCCATCTTCCTGTTGCTACTTCTTTTCAAAGTTTTTTATCTTAATGAAACCTAGTCATTATACAGAGAGACCTACCTCTTAGATGATTTGTCCAAAATTCGTCAGACCGTTGAATCCTAAAATTTAGGGGTTTTGGTTAAAAATCCTTTAGTTACCAATAATTTATAATTGGAAAGTAATACTATTATATGCAACTATATATTTGCTTTCCAGATGTCTTGATTTAATCAGGGAGACAAGGTAAAGTATGAAACTTGCATGTATAATTATCCTATTAAACAACTGAAGTATAAAAAAGCTGTAATTATTTTGCTCGACTAATGTATGATGGTAATAGAGTGATATCTGATTTTTTTGTCAACTGTAATGCCACTAGATATAAAATAAGATTCCTGAAATCTTGAACAATAATAGACAAACACTAATGAATATGCTTCAATAAATTTCTACGATTGTAGATGAATATACATGTACGCTTATTTTGCTCAGTTTGCAAATCATTCATGGATTATAAAAAGAGTTTTCTTTTATTTGAAATAAGCGGGTAAGATAAGTTTATAGGATGCATAACTTTAATGTATTTAACTTCTGCCTTTTTTTGTACTGGAGCACTTCTGATAGTTTAAAGTATCTGCGCGTTGAGAAATTGTGAGAACATTTTATTTTTTGGATATGAATAAAGAAACTAAAATAAAGCTATCCAACCAGGTGATTGTAGGCTTCAAAAATATTGTTGCTAGAAACATTATTTGGACATGGACTTAAATATCTGCGTTATTGATTAGGATAGAACATGGAACTTGGCATGCAAATTAAAGGATTTGTTTTTAATGGGAAAATGCATTCAGTGAAGATCATTAGTTAACAATGTTTATGTGTTATTTTAATATATTTTTATAATGTTTGACTATGGAAGTTATTTCTTGAAGAGTTAGATAGTGTTGTTGCACTATAATGTAGTATATTTGGGAACATCAGTAAAATTGAATCAAATTTAAGAAATGTTATCCTTTCCATTTGATACCATAAACCTCAGTTGATCTCACTGCAAGTAAAATATGAAAGATACTAGGGGTCGGACCCATCTTACAAGGTTGGAACCCAATCTCAGTTGATCTCACTGGAAAGTTGATTTTATGTATTAATAACTGGGGAAAGTGAATCTTAAATCCGATTTTTGTCTAAAATATATCTGATTTTAAAAACTGAAATAAAAAAGTTTAGAGTATAAAGTGGAAGAAGCCATCTAATTATATTTAGGATTATGTTAATGTGACAAAAAGCATTTTCTATCAAAATATAAGGATGTTGTATTCTTTTCTTAAAACATGAATTATAATCAGCAACATTTTATATATTTTGAGAGTAGATTTACGAAAATAGTATGGCTGATATTCTTGCACACTGTAATCCATGTCAATAAAAATCAAAAAGTTGCTTGCAACTTGTGATCTTTTTTGTTCATACTTATTTTTGCGCACGTATAGATATTACAAATAATTTACATTGTTCTTCTGTAATAAGAGTTCTTATTGCTACTCTTATCAAACTGCACATGTTGGCAAATTGTGATGTTGATGCTATATTTTACTATCTGATAAACCATCTTTTTTGGTGTCACAGTTTCTTTTTTACTACAAATTTAACTGAATTTTTATTATTGTTTGTTTGACAGGTAACGTATGGTTGTAGGAGTTGCATTTTCAAAACACCTTGATCCATCTGCATGCTTATTAGCCTCCAAATGAATTATGCCACCTAGTAGAGGTTAATGGTTTTTTTGATGCAAGATTTATCTATGTAAATATAAATATGCGATGACGGTTTTCCTTATTTCTTATTACTGCTCATGTTGTAGGAGTTAATGATATGCACAAGTATATGCATGAGTTTCCTTCATTTGTCCATCCAAACAAGAAACAGTGTAGTAACCTGGGGAGAAGACAAGCTGATTAAGGTAAGATTCACTTTTTCGATAATCAAGCTACTTACTCCATCTTCGCTCACTTATTCGGTACCTAGCATCGAGAGATCTTAGATACAGAAATGGGCAGACTTCGGTGTGAAATGAAACTCATATAGTTCGTACTTCGGTGTGTGAAACAAATGAAAGGAACAATAACAATTTCATAGGATTCTTCTCCTTTAAAAACCGGTCTTTTATATACAGAAATGAAATGAAACTCATACAAATTTAACTTTTATTCTCAATCGTGTCAACGATTTATCATGAATTTTTGATTTTATTTGATAAGATATAGTTTTAAAGGAAATTTGCATTCAGTGAACAAATAGTTTGGTGAATTTCATTTGTTTTTGTTCTGTTATTTGTTTGTATGTTGTATATACTAAGATCGCTGTTATGCATATTTCTATTGGCAGCATCGAAGATATTTGGGCTTGCCATCAATTTCTGATGCCATGCCAAACGTTTTACCCTCCAGTGTTCTTTCATTCTCATCCGCTAACTGGATCGTCGCCAGCGCTCTTTCGCTTAGGCTTTCATCTCTAGCACGGCTCTTTAGTTGATAAATGGTGTCTGTGCAACTAAGATGTGAGTTAATTTGAATTTATTGTTTAACTGATTCGTGTTTTCTCTTTAATTTTAATTGCTCTTCAATTGCTTTGTAATGTTAAGTTTATTACTGATGTGAACTTGAAATTCAGCTTTTAGTTTGATTTCATCATTAGTCTATTATTGATGTTCATTTAGAATTTTAGTTTAATGTTGAATTTATCTTACATGTATCTACTTATTTTTAGGGTTGCAAAATAGTTGTAAAATTTAGCAACTATTATTGAAATTTTGGATTTGTAATATAATATAGTTTGGTTATGTCTTTAACTTAATATAACTTCTGCATAATCTATAGTTTAACATTTTAGAAACTAACCTAGTTTTATTGACAAGGCATGTCTGCGAGCTTTTATTAAATAGTTTATATACCCAGATTATGTATTGTATTGTAGTTTCTACATAATCTATAAGCCTGGATGTATTAGTATTGGTAAAAATTCAACTTTTAGTTTGATTTCATCATTAGACTATTATTGATGTTAATTCAGAATTTTAGTTTAATGTTGAATTTATCTTACATGTATCTACTTATTTTGAGGGTTGCAAAACAACTGTAAAATTTACCAACTATTATTGAAATTTTGGATTTGTAATATAATATAGTTTGGTTATGTCGTTAACTTAATATAACTTCTGCATAATCTATAGTTTTACACTTTAGAAACTAATCTCGTTTTATTGACAAGGCATGTCTGCGAGCTTTTATTAAATAATTTATATATCCAGATTATGTATCGTATTGTAGTTTCTACATAATCTATAAGCCTTGATGTATTAGTATTGGTAAAAATTTACATAGGCCAATGATTTTTTCATTCCTCTTATATACTATGGTCTTAACAAGTAGAATTTATTTTCCTAGATTAGAAAATCAGTGTATATTATTCCATATTCACTCTTAGGTTAACTAGAACTAACTGAAGTCATAATTTATACTTAGACAGGCCTTGGTTGGGATGTTAAATGTGCCTATTGGCACTCAAAAAAAAATCGTTGTTAGCTTTAGGTATATTTCTTCCCTCCTTTTCCATGATAATAATTTCATTTATGTATTTGTGACAATTCAGCATATTTTGTGCAGGTGGAAAGGACCATTTTTGTGGGATGCACAATCAGGAAAAGAATTGTATTCAGTGTGGGTATATTGCCATTAGTTGTATTTATTTATATTCTTTAACATTTTTGATCTCACTGGGTACTGTATAGGCAGTCATGGCTACAAAAACATTGTTTTCTCTGTCAAATGAAATCAAAATGGTAACTGGCTTCTTAGTGCTTTAAAGGATCAAATCATAAAGGTAGCCACTTACATTACTTTCGGCACTACACCTTACATGCGTTACCTACTTCCCGGGTTGACTTATCCTTCATACATTGCATACAGTACGAAAATATTAAACAGAAATGAGGACTTTCACCAAGATGGAGTCAGAATACAATTATGGTTTGGCTACTAACAACTTCTGGTTTAAAGGAAAATCAGAGAATCCCCTTGGATTCGTAAAATGCTAAAAAGTACCCATTATGTTTCTTTATTTTATCAGTCGGCCCTCTAAAAAATATTGGTTAATTGATCCCTTTTCTTAGTTTGGAACCATGGCTTTTACTGTTTAATTTTTATGCAGGTTAAATGTTACAACTCTATATTTGACATAGGCGAAGTGATATTATAACCTCACAAATAAGTGGGGTAATTGACGTTTACCCGACTATTAAAATATTAGGATGCATGGATTGTTTGTTCAGTCTATTAACATCAATTGCTGCTTTACTATCACCTGCTACTTTTATATTGGTGGAAAAAGGTTATTTTTTAATCCAAAGGCATAAGGCTAACATACTGCAGTGATGTTTTATGAAGGTAAACATGTTGCATGTTACATAGATAAGTAGTACTTAGTTATTAAGCTTCATGGTTTAGATAATTACATCATAAACTATTCTGTTGCATGACTTTTTTTTGGTTAAGCTTTATGACATGAGATCAAATGAAAGAGCTGGAATCATTTCGAGAGCACCAAAAAAATGTGACTGGTAGGAAACTTTCTTCCATTTATTTAGCCTTTTTGGACATTGACTTATGATTTTTATAGAGTTGTTAAGAAAGCTGTACAATATTGAAGGGTTGATCAATATGGGCCGCGACCACAAAGGGCCGCTGGAATGCAATGGTAACTGCTCGCAACACAACCAAAGCTGTTTTTGGCAATCGTGCAGACTGGCCTCATCATGTAAACACCTACATATGGAATATTGAAGAAGCACTCGTGATGCATACTCTTCATTTGAACAAGCTTATAATGCTGCTAAGCTTAACGTTAACAAGAATTCATTTGAACAAACATTTTTATCATAGTTTTATTGATCATAATTCAGCTTCGTATATGAATTAATGAAAGATTATGGATGTTCTTTTTTGTATGTGATTATGAATGTTCTTTTCAGTTCAAAATTAATATGGTAGGCAAATTTAACTTTGTTTTTTTAATATGCTATTTATTTCTGTGTTCACAATTGGATTATATTAGTTTTATATAGATAGATAGAGGTTGATTAGAAGGGAAATAGCGACGGATTGCCAACTAATGATGTTAGATGAAATGTTCACATAAACAAAAATACATCGCTAATCCTCAAGGGTTTACCGACAAATCACTGACAAAAATATTTTAAATAAAATATATTTCATTGCAGGTCCCTTGCTAATTAGCAAGGGATTACCGACGGATAGAGATATTTATAAATAATAATTTCTCAAAAATACATATCCTTCGGTAAATAAATTTAAAATTAAAATTTTATATTGGGATAAATGACGGAAAATGGTCGGTGAACTCACGCTAAAATCCGTCGCTAAAGTTTGACACAAATACCGTCATGAACTTTATTGACCACTTGGATCCGCTGGTAATACGTCGCTAACGCCTATATAGCGACGGATTAGCAGCGGATTACGCCGCTGCAAAATCAGCTTTTTCTTGTAGTACCCCACTAAGATTTCCCACTTAACCCCTTCTTATTCATGTCTTCTTACATGTTTCAATTTGGTTAAGTGTTTCTAATCGTATTTCACATGTCACCCACTTAACCCCCATGTCCCACCACATGTTTATCTTGGTTAAGTGTTACTTAATTCATTATAACCGTAACCTTGTAAGACCTCCCACATTTGACTACCGTTGCTGAATTTGCTGGGAGGGTACGGGCAGTCTTATACCGCAAACGAGCCTAACCTCGTGTCTTTACAATTGTTACGCATTTAATTTATGCCTTCTACCTCTCACATTAGACTAGCGTTTGTGGTTGCTGGATTTGCCAGGCGGGTCCGGGCAGTCTTATACCACAAACGAGTCTAACCTCGTGTCTTAGGCGTTTATTATTACACATAATTATTTCACCCCAATATGAATTAATTATCCCTATTCAAATTGTCAATAATTTCCAAATTAATCTATGTCCATAATTGTCACCTAAATTATGTCCATAGTTTTCAGGTATATAAATTATACCAATCAGTGTCTCAAATTAATTATATGCCTTTAAAGCCATTTTATGCCAATTCACAATTTGTATAATTAATATTTTCCCATTGTCCCCACGTCGTTTGTACGTTTAATATAAAGTATGTTAGACTCGCAAATAGTCTAACTCATAAGAAAAGAAACATCACAACTTGCATAACACATAAAATAGATCTAACTTGCAAATAAGAATTATAACATAAATTTGCATAGCCAATAACTTGCATAGGCAGTGGAAATATAGAACATAAATTTGCATAAACTATGTACTGCCATGGATCTAAATATAGATCTAAACATGAAATTGTGGACTTACATATATGAATATGGCTTTCACCTAAACTTGCATATGTGAATATGGTTTTCACCTAAACTTACATATGGATTCCTACAAACTTGCATATGAATTTAAACATGTAAACTAATATCACATGTTTTACATATAAACTCGCATATGTATATATATACTTGATTCACATATAAACTTGTGTATAATTTGCATACAGACTTGCATATGATTCACATACAAATTACCATATGATTTACATCCCAAACTTGCACATAAACTGATGTCATAAAATGAATCAAGTTAAACATATGTGATTGGACATATGAAATAAATCTACTAACATAAGTTAACAAAATTGTCATATGTTCACCAACAGACGATAAAAAAGTTAAGAAACGTCACATGATTCAACAGACATGTTCTCATAATCCCAATTATAACTCATCATAATTAATTTATTAATTATTTTGTGAAAGAAATTGTACTCACAAAGACAGATTAGAGAAGAGAATAATTCATTCGCCGTTTGTATTAGAATCCTGGCTTGCAATTCCTAAGCTTTAAGAAGAAGAACTATTCTAGTAGCAGCATGAAGGCCAAGAGATTAATTTAGTTTAGGATTAGAGCTTGAGTCTATGCGTGCTTTTATAGAAGTTTAGATCAATATAAGCCGTTAGATTATCATAGGAGCAATCACAGCCGTCTAGACTAGATAGAGTTATCCAGAATTGCCACCTATGCCCTAGTGACTCAGAAACAGGTCAGAAAAGACTCGGTAACAAGTCAGAATCGTCACAGTTCAGATCTTCCCGAGGGGGTAGGTCGACCCCCAGGTCGACCTGTATATGGGAGGTCGACTCCCTGGACCTGGCCTGGGGCGGGAAAAATCCCGCCCAGCCTGCTTCTTTGTTTGAATTTGAATTTTGAATTTAATCTGAGCTGTTTTAATTTATTTAAATTTCCTAAACTTCTGAGGGCCATAACTTCCTCATACGAAGTCCGATTTACGAAAACTTGGACTCTATTCCAAGCAGAATTTCGAGACGAACGCAACGGCATAAGCCATTTCCCTTAATTCTCACTTTAACAATTAAGTATTCTTAAAATTGTTAATTTTAATATTTAAAATTACGGGGTGTTGCATTCTTCCCTCCTTAAAGGATTTCGCCCCTGAAATTTCCAAGTTAAGGAGAATGTATATCCTAACATCCAATCATCCATCTACTCAACCATCAAACACAGGCATCCATTGTCCTTACAAGATTTCTAATGTCTTATGAACATATGGAAAAAGTGTGTGTATATGTTCCTTATCCAATGCGAAATCAGGCGGTCTACTGATTCAGTTGACCTCCTTAATGCAAATCATGATAGTGCCATGCGTCCATTATGTATGCGAAAGAATCCTAACGATACATATTATTTCTACATGTGTGCACAACCATTCATCAAAATGCAGCATCCATATGATAACACAACCATTATACATCCATTAAATTAAATATGCACACATATTTATATGCAATATGAAAGTGATTGAGCCGATCTAGTGCCTAATGTGTGTGTACATGCATCCACGAGCAACCACTAGCAACCACTTGCAACTACTCGCAACCATCAAACATAACATGTTCCAAATACATGTTTACATTCATTGGTTTCTACCTAAGGATAAAGAATAGGACCGAGGAGATATACTTAAAAGATAGATATAAGCACGAATATACTTATGGAAAAAGAGATCAAGGAGGTACCCTCAAAAAGAAAAGGGTAGGCTGCACGTATTTTTCTCTCAGTTTCCCAAGTCATGTCTTCCTCAGCGTCACTCCATTGAACTTTAACAAGCTTGACTTAACGGCTGCATAGCTTTTTGACTTCCATATCAAGATACGAGTTGGAACTCTTCTCACAGTCGCTTCTCGTTCCACTTCTACTTCCTCTAGTATACTTGGCTCCACAACTTCTGCAGACTCATGTAAGCACTTTCGTGGTTGAGAAACATGAAAAACATTATGAATTCCAGCTAGTCTTTCGGGTAACTCTACTCTGTAAGCCATCGTCTCAATCCTTTCAGTGATAGGAAATGGTCCTACAAATCTTGGTGCTAGCTTTCCGACGGACCCAAAGCGAATGACATTCCTCAAAGGGGATACTTTAAGGAACACCCTACCTCCAACCTCAAACTCAAGGTCGGTCCTTCTTTTGTTTGCGTAGGACTTATGTCTATCTTGTGCATCCTTCATCCGTCTTCTTATCAAGTCCACCTTTTCTGAGGTTTCTCTAATCATGTCTGGCCCAAGTACGAGCTTGTCTGTAGACTCCCACCAACAAGTTGGTGATCGGCATGATCTTCCATATAAAGCTTCGAAGGGTGCCATGCCTATGGTGGCTTGGTAGCTATTGTTGTAAGCGAATTCCACCAAAGGAAGATGATCCTCCCATGTTCCTCCAATGTCAAGAATGCACAATCTCAAGAGGTCTTCCAATATTTTGTTCACCCTTTCCGTCTGACCATCGATTTGGGGGTGATAGGCCGTGCTTAAGCATAATTGTGTGCCTACAGCCTCTTGCAAACTCTTCAGAAATCGCTCGTAAAGATAGGATCTCGATCACTCACTATGTTGGAGGGTATCCCATGGAGTCGAACTATCTCTTTAAGATAAATGGATGTTAGGGATGAGGCAGTCCTTCTACTCTTAACAGGTATAAAGTGAGCGCTTTTAGTGAGCCTGTCCACTATTACCCAAATACTGGTATTGCCCCTTCTTGACCTAGGCAACCCATCAACAAAGTCCATTGAAATGTTATCCCACTTCCACTGTGGGACCTCTAGAGGATGAAGCAGACCACCAGGCTTCTTCTGCTCCGCTTTGACTTGCTGGCATATCAAGCACTTAGCGACAAACTCAGCTACATCCCTCTTCATGCCATTCAAAAAGAAAACCCTTTTTATATCTTTATACATCTTATCTCCGCCTGGGTGTATGGTCTGCTTAGAATGGTGTGCTTCTTCGAGAACCGTCTTCACTAAATCCCTTGCTTATGGGATGCATAGCCTTCCATCTCGTCTCAACCAACCCTTATCATCGATGGAGTATCTATTGAGGTGACTAGAAGTCTCACCCTTAACTAGCTTATCCATCATATCAACTAGCTGAGGGTCTTCTCGTTGCACGGTTCCTATTGAGTCCAAAAGAGTAGGTCACACCTCTACCGATGCTAACAGACCAGGTACAATTTCAGAGGAGGGTCTAAAGTTAAAGTTTGCTATGTACTCCAAGCTTTTCCTTTTTATAAAGAGAGGACTCAAGGTCAGCTTCTTTCTACTCAAATCGTCTGCTACCACATTGCCCTTGCCAGGGGTATAGGAAATCTCAAAATCATATGAGGCCGGAAGTTCCATCCACCTTTGTTGTCTTAAGTTAAGATCTTTTTGTGAGAAAAGGTACTTTAATGATTTATGGTCAGTAAATAATTCAAACCTTTCTCCTAGTAGATAATGACGCCATGACTTTAGAGCGAAAACAATGGCAGCTAGCTCCAAATCATGAGTTGGGTAGTTCTTCTCATGTACCTTCAATTGCCTTCCCCCATAACAAACTACCTTGCCTTCTTGCATCAAGACAACGCCCAACCTTGTACCGCATGCGTCTGTGTATACGGTAAACATTTTGCTCCCATCAGGCAATGTCAGAACTGGGGCTGTTGTTAGAGCCCTTTTCAAATGTTGGAAAGCAATATCGCAATCTAAATCCCAAGCGAAAGTTAGGTTCTTCTTTGTCAATCTTGTGAGTGGGGCTGAGATTTTGGCAAAGACTTTAATGAACTTTGGGTAAAAGCCCGCTAGCCCGAGAAAGCTTCGGACTTCGGTTGCATTTCGTGGAACCTTCCAATCTTGCACCGCAACTACTTTTGCGGGGTCCACAGCTATCCCCTCTTTGGACACCACATGTCCAAGAAACCTCACTTCTTCTCTCCAGAAATGGCATTTGAAGAATTTGGCTTTCAGCTGATATGCACGAAGAGTATTCATGACTTCCCTTAAATGCAAAGCATGCTCTTCTTCATTCTTCGAGAAAATCAAAATGTCATCTACGAAGACCACCACAAACTTATTAAGGAACTCCCTGAACACCCTGCTCATCAAGTCAACAAAGTAAGCGGGTGCGTTTGTCAAGCCGAAAGGCATGACAAGCCATTCTAAGAAACCATCCGGGGTTCCGAATACGGTCTTATCAATGTTGTCTTCAGCCACTCTTAGCTGATGAAATACCTACAAGCAGATCAAACAAGTCGTCTATTCTTGGAAGTGGGTGCCTATTTTTCTTGGTCAGCTTGTTTAGCTCCCTATAATCAACGCATAGGCTAAGTGAACCATCCGCTTTGGTTGCGAATTCTACTGGAGCACCCCGTTCAGAAATACTCCGCCTTATAAACCCTTTTTCGAGCAGCTCTTTGACTTGCTTGCTGAGCACATTTCTCTCCCTTGGAGCCATGTGTCTAACGGGTAGAGCTATTGGTTTTGCATTATCAACAAGGTATATGCGGAAGTCTATCTCCCGCTTCGGAGGTAAGCCCTTCACCTCTTCAAATACATCTGAGTATTCACGGACTACTCTGACAGACTGCAAGTTTTCAACAGACGCATCAAGAGATTCTAGGTAGCTAAGCATAACAGAATGTATGGGATTACAAGAGATTTTGAGAGTGTTACTTGGGCGAATCATAAGTCTAACCACTCTCTTTTCACAATCGAGGATGGCACCATTAGTGGATAACCAATCCATGCCTAGAATCAACCCATAGCCCGTGAAGCCAAGAACGAAGGCGTTGCATTCAAACCCAACGCCCAAGATAGACACTCTCAAATCCCGACAAATCATTGAAAGATGAGCCGAACCACCAATAGGATTTGAGACTACTATGGGATCCGTAACTAGACTAGTATTTAGGTGCAGTGTTTCAACTAACGAAGTGGATACAAACGAGTGTGAAGCGCCAGAATCAAACAAAGTACGAACAAGATGATCAAACAGAAAAACCAAACTTTCAACAGAAATGTTTCTACCTCTCACCTGTCCTGGTTCCATGAGAGCATGAACCTGCCCTCTTGCCTGCCCTGGTGCCATGAGAGCCTGAACCTGCCCTCCAGAAGTAGACCCTGTCCTCTACCCTTGCCCTTGTTTTCTCGGGCAGTCTTTAATCAGATGTCCTGCCTCACCACAGTTGAAACAGCCAGTCATCTTCTTCTTCCTACAGTCCATGCTCAGATGGCCTGGTGTTCCACAATTAAAGCACCTTTTCTTTCCTTTGCTATTGTTATCCTTACCACATTTCTTAGGTTGCTGATGTGACTTCTTTTGATTCCCTTTTTTTCCGGTGCCTTATTAGCATTAGCGCCTTTCTCCTCTTCATGCATAAGCGTCATGTAAACCAGTTTCTCAAAGGTTACCCCCATAGGAATGTGGGCCATAGCCAACCCATGTAGCGGCTCATTCAAACTTTTAACGAATCTCAGGGCCTTCTTTTCAGGTGTGTTCACCAAGTCTAAGCCAAATCTCGCCAACTGATTGAACTTGTTGACGTACTCCTTTACTGATAAATTCCCCAGCTTCAACGCCAAGAACCTCTCCATGTATAAATTCCCTTCTGCTCGTGAGAGAAATTTCATCATGAGCCTATGCCTGCAATCCATCCATGTCTCCGCTGGACGCTCTTCATTCATGACCTCCCACCAAAACGAGGCTTCGTCCTTCATTAACCAAGTAGCTAATTGGACCTTCCTTCCATCTTCTATCTCGAAGATACCAAACAAATCTTCCATCTCCTTAAGCCAATTTCGAGCTTTAACAAACGTCTCTGACCCGTGAAAAGGTTTCCCGCCCATTGCCCGAAAGTCGTTGCATATCTTCGAAAAAGTATCAACGCGGGGAGGGGGAGGAGGAACGTCTGCTGGGTCTGCGGCGGTGGCCCCAGCCTCCAGATACCTTTTGAACCATGTTGGTATCGGTATGCCCTCGGGTATCTCGGGTGCCCCAGACATTCTGAAAAGAAAAAGGAAGAAATTCAAAACGGAGAATCGAAGGAAATATATATGGCTCTTGAGGGTTTTGTTTTTAAAACAAACTTTTCTCTTGAAAATACTCTCCTTAAAACATATTTTTGAAAGTATTTCTTTATAAAATGCTTTTGAAAAACAGTTTTTCAAAATCTCTTATCTGTTCTGGTAACCTTCAGCTCTGATACCACGTGTAACCCCCCACGTCCATTAATGTCACTCTCAAAGGGAATGCATTAACTTTCATGGAGTATTATTGGTGTATAGAACATAATATAACAAGACAGATACAGATATTGGTACTTGAAAAATTAAAACAACTTTTATTGTGGCGGAGAAATAGTTTGGTTACAACAACATTAAATACCAACAATAAAACCAAGTACACTTAATATCCAGCTTGACAAATTATTTTCTGAGTACATAAAGTAAAAAAGCAGAACCCCAACATAAGTAGCCATAAAAGAGGTAAGCTGAACTTTACTTTTAGCAATCCAAGCACTTCCAAAAGAGAGAGAAAGAGGTCCAAATCAAGCTCCACTAGCATTAGTCCCACCCTGAACCTTGGGGGAGAGGAAGAAAAGAGGTGAAAACAAGGGGGGTCAGACATACAGTCTGGCGAGTCCAATAACTTTAACAATATAATTATTAAAGTAATTATTATAAGGCATAAACTGGTAAAACAAGGCATGACTGTGAAGCAAATGGGCAAGACGAAACAAACAAGAGGAATATGCAGGCGTTAATCGCGCTCCTAATCACTATAGGATAATTACTATACTACACCATTACTAGTCACCCTAAAAGTTGATCCCGCCTACTGAACATAATAATCATAATGGTAGTTCTCGTGTACCCCTAGTTGTCTTCATAAGTGTCGTATGCCCCTATCTCCACTAGTTGTACCCACTACCCCCATTTGATCGGCTCCCTAACTCGTAGATACCCGTGCTGGTCCCACAGTGGGGTGTATCACTCCCCAAAGTGGCAAATCGATACCACTAAAGATGCACGGCTTATATCTACACGATGCAACAACGTCTTACCTACCAGCCCGGGCCCACGCACGCACATGACTCCGTTGGACTTGTGTTGCCACCGCTAACCCGTTTTGACCTCTTACAATCAAACCCAGTAAGCATGTTCCGTCCTTGATCTAATTCGAGCTCATAAAGATACTTAATGGGTTACTGGTTTGAAAAGGGCCCCCATACTTGACACAAGCTTTCCACCTATGCTTGGTCCCCACTAAGATTTCCCACTTAACCCCTTCTTATTCATGTCTTCTTACATGTTTCAATTTGGTTAAGTGTTTCTAATCGTATTTCACATGTCAACCATGTCACCCACTTAACCCCATGTCCCACCACATGTTTATCTTGGTTAAGTGTTACTCAATTCATTATAACCGTAATCTTGTAAGACTTCCCACATTAGACTACCGTTTGCGGTTGTTGGATTTATCGGGCGGGTCCGGGCAGTATTATACCGCAAATGAGCCTAACCTCGTGTCTTTACAATTGTTACGCATTTAATTTATGCCTTTGACCTCTCACATTAGAGTACCGTTTGTGGTTGCTGAATTTGTCGGGCGGGTCCGGGCAGTCTTATACCACAAACGAGTCTAACCTCGTGTCTTGGGCATTTATTATTACACATAATTATTTCACCCCAATATGAATTAATTATCCCTATTCAAATTGTCAATAATTTCCAAATTAATCTATGTCCATAATTGTCATCTAAATTATGTCCATAGTTTTCAGGTATACAAATTATACCAATCAGTGTCTCAAATTAATTATATGCCTTTAAAGCCATTTTATGCCAATTCACAATTTGTATAATTAATATTTTCCCATTGTCCCCACGTCATTCGTACGTTTAATATGAAGTATGTTAGACTCGCAAAAAGTCTAACTCATAACAAAAGAAACATCACAACTTGCATAACACATAAAATAGATCTAACTTACAAATAAGAATTATAACATAAATTTGCATAGCCAATAACTTGCATAGGCAATGGAAATATAGAACATAAATTTGCATAAACTATGTACTGCCATGGATCTAAATATAGATCTAAACACGAAATTGTGGACTTACATATATGGATATGGCTTTCACCTAAACTTGCATATGTGAATATGGTTTTCACCTAAACTTGCATGGTTTTCACCTAAACGTACATATGGATTCCTACAAACTTGCATATGAATTTAAACATGTAAACTAATATCACATGTTTTACATTTAAACTCGCATATGTATATATATACTTGATTCACATATAAACTTGTGTATAATTCGCATACAGACTTGCATATGATTCACATACAAACTACCATATGATTTACATCCCAAACTTGCATATAAACTAATGTCATAAAATGAATCAAGTTAAACACATGTGATTGGACATATGAAATAGATCTACTAACATAAGTTAACAAAACTGTCATATGTTCATCAATAGACGATAACAAAGTTAAGTAATGTCACATGATTCAACAGACATGTTCTCATAATCCCAATTATAACTCATCATAATTAATTTATTAATTATTTTGTGAAAGAAATTGTACTCACAAAGACGGATTAGAGAAGAGAATAATTCGTTCGTCGTTTGTATTAGAATTCTGGCTTGCAATTCCTAAGCTTTAAGAAGAAGAACTATTATAGCAGCAGCGTGGAGGCCAAGAGATTAATTTAGTTTAGGATTAGAGCTTGAGTCTATGCGTGCTTTTATAGAAGTTTAGAACAATATAAGCTGTTAGATTATCATGGGAGCAATCACAACCGTCTATACTAGATAGAGTTATCCAGAATTGCCACCTGTGCCCTAGTGACTCAGCAACAGGTCAGAAAAGACTCAGCAACAAGTCAGAATCGTCACAGTTCAGATCTACCCGAGGGGGTAGTTTGACCCCCAGGTCGACCCCTAGGTCGACCTATATAGGGGAGGTCGACCCCCTAGTCGACCTGGTCTGGGGCGGGAAAAATCCTGCCCAGCCCGCTTCTTTGTTTGAATTCGAATTTTGAATTTAATCTGAGCTGTTTTAATTTTTTTAAATTTCTGAAACTTCTGAGGGTCATAACTTCCTCATACGAAGTCCGATTTACAAAAACTTGGACTCTATTCCAAGCAGAATTTCGAGACGAAGGCAATGGCGTAACCCATTTCCCTTAATTCTCACTTTAACAATTAAGTATTCTTAAAATTGTTAATTTTAATATTTAATATTATGGGGTGTTACATTCTCCCCTCCTTAAAGGATTTCGCCCCCGAAATTTCCAAGTTAAGGAGAATGTATATCCTAACATCCAATCATCCATCTACTCAACCATCAAACACAGGCATCCATTGTCCTTACAAGATTTCTAATGCCGTATGAACATATGCAAAAAGTGTGTGTATATGTTCCTTATCCAACGCAAAATCAGGCGGTCTACTGATTCAGTTGACCTCCTTAATGCAAATCATGATAGTGCCATGTGTCCATTATGTATGCGAAAGAATCCTAATGATACATATTATTTCTACATGTGTGCACAACCATTCATCAAAATGCAGCATCCATATGATAACACAACAATTATACATCCATTAAATTAAATATGCACACATATTTATATGCAATATGAAAGTGATTGAGTCGATCTAGTGCCTAATGTGTGTGTACATGCGTCCATGAGCAACCACTTGCAACTACTCACAACCATCAATCATAACATGTTTCAAATACATGTTTACATTCATTGGTTTCTACCTAAGGATAAAGAATAGGACCGAGGAGATATACTTAAAAGATAGATATAAGAATGAATAAACTTGTGGAAAAAGAGATCAAGGAGGTACCCTCAAAAAGAAAAGGGTAGGCTACACGTATTTTTCTCTCAGTTTCCCAAGTCGCGTCTTCCTCAGCGTCACTCCATTGAACTTTAACAAGCTTGACTTTACGGTTGCATAGCTTTTTGACTTCCGTACCCAAGATACGAGTTGGAACTCTTCTCATAGTCGCTTCTCGTTCCACTTCTACTTCCTCTAGTATATTTGGCTCCACAACTTCCGCAGACTCATGTAAGCACTTTCATAATTGAGAAACATGAAAAACATTATGAATTCCAGCCAATCTTTCGGCTAGCTCTACTCTGTAAGCCATCGTCCCAATCCTTTCAGTGATAGGAAATGGTCCTACAAATTTTGGTGCTAGCTTTCCTACGGACACAAAGTGAATGACATTCCTCAAAGGATATACTTTAAGAAACACCCTATCTCCAACCTCAAACTCAAGGTCAGTCCTTCTTTTGTCTGCGTAGGACTTATGTCTATCTTGTACAGCCTTCATCCGTCTTCTTATCAAGTCCACCTTTTCTGAGGTTTCTCTAATCATGTCTGGCCCAAGTACGAGCTTGTCTGTAGACTCCCACCAATAAGTTGGTGATCGGCATGGTCTTCCATATAAAGCTTCGAAGGGCGCCATGCCTATGGTGGCTTGGTGGCTATTGTTGTAAGCGAATTCCACCAAAGGAAGAGTATCCTCCCATGTCCCTATAAATTCAAGAATGCACAATCTCAAGAGGTCTTCCAATACTCTATTCACCTTTTCCGTCTGACCATCGTTTTGGGGGTGACAGGCCGTGCTTAAGCATAATTGTGTGCCTACAGCCTCTTACAAACTATTCCAAAACTCGCTCGTAAAGATAGGATCTCGATCACTCACTATGCTGGAGGGTATCCCATGGAGTCGAACAATCTCTTTAAGATAAGTGGATGCTAGGGACGAGGCAGTCCTTCTACTCTTAACAGGTATAAAGTGAGCGCTTTTAGTGAGCCTGTCCACTATTACCCAAATACTGGTATTGCCTCTTCTTGACCTAGGCAACCCATCAACAAATTCCAACGAAATGTTATCCCACTTCCAATGTGGGACCTCTAGAGGATGAAGCAGACCACCAGGCTTCTTCTGCTCCGCTTTGACTTGCTGGCATATCAAGTACTTAGCGACGAACTCAGCTACATCCCTCTTCATGTCATTCCAAAAGAAAACCCATTTTATATCTTTATACATCTTGTCTCCGCCAGGGTGTATGGTCTACTTAGAATGGTGTGCTTCTTCGAGAACCGTCTTCACTAAATCCCTTGCTTGTGGGACGCATAGCCTTCCATCCCGTCTCAACCAACCCTTATCATCAATGGAGTATCTATTGAGGTGACTAGAAGTCTCACCCCTAACTAGCTTATCCATCATATCAACTAGCTGAGGGTCATCTCGTTGCACGGTTCCTATTGAGTCCAAAAGAGTAAGCCGCACCTTTAGCGATGCTAACAGACCAGGTACAATTTCAGAGGAGGGTCTAAAGTTAAAGTTTGCTATGTACTCCAAGCTTTGCCTTTCTATAAAGAGAGGATTCAAGGTCAGCTTCTTTCTACTCAAGGCATATGCTACCACATTGCCATTGCCAGGGGTGTAGGAAATCTCAAAATCATATGAGGCCAGAAATTCCAACCACCTTTGTTGCCTTAAGTTAAGATCTTTCTGTGAGAAAAGGTACTTTAATGATTTATGGTCAGTAAACAATTCAAACTTTTCTCCTAGTAGGTAATGACGCCATGACTTTAGAGCGAAAACAATGGCAGCTAGCTCCAAATCATGAGTTGGGTAGTTCTTCTCATGTACATTCAATTGTCTTCCCCCATAACAAACTACCTTGCCTTCTTGCATCAAGACAACGCCCAACCCTGTACCGCATGCATCTGTGTATACGGTAAACATTTTGCTCCCATCAGGCATTGTCAGAACTGGGGCTGTTGTTAGAGCCCTTTTCAAACGTTGGAAAGCAATATCGCAATCCAAATTCCAAGCGAAAGTTAGGTTTTTCTTTGTCAATCTTGTGAGTGGGGCTGAGATTTTTGCAAAGTCTTTAATGAACTTTGGGTAAAAGCCCGCTAGCCCGAGAAAGCTTCGGACTTCGGTTGCATTCCGTGGAACCTTCCAATCTTGCACCGCAACTACTTTTGCGGGGTCCACAGTTATCCCCTCTTTGGACACCACATGTCCAAGAAACCTCACTTCTTCTCTCCAAAAATGGCATTTAGAGAATTTGGCTTTCAGCTGATGTGCACGAAGAGTATCCATGACTTCCCTTAAATGCAAAGCATGCTCTTCTTCATTCTTCGAGAAAATCAAAATGTCGTCTACGAAGACCACCACAAACTTATTAAGGAACTCTCTAAACACCCTGCTCATCAAGTCAACGGCGTAAGTGGGTGCGTTTGTCAAGCCGAAAGGCATGACAAGCCATTCGAAGAAACCATGCGGGGTTCTGAACGCGGTCTTATCAGTGTTGTCTTCAGCCACCCTTAGCCGATGAAACCCGGTAGCCAGATCTAGTTGGGAGAAAACCGACGCACCTACAAGTTGATCAAACAAGTCGTCTATTCTTGGAAGTGGGTGCCTATTTTTCTTGGTCAGCTTGTTTAGCTCCCTATAATCAACGCATAGGCGAAGTGAACCATCCGCTTTGGTTGCGAATACTATAGGAGCACCCCATTCAGAAATACTCCGCCTTATAAACCCTTTTTCGAGCAACTCTTTGACTTGCTTGCTGAGCTCTTTTCTCTCCCTTGGAGCCATGTGTCTAACGGGTAGATCTACGGGTTTTGCATTATCAACAAGGTATATGCGGAAGTCTATCTCCCGCTTCGGAGGTAAGCCCTTCACCTCTTCAAATACATTTGAGTATTCACAGACTACTCTAACAGACTGTAAGTTTTCAACAGACGCATCAAGAGATTCTAGGTAGCTAAGCATAACAGAATGTATGGGATTATAAGAGATTTCGAGAGTGTTACCGAGGCGAGTCATAAGTCTAACCACTCTCTTTTCACAATCGAGGATGGCACCATTACTGTATAACCAATCCATGCCTAGAATCAACCCATAGCCTGTGAAGCCAAGAATGAAGGCGTCGCATTCAAACCCAACGCCCAAGATAGACACTCTCAAATCCCGACAAATCATTGAAAGATGAGCCGAACCAACAATAGGATTTGAGACTACTATGGGATCCGTAACTAGACTAGTATTTAGGTGCAGTGTTTCAACTAACGAAGCAGATACAAACGAGTGTGAAGCGCCAGAATCAAACAAAGTACGAACAGGATGATCAAACAGAAAAACCAAACTTTCAACATAAATGTTTCTACCTCTCTCCTGTCCTAGTGCCATGGGAGCATGAACCTGCCCTCTAGCCTGCCCTCGTGCTATGAGAGCCTGAACCTGCCCTCCAGAAGTAGACCCTGTCCTCTGCCCCTTGCCCTTGTCTTCACGGGCAGTCTTTAATCAGATGTCCTGCCTCACCATAGTTGAAACAGCCAGTCTTCTTCTTCCTACAGTCCTTGCTCAGATGGCCTGGTGTCCACAATTAAAGCACATTTTCTTTCCTTTGCTATTGTTATCCTTACCACCTTTCTTAGGTTGTTGTTGTGACTTCTTTTGATCCCCTTTCTTTTCCGGTGCCTTATTAGCATTAGCGCCTTTCTCCTCTTCATGCATCAGCGCCATGTCAACTAGTTTCTCAAAGGTAGCCCCCATAGGAATGTGGATCATAGCCAACCCATGTAGCGGCGCATTCAAACCTTTAACGAATCTCAGGGCCTTCTTTTCAGGTGTGTTCACCAAGTCTAAGCCAAATCTTGCCAACTGATTGAACTTGTTGACGTACTCCTTTACTGATAAATTCCTCTGCTTCAACGCCAAGAACCTCTCCATGTATAAATTCTCTTCTGCTCGTAAGAGAAATTTCATCTCGAACCTATGCCTGAAATCCATCCATGTCTCCATTGGACGCTCTCCATTCGTGACCTCCCACCAAAACGAGGCTTCGTCCTTCATTAACCAAGCAGCTAATTGGACCTTCCTTCCATCTTCTATCTCGAAGATACCAAACAAATCTTCCACCTCCTTAAGCCAATTTCGAGCTTCAACAAACGTCTCTGACCCGTGAAAAGGTTTCCCGCCCATTACCCGAAAGTCTTTGCATATCTTCGAAAAAGTATCAACGCGGGGAGGGGGAGGAGAAGGAGCGGCTGCAGCTAGGGGAGGAGGAAGTCTGCTGGGCCTGCGGTGGTGGCCCTAGCCTCCAGATACCTTCTGAACCAGGTTGGTATCGGTATGCCCTCAGGTATCTCGGGTACCCCAGACATGCTGAAAAGAAAAAGTAAGAGATTCAAAATGGAGAATCGAAGGAAAGATATATGGCTCTTGGGGGTTACGTTTTTAAAACAATCTTTTCTCTTGAAATACTCTCCTTAAACAATATTTTTGAAAGTATTTCTTTATAAAATGATTTTGAAAAACAATTTTTCAAAATCTCTTATCTGTTTTGGTAACCTTCAGCTCTGATACCACGTGTAACCCCCCACGTCCATTAATGTCACTCTCAAAGGGAATGCATTAACTTTCATGGAGTATTATTGGTGTATAGAATAGAATTTAACAAGACAGATACATATATTGGTACTTGAAAAATTAAAACAACTTTTATTGCAGCGGAGAAATAGATTGGTTACAACAATATCAAATACCAACAATAAAACCAAGTACACTTAATATCCATCTTGACAAATTATTTTCTGAGTACATAAAGTAAAAAAGCATAACCCCAACATAAGTAGCCATAAAAGAGGTAAGCTGAACTTTACTTTCAGCAATTCAAGCACTTCCAAAAGAGAGAGAAAGGGGTCCAAATCAATCTCCACTAGCACTAGTCCCACCCTGAGAACCTGGGGGAGGAAAAGGAAGAAAAGAGGTGAAAACAAAGGGGGTCATACATACAATCTGGCGAGTCCAATAACTTTAACAATATAATTATTAAAGTAATTAGGATAAGGCATAAACTGGTAAAACAAGGAATGACTGTGAAGCAAATGGGAAAGATAAAACAAACAAGAGGAATATGCGGGCGTTAATCGTGCTCCTAATCACTATAGGATAATTACTATACTGCACCATTACTAGTCACCCTAAATGTTGATCCCGCCTACTGAACATAATAATCATAATGGTAGTTTTCGTGTACCCCTAGTTGTCTTCATAGGTGTCGCCCGCCCCTATCTCCACTAGTTGTACCCACTACCCCCATGCGATCGGCTCCCTAACTCGTAGATACCCGTGCTGGTCCTACAGTGGGGTGTATCACTCCCCAAAGTGGCAACCTGATACCACTAAAGATGCACGGCTTATATCTACACGATGCAACAACATCTTACCTACCAGCCCGGGCCCACGCACGCATATGACCCCGTTGGACTTGCGTTGCCACCGCTAACCCGTTTTGACCTCTTACAATCAAACCCAGTAAGTGTGTCCCGTTCTCGATCTAACTCGAGCTCACAAAGATACTTAATGGGTTACTGGTTTGAAAAAGGCCCCCATACTTGACACCAGCTTTCCACCTATGCTTGGTCCCTACTAAGATTTCCCACTTAACCCCTTCTTATTCATGTCTTCTTATATGTTTCAATTTGGTTTAAGTGTTTCCAATCGTATTTCACATGTCACCCACTTAACCCCCATGTCCCACCACATGTTTATCTTGGTTAAGTGTTACTTAATTCATTATAACCGTAACCTTGTAAGACCTCCCACATTATACTACCGTTTGCGGTTGCTGGATTTGTCGGGCGGGTCCGGGCAGTCTTATACCGCAAACGAGCCAGCTCGTGTCTTTACAATTGTTACACATTTAATTTATGCCTTCGACCTCTCACATTAGACTGTCGTTTGTGGTTGCTGGATTTGCCGGGCGGGTTCGGGCAGTCTTATACCACAAACAAGTCTAACTTCGTGTCTTGGGCGTTTATTATTACACATAATTATTTCACCCCAATATGAATTAATTATCCCTGTTCAAATTGTCAATAATTTCCAAATTATTCTATGTCCCTAATTGTCACCTAAATTATGTCCATGGTTTTCAGGTATATAAATTATACCAATCAGTGTATCAAATTAATTATATGCCATTAAAGCTATTTTATGCCAATTCACAATTTGTATAATTAATATTTTCTCATTGTCCCCACGTCGTTCGTACGTTAAATATGAAGTATGTTAGACTCGCAAATAGTCTAACTCATAAGAAAAGAAACATCACAACTTGCATAACACATAAAATAGATCTAACTTGCAAATAAGAATTATAACATAAATTTGCATAGCCAATAACTTGCATAGGCAATGGAAATATAGAACATAAATTTGCATAAACTATGTACTGCCATGGATCTAAATATAGATCTAAACATGAAAGTGTGGACTTACATATATGGATATGGCTTTCACCTAAACTTGCATATGTGAATATGGTTTTCACCTAAACTTGCATGGTTTTCACCTAAACTTACATATGGATTCCTACAAACTTACATATGAATTTAAATATGTAAACTAATATCACATGTTTTACATATAAACTCGCATATGTGTATATATATATATATATATATATATATATATATATATACTTGATTCACATATAAACTTGTGTATAATTCGCATATAGACTTGCATATTATTCACATACAAGCTAGCATATGATTTACATCCCAAACTTGCATATAAACTGATGTCATAAAATGAATCAAGTTAAACATATGTGATTGGACATATGAAATAGATCTACCAACATAAGTTAACAAAACTGTCATATGTTCACCAACAGACGATAACAAAGTTAAGTAACGTCACATGATTCAACAGACATGTTCTCATAATCCCAATTATAACTCATCATAATTAATTTATTAATTATTTTGTGAAAGAAATTGTACTCACAAAGACGGATTAGAGAAGAGAATAATTCGTTCGTTCGTGTGTATTAGAATCCTGGCTTGCAATTCCTAAGCTTTAAGAAGAAGAACTATTCTAGCAGCGGCATGGAGGCCAAGAGATTAATTTAGTTTAGGATTAGAGCTTGAGTCTATGCGTGCTTTTATAGAAGTTTAGATCAATATAAGCCGTTAGATTATCATAGGAGCAATCACAACCGTCTAGACTAGATAGAGTTATCCAGAATTTTCACTTATGCCCTAGTGACTCAGCAACAGGTCAGAAAAGACTCAGCAATAAGTCAGAATCGTCACAGTTTAGATCTGCCCGAGGGGGTAGGTCGACCCCCAGGTCGACCTGTATAGGGGAGGTCGACCCCCTGGTCGACCTGGCCTGGGGCGGGAAAAATCCCGCCCAGCCCGCTTCTTTGTTTGAATTCGAATTTTGAATTTAATCTGAGTTGTTTTAATTTATTTAAATTTCTGAAACTTCTGAGGGCCATAACTTCCTCATACGAAGTTCGATTTACGATAACTTGGACTCTATTTCAAGCAAAATTTTGAGACAAACACAATGGCGTAACTCATTTCCCTTAATTCTCACTTTAACAATTAAGTATTCTTAAATTGTTAATTTTAATACTTAAAATTGCGGGGTGTTACATTTTGCTAATGTAATACAAAGGCCTTCAGATACGATTCTCCTCGTGTGCAAATGTGGAACTGATAGCATGCACAAACTCAGCTAGATGGATGAATAGATCCCCGTGATCCACATGCTTTGACAAAATAGGAGGTCGCTCTAACTTATTCAACAAATCTTGGAACGCATCAATACATTCCTGTGTCGAAGCAAAGTTGCACTTCTCCTTTTAATTAAATCGAAGAACGAAATGCATTTACCAGTAGCTATGGAAATGAATCTACTCTAGGCAATGACCTTTCCGTTCAGACTCTAAAAGTATTTGATGATTTTCAAAACTTTGATCTTACGGATAGCTTCGATCTTTTCGGGATTGGCTTCAACCCCACGAGAGTTGAAAATGGAACCCAAGAATTCCCTAACTCAAAGCCAAAAGAGTATTTCAATGGATTGAGTTTCACGCTATACTTGCATAGAACAATGAACATCTCCGTTGAACCATCGATGTGGCCTTTTTGATTTTCATGACTTCACGAGCATGTCGTCCATATAAACTTCCATTGAATTCCGAATTTAATTCTTAAACATTCGATTGACGAGCCGTTGATAAGTACCCCCAACATTTTTTAATCCAAAGGGAATGATAACATAGAAGTACATCACCAAATCGGTAACGAAGCTTGTATGTTCCTAGTCGGGAACGTGCATCAGGATTTGGTTGTAGTTTGAATATGTGTCCATGAATGATAAGAGCTAATGACCGACAATTGAGTCAACGACCTGGTCAATCTTTTAAAGCTTGAAGCTTTCCTTCAGGCATGCTTTATTCAACTCATAAAAACCAGCGCATGTCGCATGAAAACATAACAGTACAACACCAAATCGGTAATGAAGCTCGTATGTTCTTGGTCGGGAAAGTGCATCGGAATTTGGTTATAGTTCGAGTATGTGTCCATGAGTGATAAGAGCTTATGGTCGGCAATTGAGTCTCTTTTAAAGTGGGAAGTTTTTCTTCAGGCATGCTTTATTCAACTCATAATAAACGACGCATGCCAACTGTTTTCCGTTTGATTTCTTCATACGCACCAAATTAAAAATCCACTAAGGTTAGAGGCGTCACAGATAAAGCCATTGTTAAGTAGCTTATCCACCTCTTATTTAAGTGTTGTCGATCTCTCTGAGCCTAAGATTCGATGTTTCTATTTCATTAGTAAGAACTTTGGAACAATATTCAGGGTGTGACTTGCGATTCTTAGCGCAATGCCGCACATTTCACAGAGGTCCACGCGAAGACATCAAGGTAGACCCATAAGAAATTAGTGAGTTCCTTCTTCAAAGCGGGATTAAGCTGCGACCAATCTTAAAGATCCGAGATGGGTCGTTGTGGTTGATTGGAATATCAGTAGTATACTCAACTGGAGTTGCTCTTTCATAATATGGATCTTCATCTCTACATGGGTTAATTCCTTGATAAAGATAACTATGTTTCCCTAACCAAAACATAGACGTTGATTGCAAGGCGTTGAGATTCTTAATGCTTTATGCCCTTTCTTTTTTCTCGGAGGCTAACATCTTTCCATTCTGCAATATACCAAGCTCTCCATATAACTTAATCACCATGGAAAACTACGACTTCGTTATTCGTAGCGAATTTCATCAGTAGGCACCATGATGTCATGCGATGCATGAAAGACAGAAAAAGTGGGACGCCTCTAAAAGGCGTTGTATGGAGAATAAATATCAATAATGACGAAAGAGATGATTCTGACTCTGTGGTGTTCTCATTCAAGTTCCATCGACAGGTCGACGATTCCTACTGGTTGTTTGCTATGCCGTTACAGACATGGATTTTGGTTGTGCACGGCTTGAGATCCTTAACCTCAAGCTTCATCTGATCATAGGCCTTTTGAAAAGGATGCTGACAAACTACTAGAATCAGTAAGGACTTTTCTTACATAAGTGGAACCAATGTTGGTCGAGACGACAGAAGGGTTGATGGTTGGAGCTTCCACCCCAACGATTTACCTCTCATGGGAGGCACTATCGTTGTTGATTGTCTTCGAAAATGTAGCTAGGACACCTTCATTCGTAGCTAAGCACTCTTTATATTCCATGTGCTTAATGGCATTGACATACTCTTCCATACCTCTCGAGCACTTATAAGTTGGATGTGGTCCACCTCAAATGGTGTTCCTGACAATTCCCCGCTGAGAGGGTCTTGGATTAGACAGTCATAATGTCGTGAGCTGATGTGTGTTTTGAAGGACCCGGTGCTCCATTCTTTGGAGCCTGAACATATTGCTCAAGACGATTTTCGTGGATGAGATTCTCAATGGCATCACAGAGGCATCGACAGTTGTTAATATTGTGGCCAAACATCTTAAGGAACCTATAGCAATTACCGGACTGCTTCTCCCTTTCTGTGGAATCCTCGCATTAGGCTTCTTTGTTGAATCGTACTGCAGATTTCTAGGTAAATGGTCTTTAACTGAGAAATAAATCAATGTGGTTGTTGTAAGGAATCTGGATTGCTTCTTCGATTCCTTCTTTTTATCGCGATCATTTGAGTTATTGCCGCCATGATGTTTTGGACATTCACGCTAACCTTTTTGGAGCTCTTTTTGGTTGTTTGATAGCAACATTGTCCTATTGAAATTTGTGAGGATATCCCTCCGTTGCCCGATTCCTACATGCTTCCTTCTGACGTAAGCGTTGGTTGTCTTTTTCATAGAATCGCACCAAAAATCTTAAAGGTTTCCGGTCGAGTCATTCGCCAAAGTTTATTTCAGGGTGTGCCCTTAATAAGTGCTATAAGAACAACGTTTGACTGTGGATCATCAACACTTGTGTGAGCATTGTCAAATCGTTTCAGGAAGCTTTTTGGTGACTCTTCAGCCTTAGAAATATGTCACAATATCCATATGCCTGGTGATATGCATCCTAAATTGCTCCACCAATTTTCGTTTTAGCTAACCTAAGTAAGATATGGTTCTCGATGGAAGTCGAAAGAACCACAGTAAAGTCACGCCTTTGACGAATACTAGGAAGCACTTGCACTTCACTACATCGGTGGTGCGTGCGGAATCCATATGCCACTCATAACAATTTAGAAACTGTCGTGGATCAATTTTTCCTGAGTATGCCATGAGCTGTGGCATATAAAATCGTCGAGGTCGTTCGTCGTTCAAAACTACTTGGTAAATGGGTTACGCCTCGTATCGGTTTCCCAATCGTCGTCGACATGACCCTACGAACTCTCTCATGATCTTATGGATCATGGTGGTGAGGTCGGAGTTGTGATATTTCGATTTCGACGATTATGATCCAACTCTAAAAAGGGTCGTCTATGGTGCCTCCTCGGTTAAACATCATTAGGCTAGTTTTGTGGAGATTAAGTAGGAGATGCTTGGTTTCGGTTAACAGCAAGAAGTCCGTTGACCACCTTCTGGATAGTGTGAAGGGGTTCGGGACCGCTCCTATGGGTGAGATTAGTATCGAACGAGGAACGACCAGGTTGGCTTATTCCCTCAGTGGTCACGGATCCCGCGCCATCTTTAGATATTCATCTTCTCTAGTTTCGGTCACTGCGTTGAGATGAGGATGAAGAGCTTTAAGGAACATAATTATCAGGAGTTGGAGCCCTCCTACTTCCCTCGATTCGATAATATTGGCTTGAGTGGCCTACCGTAGCTGCTACATTAGATTGACATTCTGCTTGATCTGACTGTTAAGTTGTGTTTGGGTATCCTCCAGTTTCTTCATTATATTTTCCAACTGAGCTTGAGTAACCGAAGCATGAAGAATGAATGTCGTGGTCACATCGATCATGGCAAGAACATTAGCATCATCAGAAGGTAATTGTTGCTGAATCGAAGCATCATCTTGATCAGCATTTGAAGGTTCAACAACTTGGAAGTTTTTCTTTTTCATCATGACTTCAAGCTTAATCTACGATGATCTGAGAAGAGTCGGAAACTTGAATAGCTAGTCGGGAAAAAATAAGTTTTTTTTCTCATTAAAAGCACCAGAATGTTGATATCAAAAATTGGCATAACACGCAAAGAGTTCAGCAAATAGCTAACTATGAAAATATATAGAAAATGTGGAATACGCAATAGAAATACAATAAATAAAGACAAGAGAACCTACAGTAGCTCGACGTTGTTGTAGCAACGTCCATTTTGAAGGTTTTGTCCACTTTATTATGGCAAGGTCTCGGATCGGTATGAATATGAAACGTAAAAAACAAAGTAAACAAATGGCCAAAGGATGCATTATTCTTCAATGCAACTTGTATTTACAAATGTATATAGGTTGAAATATCACCAAAAAAATCAGACGAACGTTGTAGAGGAGGAAGAGAGGACCAAGCCAATATTCGTTCAAGTGTTGGATCGGTCCCAAACCCCATATACGAATTAATATTGATCCCTCGATATGGGGGTGCGACTTCTCTGGTAGGTACCTCTTGGTGCCTTGAAGCATTCTCTAAAGTTTCATCATGATTAGATTTTAGGTTGGAGAGTTATGGTATGTTGACTGTTGAAGTTGAGTTGCTCTACCGATCCATCTCGAAATTGTACGGATCCCTTTGAACCACTTAGGTCGATCCCTCACTTGAGATCTCGGGCAGTGTTTTGATGGGCTAGTTCGACTGTTGTCTCATGATGTTATCTGGACCTAATCTCTAGGTCTTCACATGATGTTTATGGACCGTCAACCCTAATAATCATTGAGTCGCGTCAATCTCAATAGCTGAAACGGCCATGCACAAAGGCCGAGTACCAACGAGTATGGCTGATGCTCGTTAGATATGAAATTTGCAATAAAATGTTAACTTAAACTATTTACTAGAACGTCGAGTATGGTTGATGTATAGCAAGAGTTGGAACGGATTCGAATAAAGTCCTCTCAATCAGGATCGTCGAGTATGGTTATTGCTTGACAAGAGCCCGACGAGGCTATAAATCTTCATGTATGGTTTGATGTTTGACAAGAGCACGTTGAGGCTACTGACCGTCAAGTATGGCTAATTACTAGAACTCTCTTTCCTTGTTAGACAGAGCCTTCTACAAGAGACGTTTTTTTCACGGAAGCAGAATCAGTATGCACCACCTCAGGGGCTAATAGTTGCTTGCTTATTAGAACTTAACGAATTACGGGTCGTCATGAAGGGCTGATGCATGCCAAGAACCCGACGAGGTTATAAATCAACAAGTATGGATAATGCATGACCAAAGCCCGACAAGGGGAGGATCGCCAACCGTGAATTACACTTGACATGGAAAAGGCTCGGATCGTCGAGTGTGACTACGCTCGACAAAAGCCGACGAGGCTAAAATCATTAAAGTACATATAGAGCTTAACAAGGAAAGGTGATGGTGGTCGAATATAGGTTGTGCTCAGTAAGACCGACCCTGAGAGGTCGCGAATACCAAACTCTGACCCGACGAAGTCATGAATGCAAGGAATCGACCCAGCGTGGTCGTAGACATCAAACATCAATCTGAAGAGATAGCGGAATTTGACAATGACTCGATAAAGCCACTAGCCCCAGCTACGTAAAAGTTGATATGTATATAAACAATTCGATGAGATTATGGACTTCACCAACGGCTCAAACAATCATGGACTCATCAATAATCCACAACGATTGTAGATATTGGACTTAAACAAAATACGTCTTTCACCGATAGATATGTTTTGAAGGATAAGTGTTAACCAATGCCTTTTAGCAAGACCGGTACGCTTTGGAATTGAATGCATGTACCGAGTACGAATGATAATGTGAATCTACGAACAGCTGAATTCATTGAAACATCTCTTTAGAATGCGTTTGAATTAAAACTCAAAATTTGACTAAACATGGAATCAATAAATCCAAAGTAAACAAACAGGAATTAACTTTGACTAAGTCTCAGATATAGGATTTCGAAACTCGGAAACTTAGCTCGAAATTCATTAATAACTCAAGATCGGAAGCTTAAATCATCAAACTAATCACATAAGCATCAGGGAAGGACAAAAAGGGACCCCGCCCCCCTTATGGATCGCACATGGAGGGTGCAACCCCTATGGGAGGGGACTGGTACAAATCTATCAAGGAAGGGCGGTTCGTAACCCAATCCATAGGTTGATCATCCCCTCTAGATGTGCTCCTCGTGCGTTTCTAGACCAATCCGGCTCTTCGTTTCATCTACAAATAGACCATCGGTACTTTAGAAAAAAATGATCTTCTTCACTCGGAAGCTCTACTGAACTTTGGAGACACTTTAACCTCTTCATTCATACAAACAGCTAACTACATTTATAATTAACAGCATAAACAAAGATTACTTCAAGTGGACGTAGGCCAACATTTGTTGGATCATCATAAAATAGTGTTTGTTACCGTTTTCGTATAGTTATATGATTGCCCTATGACTGTTATCTAGGATTTGTTCTATAAACTGAATATCCGGGATGTTAGGCTCAATTGGCCAAAATCCTGTCTAATACAAATTGGCAAAAAAAAAAAAAAAAAAAAAAAAAAAATCAGAAACATGCTAACATACAAAAGATCGCATTTACAACTTAAAGCTAAAAATAAATTGTAGCAATTGAAAACATAATAAGGTCATAAGCATCATCACAATTAATTCTTTTGACAAGGATGACTACTCGAATTCTTCATATCCACTGGATAGCCGAGTTAAAGTATAAATCCTTCTAGCGTTACTTACTACACCATGTATGTGTGTATGCACGCAATATTTTTTGTTAAGTTCTTTCGAGTATTATAGGTCGTGTGATTTGCACAATCTGTGCTATGAAGTTGTTGCTAATGGAATGCGGATGTTAAGCCATAGTCTTAGGTTGCACATCTATTAGGTTGGATGGTCTCTCTATCTAAGCTTGTTTGACAATCGTTATTTTTTCCTTTACGAGCGATACGGCACACGCTTCACATGTGATCAAGCACATGTTTTGCGCGTGAATCGTGTTTTGAGAAATTGCATATGCTTAACATATTCAAGAAAAATGATCTGCACCAAAATTTTGGTTATATTTTTGTTGAAACAATTGTAGTTGGTTCGATTTTTATTTCTGAATTTCAGTATCTCAAATTTTATATTAATTTTAATGTTTACCTTTTTTATTGCTTTGATCATCCAAGGCCATCATCGATTTTCTATTATTTTTTTTTCCTTTGTTTTTTTAGGATCCTGCCTTAGACGATCACCCATAATGTTAACTTCACCATTATGGGCTTTTATGTCCTTGCATGAACATCTCTCAACTGAATAGTAAAAGTTTACAAGATCCACTAGCGGATCTCTTCCCACATGCTTTCTCAAATTCAATTGTGAAACCGGACATTGTCACCATTAATACTATCAATGAGTCTAGTTTCTAAATTACAACGATTGCTAAGTTAAATTTAATCAGGTAACTCTTGGAATGGCTCTTACAGCATGTCTATTCATCTTTCCAATATTAGATCTAAGTTTTGTTCGATGGTAGCAAAAAAAAAATCACCTAGAAAATCGGTACAACATCATGACATCACTTGAAAGCGAATCAAACAAATATTAAAATGGATAAACCTAAAAGGAACGAAGAAAAGATGGTATTTTTATAGTAGTTCGACAAAATCCTTAGTCTACGTCCACTTAGTTGATTTTATCCATAAATTTTTCTAGAATTACACAATTCACAACCAAATCTGAGTTACATTCTAGTGTATCTATGTTTTCTCAAAGTCTTATAAATTAGAAGATGATCCTCTTTCTAATTAAATATATATTATTATACATGGACAAGATTTTAAAAAAAATGATATTTTCGATCTGAACAAGTCATTTCTTCCAAACTTGAACTGCAACATGAAGAATAAGTCATCACACATGTTTCCTGACAAAATATGTCAACACCAACATCCTTTTATGTATCAAAACTTTATTAATCTTCATAGCTTAAGCGCTAAGCTTCCAAATTAGCTAAATAAAGATCCAAAATCTTATTTATACCAACTAATCAGTACCGACATGTTTTTATTATTCAAAACTATAGTTAAATTTTATGTAATCATTCCTTTTACTATTTTAAATGGTTTCCAAATCACGTCGATATCAAATATATGTGTCAATCATGCTAGCACCTAACGCCAACCGATTTTGCATATTTTAAACTTGGTCAAATCTTTGAATTCTTCAATCCTGATATTTACAATTTTCTTGGCTCACTCATGTTGGGATCCCTCCTTAATTGGAGAGTTACTAGAAAATTCTAGATCTTTCTAGAGAAATCTAGAATTTTCTAGAATATTCCGGAGAACTTTAGAAAAGTGTAGAACTTTCTAGAAGCTTGTGGAAGAGTGTGGAACCCATCTAGAATATTCTAAAGATGTGTGGAACCTTATGGAAGAGTATGAAAGGATGCATAAAGGAATGGAAGAGTGTAGAGACTCCTAGAGAGTATGGAGCATTCTAGAGAATTAATCTCCACCCTTTGATGCAAGTAATCTCCACCATTCATCATGGCGGTTGAGTAGTATAAACAGGAGAAGGAGTCTTCATTACTATCCATCCAAGAATCCAAAAAGGAAGAAGCCACTTCTTAGAGTGAGAAAAATACTTGAAAGTTAGCAAGCCTCTTTGAGTGAAAAGAGAGATAGCATAGGAAGTATCAATCCTTAAGCTTGAGTCGAGTGTGAGTTACATTTGTAATCATATTCTTGTAATCCTACTATTCTTTTGCATAGTGGAAAAATCTCCACATTGGAGAATTATAAACTCTTGTGCTCCCATTGCTACTTTTAATCTTAATTGCCTATCTTAACTTCACGAAGCGGGAAAGACCATCCACCCGATACAACACAGAGGAGTATGTTACGCTCACTGATGAGGGGGAGCCTCAAAGCTATAAAGAAGCAATGAGTGATTGTCATAAGGAAGAGTGGAGAATGGCCATGCAAGAAGAAATGCAATCCTTGCATGAGAATAACACCAGAGCCAAGACGATCCTCAAGGGACAGAAGACCATCCACCCGATACAACACAGAGGAGTACGTTACGCTCACTGATGAGGGGGAGCTTCAAAGCTATAAAGAAGCAATGAGTGATTGTCATAAGGAAGAGTGGAGAATGGCCATGCAAGAAGAAATGCAATCCTTGCATGAGAATAACACATATGAACTAGTGGAGCTACCAAAAGGGAGAAGAGCTTTGAAGAATAAGTGGATGTATAGAATCAAGACCGAAGAGAATTGTTCAAAGCATCGCTACAAAGCGCGGTTAGTCGTCAAAGGATTCAGACAAGATAAAGGTATTGACTAAGATATTCCCTCCCGTGGTAAAGATGTCATCAATCCAAGTTGTCCTTGGCTTAACAGCCGTGCAAGATTTAGAGATTGAACAACTCGGTGTCAAGACGGTGTTTCTACATGGTGACCTAGGGAAAGAGATCTACATGGAACAACCTGAGGGATTCAAAGTTCCAGGCAAAGAAGATCTAGTGTGTCGCCTCACAAAGAGTCTATATGGACTTAAGCAAGCACCAAGGCAATGGTACAAGAAGTTCGACGCGGCAGAACATGATTTCAAAACGACGGAAAGCGATCATTGTGTCTTCATAAAGAGGCATGTAAGTGCTGACTTTCTCATATTTCTGCTCTATGTTGATGATATGCTAATCATTGGACAAGATCGCATAAAGATAACTGCTTTAAAGAAAGATCTAAGCAAGAGCTTTGTCATGAAAGATCGAAGACCGGCTAAACAAATCCTTGGGATGAGAATAACTCGTGATAGATCAAAAAGACTGTTGTGGCTATACCAAGGGAGATATATTGAGAAAGTGTTGGAAAGGTTCAACATGCACAAATCAAAGCCGGTTAACACTCCACTAGCTGGGCACTTCAAGCTAAGTTTGAAGCAGAGTCCGATAAGTGAAAAAGACATGGAGGAAATGAAGAAGAAACCATACTCATCTGTAGTAGGTAGTCTCATGTACGCAATGATATGCACAAGACCAGATATCGCTTATGTAGTTGGTGTTGTCAGTCACTTCTTGGCTAACCCGGGGAATGAGCATTGGGTTGCAGTCAAATGGATCCTTTGATACCTACGTGGAACTTCCAAAAGATGTTTATGCTTTGGAAAAGGAAAACATGTGTTAGAAGGCTATACAGATGCAGACTTGGCTGGTGACATTGATTCAAGGAATTCAACATTAGGATGCTTAACCACTTTTGGAGGGGGAGCAATTTCATGGCAATCAAAGCTGCAAAAATGTATTGCATTATCCAGTACAGAGGCAGAGTATATCGCAGCTACTGAAGCTTGCAAGGAGATGTTGTGGGTGAAGAACTTGTTGCATGAATTGGGAGCAGATCAAGAAAAGTATGTCCTAAAGTGCGACAATCAAAGTGCAATTTACTTGACAAATAATTCAACATTTCATTCCCGCACAAAGCACATCGATACAATATACCATTGGATTCGAGGAGTTCTCGAAAAAAAAAATACATCTTGACAAGGTTCACACAGATGAGAACTGGTCTGACATGATGACCAAAGTAACACTAATAAAGAAGTTTGAAGATTGCTGTCAAAGTGTCGGTTCCTACTACCCCCCAATTAAGTCGGGAGGGGGAGATTTGTTGGAATCCCTCCTTAATTATAGAGTTTCTAGAAAATTCTAGATCTTTCTAGAAAATCTAGAATTTTCTAGAATGTTCCGGAGAACTCTAGAGAAGTGTAGAACTTTCTAGAAGCTCGTGGAAGAGTGTGGAACACTCTAGAATATTCTGGAGATGTGTGGAACCTTATGGAAGAGTATGAAAGGATGCATAAGGAACAGAAGAGTGTAGAGATTCCTAAAGAGTATGGAGCATTCTAGAGAATCAATCTCCACCCTTTGATGCAAGTAATCTCCACCATTCATCATGGAGGTTGAGTAGTATAAATAGGAGAATGAGCCTTCATTACTATCCATCCAAGAATCCAAAAAGGAAGAAGCCACTTCTTAGAGTGAGAAAAATACTTGAAAGTTAGCAAGCCTCTTTGAGTGAAAAGAGAGATAACTTAGGAAGTATCAATCCTTAAGCTTGAGCCGAGTGTGAGTTACATTTGTAATCATATTCTTGTAATCCTTCTATTCTTTTGTATAGTGGAACAATCTCCACATTGGAGAATTATAAACTCTTGTGCTCCTGTTGCTACTTTTAATCTTAATTGCCTATCTTAACTTCACGAAGCGGGAAAACCAAAATTCCCCACCAACTCCTTCGTCATTTTATAGCTAATTTCTGAGATCTATGCCATTTCTGAGACTTTGATAATTTTGCTGAAAACTAGCGCCAACTTAAATATCTAGTAATCGATGAACAAAAATGGATGACAAAGGAAGCCTAAGAAGTTTTTGAGTTTAAAACTGGTACCAAATACCCATGAGTTAACGGATTTATGTTTGAATGTAGTCAACGAAAAAAGAAAAACTTTAATGCATGCAAAAACGACGAGAAGAAAAAAATGTGGACGAGCGTTGTGATATGCATTGCACATGAATTATATTTTGAGAAACTGCATGTGTTTAACGCATTTAGATTTGCACGAAAATTTAGTTATATTTTTGTTGAAATCATTTGTGGTTAGTTTGATTTTTTTAGTCCTAAGTTGCAATACCTCAATTTTTTACTAGTTTCAATTTTTATTTGTTATTAGCTAATAAAATAGATGTTGTGAAGAATATTTATTTATCACATCTTATTTCTAGATTATACCAAAATTTGTTAATATTTGTAGAATTGTAGTTTGAATTTGAAAGACAGTTTAATTGATAGATTTTGTTTTTAGATGGTACATAAAGATAAAATATATAAAGCTTTCTTAAAAGCTCGCGATCAAAGCAAAAGTTTGTGCTTTTTAACCAACTATTAATAGAGATTTTCTATAAAAGAATTGTCTAATTTTTTATTTTATTTTCTTTATTCAAGATGTTTTGCTACATGTCTAATTCATTGATGGCACCTCTTTTAAATGTGGAATAAATTTACATGTGTAAACTCCTCACTAAAAAGATCACTCATTTTACTCAAAAGAACTTAGCGACGGACTAATTATGCAACAATTTAAGAACAGATATGCAATTCAAGAACAAAACGTGCACTAACTTTACACCAATATCCCGTACGATCGCAAACCACCTGATCAACGAACACACATGAGCACAAACAAAAAACACGCTAACACGATTGATGTCATGTTTGTATGAAACAAATTTTCACATTACAATTTTCATCTACCTTTAGTTAAACACACCTGAATTAAAATAGAAACTAGGAAATGCAATCTGATCCGCAAACCAAACCACAATGAGCCGATAAATCCAAATTTAAATTTACCTATTAGTTTTTGTTTAAAAAATCATTTAGAAGCTTTTTATAATCCACAGCTTTCAAGTTACACTTTTTTCGTCTAACAGGTTGAAATGCTAAAAAATTAATACAAAGCAAGTTATGCTTGAGCAACGTTAACCAAATTAATTTATCACATGGAATTCCTTCAATCTTGAAGTTGAAATTTCCAAACCACTTGTAATTTTCATGAAATCAAGCTTGTTTTTCTAAAAATCTTTCTTTTATCCCCTAGCTACAACCTTCATATCTATCATTTTAACAAAATTTTCATGTTTATTTCCCCAAACTTAATTTTTAAGTGATGCTTTAAGTGAAGCTACTTGGGGGACCTTTTTTATAAGACATGGTACCACCGAAAACTGAATAGATTTTTCATACAATCACTTTCAAAAGCATACTTGAATGGCTAGCAACTTGACTTATTTGGCTTAAAAAAACACTTGGTTTTCTAACCCAAACAAATTGTGCAAAATAATTTGAATTCATAGCTCTTCATTGTGTTTCTAATAGCATTCATACTTCTAATTTCAAAAAAAATCCTTAACGCAATCATCTCAATTGTTCTCTCACTTTTCACATTGTGTCAAATTTTTGACCACTATTCATGGTTGAAGAAAAGAATTCAAAGCCCACTCCCATGAGAGGTCGGTATCACTTTGGAAAACCAATCATATCTACTCTTGGTCTAAGAATCTAACGTACCAATCGTAGTGTATTAATTGGAATGACCGATAGTAAAAGAAGTTAAAAGCCGAGAATGAATTCCCAGACTAAAGTCAAGCTGAAATTGTAGTCAATGATACCTTGTATACGCAAATTTTAATTTGAAAGGTATACCATTAATCTGTATTTTTTTATCAATGCATTGTGTTGAATTTGGTACAAGACAGACATTTATTACATAGATATTCCTTTACAGATAAAACCTTAAGACACACGTCCATACTTGATGGATGATCAAAACATTTTTGACCTAGTTTAATACACTTCAAGTCCTTAGATTTCAGGATGATGAATTATAATTGTTGATCACACATGGCTGGGATTTTGGGACATGCGGATAGCCACAACGGTATTATTCATTGCTCAAAGTTTGCATTCATTAAATTATCACACTGATGTTATCCAAGAACCAAGATCGAAGTGTTACATTACTAGTACCCAATTAGAAGAAATATGGCCAGAGATGTTCTAGCACGAACTACATCATTATGTGTCTGATGCATGTTACCTTGGATAGCTACCTCCACTAATTTTTGAAGGCAGTAGGAAAAACAAGTTGCACTTAGAAAAAAGTACATCTTGACCTTGTTATAGCCAAATCCAATACAAAAATCATTTTTTAGAAAAAAAAAATATAAATAAAAAACAAAACATATAAATGGAACTGATTTTGATTCCTTTGTAATAGCACTCAACCCTGAGGCGCTTTTTTTTTTTTAATAATTCATTTCACTTCGGCAAAATTGCAACTCTCCAGATTTGTTTAGCTTTGTGTTTACCTACTTAGAAAGTTCATTCTGTTTCTCAGTATTTCCTACCAGTCCTCGAATATCAACTCACCTAAATGTCTAACTATTCAAGATAATTTAGATGACGATTCACGTGAGTTATTTGAGGGATCATGTAAAAAATTTGAGGAAAAAATGAAATTCGTATTCATCTTTTAACTGCAAAATCCTGCTCTTTAGCACGTCGATATAACAACGCTGAAGCTTCAACCCTGTTAAAGAAAAAAGATGTATTTACATCAAATTCGAAATAATTTGTACCAACATAGAAAAATATCCAATATGCAAGTGAAATTTTTGCACCAATACAAGGAATGCTATGTTCAGACTCCTCTGGAAGTATGAGATTCACACAGCATTTCGTCTAGTTTTTTACTTGTTTGGCTGTGAAACTCGGTTTTAGTTGATTATTATCTATATATTAATTATGAAAAAAAATCACAAGTTAACTGCCACTGATATTATGGTGTGAATTTTCAAACTCCCAAAGAAGTGCATTTGTACTAAGGAAATATATTATCATTTCAGTTCTTACCAGCCTGGATGAACAACAAATCTTCCGGTTGCAAGAGCCCAGTTAACCTGAGAATAGAATCAGGATTTTTGTACCAAAAGTTAACTTTATATTACTTTTAAACTAACTCTACAGATGTTGGAGACGATCTGTAACAACTAGAATTTTATTACATCCAATAAAATGTTCTTAAAAATATACTGTTTTAAATCATTGCATTCTAATTTACGTACTGTTTCAAACATAATATAACTGAACATGGAAACGGAGATTAACTAAGTAGAATATTACATGTATGGAATAATAGATTGAATAAGAAGTATGCAAAAATACCCATACCGAAAATATATACATAATTTTGGATTTAAGTGTTCTTTATTAAGATTCTAAACTAGCAAGTTTAATTCAAAATTCATGAATGTTATATCAGTTCTAATTTAGGATTTAAGGAATGAAAAAAAAAAAAAACACAAGGACCTCTAATTTTCGATTTAAGCGTTCTTTATTAAGATTCTAAACTAGCAAGTTTAATTCAAAATTCATGAATGTTATATCAGTTCTTTCTGCCACAAAATTCATTCCACGGCTGAAATATATATTAAATTATTTTTCTCAAAACAACATTTCAGCGATAATTTTTAGAACTATTAGATGTAAAATATGTACAATTTAAAAAAAAAATCAAGGTTTTCGTTATAAACAACACAACAGGAACGGCAAATGTAAACCAGAAAACTGAAAAACATGAAAATTTATATATGAAGATAATAAGGGAATGTAAAAGGGGTTCATCTCTGGTGGCGAGGGCAATTTATTAGTAATTTGATCGATAATATTGAGAGATGATCACAAAAAAATGGAGCCCCCTTACAAAAATAAAAACAATTGCTTTACCCTCACATCATTACACAAATTTGACGGATTACCCCCCTTAACAATCATGTTTCAAATGAAATCCACCTAAAATTGTTTCCCTTATATTCAAAGTCTCTTTAACCATCCCCCCTCTAATTAAATGAAAGGTAAAAAAACAGCAGATTAAATTTTATATATACATGAAAAATATATCAGAAAACGAAATACACTGAATAAAATCAAAAATGTATCATAAAATATAATTAGAAATAGCATAATAACAGTACACTTAAGATTAAATACACTGAATAAGAAAATTATTTATGGGAAAATCTGTTGGAACACAAAATGGTGACGTAATTGATGAGACGGTGAAACCTCAATCATTAGATTTCCCATGACTTCAGTCTCATGTGTGAACACAAGGACATCCAGAGTTGGGAACTACCGGGTCACAAATTGTTTTTTGTTTTGTGCCCAAATAGTCGAGCTCTCTATTTACTTATTAAAAAAAACATTGCACCAGAAAATACATGATTCAATGTAAATTTAAGACTTGCTGTTTTTAGATATTATAACTAAAATTGAAGTCAACATTTTTTTAAAATCTAAATACAAATATAAAAATAAAACACAAAACCAAAATTAATAGATGATCATTGTGAATGAAGAGTACAATAAATGTACAATTGAGAACGAGCGCTTAAGCACGTGCTTCGCGCATAAATTTTTCTTCTAACATGTTGTATTAAAACATAATTTAAATTTTAACCAAGAATACTTGATTGGCTCCTTTTTAGTAAAAGGAGTTATTGACCAAGAAAAAGAATATAAAATTTTGAATTTATTCAAGGTTGGAGTATATTCAAATATATTGAGATATGATTTGAATTTAAAGGGTATTTGGGGAAGTTTAACACCAAAGATATTACAACTACTATTATTAAAGATCCAAATATAGAACAATGTTGTAAACAATGAATATTAAAGAGAACAATACAAGCATATATAAAATGAAAAGATAAATGATGTGATAATTTCGCCATGACAAGGTTTTGAACCTATGTGATACTAATATGTAACAGACAAATTTTTGAGTACTTAAACCATCTCATATATTACACCGATTTCTAACTAATATAAAAGTACATTTTGAAAAGTGTTGTTGTACGTACCAAACAAGTGGGCACTAAAAGTTGTATAAAATGCCTTTTCTTTTGCAAATTTCTTGTAACTCACTATGGAATATGTCGTTATACAGATGAAAGATCTGGTGAGGCTGCTCAAAAGGACAAGGCTAGACCAACTCAGTTCATCACAGGATGGCCCTTGTATGCCGATGTAAATCATTGGCATTGTAATTTTATTAAACAAATTACTTAATACTAATATAAAAATATTTGATGACTGATAGAAAACTTAACCACAGGTGAGTTCTCACTAGCCGCTAAATACCACTGCAAGTAGACTCTAATAAGTTGTTTTAGCTGAACGGACTTCGTTATAATTAAATTTATATCATATGCTTTCCTTTTTATGTAATTCACTACTCCCCAAGTAAACTGAATTTTGTCCAGACAATTTAATTTTACGCATATGTGTATGTCGTATGTGCACACGCATGAGTACGTAGTGACGCTTAAATTGGTTGGATATACAGAGACCTAACACGTACTTTGTTATAATTAAATTTATATCATATGCTTTCCTTTTTATGTAATTCACTACTCCGCAAGTAAACTGAACTTTGTCCAGACAAATTTAATTTTATGCATATGTGTATGTTTATGCATGAGTGTGTATGTGCACACGCATGTGTATGGTTGGATATACAGAGACCTAACACGTAAGTAGGTCACATTCAACCATAATTCGACCTAAACCAATTAGTCCCAACTAAATTAAAATAGGTAAATGAATATAACACAAGATTTTGTAAAATATATACCTTGCTGGTTCCTTTGGAAATTGCAACAACATGTGTAACATGCTCGTCAATTTCATTTGTGCATTTAGCACCAAATTTTTCAGCTGTTTTCCATAATGGATGGAGATGGGGATTGGCTTCTGCAATCGGAAACACTCTGCTAAATAGTATTTTACATCCTGCAAGTATTTTCCTTTGCTCGATGGCTAATATAGTTCTAACGTCAACTTCATCCAAAGAGTGATGGGAAAAAAAGTTTTGGTGTATTCTCTCTATTACCTAGTTTTAAAAGAAAGAAAAAAATATGAGGGTGGTTGTTTCAACTTTCATCGCTTATGCAATATTTTTGGTCTGTTCAGAGAAATGTAAGTTAATCCTACCGCTAATGATGAAGCTAAAGTTCCACACTCGGGAATCTCATCACGATTGAGCTCAAGAAGTGAAGGCCCATTAAGTCCAAATTGGCGTCTACTACTAGGGAAGTACATGTACCTAATATATGAGTGCAAGGATAAATTTTGCATGTCATTTAGAAATGCGATGTTCATTTTTGAATGTGTGCCACTTAAGATTACCTCTCTACAGCAATCAGGTTGAGTTTGTGATGTGGCCAAACTCTCACTGTATCATCTATAATAACCACGGAAGATTCCATGCCTAATACTCCACCTAAATCTTTGATTTTACTTACCCTATCTTCAGCTCCAGTATTTCCGTCGTCGCCACCTCCACAAATCACTCGTCCAGAGAATAAAGTTCCTTGGGGGTCAAGAATTTTTGTCATTTCATTGGCGTAAATTTTGTTCCCCATGGTGTAAACATGCAATTCATACAGTTTACTTGCCTGATCCAAAAGAAATAGTATTTTCCTTACACAGAATCTAGCAGGTATGTTTTTGCATATTAAAACCATTAGATCTGTTAATTTTACCTTTCCTAAGAAATTTCGAACTCCTGGCCTCAACTTAGTCCACATACCCATATGAGGAAGGCGGTAAAGATGTCTCTCTTCTCGTGTTTTATCATGTGCTTCAGTCTTCCTTAATAACTCTTCATGAGGTGGATCTATTTCTCCAAACTTAGAAAGAAACAATTTCATGAAGCGTTAATTTTGCTTCTCTTAAACAATAGTACAAAAGAATTTCTTTTAAGAAATAATACCATGGCTGAATTGAGAAGTGTGTGATCAAGATCGAGAACAAGACAAAGCTTGCGTGCAGCAAACATTTTATTTTGCTCTGATATTCTTCTAGCCCTCTCTTTTTTAATATCAACCTTCTCTTGCTCACCATACCCACTTAATAAATCCTCCGTACCTGTTGCTAGCTTTGAGTTCTGAGTTATAGTACAGGTGGATGAACTCAACGCTTCATCAAAATTATTGTTAGGATTTTTTTTATATTGGCTCAACGAATTGTATGTAATAGTAGACTGAGAGGAAACCAACAGAACTTCCTCTGTTGGTCGAGAGGTTACTGAATTACCCATCTTTTTCCGTGGTTTTGGTGGCTGAGATACTGTAGGTTTAACTGGCTTCGATACTGGATTTTCATACTTCTCGAGCACATCACGAACTATTCGATGTGGGTCTCCAGGTTTCGTCTGACTTTTCTCAGTGTTCTATAAATTTTATAAAGAAATTGAAGAACTGAACATCACAAACTACGCAATATGAAACACAAACAAAAATAAAAAGCACTTTGTAATGTAATTTAACAAAATGAAGCTATAAACTAAAATAATCAATAGGCGACATATCAAATTATCGTTTAAGAGATTAAAAGAGTATGTTTCCTAAAATATAGGCTATAATGGAATCAGGACCAAAGTTCATTATAAAATATCGACAGCGATACATCAAACAGACGTCCTACAACAAACATTAATAGACGTATGAGATATTACTGTTCAACCAAAAAAAAGGCCGATAATGATTTGAAAGATCCATCTTCTTCGCATATCAATCCAACATTTAGAGCAGTTCCAACAATAACTCAATTACGAGTCTGAATACTGAATATCCGAACAAAGCATCCTTAACGGTGAATTTTACCCTGAATATCCAGGGGAAAATTCAAGAGCCAATTCAGTATTCAGATTTGGCCCGGGCGCTGATTAAATCAGCGCCATAATATATGGCACCACCGGTTAAATCAGCGTCATAAGGTAGGATGCCGATTAAATCAGCACCATAAGGTAGGACGCCGATTTAGCCCAAGGACAGTAGGCGTTGATTAAATCAGCGCCCAACTGTTGGGGAAAAACACGAATATTCAGACGTAATATTACAATACGTAAAATTACATCTTGCAAATGGTTGGACATGCTCTTACTAAAAAGAAAAAAAGGGGGTGGGGGAGGGGGTTTTTTCTGCATCCATACCAAACTTCGAGAACTCAATTTCAGACTCGGTTTCGCTCGATTGAAATTTTGATGATTTCGATACATTTCGGAAGTTTCGAGGTTTCGGTTTCAATCTCAATTGTCATAATATTAGTTTTTGATTAATTAGAATGGATACTTTACTTTTATTTAATGCACAATGCCCAAGTATAATTGTTTTGTCACATAGGCCTAGATACTCTACTTTTATTTAATATACAAGGCCCAGGCATATTTAATTTATTTTAAAGGCCTAGGTACTTTACTTTTATTCAATATACAAGGCCCAGGTATATTTATTTTATGTTATAGTCCTTGTTAACATATTACCCTCGAATCACGTCTTATTCCTGAAACAAACTCGACTTCTTTTTCTAAAACTGAGTCCATCCTTCTCGATCTTTTAGCGGAGCTGATGTCGATTCCAAAAAAAAAAAGCTAGGCTTTCCCTCGAATCAACTTCAGCTCAGCTGAACGATTGAAATCGGATCTATTTTCTCAACTCATTCAAGTCAGTTTTGGTTTTAGGTAATTTATTTTCAGTATTTTTCGATTCAATTGCCTTTTGCTTGCTTTTTTTACTTTCGATCTTGCTTGAATTGAAGATTTTCGGTTTCTTTGCTGGGATTAAGCGGGATGAGTTTTTGCCCTGATTTCGTCCCGCCTCCGGCCGGAAAACCTCAAACTTTGATTCATACTTCTCCTATGGTTCTCTTATTTTTTAAACAAATAAATGACCAAGTACATAGCTTGTCAATACTTGAATCCAAAATCCTAAAGTTCGATAATTCATTAATGTCATATTCAATAAATATACAGTTGAAATACTTATTTTTTACATGGATGATTCTACCTTCCATATCTATATCTTGAAAGTTTAAATATTCTACTGAGATTATCTCACTGAAAATACAATAGTTGTAATCAGGGATTTCGAATGGGATTCAAACTATAGATTGTAAAGTTCAAATTTTCAATTGAAATAATAGGATTTAAAATAGTAGTTAAAAAAACACAATTTTTAAGGTTTAATAAAAACCTAGAAAATGATTTTGAAATTTGAATTTTTACATCGAAAGTTAAAAACTCAATTATATGTTTGATTTTTATTTTGCTTGGTAAACACTAAATTGTGAATTGGGATCCAAAAATATCCGCATGGATTGAATGAATTGTTCTCAATTGTGGATTATACCATATTTGAGCCAAAATGTAAATCGAATCATAAAGAAAGCAGTTTAATTTGAAACGGGTTCCAAACCTTAAGATCAGTGTTATTAATGGCGCACGGCGCAAAGAGACGCAAACCTTCTCTGCAGCCTTGGCACACGGCGCGGCAAATGGCGCGCGCCTTTTTAATTTACTGCGCATGTTTATTTTTTTTAATATAATTAATATTTAAACAAAAGATTTTAAAAAAAAATCTATTTTTTGCTAAAATATACGCAACAATTTTTTTGTGTTTTACAATAAAAAAAACATAAAGCATAAAATTTCAAGCACAATAGTTTTCAAATCAAAAATAATAATACATATTAAAGATGAGCTAAAAAACCGAATCTCTCCACTCTTACTGCTCTAGCAGCAACACACCAGGTCAAGTCATCCTCATCGTCGAACACAAGTTCATCTTCAATATCGGCCATATATTCAGCTAACCATTAATTACAATCATCAATATCATTCAAAGATACTGGACCAACAGTGTCACAAATATTATACATTCTTTTTAATGCTCGATTGTATTTAACAAATACCAAATCATGAAATATTTTTATGTTACAGACAAATCGTACAAAGACATTGGACATATTTACGTATATGCAAAAATAAAATAAAATCCAAGGGTATGTTTCGAAGCTACTTGAATGCTTATCTTATGAGAATATTTTTTCTTCCTTCAAAATTGCTTCTCTTGATATATCGTTCACGGCTTCAGAGTTTCATTCATTTGTTTTTGCATAGACAATATTTTATGATCTTTTATACATTAAATTATATAATTCTGACAATATTAAAAGGAATCTAAACTAAGTTGGATAATAAAACATATATCGGTTCTAAATATCGGCATGCTAAGATCAGCAAATTACATAATTGTAAGGTTATTAAATCGTTGATGATAATCGTATAGGAGGTAATGATGATGTAATTATGTTTTCATATAACTAAAAAAAAGATATTAACAAATCTTTTCATATTTCATATCATTATGATAATAATACTAACAGTAGTTGCGATGGTGGTTGTAGTGATGGTAAGAGTATTTGTAGTAGTTGTTATAGCAGTTTAAATTGCGGAAAAAAAACAAAAAAAACCATAAAATAAAGAAAAGGCGCGTCATTTTGCGTCGTGCGCCATTTATGCGCCGCGCGCCATTTGGGCCATTTGGTGCGCCTTTTCATATGCGCCGCGCCGCAAACGCCGCGCCTCGCCGCGGCGCGCCTTTCATAACTATGCTTAAGATTCTAACAACAATGGTTATAAATTTCTACTACTTGTACACATGTGTTACTATGACAACCATCTTATTTTATCCACATGACTCAAATGATCCATCAAAATAAATGCATCATGATCAAATAAAATTGATAAAATTGCCCAGGTATCAATGAAATGGTACGACAATTTAATGAAAAATTCATGGCCGTCAAATTGATTGACAATTGACTATGTCCACGGTAAACAATGGGGAAAAAGGCAAAAGATTTTGTAAATGTTACATCATTTTCACTACCGTAACATGAAATGAAATCGGGGCAGTTCTGTCAAGTAGTGACAAATGATCATGGATTAGTTATTGTACTTTGACATGAGATGAATTCAGGCCGGTTCTGTCAAGTAGTAACTAATGATCATGGATTATGGGATCGTTAGAGGATTGGTATACGACCATATACATTTGCCTAAAACGATGATAAAAACTTTTGATTGGCTGAACAGAATACACATTTGTTATGCTTATGTTCTCACAGATCTCAATCGCCTCATGCAAATGAACACAAGTTCACCCAGTAAATGAGACAAACTAGTACGCAAAAAACCTTTATTATCATATGACATACACAACTACCAACTTATTAGCGTACTCAAACATAACCATTCCACCACACTGATTAACTTATTTTCTCCCTTCTTTTCCTCATGTGATATTAAAGTAAAAGTTATAACATATTTACACAGTTAGTCAACACGAAACTATGTTGAAGTTTGTCAAATCCGATACTCTTTTTATTTGTATGCTTGTTTTATGCTTAAGTTTGTCAAATCCGATCGTTATAATTTATTCCTATGCTTGTTTTATTTTTATATTGCTTTCCAAACCATTATATTTATTTATACATTGTTAATAAACTGGTTGAAAATATTTCGATGTTGTTAACATTATATCACTATTTTTTTGAAATGATGTATCTCGGGAGTGTGAGAGACAGTGTAGTCAATAGAAAATAGCACAAAATAACGCAAGGTTACAAGCTATTTGGTTCATTTAAAAAAGATTAATCAATATATTTTACCTAACTACATTTGTATCATATATTTTTTTGCATATTTTGCGTCATATCCAAACAGTTCAAGACTCCAAATACAAGCACTACCATACTTCATACATGCGTTAAATATTGTTTGATATAAAATGTAATTATACTAGAGAAAAATTTATAATTTCATATTGTACACTCAAAATAATTGATGAATATAATATTTTTATTTCTTACATACTTGAAATTTATTCTTATATCTATGAGTTATATGATATAATTTATTCCTATTTATGAGTTATGATGATATAAAACTCTATTAAAAATTGCATGAAAAATACACTTCCGAATGAAATGTAAAAGACGGAAAAAAAATTCTAATAACAAGAACAAAGAAAAAACTATAAGGTGAAAATAAAATTAAAAGAAGATAACATATATAAAGTCTACAATAACAAGATTCAAATAAACAAAGTCAAACATGATTCAACTGCACAATAACAAAACATAGAAATTATATTATACTTCTAAAATTGTAAAGCCTGATCACTAGTTTCATCCAAATCAAAACCATCAACTTATCAAAACAACCATTAATTTCTTCTTCTTTCGAGTCATACTTTACGTTGTTTTCCGTTGAGTCATTATAGGTATAATAGCGTATTATTTTGGGCTTTATTCACTATTCAAACATTTTTAAAAAAAGTGTATTATTTAGAGATACGCCTTATTTTGCACTATGGTAAAACAACACGCTGCTTTTGCGCTATAGGGAACCACTGCGCTATTACAAGCACAATAGCACAAGATCTGAGTTATGTGCTATTTGTCGCTATAGTGTGTGCTTTGACACAAAATCAATTGGCAATGTTAATGATGATCTCTTAACATTTATGTAGGATACATTATATATATCGACCGATGTGGCACTTCTCTCAACCAAGGCTCGAAAACTTGATTTCGATCACTTAAAATTTTACCAGTTTCGAACGATTTTGGAAGTTTCGGTTTCGATCCAAAGTTCGGTTTTACCGTGGTTTGTAATGATAATATGATGATTTTCTCCCAACTTAACCTAACCCACAACTAATGTTAAACCCTAGTTAACTTTTAAACAAACCAACCCAACCCATAATCTGATAAAATCATGGGTATGTTAATTCATACACTTTTTCATCTTATTCCACACTTTTTCAGCCCAGCCCTTAATCTAACAAACCAGTATGTTCCACGCTTTTTCAAGCTAGCCCTTAATCTAAGAAACCAGCCAATTCCATAATTTTTCAGGGTTTTCTAACCCTATTTATCCACAACTGACATTGGACAGAAGTCAACCCAATAGCATATTCATCTTCCAAAGCACCCAATAAACTAGGGCAAACAGAACCAAAAATAAAGATAACAAGAAAAAAGTCGCTACCTCCAATCGATTAAGGCGGCTCGATTGATAGGAATCTTATGGTTTTCTACTCGATTTAAAGTTGAATTAATGTTTATCATTTGATTAGAGTATATTAATTCCTCTAATCTTTCCGCTTCCTTTTATTTTGTAGTTGTTCAACCGAAACCGGAATTTCTTGTTAATCTTGTACCGGCTCTGATCGAAATCGAGACGAGATCGTCGAGATCTCACGGTTTCAAACAAAACCTCGAACCATGATCTCAACATGCCCCCGCACGTGTGGCGTATCTTGAGCCAAACACATGAATGTTTATGCTAAGTTACGTGGGAAAAATGTGGCGATCAAGCACACAAGAAGTAAACCCGCTCTGACATCATGTTAAAGAACCACGTATTATCACAAAACCAATTGGCAATATGAAATGTGCTGTCTTATTATTTATATACGATGTATTTTATAAAATTGCCGATGCGGGACTAATCTGAACATGCTCATGCACGTGTGACATATCATGAACCAAACACGTGGACACATAGGTTAGGTGACATGAAGCAAGCGTAACGATCATGCACACAAATTTAACCCGCTTTGATACAACAAGGTCTTGCAAATATATATTGTAAATAGTACTATCATCTCTACTTCAATAGATATGCATGTGTCATCCACGGTCTATGTTGTTGGCTTTTGAAACGCTTTCACCACCACAAAATGATAGGCTACGCACGACATAAAATGGATATGAGATATTCTAGAATTTGTATATTAGCTTACCATGGCAGAGGTTCGTACATGCATCTGTGGATTCGTAATTAATTTTCTTTCATTATGCAGTATTGCTGGTAACGTGTTAAACGATCCATTAAGTACTTGATCTGCATTTTCTTGATCCATTGCTTCTGAAATTGGTTGTTCTTTAACAAGTTGCAAAGAAATGGGGTTAACCGTGTCGTCTTCTACTCCACTAGGTGGTGAAAGTACACAAATAGGACTTCTCAAACCACTAGAAGTTGAACCCACATTCAAGCCATCAATGTTTTCGTGCAACTGATTTATTTTGTTGATATGGGATAATATACAATTGTCCTCTATCCATTTATTACCTCCTAATGGAGCTTGGTCAACTTTGGGTTTTACGGATCCATTTCTTAGTCTTTTCACCGTATGCTTTTCCGAAACATGATCATTTACAGCCTTGTGTTTCCTTGTACTTCCATTTTGAGGTATATTACCACTATGTCTATTCACATTATGGTCTTTTAAGAAAAGATCACCTACAGCCCTGTGTTTCCTTGTGTATCCATTATCAGGTATACTAATTTTTTGTCTTTTCACATTGTGCTCTTTCAAGACAATATCATCTACAATCTTCTGTTCCCATGTGTTTCCATTTTGAGGTATAACAGGGTCCCTAAATTCAGGCCTATTATCTCTTTTTGAATTATGAGATATATCAGCATTATGTTCAGCAGGCATGGTGGGTGTCATTTGTGATATACCCATGTCACAGTTTGTGTGTACAAAAGAGCTAGCAGGCCCTGCAATTTTAGCACTGTTAACAACTAAAGAACTTGATACTTCATCGCAAGTATCATCCTTATCATCTGTTTCATCAGAAGGTGTTGGACTTAACAGCTGAAAAATATCAACACTCGGATCCTTAACATGTTTTTGCTGGTAGGAAGATACTGCCTTGAATGCATCAATTATGTATGGGTGAATCTCGTACTCATTTTCATTGGCATCTTTAGGCACAGTTGACGTTGTCTGAGCTGGTATAGGTGCAAGCTGTGACTCATATTCTACCGGTTTCAATGCAGGGGTTAGTGTTGCATTATTATAAGTTAGTGAAGGACAATTATTTTCATCGTAATCTTCATGAATGTTGAATGAGGAATTTAAATCAACTTTAGTGGTCCTGGAGTTTGCAGGGGTTTCCAACAAAGACCCTCCACTGCTATTAAAGCCTATGAAACTGTTTATTTTTGGAACTTTTTTTGATTTACCTACAGCTTCAGAAGATAATGAATGTATCCTTGCATCTATCTGTTACATGGAAATTGTTTTAATAAATACTACATATTAGATCTAAATTAGTAAGCATAACAATGGGGGAGGTCAAACCTCCTTAACTTGCTCCTCTGTTAGACAAATATAACTTTGATTCTTAACATTGAGAAACACCCTGCAATGAAATACAATATAAGGATATAATACAAAATTCATACCATTATTTTGGAGCATTAAAACCGGAAATACTACAGTGCTGATGATATATTTTAGCAAAGAATAACCTTGATAACAAATCCCTGTTTAGATCCACATGTTTCGAGCTCCTGGAGTTATATGCCTGCAACATCAAAAAGGAATCTTATACCAATGAAAACCGTAATCTTTACTGATTTGTACCAGTAGTTACAGCGTAATCTTACAGAATACAGAGTTTGAGTCACTGTAAATGCTTGCTTAGCTAGCTTGTCAAGTAGCGGACTGTGGCCTTCAGATATCATTTGACTTAACCACATGTAACACCTCTGCAACTTTGAACAAGCTTCCTCAAACGATCTACATCAAAAGAAAAAAAAAGTCAACAATCAACATTTTACTGAAAAGGTTCCTTGTTATGACTCTTAGAGCGTGTTTAGCACATAGCTTATAAATAGGAAAAGTAGCTTCCAAATTTCATTAGTGAGGTGTTTGGCAGCATTTTAATTTTTATTTAAAATAACAATTAAGTTGATAAATCACAAATGAAAAATACATGTGACTTATTCCACAATTTCACAACAAATTTTTGTTGCAGTATCAACTTGTCAATCCAAACAAATGTACTTTATGCTATTCACTCAAAACTTGTCAAACAACTTCTAAGGAGATTAAAAATAAAGATGTATCCAAATAGGCTTTTATGCTTATAATTCAAATATGTTAGTTTTATGCACTTCTAACACAATCTTACGTTTCTACTCCCTCCGGAATACTTTTTAATTCTTCAAAAACTTTTCCAACATTCCTATCGAATTCATCAATTTCCATTGAATTTCCTTCCACCTCCAAATCATTTTCAACTTTTCCATTGCTTTCATCGTCTTCCAAAGTCACTTCGGTTTTGTCTTCTTCCTTCTCACTATCACTCGCATCCACCTCGATAAGCATGTCAAACACTTCTTTTTGGACTTCATCTTCTTCAATATTGATTTCAATGCATTCACCCCGACTCAGTTCCGCACGAGCAAACAAATTCCAATTTTGACATCTGTTAACCCTAACCTTGGATCTGGAGCTACACCGAGATCCATCCATGAACTCTTGGGCGCTAATTTCTTTCAAGGATTCGGATGACAAATCAGAATACGATGCAGACGACGAATCTGAGTGCGATTCATTAAAATCGCTGGCGGCAATTTCCTTCAAAGACTCATACGACGAATCTGAGTTCGATTCTTCAGCGCCACCTTTGAAATCTCCAGCGCTGATCTCAGTTAGAGATTCGGTCGAGGAGTCTGCCTCCTTAGTTTTTTTGTCGTGCTTCGCCATTAATCCGCGTCTATTTGAGTAGCGAAAAGTTGTGCTCATTTTTTCAAATAAATTAGAACTAAAAATAACGATTTCGACTGAAGACGACTTGATTGATTAGGGTTTCGATTCTTTGGAATAAAGCAATGAAATTTTTGACAGATATGCTCAAATTAGGGCCCAGATTAGGGCTCCAATTAGGGTGGAAAAAACTGAAATTGCAAGCAACTGAATTGATCTAGGCCGTACAGGTCACTGGCGGATGAGTTTTAGCGGTATTCTTCTATCCGGTGCTCACGTGAGTTGCCCTTGAACCTACGGATCCAAGGTAGCGTCTGTTTTATGAAATGGCCACTCCATGTTGGCGCGACGTTAGAAGTGCCCGACGCGTCCGAAGCAACGTCAGACGCTAACAGCTATAGTTTCAAAAGATTGTTTTTTCGCATGCCTCTAAAAACCATCCCTTTCAACCACATCTCCTTCACCATTGCACATCTCAAACATCACATTTTTTTCTCCAATTTGCCTCAACAATGGGTGATGTGACTCGTTCGAAAACAACATTTCGCTGACCTCCGAAAGTGTGGTCTCCTTTTGCAACTTCAGAGTTTCTCTGTACAGTAGTTGATGCTTACCAAGCAGTTGGAAAGAGCAAAAAAGGAATTCACAAGAGGAATGCAACTGCTCTGAACGAGACTTTAGCTGCATCACCGACTGAGATATCAGTCACTGTTGAACATGTGACAGCTAAATACGACGCTTATAAAAAGAAATGGACTGTTTGGCGCAATGTGAATGAGAAAACGAACGTCGGATGGGATCAAAAATAGGAACAGTTAGTGGAAGCGAATCTTGGTGGGTTGATCGAGTGGCGGTAAAACATTTTTAACTCCAGTTTTGTAATATATTTCATCTACAAGTTTATAGTTTAGTAATTAACATACACATGAGTTTGGCCCTATAGTGATAAAGTACAAGACCCGACCAATTGAACATTTGACCGAACTAGAGCAAATTTTCGGTAACAGTATTGCTTACACTCCAGGCTCTATAAGTCAGAACATGCAACAAGAACCACATTCTCCTCCACCCGAATTTGTACAACATACGTTCTTCGGTGAACCTCAAGTTCCACTAGAAGACATCCATACTCAACAATCGTTTCATGAGCTTGCTTACCAACCACGGGGTGCAAGTTCTTCATCTAGACCTCGTTATGGCAAAAGAGGAAGAACCGAAAATAGTGAGAAGATGGACGAAATCGTTGATATCATACACTCCAGGCAACCGAACAAGAAAGCTCGTTCTGGATCCGATAATCCAATTTTAAATCCATCGATAAACGTTAGTAATTCTCCCTTGTCTACAACAAGCCCACAACCTACTGCATTTCTGACTGTGAATCATGCAATAGACTATGTAAGAACATTTGATGGTATTGACATAACCCACGCAATATCAATTCTCAAAAGTCAGGAAAACCAAGAAACGTTCATGATTCTTCCTAATGCCGAACCAGAACACTTGCTGCATTTTGAAATCGAGGTCCACAAGCAAGCACTCTGACACAGGTAGTTTAAGATGAATCCTCCTCAGTATTCACCTCATTATCCACCTCAATACCCACCTCAATAGCATGTTTTCTGTATTTTAAATTTATGTAATTTGTATTCTGCAATTTGTATTATGTAATTTGTATTTTGTAATTTGTATTATTCAATTTGTATTCTGTAATTTGAATTCTACAATTTGTATTCTGCATTCAATAATAACTATAATAAACACAAATACAAAAACAATAAAATAATAACTCTACCCCTTTCAATTTGCCCCTTTCGTAAAAAAAACACATTCACCGTTCGCAACAGTTGTGACGGCCCGCCCCGCACTAGCCGACATTTCCAATGAAGGTGCGTTATGCCAATCCCCGACGAGCACGGGATGGTCGCCAAAGAAAGGAAAAGAAAGGAATTTGAAGTAACAAGGAACCTGTAGAATGTCTCACAGCGCATAGGATAAAATATAATAATAACATAACTATGACATAAAACAGGCGAGACGGTGTATAAGCTGAAAACTAAACCATCATAGCAGCGGAAATCCAAAATACAGCTTATCATCCAAACCAATATTATTACAACTTTGAAATACTGTCTCTAAAGCAAAAGAAAGAGGTACACTACTAATGCCCAAGGAAGTGACCAACAACAGCACAGGGAGATTTTATATATATCATACGTGGAAGCCTCCTGCTCGTCTCCGGTACAGCTACTCGTGCATAATAACCTGACCTGTCTCTAGTCTGTTCGTTTAAGAGCACCCAGAGTAATAAGAAGAGACATAAAACTCTGGGTTAGACAAAAGTCTGGTATGAGCGATAAGCAACAAAACAGAACAATAACAGGTATACATAACCATACCTGAACCTGGACCTGCAACCAAAGAGTTAGCACAACAGGATGTACAATACTCTAAGGTGACACTGACATATGGTGTAAAGATACGGGGGAGGGGTGTGCATGTCATAGTGATGTCAAACAATCAAACATAGCAACCATCCTCACATCTCTCACTCAGTGCGTAAAGCATACGATATCCACCGCTTTGACCACCCAAATCCTTTGCTATGATCACTTTGTCCCATGGAGCCATGATGGCTCCACTACACTAATCCACAGCCACTAATCATTTGCTATGTCCACTCTGCCCTATGAAGTCATGACGACTCCACTGCACTGGCTCATAGCCATGCTACGATCACTATGCCCCATGGAGTAATAACTACCCCACTGCATTGATCCGTTGCCTAACATCCGTCTTGGTGGTGAATCAAAGATATGGACGTCGATAACCCCTTAACACACGTCCCGCAACAAAGTCCAACTCATGAAGTTAACTCGTTAATCCCCATTGGGATTCCGAGTAATAACCTCCCATTTGGACTTCCTTTGCATCTCGGGTTTTGGTCGAACTGGAGTTGGTCTTCAGAAGAGTCGTCGCGTAGTAGTAGTGGAGATCCAAACCCGGTTCGGTTCGGCCTATTTGGTTCGGCATGTGGTGCTCAAGCTCTCCATTCGGTTCGGCTAAATTCTCTTCTCTCAGTTCGGTTCGGGTTCATCTCCTCCATGCGGTTCGGTTCGGCTTCTCACATGTGGCTCGGTCTGGTGCTTCTCAAGCGGTTCGGTTTGGTGCTTGCAATCCAGGTTCGGTTCGGTTTGTACCCATCATTTCCGATCTGATCCCCTCGCCCTCGCTTCCGATCCGAACCCAACTCCAATTCTATGCAAGTGACATTCCTTCTTGCCAAGCCTTCTCTAGTGCCAAGTTCCGATCCGAATCAAATTCCCTTGTCCGGTTCTCCTATCCAATCTGAGCCCTATATCCGATCCGATCGGAGACCCTGCACATTTCCTGCAACTTTTCCAGCGACTGCTTAACGCCAAACAACGGCGTTTTCGACCATTCAAACTTTTCTAATCAATCACAAAGCATACCATACAGTCATAGCAACATAGGGAATCAACCATAAACACCAAAATAACAATTTAATATGTCAATATGGATCAAACATACCCAAAAACCTATGTTTTCCTCTTAATTCCCCTTAATCATGTTTAAGCATACAATTAGCAAAACTTATCCAAATTAGCCCAAATTTCTATCAGAACCCTAAAATAATATTTTAGAATTTTACAAATTTCCAGAATTTTATCATGCATAATTTCATTAATTAACACTAATCACCCCTAATTAGCCGTAACTAGTGAAAAACAATGCAAATCGCTCACCTTAGCCAAAAATTAATCTTAGATCTGAACTTTGCTACTATTTTGGGTCGAATTCCAATGCTTAGCAGCAGCCCCAACTTTGATTTGCCACTAGACTTCCTTGATTTGGTGTAGATTAAGCTAATACACGATTAAACGGTGATTTGGGATGAACTTAGAAAGTGGAGGCCATTGTTAGGGTTGAAGAGAAGTAAGTGGGGGCTGGAAAATGACAAAGAAAAGGTTTCTCTAACCCTAATCAGCTCTTATATAGCTCTAGTCCCGAAATCCCCCAATGGGCCTAGCTGCTAATCACCCGGTTAAGCCCAATTAAGCTGTTTTTCACCTTCTAAACCTTATTTCAGTCATATCTCCCAAACGATAAATCCATTTGACAAATGTGACCACTCTACGGAAAGATAAACCATCATCCGTATCTAACGGAAGTAGTTTCAGGTCAAAACTCCTTACCAATCAAAAGTTATAGACGAAACAAGATTTGATAGGGGCAAAACGGTCATTTAAAAATCGGCAAAAATCGTGAACACGGGAAATGACCCCAATAGTCGCCTCCCGAAGTTGCACGACCATACGACTTCACATGAAAAAGAAATAAATATTCTACGATCCTCCGATGCATAGAATGTGGGTCGTTACAACAGTATCCCTTCAAATATCCCTTCCAAATAACCATTCCCAATCAAAATCGAACGCACCATAAATCTCTTATAATATTTCAAATATTTATTCACTTTAATTCTTTCGTTAATTTTTTAGTTCTGTCGTTAATTTTAGGAGATAACTTTATTCTCCTTGATTCCTTTATATTTCAGATATTTTACTTTTAAAATTCTAAAATATATCATTTTACAGTCATTTACTAATCTCTTACACTATTTTATATTCAAGTATCTAATTTCCTAAAAATAATACAATTATGTACAAATGTTTCTCGATTTTCTTTCTATATTTTATATTAAGGCCCACACAATTAAATTAATTGAATGATCCAAATTTTAAATTAATTGATAAAATTAGTCAACTTATATTTATTGACTAATCCTAAAAACCGAAAATGTCTAGGCATACTACAGGCACGTCAACAAATTGGTAAAAGAACTATATATATATGTATATGTATATATATGTATATATATATCTTTATAATAATAGGAATACTTAAGAGATGGTGAAGCTTTTTTGGAATACCAAAACTATCCATGATACAATTTAGCCACTCAAATTTTGCACGGGTTGCTTACGTACCCACGTTTGTGGTACCCATCTCCTGCTTCCCACTTTCTTTTCTTCCGTTTTCACTCCATTTTTCACGTATTTCGTCTTTTGGTCATATGTTTTCTTCCCCATTCCTCCATCCTTAGCTGAATCAATCTTCTGCCTATCCCACATTTCTTTTACCCATATTCTAATCCTACTAACGCACCTCTGACCGTTTTCACCCTATTTTCCTTTTTTCCCTACCATCCTTCACGTTTCTCATTCCACTTTTTTTCCTTTTCACCCACTTTCTGAAAACAACACCAAGTCAACAATGGCAGAAAGGCAACTCTAGATCTGACATGAATCGACAAAATCGGCAAATCCAACACCATTCGTGCTACCGAATCTGCATCAACGTCACCACTATATCTCCTGTCGCCATGTCAATTTTACAATTCCTGACTTCGAATCTCTCCAGTTCAAACAATTCTCAGGTTATCTTTGTTAGAAAATAAAATAGAAGAAACAAGATTGAGGAGAATTTTTATTATTGATGAATTGCAATTGTAAGATAATACAAACTATATATATAAGACCTCTATTTATAATATAAGAAATAAATACGAAAAGGCTTGAATAATGGGAAAGTGACCATTATATTGTTATACTAGACATGTGACTGTTGCTATGTTATAATAGGCATGTGATCGTTGCATTGTTATAATGGGAATGTGACCGTTGCTTTCCCATTATTTCATTACTTTCCCTCAAACTGAACTAGGGTTCCCATTTCTATATCTGCCTCCATCAACGACTTTTAGATCCTCCCTCAATCTAATAAAATTCTTGGTAGACAAATCTTTTGTAAGCGCATCAACTCGTTGATAATACGCGAGGACATGACAAACCGCCAGTTTTCCTATTTGAGTTTTGTCTCTAACAAAATGAAGGTCAATTTCAAGATGCTTCATCCTCGAATGCTGAATCAGGTTGAGTAATAAAGAAATCGTGCTCTTGTTATCACACCAAATGATGGGTCTTCGATTTAGAGCAAACTTTAATTCTTGCAACAACGATTCAATCCAAGTAAATTCTGTTGTCGCACTTGCTAATGCTCGGTACTCCGCCTCTGTGCTAGATCTGGAAGTGGTCTGCTGCTTTTTAGTACACCAAGAAATAATATTGGAGCCAAGGTAGACATAGTACCCTGAAATAGATTTTCGGTCATCAATATCATTAGCCCAATTTGCATCACTAAAACACTGTAAATTGAGCTCTTTTTCAGACTTTATAATTATGCCATGATTTTTTGTGCCTTGCAAGTATCGTAGAATCCTTTTAGTGCATTCCAGTGTTCTGATAGGGGGTTCTACATGTATTGACTTAACTTGTTAACTCTATAGCATATGTCAGGTCTTGTATTCATTGCGTATTGCAGTGCTCCAATTATGCTTTTATATTGTTTGACATTGTCGATAGCTTCACCTTTATATTTTGACAGTCTTAGGTTGCTGATCATAAGTGTTGGCAAGGAATTAGCCTGATGCATTTTTGCCCTTTGAAGAATTTCTGAAATGTAATTCTGTTGAGGTAAAATTAATTCCTTGTCATTTTTCATAATAGCTTGTATTCCAAGGAAATTTTTTAATTCCCCCATGTCTTTTATAGCAAAGTTTCGATCAAGTCTTCGTATGATGTTATCTATTTCTTGATTGTTATCTCCTGTGATCAACGTATCATCAACATATACCAAGATATAGATATTTCCATATGTGCCTCTCTTCATATATAGTGAATTATCTGATTTGGCTTGTGTGAAGTTCATGTTAGACAAAGTTAACTTAAGCTTCTCATACCAAGCTCTTAAAGCTTGCTTTAAACCATACATAGCCTTATGTAAATTGCATACTTTATTGCCATAGTTGCAGCCTTCAGGTTGATACATGTAAACCTCTTCAGTCAACTCCCCATTTAAAAAAGCGTTGTTGACATCTAGCTGTCTTATATTCCATCCTTTAGTTATAGCAATGGTTAATATGACTCTAATTGTTGTGGGCTTTATGAATGGAGAGAAAGTTTCGTTAAAATCAAATTCAAACTGTTGTGCATAACATTTAGCGACCAATCTAGCTTTGTATTTGTCAATAGATCCATCCTCTTTTCTTTTAATCTTGAATATCTATCTACATCCAATAATGTTTTTGTGTTTTGGTGGTGTTACCAAACTCCATGTATTATTTTTCATGAGTGCCTGATATTCAATATTCATGACCTCTTTCCATTTTTCTGATTTTATTGCTTGCTCAAAGTTGGTTGGTTCTGCTTCAATAACTGAGGTATTGTACACTTTAGGTTTGAAAATCCCACTTTTCGACCTTGTTGTCATGTGATGTTCTGTGTGCATTTGTTGTGGCTGCTGATGTCCTTCAGTATTGTTGTTTGTTCTTGTGTTTGCATTGTTGTTGATTTCTGCATCACTACTGCTCTGCATGTCATGATCGATCTGATTTATATCTATACTTTCTGAATTATCATCTGTCTCTGTTGTTTGCGTATTTTTTTCTTCCTTGGAGTCATTTTGTAAGTTTTTATTAATTATGTCTTGATGATCTTCATTAATGTTATCAGTCAATAATTCTGCAAAAACTTGCTTGAATTGCTCCCTATGACAAGATTTTCTACATGATTCTCTCTGATTTCCTGTTTACCTACAAGGGGAAATGTATTTTCATCAAAAATAACGTGTATGGAAATGTAAATTCTTCCGTTTTTGTCTAAGCATTTATATCATTTTTGGTTCTGTGCATACCAATGAAAGTGCATGGGCTTGATCTTATGCTTAGTTTGTGCCTATTGTAATCTCTTAGAGGCATGGAAAACACAGACAACCGTATGTTTTCAAAAAATTATAATACGGTCTAACATTATATATCATCTCATATGGAGTTTTGTTATCTAAAACTTTAGTTGGTAATTGATTGATGAGAAAAACTGATGTGTAAAAGCTTCATTCCAATATTTCATTGGTACTGAGCCTTGAGACATTAATGTTAGACTCATCTCTACTATGTGTATGTGTTTTCTTTCAACAAAACCATTTTGTTCAGATGTGTGAGGGCAAGTCAATCTATGTTTTATTCCTCTTTTAGCAAAATAATTAGTTAAAGGTTTAAATTCTCCCCCACCATCAGTTTGAAAATTTTTAACACTACAATTGTTTTTTTTTTCAACGTGAGTTATGAATTGTATGACAGTATTATATGTTTCTAACTTATTCTTTAGCATATATATCCAAGTATATCTCTAGTAGGCATCCACAAAGGAAAGATAGTACTTGTGTCCTTGATATGAATTCAGTGGTGTTGGTCCCCACAAATCAGCAGCTATCAGCTTGAGAGGTTTATAGTATATAGTTTCAGAATCTTTGAAAGGAAGTTTATGACTTTTGCCAATTTGGCAGTGCGTGCATGTGTGTTTGACAGGTACACTATTGTTAAAAGAAATATTATTATTGCATAAAATAGTTTTAACAACTTCAATACTAGGATGTCCTAATTTCCTATGCCATAAATCAAGATTATATTGTTTGCCATCTTCATTACATTCATTATTGGGTGCTACTATTCACACTCCGATTTACACTTCTGACCACCAAAACTAAAAGCACCCCAAATATTTCAAATTTCCTCAACTGGCCACCGTCTAAATTAATAACTTAAAAATTGAGAGACCACCAGCACCTTCCTCTAAACGAACACTTCTTTCCTCAATTACATCATGCATTTATGTCTTTTGAGTCATTTGGTAGAACATCTTGCAAGATATTATCACAACCATCATGTTTATTGTCCAATTTATTATCATTCAAATACTCCATCTATCAACCGACAAAAAAAATGTTAACGTATCAATTTGTAAAAGAATATACGTAAGTTTTACGGATAAAAATCCTACAAGACAAAACTTACAATGTCATTGTCTATTACAATGTTGTCAAATTTAATGTCCTCCAAGGTTGAAATTTCCAACGGAGCGGAAAAAATATCTTAAAACGCAATGGAAAACCTTAACCATTATAAAAAACCTAACAGCATGTTCTATAACTTAATAGAAAACAATAAAAGCTAAACAATTCTAACCTCTTTTTTATCTTCATGTTCCTTCTTTATTAGGCACAAAAGAATATCTGCTTTTTTTAGGGTTTTGGGTTTGAAATTGTATAGAAGTATGTGTTTTTCTTAGGAGAAGTACGAACTAAGTGAAAGAATAATATATGGTGGCCAGAAAAATATAAAAAATAATCATTTGTATTAAATTTGGTGGCCGAAAGTGTAAACAGTGGTGTGAACAGTAGCACCCTTCATTATTATTGCTGCTAACATTAATACTTCTATTACAGTCATTATTATATGACTCAACATTATTACACCAGAATTTTCCACTAGTATCCCTAGTCTTCAAGTTGTCAAGTTTGTAAAGACCATCATGTAGATTACCCCGTAATAATATTTTGTGGCTCAGTAAATCCTTAACTATGCAAAAATTTTGGATGAAATTCAAAAAATACATGATAGTCATTAGCAAATTTTGATACACTTAGCAAGTTTTTATTAATAGAGGGTACTCTAAGAAGTGTGTTTAGATTAAGTTGCCTTTTTCATAAGATAGTGCCCTTGCCAATGTGTGCTATATGTGCAGTTTTACCGTCCCCATATGTAAAGATTTCGTACCTGAGTAATTTCTGCTTCCAATGTTGAGATTCGTGAGATTGTTGGTTACATGATGAGTGGCACTCGAATCCGGGTACCATTCTTCAAAATTGTTGTCTTCACCTTTGCTAGCATCATCATTGCCAATAATTTGATTTTTATTAGCATTATTGTTGTTTCTATTTGAGTTCATCATGGCCATATTGACTTGTAGTGCCTTCTGTGTTGAATTAGCATGATTATATTGTTGTCCACTGTCATTATTATACCTGAAATAGCACTTGTTCGCTATGGGCCAAATTTTTGACATATTTGGCACTTTACTCGATTGTTGTTGTTCCATCTTCCTCGTCCTCGACCTCTTTGCGGCTGAAAACCTCCTCTTTGTGGTTGAAGGCCCCTTAGATACTGATTTTCTTGTGTTGTTTTTCTTTGATCAATTCTTCCTTCATGAGCAAGGAGTGCAGATCGAATGAACTGCAGATCAGGTAAAGTTTGTTGCATAGCCAGGACCGTTACTAAAGATTCATATTCTTCATCAAGCCCTCTCGTAATAAAAAGTATTTGTTCACTATCGCTGATTTTATGCCCAACAGCACTTAGTTTGTCGTATATGTTTTAAAAAAATTCCAAATATTCTTTTATGCTAGTATCTTCTTTTCTGCAATTGTGAAGTTCCCTTCTATATTGCATCATTCTGGCTGCGGATTGCGAGCTGAAAATTTGTTCGATATTAGTCCAAATTTCATACGACAGGTTGCACCCAACGATCTGTGACAATTTATAGAAGATAAAAGCCATGATGACAATAAGTTATCTTGTCTTTGGTATTTGGTGTATTCTGGATTTGGTACAATATTTCTTTCTTCATCAGTGATCATTATAGGTGGAATAATTAACGTCCCTTTGATGTAATCTAGCAGTCCGTAATCTTTGAGAACAAATCTCTACTTGATACTTCCATAAAATATAATTATTTTTGTCTAACGAAGTGGTAATAGCTTTGCTTTGGGGCTTGATCAGGTTCATGATGTTTGGAGAGGAGCCATTAGCATTGTTGCTAGATACAGCAGAAGTTTTTTCATTATCGTTGGCCATGGCGAGACAATATTAGATTGCAGCTTTGTGAAGAACAACGAAGATAAAAAAGAATGATGGCTCAGGATTATTTTTTAATGCCTTTCGGCAATTTGGCGCTCTGATACCATGTTAGTAAATAAAATAGAAGAGACAAGATTGAAGAGAAATTTTATTATTGATGAATTGCAATTGTAAGATAATACAAAACTGTAAATAGAAGACCTCTATTTATAATACAAGAAATAAATACAAAAAGGCTTGAATAATAGGAAAGTGACCATTGTATTGTTATAATAGGCATATGATCGTTGCTATGTTATAATAGGCATGTGATCGTTGCATTGTTATAATGGGAATGTGACCGTTGCATTGTTATAATGGGAATGTGACCATTGCTTTCCCATTATTTCATTAATCATCTATTCCTTATTTTCTTAGGACCCGTTGTTGATGCTCTTGAGTCATCTTTTAACACGAAGCTTCATTTAAATTATTTCTTTGTTTGTTAAATCCTTTCGACTATCTGTTTTTTATGTTAAATCGTTTATAGTTAGTTCTCAATGGAAATGATATTCCATGGATATTGGTAATAAAGCTGTAATGATTTGTGCTTTTGTATGTTAAAGATTCGTTGAGTTTGTTCTCAATGGTAGACAACGTTCAAGAAATCCTTCTCATATATTTCTTCACTTTTTATTAGTTTCAATATTGTTGCTTGAGGTTTCTGATGAGTTTGTTGTTTTTGCCAAAAACATTCATGGGTCAATTACAGGCTTTTGGAAGACAAGAACTCTTTTGTCTAATAAAGCAAAGAGAGAAATCTTCATGAAATGAGACCAATTTGAGAATTTGATCGTGGATGTTCATTTTTCAATTGAAAATATTGAAAATATTTGTGGATGTTAGTTCGTTTGTTTTATTCTTCCAGTCATTGGAATAGACATATGATATTTAACCTTTTCCCTACTATTTTTTAATACAGACAATCAATGAGTATTGTGCTGCTATAGAAACTGACCTTGAAGTCCCTAATCTATTTTTCGCTTCTACTGATGAAGCTATTGCTTATTGTGTTGCTGCATTTCATTATTGTTTGAGACAGTTTTGGCTCCAATTAGTTTTCATACCATATGTAATATCTGCACACAAAGCAAAGTTGGTTTCACAAGATTCATACGCACATGTTCCATAAAAGAACAATATAGGTTTTGCTACTACATACACGTGGATATGCATATATATGGTTTAAGGAGGTAGATATATTCATGTTTTGAGCTGCATATGCATATATATGATTTAAAATATAGTGATATCTTGAAACTGTGAAATTTCAAGCCTTATCAAATTTATTTATTTTAGTCTTCATTGCATATTTTTCATGGGTCCTAACTATAAGATTCTATTCTCATGTCCACATGTTTTTCATTCATTCAATAAACAAAATGGTGTAGTAGAGATAGTTATATGAATTTTTTACTGAGCCACGGCCTTTTGATTTTAGTTAGATTTACTTTTTTTTGGGCACAAAACAGTCACACTAAGAATAACTAAAAATGGTAAAATACAGGTAACTAACCATCCACTTTCTTACTGTGAAGTCCTGATGTCTAGATAATAAGAATACCAACCCAAACTTACAAAACTAGATTATGTTTCTAAATAATTCCAACTTTGGACCGAGATATTGTTATCAGTTGCTAGCATGAGGTTATTTATAGAATAATTTACCAACTCTGTTAAATATGTCTGCTTTATTTTAATAAAAAAAATAGACTAAAGAAAACAAGTTGCCTGCTGAATGAAAATTTTAGTTTGGATTATTCATTGAATTTACTTCGGTTATTATTGCTCTTTGAGTTTGGTATTAAAAGCAATATGCATTACGTTATATAGTCCGACTTAAATAAGACCCTTGGATCAATCTGGCAGTTGCCTCGATTGGTTTATGGGTTACTTCGCAATATACATGTATCATGTTTTAACTGTAACTTTTTGGATGCCTATTATTTTTCAAATTTTTGTTTTTGTTTACTTTTTTCAAGCTAATCTTATCAAGAATTTAAATACGAAACAAAATTTTCAGTGGTATACCCGTCTTATTATTGTTTTTTGGCTTAGAAAGGAAAAAAAATTGAGTTAATTTGTGCTTCTAATTTTTTTTCCATACAATTAGAATTACTTAATTGTGATCCTTATGTATACATAGAAACCTTAGATACATCTTAGCGTGCATTTGAAATTTAAGTCGGTTTCATCTTAGTTGCACGAGGTTGTTACCTTAGCTGTTATACATTTGTCTGGAACTAACTATGCAAGACTGTTGCATAGATGGGCAGGGTACATTCTGTATATAGAGCATAACATTTGGAGGGCACTGATTTTGTATGTTGCTCCTAGATCTCTACAAGATGCCATGCGCTTCGTGATGTGAAGCAACCGGACATCTCCTGATGTTGTTCCAAATCTTTGGATCAAAAATCCTTTTCTGCAACTAATGAGGATAATCACCAAGCTTGTACTGTAGAAACCCTTTTCCACTTACAACCTTTCCTACCCTTTGATTCGTAACCAAAAAAGCAAGTATTGCAAAAGCAAGTATCAGAACAATAAGGACGAACATCGCAAAGAGATAAATCCACATCAATAGCAAGTTCCTACAGCAGGCACCAAGTGAACCACGTAGTGAAACAATAAATAGAATGACTCCAAATGCAATCATTAGGCTGTGCAAGAAACTTTGACATTGGGATTGCATATGCTGCGGAAACCAAATTTTGCCGGCAAGGATCAGAAGTGAGAGGACTACGGTTAAAAAGCTTAGAATTCCGAGTAAGCAGTTGCTTATATGACATCCCATTTTTATTAGATTTTATTTATTTATTTTGAGACTGAGGGAAGTTGAACTAGGGATACTTGTAGGTGGAGGGAAGTGAAAAAGTTGATCTGATTTCAAACTACAGAGAGGAAGAATGCCAGCGTTCTTGCTAAGATGTTGTTATGTTCTTGCTTGCATGCCATGACATTTACGCGCAAATCAACTCTAATGTCGAAGGTGGCAATGAGGGCTTGATTGAAGAAAATCAAAAGTTCTATTTGTCGATTGCAGTCAGCGAGTTTTACGGACAGATCCAGAGGAAATTAGTGCATTTATGCATGGATGTCGTTCCATTATTTGACTGATGCTTCCAAATGGTTCGTTTGGTTTTGTTAGGATTGCCTCGCATGTTCTTAAGGAGGAATGATGGTTTGGATACAACAGTCCTACATCACAGAATATATTAAAGGAATTGTGTACAAATATGAGCTGGTAGGTACGTAACATCAGGGATTCCTTTTGTTATATGGGAGTTGTGTGCCAGCTCATATGCGTGCAAGGAAGGGGGGCTTTGTTCCGACAATCGTTACATAACAGGGTTGTTTTAAGAGAATGTTTGATTTGTGAATATGGGAATTTGTTTATGTTTCTTCCTGAGTTAGATAGCAATATAAATTCTAATGAGTGAGGACAAAAGAAAAATATATTATATCTTACACTGAATATTTTCAGAAAAAACATTGCACCGTGTAGTCTACGTTTCAAAGCAACTCCTCTTGACACTATTATTAATTCTTCTCACGTACACTACTTAGTAATGTAGTTTTCCAACATTACTTTGTGCACTGTATTCCCATAATCTAGAATCAATATTTTTATGTACACCTCCAATGGAACTAGACTTGGAACTGTTTTTTTTTACGTAATAACTTGGTTGCTACTGTTCTAACCTTTCCATTGCTTCTACACAAAATAGAGCTTTCATTTTGTATCTGCTTTTGCACAAAACCAACCTTTGTTTCAAACGTCTATGGACACGTCCAACGGACATGCTTAAGTACTAGTGTATATATATATATATATATATATATATATAAATGTGTATATATATATCATAATCTTTTCACATTTTAATAGCGGAGGCGCGAAACCTTCAAATTTCCCGCTGAAACCTTCTTCCTCTTCCACAAATCCAAATCGTAACCCTTCGCAATCTAGTGTAACTGCTAATTCATCAAATACTAATGCGACTCCATATTCAGATCCAAATAAGCTCAAGTATATGAAACCATCTGTGGATCAGATTTATATATCAGAAAACATTTTCAATTCATCAACAGATGTTTGGCACGATACCATTGCTCTTCATCCAATCGAATTTAGACTATCTGTTATGAAGCTAAAAGATTATATACGTAAAGTATGGAAGTCGAAAGGTAATTTTGTAGTTCACATAGTTGTTGGATTTTATTTTGCTGTTCAATTTGAGGATTTTGTGGATTTTATGGGTGTTTTAAAGTCATCGACGTATTCTTATTTTGGTAATTTATTAATGATTGATAAATGGTATACTGGATATGATTTCAACAATTTTCTAGTAGATAAAGTACAGATATGGGTTAAACTGCATAATTTGTATATGGAATTATGGTCGAACACTGCTCTGTCGATGATAGCTCGCTTTATTGGTGAACTGATATGTATAGATGATTATACTGCTCCTAAGGAGATAACGAAATATGTTAGAATTTTGATTGCTATTGACTTAGCATGTGTGTTGTGCGATAAAATACCTATTCAGCTTCATAATAGAACAAAAAAGGATATATTAGTTGAATATGAATTTGTACCTCCTCGTTGTGATCAATGTAAAATTTTTGAACATAATACTATGGTTCATGAGCTAAAAAAAGATCCAACATGGGTGAATAAGGACAATGTAAATGCTTCTTCATCAAATGTAGACCCTCAAGCTAATGCTTCTTCCTTTGGAAATCTTAATGATAATGGGGACTTAGATTTTTTTATATTCAAATTTACCTCAAAACATATTGCCTAATGATCGCAATCATGTTGCACATAGCCTGAATAAAGATCCTCCTGATTAAGAGAATTATGATGTTTTTGCTGGAATTAGTAAAAATAGCTAGTACCTTGCACATCTTAAAGGCAAAAACAAGTCCACTTCTTTTGCTCCTCCTAAAAGAAACCTAAGGAGCTTCTCAGTGATTAAATGACAACATTTACCTGGAATGTCAGGGGGATGAATTCTTTACTTCATATGCGTGAAGTTTTATCCCTTCTGACAAAATTCAAGCCAACTTGTTGAATGAAGAAAATTTATGATCCTTTAAAAAGCTACTTCCTAATAATTGGGAATTAATTCCATACCATCCCACCATCTTTTCAGGCAGAATTATTCTAATCTGGAATACTGAAGTATGGTCTACTTGCATGATTTCCTCTTCTAAACAACATGTGATTGTGCATGCCACTAACACTGGGGGTTTATCTGTTTTTATTTCGATAATATATGCAAGTAATAGCCTCAATGAAAGGCAAGTTCTATGGCAACAAATTATACAAGAGGCTGAAGATATCAGTGGTGATTGGATTCTTATAGGAGATTTCAATAATTCTACATCTCCTAACGATAATAAAGGAGGATTGCCAGTTCCTTTTCAACAGCTTAGAGCTTTCAACAATTGTTTATCTTAACCAGGGCTCATTGAAATTAAAGCAATCGGTTTCAACTACACATGGAGGAGAAGAGGTATTTCTAATCACATAGATAAATCTTTTGTAAACCATGAATGTCTACATAAAATTAATGATATGAAGGCACTATCATTATCTCAATTATCTAGTGATCATAATCCTCTTTTTCTTGATTTAATTCCTACCTCTCCATCAAAAGGATTTCCATTTAGATACTCGAATTATTGGAGTTATAAGCTTGGATATTCGGAACGCATATACGAAGGTTTGCAAGCTTATGTATGGGGTTTTCCCAGTTATACTTTCCAGCGGAAATTACATGCTTGTAAAACAGAGTTGAAATCATGGAATAAGGTAAGACCAAAAGATGATGCCCTATTATTGAAAGCTGAAAATAGATTTAATGAAAGAGAAGTTGCAGTTGACTTGGATCCTGAAAATATAAAATTGTATGAATCAATGTTGGAAGCAAAGCATCAATTAACAGTTCAGAGGCAAATTTAGTTTTGGAATTACAAGCAAAAAGCCAAAGTCTCTTGGCTTCAAGGGGGAGATACTAACTCAAAAAAAAATCAATCTCAAATGTCTTCTCGCAGACATTGTAATAATCTTAAGGCTCTAATCAATTCTGCAGGTAAGCTTTTATATAAACAGGAAGAGGTTGAGGCTATAGCTATTGATTTCTTTAGTTCTTTGTTCAATGGTTCAAATACTTGCGAGCTGCCATTTTTGAGTCTTCCTATGTTATTAATCAAAGGGGTCAGCAAGATTTTCTTCGTCTAGTTTCATTAGAAGAGGTTAAAAAGGCAGTATTCTCAGTGCATGATGATTTAAGTCCAGGACCAGATGGATTCAATTCAAAGTTCTTTAAGCTACATTGGGAGGAATTAAAATTGGAGCTCTTAGCAGTTGTGCAAGATATTTTCAAATCTGCAAAGATCCCCAAAGGTTGTAATTATTATTTAATTACTTTGGCTCTAAAAATTGATAGACCAACTAAAATTTCCCACTACCATCCTATTTCATGTTGCAATGTATACTACAAAAATTTCAGCAAAATTCCATGCAATAGAATAAAGTGGTTTTTACCTCATCTAATATCACCTGATCATGCACATATATACCTACTCGATATATCGGTGACAATATACTGCTTGCACACGAGCTGATTAGGGCTTTTAAGAAACCTGGGTAAACAAATCTTGTGTAAAGGTTGATCTTTATATGGAACATGATAAGATTAGCCGAGAATATATATGTCATATAATGGAATACATGGGGTTTCCTATACATTTTATAAATGTTATGTATGAATGTATTTCAACCCCAACCTTTTCCAATATGATTCAAGGGATTCCTAAAGGTTTCATTTCATCCACGTGGTATTAGACAAGGTGATCCATTATCACCTTATCTTTTCTCCATAGCAATGGAATTTTTTACATTTTGCATGAATGAAGTGGTGTTCCAGAAATCTTTTCTTCCTGTGCATGTTATAAAACCAATTGTGACACATTTATTGTACGCAGATGATTTAATGGTATTTGGGAAATGTTCAGCTGCTTGTGCTGCATCTTTGAAATCAGTATTTGACAAATTAGAGAAACATAGTGGGTTATCAGTGAGTATGCTCAAAATGAAGGTTTATTTCAACTCTCATGCATCCATGTCGAATGAAATTGCAAATATATTGGGTGTTAGTATAGGACAACTTCTCATTAAATATTTGGTTGTGCCATTATCCACACTCTACATTCATTACCATGATTGTCAAGATCTTTTGCATGGAATCCAAAGTAAACTTCAGTCTTGGGATGCCAAGTTTCGCGAGTAGAGCAGAGTTGATTCAATCTATGATCACTCCAATGGTGCTTTATTCTCTCTTCATATATCAGCTACCAGATTACATGATGGAGAAGCTTAATATGATGTGTGCATATATTTTTTTGTAGGAACCCTAAGCATAAAGTTAAGTGGGGATACTTTATGCACTCCAAAGATATAAGGAGGAATTGGAATTAAGTCTTTAAAGATCTAAAAAAAAGCTACGTACGTGAAGTTATTATGGAAGTTTCTTGTTGAATCCTCATTGTGGAGTAAATGGATGGCTATGAAATATTGTCGAGGTAATTTTTTTTGGCATATGAGTATAGATAACAATTCATCATGTACGTGGAAGGCAATAATGAGGTTAAGATCAAATGGGATGCAACTTTAAAGTGATATATATGATGGAGCATCAACTTTTATGTGGTATGAACCGTGGATAAATAGCAGACGCCTTGTAGATTTGATTGGAGTTTCTAGAGTTCAAACTCTTGGAAGTCAAAACTAGATTTTATCCTCTATTATGAGAGAAGGAAGGCTTTGTAGTAATTTGCGTGTGGGCATGAGGGAAGTTTATCAGCAAGTGGATAGTGTTGTAGTAAATCATAATGCACATTATGACTATTATGAGTGGTACAATGGTGGGGAGTTCAATTTTCACAAGGCACGGGGAGGAAGTTAGAGAGGAGCATCCAGTTTAGAACTTCTTCAAAGTAATATGGCATTCAAAAAATTCAAGAAGGATATCTTTTATTACTTCTTGTTGCTATTGATAGATTTAGTACAAGAGATAGGCTGGTAAGATTTGGAGTAATTGATGAAAACATATGCTTATTATGTGGTGATCATGAGGAGACTTCAAGGCACTTATTTTTTATGTGTGCATATTCAAATTTTATTTGGCGTCATATAAAAGAGAAACTTGGTTTATCATCAAATGCAGTTGGTCCATTGTATGAAGAAGCAACTCAAATTCTGTCAAGCTTTTAAGGAGAAGAACCAGATAAAGGATGTGGGATGTGCAGCATTAACTTCAACAGTATATCACATTTGGCTTGAAAGAAATGCTCGACTGTTCAACAATCATGAAACTGCTAAGGAGATGAAGCTGAAGATCATAGAAAAGGAGGTTTGTTATTTGGTAAAGGGTAATGGTACCAGGACAACCAGATCATTGAACAATGTTGAATTCATGCGCAGATGGGATATCGAATTAATGGACACAGGTTGATGGTGATTTGCGTAGAGGCTTGATGATGTTAGAGACTGTTATATTTTCATATGTTTTTGTTGTTTTCTCTCAGGTTTATAGGTTTTTTGATGTTTTATTTCAGTTTATAGAGGTGTTGTTGTGAGATGTTTGTACTGTGAATATATGAAGTTTATATGTACTCTTTTTCCTTGTTGTCACACCTATTTAGGTTATGGGGCGCAAGGTTTTGATGAGGCATATAAACAAAGTATATGATTGGTATTCGTAATAAAGTGTACCAATTTTCAATATATATGTGTGTGTGTGTGTGTGTGTGTGTATATATATATATATGTTTGTATGTATGTGTATATATATATATATGTGTGTGTGTGTGTGTGTGTAACGCACATCGCAAATTATATACATGAACGATAATAACAATTTTATTTTACAGTAATTCACTTATAAATTTACAACACATTAAAATGTAAAATTTCATTAACTTCAGCATTTAAAGTTTAAATTTTTTTTTACAGTTACTTGGAACCCTTATCAATTCTCTCTTAATATTTTAAGTTCAAGTCCATATATCTAACTAATTGTGTAAATATTAAATTTAAACTATTTAAATATTTGATTAACTATTATTCATTAATTTATCTAATAAATCCTTAAAATACGGTAATCTCAATATGTGCAATATTCCTATAAAGACAATAAAAAAATTGGTCGTATGGAGTAACATAATGTATATTTAAAAGGAACAGCCATTTAAACACAAAATTAGACACAAATTGAAAGACGTAAAGTCTCGATCGTTTGATCTTTTAGTTTTTACATGGAGGGGTGGAATTTAGGGGGTGATGCCAATGGTTAAGATCAATTGTGTCACCAATTGTGTTAAAATGATGTGTCTAAATAGACATTCCCATATTTAAATATAATCACTTTTTAATTCTAATTCATTTATCAAGAAGAACAAAACTATTGCATGACATAATTTTATTTATAGCAACTTTTAAAGGTAAATTTATATTTTACAACATTAAGATGTGAATGCACGAATTAATTGACAAAAAATAGAGTATCATTCTCTCTTTCAGCATGTTCCCAAATCACAACTCATCTAAATGCTACATAACATTATTTTGTAATTGTTAAAATGGTAAGTATGGCCCCTACAATAACACTAAATATATGGTTGACTACAAATATAAATGTGTTTAAAAATCAATACTAAAAGATAAATAGAAGCTCTTCTCAATTATAAATATGTATAATGCTTTCCTTAGTTTTTCTTAATATTTTTGCATTCAACTCCTTGTACTGAATTAGTTGCGCTGATTATAAATTCAAATTGTTTAAATAGCTTAAATTATTTAATATTCATTAATCCAACTATAAATTCTTACAAAAAATAAGAGTTGAATGTACGCACAAAAACCATATTAACAAGAATGATAAAGTTGTTAGTTCACTCATACATGTAATAAATATATACCACATAACATAAAATATTTACATCTTTATTATTAAGAAATTAAATTTATTTATTTTTCTCTTCGACTTCTAGAGATATATATATAGTTAGCGATAATTGAGTATCATTTTAATTTGTAATTGATACACAGGTAAATACCCCGAAGGACAAAATGAACAAAAAATTGTTCCATAAAGACCAGGGAGCAAAAGTTTTTCCATAAGGACAAGTTTTCGTGTAAAGGGAGGAATTATAGTGGGCCCATGAATTACACCCTTTACACTAAATTTTGTCCTTAAGGATGAAACTGTAAAAACCCGTAACTTCCCCGGTGAGGGAAGAGCAGATAGTTCGAGAACAAGCCACATCAGAACGCAGACGGGCGAACATTTCATTGTATATTACAACAATTCCATCAGAATACAAGAATATACAGAGTATGAATGAATATTACACAGAAATATCAGAGATTTAAATTACATTTAAATACATCGCAGCGGAAAATAATACAATACACAACTAGAAGAGATATACGGATACAAAGCTTTCCGGATATCATTCCAGCTGTAAACCAAGATCCTGTGAATATAAATCTGCAAAACCAAAACTACTAGCTGCTCGTGTCAAAATAAGGGCACCCAGAGTTTAGGTTAAAACAATAAACTCCAGGTCAGTCATGGGACTGGTGTGAGAACTAAAACAATTATAAATCTTTATTTTAAAGTTAGGTAAATCAAGGGACCACGCCGCTAACGCGGAACGGGTTTCCTCCCAAGAATACCAGTGCATAAAACAAACAGCGCAGTGCTAAATAAAGAAAAATGAAGCTATTATAAGACCCAGGTCCCATCACACAATGCAACACAAACCAGAGGATAGGGTTTTACCTTATAATAGCCAAAGAATGCTTGATACGTTAAAACAAATCTTTTATTATCGCTATAAGTGAAGAAATCAATTTCAAACCATAAGTATCAATCATAGGCGGCATGAATGCCCCATACCACTATGTCGCTATATATAGGTTTACAACTAAAACCGCAAAGTCACGTATTTGGAAACTGGGTTTCCATCTGTGAACCGAGGCAAAAGATAGTCCTCTACCGAATTCGAGACTCTCTAGCCCGAGCCTCAGGCTACAGCCGCAATGTAACAACCCGTATTTTTAATAACATGTTATAATATAAATCAAGGCAGAATTAAATTGAAAAATCTGAATCAAGGGAAACGGGCTGTGCCATTGCGTTCGTCTCGGAAAAATACGCGAAATAGAGTCCGAGTTTTCGAAAAACAGAGTCCGTATGACCAAGTTATGGCACAATGAAGTTTTCAGAAAATTCCAAGCCCGAAAACAGTTCAAATTCGAATTCAGATTCGAATTGCAGCCAAGGAAGAAAGGGCGGGAACTTTCCCGCCCCAGGCAGGGTCGACACAGGGGTCGACACCCCTGTCGACCCCCCCTATGGGTCGACACCCATGTCGACCCATGGGTCGACAACCATGTCGACCCAGGGGTCGACCCCTCCGGTCGGACCAGTTTCTCTGGTGCACCATTTGTGGCATGCTGAGTCTTGTTCCAGCAGTTTCTGACGGGAATTGACGGACCTGATGTGTTTTAGGGTTAATCCTATGGTCTAAACTAACCTAATCACCTATAAAAAGACCCCTAGACCTAGCCTAAACCCTCATTAATCATTCCTACAACTAAATGTTGTCCAAATATTCACCAATCATGGCCTCCATCTTCTTCATGAAAGCATGAGTGTCTCAAATCAATCTATGTCATAAAAGAGCCATCTTTCTTAAGTAAAAGAGCCTTCTTTCTTTGTCATTGGAGTTATTACTTCTTGTTTCAAGGCATTTAAGTGGAGCTTATTATTTTCTTTGCGGATTTTGCTTGTGGCTTCGTCTCAATCTTTATATATATTGATCTAGATCGCATAACCGCTCATTGTAAGCCCTATACTACTCTTAGATTCTAACTATGAAGTTAATATGACATGTTGCAAGTTGAGTTTGGGCCTAAGTATGATATGTGCTTTGATTCTAACATGTTATGCATATGTTTACCCTATGCAAGTTCGTAAAGCTATCACCTTGACCTTGTGCATAGTAACCTTTATGATAACTTGCATATAATGTTATATGCGAACTTCTAGTCATCATCCTATGTCATCTAGGACCATGTATCACCTATTTGCTAAAGTTTGATGTTATGCATGTTTTGAGGCTTATAATGTAATATGCAAGTTTATGATCTCTCATAAGCCTTATGTTATCTTGCATATGATGTTATATGCGAATCACTTGCTATCATCCCATGCCATTTATGATCATGTTTCACCTATTTGCTAAAGTTTGATGTTATGCATGTTTTGAGGCTTATAATGTAATATGCAAGTTTATGAACACATTTGCCTCATATGCCACCATGTTTAACTTGTGGCCAAAGCACCCTTATGCTATTATGCATGCTTATGGCCAAATCACCCTTATGCTATTCGATATGTATGAGGCCAAGTCACCTTTTATGCTATCATACATGTTGAGGCCATATGCTAGTATGTTGAACCCCTTTTGGCCTCAAATGTCACCATGTTTAGTTTGTGATAGACTTTGCCATCTTATGCCCACCTTGTCGTATGGTTACGTTCCCTCTTTGATCTACTTGCGTTAATGCGAATTTACGTGCGATGGGAATACGTTATGGGTAGTTGGGCAAACTTAAATAACATGAGAACATGACTTGAAAATATGACATGAAAGTTTGACATATGTTTATGCTTGAAAACACGAACTCGGACATGACTTCTAGAAAACAAGAGTGTGGCCAACTCGAGGTTGAGTTGAGTTTGTAGCATAAATCTAACTGGAACCGACCGGCTTAACTAGTGGCTACAAACAATAGGACCCAATGTGAGTAGTTGGTCATGTTGTGCTTAAACCCGAGGTTAGACTAGGTTGTGGTGTAAAGCTACCCGGACCCGCCCGGCTTAACTAGTAACCACAACAAGGTCTAATGTGAGAGGTTGGGTGCATTAAACTAATTAATGCCACATGCTAGGGTTAAGTCATGGACCACTTGAATACTTAACCAATTAGACATGATGGGTTGACGCGGTTAAGTCATGAACCTTGGGTACACTTAACCAACTTGATACTTGATTGGATGGGGTTAACCACACTTAACCCACTAGAAAACCCTAGTTACGTGGTCCTTCTCAGCAGTAACCCACTAGGGAGTATCGGATACCCTAGGGACTAGGCTAGGGTGGGGCACGATTACTGGGCTGGAGTGTAAGCGACCAAAAAAAGACGGCAAAAGTAGGTGCGCCATAGTAGATTCCGACGGACCATGGTCGTGCACATTGTCCGGGGATGAAAGACAGACTTGGGCACCAGTAGGTTTTGACTGTGCGTGCTTGTTTCGTGTCAGTGGTTGACACCCTAGGGCCGGATACACCCTAGGGTGGACCTAACACAGTCAACTACATTTCATGTTTGGACCGTATGACACCGATACACGATGAGTTAGGCTGATAGGGAGCCGATCGACTAGACCGAGTAGTTGGACCTTGATTTAGGTCATCTCATGGGTTTGGGCCAGCTTTGGGCCAAGGGATCATTTCTTGTTTATACTTGACAGGGTTTGGGATACTAGTATACACTTGGTGCAACTTAACCTTGTATATGCGATGCCACACTTGATCTATCTTGTTAACTTTTCACCATGCCAGTTATCACCCTACACCTCATCTCTGTTTACATGTTTAGTTAACTTTACTAGTTTTTATACTAATAGTAGATAGGACTTACCAGTCTTTTTGACTGACCCGTTTTCTTTCGCCTCTTTTCTTCCGTTTCCCCCCCCTCAGGTTTACAGGGTGGAAACACTGGTACTTAGCTTGGATATTTAGCTGCTTTTCTGGATAGCTCATGTACGGTTTGGACTTGAGCACGCTATGACTTTCTTCCACCTTGGGGATAGTTACTTTATGATTTTCTTTCCAGTTTTCAGTTGATGTTTCTAGACTATGTTTTGTGGAAAATAATGACCAAGTACTTTGATGTAACTTGACTATGGTTTTGAAATGCTAGTTTTATCCGCTGCTTTATTTACTCTGTTTTTACTTATATGTTCTGTCTTGTGATATCTGCATGCATGTTTACCTCGTTTAACACCCCTCCAAAGCTAGTGTCCTTGCAAGAGTGACCCTGGCGGAGGTGGGGTGTTACATTTGGTATCAGAGCATAAGGTTTACAAGATTGGAGCAAAAAGGTTTTTAAAACTTACCTTTTGAAAAACTATTTTCAAAGCCAATTAAGTATTTTCCAAGAAAAGTCTAGTTATTTTAAAAGGCTATTCCCCAAAAGCCATTAGCACTATCCTTCGTTTCTTCGTTCTAAATCTATCCATCTTTTTCCTTCGTTTCAGTATGGTCGATAATTTTGCCATCCCGGAGGATGTACCAGTACCTATTTGGTTTAGAAGGTACATGGAGGCAAGGGCGAATGAAGCCGACCCCGCGGGTATTCCTCCTCCTTCTCAGCATACACAAGCGGATTTCGCGGAGCTTTGCAAAGACTTTAAGGCGATGGGTTGCAAGAATTTTGTCGGAACGGAGACTTCCGTGGAGGCAAGAAACTGGTTAAAGGAAACTGAAGACCTCTTTGCTATCTTTGATGTGGAAGATCGTAGGAAAGTTCTGTTGGCAGTATGGCTATTGAAGGGGGAAGCTGCTTATTGGTGGGTGGTCACCACCACTACTAGACCAATTGAGACTTGGGATGAGTTTAGGAGAAGGTTTGGACTAAGGTTTCTATCATCGACAGAAGAAAACCTTCGGATGGAGAGGTTCCTATCTCTAAGGCAAGGGGACATGACAGTTAGGGAATACGTGGATACGTTTAATCAACTTGCTCGGTTCAATCTAGACTTGATTAACACAGCTCAGAAAAAGGCCCTATGCTTTGCTCTAGGATTGAATGAGCCATTGCGCGGTTTGGCCATGTCTCATATACCCATGGGGGCGACCTTCGAAAATTTGGTGAATACGGCCCTACTTCAAGAGGAAGATAAGAGTGACAAGAAGAAGGTCAAGGCAAATAAGTCTCAAGGCAAGAAGATAGACTCCGGGAAAGGAGGAAAGAATGACAACACGTCAAGTAAGAAGAGGAAATGCAACTTTTGTGGGATCAAGGGGCATCTGGCCAAGGATTGCAGGAAGAAGAAGAGGAAGTTAGGCGAGTGTTTTCATTGTGGAGAGTCTAGACACCTTAGCAAGGATTGCCCCAAGAAGCAAGGACAAGGGCAAGGGCAGAATCAGCGTGCAGGACCTTCTGGAGGGCAAGTGCATGCTCTCAACACTGCTCCAGTTCAGGACCGAGGTAGTATTTCTGTAGAAAGTCTTGTTTATATTTCTGACTTTCCTGTTCGCACTTTATTTGATTCTAGCGCATCGCATAGTTTTATTTCTTCTGATCTTGTTGAAAGTTTGCACCTAAGTACTAGTCTAGTTGAGGATCCCGTTAGTGTTTCAAATCCAATTGGGGGTCCCGCCCATTTATCTATGATTTGTGTGGATTTGAAGATTTCTATCTTGACCGTAGAATTCACGTGTAATGCTTATGTTCTCGGGTTCACGGGATACGGGTTGATCTTGGGCATGGATTGGTTGTCCAGTTATGGAGCCATTCTCAATTGTGAGCATAGGGTGGTGAGGCTCATGACTCGCCTCGGTAATACCCTAGAAATTTCTTGTAACCCTAGAGGTCCCGTCATGTTATGTTATCTTGAATCTCTTGACTCGTCCATCGATGATCTGCAATCTGTAAGGGTGGTCCGAGACTATCCAGATGTCTTTGAAGAAGTTAAGGGGTTACCCCCTAAACGAGAGATAGATTTCCGCATTTATCTAGTCGATAATGCCAAGCCAGTATCATTGCCCGTTAGGCACATGGCCCCACGAGAAAGAAGGGAGCTCAGTAAGCAAATCAAGGAGTTGCTTGAGAAGAATTTTATTAGGCGAAGCATTTCTGAATGGGGTGCTCCTGTGATATTCGCTACTAAGGCGGATGGTTCGCTTCGTCTATGTGTTGATTATCGAGAGTTGAACAAGCTGACAAAGAATAATAGGCACCCATTACCGAGGATTGATGATCTCTTTGACCAGCTTGTAGGTGCTTCTGTTTTCTCTCAACTCGATCTAGCCACCGGATTACATCAGCTTAGAGTGGCTGAGGATAGTATTGATAAGACTGCATTTAGGACTCCAGATGGATTCTTTGAATGGCTTGTTATGCCATTCGGTTTGACTAATGCACCCGCATACTTCGTGGACTTGATGAGTAGGGTGTTTCGGGAGTTCCTTAACAAGTTTGTGGTCGTTTTCGTGGATGATATTCTGATCTTCTCAAAAGACGAGGAAGAGCATGTTGCACATCTCAAGGAAGTTAGGGATATGCTTGGAGCTCACCGGTTGGAAGCCAAGTTCTCGAAATGTCATTTTTGGAGAAAGAAAGCTCGGTTACTTGGGCACATAGTTCCTAAGCAAAGTATAGCTGTGGATCCCGCGAAAGTGGTTGTAGTTCAAGACTGGAAAGCTCCTAGGAACGCAACCGAAGTAAGAAGCTTTCTCGGTCTTGCAGGGTTTTATAGGAAGTCCATCAAGGACTTCGCTAAGATTTCAGCTCCTCTTACTAAGTTGACGAAAAAGGACTTAGCCTTTGAATGGGAATTGGAGTGGGAGCCTGCTTTTCAAAGGCTTAAGGGGACTCTTACCACAACACCAGTTTTAGCTTTACCCGATGGAGGGAAGATGTTTGCCGTGAACACCAATGCACGTGACATGGGATTAGGCGCGGTCCTGATGTAAGGAGAAAGAGTAATATGTTATGGGGTTAGGCAACTCAAAGTTTATGGGAAGAACTACCCCATGCATGATTTGGAGTCGGCGGCGATTGTCTTTGCGCTTAAATCATGGCACCATTATCTTTTGGGCAAGAGATTCGAGTTATATACCGATCACAAGTCGCTCAAGTATCTCTTCTCGCAAAAGGATGTCTATGCTAAGTGTTTGGAAGTAGGGATTATGTTTTTGGGCTTTGGGTTGATTCTAGGGATGAAGTGGTTATCCAGTACCATCCTCGGTTTTGAAAGAAGGGTAGTTAGACTCTTGCCTTGCCTTGGTAATACCCTCGAAGTCTCGCGTAACCTTTAGAGTTCTATCAGGATTAGTTACCTAGAATCTTTTGACCCATTTATTGGAAATTAATGATCTATTCGATTAGTGTTCGCGGGTGGTTCATAGAAATCATGTTAATAAGTGCATTTGGCCACATGGATTGGTATTTATTTTCAAAGGAAAGTTCTTCTACGTGGAATGCCTTACAGTGAATTTTGGGAAAGCTTGCATGAAGTCATGAGTATACAGTTAAGTTAAGGACCGAGTATGCTAGAAAAAAAAAAGTGAAAGTGAAATGAGAAGCGACAGTGAAATGAGTTCCAACTCACATTTCTGAAGTAGGAATTAGGAAGCTACGGAATTGAAAGGTTAACAACGGTCAAAGCACAATGGAATTAAGTTCTTAGAAGGTTGAAGACTAGATACACGCATCATATATCTTTTTAGGAGTATATCCTTGATCCCTGTTTTTCCGTGGAGCTTACTTGTATACTAACTTCTCGATCTCTTTTCCTAATTAGCATATCTTTCTTTTGCTATCCATGTTTACCTTGTTTATCTTGTTTATCTTGTTATCTCGTAATCGTGTCATGAGAACCTTAGGTAGAAACCCTTTGGATGAAACAGGTATTTGAAACATGTTATGCTTGATGGTTACAAGTGGTTGCAAGTGGTTGCAAGTGGTTGCAAGTGGATACTCGTGGATGCATGATACACATTAGGCACTAAGATCGGCTCACACACTTTCATACCGCATATGCATGAGTGTTTATGCTTATTCATGGATGAAACTTGTATGCTATCACATGGATGTTGCATATGAATGAATGTTATGTGCACTCATGTAGAGATTATAAATTATGTTAGGAATTTGCATACATATGGACTCATTTCACTAACATAGTTTGCATTAAGGAGGTTTACTGAATCAGTAACCGCCTGATTTTTGCATTAGATAAGTACAAATACACACACCTTTTGCATATGATCATACAACATTTAGAATCCTTTAAGGACAATGACTACATGTGGATGATGTTTTGAGTAGATGGATGATGGATGGTAGGATACGTTCTTCCTAACTTGAAGATTTCAGGGACGAAATCCTTTAAGGAGGGGAGAATGTAACAACCCGTATTTTTAATAACATGTTATAATATAAATCAAGGCAGAATTAAATTGAAAAATCTGAATCAAGGGAAACGGGCTGTGCCATTGCGTTCGTCTCGGAAAAATACGCGAAATAGAGTCCGAGTTTTCGAAAAACGGAGTCCGTATGACCAAGTTATGGCCCAATGAAGTTTTCAGAAAATTCCAAGCCCGAAAACAGTTCAAATTCGAATTCAGATTCGAATTGCAGCCAAGGCAGAAAGGGCGGGAACTTTCCCGCCCCAGGCAGGGTCGACACAGGGGTCGACACCCCTGTCGACCCCCCTATGGGTCGACACCCATGTCGACCCATGGGTCGACACCCATGTCGACCCAGGGGTCGACCCCCCAGGTCGGACCAGTTTCTCTGGTGCACCATTTGTGGCTTGCTGAGTCTTGTTCCAGCAGTTTCTGACGGGAATTGACGGACCTGATGTGTTTTAGGGTTAATCCTATGGTCTAAACTAACCTAATCACCTATAAAAAGACCCCTAGACCTAGCCTAAACCCTCATTAATCATTCCTACAACTAAATGCTGTCCAAATATTCACCAATCATGGCCTCCATCTTCTTCATGAAAGCATGAGTGTCTCAAATCAATCTATGTCATAAAAGAGCCATCTTTCTTAAGTAAAAGAGCCTTCTTTCTTTGTCATTGGAGTTATTACTTCTTGTTTCAAGGCGTTTAAGTGGAGCTTATTATTTTCTTTGCGGATTTTGCTTGTGGCTTCGTCTCAATCTTTATATATATTGATCTAGATCGCATAACCGCTCATTGTAAGCCCTATACTACTCTTAGATTCTAACTATGAAGTTAATATGACATGTTGCAAGTTGAGTTTGGGCCTAAGTATGATATGTGCTTTGATTCTAACATGTTATGCATATGTTTACCCTATGCAAGTTCGTAAAGCTATCACCTTGACCTTGTGCATAGAAAGCTATGACCTTTGATTTGAAATGTTGCATTATGCAACATGAGAACTCTCATAACCTTTATGATAACTTGCATATAATGTTATATGCGAACTTCTAGTCATCATCCTATGTCATCTAGGACCATGTATCACCTATTTGCTAAAGTTTGATGTTATGCATGTTTTGAGGCTTATAATGTAATATGCAAGTTTATGATCTCTCATAAGCTTTATGTTATCTTGCATATGATGTTATATGCGAATCACTAGCTATCATCCCATGCCATTTATGACCATGTTTCACCTATTTGCTAAAGTTTGATGTTATGCATGTTTTGAGGCTTATAATGTAATATGCAAGTTTATGAACACATTTGCCTCATATGCCACCATGTTTAACTTGTGGCCAAAGCACCCTTATGCTATTATGCATGCTTGTGGCCAAATCACCCTTATGCTATTCGATATGTATGAGGCCAAGTCACCTTTTATGCTATCATACATGTTGAGGCCATATGCTAGTATGTTGAACCCCTTTTGGCCTCAAATATCACCATGTTTAGTTTGTGATAGACTTTGCCATCTTATGCCCACCTTGTCGTATGGTTACGTTCCCTCTTTGATCTACTTGCGTTAATGCGAATTTACGTGCGATGGGAATACGTTATGGGTAGTTGGGCAAACTTAAATAACATGAGAACATGACTTGAAAATATGACATGAAAGTTTGACATATGTTTATGCTTGAAAACACGGACTCGGACATGACTTCTAGAAAACATGAGTGTGGCCAACTCGAGGTTGGGTTGAGTTTGTAGCATAAATCTACCCGGAACCGACCGGCTTAACTAGTGGCTACAAACAATAGGACCCAATGTGAGTGTTGGTCATGTTTTGCTTAAACCCGAGGTTAGACTAGGTTGTGGTGTAAAGCTACCCGGACCCGCCCGGCTTAACTAGTAACCACAACAAGGTCTAATGTGAGAGGTTGGGTGCATTAAACTAATTAATGCCACATGGTAGGGTTAAGTCATGGACCACTTGAATACTTAACCAATTAGACATGATGGGTTGACGCGGTTAAGTCATGAACCTTGGGTACACTTAACCAACTTGATACTTGATTGGATGGGGTTAACCACAATTAACCCACTAGAAAACCCTAGTTACGTGGTCCTTCTCAGCAGTAACCCACTAGGGAGTATCGGATACCCTAGGGACTAGGCTAGGGTGGGGCACGATTACTGGGCTGGAGTGTAAGCGACCAAAAAAAGACGGCAAAAGTAGGTGCGCCATAGTAGATTCCGACGGACCATGGTCGTGCACATTGTCCGGGGATGAAAGACAGACTTGGGCACCAGTAGGTTTTGACTGTGCGTGCTTGTTTCGTGTCAGTGGTTGACACCCTAGGGCCGGATACACCCTAGGGTGGACCTAGCACAGTCGACTACATTTCATGTTTGGACCGTATGACACCGATACACGACGAGTTAGGCTGATAGGGAGCCGATCGACTAGACCGAGTAGTTGGACCCTTATTTAGGTCATCTCATGGGTTTGGGCCAGCTTTGGGCCAAGGGATCATTTCTTGTTTATATTTGACAGGGTTTGGGATACTAGTACACACTTGGTGCAACTTAACCTTGTATATGCGATGCCACACTTGATCTATCTTGTTAACTTTTCACCATGCCAGTTATCACCCTACACCTCATCTCTATTTACATGTTCAGTTAACTTTACTAGTTTTTATACTAATAGTAGATAGGACTTACCAGTCTTTTTGACTGACCCGTTTTCTTTCGCCTCTTTTCTTCCGTTTACCCCCCTCAGGTTTACAGGGTGGAAACACTGGTACTTAGCTTGGATCTTTAGCTGCTTTTCTGGATAGCTCATGTACGGTTTGGACTTGAGCACGCTATGGCTTTCTTCTACCTAGGGGATAGTTACTTTATGATTTTCTTTCCAGTTTTCAGTTGATGTTTCTAGACTATGTTTTGTGGAAAATAATGACCAAGTACTTTGATGTAACTTGACTATGGTTTTGAAATGCTAGTTTTATCCGCTGCTTTATTTACTCTGTTTTTACTTATATGTTCTGTCTTGTGATATCTGCATGCATGTTTACCTCGTTTAACGCCCCTCCAAAGCTAGTGTCCTTGCAAGAGTGACCCTGGCGGAGGTGGGGTGTTACACGCAACTGCACCTAGGAGCCACAGGGCCGGTCCACCGATGTGGATTAAAATGCCTGAACACTACGTCTCCCCGCCCTATGGGGCGTAAATGAGCCAACGAATGACTCCATCGGACCCGGATCGTCCGATCAAACCGAGGCGCCTCGCAACAGCAACAACCACATAAGTAAAACTCGTCAGGGCATGTAAAACCACTGACGCCACTTCTAGCTAGAAAGAGACGCATGCCCTCCCTGGATCCTTCTCCCGTTTCTGGTTCACAACCGGGGTGTGAGGCTCGCGAATCCACGCTACACAAAGCTATGCCACACAGGTCGTGCTTTGATCATCACCACAAGACTTTGCTTTTCAACAGAAGCCTTGATCAATTGCCACTTAGGCATGCCACACAGGCAGTTCACTCCATGCGTTTGATATCCATCAATATATAACCTCTGAGCTCGTACGTCTCAGAGAAGGGCGTTAAGCAAGAGAATAAATTCTCCGCCGCCAAACAGATATATATTTAATAGAAATCAACCACACAGAATAAAATCCAATGTCAGACACACAATCCATTTACAAGTTCGTTCTGGGTCTGAACGAAACCGGAGGCACCTAGTACCCCGCATATCCATCGATCTCCAAGTACGTCTGGACGACCACTAACTGATTCCCTCCTCTTGGGTGTACGACCCAATCAAGATAACCAGTAATCACCCAAACAACGTGAAGACTTCCGGTCTTCAACCACCGTCTTCATCTTCGACACCACGTCGAATTAGTTATTCAGAATGGGATAAACCCGGTCTTTCTGAATAACTCGCGTATATAATAAACAAGTGTTATACAAACACAACATACGCCTCATTCCAATTCATAATATTCTTTTATTCAAATATTCTTATACTTTGGGAAAGGTTCCCATTAATTTTATCAAAGATAAATTCTTTTAAAATAACTCTTTAATCTTCTTTTGAATATCAATTCAAACTAGTCGGGATTAGCGAACCACACCGAAGTAATCATTTATTTTATTTCCCAATCCCCACCTATCTATCCCATGAAGTAAAACTGGTAATACTTCATATTTAACACCACGGTGTTATCGGTAAATTCAATTACCATTTCACGTTCAAATCTAATTAAAGATTTAACTATCGCCTGGAGTAAAACTGGTGATACTCCATTCTCGATCTTTTCAATCTAATTAAAGATTCATTAAAACTCCACTTAGTTTTAATCTTTAACTGGGTTAAAGAATCAGTGTCATTTTAAAACACGGTTCACGATAAACCCAAAATCACATTCCATTAATTATCGGGTTACAGAACAAGTGTTATTTAAAACACTGTTCACGATAAACCCAAAAATCAATACCAATTCAATTCCAATTAAATATTATTTAATTGGTAACACTTCATTAAATCTAAATAAAAAGATTTAATCTTTTTCTCAACTGGGCTTAAGAACAGTGTTAATGAAGACACCATTCACGACAAACCCAAATCACATTTGATATTAAATACAAGGCTCTGAATAGAAGATATATCGGCTTATATTCAATATCAAATTCTACGACCAACAAATATCGTATTGGAAATAACGATATAAATATATCTTTCAAATTTCCATAATAACATTTGTATAATCACGAAATCCAACATCGAAATATTCCAAAGACAATTTCGATTCAAATCCATTCCAATTCAATTACTGGAAATTTTGGTTACTTTTAAAACCCTTTTTAAATTTAATTTATTTATTTAAAAATAAATAGAATTATAATTCTAGTTCAAAACTAGTTCATTTCGATAAAAATCTATTTTTATCTTTTCAAATATGGAGTTTTTCATCCCAATTTTTCCCAAATCATTTCTTATGATTTTACACAAATTATTGATATTTTTAATAATTTTATCAAGGCCCGTACAGTCGATTTCCATCAACGGCTATCGAACTGCACTTACAGCGACCTTTTTCAAATTTGATTTGGACATAATTCCAAATCCAACCGTTAGATTTCTAATTTCTAATATTCGTTAGAAATCTCTTTTCGATACGAACCCAACGGTTCCGGTTTTAGGAGAATCCGACGGTCGGATCTCCCGCAACGTCAATTCGAAGTCAATGGTCGAAATTCGCGAACTGCCGCAGCGCAGCGCGTTCTATTCAGGCCATTATATTATATATATAATATATATAATATATACTTTGATGATTTCCTTTTAAAACGCATTTTATAAATCGTTTTAAATTCGTTTTCAAAATGATTTCAACTTCTTTTCAAATTCAAATCAAAATTGAATTTTTTTCTTATAAATTCGATTTAAATTCATTTCAAATTGATTTCAATTCAAATCGATTTTGAATTTAATTTCAGTTCGTTTTCAATTCAATTCAATTTCAATTCAAATTCATTTCTATTCAATTCGAATTCATTTCTATTCAATTTCAATTCGAATTCAATCCTTTTCAAAATATCAGATTTTGAAATCACTTTCGATATTCATTATAAAATGAATAAAATCGATATAAATATCGTTCACGTCAAAATGGCGTCAATCTAATCAACACGGCTTCATATATTTCTATTTTCAAATATTCTATTTCAAATATTTCTATTTCAAATATTCTATTTCAAATATTTCTTTTTCAAATATTTCTATTCAAATATTTCTTTTTCAAAACTGGAATGAGGCCCAATCAATTACCATATAATGTTAATTATATGGATTTTCTACAACACATGTATACAATAACAACGATGAATAATCAACCATAATCCAAAGTGCATTCTACACTGTATAAGCATCGAATATAAATATTTAACGCTTATAACAGTCTGTCAATCAATTGATCGACATACAACTAAACAATCGGGATTAGTGTACGTCAAATATCATCCCGATACCCATGTGGGGTTTCAAACAATCAAACACAGATTTTATTTGTGCAGTTGGGCGATGTGTAAAATTTATCGTCCCAATCAATATCAGTCAAATGTGTGTATATAAACAAATCGACCGATTTGTTTATTTTTATTTCATTTCATATACACGTTAAAATTCTATTTTCAACTATAAAATATTTTCCCCTATAAAATATTTTATTTCATCTATATAAATATTTTATTTCATTTCACATCACATCACACAATCAACTACACATCAAAATCAAACAAACAAGCATACAAGCCGTACATGGTCTGTGGACGACGGGTGTCGGGTGCTACTAAACACCGTCTGCATCCTAGTATATATTTTAACTAGAAAAATAAATAAAAGATGAGGAGTTCTCACCGATAGCTAAACCAAACGCCACGCCTCTTCATATGCAGAAAATCTTCGCCGTCTTACACTTTCGTTGCCCGAATTCACTACATATATAAAAATCACATTTTTACTTCGCTATTCAATATATAAAAATCGAATTTTTACTTTGCTATTCAATATATAAAAATCGAAGTTTTATCTTCACTTCGCTATAAAAATTATATTTTTATATTGCTCTTCTCCTAATAAAGATTATATTTTTATAACTCTAGCTAAACAAAAATCTTATCTTTATTGTTTCTACAATATAAAAATCATATTTTACTTCGCTTTTAAGATGATAAAAATCTCATCTTTGCCACGATGTTTACATTATAAAGATCATATATTTTTGACATGAAGAAATCGTATATTTTTAACATGAAGAAATCATATATTTTTAACATGAACTGAAAACCATTTACTTCTATAATGATCACATTTTTATTTCAACGCTATTTTTATATAAAAATTATATTATATCTTCTACATGCACTAAAAATCCCTTCTTTCTATAGTTAAAAATCTCTTCTTTCTACAGTTAAAAATCTCTTCTTTCTACAGTTAAAAATCTCTTCTTTTATATCGTTAATAAAAATCCAACCTTTCTATCATTATAAATCAGATTTTTTTTATAAGGTAAACAAAAAAGAAATAAAACAAAATCAGAGGACTCACAAAAACCTAGGGTTTCGAATGTTGGAGCTCACTGGGGCTCGTCGGAATTGCTGGTGGAGTGGGGGCGCTTCGCAGGTGGGGCGCCAGAGCAATAGGGTGGCGGAGCATGGTCAGGCGGCTGCGGAAGCTTCTGGCGGGTCTCGCGATGGCGCGGTGACGGGTTCGTGGTGCTGGAGTTCGCGAGTGGGGCGGAGTGTCGTCGGCGCGGGGCGATGAAGGATCGGAGAGAGGGGGGTCTGCGGTGGCTCCCGCCGCCGGCGATGGCGATTTGAGGGGGGGGTCGATTTAAATTTTTTTTTGTTTTTTTTCTTCGATCCAGAAAACTGAACGGGGGGGGGGGGGGGGGGTTGATTGGTTTTGAAGAGATAAAGGGGGGCCAGGGGGTTATATTTAAATATTTTATTTATTTTATAATCCATAAAGTAACTTTAAATTTCGATCTCAAAACGAGACCCACCGCTTGTCGTCCCTAGCTAATTACCCTCATTCTGAACACAATGGGATATGCCACGTAGGCTGATTCGACTGTTTTGATTAGTTTTCGTCAAAATCTACATATAACTCTATATATTGAATTTGAACGCGCATTTCAATTTACCGGGGTCAAGTACTAACTCGAAAAATCCCAAAAAAATATTTTCTAGCTTCGTATTGACGATATGGTCCTAACAAAACTAGTTTCGTCGAATTCCGAGACCGTTTGAAAAATGGCCATTTTCCAGTCGATTAAAATCAACTAAAACTGGTCAAACGCGTTTTCCTTTGCCACGCTCACATATTGATTCCAAAAATTACGAAAATTGGAATCTAGCAATAACTAGATATCACGGATCCAACAAAAGTGGCTTCGTCGAAATCCAAGGTCGTTTGCAAAATTTCCATTTTTAAGGGCCAGAATTCCATAACGACTATTCTGAATTTTCAACTGGACACATCTTTTGATTCCCGCTATGAAATTTCAATTTTTTCAGATTCGTTGGAAAGATATTTTCAATTAGATTCAAATATTTTTGGTTTCACTAAAATCCGGTTTGTTTTGAATCCTGTACATCCATTTGAAGTTTGAAATCGAATTATCGAACTACCGCGCCATTTTCAATTTCTTTTATAATTATAAATAATTATTTATATTCTAACGACGATCGATATAAATATATTCATTCGAATTTTATTCAAAATAAATTTCTCGTCGATATTATTTAAAATAATTCATTTTAAATAATCAAAATTCGCTAAAATTGTCAAAATAAATTTTTTAAATTGGCCCAGATTTCCGGGTTATTACAATCTCCCCCACTTAAAACTTTTCGTCCCCGAAAAGGAACAAAGCCGAAAGTTGTTTCACAAACCAACTCAACTTTCAATATTTTCTTTACGGCTTAAGTTCTTCAACTTTTCAGTTTCTAAGAACTTTTCAAATTTTCAAAAATTTGGCTAACACCCTAAATTTTCGAAAAATTTCGCTATAACCTCCCCTGCACCGGGAGCACGGGAAAATCCCGAAATTTCCATACAGGCCTTCTGATCTCAAAAAGAAAAAGAAAAAGCCAAGCGGCTAGCCAATCGGCTCATAAAATCATCATCACCCAAACAAAACAGTAAATTATGGTAAACATGTACCTATTTGTCGGGCAACCAATTTTATTATTCTGCTCTTGCCTCTTTGCTATGAACTATTCAATGTAAGTACATGTATATGCATGCAAATGCGACTAATTTTCAATACAATTCACTATTTGGTTCAAATTGGCTATATGGTTCAAAATTTTAATTAATCAACCAATAATCAACAACACAATCATCAATCAATTAGTTGATTAGCTTTTGAAATTCATAACTTTGATATATAGTCAAAAAATCAGATTTTTGATGCCGAATCACAACAATAAGCCCTATCTAGTTTCGGTTCTCACACCACTCAATTGGAAATATATAGAAATCTCACTTTCGTTACTCGAAAATAAATACTGGCGATGGTGCCCCGTCACCAGAATTATCCCCGGGCACTAGAGTGCGATTCTATAACTATCCAATACATTAAAACTTCGAATACACGTTTGCAAGACATATATGCAAAATCTCTATATATTGGATTGTCCAAATTCATATAAATAAATAATCAAATACGAATAATTGATTTAAATTTCAAAACAAAAATCGTTTTCATTTTAAAACATACTCTACACACTCGTTCTAGGATACTACCGATCCTATCTCTAACGAGTCATTCTTATTGGATATTACTAATCCAATTTCTGATGAATTCTTTCGTATGGTTCTAACGTGTCTTGTTCTCTGAGCTTTGTAAACCAAAGCTCTGATACCAAACTGTAAAAACCCGTAACTTCCCCGGTGAGGGAAGAGCGGATAGTTCGAGAACAAGCCACATCAGAACGCAGACGGGAGAACATTTCATTGTATATTACAACAATTCCATCAGAATACAAGAATATACAGAGTATGAATGAATATTACACAGAAATATTAGAGATTTAAATTACATTTAAATACATCGCAGCGGAAAATAATACAATACACAACTAGAAGAGATATACGGATACAAAGCTTTCCGGATATCATTCCAGCTGTAAACCAGGATCCTGTGAATATAAATCTGCAAAACCAAAACTACTAGCTGCCCGTGTCAAAATAAAGGCACCTAGAGTTTAGGTTAAAACAATAAACTCCAGGTCAGTCATGGGACTGGTGTGAGAACTAAAACAGTTATAAATCTTTATTTTAAAGTTAGGTAAATCAGGGGACCACGCCGCTAACGCGGAACGGGTTTCCTCCCAAGAATACCAGTGCATAAAACAAACAGCGCAGTGCTAAATAAAGAAAAATGAAGCTATTATAAGACCCAGGTCCCATCACACAATGCAACACAAACCAGAGGATAGGGTTTTACCTTATAATAGCCAAAGAATGCTTGATACGTTAAAACAAATCTTTTACTATCGCTATAAGTGAAGAAATCAATTTCAAATCATAAGTATCAATCATAGGCGGCATGAATGCCCCATACCACTATGTCGCCATATATAGGTTTACAACTAAAACCGCAAAGTCACGTATTTGGAAATTGGGTTTCCATCTGTGAACCGAGGCAAAAGATAGTCCTCTACCGAATTCGAGACTCTCTAGCCCGAGCCTCAGGCTACAGCCGCAACTGCACCTAGGAGCCACAGGGCCGGTCCAACGATGTGGATTAAAATGCCTGAACACTACGTCTCCCCGCCCTATGGGGCGTAAATGAGCCAACGAATGACTCCATCGGACCCGGATCGTCCGATCAAACCGAGGCGCCTCGCAACAGCAACAACCACATAAGTCAAACTCGTCAGGGTGTGTAAAACCACTGACGCCACTTCTAGCTAGAAAGAGACGCATGCCCTCCCTGGATCCTTCTCCCGTTTTTGGTTCACAACCGGGGTGTGAGGCTCGCGAATCCACGCTACACAAAGCTATGCCACACGGGTCGTGCTTTGATTATCACCACAAGACTTTGCTTTTCAACAGAAGCCTTGATCAATTGCCACTTAGGCATGCCACACAGGCAGTTCACTCCATGCGTTTGATATCCATCAATATATAACCTCTGAGCTCGTACGTCTCAGAGAAGGGCGTTAAGCAAGAGAATAAATTCTCCGCCGCCAAACAGATATATATTTAATAGAAATCAACCACACAGAATAAAATCCAATGTCAGACACAAAATCCATTTATAAGTTCGTTCTGGGTCTGAACGAAACCGGAGGCACCTAGTACCCCGCATATCCATCGATTTCCAAGTACGTCTGGACGACCACTAACTGATTCCCTCCTCTTGGGTGTACGACCCAATCAAGATCATTAGTAATCACCCAAACAACGTGAAGACTTCCGGTCTTCAACCACCATCTTCATCTTCGACACCACGTCGAATTAGTTATTCAGAATGGGATAAACCCCGTCTTTCTGAATAACTCGCGTATATAATAAACAAGTGTTACACAAACACAACATACGCCTCATTCCAATTCAGAATATTCTTTTATTCAAATTTTCTTATAATTTGGGAAAGGTTCCCATTAATTTTATCAAAGATAAATCCTTTTAAATTTACTCTTTAATCTTCTTTTGAATATCAATTCAAACTAGTCGGGATTAGCGAACCACACCGAAGTAATCATTTATTTTATTTCCCAATCCCAACCTATCTATCCCTTGAAGTAAAACTGGTAATACTTCATATTTAACACCATGGTGTTATCGGTAAATTCAATTACCATTTCACGTTCAAATCTAATTAAAGATTTAACTATCGCCTGGAGTAAAACTGGTGATACTCCATTCTCGATCTTTTCAATCTAATTAAAGATTCATTAAAACTCCACTTAGTTTTAATCTTTAACTGGGTTAAAGAATCAGTGTCATTTTAAAACACGGTTCACGATAAACCCAAAATCACATTCCATTAATTATCGGGTTAAAGAACAAGTGTTATTTAAAACACTGTTCACGATAAACCCAAAAATCAATACCAATTCAATTCCAATTAAATATTATTTAATTGGTAACACTTCATTAAATCTAAATAAAAAGATTTAATCTTTTTCTCAACTGGGCTTAAGAACAGTGTTAATGAAGACACCATTCACGACAAACCCAAATCACATTTGGTATTAAATACAAGGCTCTGAATAGAAGATATATCGGCTTATATTCAATATCAAATTCTACGACCAACAAATATCGTATTGGAAATAACGATATAAATATATCTTTCAAATTTCCATAACAACATCTGTATAATCACGAAATCCAACATCGAAATATTCCGAAGACAATTTCGATTCAAATCCATTCCAATTCAATTACTGGAAATTCTGGTTACTTTTAAAACCCTTTTTGAATTCAATTTATTTATTTAAAAATAAATAGAATTATAATTCTAGTTCAAAACTAGTTCATTTCGATAAAAATCTATTTTTATCTTTTCAAATATGGAGTTTTTCATCCCAATTTTTCCCAAATCATTTCTTATGATTTTACACAAATTATTGATATTTTTAATAATTTTATCAAGGCCCGTACAATCGATTTCCATCAACGGCTATCGAACTGCACTTACAGCGACCTTTTTCAAATTTGATTTGGACATAATTCCAAATCCAACCGTTAGATTTCAAATTTCTAATATTCGTTAGAAATCTCTTTTCGATACGAACCCAACGGTTCCGGTTTTAGGAGAATCTGACGGTCGGATCTCCCGCAACGTCAATTCGAAGTCAATGGTCGAAATTCGCGAACTGCCGCAGCGCGGCGCGTTCTATTCAGGCCATTATATTATATATATAATATATACTTCGACGATTTCCTTTTAAAACGTATTGTATAAATCATTTTAAATTCGTTTTCAAAACGATTTCAACTTCTTTTCAAATTCAAATCAAAATTGAATTTTTTCTTATAAATTCGATTTAAATTCATTTCAAATTGATTTCAATTCAAATCGATTTTGAATTCAATTTCAGTTCGTTTTCAATTCAATTCAATTTCAATTCGAATTCATTTCTATTCGATTTCAATTCGAATTCATTTCTATTCAATTTCAATTCGAATTCAATCCTTTTCAAAATATCAGATTTTGAAATCACTTTCGATATTCATTATAAAATGAATAAAATCGATATAAATATCGTTCACGTCAGAATGGCGTCAATCTAATCAACATGGCTTCATATATTTCTATTTTCAAATATTCTATTTCAAATATTTCTATTTCAAATATTCTATTTCAAATATTTCTTTTTCAAATATTTCTATTCAAATATTTATTTTTCAAAACTGGAATGTGGCCCAATCAATTCCCATATAATGTTAATTATATGGATTTTCTACAACACATGTATACAATAACAACGATGAATAATCAACCATCATCCAAAGTGCATTCTACACTATATAAGCATCAAATATAAATATTTAACGTTTATAACAGTCTGTCAATCAATCGATCGACATACAACTAAACAATCGGGATTGGTGTACGTCAAATATCATCCCAATACCCGTGTGGGGTTTCAAACTATCAAACGCAGATTTTATTTGTGCAGTTGGGCGATGTGTAAAATTTATCGTCCCAATCAATATCAGTCAAATGTGTGTATATAAACAAATCGTCTGCTTTGTTTATTTTTATTTCATTTCATATACACGTTAAATTCTATTTTCAACTATAAAATATTTTCTCCTATAAAATATTTTATTTCATCTATATAAATATTTTATTTCATTTCACATCACATCACACAATCAACTACACATCAAAATCAAACAAACAAGCATACAAGCCGTCCAGGGTCTGTGGACAACGGGCGTCGGGTGCTACTAAACACCGTCTGCATCCTAGTATATATTTTAACTAGAAAATTAAATAAAAGGTGAGGAGTTCTCACCGATAGCTAAACCAAACGCCATGCCTCTTCATATGCAGAAAATCTTCGTCGTTTGACACTTTCGTTGCCCGAATTCACTACATATATAAAAATCACATTTTTACTTCGCTATTCAATATATAAAAATCGAATTTTTACTTTTCTATTCAATATATAAAAATCGAATTTTTATCTTCACTTCGCTATAAAAATTATATTTTTATATTGCTCTTCTCCTAATAAAGATTATATTTTTATAACTCTAGCTAAATAAAAATCTTATCTTTATTGTTTCTACAATATAAAAATCATATTTTACTTCGCTTTCAAGATGATAAAAATCTCATCTTTGCCATGATGTTTACATTATAAAGATCATATATTTTTAACATGAAGAAATTGTATATTTTTAACATGAAGAAATCATATATTTTTAACATGAACTGAAAACCATTTACTTCTATAATGATCACATTTTTATTTCAACGCTATTTTTATATAAAAATTATATTATATCTTCTACATGCACTAAAAATCTCTTCTTTCTACAGTTAAAAATCTCTTCTTTCTACAGTTAAAAATCTCTTCATTTATATCGTTAATAAAAATCCAACCTTTCCATCATTATAAATCAGATTTTTTTATAAGGTAAAAAAAAGAAATAAAACGAAATCAGAGGACTCACAAAAACCTAGGGTTTCGAATGTTGGAGCTCACTGGGGCTCGTCGGAATTGCTGGTGGAGTGGGGGCGCTTCGCAGGTGGGGCGCCGGAGCAGGAGGGTGGCGGAGCATGGTCAGGCGGCTGCGGAAGCTTCTGGCGGATCTCGCGATGGCGCGGTGACGGGTTCGTGGTGCTGGAGTTTGCGAGTGGGGCGGAGTGTCATCGGCGCGGGGCGATGAAGGATCCGAGAGGGGGGGAGGTCTGCGGTGGCTCCCGCCGCCGGCGATGGCGATTTGAGGGGGGGACGATTTGTTTTTTTCTTCGATCCAGAAAACTGAACGGGGGGGGGGGGAGGGGGGGGGTTGATTGGTTTTGAAGAGATAAAGGGGGGGCCAGAGGGTTTTATTTAAATATTTTATTTATTTTATAATCCATAAAGTAAATTTAAATTTCGATCCGAAAACGAGACCCACCGCCTGTCGTCCCTAGCTAATTACCCCCATTCTGAACACAATGGGATATGCCACGTAGGCTGATTCGACTGTTTCGATCAGTTTTCGTCAAAATCAACATATATAACTCTATATATTGAATTTGAACGCGCATTTCACTTTACCGGGGTCACGTACTAACTCGAAAAATCCCAGAAAAATATTTTCTAGCTTCGTATTGACGATATGGTCCTAACAAAACTAGTTTCGTCGAATTCCGAGACCGTTTGAAAAATGGCCATTTTCCAGTCGATTAAAATCAACTGAAACTGGTCAAACGCGTTTTCCTTTGCCACACTCACATATTGATTCGAAAAATTACGAAAATTGGAATCTAGCAATAACTAGACATCACAGATCCAACAAAAGTGGTTTCGTCGAAATCCAAGGTCGTTTGCAAAATTTCCATTTTTAAGGGCCAGAATTCCATAGCGACTATTCTGAATTTTCAACTGGACATATCTTTTGATTCCCGCTATGAAATTTCAATTTTTCAGATTCGTTGGAAAGATATTTTCAATTAGATTCAAATATTTTTGGTTTCACTAAAATCCGGTTTATTTTGAATCCTGTACATCCATTTGAAGTTTGAAATCGAATTATCGAACTACCGCGCCATTTTCAATTCCTTTTATAATTATAAATAATTATTTATATTCTAACGACGATCGATATAAATATATTCGTTCGAATTCTATTTAAAATAAATTTCTCGTCGATTTTATTTAAAATAATTTATTTTAAATAATCAAAATTCGCTAAAATTGCCAAAATAAAAAATTTAAATTGGCCCTGATTTCCGGGTTATTACAGAAATTTTGCCCCCTTGTCCTTATGAAACAATTCCTTGAGGGTAAAAACCCCATTGATATATCACAATTAGTTTTTCAAAAGTTGTATACAACACACTATTTTTAATAATAACTGGAATACAATTATTATTGTTAATAACATTACTGCATGCAATGCACGGATTGCACATTAGTGTATTAGCAAAGCAGAACAATTTGAAGTTCTTGCATTAATCTAAGAGTTTTCTCTCTTATCCTTGATTTTCAGACCTTGATTCTCTTTGAATATTTTATTTTCAACTTAGTTTATAACTTCACATTCATTTACTATTTCTCTCATATCACCTTGCATCTCGTACCATTTTACATTTTGATGTGAGCACCCTAAAGTTCATACTATCATGTACATATAATTTAGCGGCTAGCTCCTATTAATTTACATTTAAGTCCACATATTTAAATTAATTACATAACCCAAAATTTAAATTATTTAAATAAATTTAATTAACTAATATTTTTAGCAAATACTAAAAAATGACTTCTTTTTTACTTCAAATACCAACACTTAAAATTTATATAATCATCTACAAAGCCTCTCTTAATTGTGTTCTTATATATTACATTTAAGACCATATACTAATATAACCACGTAATGGTGAATATTGACCGTTAAAGCGTGTACCTACAAAAATTGTTAAAATTTATTCAATTAACAACTATAACCTAGTTAAGAGAAAATGGAAGTTATTCAAAAGTGTAAATCTAATTACATTATGAATTGTATCTGTAAATCAACTTAATACTAAGAATATGCTATAAGTGTATTGATACGAAACACTCACAAGCACATACATGCATTAACATTACATATTAAGAAAGATTAATATACTCTTTTCAGCTTTTTTGTTGCTCTAGATCATTATTGGGTTTGATAAATAAAATGACGAATTAAACATATATTAACACAAAATATATCATTATATAAGTGAATATTTAATTTCAATGGATAAATAAATGCAATAATAAATGTAATAGATAAACCCAAAATTATTGAACTAAATTGTACGACCCGAGGGATTTGATGCTCGATTATCGACAATAATACTTAATCCCGTATTACTTGCCAAACCCAAGTATCGAAAATACCAGATAATTAGTAGAAAGAAAATTGATGGATGAGAAAAGGAAAGAAAGAAATATTAGAATAGAAGAAAACATAGAAAGATCAAACTAACCAAACACAACGCAGATTCTCACATCGCAGCGGAAATAAATATATTATAGAAATAAATCGTTATAAAGAACTCGTATAAATACTTACATTCATCAGAGTATAACAGACAATCAATATACATTCGAATAGTTATAACAACATGTCCTCATATACAACATACAGTGGAAAAAATACTAAATACGCTTGAACTCTTCCAGCATGTCTTCTAAGGTTTGTAGTATCCTATCATGAACTTGTAAACTCGGTCTGATCCGAGCATTGCAAACGCCACGAATCAGTCTGGTGAACCAGCGTGAGAAAACTCAATAAATTAAGGTAATATCCAACTAATTTAAATAAAAAAATCCTTTTTGAAAGAAAAGGATAATTGTAAAACCAGTCTACACATAAACATAGACAGTTTTTACCTTACTATAACCCAAACCATTTTTATATGACAATCCGGTGATATTATATTAGTGACCATATCGAATAAATAACTATCTAGCAGAATGCTTGCATCTCACTCTCAACAGATTTAGTACATAATCAAACACTGCATGACACTTATTCGAGAATGGATTCCAACCATGACAAGGTATGGGACCACCTTCCGATAGTGTACCTCTAGAGAGCAATACACTAGGGTTCAAAAAGAACATCTTGCAAACCGGCCATACATAACCGGCCACTCATTCAACTTGAGTGTACTGAGTATGTTATCACCAACGGTTAGGCCCACATAACTGATTCCCGAAGAAAGAAATGACAGAAGAAACAAATGAATTTTCTTTAGATGGTGATAATACACCCTAATGGGAATGACCCACATAGCCATGCTGCCTGCTCGATTTATGTCGTTTCCCGGTTGATGAATCTTGAGTTCACGATTACCTTTCAGAGAATATCACATTAACTTTGAATGCCACATTGTCAGATCCATCAAACCACTAATTGACGTCCACAAATATACTCATGGTGTTAAGCTAAAAGAAGTTTCCTTCTCCATCACCAAACTTGGTATGTTTGTAAAAATCAGCGTATGTGATCATTTGGAAATACTCTGTCAGACATTCGTCCATGCAAGTCATCCAGGAACAGGATAAACCGAAGGCACCCTCCTGCCACATCCTATATAGGAATCACCCCAAGGATCAATAGCGAGGAGTCCTTGCAAATCCGTAGATTTCAACCACGACAAAATCATAGTCTATCTCTGGGACCGTCCTAGAGATTACAAGTAATTCTTCTGTTTTATAAAGATCTACAGGTCTTAAAATGCTCCACCTCGATCATCATCTAATATCTTCCACATTTACGTATTGTTTGTTTCAGAATGGTATTCATATATAAATTCGATCCCGGTCTTTCCGTACCAACAATTGATAATAGGACAGATTTTGATAGTTAGTTATTTAACTATCAAAATAAACAACCATTTAACTATGAAAATATAACGAATTCACTGGTTCGGTAATAGCATCACTTAGCCCCTTTAATTAATAGTTAGTTAGTTAAAACTTCTAAATCTTTCAATATTTGGAACCAATATTTACTTCTTTATTTAATATAAGAGTATTCTCAAAACTATTTTATTTAATACTTAGAAAAATGTCTCTTGCATATATCAAATATTTCATTTAAAAATATCATTTTAAAAACATTTTCTATAACCATTATTCATTGCCTAAAACTGGGAATAAAGTTCCTTTGTATAAGGATATATGTTTATTAACAAAATCAGTTCAACTTAACATTCGTAAACAATGTCATGGATTCCATTTTCTATACCATTAACCACTTTCCTAGAATATTCATTTATATTCAATTTTCTAGCATTATACACTTTCATTTGACAATCTCTTTTTTAAAAAAAAATCCAATTTACAACTCTTTCGATATAATTCTACTTAAATATGAATCTTCATTTATAACTTTACTTTTGAAAAACGTACTATTTTCATTACTTATAAAATAGTGTTATATACTTAACCGGATCATATAAGTATAGTCACACTTCATACTTTGGTCAAACAATGTTAAATTGTACATTGTTTACGTAAAAATCCAATAATTACATTTCAAAATCTTGCAAATATGTTGCAATATTTCTCTTATGGAAATAATAAATTACTATCAACATCTTCTTACCATTACAAACTAATATCATCCCTTGATAATAGTGAAGTCGTTTAGTTTGGGGTATTCTATTTACCTCTCTAACCTTGATCGACAACGTTCTTACCTTAAGATAGATAAAAGTTAGTAATTCAAAAATTGATTTAATTATAATATCTATAACGATCCGTATTCTACGTATCGGAGGATCGTAGAGTATTTATTTTATTTTCATATGAAGTCGTGTGGTAGTGTAACTTTGGGAAATGACTATTGGGGTCATTTACCACATTCACGATTTTTGCTATATTTTAAAATGACCGTTTTGCCCCTGATGAATCTTGTTTCGCCTATAACTTTTGACTGGTGAGGAGTTTGGACTTGAAACCACTTCCATTGGATTCAGATGATGGTTTCCCATTTCGTAAAGTGGTCACATTAATCAAACGGACTTACCGTTTAGGAGATATGGCTGAAATAAGATTTGAAAGATGGAAAACAACCTAATTGGGATTAATTAAGTGATTAGCAGCTAGGCCCATAACCCAATTCGGGATTAGGGTTATGGAACGGCTGAAAGGAGTTGGAGAATCATCTTCTTTCATTTTTCTAGCTGCCACAAACCTTTCTCAAACCCTAATCATGGCTTCCGTTTTCTAAATCTCTCTCTAATCACAAATTAATCAAATCTACGTTAAATCAAGAAGGATTAACACCAAATTCGAGGTATAGCTGTTGCGCCATATTAGAATCTGATCCAAATCAGTAAAAGTTTCAGATCTATCATTTATTATTGACTATGGTGAGTGATTAGCATGTTTATTCACTAGTTATGGCTAATTAAGGTTAATTAGCGAATTAATGACTCATAAAAATATGGAAAAATATGTATAAATTCTAAAATCATATTTTATGTCACATATACGAATTTGGTTTGATTTGGATTTGTTTTGTTAATCCCGGAATTTAGGGGATTAAGGGGAAAATCATGGATTTGGGTATGTTTAATTTAAATTAATATGTGAAATCGTTGTCTTGATGTTTTTGGTTGATTCTACATGTTCTTCACCGGATAGGAGGTGACAAATCGAACCGGATAGGAGGTGATGAACCGAACCGGGTGGGGTGACGAACCGAACCGGGTAGGGGGTGACGAACCGAACCGGGTAAGGGATGACGAACCGAACCGGACGAGGGGGAGGGGGAAGGGGGTGACGAACCGAACTGGATAGGAGGTGACGAACCGAACCGGGTAGGAGGTGACGAATCAGACAGGAGGCGACGAACCGAACCGAATAGGAGGTGACGAACCGAACCAGACAGTAAGTGATGAACCGAACCGAGTAGGAGGTGACAAACCAAACCGGAGAACCAAATCAAACACCAATTCGACCATAACCCGAGATGCGAAGGAAGTCCAAGTGGGAAGTTATCGCTCAGGATACAGATGGGAACCAACAAGTTAACTTCAAGGGTTGGGCTTTGCTACGGGACGTGTGTAAAGGAGTTATTAATATATATAGCTTTGGTTCACCGTTAAGAGAGGGGGCATGTAGACGAACCAGAGCTAGGGCGGTGTGGACTGGTTGGCCCATACCCTAGAGCCAAGGCGGTGTGGACTGGGTAGGGTTATTGACTATAGACCAGGGCGGTGTGGTCATAACAGCAGTTGTACGGAGTCCAGGGCGGTGTGGACCTATCATGACCCCAATGGATTTGGTGATCAAAGTGGTGGATATCGTATGCTTTACGCACTGGGTGAGAGATGTGGGGATGATTGCTATGTTTGATGTTTGCTATCACCATGACACACACACATTTCGATTTTACACTCAGTGTTTACCTTAGAGTATTGTACATCGTGTTGTGCTAACTCTTTGGTTGCAGGTCCAGGTCAGGTATGATTACTTATACCTGTTACAGAATTGATATTGCTCACACCGGACTTTCGTCTGACCCTGAGTTTTATGTCTCTTCTTATTACTTTGGGTGCTCCTAAACGAGCAAACTAGAGGCAGGTTAGGTGGTTATACACGAGTAGCTGTCCGGAGATGAGCAGGAGGCTTCCATGTACTTTATACATATTCTCCCTGTGTTGTTGCTGGTCACTGCTTCGGGCATTAGTAGTGTACATCTTTTATTTCCCTTTAGAGACAGTATTTTAAAGTTGTAATAATTGGGTATAAAGCATTATTTTGGATTCCGCTATGGTTTAGTTTTCAGCTTATGTACTGTCTCGCCTATTTTATATCAGGTTATGTTATTATTATATTTTATTCCATGCGCTATAAGATATACTACAAGTTATTTGATAATTCATCGTTTCAACCTTTTTAACGATCATCCCGTGCTAATTGGGCATTGGTACAACACATTTCGGGGAAATGTCTGATTGGTATGGGGGCGGCCGTCACACTTGGTATCAGAGCCAAGGTTGCGTAATTTAACCTAGGGAAAGATATCAGGGAGAGATAGTATACGTATATGAGAGCGCGTAATTGTAATATTTTGGTTTTCAAAAACTATATATATACTACTAACATATCTAAGGATGAAGTCACACTGCACTGGCACCACTAAGGAGATGATTAATCATTTTCTCTTTACAAATTGAACGATGAACCAAAATACGAGGAGTACGGTAAGGAACTCCGCATCGAGAGTTGAAGAGGGAGTGTGTTCAAGGGCCAATAATGGGAATGTCCCTGATATACGGTTGATGTTTAATTCCTTCGTGCGAGAGATGCTTAGGGATGCTCTGGGAGCAGTTCATAATGCTGCTAAAGGTGGTGGTGCAGTAGTGCAGGCGCCTAAAGCTGATTTCGCCAAGCTTAACAAGGATTATACTAGTCTTGGTGGGAAGTTGTTCCAAGGAACGGAATCGGCTACAGAGGTCTAGGATTGGCTTGATTGTTGTGAGCACATCTTCGAGCATTTGGGGATCGATGATGCAACGAAGAGAAAGCTAGCATCGCATCAGCTTTAAGGATGGCCAATGAATTGGTGGAATGCTATTAAAGCGGCTACTTCCGAAGATCAAGTTACTTGGGATCAGTTTAAGACTCGCTTCAGTGACATGTTTATTCCAATTGCTCAGAAATCAGAATTGTTCAGGAAGTTTTTGGAGCTTAAACGGAATGGTAGGGCAGTCCCAGAATATACTGTTGAATTCAATACCTTATCGAAATATGGATTATCTCTTATCGATACTGCCGAGAAGAAGAACGAGAAGTTCATAATTGGCTTAGATGAGTACTTGGGGGAAAGACTTATAAACCATATCGATGAAATTTTCGAATCTATTGTGGGGAAGGCATTAAGATCGGAGAGCCTTTACCCTAAGACAAAGACCGAGGTTGCTATTACATCTGCAGAGGAGCCAAAACCGCAGGTAAGCGGTGAAGGAAAGGAGAAGTTCTAGAATAAGAGAAAATAGAACCAAACCAAGGATGGTCAGAAAAAGAAGAATAAGAAAGATATCGAGTGCTTTGGCTATGGCAAGAAGGGCCACTATATCAGAGATTGTCAAGCGAAGCCAGGGGAGATGAAGTGCTTCATATGAGACCAAGAGGGACATTTCAAGAATGAATATCCGCAACCCCCTAAGGAAAAGCAGATCGTGAAAGCATATGCTATCAACGTTGTTCCTTCTTCGTCGAATGCCCTAACTGTGGCGGAGATGGGAAATGGTGTCGTTATTCAAGGTATGCTTTCTATTTATGATGTTTTTGTTCGAGTATTTTTTGATACCGGGCTTCTCATTCCTTCGTGTCTAGTGACCTGGTAGATAGTTTGAAATTGGAACCGAGATTGTCGATAGACTTTTAGTTGTGACGAACCCGATCGGTGGTTCGACTAGCCTTTGTATCATTTGTCGTAATTTGGTCTTAACGAGTCATGAATGTATGTTTGCTTGTGATTGCTTTGTTTTGGGCTTTACTGGGTTTGGCGTTGTTTTGGGAGTCGATTGGCTCCAAAGGTATGTGGTGGTAGACTGTGAGGGGTCTTCGTTGACCATTTGATGGGTGGAGGGTGGTATTGGGTTTCCTACCTAGTGATGGGGTGATGGCTAGTTTTCTAAATTCCCTCGACATCTCGCATGATGAGTTATCAGGTGTGCCTATTGCTGGCGAGTATCCAGACATCTTTGAGGGAGTGACCGGACTTCCACCACATCGAGAGATCGAGTTTCGGATTGATCTAGTGAAAGATGCCAGACCTATAGTGATGCCTCTTCGTCGTATGGTGCCAAGGGAGCAGCGAGAGATCGAAGTGCAAGTAGGCGATCTTTTGAAGAAGGGATTTATCCGAAGAAGTGTTTTCGAGTGGGGAGCACCAGTTATATTTGTTATTAAGGCCGATGGTTTCCTTCTCTTATGTGTGGACTACCGCGAGTTGAACAAGGTGACTAGGAAGAATAAGTATCCTCATCCGCGGATAGATGATTTGTTTGATCAACTAAATGGAGCAAGAGTATTTTCCCAATTAGATCCCGCGACAGGATTTCATCAGCTCTGAGTAGCAGCTGAGAGTATACCTAAAACGACATTTCGAATGTCATTTGGATTCTATGAATGGTTGGTCATGCCAATCAGGTTGACCAATGCACCCGCATATTTTGTGGATCTTGCAAATAATGTTTTCATGGATCAATTAAATATGTTTGTTCTTGTGCTCGTGGACGATATCTTGATTTACTCGAGGACAGCGGAAGAACACAAGGAACATTTGAGGACAGTGATGGAGGTGTTGAGGAAACACCAATCGAAAGCGAAATTTTCTAAGTGTCACTTCAGGAGGAGGGAAGTGATGTTCTTGGGCCATGTTGTTTCAGAGAATGGTATTGTTGTGGACCTTACGAAGGTGGCTACGGTGCAAGATTGGTCTACGCCCAAGAATGCAACAGATATGAGAAGTTTCTTGGGATTAGCTGGATATTATCAGAAGTTTATTCAAGACTTCTCCAAGATAGCGGCACCGTTAACTCAGTTGACTAAGAAGAATCAAGCTTTTGTTTGGGACGAAAGGTGTGAGAATGCATTTAAGAGTCTAAAGGAGAAGTTGACATGTGCACCAGTGTTAGTTATTCCTAAGGGGAACGAAGAGATGGCGGTATACACGGATGCCTGTGGTACCGAACTAGGTGCTGTACTGATGCAAGGTGGTATGGTTGTAGCTTAAGCTAGTCGGCAATTGAAACCACATGAGAAAAGATATCCTACCCATGATTTGGAATTGGTAGCGATCGTGTTTGCGTTAAAGAAGTGGAGACACTATCGCTTGGGAGAAAGACTCGAGTTGTTTACCGATCATAAGTCATTAAATTATCTTTTCTCTCAAAAGGATTTAAATCTTCATCAGCAGAGATGGTTAGAGTTCTTGGCTTCATATGATTTCAATATCGCATGCACACCCCGGGAAGGGCAATGCGCTCGCTGATGCATTGAGTAGGAGACATGCCAGTTTGGGGGCTATATTTCTTGAATGGAAGCAACTGGAGTATATCGCGGGATATGATATCAGACCTAAGTGTGAATTAGATCCAGAGATGTTAGCAAGTTTTACGATAAGGCTGACTTTGATTGAGCGGATAGGTTCCAGTCAGAGGGACGATCCTATCCTACTGGAAATCATCTCCAAAGTAAAGATGGGCATCGAAAGTGAGGAGATGAATATGTATGGACTTGATCGAGAAGGATGTCTTCGAAAGAATGGGAGACTAATTGTACCTACCTTTAATGGATTGAGAGATGAAATGCTTAGAGAGTGTCATTACTCGAAACTGACTATACATCCTGGTGGTAACAAAATGTATCGAGACATGAAGCAGACATACTACTAGGAAGGGATGAAGAGAGACGTTGGAAAGTTTATATCCAAGTGCATGAATTGCTAGTTAGTTAAAGCCGAGCAAAAGAAGCCTAGTGATTTGTTACAACCGTTGGAAATTCCCGAATGGAGATGGGAAAAAGTTTCAATGGGTTTCATTGATGCTTTACCAAGGACTAAATCGGGTCATGATAGCATTTGGGTGATTGTGGCTTGACTGACCAAAAGTGCAAGATTTATACCGGTCAAGTCGAATAGAACGACACCTAAGTTAGCAGAACTGTATATGAAGTGGGTAGTGAGATTTCATGAAGTACCTAAAGGTATTATGAGTGATCGAGATCCATTATTTCCTAGTGGGTTTTGGAAGAGCTTACAAGAGGCTTTAGGGTCAGAATTACATCTCAGTACAACATACCATCCTCAAACCGACGGTCAAACAGAGAGGGTGAATCGTGTATTAGAGGATCTCTTAAGAGCTTGTATATTGGATTTTGGGGGTCATGGGATGACCACTTGCATCTGGTTGAGTTCGCATATAATAATAGTTATCAGTCCAGTATTGGTATGGCTCCATTAGAAGCTTTGTATGGAAGACCGTGCAACTCACCATCGTGTTGGTTGGAAACCGGTGAGAAACTTATGCTTGGGCCAAATGTAATAAGAGAAACTTTAGATAAGATCAAGGTTATTCGACAGCAAATGAAGGATGCCTAAGATAGGCAGAAGAGTTATGCTTATAAAAGACGAAGAGATTTGAAATTCTTTATTGGCAACTTGGTATTCATCAAGATTTCTCCGTTGAAGTGTGTGATTCGTTTGGTAGGAGAGGTATGTTAGCACCAAAGTTTGTTGGTCCATTTCTAGTTCTCGAACGAGTTGGGAATTTAGCGTATAAAGTTGGATTACCTGACAAGATGGCGGGATTGCACAACGTATGTCATGTTTCTCAGTTAAGGAAGTTCGTATATGATTCTATTATGACTATTTCATCAGATTAGTTGGATGATATCGAAGTAAAATCAGAGGCAGTTGGAAACCGCAAACCGGTTCGTATTGTCGGACACGATACGAAACAACTTCGAAGGAAGACGGTGAAACTGGTTAAGGCCCGGTGGGGTGATAACAAGAATGACTATACTTGGGAATCTGAGGAGAATATAAGGAAGTTATATCCACAGCTCTTTACTAGATAAGATTTTAAATCGCGATATAGTTATTCCCTTGTTAGTAAACCGCATGTTAGGATATGCTTGTTGTGTTTATTATATATGTTCGATTGTTTGTAAATGGTTGATAGGCACGCGGGATATTATTGTATGTTTTGTTGGTTAAGGAATTTCAGAGGTGAAATTTCTTAAGGGGAGAGAGTGTAACATTCTGTGTATCGGAGGATTGTAGAGTATTTATTTTATTTTCAAACGAAGTCATATGGTCGTGTAACTTTGGGAAACGACAATTGGGGTCATTTCCCACATTCATGATTTTTGCCGGATTTTAAAATGATCGTTTTGCCCCTAGTGAATCTTGTTTCGCCTATAACATTTGACTAGTAAGGATTTTTGACCTGAAACCACTTCCATTGGATTTGGATGATGGTTTCCCATTCCGTAGAGTGATCACATTAATCAAACGGACTTACCGTTTGGGAGATATGGCTGAAATAAAATTTAAAAGATGGAAACAACCTAATTGGACTTAATTAAGTAATTAGTAGCTAGGCCCATAACCCAATTCGGGATTAGGGTTATGGGAGGGCTGAAAGGAGTTGGAGAATCATCTCCTTTCATTTTCTAGCTGCTACAAACCTTTCTCAAACCCTAATCATGGCTTTCACCTTCTAAATCTCTCTCTAATCACAAATTAATCAAATCTACATCAAATCAAGCTGGATTAACACCAAATTCGAGGTAGAGCTGCTGCACCATATTAGAATCTGAGCCAAATCAGTAAAAGTTTCGGATCTATCATTTATTATTGGCTAAGGTGAGTGATTAGCATGTTTATTCACTAATTATGGCTAATTAGGGGTTAATTGGCAAATTAATGACTCATAAAAATATGGAAAAATTATAAAACCACGGGCTAAATCGGTATGGGGTTCTCTTCGATCTCGCATTTCGTCTATTCAAACTGATATTTTTGATCTCAACATTCTTGAAGAAACTCTTCCCTCAACCTCGATGGAAAAAAACAGTTTGTTTGAACTAGAAAAAGAGATAGAAAGACTTATTAAGCAGTAGGAGATTTGTAACGATATGGATTTTGCCCAGACCTAATCGATCGCTAGATCGACCAAGACCGTTCAAAACCCCACATACGTTAACTTTGGGAATACAACACATTAGAACAGATAACAACAGACTTTTATAAACATTATAATAATGTTACATCAGAGTACATAATATCAGAGTACATTGGATAAATAATACAACGGAAGATTAAATTACAACAAAACTAATACAATGCAACAGAATAATTAAATTAACACAGCGGAAGACTACCAATACTCTGGACACAGCTTTAAGCTTCGATCCAGAATCCTGCTCAATATATCTGCAAAACAAGCTACTCGACTGCCCGTGTGGAAAAGAGGGCACCCGAGTTTGCAAAGTGAAACAAACTACGGGTATGAGAAATCCTTACTTAACTTAACTGGCAATAAGGCTAATCACAAGACCACGCCGCTAATGCGGAACGGGTTTACTCCATTGGAATGTCAGTGCATAAATAAAGTAAATCGTTAAAACAACGCAATGCTTTTTTGAAAAATGAAACCATTATAAGACTCAAGTCTCATCACACAATGCAACGCAAGCCGGAGGATAAAGTTTTACCTTATAATGGTCAAAAATGCTTGATACGATAAAACGGATTTGATATTATTATTAGTGTATATATGTTTTAAAAATATTACAATCATAATGTATCAATCATAGACGACATAGTACCCTATCCTACTATGTCGCCATACTTGTTCTACAATCAAAACTGCATGGTGTTGTATTGGAAGTTGGATTTCCATAAAGAGTCAAGGCTAGGAACGATCTCCTTACCGATTCGAGACACTCAAGCAATGTCTCAGGATTCCCCACAACGAACCCTTGGATCCTGCAGGGCCGGTCCACAAATAACGCTAGTGGATTGGCAATTCCTGAACACACGCTCCCCGATCCTATTGGATCTATAAATTGGCCATTGGCGATGAAATAAAAATCCAAGGCGCCTCATTCCATCAACCACATAAGTAAAAATGTCGGGCATTATAAAAACCCAAACACCACTTCTAGCTAGAAAGAAACGTGTGCACTCCCTGCGTTCCCTTGTCCCGTTTTTGACTCTACCGGCGTGTGAGGCTCGCGAGGTAACGTAATACACAAAGCTATGCCTAAATAGGCTATGCTTTGATCATCATCCTCAAGGCTCTGCTTTTCAACAAAAGCCTCGATCAATTGCATCTTGGCATGTCACATTGACAGTTCACACCATGCGATCGATAACTACGAATATATAACCTTCGAGCTCGTGCGTCTCAAAGAAGGGTGTTAAGCAAGAGAATAAATTCTCTGCCACCACAAATATATATTAATAGATATCGATTTAGTTACACAGAATGAAGTTCAATGTTAGACACACATCCATATACAAGTCCGCTCTGGGTCTGAACAAAATCGGAGTCACCTTATTCCTCGTCCCATATGTCCAATTCGGTAGTGAGGTGCTCGCGTATCCGGACAATCAACAAGTACATCCGGACAAACTACCACTTTTAACCCTTTACTAGGAGCGACCCAGTGCCGGGCATCAGTAGTCGTCCATTCGATGTGAAGATCACCGGTCTTCAATCACCGTCTTCAATATCTTCGACTTTTAATCGTCGTAGTTATTATTCAGAATAGGTTAAACCCGGTCTTTCCGAATAACTCGCGTATTTATATAATTAAAAATCAGGTGTTATAAAGACACAATTCAATTCCAATTTAATATATTAAATTGGAAAACTTGATTTTGGAAAATTTCTTTATAAATCTTTAATAAAAGATTTATAAATTCTACATCATATTTCACTATTAATTGGGTTGAAGAACAAATGTCGTTTAAAACACAGTTCACGGTAAACCCAATTCACATATCATTTATTACAATTAATAAATATAATTGGAACTCTAAAAACCTTAATTAAAAGATTTATTCTTACATACAGGGTTTTAAGAACGGTGTAATTTAAGACACCATCTACGACAACCCAAAATCTAATTCTTTTATTTAATTCCAATTAAATATCAATTAATTGGAAGACTTCATTAAATCCTACTTTAAAGGATTCTTTATATAAAATATTCTTTATATTACAATATTCTTTACTTTATAATAATCTTTATATTACAATGTTCTTTATATTACAATATCCTTTATTTTAAAATATTCTTTATTTAATAGAAATCCTGAATCGGAATGCGACTAAATCCTTTACCATATAACTTCGGTTATATGGATTTTATACATCACATGTATATGACAACGAATGATAGATAATCACCAAACCATCCATTCAACATCCAGAGTGAAGTTCACAACTGTGTGAGTATTAAAATAAAATAATAACGCTAATCGCAGCCTGTTAATCTATCGATTGACATACAAATAAATATTGGGACTAGTGTATATCAATTATCATCCCAATACCCGTGTGGGGTTTTCCGCCAATAACAGTTCATATGAATAAATATTTGGTTAATGAATTTAACCAATTCTAATACTGCTAACATGTTGATGATGATAAAAAAAACATGATATTTTATTCCTAATGTCAAATAAAAATGTATTTGACTCGTATAATTCCCTTATACATTTCTAATATCTAATAGAATGTAATTTATCTACATGTCATAATTGCTGATGACCAATGAAAAGATAATTTTCATTTTTCTTTATTTGTGTGCAAATTTCTATTTTTAGTTTTAACAAATAAAAGAGATAATTTTATTTGTTTATATTTCCAATGTATAACTTAACACATAAAATGTTTTATTTTAAATGGCATACAAACTTTAATGTACACATTGACACATTAAAATGCCACTTTTACTTACATACAAATTTTGAGGTGTGTTGTGTCAATGCAAATGTTTCTTAATTTCACTTACCAATTCTAATGTATGTTTTGCAAATAAAGATGATTCTTATATTTGCAATATAAATTCTGTCTCAACAAAATGTATAAAAAGTTCCATTTTGCTGACAATTCTATTTTATCAAAATGGATATTTCTATGGTAACACAAACCTATTTCACAAAAATGCTATTTGTGTTTACTCTTTCATTTAACAAAAATGTAATTTTTGTTTTGATTCAAATCTAATTAACAAAAATGTAATTTTTGTTTTCAACCATCATATTTAAGAAAATGTAATTTGTGGTTTCAACTAGTTTATTTTGACAAAAATAAATATATTGGTTCAACTGATCTATTTGGCCAAAAATGTTCATTTTGACAAAAATGTGTACTTTGATTCAACTAACCTATCTTGACAAAAGTGTATATTTTGACAAAATGTATGGTTTGATTCCACTGATCTATTTTGACAACAATGGATATTTTGATAAAATGTATATTTAGGTTTAACTACTCTATTTCAACAAAACAACAAAGATAATGACTTTGTTTTGTTGACAAATCTAATTCAACAAAACAAATAAAAGTGATGTGTTTGTTTTGTCGACAATTCCAATTTGACAAAAATAAATGTTTTTGTTCATTTAAACTATAACGACAAAAAATGAATGCTTTTGTTTAACTATTCTGTATCGACAAAATGAATGTTTTTGTTTGACTATTCTATATTGACAAAAATAAATAATTTTGCTTTAACTGTTCTATATTTACAAAAATACTAATGTTCGTTTAACAATTCTAATGCAACAAATTGAAAATGTTTATTTTGACAAATCTAATGCGACAAAAATGACAATGTTTGTTTTGCTAAATCTAATACAACAAAAATGATAATGTTTGTTTTGCTAAATCATTAAGCAAAGGTGATAACTTTTGTTATTTTAATCTTTTTATTCTAAACTTCATATTCTAATCTTTTTGACACAAATAACATGTGTTGACACAAATGATAACTCTTATTTCAATTTACATGTTTTGACAAAAATCTAAATTTTATTTCAATAATCATGTTTTGATAAAGATGTTATTCTTATTTCAACTAACATGTTTAACAAGAATGACTATTTTTATTTCATATAAGATGACAACAAAATGATACTTTTAAATCTTCTATTCTTATTGCATATGAAATGACAATAAAAATGAAATTTTAAAATCTATTCTTTTCATTACAAGTAAAGTGGCAATAAAAATGTCACTTTTAAATCTATTCTTTTTATTGTAACTAAATTGACAAAATAAAATGTTGCTTTAAATCCATTCTTTTTATTGCACATAGAATGGCAGTGAAAATGTTACTTTTTAATCTACACTTTTTATTGTATATAAAATGATAATAGAAATGTTACTTTTTATTCTCAACTCTATTTCATTGTAACTAATTGAAAATAAATTTTGATCTTTTATAACTATTCTTTTTAATGAAAACAATATTACATAAAAATGTATGTCTTTTAATCCTATTCTTTTTATTGAAACAATTTATCAATAAAAATGGAATCTTTAATGTTTAATTTTATTTATTGAAGCAAATGATCAATAAAAATGTAATCTTTAATGTTAAATCTTCTTATTATAATCTATGACGATAATAAAAACATTTTATTTAATTTAACAAAGTTACAACAAAGATGAATTCTTTTTATCATAATCTTTTTATTTCTCTAGTTTAAAAGTAAAAAATGATGCTTTTAATCCTATTCTTTTATTTACATCTAAAATGTAATAAAAGTGTAACTTCTTAAACTAAGCTTTTATTTGCATCTAAAATACAAATAAAAATGTAATATTTTAATTCCCGATTTATTTGCATCAAAGAATGCAAATAAAAATACAACTTTTATTTCGTGTTTTATTTGCATCAAAGAATGTAAATAAAAATTTGACTTTTAATTTCATGTTCTATTTGCATCAAAGAATGCAAATAAAAATTTGACTTTTAATTTCAATTCTTTTAAATGTAAACAAATGATAGTAAAAATCAGATCTTGATGTTCATGTATTGAATAAAAATGATATTTTTATAATATAAACAAACCAGTACTAGTGGATCTTAAATAAAAATGTATTCTTTATTATATAAAAAATAAAAACAAAAATAAATCAGTATTCGTGGAGCTAAATAAAAGTTGTAATTTTTATTTTAAAACCCATCTGTATTCATGGATCTAAAATAGAAGACATAGATCCGAAATAAAGAGGATAGATCTAAATAAAAGAGGAACGATTCCATGTTCATGGATCAAAATAGAAGGAGAACTCTATTATGCACTAAATCAATATAGATCTAAAATAAAATATGATTTTTATTTCAGATCTTGATCTAACCAAACACATACATCACAGTCACCATAATCGACAAGCAACAAATACAATATCATACATCGCAGATCTGAGATAAATTAACATACATACATGGCAATCAAATAACGAGAAAATAATTAATATTTTAATTATTTTTAAATATAGAAATCTCACCATGAATTAGTTCTAAATTCTCTTCTGTTTTGATATAAATTTGCCTGAAATTTAAATCTGCTCCTTGTTAGTTATGGTCCGTTTCATGTTGTAGTGTTCTTCAATACGATCGCAACGCATTTCGTTTCATTGAATTCTGATTTCAAATGAGAAAGTTATGGTATTATTTACCTTTGATAACAAAATCTAAAATTAATTAAAATAATTAATTAACTAATTACATACTTAAGGGATTAACCCTTCTTCATCTATCGTTCTTCTGGACCGTAAAAGAACCCATCGTGCTCCACTTCATCAAACTCCTACGCGTGACACACGGGGAAGGCAGACGATGATCGGAGCACGCCACACCAACCCCCTACGCGAGACCATCCTCCGCCCAGACCGCCGTCGAGCTCGGTGGACCCACAACCACCAAAAACCGCCAACGACGCCCCTTCACAGCCGAAAATCAAGCCCTATGCTCCTCTGTTTCCGATCATACCCTTACCAATTTGAAGCTCTCACTTTGTTCTTCCATTAATCCTAAGAAAGTCTCTGTTAATTGGTTGTGGATTTGAAGGGATTAGCAATTGAAAATTGGACAATTTGGTGCGTCCATTCATGATGGCGGTGGCTTATACTGTAGGGTTAGGGTTTGAAGTGAATTATTTATAATAAAATAATGTTTAATTATTTAATTACTAGTATTAAGCCCGTTCTTTCTTTTCAGATCCGATTTCAGCCCAACGAAAATTGTTCTTAGGCAAATACCCCCGTTCCGGACGCGATGGGCTAGGTCCCGTCAGCCCGTTTGATCGTCTTGACCCACTTTTCTTTAATTTAAAATATAAATCATTTATTTATTTAATTTGATCGTTCATTTAAATTCACCGGGACCACATACGAACTCTAAAAATTCCAGAAAAATTATTTCTAGTTATGTTTTGACGATACGGTCCTAACAAAACTAATTTCATCGAATTCCGAGACCGTTTGAAAAATGGTCATTTTCTGGTCGATCCGATTTGACTGAAATTGACAAAACACATTTTCTTTTGCCCCGCTCACACATTAATTCTAAAAATTATGAAAATTGAAACTTAGCAATAATTTGACATTCTAGTTCCAACAAAAGTGGTTTCGTCGAAAACGGAGGTCGTTTGAAAAATGGCTATTTTTAATATTAAAAAAAAATATATATATAAATTCTACAGCGACTATTCTGAAATTTAAACTGGGCATAACTTTTGATTACCGCTATGAAATTTCAAATTTTCAGATTCATTGGAAAGATAATTTTAAATAGATTCTAATATTTTTGGTTTCACCAAAATCCGATTTATTTTGCATCCCGTACAGTCAGTCAAAGGTCAAATTCAAATTTTCAAACTACCGTGCTATTTCTAACTCCTTTTATAATTAAAATAAAATTTTCATTCTAACTTCGATTTAAATAAATTTTTCATCGTTATTATTTAAAATAAATTATTTTAACTATTAAAATTTCTAAAATAAATTTTTTAAATCTGTTTGAAATTTGCGGGTTGTTACAATCTCCCCCACTTAAAATCTTTTCGTCCTCGAAAAGGAACGAAGCTAAAAGTCGTTAAATTAACCAATTAGATTTTTATTCTTTTATTAGTTTTAATAATTTCATTAGTTGATTAACTTTTTAGATATATATAACTTTCATATATCCAAAAATTATATTTTCTAAGATCGGATTATGTATATAATCACAATTACGTTAATAATAATCTTATCACTCTGAACTCATTCTAGGGCATTTCTAACCCCATCTCTAATGAGTTTTCTCATTCTAGGATACTACTGATCATATCTCTAATGAGAATTCTTATTGGATATTACTAATCCAATCTCTGATGAGTCTTTTGTTCAGTTCTAACGAGTTGTGCCCCAAAGATTTGAGCTAACTAGAGCTCTGATACCAATTGTAATGATACGGATTTTACCCATACCTAATCGATCGCTAGATCGACCAAGACCGTTCAAAACCCCGCATACGTTAACTTTGGGAATACAACACATTAGAACAAATAACAACAGACTTTTATAAACATTATAATAATGTTACATCAGAGTACAGAATATCAGAGTACATTGGATAAATAAAACAGCGGAAGATTAAATTACAACAAAACTAATACAATGCAGCGGAATAATTAAATTAACACAGCGAAAGACTACCAATGCTCTGGACACAGATTTAAGCTTTGATCCAGAGTCCTGCTCAATATATATGCAAAACAAGCTACTCGACTGCCCATGTGGAAAAGAGGGCACCCGAGTTTGCAAAGTGAAACAAACTACGGGTATGAGAAATCCTTACTTAACTTAACTAGTAATAAGGCTAATCACAAGACCACGCTGCTAATGCGGAACAGGTTTACTCCATTGGATTGCCAATGCATAAATAAAGTAAATCGTTAAAACAACGCAATGCTTTTTAGAAAAATGAAACCATTATACGACTCAGGTCCCATCATACAATGCAACGCAAGCCGGAGGATAGAGTTTTACCTTATAATGGTCAAAAATGCTTGATACGATAAAACAGATTTGATATTATTATTAGCGTGTGTATGTTTTAAAAACATTTCAATCATAATGTATCAATCATAGACGGCATAGTACCCGATCCTACTATGTCACCATACTAGTTCTTCAATCAAAACCGCATGGTCTCGTATTGGAAGTTGGATTTCCATCAAGAGTCAAGTCTAGGAATGATCTCCTTACCGATTCGAGACACTCTAGCAATGTCTCAGGATTCCCCGCAGTGAACCCTTGGATCCTGCAGGGCCTGTCCACAAATAACGCTAGTGGATTGGCAATTCCTGAACACACGCTCCCCGATCCTATTAGATCTATAAATTGGCCATTGGCGACCAAATAAAAATCCGAGGCACCTCATTCCATCAACCACATAAGTAAAAATGTCGGGCCTTGTTAAAACCCAAACACCACTTCAAGCTAGAAAGAAACGTGTACACTCCCTACGTTCCCTTGTCCCGTTTTTGACTCTACCAGGGTGTGAGGCTCGCGAGGTAATGTAACACACAATGCTATACCTAAATATGCTATGCTTTGATCATCATCCTCAAGGATCTGCTTTTCAACAAAAGTCTCGATCAATTGCATCTTGGCATGTCACATTGACAGTTCACACCATGCAATCGATAACTACCAATATATAACCTTCGAGCTTGTGAGTCTCAAAGAAGGGTGTTAAGCAAGAGAATAAATTCTCTGCCACCACATATATATATTAATAGATATCGATTTAATTACATAGAATGAAATTCATTGTCGGACACACATCCATTTACAAGTCCATTCTGGGTCTGAACGAAACCAGAGTCACCTTATTCCTCGTCCCGAATGTCCAATTCGGAAGTGAGGTGCTCGCGTATCCGGACAATCAACTAGTACGTCCGGACAAACTACCACTTTTAACTCTTTACTAGGATCGACCTAGTGCCAGGCATCAGTAGTCGTCCATTCGATGTGAAGATCGCTGGTCTTCAATCACCGCCTTCAATATCTTCGACTTTTAATCGTCTTAGTAATTATTTAGAATGGGTTAAACCCGGTCTTTCCAAATAACTCGCGTATTTATATAATTAAAAATCAGGTGTTATAAAGACACAATTCAATTCCAATTTAATATATTAAATTGGAAATCTTGATTTTGGAAATTTCCTTTTTAAATTTTTAATAAAAGATTTATAAATTTTAAATCATATTTCACTGTTAATTGGGTTAAAGAACAAATGTCGTTTAAAACACAGTTCACGGTAAACCCAATTCATATATCATTTATTACAATTAATAAATATAATTGGAACTCTAAAAATCTTAATTAAAAGATTTATTCTTACATACATGATTTTAAGAACGGTGTTATTTAAGACACCATCTACGACAACCCAAAATCTAATTCTTTTATTTAATTCCAATTAAATATCAATTAATTGGAAGACTTCATTAAATCTTACTTTAAAGGATTCTTTATATTACAATATTCTTTACTTTAAAATAATCTTTATGTTACAATGTTCTTTATATTATAATATCCTTTATTTTAAAATATTATTTATTTAAAAGAAATCCTGAATCCGAATGCGACTCAATCCTTTACCATATAACTTCGGTTATATGGATTTCATACATCGCATGTATATGACAACGAATGATGGATAATCACCAAACCATCCATTCAACATCCAGAGTGAAGTTCACAACTGTATGAGCATTAAAATGAAATAATAACGCTCATCGCAGCTTGTCAATCTATCAATTGACATACAAATAAATATTGGGACTAGTGTATATCAATTATCATCCCAATACCCGTGTGGGGTTTTCAGCCAACAACAGTTCATATAAATAAATATTTGGTTAATGAATTTAACCAACTCTAATACTGCTAACATGTCGATGATGATGAACAAAACAGGATATTTTATTCCTAATGCCAAATAAAAATGTATTTGACTCGTATAATTCCCTTATACATTTTTAATATCTAATATAATGTAATTTATCTACATGTCATAATTGCTGATGACCAATGAAAAGATAATTTTCATTTTTCTTTATTTGTATGCAAATTTCTATTTTTAATTTTAACAAATAAAAGAGATAATTTTATTTGTTTATATTTCCAATGTATAACTTAACACATAAAATGTTTTATTTTAAATGGCATACAAACTTTAATGTATACATTGACACATAAAAATGTCACTTTTACTTACATATAAATTCTGAGGTGTATTGTGTCAATGTAAATGTTTCTTTATTTCACTTACCAATTATAATGTATGTTTTGCAAATAAAGATGATTCTTATATTTGCAATATAAATTCTATTTCAACAAAATGTATAAAAAGTTCCATTTTGCTGACAATTCTATTTTATCAAAATGGACATTTCTATGGTAACACAAACCTATTTCACAAAAATTCTATTTGTGTTTACTCTTTCATTTGACAAAAATGTAATTTTTGTATTAATTCAAATCTAATTAACAAAAATATAATTTTTGTTTTCAACCATCATATTTAACAAAATGTAATTTTTGGTTTCAACTAGTCTATTTTGACAAAAATGAATATATTGGTTCAACTGATCTATTTGGCCAAAAATGTTCATTTTGACAAAAATGTGTAATTTGATTCAACTAACCTATCTTGACAAAAGTGTATATTTTGAGAAAATGTATGATTTGATTCCACTGATCTATTTTGACAACAATGAATATTTTGATAAAATGTATATTTAGGTTTAACTACTCTATTTCAACAAAACAACAAAGATAATGACTTTGTTTTGTTGACAAATCTAATTCCAACAAATAAAAGTGATATGTTTGTTTTGTCGATAATTCCAATTTGACAAAAATAAATGTTTTTGTTCATTTAAACTATAACGACCAAAAATGAATGCTTTTGTTTAACTATTCTATATCGACAAAATGAATGTTTTTGTTTGACTATTCTATATTGACAAAAATAAATAATTTTTCTTTAACTATTCTATATTGACAAAAATGCTAATGTTCGTTTAACAATTCTAATGCAACAAATTGAAAATGTTTGTTTTGACAAATCTAATGTGACAAAAATGAAAATGTTTGTTTTGCTAAATCTAATACAACAAAAATGATAATGTTTGTTTTGCTAAATCATTAAGCAAAGGTGATTACTTTTGTTATTTTAATCTTTTTATTCTAAACTTCTTATTCTAATCTTTTTGACACAAATTACATGTTTTGACACAGATGTTAACTCTTATTTCAATTTACATGTTTTGATAAAAATCTATGTTTTATTTCAATAATCATGTTTTGATAAAGATGTTATTCTTATTTCAACTAACATGTTTAACAAGAATGACTATTTTTATTTTATATAAGATGACAACAAAATGATACTTTTAAATCTTCTACTCTTATTGCATATAAAATGACAATAAAAATGAAAATTTAAAATCTATTCTTTTAATTACAAGTAAAGTGGCAATAAAAATGTCACTTTTAAATCAATCTTTTTTATTGTAACCAAATTAACAAATTAAAATATTGCTTTAAATCCATTCTTTTTATTGTATATAGAATGGCAGTGAAAATGTTACTTTTTAATCTACACTTTTTATTGTATATAAAATGACAATAAAAAATTTACTTTTTATTCTCAACTCTATTTCATTGTAACTAATTGAAAATAAATTTTGATCTTTTATAACTATTCTTTTTAATGAAAACAATATTACATAAAAATGTTTGTCTTTTAATCCTATTCTTTTTATTGAAACAATTTATCAATACAAATGGAATCTTTAATGTTTAATTTTACTTATTGAAGCAAATGATCAATAAAAATGTAATCTTGAATGTTAAATCTTTTTATTATAATCTATGATGATAATAAAAACATTTTATTTAATTTAACAAAGTTACAACAAATTTGATTTTTTTTATCATAATCTTTTTATTTCTCTAGTTTAAAAGTAAAAATGATACTTTTAATCCTATTTTTTTATTTACATCTAAAATGTAATAAAAGTGTAACTTCTTAAACTAAGCTTTTATTTGCATCTAAAATACAAATAAAAATGTAACATTTTAATTCATGATTTATTTGCATCAAAGAATGCAAATAAAAATACAACTTTTAATTTCATGTATTATTTGCATCAAAGAATGTAAATTAAAATTTGACTTTTAATTTCATGTTCTATTTGCATCAAAGAATGCAAACAAAAATTTGACTTTTAATTTCAATTCTTTTTAATGTAAACAAATGACAGTAAAAATCAGATCTTGACGTTCATGTACTGAATAAAAATGATATTTTTATAATATAAACAAATCAGTACTAGTGGATCTTAAATAAAAATGAATTCTTTATTATATAAAAAATAAAAATAAAAATAAATCAGTATTCGTGGAGCTAAATAAAAGTTGTAATTTTTATTTTATAACCCATCTGTATTCATGGATCTAAAATAGGAGACATAGATCCGAAATAAAGAGGATTGATCTAAATTAAAGAGGAACGATTCCATGTTCATGGATCAAAATAGAAGGAGAACTCTATTATGCACTAAATCAATACAGATCTAAAATAAAATATGATTTTATTTCAGATCTAGATCTAACCAAACACATACATCACAATCACCATAATTGACAAGCAACAAATATAATATCATACATCGCAGATCTGAGATAAATTAACATACATAAATGGCAATCAAATAACGAGAAAATAATTAATATTTTAATTATTTTTAAATATAGAAATCTCACCATGAATTAATTCTGAATTCTCTTCTTTTTTGATTTAAATTTGTCTGAAATTTAAATCTGCTCCTTGTCAGTTCCGGTTAGTTTCATGTTGTAGTGTTCTTCAATACGATCGCAACGCATTTCATTTCATTGAATTCTGATTTCAAACGAGAAAGTTATGGTAATATTTATCTTTGATAACAAAATTTAAAATTAATTAAAATAATTAACTAATAACATACTTAACGGATTAACGCTTCTTCATCTATCGTTCTTCTGGACCGTAAGAGAACCCATCGTGCTCCACTTCATCAAACTCTTGCGCGCGACACACGGGGAGGGCAGACGATGATCGGAGCACGCCACACAAACCCCCTATGCGAGACCATCCTCCGCCCAGACCGCCGTCGAGCTCGGTGGACCCGCTGCCACCAAAAACCGCAGCGAACGACGCCCATTCACAGCCGAAAATCGAATCCTATGCTCCTCTGTTTCCGATCATACCCTTAGCAATTCGAAGCTCTCACTTTGTTCTTCCATTAATCCTAAGAAAGTCTCTGTTAATTGTTTGTGGATATGAAGGGATTAACAATTGAAAATTGGACAATTTGGTGCGTCCATTCTTGATGGCGGCGGCTTATACAGAAGGGTTAGGGTTTGAAGTGAATTATTTATAATAAAATAATGTTTAATTATTTAATTACTAGTATTAAGCCCGTTCTTTCTTTTCAGATTCAATTTCAGCCCAACGAAAATTGTTCTTATGCAAATACCCCCGTTCCGAACGCTATGGGCTAAGTCCCATCAGCCCGTTTGATCGTCTTGACCCACTTTTCTTTAATTTAAAATATAAATCATTTATTAATTTAATTCGATCGTACATTTAAATTCACCAGGGCCACATACAGACTCTAAAAATTCCAGAAAAATTATTTCTAGTTATGTTTTGACGATACGGTCCTAACAAAACTAATTTCGTCGAATTCCGAGACCGTTTGAAAAATGGCCATTTTCTGGTCGATCTGATTTGACTGAAATTGACAAAACACATTTTCTTTTGCCCCGCTCACACATTAATTCTAAAAATTATGAAAATTGAAACTTAGCAATAATTTGAAATTCCGTTTCCAACAAAAGTGGTTTCATCGAAAACGGAGGTCGTTTGAAAAATGACTATTTTTAATATTAAAAACACACACACACACACATATATATATATATATATATATATATATAAATTCTACAACGACTATTCTGAAATTTAAACTGAGCATAACTTTTGATTCCCGCTATGAAATTTCAAATTTTCAGATTCGTTGGAGAGATGTTTTTAAATAGATTCTAATATTTTTGGTTTCACCAAAATCCGATTTATTTTGCATCCTGTACAGTCAGTCAAAGTTCAAATTCAAATTTTCAAACTACCGCGCTATTTCTAACTCCTTTTATAATTAAAATAAAATTTTTGTTCTAACTTCGATTTAAATTAATTTTTCGTCGTTATCATTTAAAATAAATTATTTTAACTATTAAAATTTCTAAAATAAAATTTTTAAATTGGTTCGAAATTTGCGGGTTGTTACAAGATTGGTTGGAAACAAAGATCGAAAGCAAAATGGTTAGAGGAAGGTGACATAAAAACTTCATATTTTCATCGTTTGGCCAATGGTCGTCGAAGGTCAACTCACATATCTGAAATCGTTCATAATGACCAGTTATATACCGATCATGATGACATCCTTCGTCTTTTCTCTGATTATTATCGATATATCCTTGGTAAATCTTCTTTTCAAATGCCGGATATTGAATGGAATCCTCTTTACCTTGATTCCCAGCCAATCCATATTGATCATCCATTTACTGAACAGGAGGTTTGGGCTGCGTTTAATGATATGTCAGATGATAAGGCTCCTGGGCCGGATGGTTTTGGCCCAATTTTTTCCAAACATTTCTGGGCTTTAGTCAAAATGATATTTTACAAATGTGTGATGAGTTTCAACATGATCCATTCACCATTGCTGGAATTAACTATGCCAATATTACCCTTTTACCTAAAAAAGTTGGTGCAAACAATCTATCTTCCTTCAGACCTATCATTCTTATTAATACTACTTTCAAAATCATCACTAAGGTTTTAGCTAATTGTCTTTAATCGGTTATATCAAATTTGGTTAGCCCAGAGAAATCGACTTTCATTTTGGGTCGTAACATCATGGATTGTGTTGCTGCCACTCAAGAAGTTATCTCTTTCTATCATCGCACTTCTACTCCTGGTTTTCTTCTTATACTTGATTAAGCATTTGATTCGGTTAATTAGTCCTTTGTATTGAATTTGATGAAACATCGGGGATTTTCTGATAAATGGTGCAAGTGGATTGAAAATATTCTCTTCACCAGTTTTTCATCAGTGTTAATGAATGGTAAATCTGGTAGTTTATTCAAATCAAAACGAGGTCTTAGAAAAGGAGATCCCTTATCCCCCTTATTTTTGTGTTGGTAGGTGATGTGTTTAATCAAATGGTTAAGAAAGCTACTCGTGAAGGATTTTTAGCAGGCATTTCACTACCAAATTCAAATCTGTCCATTTCTAATTTACAATTTGATGATGACACCATAAATTTTTCATTGATTGAACCCAATCATGCTCACTGTCTCAAAGTCCTTTTGTATGTTTTTGAACTTGTCTCTGGACTACGGATTAATTTTGGCAAAAGTTTTATTATAATGCTTAGTAAATCTGATCGTTTTAGTTATTATGTCTCTTCGATTCTTAATTGTCAAGTGTCTGAATTCCATATAACCTACCTTGGTGTTCCTCTTAGACCCACAAAGCTTTGCAAATCTGATTGGTATCCTCTTATTAACAAGATTGAGTCTAGACTAGCTTCATGGAAAGCTAACTCTCTTTCATCAATGGGTCGTTTGGTGTTGGTAAAATCTGTTCTTTCTGCTCTTCCCACTTATTAGATGTCATTTCACAAACTACCAGTTTGGGTGATCAATAAAATTGATTCAATTAGAAGCTCTTTTTTATGGAATGGTAAAAATGCAGGAAATTGGTAAACTAGCAAACTGTTTGTCTTCATCAAAATCACGGGGGACTTGGAGTTATTAACATTTCTTTATTTAACCTTTCATCGTTATCAAAATGGATATGGAGATTAGGAAATTTCACTTGGAAAGAATGGATTTTAACTCGTTATTATGGGTCTAATCCATTTTTTGTCCTTTATTTTAATCCTGAATTCAAAGTGTCCCCTTTTTGGTCTGGTGTCATTTCATCTCTTCCTCGTACTCGAAATCTTTTCCATGTTTCCTTAGGTAAAGGTGCTAATTGTCTGTTTTGGCATGATATTTGGCATGGGCAGCTCCTCTGTGTTCTCAGCTCTCTATTCTCATATTAATCACCCTCATCGTATAGTGGCTAGCACTCTCAATTGCTGGTATAAATGGTCTTTGTCCACAAGGTTCATTTGATATTTCCGTCCTCATGAATTTGTTTTCTATCAATGATGTGCTTTCTGTCACCCATGTTGTTGATTTACCTGACCATTTTATATGTGCAATATCTCCTTCCAAAGGTTTTTCTATTGCTTCATGTTATCGGTTTTTAAACCATTCAACAGGTGTTTTGCTTTTGCTAGACTTTGGAAATGTAAAACTTCTCCAAGAATGTTGTTTCTTCAGTGGTGCTTGATCCATAACAAAATTAATACTCGTAGTAAATTGTTTCGTTGCAACATTGTTCCCAACCCCAGCTGTGTCTTTTGTAATGATCATGATGAAACTGTCTAGCATTTGTTTTTTGAATGTGATTTCACTTATCCAATTTAGGTATCAGTAAGTATTCATCTGTTGGGATTCACACCTATTATGTAACGAGCCAGATTTTTGGCCGATTTATTTTAAATATTTAGTATGGTTTTAAATATTGAATTGATAATATAAAAGAATTTTTATATTGAGTATCGATCAATAATCGATATATGATTTAATTTTTGATATATATATAATTATTGTAATACAGTCATCTGGAATAATTTAATCGAAACGGTTCAGATGATCAATATATATATATACTATTTGAATATGAACGATGATAATAGTAATTTATTTTTAAGGAATTTATTAGTTTGAATTTAAATCATATTATATCAATTTAATATGTTATTTTTAAATATGTTCGAATTAAATTATATAGTCTATTCTGTTGAGTTCAGAATAGTGTAATTACATTGGAACGACGGTCGGTACGCTAAAATAGCGGTTCACGATTTTTAATTATGAACCCCGAGATATTTGTAATGGATAAGATCAAAATCAAACCAAAATCAAATCGATATCTATTTAAAAAGAAATAAAAATCCCTTTGTGTCTAATCACATTAAATAGGAAAATCTTTTTAAAATAAATACAAAGATTCCCTTCTTCTCTATATAAACGCGTTGGCCTTCCTCTTTCTCTCGTTGTTTCATTCCTATCAGCATTCTAAAGTGCTAAAAATCAAAAGAAGGGACGTGCTCCACTTTTGTATTGAGCCGTTCAAACCGCGATTTGAATCCCCAAATCAAAGCTTCAAAATCGAAGCTGTTGTTTCCTCTTTCTAAATCAAAAACCGATTCCTTCTCACCCCTTTCTCATTTCGTTCACAATAGTTTCGAAGCCCCTCTATTGAAATTAAATCGAAATTCAATACAATTCCTCGACGTCAGTATGAAGGTCGAGCTCGAAGGGTGATAGAACTGGGACATCGCGAGATAGGGTTCCTTGGGATTCTCGATGTCACGGAGTTGTCATCAAATAGCAGTAGCGGTTTGCGCTGTAAGTTGCGATGTGGGTTTGAGCTCGATCTCGAGCTAGCGTCGCTTGTCAAAGGGGTCCGATAGGCAGTAGTTGGTGACAGGGGATGGCGACAGTAAATGGATTGGTGTGCGAGATTTAGAGGTGGTAGGTAGCGATGGTTTCAGGGTTCGACAGCGGGATTAGGGATCGATTTAGGGTTGGCTTGGCTCGAGACTGGCGAAGTCGGAGGAAGTTTGAGTACGGTTGGAGGTTGCGGTGTCTGTTATTGGCCAGGGTGAAGGAGTTAACAATGAATGGAGATTGTCGGCGAGTTGTTTGGGGAAATGCCGGAGTGAGGTTGAGTCAGCTTTGGTCTGTTTTAGTGGCAAGGGAAATATGTGTTGAGTTTCTCCATGGATTGATCAAAGATTTGAAAAGCAGCAAGGTAAACGTTATTTTTGGAATTCAATTACATGAGAGAATTTATTTATATTTGTTAATTTAAAATTTATATAACTTAATCGATAAATTTAATTTAAATACTCATAGGTGCAAATAAATTCAGTCGAGATGTCTCGAGTAGATTTGTAGCCGCAAAGATACAACATTTAATTGAATATCCAGAAATGAGAAATCACGGTGAGTAAATCTCACTCACCTTTCATTTAAAATTATTTTTATTAGTTAAAAATAATTGTTGTTGCTTGTTTGAATGTTGTTTAGTTGATTTAAATATATTAGTTATTTAAGGTTGACTATTATATATATATATTGGGTTGATGATTGGTTGGATTCCCGCAGTATCATTAGCGGATGCCCGCAGTATTATTAGCGGATGACCCTACGCCCATGTATATAAGTGGATCCCCTTTTTATCGCGATATCCTACCTCGAAGCAGGATGGGTATTATTTCTGTTGACTAACATCTGTGGATGCAGGAAAACAGGTTGGAGGAATCCAACTGGATTCCTCAAAAATATATTATCTGTTTATTTATTTGGTTGCATATATACTGCCATATAGGATGTGTTAGAAAACCCAAAGTAAATAATTGGTTGTTTGGTGTTTAAATATCATTGGGTCCAAATATTAATATTTGAAAATATCATGAAAAGGAATTTCGCAGATTTAAAAGGAAATTCTATTTTTTTCTAAAATAGAATTTGAAATTTCAAATGGGGAATTCAAATAGAATTTGAATGTGAGAAATTCAAATAGAATTTTGAATATGAGAAATTCAATGGAATTTGAATATAGAAAATGCAAAGAGAATTTCCAAAATAAGATTTTTGTTCTAAATGGATTTCAAAATAGGCTTGTTTAAATAAAACAGGGAAATTTATAAAATAGTGTTATCAAGAGACAAATTGAATATTTGAATTCAAAGGAATTTAAATATGGGATTTGAATTCAAAGGAATTGAAATAGATTTGAATTCAAAGGCATTGAAATAGGATTGGAATTCAAAGGAATCGAAATAGAATTTGAATTCAAAGGAATTCAAATAGAATTTGAATTCAAAGAAATTCAAATAGATTTGAATAAAGAAAGTTCAAATGAAATTTAAAATATAGAATTTGAATGTAGAAATTCAAAGAGGATTCAAATATAGAATTTGAATATAGAAATTTAAATATATGTTGAATATAGAAAATTTAAAGGAAATTCAAATATAGAATTTGAATATAGGAATGTAAATAGAGTTTGAATAAGAGGATTTAAATAGAATTTGAATAATAGAATTAAATTGGAGTTTGAATATTTGAAATTCAAATAGAATAAATATGGAATTTGAATTCAAAGGGAATTAAATAAGGAATTTGAATGTAGAATTCAAAAAGAATTCCAATGGAATTTAAACTAAAGAATTTGAATATAACATTCAAATGGAATGTTAAACTATGGGATTTAAATATATAATTCAAATGGAATTTAAATTATGGAATTTGAATATAGGATTCAAATAGAAGTGAAATTGGAATTTGAATATAGAATTCAAATAAAAGTGAAAATGGAGTTTGAATCAAGAAAATTCAAATAGAGTTAAAATGGAGTTGAATTTATTATAGACGAAGTTTAAAAGTTTATATTTATAAATATAGTTAAAACAAACTCGCCGCAGCGCTGCAGTTCGTAAATTGGCGATTCGAACTTCAATTGAGCATATAGAAGTCAAATTAAGTCGAAATTCTTTGAAACAAGAAACGTCAGGACCGATTTGATAATAGTTTTCTAATAGAGGAGAAAAATCTAGATTTCGTCGAATATATTTTGAGTTACGTCAAAATCAAATTTTCAGAAAAACAGCACCAGAACCATTTTAAAACCATAACGGTTTATTTAAATAAATAAAAGGATTTTTATAAATAAAAATCCGAATTTCCATTAGAAAAACCCAGACTGGAGATACAAAATAAATATGAACTCCAGTGAAGTAAGTGAAATGATTTTTGAGACAAAAATCAGATTTCTAACTACTGGATAGAACTAACTAATCTGGAGTATATTTAGTTAAATGAGATTTTGAATCGAATTTGGGTTTTGGTTAAGTAAATTGAACTAGTGAATATATATTCGGAATCGAATATGGAACTTGAGTTGGGAATGGAATTAAATTAATTTATAAGAAAGATCAAAGGATATTTGAACATGCTATTTTCAAATATAAAGTAAAATAGGCAAAAGAAGCTAATAAGAGGATAAATTAGTGAATTGGGCTAAAATGACCAGATTGAGTTAGAACAAATTAGAAATAGGTGAGCATGTGTCAGACAGGTATGGGATGAAGTATATGAAGATTTTAATTTATGTGCCCGACAAAAAGGTACATGTTTAAATTCATATATGAGATTGTAACGACCTGCCATTTTGACTGCTTCAAGTCGGTAATTAAGCCAACTCGAAACGTTCAAAATCGACAGATTGTTTTGACTTACAGGGTTTAAAACAGAATAGAAACAGAATCACAGAGTACAGTATTTGCAGCGGAATACAATTTTACAAAAATATCAAAATTTTACAGATCATTTTTATATAGTGGAAGAAAAATAAGCTATATACATGAATTTTAAAAATAGAGCTTTACGGTTTTTGTAAGGCTTGCGCGCGATATGCGTCTTGCGTCTTCACATTTCTCTCCGGTTTGCGAGCATAAATCTATACCTGGAACACTTAGGACCTGACCCGAGCGTTCCATGCAAAATACACAAAACACCCGAGTCAGGATTAAACTTATTTCAAGTTAACAAACTTCGAAATAAACACATAAATATATTTGTTAACTCTGACAACTATTAAAATAATTCGAGTATAGTAAACCATGAAAATTGTCGAATATAACTTCAAGGAACAAGGTCAGTGACATACAATGAGGCTTCATGCGTGCGTAATACAGCATAAAGAAATAGCAATATGCGATGACACACCCAATATATGGCCGCAACATGAAGGGCATATATCAATTCCCAAAATGTAGGAATCATATTAAAAAGGGTATTACAGAAGAGACCAAAAATATGGACACATGCAAGGTAAGCATACATGCTTTTGAACCACGCATACATGCATGGCAAAAGAGATGCTTCCAACAAAAGAAATATCGCAGCATACATGTGGCATGCAAACAAATTATGTTATATGCATAAGACAGCATATTGGTTCATTTGTTCATGGATTCAATGACATACTATAACCATTATTGTAAACACAACCTAAAATGGTTCATCAGTTAACATATTGTGGTTTATACTTGAAAAGGAAAAATGAAAATCATTAGGCAGTCTTCAGAGAACTGTCACGGTGAGCATAAGCATATGGTTTCATGTATGAGCAAAGAAAATCGCATGCAAGAAGATGTAACAGCTAAATGGTAACAAGGAGAAGCTCCCAAATAAAATAAAATAACACATCGTGTAAGTGGCAAAATACTAGAATAATTTTAAAAGTTTAATCACCAAGGACTGGTGATGCTTACGAATGGGACCATATTTAACTTTGCATAGGAAGGTTTTGGTAACAAAACTCAAAAGTGAGTACTACAGCAAATTGGTGGTAACAAAAAAACTGACGGTAATGAACTTATTAACAAACTACCGAAATTCACTTGTTGACATAGTGAAGTCTTCGTGCAAATCAAGGTGCTACAACCATAAACAAGAAGCAATGTATATGGGGATCAATCTACATTTCCAAGTCTACTTGTAGGTCCAGATAATCAATTGTTAAGAACCGAACGGGACAGGGTACCAACCTATAATCTACACAGTAATATATGTACCCCAAAAATAAGCATGCAATCCTTACTTAAACTAAGTGAACAAGCTCCACTTGCGCATTGGTTCCGGAATGAAATTTAACAGCAAGAGACCCATAACCAGAGATCAATGTGGCAACTAAAATTATAGACATAGAAGCCAAACAACCCACAAACTAATGATACCAAGTATTGGATTCAATGACGTACATATAAGCCAAAGTCGCAAACTTGAAATTAATTTAATCGTAAGCAAAACTTACATTTAATTGCAGTTACAAAGGAGAAATAAGATACAGTGCGGAAGTCGATACGGAGATGGTTGTGCACGGATTGCTTCGTTGGAGATCACGACGAATTTAATGGTGGTGGTAGTTTCGGTGGCTCTATCTTGCGATGGATTGCGAAGGCTGATGGTTTCATATTTTATTCGAGGAGGATGCCATGATTATTGGGAAAGCGACTGAATTTCGGTTATGCAACTTGGAGATGAAACTTCCCTTCATTTTTTATATGCATATATAATTTGGATCTAGATCTGAAATCTGAAACTTGAGCGAAGAGAAAGGTAAAAAAGGAAAAATAGGAGAGAGAAGCGGTGAAAGGGTGGAATGGGTAGCGACGCATTTATGGGTGAATTACTGTCCTATGATTCGGTGAAACCAAAACCCACGTTTTCCAAATAAACTCTTTTTATTTTTATTTTTATGAGACGGACTTATTTTGTCTTTATTGAAAGAAGGAGACACGGTTTGGGATGGAACAGAAAACAAGGCCTTGGGAAGGTTATAAAAGCAACGGCTCTTCAGTTTTGTTTATATACATAGATATATAGATTGTATATATGAAAGTGGTCCCCAGAGAAATTTGAACGCACAGTTTTAATAACCCTTGGTGACGAATAGATAGAATACAAATGAACCTCAGGAGAGAGCAAATGAGTGGACGTAAGGGAATGGAAAGTAAAAGAACAAGATGATATATGAATGCATCACGTAACATAACGTGAATGGCCTTTTGGAACGTGAATAACAAACAGATATAAGAATGGGTTTTTTTCTTTTGAATGCTTGGAAGGTGTAACGTTCCATGCAAGTTTTGGAAACATAAGAACGCATGCAAATGAACACCAAGGTATGCACGGTAAAAATGTAAACATTGAATGCATGAAAAAGGAAGAAGGGGAAATGAACGCATGCATTGATTTTGGACTAAAGATGCACTAATGTGCATGTATTGTTCATTTTGAGAATATGGTGTACACATGCCCAATTTGGAAATAAAAATAAAATAAATGTGTAGTAAAAATAAAAGAACGGGTTTTACAGACCCAAAATGTCTAGAAAAATATGAGGGATCCGAATATGGACACTTCGAACTCAAATGACTATGTTTCAAAAATGAACTACGCAAGCATTTTCACAATTTCAGCGCGAACCGAGCTCCGAAATTGACAAATTAATATATTGCGCTAATCAGCGCGACGAGACGGACACAACGGTATAAAATATGCAGTGTCATGATGCTCCATTCAAAAGGGCATTACAGACCCATTTTAAAAGGAAAAACAACACGATAAAACAATTAAACGAAGATCAAAACGTCTGAATTTCGCGAAACGAGTTTTACCGTTGAACTCGTAACAACGAATAGAATATTTTTCATGTTTATCCGAACTAGATTCGGAGAGATTACAAAATCGTTAAAATTTTGAACTGATATGCGCAGCTTTGCACTGAAAATTGCGCGATCGACAAAGATTCAAATTTTCCATCGAAATTAATTTCTATGCTATGTCTGGTTAGACGCATCTCAAATATGTATTTTTTTGGATTTATTTTATTATATTACATTTTCATTTTTATTTGAGATATATCGGTTGCCGCTACCGCAAATAATCGTCAAAACCGAGTTCTAAACGAATAAAATAAAATAAAATCAAAATTTAAATTAAATAATTAAATAAAAATACATTTAAAATTCCTGGTTGTTACATTCTCCCCCACTCTAACCTTTTCGTCTCCGAAAAGGAACGAGGTAGAGAAATAGTAATTAAATAATTAATATATTTAAAACAATAGTTCAAATTTATTTTCATATCCATATATACTTTGAAAATTATATATTTAAATCAATGTTAAAATATTTTCTAACATTTCAAAATAAATTTAAGTATTCACTCGACGTCTCGATTGGCAATATATAGCTATCCCACTTTTGAAACCCGAAAATAGATACCAATGATGCTGCGCAGTCATCACCAGAATCATTTTCAAGCGACTAGAGTGTGACTCTATATCTATCTAATACATATAGGATTTAACATATACGTTGATCAGACGTATACCCAAATCACTAGGTATTCGATAGGCCAATTTTAACGTCAGGTAAATACTCAAAACTTCTTTCTATATTTAAGCAGAATATATATCAAAATTTTCAAATCATATATTATAAATAATATATTTCAAATCAATAAAAAAATTAATAGGGAAATATATATTTCTCCCCTATTAGTTTATTTATTAAAATCCAACTTCAATCTACAGATGTTTACCTATATAAAATCTACATACTATTATAAATAATATATTTCAAATCAATAAATATATGACAATATACATACTATTATTCTATACTATACCAAAATATTTCCAAAACATACAGATGTTTACCTATATAAAATCTTTCACAAATACATATCAAAATTTCAATATTATACTAAGGAAGTTATATATTATAATAACTTTCAAAATACTTATTTCAAATCAACTTTTAATAAATATGAACTCGCTAGAAGACTTATACTCTCCTTATACTTCTTGCCTTGCTATGGGAAAGGAATAGTTACAAAATTTGAGTTAAAAGCTGAGCGAACGAAAGAACCTAACCAAAGAGGATCGACGAAGGAAGATGAATTCGAATGGAAAGGAAATTCCAAAAGAAGATTTAAATATTAAACAAAATTTTATATACGGAAATATTTATTTTAAAAACATTTAAAATCTATTTCTTAGTTTATTATGTTGAGGTTATATATAAATTTAATTCCAGGTTATTGGGTTTTTATTTAACATTTGAAAATACTTGATAACTCGAAGTTCAACAAGTTTACTGTCGTTCTCACAGACGTTAGGCATACGCTGGCCAAGCGTACGACCAAAATCTCTAAGTACTAAATATCCTTGTTTTAACTCCCAGTGAAAATACTTAAAACATTTAAAATAGATATGGAAAATACTTTCCCCCATGGATCGCGGTTACTCGGCGGTTGCGCTACTATCCCAGTAGAATCGCTTGTAACCGTAGGTATCACACCCCTCGAATTTCGCCATGGTTGTTGCCATAGATCGCAGTTACGCGGCGGTTACGTCACTATCCCAGTGAAATCGCTTGTAACTGTAGGCATCGCACCCCCGAATTACGCTATGGCGCCTAGATCGCAGTTACGCGGCGGTTACGCCACTATCCCAGTGGAATCGCTTCTAACTGTAGGCATCTCGCCCCCCGAATTACGCTAGAACAAATAAGTAATAATGATAATCAACGTGATCTCACCGAGTGAGATTCCAATATTCGTGGATACTCCAATCGACGGAGCACCAACGTAGCTACGATTTTCGACTTTCGATGGACACTCTCGACGAGCGCCAACACAATCCCTCTCTCAGGAATTGCGATTTCAATGGAAGGTACTTCCCATATCTTTATTTCGAAAACATATATACTATATATATAGTACTTCATTTCACGTTTCACATATATCGCACTTAAATAAATATCAATTTACATAAGATTTTTTTTTTCAACATCATGTTTCAGATATATCATTCTTATATAAATTCCATTATATAAGGTTTCATCAATTAACTTCCAATCAATAGCTTTCAAATTAATCATAATTCTTCTACACATCTTCCATATACATAAGGTTCGAAAACTCATATCAAATATTCAATATCAAAGATTCTCAAAATTTCATTTCAATACCGATTCAGTTTTTGATTTTTATAATAAATTGAATATTCAATGTCATTCCAAATCTTGTTCGCAACGGTTGGATCATTCAAATAATTGAAAATTATATTTTTCATTTCAATACTTGGAAATCATGAGTTCAAACATTTCTTATCATAACATCACAAGATGTATAATTATACTATCTAATATATAGGATTATCATTCGACCAAACTCGAGAATCAATTTCGGATTTTTTTTAAATCATTCAAAATATTCATATATGTATATATCAAATCATGTTTCACAAATCAAACTTTGTTGGATAATCATGTAGCAAAGCTACCAAAGTGGTCTTCATTCATATATTTTCTTTTCGAAAACATTTCATAAAATAACTTCAAACTTTTTATTCGAAAATACTTATATATACTACTAGTACTTTGTCCAAAAACTTAGAAATCAATTTCAAAGTATTCCAAAACAAAATTCTCAAGGTTTAGTTAAACGATCTCCTAAGTTATAACCAAATCATTTTACTTCACGTCTTAACTTTTTTTTTGCAATATATACTTTTTACTTATCTCAATGGTTTAACATTTTCCAATTTATTCATCCATTAAATATACATACTTTAGTAGTTAACACTTTCTAAATTTGAACAACCATTTACTCTCACTACGAGTATTTCCTAAATATTTGATTCAAATTAAATAAGTGAATAACTAATTTTATTAACTCCCTTTACACTTACAATCTCGAGTAATCGCGACAACCCGAAGACAGATTTCAAATGGGATCAAGATTCAAATCTAAGGAGACCTTAATAAAGAAAACTATCGAAGCAACCGAATCCGAAGAGTGGGGATTTCGAAAGGATTTAAAATTCAAAATACTTTACATTTCAAAATAATTTATATTTTTAAAGTATTTTATTTTTCGAAATACGCTCTCTCTAGAGTAATTCTGGTGATAATTCCACTCATTCTAGGGTATTGCTACCCTATCTCTAATGAGTTTTTAAACCCGATAAGCCAAGCTTTGTATAAACCTAAGCTCTGATACCAACTGTAACGACCTGCCATTTTGACCGCTTCAAGTCGGTAATTAAGCCAACTCGAAACGTTCAAAATCGACAGATCGTTTTGACTTACAGGGTTTAAAACAGAACAGAAACAGAATCACAGAGTACAGTATTTGCAGCGGAATACAATTTTACAAAAATATCAAAATTTTACATATCATTTTTATATAGTGGAAGAAAAATAAGCTATATACATGAATTTTAAAAATAGAGCTTTACGGTTTTTTTCAGGCTTGCGCGCGATATGCGTCTTGCGTCTTCACATTTCTCTCCGGTTTGCGAGCAGAAATCTATACCTGGAACACTTAGGACCTGACCCGAGCGTTCCATGCAAAATACACAAAACACCCGAGTCAGGATTAAACTTATTTCAAGTTAGCAAACTTCGAAATAAACACATAAATATATTTGTTAACTCTGACAACTATTAAAATAATTCGAGTATAGTAAACCATGAAAATTGTCGAATATAACGTCAAGGAACAAGGTCAGTGACATACAATGAGGCTTCATGCGTGCGTAATACAGCATAAAGAAATAGCAATATGCGATGACACACCCAATATATGGCTGCAACATGAAGGGCATATATCAATTCCCAAAATGTAGGAATCATATTAAAAAGGGTATTACAGAAGAGACCAAAAATATGGACACATGCAAGGTAAGCATACAGGCTTTTGAACCATGCATACATGCATGGCAAAAGAGATGCTTCCAACAAAAGAAATATCGCAGCATACATGTGGCATGCAAACAAATTATGTTATATGCATAAGACAACATATTGGTTCATTTGTTCATGGATTCAATGACATACTATAACCATTATTGTAAACACAACCTAAAATGGTTCATCAGTTAACATATTGTGGTTTATACTTGAAAAAAAAATGAAAATCATTAGGCAGTCTTCAGAGAACCGTCACGGTGAGCATAAGCATATGGTTTCATGTATGAGCAAAGAAAATCGCATGCAAGAAGATGTAACAGCTAAATGGTAACAAGGAGAAGCTCCCAGATAAAATAAAATAACACATCGTGTAAGTGGCAAAATACTAGAATAATTTTAAAAGTTTAATCACCAAGGACTGGTGATGCTTACGAATGAGACCATATTTAACTTTGCATAGGGTGGTTTTGATAACAAAACTCAAAAGTGAGTACTACAGCAAATTGGTGGTAACAAAAAAACTGACGGTAATGAACTTATTAACAAACTGCTGAAATTCATTTGTTGACATAGTGAAGTCTTCGTGCAAATCAAGGTGCTACAACCATAAACAAGAAGCAATGTATATGGGGATCAATCTACATTTCCAAGTCTACTTGTAGGTCCAGATAATCAATTGTTAAGAACCGAATGGGACATGGTACCAACCTATAATCTACACAGTAATATATGTACCCCAAAAATAAGCATGCAATCCTTACTTAAACTAAGTGAACAAGCTCCACTTGCGCATTGGTTCCAGAATGAAATTTAACAGCAAGAGACCCATAACCAGAGATCAATGTGGCAACTAAAATTACAGACATAGAAGCCAAACAACCCACAGACTAATGATACCAAGTATTGGATTCAATGACGTACATATAAGCCAAAGTCGCAAACTTGAAATTAATTTAATCGTAAGCAAAACTTACATTTAATTGCAGTTACAAAGGAGAAATAAGACACAGTGCGGAAGTCGGTACGAAGATGGTTGTGCACGGATTGCTTCGTTGGAGATCACGACGAATTTAATGGTGGTGGTAGTTTCGGTGGCTCTATCTTGCGATGGATTGCGAAGGCTGATGGTTTCGGATTTTAATTCGAGGAGGATGCCATGATTATTGGGAAAGCGACTGAATTTCGGTTATGCAACTTGGAGATGAAACTTCCCTTCATTTTTTATATGCATATATAATTTGGATCTAGATCTGAAATCTGAAACTTGAGCGAAGAGAAAGGTAAAAGAGGAAAAATAGGAGAGAGAAGCGGTGAAAGGGTGGAATGGGTAGCGACGCATTTATAGGTGAATTACTGTCCTATGATTCGGTGAAACCAAAACCCACGTTTTCCAAATAAACTCTTTTTTATTTTTATTTTTATGAGATGGACTTGTTTTGTCTTTATTGAAAGAAGGAGACACGGTTTGGGATGGAACATAAAACAAGGCCTTGGGAAGGTTATAAAAGCAACGGCTCTTCAGTTTTGTTTATATACATAGATACATAGATTGTATATATGAAAGCGGTCCGCAGAGAAATTTGAACGCACAGTTTTAATAACCCTTGGTGACGAATAGATAGAATACAAATGAACCTCAGGAGAGAGCAAATGAATGGACGTAAGGGAATGGAAAGTAAATGAACAAGATGATATATGAATGCATCACGTAACATAACGTGAATGGCCTTTTGGAATGTGAATAATAAACATATATAAGAATGGTTTTTTTTCTTTTGAATGCTTGGAAGGTGTAACGTTCCATGCAAGTTTTGGAAACATAAGAACGCATGCAAATGAACACCAAGGTTTGCACGGTAAAAATGTAAACATTGAATGCATGAAAAAGGAAGAAGGGGAAATGAAAGCATGCATTGATTTTGGACTAAAGATGCACTAATGTGCATGTATTGTTCATTTTGAGAATATGGTGTACACATGCCCAATTTGGAAATAAAAATAAAATAAATGGTGTAGTAAAAATAAAAGAACGAGTTTTACAGACCCAAAATGTCTAGAAAAATATGAGGGATCCAAATATGGACACTTCGAACTCAAATGACTATGTTTCAAAAATGAATTGCGCAAGCATTTTCACAATTTCAGCGCGAACCGAGCTCCGAAATTGACAAATTAATATATTGCGCTAATCAGCGCGACGAGACGGACACAACGGTATAAAATATGCAGTGTTAGGATGCTCCATTCAAAAGGGCATTACGGACCCATTTTAAAAGGAAAAACGACACGATAAAACAATTAAACGAAGATCAAAACGTCTGAATTTCGCAAAACGAGTTTTATCGTTGAACTAGTAACAACGTATAGAATATTTTTCATGTTTATCCGAACTAGATTCGGAGAGATTACCTAATCGTTAAAATTTTGAACTGATATGCGCAGCTTTGCACTGAAAATTGCGCGATCGACAAAGATTCAAATTTTCCATCGAAATTAATTTCTACGCTATGTCTGGTTAGACGCATCTCAAATATGTATTTTTTTGGATTTATTTTATTATATTACATTTTCATTTTTATTTGAGATATATCGGTTGCCGCTACCGCAAATAATCGTCAAAACCGAGTTCTAAACGAATAAAATAAAATAAAATCAAAATTTAAATTAAATAATTAAATAAAAATACATTTAAAATTCCTGGCTGTTACATTCTCCCCCACTCAAACCTTTTCGTCCCCGAAAAGGAACGAGGTAGAGAAATAGTAATTAAATAATTAATATATTTAAAACAATAGTTCAAATTTATTTTCATATCCATATATACTTTGAAAATTATATATTTAAATCAATGTTAAAATATTTTCTAACATTTCAAAATAAATTTAAGTATTCACTCGACGTCTCGATTGGCAATATATAGCTATCCCACTTTTGAAACCCGAAAATAGATACCAATGATGCTGCGCAGTCATCACCAGAATCATTTTCAAGCGACTAGAGTGTTACTCTATATCTATCTAATACATATAGGATTTAACATATACGTTGATCAGACGTATACCCAAATCACTAGGTATTCGATAAGCCAATTTTAACGTCAGGTAAATATTCAAAACATCTTTCTATATTTAAACATAATATATATCAAAATTTTCAAATCATATATTATAAACAATATATTTCAAATCAATAAAAATAATAATAGGGAAATATATATTTCTCCCCTACTAGTTTATTTATTAAAATCCAACTTCAATCTAAAGATGTTTACCTATATAAAATCTACATACTATTATAAATAATATATTTCAAATCAATAAATATATGACAATATACATACTATTATTCTATACTATACCAAAATATTTCCAAAACATACAGATGTTTACCTATATAAAATCTTTCACAAATACATATCAAAATTTCAATATTATACTAAGGAAGTTATATATTATAATAACATTCAAAATACTTATTTCAAATCAACTTTTAATAAATATGAACTCGCTAGAAGACTTATACTCTCCTTATACTTCTTGCCTTGCTATGGGAAAGGAATAGTTACAGAATTTGAGTTAAAAGCTGAGCGAACGAAAGAACCTAACCAAAGAGGATCGACGAAGGAAGATGAATTCGAATGGAAAGGAAATTCCAAAAGAAGATTTAAACATTAAACAAAATTTTATATACGGAAATATTTATTTTAAAAACATTTAAAATCTATTTCTTAGTTTATTATGTTGAGGTTATATATAAATTTAATTCCAGGTTATTGGGTTTTTATTTAACATTTGAAAATACTTGATAACTCGAAGTTTAACAAGTTTACTGTCGTTCTCATAGACGTTAGGCATACGCTGGCCAAACGTACGACCAAAATCTCTAAGTACTAAATATCCTTGTTTCAACTCCCAGTGAAAATACTTAAAACATTTAAAATAGATATGGAAAATACTTTCCCCCATGGATCGCGGTTACTCGGCGGTTGCGCTACTATCCCAGTAGAATCGCTTGTAACCGTAGGTATCACACCCCTCGGATTTCGCCATGGTTGTTTCCATAGATCGCAGTTACGCGGCGGTTACGTCACTATCCCAGTGAAATCGCTTGTAACTGTAGGCATCGCACCCCCGAATTACGCTATGGCGCCTAGATCGCAGTTACGCGGCGGTTACGCCACTATCCCAGTGGAATCGCTTCTAACTGTAGGCATCTCGCCCCCCGAATTACGCTAGAACAGATAAGTAATAATGATAATCAACGTGATCTCACCGAGTGAGATTCCAATATTCGTGGATACTCCAATCGACGGAGCACCAACGTAGCTACGATTTTCGACTTTCGATGGACACTCTCGACGAGCGCCAACACAATCCCTCTCTCAGGAATTGCGATTTCAATGGAAGGTACTTCCCATATCTTTATTTCAAAAACATATATACTATATATATAGTACTTCATTTCACGTTTCGCATATATCGCACTTAAATAAATATCAATTTACATAAGATTTTTTTTTCAACATCATGTTTCAGATACATCGTTCTTATATAAATTCCATTATATAAGGTTTCATCAATTAACTTCCAATCAATAGCTTTCAAATTAATCATAATTCTTCTACACATCTTCCATATACATAAGGTTCAAAAACTCATATCAAATATTCAATATCAAAGATTCTCAAAATTTCATTTCAATACCGATTCAGTTTTTGATTTTTATAATAAATTGAATATTCAATGTCATTCCAAATCTTTTTCGCAATGGTTGGATCATTCAAATAATTGAAAATTATATTTTTCATTTCAATACTTGGAAATCATGAGTTCAAACATTTCTTATCCAAACATCACAAGATGTATAATTACACTATCTAATATATAGGATTATCATTCGACCAAACTCGAGAATCAATTTCGGATTTTCTTTAAATCATTCAAAATATTCATATATGTATATATCAAATCATGTTTCACAAATCAAACTTGGTTGGATAATCATGTAGCAAAGCTACCAAAGTGGTCTTCATTCATATATTTTCTTTTCGAAAATATTTCATAAAATAACTTCAAACTTTTTATTCGAAAATACTTATATATACTACTAGTACTTTGTCCAAAAACTTAGAAATCAATTTCAAAGTATTCCAAAACAAAATTCTCAAGGTTTAGTTAAACGATCTCCTTAGTTATAACCAAATCATTTTATTTCACGTCTTAACTTTTTTTTTTTGCAATATATACTTTTTACTTATCTCAATGGTTTAACATTTTCCAATTTATTTATCCATTAAATATACATACTTTAGTAGTTAACACTTTCTAAATTTGAACAACCATTTACTCTCACTACGAGTATTTCCTAAATATTTGATTCAAATTAAATAAGTGAATAACTAATTTTATCAACTCCCTTTACACTTACAATCTCGACTAATCGCGACAACCCGAAGATAGATTTCAAATGGGATCAAGATTCAAATCTAAGGAGACCTTAATAAAGAAAACTATCGAAGCAAACGAATCCGAAGAGTGGGGATTTCGAAAGGATTTAAAATTCAAAATACTTTACATTTCAAAATAATTTATATTTTTAAAATATTTTATTTTTCAAAATACGCTCTCTCTAGAGTAATTCTGGTGATAATTTCACTCATTCTAGGGTATTGCTACCCTATCTATAATGAGTTTTTAAACCCGATAAGCCAAGCTTTGTATAAACCTAAGCTCTGATACCAACTGTAACGACCTGCCATTTTGACCGCTTCAAGTTGGTAATTAAGCCAACTCGAAACGTTCAAAATCGACAGATCGTTTTGACTTACAGGGTTTAAAACAGAACAGAAACAGAATCACAGAGTACAGTATTTGCAGCGGAATACAATTTTACAAAAATATCAAAATTTTACAGATCATTTTTATATAGTGGAAGAAAAATAAGCTATATACATGAATTTTAAAAATAGAGCTTTACGGTTTTTGTCAGGCTTGCGCGCGATATGCGTCTTGCGTCTTCACATTTCTCTCCGGTTTGCGAGCAGAAATCTATACCTAGAACACTTAGGACCTGACCCGAGCGTTCCATGCAAAATACACAAAACACTCGAGTCAGGATTAAACTTATTTCAAGTTAGCAAACTTCGAAATAAACACATAAATATATTTGTTAACTCTGACAACTATTAAAATAATTCGAGTATAGTAAACCATGAAAATTGTCGAATATAACGTCAAGAAACAAGGTCAGTGACATACAATGAGGCTTCATGCGTGCGTAATACAGTATAATGAAATAGCAATATGCGATGACACACCCAATATATGGCCACAACATGAAGGGCATATATCAATTCTGTAACGACTCGCCATTTTTAACGTCTCTAATCAGTGATTAAACCGACTCAAGGCGCTCAAAACGGCGGATCGTTATTAGCTTACAGAGTTTAAACGGAAATTACACACAGAAACACCGTACACAATAATCGCAGCGGAAACAATTTTATTTTATATACATATCAGAGTTTATACAAAACATTTGGTACAGCGGAAAAATGTATAATGTTTACATGAATTTTAAGGAAATAAACTTTACGGTTTTGTCGGGCGCGCACCGTATGCGTCTTGCGTCTTCACGTTCCTCTCCAGTTCGCGAGCTGGATATCTGGAACACTTATGACCTGACCCGAGTGTTCAATGCAAAATACACAAAACACCCAAGTCAGGATTAAACTTATTTCAAGTTAGCAAACTACGATAAAAACACATAATGTAATTAGTTTAATCCCACAAATTTATTTAAATAATTAACGCATAATAACTGGTGAAAGACACTGCCAAAATCATGAATCATAGTGACAACCGAGGCGTAAGGTTATATAGACATATGTTATTTCTGGTAACAGCTTTTACATGGAACACTAATAATTAAACATGATGTACAACTAAGTATCAATACACATACTGTCATAAAACCTATACACCACAATTATAAAGAAAATGGACATCCATTCAACATTTATATTTAAAGATTGTAAACAGAAGAATCTCTAATGTATGTCAACAAGATCTATGTTTCAGCAATATGACTTATAGTAGATTTTTTTCGTGTGGTTTACTCACAAGATACCCCACCCTTCAGGTTTTATCATACACAAGCCAATAACAAACATTCAGGCAAAAATTTTGATTGCTCAAGTTTAATGTATGGAAAAACAAAACATTTTCTGTTGCAAAAGAATGGTGCAATATTCATATGCATCAAGGTCCTGGCATAGACGAGGTATTCAAAATAAGAAAAATAAAAATACAAGAGGATCTCACATCCAAGCAACAGAGATTTAACAGACCCATGAAGTTATAGCAGAACCCACATGTATTCAAACATATAAAATGTGTTACTCATCCAGCATGCAAAATTCAGTTTATTAGTGTGTAACTATCATGCACAGATTAAACCAATAATTCAAGGTATGGTGTTAGATGACAGACATAAGTAAATATGGATGTTGCTTCATTCTGTGCATGTTGAGCATAGAATGTGTGCATCCAATCCCAGTATTATGCAAATAATGAAATCCCGAGTATCATTCTCAACAAAATGAACAATAGCTACTAGCTTAATGAAAACTAGTGCATAAGCATAAATGGGAAATACAGTGTATGATTATAAAGGGAATGCCAAAGTTCCAAGCATGAAACAAAACAGTCAAACCCAAACAGATGAGCAGTAGCAAAACAGTCCCAAACAAATCAATTAGTGAATTTCGAAGCAGCAACTTGCAATACGTTTAACCGTAAGCTATGCTTACCATTTGTCGGTGAAGGAAGTGCTGACCACGACGAACGATTCACAGGGCTACCAGGAATTCAAAGGGGACTGCTACTGTTGCGAGGGTTCCAGTTTTGCGCTAGCGGCTTTGGGTTGAAGTTGCGGAGGAAGGAGCGGATCGACAGTCAGGTGCGGATCAGCTTCAACGAGAAGGAGGAGAAAACAGCAGCAGCCTGGGTTTCCAAGAAGGAGGCGGCTTGTGGTGGTCGATGGCTAGTCGTCGATGGGAGGTTTAAGGTGACAGCCACGGTAAACGGGAAGGAGGCTATTTCGGTGGCCATGCTGAGCGCGGTGATGGGAAGGTGATGAGTGAGAGAGCGGACGATGGTGGCTTTGGCCGAGGCGATGGCCAGGATTTCCGATTTGGCGAAAATTTTGGGTGGACACTAATTCGATTTTGGGGCTTTCTGGAGATGGAATAAATGAGGAAAGGGAAACCGGTTTAATAAAAGGGGATTGTTAATGACACTCCCTTTTTTGGTTAAGGGGTGACACAAATTTCAGTTTTTAAAATTTTGTTAAGGGGAGTACACTACAGTCTAAACACCCCTTAACAATACGCAATAATAAGACAAAATTACCCTTAATCTAAAGAAGAAGCACGACGTGGTGAAATTCGGTCGCGTGTCACCGTTTTCCGAAGCACGACATAGATGTTAAAATACGAAAAACGCCCTGCAAACACCGAACAATCATTGTAAAGATAGAAAATTATGACCGTTTTTAGTGTGCAAACACGGTAGAGTATAACCGTTTCCTTTGTTTTTATTAAGTTTGTTATAGAGATAGCAAAGATGTTCTGATGCTACCGTTTTTATTAAATAAAAATGGTATACTCTTACCGTTTTTTCTGGTTCGAGCGCGAGCATTGAAATACAGCAGGGTTATTTTTGTCCCTTAAAAGTATAACTGGTATTGCCCCTTAACAATTTTTTTATAGACTGGTGTCCCCTTAAAATATGACACCCCTTAACCAAAAAGGGAGTGTCATTAACAACACCCTAATAAAAAGGTGGAACAACGAAAAGGGTAAGGGACACGTGGTGGAACATGCAGAAACAACGAACACGTGTTATACCCTACAAATTTAACGTGACCAAGTATCAAAAATAATTAAACAAATATTATTTAATGTGTATACTATTGTACTATACCTGGTATATAGACTCATATGTCAAAATAAATATCAAATAAAGACCAAAATTCAAACTAAATAAAATAAAATTAATTTCCAAGTTAAATAAAATTCAAATTTTTAAAACAAATATAATAAATTGGTTTATAACTTATTAAATAAAATAGAATCAAATTTTACAAATATTTAAAACAACAAAATAAAATTACTAATTTCAAATTTATAAACAAATTTCAATTTATAAAATACAAAACCCAAATTAATTCATATATTTGTTTTTAGAAAAAAACATTGAAAGTTTCGGTTCATTACAATCTCTCCCCCTTGAGGCTTTTCTTCCTCGAAAAGGGAAGATTGTTAATACCAAAGAACAATAGAATTTTAAATTTTGGAAATCAAAGCATGGTATAATTTCTTTGACTTAAGATCCCGTTTTCATTTCAAATTATTTGAAATACTACATTTTTTCATATCGAATTGTACTTGCTTCGGGACCTTTAAAACCAAAAATCATTTCAAAAGTTTCGAATTTTTTACGATAAGCGACATATAACATTTATGTCCCAAGTCGAGAGGTTTCTCCTACTGACAAGGCCACGAGCCACGGCCTACATTCGCATCGATATCGAATAATGATGTCCCTCCAGACCCCCGAGCAGACCATCATCAATCAAGGGTTTACACCCACGTCATACCTTTCTTTAGTCACAGGTTACTCGAATCTTAGTACGAATCATTTCATTTCATATCCGAAGTTATAAATCATTTCGCAACAATAATAATTGGCAAATACTTTCAAATCATATTATGTTTTCAAACATTTCAAAATATTGGGATTTCAGTTGTCGAATATTCCATGTTGTAAGCCATTTAAATCCACTTCAATTTATTAGTCGTATCAAGTTTCATACAAACAAATTTCAATTCATTTTCAAAATACTCTTGAAACAAGATTTAGACCTACACAAAAATAGTAATTTCAAGAGGTTCATAAAATCGTATAGCTTTCCTTTTCAAATTTTCCTTCCAAAATCATTTGCACAAATATAGGATTTTTTCTTCATTTCGATTTCAAATATTTCGATCTCATATGAAAAGGTCATATAATTCAAATAGTCGAATAATATCTTGTAACAACTTTATTCGGAAATATTTTCACGCTTCACTGCGCTACTCTGATCCGATATATACGTATTTCAATTGGTTTTTTTTTCGAAATATTATATAAAAAAAAGAGAGAGTTTGATTAGAAAGTAAATAAGTTGCAAGTAAGTGAAATGAATGCAGAAAAAAAATTAACATGTACATGAATCAAATGAAAAATCTATCTAGTAAACTAAATTGAATAACATGAATGACAAACAAATTGGATGTAACAAAAATGAATAAATATTTGGATGTTAGCAATAGAAAAGGAAGGAAAAACTGACACTAAATAATTTAAAAATAAACAAGTATGTATATGAAACATGAATGACAAATTAATTGGATTAAAAAAAAGGAACATGTAATTGGACGATTTGCATTCATTTTTATGAATTGAAATGGGAGTTAATTTATCAAACTTAGTATAGCTTGAATGTCAAATAAATTGTATTAGTAAAGTGAAACTAGTGTTGGAACATTTATGTTGGATCCTTGAGAATTATTTGAAATTGTTCACACTTTATGACATATCATACATTCCCCACTTGAAAGCGAATAAATTCTGTGTAAGTAAGATGTTGGTTAATAAAAACAAAAATGAGCGTATGCATGAATTAAAATGTTACATGTGATAATAAGAATGAAACAGGTGTTGCATATTAGGAAGATTTTGTACATTATTCTTTCATTTACATTTTGTTAAAAAGATCAAGTTGTAATGACCCGCACTGGCAGAGGTATTATGATTAATTTATTTAATTATATCAATGGTGGTATAGTGAATTAAATGGTCGTTGAATTAAATAATGGTAAATATTTAATTTAAAATAATAAATTAAGTAATATATTTAATTCAGTAATAGTCAAAAATAGTGAAATTCACAGTATGGTGTAATTTGGGTTATCTAATATATATATATATATATATCAGTTAGGAGTTGAATTATATTGACGAATATATTCAGTCGACGTTAGTTTGAACGTGTAATTATAATATAATTAAAATAGAGCTCGAAATGGCGCTGCAGTTCGCTATTTGGCGATTTGAACTTCAACTGAATGTACAGGATTCGTTTGAAGCCAGATTTCTGTGAAATAAGAAACGTGTGGAGCTGATGGAGTATATCTTTCTAGTGGAAGAGAAAAATCGGGATTTCATCGTGTAGATTTTGAGATATGTCCAAATCAAATTTCAGAATAGTCGCTATGGAATCGTTTATCGACCGTATCGGTTTATTCGATATAACTAAAGATCGGGATTGAATTTAGACAAGGTTATTTTGGGAAGTAGTGATAATTTAATTTTTAGAATTTTACTGTAATTTTTAATTAGTTTAATAAGCAACTTTTTATTTGAAGTATTTCACACCCTGAAATCAACATTTTGAAGTTTCATAATATGAGTTCATCTACCGGTATTATTATATTTTTGGGATCGTGACACCTTGCTCATCTCACCGGTATTTTTATTTTTGTCTATAGCGGTCAGTAAAATGATATAAATTATATAACACGGTACCCTAGGAACTAACTTAAAACAAAATATATGCACCAATACATGCAAATTCCCCACTGCTTCCATTCTTGCTCACTACAGTTTCACCATAAAGATCCGCGGATCCTTTTGTGTTCCCGAAGTTGTTGAAGAAGTCGACGAACTAATTGTGGAATTTGAATGTGTGGACAAACCTTCATTTTTGTAGCATCATTTCCATTTCCTTCACAACTTCATTCATTTGTAGGACGACTTGAAGCCGATCCCTCCACGCATTTCATAGCCAAATAAACAATTGCTTTAAAACAAATGCTTTAGAAGTGACTACGTGCTGCCACCATACATCCCATTTAATACACGTCCTCTTTTGTTCTCAGCCACTATTCCTATGTGGCTCCAAAACCAAAAACGTGGGAGAAGCAAAGTCTTACAAACAAATTTAATCCCTATAAAATATCTCCTACCGTAACCCTTATTTTGTTTGGAGTTTCTTCATTTGTTTCCTGAGCCGCCACACAACAAAATCATTTCAACTGAATACAAATAGTAGGGTGGGGATCGGGTCTTGGTATTTGCGAGTGTCTTTGAGTTGAGGTATGAAAGTTCGGTCGTGGCTATGAGGAGGATGGAGCGGCTTTGTTTGTCTGATGTGGTTTTGTAAGAATTCAAACCTGGAGTGGATGTGTTATTCAGGAAAGAAGAAAGAGGGTATGGGATGATATGGCATATGCGTGAATACAAGGAGAGGGGTATTCGTTTTGGAAGGGGAGTGCGTGAGCTACCGGGTAGTTGTGGTGTTGGTGTTTGTTCCGGTTGAGGATGATGGGTGTACGGTGGGAGTAGGTGGAAAGAAAAGGGTTGCAATGCTAAGATGTTGAGGAAGAAGAGGATGTTAATTGGTGGAGCTCGGCGGTTTCCATGTTGAAAATGATGGAGTAGGGGACGTGAAAATGGTGGAACGATGTTGGGTAATGGCTGTAAAGAGGAGCGGCGGTATTGTGTTAGAGGAAGAGAGGAACTGTAGATGTCGGGTTGGGAGACAGATGCGGGTCTGGGCTTTTAAGGGGTGAGTGGGCCGAAGTTTAATGGGTTAAGGCCCAAGAGTGAATAGTGTTAGTATAAATTAATTTAAATAATGTATTAACTTTAAATATTCATAGCTCCCTCGTACATGATCAGAATTTGACGCCGTCAGTTGCGTAAGGATCGTGTGGACGGCTGCTACAACATGGAGCTGACTGGAAGTGAATCCGAGCTCGTTACGATTTATGGCAAAATAAATTGTTCGACTAAATCAATGAACGCAAACCGATATTTATCGGTTAACGCGCAAATGTGAGTAAATCTCACTAACTTTGAACAGTTTATAATTTCATGTTATATTTTTAGAACTGTTAGATATTGGCTGATACTGTATGTTGACTGTTTGATTGAACTGCTAGTCAGTAAATTAAATTTTCTATATTGATTCTGTTTAACAGAATATATCATATAGAACTGAAAGTGATGTTATCTATATTGTTTAACATCTGTGATGCAGGGAAACAGGTTGGAGGAATCCATCCGACTGGATTCCTCAACATTTATTTTACTATTTTCATATATTGTGATATATGACGTGTTGTATAATCTGTTATGGATTATGGGTGTTGGAATGATGTTGATCATTTTTATTCGATATTTTAAATATCATAAAAGACACTGGGATGTAAAAAGAATTTATTTCAATGTATATTGAAATAAAGGAATTTTATAAAATCACAGGATTTTATAAAATGAAATTATTTATAAAACGAACACGGTTTTATAAAAGGGATATTTATTTAGAAAATAAATAGAAATAGAAAAGGAATATTTATTTAGAAAATAAATAGAAGTTATAAATAGGAAATATTTGTAACGGTAAATAGAAGTTATAAATAGGAAATATTTGTAACGGTAAGTAAACGTTATAAAAAGGAAATAGTTGTAACGGAAAACGTAGTTTATTAAAAGAAGTTAATCGATGTTAGTTAATCGATTAGTGTTTATTAAAAGAAGTTAATCGATGTTAGTTAATCGATTAGAGTTAAAGCAAAGGAGTTAATCGATGTTAGTTAATCGATTTGAGTTAAAGTAAAAGGAGTTATCGAATATAGTTTATTCGAAAGGAGTTAAGTGAAATGAGTAAATAAATAGTGTTAGTCAAATAGTGTTAGTCCAATAGAGTTAATTGATAAGGGTTAATCGAATAGAGTTAAGTGAAAAGAGTCAATCAAATATAGCTATTCGAAGAGGGTTAAGTAAGGAAGTTAGTAAAAGGAATATAAAGTGAACTTTGCCTATTTCAAAGTTAGAAATGTTGTTCAGTTAAGGTCTGAGAGGTAGTTCTACCCCAACTTGATTGGCTTCGTTTTAACTAAGGGATAGTTAAGGTTCGGCAGTAAAGGAAATGGTTTGAGTTGGCATCGCGATGGTTTGTTTAAACATCTGCCTAAGTCCAATGAAGAAGCTTTGGAAATGTTTTCCAAATAAGAAACCAGAAATGTTTTCTAATAAAGAAAACAAGAAATGGAAATGTTTTCCATTGTTAATAACGTATATTTTCTAAATTTAGAAAATAAGAAATATTGAATATAGGGAAACAGGAGATAAGTAAATTTATGAAATAAAGAGATAAATGTTGAATGATGTTTGATTGGTATAAATTTCCTCTGGGAAATAATATCGTTGGTTGCACACTTGTTTTTACTCGATAGTTAAATCACAGACTATCGAAGTTTTGACCATTTAACGTTGTTAATATGGAGAGACCGGTTGGATTATTATCCAAAGAACCACTCTGTATTGGCATAAGCGTTGCGAATCATATATGCCAAAGATAATTGAAGACGGTGTTATGCAAGGGCTATCCTGTTTATAGAATAGCGCCTTCGGTTCATTCTGTTCCTGGATGACTTGTATGGACGGATGTCTGACAGAGTATTTCCAGACGATCGCGTATATTGATTTCTCCAACTGTACCAAGAGTGGAAGCGGAGAAGGAAACTTCTTTTAGCTAACACATAATGTATGGTTGAGGACGTCAATCGGCGATTTGATGGATTTGATGATGTGGCATTCAAAGTGAATCTGATATGATGATAAAGCGTAGCTTCTAGCCTCATCATCCGGTAAATGACAGAAATCGGGCAGGCAGCATGGCTAAGTCGGTCGCACCGAAGTAGGGTGTATAATCACCTGATCTAGAGTTTCATTCATTTCTAAAAATCTATTGTGGATGTTGTCCCATTCGGGAAACGGTTGCTGATCCCAACCGATGGTGATATACATTCGATACACTCAAGCGAAATGAGTGGTCGGTCATGTGTGGCCGGGTTGCAAGATGTTCTTGTTGAACCCAGTGTATTCCTCTCTAGAGGTACATTAGCGAAAGGTGATTCCATACCTTGTCATAGTTGAAAATCCATTACCCAATACGTGCTTGCGGTTTTGATTGTATACTATATATGTAGAACGTGAGATGAAAGCGTTTCTGCTAGATGATTATATATATACTGTGGTTGATAGACATTATTATAATATCAAAAGGTTTTTGATATAAAGATATTTTGGATTCTCATAAGGGAAAAACCCGTTCCGTTATGCGGCGTGGTCTTATGAGATATCATTTACTTGTTCAACTGTTTTACTCATACCAGTCCCATGACTGACCCGGAGTTTATTTTGTTGTTTTCCCTAAACTCTTGGGTGCCTAAATTTGTACGGGCAGTCAAGTAGTCGGGATTTTACAGATACACTTGAAGAGCTGGAGCAGGAGGCTTCAGGATGTTATAGCTATAGTTTATTTCCGCTGTGTTGTAAGTGCTGTACTTTGATAATGATATGTATATTCAAGTACCAAGTTTGTATTTCAAAGTTATGTTATGAAATATATTTATTCGTTCCGCTGTGAGATTCGTGTTACTCTGATGTTGTGTTCTTCTTCTTCTTCTATTCTAAGTTTCTATCTTATCTTTCCTCACCCTCTAATTTCTTTCATTAATTACCGGGATTTTTCGATGGTTTGGTTATCGACATCGTGCTTATGTCGATAACCAAAGTCGCTCAAAATCCGGGTCGTTACAGTTGGTATCAGAGCTTAAGTTAAGAATTACTTGGCTCTGTGGCGTGACTCGGTAGAGATAGGGTTAGTAATACCCTAGACTGAGATTGAGTGTATATATACGAGTGAACGTATTTGTATTTGATATAAAAATTTGTTTTATATTGTGGAGATACATTGGTTGAGTTGTTTATGAGTTCTGGTCGATCAGTTTGATCCACTGTATCGGTAGAAGTTACTAAACACTCGAATACGATGGGTCGGCACGATATGTTTTGAAAAGGTGGTAAATTAAAATAAGTTTACCCAAGGTATATCTTGATATAGAGAAAATATATATATCAAAATTATAATATAATGGATATGTTGGTTGTTATTATAATCGAGTAAGATTATAAATTAAATGGTTATGTGAATAACCAATCAGAATTCATATAAGTGAAATACGTGAAATCAGATGAGTTAAATTTGAAATTTAAACCAGAAATTGAAGTTAAAACTCTGGAAAATTGGATAAGTGTTTGTAAATGGATTTGGATTAAAGGTAAGGAAAATTTAAGATCTTGGGAGATTTTGAATTGTTTTACAAGCAGTGTGGATTATATTTTGAAATGAATTTCAAAGTGGAAAAGGTTAAAAATGGTTTTATAGTATTGAACTCACTTCGATCGCTGGAAAATAGATTCTGATGATGACAGCTGCATCATCAGTATTCATTTTCGAGTTGTAAGTGATGAATTACTACCAAAGATAATGTTTTGAATTTGTTTTGGAAAAGACAAGTTGTGTTGAATTTCAATATGGGATTTGAATAATAGAGAATTTGAATTTTTATATAGATTTGAAATGTTGACTTGTTTTAAAAGAAATAAAACGAGAAGTTCCTTTATAAACGAAGTTTATAAATAGTTCTTTTATAAACGAAGTTTATAAAATGAAGTGAAAAGAATTATCATTGGATAATTCAGAAATAAAAAAATACAAGTGTGAAATTGAAAGGGAAATCTATTTTCCAAAGGTGGAAATATCGATTTCAAAAGGAATTGAAATCAAGGCTTATTTAAAGAATGAATAAAGAAAGTTTGAAAAGGAATTTGAAGAAAGGAAGTTCAAACATAGAATTTGAATATAGAAAATTCAAAGGGGATTTGAATAAAGAGAATTCAAATAGAAATTGAATATAGAAATTCAAAGGGAGTTTGAATATATGAAATTCAATGGAAGCGATATAGAATTTGAATATAGAAATTCAAATGGCATTTGGATATAGAAAATATAAGAGATTTCAAATATAGGATTTGAATATCGAAAGTGAAATGAAATTTGAATGTAGGGGATTCAAATAGAATTGAAAAAGGAAATTTGAATAAAGAAGATTCAAATAGAATTGAATTTGAATAAGGGAATTGAAATGGAATTTGAATATAGGAAATTCAAATAAAATTTGAAATGGAATTCAATTAGTTGATAAACAAGTTAAACCTATATTTGAACATGGATATTCAAATAAAAAGTTGAAATGGGCTAACCAGTAATTTGAAAATCACTTAACGAAATAAGTTAAAATGATTGGATTAAGTTGAAATGAATTAGAAATGTATAAATATACGTGAGATATGTATGGATAAGATATGAAGGTATATAAATAGAATGCTCGACAAAAAGGTATGTATTTAATTCATATATGAGATTTTATGCGCCGTATCGGCTAGCCGCTTGGCTTTTCTTTTTCTTTTTGATTGGAGAAGGCCTGTGTGGCAGTTTGGGGATTTTCCCGATGCTCCTAGTACAAAGGAGGTTATGGCGAATTTTTCCGGGAATTTAAGGAGATAGAATATTTTTAAGATAATTTGATAGTTAGAAATCAACGTGTCGATATATATATAAGTCGATAAGGAAACGAACTTAGAAATAGAATAGTAAAATCAAAAAGGAAGACTGAGAATAAAATCTAGTAAGAATAGAAAGAGAAGGTGTATATGTATTTCAAAGTGAGTAAGTAGTTGTAGGGTGTTGATTTTTCGATTAAGTAGTCATATCTGTTTTGACGTTATAAATGTTATTCAGTCAAGGTCTGAGAGGTAGTTATACCCCAACTTGATTTTTTTCATTATTAACAAATAAATAGTAAGATTTAAGGCTCGAAGATCAAATGTCGAATAAGAGTTAGTTGAATATAGTATTTGGGTTGTCGTAACGATGTTTTACACAACATCCATTTTAACCCAAATAAGTGTAAGCTTGGAAATATAATATAGAATATTTCCTAAGTATAGAAAAAACGAGTTTGGAAAAGAGATAAGAAATTGGAATATTTTCCAATTATAAATAGCATATATTTTCTAAAAAGTTTATAAAATAAAGGAAGGCGATATCCGGAAATGTCTTCCAAATAACATAAAAGGCCAATAAGGTTATTGAAAATATTTGGTTAACAAATATTGATAAAGAAATAGAGAAGTGATTTAACTAATGGAATATAAATTGAGGGCTCAGTGACATGTTAAAAAGGAAAATTTTGATTTTTGAAAAAGTAAACTGTTTAAAATTCCCAGGAAGAGACTGTTTGAATTAAGAACAAATTTAAATAGAAGTTTGCGGAAGTAAGCTGAAATTGAATTGAAACAGTTAAGTGAAAACTGAATGGAAATAGAACGATATCAGGAAAAATTTATTCTTGAATAAAAATTGGATTGTCGAGATAAGAATCTGAAATGAAAAGTGGATTGGGAAGTTAAGAGTTTGAAATCGAGAATGGAACTCGAATTTGAAATAAAATTCGACTTAGGATATAAGCGAATGGTTGTGTCGTGGATAAAAGCAGATGGGAATTTGATTGGGATGACTCTTGTATCCGCTGAATTGATAACAGGTGGAAGGGATATAGTGATATGCCGACAAAAGGTACAAGATTATATTTCATATTGGATATGAGTCTTATGAGCCGAATTGGCAAGCCGCTTGGCAGTTTGATTTTCTTTTGGGATGGAGATTGCCCAGAGAGACGAGTTGGAGTTTGACCGATTGACCAGTACAAAGGAGGTGCTGGCGAAATTTTTCGAAGAGTTAAGGAGTTAGAAAATTTTCCAGATTTTTTTTGAAAATTTTCGTTGATAAGAATTAATTAATAATTTAATTGAAAGTAAATTGGTTCAGTTGAAACTGAAGTTAAGAAGTGAACAAATATGTTCTAACCAGTCGATAGGGTCGTTCTCTACCTTTTAGCAATTTCGAGGACGAAATTATTTTAAGTGGGGAAGATTGTAATGACCCGCACTGGCAGAGGTATTATGATTAATTTATTTAATTATATCAATGGTGGTATAGTGAATTAAATGGTCGTTGAATTAAATAATGGTAAATATTTAATTTAAAATAATAAATTAAGTAATATATTTAATTCAGTAATAGTCAAAAATAGTGAAATTCACAGTATGGTGTAATTTGGGTTATCTAATATATATATATATATATATATCAGTTAGGAGTTGAATTATATTGACGAATATATTCAGTCGATGTTAGTTTGAACGTGTAATTATAATATAATTAAAATAGAGCTCGAAATGGCGCTGCAGTTCGCTATTTGGCGATTTGAACTTCAACTGAATGTACAGGATTCGTTTGAAGCCAGATTTCTGTGAAATAAGAAACGTGTGGAGCTGATGGAGTATATCTTTCTAGTGGAAGAGAAAAATCGGGATTTCATCATGTAGATTTTGAGATATGTCCAAATCAAATTTCAGAATAGTCGCTATGGAATCGTTTATCGACCGTATCGGTTTATTCGATATAACTAAAGATCGGGATTGAATTTAGACAAGGTTATTTTGGGAAGTAGTGATAATTTAATTTTTAGAATTTTACTGTAATTTTTAATTAATTTAATAAGCAACTTTTTATTTGAAGTATTTCACACCCTGAAATCAACATTTTGAAGTTTCATAATATGAGTTCATCTACCGGTATTATTATATTTTTGGGATCGTGACACCTTGCTCATCTCACCGGTATTTTTATTTTTGTCTATAGCGGTCAGTAAAATGATATAAATTATATAACACGGTACCCTAGGAACTAACTTAAAACAAAATATATGCACCAATACATGCAAATTCCCCACTGCTTCCATTCTTGCTCACTACAGTTTCACCATAAAGATCCGCGGATCCTTTTGTGTTCCCGAAGTTGTTGAAGAAGTCGACGAACTAATTGTGGAATTTGAATGTGTGGACAAACCTTCATTTTTGTAGCATCATTTCCATTTCCTTCACAACTTCATTCATTTGTAGGACGACTTGAAGCCGATCCCTCCACGCATTTCATAGCCAAATAAACAATTGCTTTAAAACAAATGCTTTAGAAGTGACTACGTGCTGCCACCATACATCCCATTTAATACACGTCCTCTTTTGTTCTCAGCCACTATTCCTATGTGGCTCCAAAACCAAAAACGTGGGAGAAGCAAAGTCTTACAAACAAATTTAATCCCTATAAAATATCTCCTACCGTAACCCTTATTTTGTTTGGAGTTTCTTCATTTGTTTCCTGAGCCGCCACACAACAAAATCATTTCAACTGAATACAAATAGTAGGGTGGGGATCGGGTCTTGGTATTTGCGAGTGTCTTTGAGTTGAGGTATGAAAGTTCGGTCGTGGCTATGAGGAGGATGGAGCGGCTTTGTTTGTCTGATGTGGTTTTGTAAGAATTCAAACCTGGAGTGGATGTGTTATTCAGGAAAGAAGAAAGAGGGTATGGGATGATATGGCATATGCGTGAATACAAGGAGAGGGGTATTCGTTTTGGAAGGGGAGTGCGTGAGCTACCGGGTAGTTGTGGTGTTGGTGTTTGTTCCGGTTGAGGATGATGGGTGTACGGTGGGAGTAGGTGGAAAGAAAAGGGTTGCAATGCTAAGATGTTGAGGAAGAAGAGGATGTTAATTGGTGGAGCTCGGCGGTTTCCATGTTGAAAATGATGGAGTAGGGGACGTGAAAATGGTGGAACGATGTTGGGTAATGGCTGTAAAGAGGAGCGGCGGTATTGTGTTAGAGGAAGAGAGGAACTGTAGATGTCGGGTTGGGAGACAGATGCGGGTCTGGGCTTTTAAGGGGTGAGTGGGCCGAAGTTTAATGGGTTAAGGCCCAAGAGTGAATAGTGTTAGTATAAATTAATTTAAATAATGTATTAACTTTAAATATTCATAGCTCCTTCGTACATGATCAGAATTTGACGCCGTCAGTTGCGTTAGGATCGTGTGGACGGCTGCTACAACATGGAGCTGACTGGAAGTGAATCCGAGCTCGTTACGATTTATGGCAAAATAAATTGTTCGACTGAATCAATGAACGCAAACCGATATTTATCGGTTAACGCGCAAATGTGAGTAAATCTCACTAACTTTGAACAGTTTATAATTTCATGTTATATTTTTAGAACTGTTAGATATTGGCTGATACTGTATGTTGACTGTTTGATTGAACTGCTAGTCAGTAAATTAAATTTTCTATATTGATTCTGTTTAACAGAATATATCATATAGAACTGAAAGTGATGTTATCTATATTGTTTAACATCTGTGATGCAGGGAAACAGGTTGGAGGAATCCATCCGACTGGATTCCTCAACATTTATTTTACTGTTTTCATATATTGTGATATATGACGTGTTGTATAATCTGTTATGGATTATGGGTGTTGGAATGATGTTGATCATTTTTATTCGATATTTTAAATATCATAAAAGACACTGGGATGTAAAAAGAATTTATTTCAATGTATATTGAAATAAAGGAATTTTATAAAATCACAGGATTTTATAAAATGAAATTATTTATAAAACGAACACGGTTTTATAAAAGGGATATTTATTTAGAAAATAAATAGAAATAGAAGTTATAAATAGGAAATATTTGTAACGGTAAATAGAAGTTATAAATAGGAAATATTTGTAACGGTAAATAGAAGTTATAAATAGGAAATATTTGTAACGGTAAGTAAACGTTATAAAAAGGAAATAGTTGTAACGGAAAACGTAGTTTATTAAAAGAAGTTAATCGATGTTAGTTAATCGATTAGTGTTTATTAAAAGAAGTTAATCGATGTTAGTTAATCGATTAGAGTTAAAGCAAAGGAGTTAATCGATGTTAGTTAATCGATTTGAGTTAAAGTAAAAGGAGTTATCGAATATAGTTTATTCGAAAGGAGTTAAGTGAAATGAGTAAATAAATAGTGTTAGTCAAATAGTGTTAGTCCAATAGAGTTAATTGATAAGGGTTAATCGAATAGAGTTAAGTGAAAAGAGTCAATCGAATATAGCTATTCGAAGAGGGTTAAGTAAGGAAGTTAGTAAAAGGAATATAAAGTGAACTTTGCCTATTTCAAAGTTAGAAATGTTGTTCAGTTAAGGTCTGAGAGGTAGTTCTACCCCAACTTGATTGGCTTCGTTTTAACTAAGGGATAGTTAAGGTTCGGCAGTAAAGGAAATGGTTTGAGTTGGCATCGCGATGGTTTGTTTAAACATCTGCCTAAGTCCAATGAAGAAGCTTTGGAAATGTTTTCCAAATAAGAAACCAGAAATGTTTTCTAATAAAGAAAACAAGAAATGGAAAGTTTTCCATTGTTAATAACGTATATTTTCTAAATTTAGAAAATAAGAAATATTGAATATAGGGAAACAGGAGATAAGTAAATTTATGAAATAAAGAGATAAATGTTGAATGATGTTTGATTGATATAAATTTCCTCTGGGAAATAATATCGTTGGTTGCACACTTGTTTTTACTCGATAGTTAAATCACAGACTATCGAAGTTTTGACCATTTAACGTTGTTAATATGGAGAGACCGGTTGGATTATTATCCAAAGAACCACTCTGTATTGGCATAAGCGTTGCGAATCATATATGCCAAAGATAATTGAAGACGGTGTTATGCAAGGGCTATCCTGTTTATAGAATAGTGCCTTCGGTTCATTCTGTTCCTGGATGACTTGTATAGACGGATGTCTGACAGAGTATTTCCAGACGATCGCGTATATTGATTTCTCCAACTGTACCAAGAGTGGAAGCGGAGAAGGAAACTTCTTTTAGCTAACACATAATGTATGGTTGAGGACGTCAATCGGCGATTTGATGGATTTGATGATGTGGCATTCAAAGTGAATCTGATATGATGATAAAGCGTAGCTTCTAGCCTCATCATCCGGTAAATGACAGAAATCGGGCAGGCAGCATGGCTAAGTCGGTCGCACCGAAGTAGGGTGTATAATCACCTGATCTAGAGTTTCATTCATTTCTAAAAATCTATTGTGGATGCTGTCCCATTCGGGAAACGGTTGCTGATCCCAACTGTTGGTGATATACATTCGATACACTCAAGCGAAATGAGTGGTCGGTCATGTGTGGCCGGGTTGCAAGATGTTCTTGTTGAACCCAGTGTATTCCTCTCTAGAGGTACATTAGCGAAAGGTGATTCCATACCTTGTCATAGTTAAAAATCCATTACCCAATACGTGCTTGCGGTTTTGATTGTATACTATATATGTAGAACGTGAGATGAAAGCGTTTCTGCTAGATGATTATATATATACTGTGGTTGATAGACATTATTATAATATCAAAAGGTTTTTGATATAAAGATATTTTGGATTCTCATAAGGGAAAAACCCGTTCCGTTATGCGGCGTGGTCTTATGAGATATCATTTACTTGTTCAACTGTTTTTAAACTGTTTTACTCATACCAGTCCCATGACTGACCCGGAGTTTATTTTGTTGTTTTCCCTAAACTCTTGGGTGCCTAAATTTGTACGGGCAGTCAAGTAGTCGGGATTTTACAGATACACTTGAAGAGCTGGAGCAGGAAGCTTCAGGATGTTATAGCTATAGTTTATTTCCGCTGTGTTGTAAGTGCTGTACTTTGATAATGATATGTATATTCAAGTACCAAGTTTGTATTTCAAAGTTATGTTATGAAATATATTTATTCGTTCCGCTGTGAGATTCGTGTTACTCTGATGTTGTGTTCTTCTTCTTCTTCTATTCTAAGTTTCTATCTTATCTTTCCTCACCCTCTAATTTCTTTCATTAATTACCGGGATTTTTCGATGGTTTGGTTATCGACATCGTGCTTATGTCGATAACCAAAGTCGCTCAAAATCCGGGTCGTTACACAAGTAAGTTATGATATCTTGCTTATTGTTATGTACATTCATTTTACTATAAAAATGTTTGATTTTCACTACAGTTTGAGTGTCTTAGTAGGTTGCAATGGCGCGCTTTGCTTACGGAGCTTGCTTTTGCGCCCAAAATGCTAAAAGTATAAACGAATTTGCTTTAAAACGCTAAAATAAGGTACGTACCTCAGTTTACATATCGCATTTGGGTTGTTTTTCTTTTGTTTTCCCTATATTGGGATGCCTCATCGTGCGAATGAGATGTATATTGAAATTGTAAATTTTTCCGATCAACCCGTACAAAGGAGATGCTGCCGAAATTTTCCGTAATTTCGGAAGATAGAAAATTTTTGAACCTTAAAATTTATATAACTTATTTCTTTCTAATGAGTTTAGAAACTTTGTATATGCATTATTAGTTGAGATATTTTATGCAAAATATATTTATGTATGATATTCTACGACGTTCCTTTTCGAGGACGAAAAGCGCTAAGTGAGGGAGAATGTAACGAACCGGTAATTTTGACGTCTTAGGATGCAAAGTTAATTGAAGATTTAATGTTGTAAGGGAATATTTATAATTCTAATTTGAATGTGAAACATGAAATCTAAAGTTACGTCGCAAGCGTAAATTTGAATTTCTAATATATTGCAACTTGTATGTTGCTCTGAAAGTATTAAGTAAATGACAAGTTACAAAAAAATAAAAATAAAAAGGGTGAAATATATAAATTTTAGATAATGTTAAAATATTGGGAATTGAATACCATTACATAAAAGTAATAAATTTAATTTTTGTAGCGAAATGTCCAAGCGTGTTGCTCCAATTCATGTAAACGATTTACGGTAGTGATAATTGAGGTACTGTTTTGACATTTAAATCTAAAAGTTTAATTAGATTACGAAATGTAATATGTAATATGTAAAATACGTCTAACTAGATGTAACGACCGAATCCTTAATTTAGGACCAAAAACGCGTGTACATCTCTTTGAACTTCAATTTAACACTTGGGGTTAATTGTCTAAGAACACTACATTTGTCCTATAGTTCCTGCGAAATGAGACACGTGCTATTCCCTGTCTGAATCTCCTACCACGCGTACACCATCTTCTGCGCCTTCTCCACGTTCCAATTTTCCTCTGCTATTTGCTTCCCTTTTTCTTCTTTATATGAGTTGAACAATAGTTAAAGGAAGAAAGGAAACGCTCCTCAAATCGAACACTGTAAAACAGAAGGAAGAAAAATTTGGTCTTTACAATTGAGAATCTCGTTCTCACTTCCTCTTTTCCTTTTCCCCAAAATCTCTATCATCTACAAATCAAAGTAAGGAAATCAGAAATGGTTGAAGCCTGCTAACACGTCCCTTCCTTCTCAACCATAATCCCAAACCTTCTCGCACCTTCGAAATCGTCGCACGCGTTGGCTTTTATCCAACCCATCTAGCGCAAGCCTTGGTCTCTGAATCCGCCGCCTTCTCTTGTGGCCATCACCGAAGAACATTGTTTCAGTTCAAGGCCCACCATCACCTGATAGCACCGTACACCAACAACTGCCGCCTTAGCTCTGCCAACGTTGATAACTGACGCAACTTCGGACCCCTGTGCCACCCATCGAAGACAACTTTCCCAAAACCTGAAAATCGTGAGCAGCAGCTCCAAAACCGAAGTACCTTCTCATGGAGTCAGTCGTTGTCATCAACTGGTAAACCCCTATTTTTAACCTGGCACCGTGGCTTTCCCTTGGAACACTATCGAGGCCCACAACCTTCTTGAGCCGAGATCCGTTGGATTTTCCCTCTCATGTTCCTCCTGTCAAGACGCCTACCACTTGTTTGAAAATATGTCGCTTCCAAGCTGTATAAATCTTTCTTCTTCGCCATCACCTCCAATGAAGTCTCCAGTGGCCTGATAGGTTTTTGGCCTTGATCTTACTCCAAGCTGAGAGCAGTATTACTCATAACGAGGTTCGTATTTGCCGAGCAAAGTGTGAACTTTTGGTGTCATGTTAGAACGGAAAGCGTGTGTTTGGTTTGGGCATTCATCGAGCTGACTCTAGGTTGCATTCAAATAAGGGACGGAGTCGTGCTCTGTATCAAATCATGCTTGCTATATTCGTTCACTCTTATAAATTTCAACGTCTTAAGGACCGAGGAAGGTGAGTTTTTCTCGCTCACAGACTATCTGATTATTAGGTGAATTAAAAATATGAGATGTTGAATGAAATGTTAGGGTGCTCTAGATTTGTTTGCTTCGTGGTTGTGCACGTGCGACACTCACGATTATTTCACACGACACAAAATGTATGTTACTTGATATGTATGTTTATTTTCTCATCATGCAAGTTTCCTCTTAGATTGTAGAACATAATGGGTTGAAATGATATATACCCGAACCCCTATATATATTCGAATCGATTTGAGATGCGGGTTGAAATGATACACACCCGGAATTCGAATATTTTAAGAACGGATTGAAATGATAAATATTCGTACCACTTGACCATAGGGTAGAAAATTTTATGCGGATCCCGTGGTCAATAAAAATAAATTATTTTAAATTAATTATATCGATTTTCTAAAAAGAAATGTTTTGTGAAAATTTCCGTATAACATGAAGAAGTGTTAAAAGGGAACTTTGAATTTATAAGAAATCAAATTTGCATATAATTTAGTTTTAAAGATGATTTTTTTTAGTTAAAACTTCAAGTTTAAAATTTATTTTTAAAGGCCTTCTCCATAAGCTTTATGTTTCACATAATAAATTTTATAAAACGAATTTAAAGATTTATAGTTCAATATAAAAGGTTTCAACTTGTTAAATGCTTTTGAACTTGTTTTAACACACGTAACTTGTCTAATGATTTCTACTATTTCCATGTAAAGGATTTGTTAAATTCAAGTAAAAGAGAAATATGCTTATCTAGGCCATGGCGAATTTGAGTTGGATAACTGATTTGGAATTTAACAAAATCGTCACTTGGCTAATAACTTAAGTTGCAATTGTTTGGAATTTTATTAAAAGGGAGTTCGAATGATTATGAAATTTAGTTGGAAATAGAAATGGCGAGACTTGGATTTAGGAGTGGATTGGATTAATATTTTGGAAAAAAAAAAGAAAAGCAATTTTCCGCATTACTTGATTTTTACAAACATTCTTTTATAAATGTTTTGATTACTTTAGTTATATAGATTTTATAATAAATTTCAACTATATGTATATGAATATACCTTATTTTTAATTTAATACGCATATACTTTCCAAAACTTACTTTTTCTAAATATACTTTATAGATGAATCCATGTCTAATCCGAGCTCATTAAACCAAACGGAATGAGTGAAGATTTGAGGATGATAATGATATTTTGAGAAAAAGGTGTAATCCCAACTTGAATGGTTTGATAAGTGATTAAAATGAAAATTTCAAGAAATTGAGATTTTGCGGAAATTGAAATCTAAACTCAAATGGTTGACAAGGAATATTTGTAAGTATTGGATTTGAAATCTCGACCAAGTCAATAACAAATTATTAGATAAATCGGTTTTTGGTGATACTTGAAATAAATCGATTTGATGATACTCGAGATATGATTTCAAATCTAATGACCACGGTGTGGAAAAATGTAAGTGTCGGTTGTTAAAGAGACCGGAGTCGGTAAGTGACATACTCTCTGTCATTGCCAATGCCACTTTAACAACTGTGTACGTGATGACGTATTCGGAATGAAGCATGATGACTTGGAGGTGATTACTGGATTGAAGAAGGCGAACGATAACGAAACGGCCTTGACCTTCGGGTCATAATTGAAATGACTAAAAAATGATCTACACCGTGACTAATTGAGGTAGCACCTTTGATCGGACGCACTTCTTCGATATCATTTCTATGAATATGTTGATGATTTGGGTGCCCTTTTTTATTATGGGAGTGTGTTCCGAGGTGGGCGGTAGTGGCTGCTATGCGTTACCACCGGTCCGGGAGTGCAATTGGTAGAATCCTACCCTGGGTATTGCCTCGAGTGCCTTGTCATATTATCCTTAGCGAGCCCCCTACGATTTTGATTTGTATCATACCTATGGAGTGCCCTCTGATGCCATCGTGTTACGGTGGGTGTAACACCCCGAATTTTCTATTAACACTACAGTTGCTAAAATATTAATAAGTGTGTAAGAGAGGGGATGTATCTAATATGAATATAAAAATATTAATAAGTGTGTAAGAGAGGGGATGTATCTAATATGAATATAAAAATATTAATAAGTGTGTGAGAGAGGGAATGTATCTAATATGTATATAAAAACAATAATAAGTAAAGGGGGATGTATCTAATATGTACATTGTAGAAAATATATATATATTTATGACATGAATAGAAGTTTATTAATATGCTGAGTGTTTGCTGAGTCACTTCTGACTCATTGCTGAGTCAACAAGATAAACCCCATCTTGTCTGAACGGCTGCGGTTATTTCTAGGTTAAATCTAATGGCCTAAATGAATTCTAAAATCTATAAATAAGTGGGTAGACCCTAGACCTAAATCACTTGTAAAATTAGAGAAGCTACCGTCATGCTGCTGCCATGGAGTTCAGCATAGCCGTCACAAACTAAGAAGAGGAAGCCTAATCATCTACAACTAAATCTACACAAATCAAATCAAAAGATCTCTCTTTCTCTAATTCTTTTCTTTTGTTGGTGAGTATGATGATTCTCACAAGACTATTACAAACTAATTTGACTCAGTTATGAATGGATCACAAGAAAGTGATGTGATTTGTAATTGTAAATTCTATATATTGTGGATCTCTTATTATGTTATTATGTTGTCGTATGATGTAAATTATATATGCTATGTCATGCTATGTTGTAAATTCTCTTATGCTATGTCGTGCTATGTTGAGAATCATGTCAAGCTATGTTATACTATCATACTATGCCATGTTATAAATCATGCTATATTATGTTGAAAAATCATGTTGTTGGATCATGCTTAAAGTTATGTTTTTTTTTCTTAATTTAAATGGATCTTGTTTATGGGAATTTGCCTATTAGGTTAGGTGTACCCATAAACTTGAAACTATAATTAAATAAAACTTGATTATGGGAATTTGCCTATTGAGTTAGGTGTACCCATATAAAACCATGTTGTTAAAAAAAATTAGATGATGTTGATTCACACATGTTCATATGTAAGTTTATGAAAATTGATTGAGATTATATTAGGTGAATTTTGAACAAGTTGACACCTTTAGGTCCATGACATGTATAATCTATGCAAGTTGGACATATGCAAGTTTCACCCCTTATTATGATTCATTTGGTCACATATACATGTTGTTATTATGATAATCTCTTTTATGCTATGAGTTAGGCTATTCGAGTCTAACATATATTTTGCGAATAAACGTTCAAACGTGGGGTAGGGGTAATATTAGGAATTAATAAATTGGGTGCAATTTTGTAAGATTTTGCATACCATGAATGGATGTCCATAATTGAGTCAATTATGGACATTGTTAAAAATTGGAAGTAATTAATAATTCAAGTAGGGAATTATTAAAATTGGGGGAAAGTGGATTATTATTAATAATCAATGCTTAGGACACGAGGTTGGACCCGTTTGTGATGTAAACCTGCCCGGACCCGCCCGGCAAATCCAGTAGTCACAAATGTCGGCCCAATGTGAGAGGTCCTAGGCCCAAACTAAAGCATAACAGTTGTAAAGACACGAGGTTAGACTCTTTTATGGTGTAAGACTGCCCGGACCCGCCCGACAAATCCAGCTGCCATAAATGCCAGTCTAATGTGAGAGGTCTTTATGAGGTTATGGCCTTAATGAACTAAGAAATACTTAACCAGATAATCATGTAAGGTGGGACATGGGGGTTAAGTAGGTGCCTTGGGTGGCATGAGGAATCTGGTGGTTGCCTTTAGAGGCATTTGAAATACGATTAGACTTAACCAAACACACATGTAAATGAACATGACTAAGTGGGTTAAGTGGGATGGACTAATGGGGACAAGCTTAGGTGGAATGCTTGTGGTAAATAGTGGGGGCCCATTTCAACCAGTATCCCAAAACGTATCTTTGTGGGCTCGACCCAAGTCGAGGACGGGACACGCATACTGGGTTTGACTATAAGAGGCCAAAACAGGGAGCGGTGGCAACGCAAGTCCAACGGGTTTCATATGCGTGTGTGGACCCGGGCTGGTAGGTAAGACGTTGTTGCATCGTGTAGGTATAAGCCGTGCATGTCCGTTGTATCAGGTTGCCACTTTAGGGGAGTGATACACCCCACTGTGGGGCCAGCACGGGTATCTACGAGTTAGGGAGCCGATCGAATAATGGGAAGTAGGGTACACCTAGTGGAGATAGGGGCAGGCGGCACCTATGTAGTCAGCTAGGGGTACGTAAAGCCATTGGGAAAGTTTCTAAGTGAAGCTAAGTGGGATGAATCTTTAGGGTGACTGGTGTGGTGCAGTATAGTGTTTATCCTTTAGTATTTAGGAGCGCCTATAACGTTGCCTTTAACGATTGTCTATGTCCTTAATCTGCTCTTCATAGACATTTTCTTGTTTTCCAGCTTATGCCTTAGTCCAGTTATTTTGGTAATAATATTGTAGAATTATCATATTCACCAGACTTTATGTCTGACCCCCTCTTTTCCATCCTTTTTCTCCCTTCAGGTCCGCAGGTTGGGCCAAGTTCTAGTGGAGTCTAGTTGGATCGCTTATCTTCTGGAAAGCTTGGACTGCTGAAGTAAAGTCCAGCTTGTTATCTTTCTTTTTAATGGCTATTCATGTAATGGGATTATGTACTTGTTTTATCAAGATAGATATTGTACTTGACATTGAATATGGTGTTATGATGTAATCAAACATGTTTTGACTTCTGCTACAATGAAATAAAGTTTTTGAATTTCCAAGTACCATTTTATATCTGTCTTGTTGTAATTTTACTGTTCTATATTCACTTAAAACCTCCATGGAAGTTAATGCATTCCCTTTGTGAGTGACATTAATGGACGTGGGGTGTTACACGTGGTATCAGAGCATAAGGTTACCAGAACAGATAAAAAAAATTTTAGAAAAATATTTTTTTTTCTAAAGTATTTTTGGAAGAAGTGCTTTCAAAAAAAAAAACATGTTATTTAAAGAGAGTTTTTATGAAAAACATAATCCCAAATAGCCACATCCTTATCTTTATCTTTCGAATTCTCCATTTTGAATCTTTCCTTTTTCGTTTCAGCATGGCTGAAGATCTTAATCTCCCAGAAGGTGTGACGATTCCAGGGTGGTTTAGGAGATACTTGGAGGCTAGGGCCACCACTGCAGGCCCAGCGGATACTCCTCCACCCCTAGTTGCACCCATTCCTCCTCCTCCTCCTCGTATTGACACTTTTGCAAAGACGTGCAAGGAATTCAAGGCTATGGGAGGAAAAACTTTTCAAGGGACTGAGACGTTTGTGGAGGCCAGAGATTGGCTTAAGGAGACTGAGGAATTGTTGGATATCTTTGAAGTGGAAGATGGGAGGAAAGTCCGTTTAGCTGCTTGGTTAATGAAGGGAGAGGCCTCGTTTTGGCGGGAGGTCACTAACGGGGAACGTCCAGTTGATTCATGGGCGGATTTCAGACGAAGGTTTGAGGCAAAGTTTCTTTCAAGGGCAGAGGAGAACTTAAAAATGGAAAAATTCCTGGCACTAAAGCAAGGGAGCTCATCAGTAAAGGAGTATGTCAATAAATTTAATCAGTTAGCAAGGTTTGGCTTGGAGTTGGTGAACACGCCAGAGAAGAAAGCTTTGAGGTTCGTTAGAGGCTTGAATGAACCGTTGCAAGGGTTGGCTATGACCCACATCCCTATGGGAGCCACCTTTGAAAAGCTAGTAGAAATGGCACTTATGCATGAGGATAAGGCAGTTGAAAAGAAAGGGGATCAGAAGAAACCCCAACAGCAAAATAAGAAGGGTGGTAAAAACAATAATGGCAAAGGGAAGAAGAAATGCTTCAATTGTGGGACGCCTGGCCATCTCAGCAAAGATTGTAGAAAGAAAAAGAAGACTGGTTGTTTTCATTGTGGAGATGCGGGACATTTAGTGAAGGACTGTCCAAAGAAGGGGCAGAGGGCAGGGTCTACCTCGGGAGGACAGGTGCAGGCTCTTATGGCACCAGGGCAGGCAAGGGGGCAAGTTCAGGCTATTGCGGCCCCACCGCTGCAAGAAAGAGGTAGAACAATTTCTGTTGAAAGCTTAGTTTTTCTGTTTGATTATCCTGTCCGTACCTTATTCGATTCTGGCGCATCTCATTCGTTTATCTCTGCATCATTAGTTGAATCACTGCACTTGAACACCAGTTTAGTAGAGGATCCCTTGGTCGTTTCAAATCCAATTGGGGGTTCGGCTCATTTGACCATGATATGTTTGGATTTGAAAATCTCTATACTTAGCGTTGAATTTAGATGTGATGCTTATGTATTGGGCTTCACGGGCTATGGGCTAATTTTAGGAATGGATTGGTTGTCTAGAAATAGGGCCATTCTTGATTGTGAAAGGAGAGTAGTTAGGCTTGTGACTCGCCTTGGTAATGCTCTCGACATCTTTTGTAATCCCATAAATTCCGTTATGCTAAGTTATCTTGAATCGCTTGACGCCTCTGTAGAGAACCTGCGATCGATAGAAGTGGTCCGGGAATATCCGGATGTGTTTGAGGAGGTGAAGGGCTTACCTCCAAAGCGGGAGATAGACTTTCGAATTTATCTTGTGGATAATGCTAAACCCGTATCTTTGCCAGTGCGCCACATGGCTCCTCGTGAAAGGAGGGAACTCAATAAGCAAGTAAAGGAGTTGCTTGAGAAGGGGTTCATAAGACGTAGTATATCGGAGTGGGGTGCTCCAGTAGTTTTTGCCACAAAGGCGGATGGGTCTCTTAGACTTTGTATGGACTATAGAGAACTAAACAAGCTTACTAAAAAGAACCGACACCCACTGCCGAGGATTGACGATCTCTTTGATCAGTTAGTTGGCGCCTCAGTGTTTTCACAGTTGGACTTAGCCACTGGCTTTCATCAACTGAGAGTGGCTGAGGATAGTATAGATAAGACTGCTTTTAGGACTCCTGACGGATTCTATGAATGGCTAGTGATGCCCTTTGGTTTGACAAACGCCCCTGCATATTTTGTTGATTTGATGAGTAGGGTGTTTAGGGAATACCTTAACAAATTCGTGGTAGTCTTTGTGGATGACATCTTAGTCTTTTCTAAGAATAAAGAAGAGCACTCCCTACATCTTAGGGAAGTGTTGGAAACCCTTCGAGCGCATAACCTTAAGGCAAAATTTTCTAAGTGTCACTTCTGGAGGAAGGAAGTACGGTTCTTAGGGCACGTGGTTTCCAAAGAAGGGATAGCAGTGGATCCCGCAAAGGTGGTGGCCATCCAAGATTGGAAGGTCCCTAAAAATGCAACCGAAGTAAGAAGTTTCTTGGGGTTGGCTGGCTATTATAGGAAGTTTATCAAAGACTTCGCAAAAATATCAGCTCCATTAACACGGTTAACGAAGAAGAACCTGGTTTTTACGTGGGACAAAGATTGCGATGATGCGTTCCAACGTTTAAAGAGAGCCTTAACTTCAGCCCCAGTCTTAGTGCTGCCAGACGGGAATAAACCGTTTACCATCTATACTGATGCTTGTGGGACGGGACTTGGCGCGGTCCTCATGCAAGAGGGAAGAGTAATAGCCTATGGTGGAAGGCAGTTGAAGGTTCATGAAAAGAATTACCCCACGCATGACTTAGAGCTAGCCGCAATTGTTTTCGCGCTTAAGTCTTGGCGTCACTATCTTCTTGGTGAGAAATTCGAACTGTTCACTGACCACAAATCATTAAAATACTTATTCTCTCAGAAGGATTTGAATTTAAGGCAGCAACGGTGGATGGAATTCTTAGCCTCCTACGATTTTGAAATAGCATATACCCCGGGCAAGGGTAACGTGGTGGCAGACGCCTTAAGTAGGAAAAGGTTGTCCTTGAGTCCGTTGTTTGTTGAACGACAAAGCTTAGAATTCATCTCTATGTTTGACTTTAGACCCTCCGTTGACTTAGTACCCAGTCTGTTAGCATCCTTGGAGGGTAGACCTACACTTCTAGGACGGGTTGGTGAGGCACAGCGAGACGACCCACAGTTGGTTGAGATAGTAGAAAAGCTCAAAGGGGGGGAGTCGTCAAGCCATCTTCGTAGGTATACCCTAGACGATAAGGGTTGGTTACGAAGGGATAATAGACTTTGTGTACCACAAGACGAAGACTTAAGGAAGGCCATTCTTGATGATGCTCATCGCTCAAAAATGACCATTCATCCCGGCGGGGATAAGATGTACAAAGATATGAAGCGGGTTTTCTTTTGGGCCGGTATGAAAAAGGATGTGGCCGAGTACGTCGCTAGATGCTTGGTGTGCCAACGAGTTAAAGCAGAACAAAAGAAACCCGGTGGGTTGCTTCACCCATTAGAAGTTCCACTATGGAAATGGGAAAGCATCTCAATGGATTTTGTGGATGGATTACCAAGATCAAGGAAGGGTAACACGGGGATTTGGGTTATAGTAGATAGACTTACTAAAAGCGCCCATTTTATTCCCGTGAAAAGTAAGAGGACTGCTCCGTGGTTGGCTTCTGTATACATTAAGGAGATAGTTCGTTTGCACGGTATTCCTTCTAGTATAGTAAGCGACCGTGACCCCATCTTTACTAGCGAATTTTGGAAGAGTTTACAAGAGGCGGTAGGGACTCAGCTATGTTTGAGCACCGCATATCATCCTCAGACAGACGGCCAGACCGAGAGGGTGAATCGCATTCTAGAGGATCTTTTAAGGCTTTGTATCCTAGACTTTGGGGGTACATGGGAAGAGCACCTTCCGTTAGTAGAATTCGCATATAATAATAGCTTTCAGTCTAGTATTGGCATGGCACCTTTCGAAGCTCTTTATGGAAGGCCTTGTCGTTCGCCTACATGTTGGTGGGAATCTACCGATAAAATCCTACTTGGGCCCGATATGGTTAGGGAAACCTCGGAGAAGATTGAGTTGATTCGAAGGAGGATGAAAGCAGCACAAGATAGGCAAAAATCGTATGCTGATAAGAGGAGAACAGATCTTGAGTTTGACATTGGGGACATGGTTTTTATCAAAGTATCTCCGTTACAGAATGTTGTTCGCTTTGGGTCCGTGGGGAAATTAGCACCAAGGTTTGTAGGGCCGTTTCCTGTAAAAAACAGGATTGGGAAGATGGAATATAGGGTGGAGTTGCCTGAGAAACTTAGTGGAGTACACGACGTATTCCATGTATCACATTTGAGAAAGTGTTTGCACAAGACCGCGGAGGTGGTAGAGCCGAGCTTGCTTAAAGAGGTGGAAATAGAGCGTGATGCAACAATTAGACGAGCTCCTACATGCATTCTTGGGTCGGAGATCAAAAAGTTGAGGAATCGAGAGGTCAGACTGGTTAAAGTGCAATGGGGAGATGATGAGAGCAACGCAACTTGGGAGACAGAAGAGAAGATGCGTTCGTTGTACCCTTTTCTTTTTGAGGGTATGTCTTTTAATTTCTCCTTTATCGCTTAGCTTATCTTATCTTATCTTTAGTATGTCCTCTCATTAGTATCTTTGACCTTTAGTTAGGATAATCCTATGGTTGAAACATGTGTTTGAGACATGTTATGTATGATGGATGCAAAATGGATGCAAGTGTTTGCTAGTGGTTGCTCGTGGATGCATATATACACACACTTTAGGCACTATATCGGCTCAGTCACTACATATTGCATATTGCATATATATGGATGTATTTAGTAAAATGGATGAACGATGGTTGTATTATCATATGGATGCTGCATTCAGATGATGGTTGTGCACGCATATAGAAGTATTATGTAGCATTAAGAATCTTTTGCATACATAATGGATGCATGGCACGATCATAGTTGCATTAAGGAGGTCAACTGAATCAGTGGACCGCCTGATTTTGCATTAGATACGGACATATACACACACTGTGCATTTAAACATGAAAGCATTAGAAGTCTGTAAGGACAATGGATGCCCGTGTATGATGGATGAGTAGATGGACGTTTGGATGGTAGGATATACATTCTTCCAGACTTGAAGATTTCGGGGACGAAATCCTAAAGGAGGGGAGAATGTAACACCCCGAATTTTCTATTAACACTACAGTTGCTAAAATATTAATAAGTGTGTAAGAGAGGGGATGTATCTAATATGAATATAAAAATATTAATAAGTGTGTAAGAGAGGGGATGTATCTAATATGAATATAAAAATATTAATAAGTGTGTGAGAGAGGGAATGTATCTAATATGTATATAAAAACAATAATAAGTAAAGGGGGATGTATCTAATATGTACATTGTAGAAAATATATATATATTTATGACATGAATAGAAGTTTATTAATATGCTGAGTGTTTGCTGAGTCACTTCTGACTCATTGCTGAGTCAACAAGATAAACCCCATCTTGTCTGAACGGCTGCGGTTATTTCTAGGTTAAATCTAATGGCCTAAATGAATTCTAAAATCTATAAATAAGTGGGTAGACCCTAGACCTAAATCACTTGTAAAATTAGAGAAGCTACCGTCATGCTGCTGCCATGGAGTTCAGCATAGCCGTCACAAACTAAGAAGAGGAAGCCTAATCATCTACAACTAAATCTACACAAATCAAATCAAAAGATCTCTCTTTCTCTAATTCTTTTCTTTTGTTGGTGAGTATGATGATTCTCACAAGACTATTACAAACTAATTTGACTCAGTTATGAATGGATCACAAGAAAGTGATGTGATTTGTAATTGTAAATTCTATATATTGTGGATCTCTTATTATGTTATTATGTTGTCGTATGATGTAAATTATATATGCTATGTCATGCTATGTTGTAAATTCTCTTATGCTATGTCGTGCTATGTTGAGAATCATGTCAAGCTATGTTATACTATCATACTATGCCATGTTATAAATCATGCTATATTATGTTGAAAAATCATGTTGTTGGATCATGCTTAAAGTTATGTTTTTTTTTTCTTAATTTAAATGGATCTTGTTTATGGGAATTTGCCTATTAGGTTAGGTGTACCCATAAACTTGAAACTATAATTAAATAAAACTTGATTATGGGAATTTGCCTATTGAGTTAGGTGTACCCATATAAAACCATGTTGTTAAAAAAAATTAGATGATGTTGATTCACACATGTTCATATGTAAGTTTATGAAAATTGATTGAGATTATATTAGGTGAATTTTGAACAAGTTGACACCTTTAGGTCCATGACATGTATAATCTATGCAAGTTGGACATATGCAAGTTTCACCCCTTATTATGATTCATTTGGTCACATATACATGTTGTTATTATGATAATCTCTTTTATGCTATGAGTTAGGCTATTCGAGTCTAACATATATTTTGCGAATAAACGTTCAAACGTGGGGTAGGGGTAATATTAGGAATTAATAAATTGGGTGCAATTTTGTAAGATTTTGCATACCATGAATGGATGTCCATAATTGAGTCAATTATGGACATTGTTAAAAATTGGAAGTAATTAATAATTCAAGTAGGGAATTATTAAAATTGGGGGAAAGTGGATTATTATTAATAATCAATGCTTAGGACACGAGGTTGGACCCGTTTGTGATGTAAACCTGCCCGGACCCGCCCGGCAAATCCAGTAGTCACAAATGTCGGCCCAATGTGAGAGGTCCTAGGCCCAAACTAAAGCATAACAGTTGTAAAGACACGAGGTTAGACTCTTTTATGGTGTAAGACTGCCCGGACCCGCCCGGCAAATCCAGCTGCCATAAATGCCAGTCTAATGTGAGAGGTCTTTATGAGGTTATGGCCTTAATGAACTAAGAAATACTTAACCAGATAATCATGTAAGGTGGGACATGGGGGTTAAGTAGGTGCCTTGGGTGGCATGAGGAATCTGGTGGTTGCCTTTAGAGGCATTTGAAATACGATTAGACTTAACCAAACACACATGTAAATGAACATGACTAAGTGGGTTAAGTGGGATGGACTAATGGGGACAAGCTTAGGTGGAATGCTTGTGGTAAATAGTGGGGGCCCATTTCAACCAGTATCCCAAAACGTATCTTTGTGGGCTCGACCCAAGTCGAGGACGGGACACGCATACTGGGTTTGACTATAAGAGGCCAAACCAGGGAGCGGTGGCAACGCAAGTCCAACGGGTTTCATATGCGTGTGTGGACCCGGGCTGGTAGGTAAGACGTTGTTGCATCGTGTAGGTATAAGCCGTGCATGTCCGTTGTATCAGGTTGCCACTTTAGGGGAGTGATACACCCCACTGTGGGGCCAGCACGGGTATCTACGAGTTAGGGAGCCGATCGAATAATGGGAAGTAGGGTACACCTAGTGGAGATAGGGGCAGGCGGCACCTGTGTAGTCAGCTAGGGGTACGTAAAGCCATTGGGAAAGTTTCTAAGTGAAGCTAAGTGGGATGAATCTTTAGGGTGACTGGTGTGGTGCAGTATAGTGTTTATCCTTTAGTATTTAGGAGCGCCTATAACGTTGCCTTTAGCGATTGTCTATGTCCTTAATCTGCTCTTCATAGACATTTTCTTGTTTTCCAGCTTATGCCTTAGTCCAGTTATTTTGGTAATAGTATTGTAAATTATCATATTCACCAGACTTTATGTCTGACCCCCTCTTTTCCATCCTTTTTCTCCCTTCAGGTCCGCAGGTTGGGCCAAGTTCTAGTGGAGTCTAGTTGGATCGCTTATCTTCTGGAAAGCTTGGACTGCTGAAGTAAAGTCCAGCTTGTTATCTTTCTTTTTAATGGCTATTCATGTAATGGGATTATGTACTTGTTTTATCAAGATAGATATTGTACTTGACATTGAATATAGTGTTATGATGTAATCAAACATGTTTTGACTTCTGCTACAATGAAATAAAGTTTTTGAATTTCCAAGTACCATTTTATATCTGTCTTGTTGTAATTTTACTGTTCTATATTCACTTAAAACCTCCATGGAAGTTAATGCATTCCCTTTGTGAGTGATATTAATGGACGTGGGGTGTTACAGTGGGTTACGGTACTGTATAGACTACGGTATTATAAACGGTGTAAGGGTAAAAATGTAATCCCGCTTACGCTATTTTCATTATATTTATCTTACTGAATAGACATTACAATAATAACGTATTATTATATAGATATTAGTTCCGCGGATTCTCAGAGGATGGAAATCCCAACCGTCCTTTAAGTTATTGTACATTTCAGTGGACACTTCAATTGAGTTAATTCACTTATATGAGACTGTTAGTCCTGACTCGAGTATTTTGTTTGTTTTATTTCTTGCAAAATACCCGGGTCAGACCGAGTATTCCAGTTTGGAGATTTATCTATTAGAGCATGAAATTCGTTGGAGTTCCAGTCATCCACCAGTTATTTCTGCTGCAGTTAGGGCCATCTCTACTTACTACTGATGTTATTATGATTCTTCGTTCAGTCTTCCGCTAGTTCTGTAATTTATCTTATGTACTCTGATATCATGTAAATTTAATGATTTTGTATTATTGTATAAATTTTTGCTTCCGCTGTGAGATATCCTATGTTCTGTGTCTGTGATTCTGTGATGATTTATATTTCAACTTCATAAGAAATAACAATCTGTCGTTTTGAACGGTTCGAGTTGGTTTAATTACCATCTTGGAGCGGTCAAAATGCCAGGTCGTTACAAATTCCCAAAATGTAGGAATCATATTAAAAAGGGTATTACAGAAGAGACCAAAAATATGGACACATCCAAGGTAAGCATACAGGCTTTTGAACCACGCATACATGCATGGCAAAAGAGATGCTTCCAACAAAAGAAATATCACAGCATACATGTGGCATGCAAACAAATTATGTTATATGCATAAGACAACATATTGGTTCATTTGTTCATGGATTCAATGACATACTATAACCATTATTGTAAACACAACCTAAAATGGTTCATCAGTTAACATATTGTGGTTTATACTTGAAAAGGAAAAATGAAAATCATTAGGCAGTCTTCAGAGAACCGTCACGGTGAGCATAAGCATATGGTTTCATGTATGAGCAAAGAAAATCGCATGCAAGAAGATGTAACAGCTAAATGGTAACAAGGAGAAGCTCCCAAATAAAATAAAATAACACATCGTGTAAGTGGCAAAATACTAGAATAATTTTAAAAGTTTAATCACCAAGGACTGGTGATGCTTACGAATGGGACCATATTTAACTTTGCATAGGGTGGTTTTGGTAACAAAACTCAAAAGTGAGTACTACAACAAATTGGTGGTAACAAAAAAACTGACGGTAATGAACTTATTAACAAACTGCCGAAATTCACTTGTTGACATAGTGAAGTCTTCGTGCAAATCAAGGTGCTACAACCATAAACAAGAAGCAATGTATATGAGGATCAATCTACATTTCCAAGTCTACTTGTAGGTCCAGATAATCAATTGTTAAGAACCGAACGGGACAGTGTACCAACCTATAATCTACACAGTAATATATGTACCCCAAAAATAAGCATGCAATCCTTACTTAAACTAAGTGAACAAGCTGCACTTGCGCATTGGTTCCAGAATGAAATTTAACAGCAAGAGACCCATAACCAGAGATCAATGTGGCAACTAAAATTACAGACATAGAAGCCAAACAACCCACAAACTAATGATACCAAGTATTGGATTCAATGACGTACATATAAGCCAAAGTCGCAAACTTGAAATTAATTTAATCGTAAGCAAAACTTACATTTAATTGCAGTTACAAAGGAGAAATAAGACACAGTACGGAAGTCAATACGGAGATGGTTGTGCACGGATTGCTTCGTTGGAGATCACGACGAATTTAATGGTGGTGGTAGTTTCGGTGGCCCTATCTTGCGATGGATTGCGAAGGCTGATGGTTTCGGATTTTAATTCGAGGAGGATGCCATGATTATTGGGAAAGCGACTGAATTTCGGTTATGCAACTTGGAGATGAAACTTCCCTTCATTTTTTATATGCATATATAATTTGGATCTAGATCTGAAATCTGAAACTTGAGCGAAGAGAAAGGTAAAAGAGGAAAAATAGGAGAGAGAAGCGGTGAAAGGGTGGAATGGGTAGCGACGCATTTATGGGTGAATTACTGTCCTATGATTCGGTGAAACCAAAACCCACGTTTTCCAAATAAACTCTTTTTATTTTTATTTTTATGAGACGGACTTATTTTGTCTTTATTGAAAGAAGGAGACACGGTTTGGGATGGAACAGAAAACAAGGCCTTGGGAAGGTTATAAAAGCAACGACTCTTCAGTTTTGTTTATATACATAGATATATAGATTGTATATATGAAAGTGGTCCGCAGAGAAATTTGAACGCACAGTTTTAATAACCCTTGGTGACGAATAGATAGAATACAAATGAACCTCAGGAGAGAGCAAATGAATGGACGTAAGGGAATGGAAAGTAAAAGAACAAGATGATATATGAATGCATCACGTAACATAACGTGAATGGCCTTTTGGAACGTGAATAATAAACATATATAAGAATGGTTTTTTTTTCTTTTGAATGCTTGGAAAGTGTAACGTTCCATGCAAGTTTTGGAAACATAAGAACGCATGCAAATGAACACCAAGGTATGCACGGTAAAAATGTAAACATTGAATGCATGAAAAAGGAAGAAGAAGAAATGAACACATGCATTGATTTTGGACTAAAGATGCACTAATGTGCATGTATTGTTCATTTTGAGAATATGGTGTACACATGCCCAATTTGGAAATAAAAATAAAATAAATGGTGTAGTAAAAATAAAAGAACGGGTTCTACAGACCCAAAATGTCTAGAAAAATATGAGGGATCCGAATATGGACACTTCGAACTCAAATGACTATGTTTCAAAAATGAACTGCGCAAGCATTTTCACAATTTCAGTGCGAACCGAGCTCCGAAATTGACAAATTAATATATTGCGCTAATCAGCGCGACGAGACGGACACAACGGTATAAAATATGCAGTGTCATGATGCTCCATTCAAAAGGGCATTACAGACCCATTTTAGAAGGAAAAATGACGCGATAAAACAGTTAAACGAAGATCAAAACGTCTGAATTTCGCGAAACGAGTTTTACCGTTGAATTTGTAACAACGAATAGAATATTTTTCATGTTTATCCGAACTGGATTCGGAGAGATTACAAAATCATTAAAATTTTGAACTGATATGCGCAGCTTTGCACTGAAAATTGCGCGGTCGACAAAGATTCAAATTTTCCATCGAAATTAATTTCTACGCTATGTCTGGTTAGACGCATCTCAAATATGTATTTTTTTGGATTTATTTTATTATATTAAATTTTCATTTTTATTTGAGATATATCGGTTGCCGCTACCGCAAATAATCGTCAAAACCGAGTTCTAAACGAATAAAATAAAACAAAATCAAAATTTAAATTAAATAATTAAGTAAAAATACATTTAAAATTCCTGGTTGTTACAGGGATTTTATGCGCCGTATCGGCAAGCCGTTTGGCTTTTTCTTTTTCTTTTGGATTGGTGAGGGCCATGGGAGGCTATTTGAAATATCCCGATGTTCCCGGTACAAAGGAGATTATGGCGAATTTTTCCGAGAATTTAAGGAGTTAGAATATTTTTAAGAAATTTTGATAGTTAGAAATCAATGTATCAATATATATAGAATTCGATAAGTAAATAAATTTAAAAATAGAATATTATAAACAAAAAGGAAATCTATAAATTTGAATTGATAAAAATAGAAAGGGAAGTGTATACGTGTTTAGAAATGGATAATTGGTTTTTATGGTGTTGATTTTTCGAGAGTAATGGTTTTGCCTGTTTTGAAGTTAAAGATGTTTCAGTCAAGGTCTGAGAGGTAATTATACCCCCAACTCGATTGTTTTCATTTTTAACCGACAAATAGCAAGATTCAGTCTCGAAGATCAAATAGTTAAATAAAAGATAGTTGATTAAAATATTTTGGGTTGTTGTAACGATGTTTTACACAACATTTGTTTTAACCCAAGTGATGGAATTTTGGAAATATAAAAATAATTTTTTTCTGAGTATAATTAGAGCAGTCGGGAAAGAGATAAGTGATTGAAATTGTTTCAATTTCAAATAGAATATATTTGCTAAGTGTAGAAAATAAAAGAAGGCGAGATATAGAAATGTTTTCCAAAGAATGTAAGAGACCGAGATGATAATTGAAAATATTTGTTTAACAAATATTGATAGGGAAATGGAAAGGGTGATTTAATTAATGAATGGTAATCAAGGGGCCCAATGATTGTTTGATGGTTTTGAATGGATGTTTATTTTTCTTCGATAGTTAAAGAACCGACTATCGAAGTGTTTGTCAATATCGTTGTCAATATAGAGAGACCGGTTGGATTATTATCCGTGAACCACTCTGTATTGGCAGTAACGTTACGAATCAGATTATACGAAGGTAATCGAAGACGGAGTGAAGAGCAAGGACTTTTTATATTAGTAGAAATTTTGCCTTCGATTTCGTTCAATCCCAGAATGAACGTAAACGGACGAATGTCTGACAGAGTATTTCCAATGATCGAATATGTTGGTCTGTATAAATATATATGGTGGCAACGGATTTATTCCCTTAGCATAATATCTAGAATATTTGTGCAAATCAATTAGTGATTAATGGATCTGACAATGTGGCATTCAAAGTGATTGTGCTATCAATGAATAGAAAGAAATCGTAGCCTCAGGCCTCAACAACCGGGAAGTGACAAAAATCGGGCAGGCAGCATGGCTATGTGGGTCGCTCCCATTAGGATGTATAATCACCTATCTAGAGATTCATTTAATTTCTTATTCTATTCGATGCTGCCCCATTCGGGAAACGGTTGCTGATCCCAACCGTTGGTGATATACATTCGATACACTCAAGCGAAATGAGTGGTCGGTCATGTGTGGGCCGGGTTGCAAGATGTTCTTGTTGAACCCCAGTGTATCGCCTCTAGAGTACACTGATCGAAAGGTGGTTCCATACCTTGTCATGTTGGAAATCCAATCTCCAATAAGCGCCATGCGGTTTTTGATTTTATACTATGTATGTGGAGCGTGAGATGCAAGCGTTCCGCTAGATTTTATTTATTTGATTTAGACACTATTATAATATCACTGGATTTTCGTATCAAAGTGTTTTGGGTTATCGTAAGGTAAAATCCATCTGTGTTTATGTGTGGATCAGTCTTATGATTATCATTTCTTCTGAAAGGATTTTAAAGTTAAACAAATGGTTGGAGTTTACTCACACCAGTCCCATGACTGACCCAGAGTTTGTTTTGTTTTGTTTTTCCTAAACTCTTGGGTGCCCAAATTTGTACGGGCAGTCAAGTGTTTCAGGCTTTTACAGATTCACTGGGAAGAGCTGGAAGCAGGAGGCTTCACCAGTTCGCTATAGACTATCGTATTTTCCGTTGTATACTATGTTATATCTGGAAACAGGTGTTTATAACTATTCCAGGAATAACTGTTGTGCTCTGATGATGGTATGTATATAAAGTTACTGATTTATATTTTAAAAGTTATGTTATATAATATATTTTAGTCGTTCCGCTGTGAGTTTGTGATCTTCGTTTTCTCCTATTCTAATATTTCTTTCTTTCTGTTTTTCATCCTCTAACTTCTTTCTAATAAAGATTCGTATTTCTGTGCAATTTGGGTTGGACGTGTGGTGTTATTAGTCGACTCAGATAGTACGGATTTGCGGGTCTTTACAGTTGGTATCAGAGCTTAGGTTGAGCGAATACCTAGACTTTGGTGGGATTGTGCTCATTAGAGACAGGGTTAGTAGTACCCTAAAATGAGTTGAGTGTATATATACGAGAGTGCGTATTTGTAAATTGATATAAAAAATTGTTTTATATTGTGTTGGCAAGTCTGTTGAGTGGATTATGAATTCTGATCGAATAGTGGGATGCCACGAAGTCGATAGGAATTTCTAAACACTTGAACAGAAGATTGAACACGTTATTGTTTTAAAGTGGGTGAATGAAATTATTTTACCCAAAATTCTATTTTGATATAGAAAGAATAATTTTTGAAATTATTATAATATATGGATGTGTTGGGTGTTAATATTATAATCAAATGAGATTATAAGAAATGAAATGGTATATAGAACCAAATAGAATTTGTATATGAATAAAATATACAAATGGGACGAATTAAAATTGAATTCAAAACAGAATTCAGAATTTAAATCCTGGGGGAAGTTGGAAAATATTTTTCTGAAGTATATTAAAATAATATAGCTTTGTTTTGAAAGGGATTTTTGAAAAAAAAATCATTTTGAATGGATTTTGAAACTGTTTAAGCACTGAACTCACTTCAGTGGCTGGAAAATAATTCTGATGAGGACTGTAGCTTCATCAGTATTCATTTTTGAGTTTTAAGTGACGAATTGCTGCCTTAGAAAAGTTTTGATGGAAATTTGTTTGCAAGAAAACAAGTTAAGTTGAAAATTCAAATGTTTTGAATTTGAATTAGTTATAAATATATGTGATTTCAAAAAGGATTTGAAATGAAAACCCTGGGATTTGGATTCTGGAAATGGAATTTAACTTAAGCTAGTTAAATGGATTAAAGTGAATAAATTGAATCAGAATCGAGTTGAATGAATTAGAATGCATATGAAAGAAAACCAAAAGTTTTGGTGGAATTAAATTTGTTGAAATATGAGGAGTGGAGTTTCAACATAAGTGAGATTTTGAAAAGTGATGGATTTGTACCATTTTTCCTACCTTAGCAATTTCGAGGACGAAATTATTTTAAGGGGGGAAGAATGTAACGACCCAGATTTTTGGCCGATTTATTTTAAATATTTAGTTTGTTTAAATGTTGAATTGATAATATAAAAGAATTTTTATATTGAGTATCGATCAATAATCGATATATGATTTAATTTTTGATATATATATATATATAATTATTATAATACAGTCATCTGGAATAATTTAATCGAAACGGTTCAGATGATCAATATATATATACTATTTAAATATGAACGATGATAATAGTAATTTATTTTTAAGGAATTTATTAGTTTGAATTTAAATCATATTATATCAATTTAATATGTTATTTTTAAATATGTTCGAATTAAATTATATAGTCTATTCTGTTGAGTTCAGAATAGTGTAATTACATTGGAACGACAGTCGGTACGCTAAAATAGAGGTTCACGATTTTTAATTATGAACCCCGAGATATTTGTAATGGATAAGATCAAAATCAAATCAAAATCAAATCGAAATCAAATCGATATCTATTTAAAAAGAAATAAAAATCCCTTTGTGTCTAATCACATTAAATAGGAAAATCTTTTTAAAATAAATACAAAGATTCCCTTCTTCTCTATATAAACGCGCTGGGCTTCCTCTTTCTCTCGTTGTTTCATTCCTCTCAGCATTCTAAAGTGCTAAAAATCAAAAGAAGGGACGTGCTCCACTTTTGTATTGAGCCGTTCAAACCGCGATTTGAATCCCCAAATCAAAGCTTCAAAATCGAAGCTGTTGTTTCCTCTTTCTAAATCAAAAACCGATTCCTTCTCACCCCTTTCTCATTTCGTTCACAATAGTTTCGAAGCCCCTCTCTGGAAATTAAATCGAAATTCAACACAATTCCTCATCGTCAGTATGAAGGTCGAGCTCGAAGGGTGATAGAACTGGGACATCGCGAGCTAGGGTTCCTTGGGATTCTCGATGTCACAGAGTTGTCATCAAATAGCAGTAGCGGTTTGCGCTGTAAGTTGCGATGTGGGTTTGAGCTCGATCTCGAGCTAGCGTCGCTTGTCAAAGAGGTCCGACAGGCAGTAGTTGGTGACAGGGGATGGCGACAGTAAATGGATTGGAGTGCGAGATTTAGAGGTGGTAGGTAGCGATGGTTTCAGGGTTCGACAGCGGGATTAGGGATCGATTTAAGGTTGGATTGGCTCGAGACTGGCGAAGTAGGAGGAAGTTTGAGTACGGTTGGAGGTTGCAGTGTCTGTTATTGGCCAGGGTGAAGGAGTTAACAATGAATGGAGATTGTCTGCGAGTTGTTTGGGGAAATGCCAGAGTGAGGTTGAGTCAGCTTTGGTCTGTTTTAGTGGCAAGGGAAATATGTGTTGAGTTTCTTCATGGATTGATCAAAGATTTGAAAAGCAGCAAGGTAAACGTTATTTTGGAATTCAATTACATGAGAGAATTTATTCATATTTGTTAACTTAAAATTTATATAACTTAATCGATAAATTTAATTTAAATACTCATAGGTGCAAATAAATCCAGTCGAGATGTCCCAAGTAGATTTATAACCGCAAAGATACAACATTTAATTGAATATCCGGAAATGAAAAATCACGGTGAGTAAATCTCACTCACCTTTCATTTAAAATTATTTTTATTACTTAAAAATAATTGTTGTTGCTTGTTTGAATGTTGTTTGGTTGATTTAAATATATTAGTTATTTAAGGTTGACTATTATATATATATTGGGTTGATGATTGGTTGGATTCCCGCAGTATCATTAGCGGATGCCCGCAGTATCATTAGCGGATGACCCTACGCCCACGTATATAAGTGGATCCTCTTTTTACCGCGATATCCTGCCTCGAAGCAGGATGGGTATTATTTCTGTTGACTAACGTCTGTGGATGCAGGAAAACTGGTTGGAGGAATCCAACTGGATTCCTCAAAAATATATTATCTGTTTATTTATTTGGTTGCATATATACTGCCATATAGGATGTGTTAGAAAACCCAAAGTAAATAATTGGTTGTTTGGTGTTTAAATATCATTGGGTCCAAATATTGATATTTAAAAATATCATGAAAAGGAATTTCGCAAATTTAAAAGGAAATTCTATTTTTTTTCTAAAATAAAATTTGAAATTTCAAATGGGGAATTCAAATAGAACTTGAATGTGAGAAATTCAAATAGAATTTTGAATATGAGAAATTCAATGGAATTTGAATATAGAAAATGCAAAGAGAATTTCCAAAATAAGATTTTTGTTCTAAATGGATTTCGAAATAGGCTTGTTTAAATAAAACAGGGAAATTTATAAAATAGTGTTATCAAGAGATAAATTGAATATTTGAATTCAAAGGAATTTAAATATGGGATTTGAATTCAAAGGAATTGAAATAGATTTGAATTCAAAGGCATTGAAATAGGATTGGAATTCAAAGGAATCGAAATAGAATTTGAATTCAAAGGAATTCAAATAGAATTTGAATTCAAAGAAATTCAAATAGATTTGAATAAAGAAAGTTCAAATGAAATTTAAAATATAGAATTTGAATGTAGAAATTCAAAGAGGATTCAAATATAGAATTTGAATATAGAAATTTAAATAGATGTTGAATATAGAAAATTTAAAGGAAATTCAAATATAGAATTTGAATATAGGAATGTAAATAGAATATGAATAAGGGAATTTGAAATAGAATTTAAATAAGAGGATTTAAATAGAATTTGAATAATAGAATTAAATTGGAGTTTGAATATTTGAAATTCAAATAGAATAAATATGGAATTTGAATTTAAAGAGAATTAAATAGGGAATTTGAATGTAGAATTCAAAAAGAATTCCAATGGAATTTAAACTAAAGAATTTGAATATAACATTCAAATGGAATGTTAAACTATGGGATTTAAATATATAATTCAAATGGAATTTAAATTATGGAATTTGAATATAGGATTCAAATAGAATTGAAATTGGAATTTGAATATAGAATTCAAATAAAAGTGAAAATGGAGTTTGAATCAAGAAAATTCAAATAGAGTTAAAATGGAGTTGAATTTATTATAGACGAAGTTTAAACGTTTATATTTATAAATATAATTAAAACGAACTCGCCGCAGTGCTGCAGTTCGTAAATTGGCGATTCAAACTTCAATTGAGCATATAGAAGTCAAATTAACTCGGAATTCTTTGAAATAAGAAACGTCAGGACCAATTTGATAATAGTTTTCTAATGAAGGAGAAAAATCTAGATTTCGTCGAATAGATTTTGAGTTACGTTAAAATCAAATTTTCAGAAAAACAGCGCCAGAACCATTTTAAAACCATAACGGTTTATTTAAATAAATAAAAGGATTTTTATAAATAAAAATCCGAATTTCCATTAGAAAAATCCAGACTGGAGATATAAAATAAATATGAACTCCAGTGAAGTAAGTGAAATGGTTTTTGAGACAAAAATTATATTTCTAACTACTGGATAGAACTAACTAATCTGGAGTATATTTAGTTAAATGAGATTTTGAATCGAATTTGGGTTTTGGTTAAGTAAATTGAACTGGTGAATATATATTCGGAATCGAATATGGAACTTGAGTTGGGAACGGAATTAAATTAATTTATAAGCAAGATCAAAGGATATTTGAACATGCTATTTTCAAATATAAAGTAAAATAGGCAAAAGAAGCTAATAAGAGGATAAATTAGTGAATTGAGCTAAAATGACTAGATTGAGTTAGAACAAATTAGAAATAGGTGAGCATGTGTTAGACAGGTATGGGATGAAGTATATGAAGATTTTAATTTATGTGCCCGACAAAAAGGTACATGTTTAAATTCATATATGAGATTTTATGCGCCGTATCGGCAAGCCGCTTGGCTTTTTCTTTTTCTTTTGGATTGGTGAGGGCCATGGGAGGCTATTTGAAATATCCCGATGCTCCCGGTACAAAGGAGGTTATGGTGATTTTTTCCGGGAATTTAAGGAGTTAGAATATTTTTAAGAAAATTTGATAGTTAGAAATCAATGTATCGATATATATAGAATTCGATAAGTAAATAAATTTAAAAATAGAATATTATAAACAAAAAGGAAATCCACAAATTTGAATTGTTAAAAATAGAAAGGGAAGTGTATACGTGTTTAGAAATGGATAATTGGTTTTTATGGTGTTGATTTTTCGAGAGTAATGGTTTTGCCTGTTTTGAAGTTAAAGATGTTTCAGTCAAGGTCTGAGAGGTAATTATACCCCAACTCGATTGTTTTCATTTTTAACCGACAAATAGCAAGATTCAGTCTCGAAGATCAAATGGTTAGATAAAAGATAGTTGAATGAAATATTTTGGGTTGTTGTAACGATGTTTTACACAGCTTTCGTTTTAACCCAAGTGATGGAATTTTGGAAATATAAAATAAATTTTTTCTGAGTATAATTAGAGCAGTCGGGAAAGAGATAAGTGATTGAAATTGTTTCAATTTCAAATAGAATATATTTTCTAAGTGTAGAAAATAAAAGAAGGCAAGATAGAGAAATGTTATCCAAAGAATGTAAGAGACCGAGATGATAATTGAAAATATTTGTTTAATAAATATTGATAGGGAATTGGAAATGGTGATTTAATTAATGAATGGTAATCAAGGGGCCCAATGATTGTTTGATGGTTTTGAATGGATGTTTATTTTTCTTCGATAGTTAAAGAACCGACTATCGAAGTGTTTGCCAATATCGTTGTCAATATAGAGAGACCGGTTGGATTTTTATCCGTGAACCACTATGTATTGGCAGTAACGTTACGAATCAAATTATACGAAGGTAATCGAAGACGGAGTGAAGAGCAAGGACTTTTTCTATTAGTAGAAATTTTGCCTTCGGTTTCGTTCAATCCCAGAACGAACGCAAATGGACGAATGTCTGATAGAGTATTTCCAATGATCGAATATGTTGGTCTATATAAATATATATGGTGGCAACGGATTTATTCCCTTAGCATAATATCCAGAATATTTGTGCAAATCAATTAGTGATTAACGGATCTGACAATGTGGCATTCAAAGTGATTGTGCTATCAATGAATAGAAATAAATCGTAGCCTCAGGCCTCAACAACCGGGAAGTGACAAAAACCGGGCAGGCAGCATGGCTATGTGGGTCGCTCTCATTAGGATGTATAATCACCTATCTAGAGATTCATTTAATTTCTTATTCTATTCGATACTGTCCCATTTGGGAAACGGTTGCTGATCCCAACCGTTGGTGATATACATTCGATACACTCAAGCGAAATGAGTGGTCGGTCATGTGTGGGCCGGGTTGCAAGATGTTCTTGTTGAACCCCAGTGTATCGCCTCTAGAGTACACTGATCGGAAGGTGGTTCCATACCTTGTCATGTTGGAAATCCAATCTCAAATAAGCGCCATGCGGTTTTTGATTTTATACTATGTATGTGGAGCGTGAGATGCAAGCGTTCCACTAGATTCTATTTATTTGATTTAGACACTATTATAATATCACTGGATTTTCGTATCAAAGTGTTTTGGGTTATCGTAAGGTAAAAACCATTCGTGTTTATGTGTGGATCGGTCTTACGATTATCATTTCTTCCGAAAGGATTTTAAAGTTAAACAAATGGTTGGAGTTTACTCACACCAGTCCCATGAATGACCCAGAGTTTGTTTTGTTTTTCCTAAACTGTTGGGTGCCCAAATTTGTACGGGCAATCAAGTGTTTTAGGCTTTTACAGATTCACTGGGAAGAGCTAGAAGCAGGAGGCTTCACCAGTTTGCTATAGAATATCGTATTTTCCGTTGTATACTATGTTGTATCTGGAAACAGGTGTTTATAACTGTTCCAGGAATAACTGTTGTGCTCTGATGATGGTATGTATATAAAGTTACTGATTTGTATTTCAAAAGTTATGTTATATAATATATTTTAGTCGTTCCGCTGTGAGTTTGTGATCTTCGTTTTCTCCTATTCTAATATTTCTTTCTATTTCTCATCCTCTAACTTCTTTCTAATAAAGATTCGTATTTCTGTGCAATTTGGGTTGGACGTGTGGTGTTATTAGTCGACTCAGATAGTACGGATTTGCGGGTCTTTACATATTATTTCCTCATTTTATAATTACTGGCAATTTGAATCTACTGATAAGCAGCAAGATATTTTCATTGTGACTTATTGCTGGTGTATTTGGAAGCAACGAAATGAATTTGTTTTCAACAAAAGAAAGGGTAATGTTTTGAGTGTTTGCAGGTATATTGATTACATTTATCAACTTTGGATAGGAACACATGTAGTTCCGCTTAACGTTGCTTTGCCTCAGCCTTCTCTAGCTGAATCAATGGGTAGTAACTCTATTAGCTCAATTCGTGAGCTTGTCTGATGCTGCTTTCTTCTCTTTGAAGTTTTCCTTTATGCTGCATCTTATGTAATTATATTATGCTTTGGCTTTTGCTGTTTTCTTTGCGTGACTAGTTGTTTGTATGATGGTAGCCTTGGTATGACAGTTTGAAATCACTTGCATTTTGGCCACCAGTTGGGCATGTCAACCGGTTATTTTCTATATTATAGTAATATATTAACTGGCTGTGTAGCAACATGCTACACATCCATTTGCTCAAAAAAAATGTATAAATTCTAGAATCATATTTTATGTCACATATATGAATTTGGTTTGATTTAGATTTGTTTTGTTAATCCCGGAATTCAGGGGATTAAGAGGAAAATCATGGATTTGGGTATGTTTGATTTAAATTAACATGTGAAATCGTTGTTTTGATGTTTTTGGTTGATTCTACATGTTAATACTGCTATTTGGTATGTTTTATGATTGCATAGGGAAGTTAGAATGGTTGAAAACGCCTTCGTTTGGCGAAATTAGCTCACTGGAAAACTTGTAGGGAACCGGATAGGGGGTGACGAACCGAACCGGATAGAAGGTGACAAACCGAACCGGATAGGGGGTGACGAACCAAACCAGATAGAAGGTGACGAACCGAACTGGGTAGGGGGCGACGAACCGAACCGGGTAGGGGGTGACGAACCGAACCAGATAGGGGGTGACGAATCGAACCAGACAGGTGGTGACGAACCGAACCGGACAGGAGGCGACAAACCAAACAGGAGGTGACAAACCGAACCAGACAGAAGGTGATGAACCGAACCGGAGGAGATGATGAACCAAACCAGACAGGAGGCGATGAACCAAACTGGACAGGAGGTGACAAACCAAACCGGATAGGAGGTAATGAACCGAACCTGACTGGAGGTAACGAATCAAACCGGACAGGAGGTGATGAACAACCGGAACCGAACCGGAAGTGATGAGCTGAATCGGAGAACCGAACCGAACACCAATTCGACCAAAGCCCGAGATGCAAAGGAAGTCCAAGTGGGAAGTTATCGCTCTGGATCTAGATGAGAACTAACGAGTTAACTTCAAGAGTTTGGCTTTGCTGCGGGACGTGTGCAAAGGAGTTATTGATATCTATAGCTTTGGTTCACCATTGAGAGAAGGGGCATGTAGATGAACCAGAGCCAGGGTGGTGTGGACTGGTTGGCCCGTACCCCAGAGTCAGGGCAGTGTGGAATGGGTAGGGTTATTGACTATAGACCAGGGCAGTGTGGTCGTAACAATAATTGTACGGAGTCCAAGGCGGTGTGGACCCGTTATGGCCCCAATGGATTTGGTGATCAAAGCGGTGGATATCGTTTGCTTTACGTACTGGGTGAGAGATGTGAGGATGATTGCTATGTTTGATGTTTGCTATCACCATGACACGCACACTTCCATTTTACACTCAGTGTTTACCTTAGAGTATTGTACATCTTATTATGCTAACTCTTTGGTTGCAGGTCCAGGTCAGGTATGATTACTTATACCTGTTATTACTCTATTTAGTTATATAGAATTGCTATCACTCACACCAGACTTTCGTCTTACCCAGAGTTTTATGTCTCTTCTAATTACTCTGGGTGCTCCTAAACGAGCAGACTAGAGGCAGGTTAGGTGGTTATGCACGAGTAGCTGTGTTTTATAGCAAGTTATGTTATTATTATATTTTATTCCATGTGTTGTGGGATATACTACAGGCTCTTTGGTAATTCGTCGTTTCAACCCTTTTGACGATCATCCCATGCTAATCAAGCGTTGGCACCACGCATTTCGGGGAAATGTCTGATTGGTACGAGGCGGCCGTCACAATATCACATCAAATTCCATTTAAAATATTCCACTTAAAATATGAAATCTATTATTCCACATATCTCATTTACAAAGTCTTTTTAATTTATATTTTGAAATTAACTTTAGTTATATTTAAACGATTATATAAAAAGAAAACATAAACTAAGATTTGGAATTTATTTTGAGAACAAAAACGTAGTGTACCTCTTAAGAGAGTAAAATCTTCTTTATATACTTTAAATGACCAATTCAAAATCTGAAAACGTCTCAGAATCAATTGAAAATCGATTCCAATAATTTCTTATTATAATGTCGGTACTAAAGAGTCAACCGACTGCTAAAATACCAAACTATGAAATAAGGGTTTATTTGATCCAATTTCACACTCATTCAAATATATTCATCGTATATGATATACATTATCAATACTAGTGAGGAATCCTGTTGGATTCCTCCAGCCTGTCTTTTCTTGCATCACAAACTTAATATTTCAACAAATATCATAACATATAAAATTTAACGACTACTAGTGAGGAATCTAGTTGGTTCCCTCCAACCTGGTTTTCCCTACATCGAAAAAATGTTACCTCAAAATAAAATCATTTAATTCAATACACAGAAATATAATTTCAATAATCAACCAATAACAACAATCCAAGCATCCATCTTTTAATTTAATATGTTTATATTACTATAAATGTGACCAACAAGATAAGTTACCTCATTTGGTAATAATCGTTGAAATACCGTTTTGGTTTCAATTAAATTAAACAAACGTTTAATTTAACTACTGCATCCAATATATATAAAAATATGTTCAGCACACTAGGGTTGGCAATTAAAACCGAGAACCGAGAACCTAAACCGAACCGAACCGACCCAAAAAGTCCCAAACCCGATGGGTCTCGGGTTGGGTCTAGGTGATGAACAATACCGTCAAGACCCGGTCAAACTCGACCCGCATAGAGCCGACCCGAAAGATCTGACCAAAAAACATTTAAATATATGTATTTTTAGCGTTATTATTCAATCGTACCTGAACCGACCCGACCCGACCCGACCTTTAACCCGACTCGACCCGAACCGAGGCTCGGGTCAGGTCGGGTCCATATTTTTGAAATATATAGTTTAAACCTGACAAAACCCGACCTGCCTAGAACCGAAACCCGCCGGGTCGGGTCCGGGTCCATCGGGTCGGGTCTAATTGTCATCCCTACAGTACACATCAAACAATCAACAAACATAGCATACAAATAAAAGCCCGACTTATATGAAATATAAGTGGGTCAAACAAAGTGAGTTATACTTACTTGATTCCATTTATTGGTATAGCGATTCAGTTTCGGTTAAATTAAACAAGCATTTAATTTAACTATAAATTCCAGTTGATTCCAGCTTTGCCCAACTAGCTCCAGAATATAGTGTTTGTCAATGCGGTCTCAACGTAGCTTGAGTACTGACTCTAGATCAATAAATCTAATGGCTGATAAGGGTAGTAACATACAAAATGGGAGTATTAAGGAAAATTGTACATTATCCAGATATTAAAAGAATCTATTATTAAATAATAGTAAAACAAAAGAATTTCCATCTTTCTTCTTAATTGTAGAAGTTTTATCTGTTCTCCTTAATTCTCTCGGGATATTTTATTTTTAAATCGGTTTATAATTTTACACTTATTTACTAATTCTCTCCCATTATTTTACCTCTTCCATCATTTTAATTTTTACATTTCGATTTGCACATTTTAAAGTTTACACTATTATTTAGTATTATTTAGCTTCTAATATTTTACATTTAAGTCACGCGATTAAATTAATTGCAAAACCCAAAATATAAGTAGTATAAATAAATTTAATTAACTAATATTTTTTTAAATACTAAAGAATTAAAAAAATTATGTTTATTTCGCTTCAAACACCTGTACTTCATGTTTTCTATGATCATTTAAGTCTCTCTCAATTCTTTTATAATATTTTACATTTAATACCATATTTTTTAATTAATTACATAATATTAAAATTATTTAAACAAGTGTGAACTCGTGCTTCGTACACGGCTTGGAAAAATAATTAGTTTAAAATTAACAATAACAAAAAGAATAAAAAACAGACTTTTCAAATGAAATATTGATTGTTGATATATTAAACATTAACCACCAAGTACAATTGGCATTTATGATTTGAAAGTTCTAAAAATGCTGTAAATTGTTATTTCTATTTCGTTGGTTACCAATGTCTAAATAATTGTCTTTAAAAAGAGTCATGGATCCTAATTTATAAGACACTATAATGCATCTACTATTTATAAATAAATAAATAAACACACAGCTATTAAATGTGATTTTAACTGTTTTGTCATTCTTGCAAAAAGGTATATTATTTGATCACCTAATCCCGTGTGGTTCTCCAATAAACAATATTCAAAACTAAACATCCGGGTAAAACTCTTAGTAAAACTCTTATATATCTACATTTTAAAATATAATATTTATCAATAATTCCATGTAATGAAGAAATGTCGTACTATTAGCATAAGCAGAAGAATTGACATATACTACCACACAACGTTTAAACAGAGTTAGCTAGATTAAAATAGACTGCTAAATGTTGGATGTTATAGGTTTTGATTGAATGAAAATCAATGTACGTTGGGACATATATGACTCAAACGGAACAACAATTTACTCATTAAAGTGACCGTTTTGATAGGAATCACTTGCAATATAAAATGATTGGCGGTAGCAACATACAAAATAGGTTGATTTATCACTCATATTAGAAATTGTAATACATAAAAGATGTTAATACAACATGAACTGAAACAAAAACCTTCCATCAACAATAATAGTATTTACTCCGGAAAATTTCACCTAGTTATATTTGAATGATGGAACATTAAAATTAAGTGAAATATAATTTAAACATTTATTGTATGGAAGTCTGCTTTTAGTAATTTGTTTTTTTGTAATGATAATTTTTTTTCCGTCAATAATACACATATATATTGGAAAAGGAGGGGGAAGATGTTTAATAATCACGTTGAGACTATGCACCAATATACCAGCCAATCACAACTAAAAAGCATACCTTCAACCTCCATTTTATGGTTGGGTCATGTTTCTTGCCGAAAAATAAATGTACAACAGCACTACTTAACAATCGTAGTTGCTTGATGTTGAAATTATAAAATGTTATTATCATACTTGCATATGCATCCTACATAATACAATATACCATTAACTAAGAAAATGTTCTTCAAGAAATTTTTTTGCGTCTTGCATTAATGCAACAGTTGACCAGTCACATGTTCATCTTATTACATTAGCACATTTGTATACCCTTACTAATTTTGCCGTGCTGCCACTAAACAACGTTTTTGTGTAAAAATGAAGATCATTAAATTAATCCACCTTCTTTTTTTACACCATCTGATGCGTAGATCGTTAAACAACTCATGTTTGTACTGTGAATATGTAGCTCACTCACACAACACTGAAAATCATTAAAAAAATCATACGATTAGTTAATAACACATCATACAAAATAAATCACACACTGTCTGGCCTTGGTTATTAACAGATCATACAAAAAACCATCAATAGAAACCAACCCATTAAATTTTGAATAATAAATATCGATGTACTTCATGTTGCTTCCCCGTATTTGGCACTATATCTAGTGTGACTTGTTCCTCCAAGTTCTGCATGTGATTGAATTAAAGTGCATAAAAGACATTCTCTAGTCCATGATACACGTCGAAACTGCAACTATATAGAATAAAAGCAAGTACTTTACATCTTTGTTAATTGTAGGATGAAGCTAGCCTTTGTTACTCATTTTGAGTGTAGTAATAGTCTCAAATCCACCTGCTGCACCAATACAGTGCCCAGTCATTGACTCAGAATGATGAGTTCGTGTGTGTGCGTGCATGCGCGTACACTCACACTCTTGTATGCATTTTATTGGATTATAATTTCAGTAGAAGTCTAAATTATGATAATTTATTTTTGTTATATAAATTTAAATTTCTAGCTCAGACATGTCCTTGAAAACCTCCTTTATAGCATTGAACTCTATTGAATGTTCAAGTAGTGTTGATGTTACATGACAATTTGCATGATTTACAGGGAAAACAATCCATTATAAAATAATAATCCCAAAATAATAACTCAATCAAGATATGTAATAAACCTCATAATTCTGGAACTGGCTATCTGTTCAGGGAAGACATAAGCATCTGCCAAAATCTTTTCTATGCAAAAAAAATCAGCAAGTCAAATAGCATTTTAATGTTCCTACTAAAATGAAACAATACGGATGTGCATATAACAGAAGAGTGCATGTATTACAATGGATAATTTCATTTCCATGCTTATATTTCAATAAATATAGAATCTAAGAACCTGATCTTCTGATAACAATTGGACTTACAACACGATCCCAAAACGCAATATGAAGAATTTAACTTTAATCTAAATTTTTAGCCTTATGTAATGCCATATATGAGCCAACTACACACAATAAATCACAAAAAAAAAAAGACAGATAAATCTCCAAGATTTGCCAGCAATAGCTAACTTGTGCCCTGGTTCCCAATGATAAGATAAATGACCCTGCTTTTCTCCCTAATTCCTAAACACCAACCTTACTATAGCATCCTAGTTCCGAACACAACAAAATTTTGAAATCAAAATACCTTAGTAAATAACATAGGTTCGCAGCTTTTGTTGAACATGAGACATTTGCAAGACAATAAGTTGCTAAGTGCATGATGAGTGCTCTATGTAAACTTAGTTTTTGCATTTAATGCAAAAATATTGCGAGGATCATTTTTTTCTTTGAAGTCCAGTGCATTAAACTGATCTATGTAAAACTACTTAATTAAATTTTCGAAGTAAAATAATATGTATGGTCATGACACATTATTACACAACTTAGCAAATGCTGCACAAAAAATATACAAATATTTGCATCGTTCTGACCTCAAGCGAGTATTCCAGGCATGAAATCAGGATGACTAACTGTAGGAAGGATTAAACAAAAGATTAGCAGTTGGAACTGCACGTATAACCATCAAAGCCTACTACTGGAAAGAATGATTTCATATTTAAATTAAGTTTACTAAATGGTTTATACTGTCTCGCATATAGGATAGAGTTGAAAATTGTCTACGTACTGAAAATTTAAAAAAATGATAGTTTTTTGTATGGAGATCCTTTTGACAAATCACAATAACAATATATTAATACACTTGATCAAAACATGATTGGAATCAAAACAAATATCAATATATAAAAATCCATGGGTATAATTCCCATCTATATTGCAATATAATGTGTGTCACATAGCATGCCCATGTGAAAAAAACATACCTTGTTGTTGAAATGGAAGCAAGCACAATATATGAATAATCTACGTTGTGCCATCTTCCTTATCTTGAATCTAATTCATCCAACATATGAAAACATCATTACAGCCTCCCTTTGTCTTATTGTAACATCCAATTAGTAACTTCATACTTACCGATCAAAGGGTTGAATGCAGAACTGTAGACATAACAAACTTGGTTAGAAATGGTCTGAGAATATTATAGTGTCAATAAGGTCATTATGCTCACAATCAAATATTTGATTTATGGACACTTTAGTGTCGTTATATCATAACACTTTCATACATAGCATAGGCTCTTAAAATGTTTAATATTCACGTCTTAAAAGTTAAAACCCATAAATTAACATTTCAAATTATGAAACTTGAGGTCATTATGCTCACAATCAAATATTTGATTTATAGACACTTTAGTCTCGTTATATCATAACACTTTCATACATAGCGTAGGCTCTAATGTTCACATCTTAAAATCCATAAATTAACATATTGAACTGTGAAACTTGAGGTATGATCATGGGAAATTCATTATCATCATATTCGATGCAAAACATGTTTCCAAGGAGCTATAATTTCATAACCTCTAGCTGAATCATCTCACGTAAAAAAATCTTAACAAATGATAATCTACTAATTTGGATGGGCAATATGCCAAATAAACATAGCATGCATTTTTAAAGAAATAGTAATGAATTAATACGCCGAGTCTCTACCATCAAAACCTCTCTATAAAATTTATACAGTGGAAAATAACTAAATTATATCTATTGATATTCAAATATTTCAACAGCTAACTATGCGAAAAAGCAGTTTCAGCGACCAATCATATGGCCATGCACAATATATTAGTCTTTGGTTGTTTGCATTTAAATTTGAGGACAAAAGTGGAATGATTACATCATAAAGATTAAAAGTGTTTGTAGAAACCAAATGGAACACTTGTCCAGGTTCCATATATGTGATAAAAACAGAGAAAAAGAGCCATGATTCCCATGTACAAACCAACATCTCAAGTAACAGATTTCTTTTTGTGGACAGTCGACATTAGTCCAAAGCAAAAACTTGTTCTTGTGGACAGTTGAGATTAATCCAAAGCAAAACCAAGTAAATATATAACAACGTTAATAAAGTAAAGTTTTCCCAAATTTGATTGCTTCTAAAATTTCATGTCATTTCATTCATGGTTGTGAAGGTTTTTACGCGGTGCGAATATTATTTGCACAAAGTTGAAATACTAAAGCTGTTGAGACACGAGAATTTCGATTGATAACACCAAAATGAAGATCAATGGAAATCATGACATGGAGTTAAGATTATAGATATGTAGATGTTTAAGGGGGAGCATATATACAGGGGGAGATAACGATTGCAATATTAAGCTATGTTGTCATCAATCAAAAAGGGGGAGAATGTTGAGTCAAAGGTTTCATAGCATATTTTGATTAATGACAAGAAGGAGCTTCATGATCGACAAAAAGAAGAATCGATGTTTTCGTAAGTTAGAGGTTGATTATTTAGAGTTATAAATGTTAAAATCTATCCTCAAATAATCATACTCCTCATCATTTTTGAATATATACATAAATACACATTTTCTGTGCAAATTGACAAAAACCTGTCAACCTACAAAAAAATCCTGTTGACCTTTTTCAAGACAGAGACAAATCCTGTCGACCTACAAAAAAATCCTGTCGACCTACAAAAAAATACTGTCGACCTACAAAACCTGTTGACCTACAAAAAAATCCTGTCAACCTACAAAACCTGTCGACCTACAAAAAAAATCCTGTCGACCTACAAAACCCGTCGACCTGTCTTTTTCAACCTGTCGACCTCTTTCGGGAAAAATGCACAGCAAATGTCCATTCATGAATATAACGTATATATATATATATATTCAAATACCTGTCTACCTATCTTTTTCGACCTGTCAACAACTTCTCAAACAGCAAGCAACCTTTCGAAAAGTCATCTTCTTTCATCAAGAGATTTATCCATTTCTCTTCATCAAAAATCATCATTATTCATTACAACTCTTCATCAATGATTACAACTCCTCATTCACTATAAATACATCTTGAATCTTCATCCAAATAACCGATTCTTGCTCTGATTTCTGATCTTACTTTCTAAATACTCTTGCATTCTAAAAAGCTCCCAAATTCAAGTTACTTATTGAATCCTTGATAATATTTCTCATATTTTGATTCAACAAGCAACTAACTTCCTTCAAATCTTCGTATTCAATTCATATACTTGAGATAAGATTATAGGAAGGGTGTACTCAATCGTTGACAAATCAGTGTTGAAAGAAGAACACAATCAGAAGTCAAACTCTTGTAATTGTCCTGTGTGGGTAAGCTTGTAGCCCGTGAAATCAAGTGGGTAAGCTTGTAGCCCGTGAAATCAAGTGGGTAAACTTGTAGCCCGTAAATCAAGTAGTGTTGTGAACCTGTTCCTCCGGGTGAAGAGAGGGTGTTGTTTAGTGAAAAGCCGAAGAGGAGCTTCGGGACTGGACGTAGGACTGGAAGTCCGAACCAGTATAAAAATCCTGGTGTCGTTACTCCACTTTACTTTACTGCATTTATAATTATTTGTGATATATATATATATATATATATATTGTTTGCGAATATTTATTCGCATAACTATTGAATAGCTTAAGTTATCACATACATTCCGCATAGCCATATTATAGATCCTGCACAAGTCGTACTCACAACCGATTTTTTCAAAAGCAACTCATATTACTAATCCAAACATTTAAAAAAAAATTATTGACAAAATGAGAATATAGAGGTGAGGCCAATGATATGTTATGCATATTCAAACTTATGAGGTTCATCTAATTGTTGAATATCAATTTTAAGTGAACAACTGTTTACGCAACACAATTTGGTTTATTCTTTGAAGGTAGCACTAGGTTTTATGTTATTTTCTGGAAATTTTTTAGTAGAAAAATTATATTCAATCACCAAAAATTACAATACCCCAAAAAACTGTTAAAAATAGCATATACCAATTTTTACTTTACCTATAGCAATTACAACATTGCTTCCTTTTAATAAAATACGTTCTTTATCTTGTTATTCATTTTTCTCTTAAAATTTCTAAAGTAGACATGCTTAGGTAAATTTTCATATTTTCAATTTACGTCAATCCTTACTTTGAGGAACCATTAACATTTATTTTAAAAATCAACATATTGATTTGGAAAAGAAAAAATGAAAATTGAAAGATATAAAAATATTATATCTCTTTATAACATATTATATAAGTGATACTATTAATGTATGTTGCTGTATTATCATAAAACTTTAGTTATAATTTAGTGGGTTCAAAAAAAATTATTTATGCTATAACGAAAGACATATTTGATTATTGTTTGAATAAAATTAGCAATTGAAGTCAATTTCAAAATCGTTATATCGATTTGGCCAGTTTGAAAAAAGGGAAAGGAAAAAAAAGAAAGGAAAAGTTGTCAATGATCTCTAGCTCAAGTGGTTAAACTATGATGCTTTAAAAAAATTGCACTTGAGGTCATGAGCTCCAGCTCCTAAGGAATGAACGCTGATTAAAATTTGAAACTTGACTCAAAACGCTGAAGTTCAAAATTTTTAACACTAAACTTCAAAGAAATATTTCCAAAGCATTAAAAATTTATGTTTATGAAACATTTAAGATATACAAAATTAAGTTTGAACTTTCAAAAAAAATATTCATAAAGTTCATCTTGCAGTATTCCATTTAGATTTCATTAGCTAAATTTTCAAACTTAAAAAAACCGTGAGTCAAGTTTTGGCATTAAAAAATCAATGTTACGAACCAAGATTTTTAAATGTTAAATATATAGTTTTAAAGCACAAACTCTACGTAAACGAATTTTAGAATTTTATTGTTTCTGTGAACCCAAAATATTGTTTAAAGTGAAAAAAAAAAAAACTTTAATGTAGCATACAGAAAATTAAAACTTAATATTTCAACTGCTCCAAATTTTCGTAGTCCCAAATACTGAGATTGTAAAAAAGTTATATTTGCAAAATTTTGTCATCATAACAATAACCATGCCAGGTACATAATTTTTAGCTTTATGCAAATGCTCAATAACGATAGTTTATGAAACAATTAATCACTTAAAATGTGACTTTGAAACTTTGTGTTATGCTAGATATTTCACTATTTACACCATAATATCCTCATAGTCTAAATTCAGTCAAGTGGATAGTTAACAGAAGTAAAGGTTCCACAATGCCCAAGTGTCAGCTTGATAGGTACACTGATACTACAGAGGTAAATCAGAAAATGACAACTATTTAGTCGTCAATGAAATCAATAAATGTTACCTCAGTGGTGTAAAAAACATGAATACGTTCCAAAACGTACACACAAACATGTACGTATGTGTATATAGGGACAACTATTGAAATATAAAGAAGGCATGAAATATGACATAATTAATCAAGACCATTGAATCCCATAAGAACACATATGGGATGAAATAATTAGAGGAAAAAAATGGTGTGACCCATTGTATCAATAGTTGATGCATATGTTTGCAAAAGGATAATGTGGACATTATCAAAATCACACACCTCCTTTTTATGACTCTATTGGGAAGGTCAAAGAAACTTCTTTACACAAAATAAACAATTTTATAACTACTCTCTTAGTTTGAAATCACCTGATATTCTAGAGCTACTGCACTGCAGAACAGGGCCTTCAGTCTTAATAAAGTCTAAAAAAATGAACAGAAACGTAAGAAAAATATCAGCATAGTTGAATAGATTTAGATATTCAGTATGACAGGGAAAACAGCAGCACACACAGTATGCATTATATATGTATATGTGTGTGTATATGTACGTATATATGATATTACCTTATCATTGATTCGTGCAGCCTTAACATATAAAAACTAAGAGATCCATTTTATTATACAATAACAATTCAGTCTTATGTATTCAAATGATTGAAACAGAAATTGTTTAATCTTAATTTTATCTTAGATGTGTATATTCAAATGTCATGCTCCAACTTACCCAGCAAAGAGATAATTTTATGCTAATCCTTACATGGATATTGGTGAAGACATATACAACTATAGTTTTTATTCTATGCCCATCCCTTCAGCTATATGGATATCCCTATGACACTTCCAGATATTATATTTTTCTTCATACGTCTTGTTAATTTTGTGCTTTGCAAACACTGATTCCATTGTCAAATCTACTCCAGTACACCAATACGATAAATAAAAAAGATATGAATCGTGATAACAACAAATTTTCCAAGAAGATAAATGGAATCTCAGGCATTTTTTGACTCGCAAATTAACATGATTATAGCAATGATCAATGTAGTTTTATACATCTTCATTTGAGAATAAAAACAAAGAAATCATTTTGGTTTCTTATGGTAGAGTTTTAAGATAAAGGAGGGAAAATAGTTTACAATATTATGATGTGTGACTTTTAGTTTTACATAGTGGGGAAGTGGACATGCAGTCTTTTCAACTACTACACCTCATTGCAAAATAATAATAATAATAATAATAATAATAATAACTTCCATCCTTTTGTGTGTTGTTTCCTTTCACATTCATTTCAGTTTGTTTTAACAATGTTTTCATTTAAATTTTCCTTTGAGCAATCTGTAACTTCGGCCATGAACGACATCCAAGGGATATTTAATGAATGGATGTTCCTTTGAGCAATCAGTAACTGCTGCTACTAAGGCAGCGAACAATCGTTTATTGAATGCGTATGTACATGGAATTGGTTGGTTGGATAAAAAGTAAAGATTTTATTAAGAAATATAAGAAGTTAATTTATGGAAACATAAATATTTGCCATGTTTAACTTGTAATTTATGACAGTAAATTGCATAAATTTATGTGTTGTATTAATTATAGATTCAACCATCAATTTATGAACCCAACGTACAGTTTGATAGCTATATTTTTTGCACAGTAACAGTAAGAAATAAACTCTCCTTTGCATATTTCAACCAATCACCATTTATATTTTAGGTAATCTAAATCTCCTTGGAACTTTCTACAGCACCTATCAATTCTATGCCATTTGCCACTTTTCTCTTCTAGTTCCATTCTCCTTTTTGCATTGATATGAAGCAGTGCCTTCATTCACCTCTACTTTCATCTCTTCCTTAATCCAGACATATGTCAGATTTGTAAGCATGTACTATTTGTGTTCCTTTCAGTCAATTCTTTTGTTTGTAATGACAGTAATCTCACTGTTCATAGAAGTGGCAAGCTGAATTCATTTGTTAAAGGGGACTTCTTGGAATGTTTCCTACAAATCAAAGAAAGTTAGTCGAAGACATACATTTTATTGAGTGGGAAGTTAATCAGTTGATCAGTCTCTGTTCATATTTTATAGATAATTAAGAAAAATAACTCTGAAGTGTTTTGTTTAAATCTACTTCATTCTTGCTAGTTTTTCCTTTGAAATTTTCTTCTTTTGAAATGAAATTTTTACCACCTCTTACTATTAAGAAAAATAAGTCTGAAGTGTTTTGTTTAAGAAAAAAATTCTTTTTAAATATTATATAAATTTTAAATAAATTTACCACCACTTACTATTTGTAATTTTTTTTCCGTTCTTTTATAGCTAACTTTGAAATAATACATGAAATTTTATTGCAATTAAATGTAGTGGTTTTCAATGGCTTTGGAAGAATGATACATGACGATTACAAAAAGGATATTATGATAATAAAGTTAAAATTAGGTAAGCACAATATAAAATAAAATAAAATAACAACTCTACTTATGATAATCAACCCTCTTCGTTGATTTTCAAACCCCCTTAAGCTATTTTGTAAATTTACCATTGCCCTTGCTCACAATTGAATACATGTGCGAGCTTCGATTCTTTTTATTATTATTTAACTCCACTGTAAAAGCATTCATTTTTTTAATAATAAGTATGCGTGTGTTTATCTTATGAAAATACCGACTATTAAACCTTGTATTTATATTTGCATTTATCAAATTAACTTGGACAAAATAATATTTATATAAAGTAAAAACACACACCTTAGCAGTTTAATTATGTAAAACTCAATCACGTCCATAGATATATTAGACCTGTTGACATCAGTTGTTGTCATGACGTAAGTAATCCCCGCAACCCAAGTTCATCCATTGCATATGAAACAAACTGTAATGTCATGTTTAGTATATTAGTCAAGATTCCACATGAGAATTTGCAATATCTGAAAATGTACATTAGTCAGTACAAAGGACTTCAATTATCACCATAATATTAATTTTACACAAGTATTTTAATCAATGATATTAATAACTAATCTTTTAAAATCCATTAGAATCCGGGCCATGTGAAAATTTGTATATATGGTAATATTTAACTTTGGTATAGGGCAAATCTGGCCAAAAAACACTATAGGAAATGGTTTTTACGCAACAATAGTTTATATCCTGATTTGTTTTTAGGAATTACAGCTAAAATTATTATCTAACATTTATCTATCTTTTAATAAAATGTAGACAATTGGTCCGATGACTATCCTAAAGCTGCATTGGTTCTTATAACTTATAACACAAGAGTGGTATGAATAGCTGCAGATACACATTCGATATGACATTTGAGGAAGTTCAAAATATATTTCAGGATAAATAAGTTGAACTTTTAGTTTAATATAGGTGATTTTGGGATACAGTCTTAATAACTTATCTTTTAGAAGTCTGGAAATAATAATTAAAAGGCTTTCAGAGGATAACTCACATAATTATTGAACTTAAATAAATGAAGAGCATGAAATAAATTTCAACAACTTGAAAATTGATAATAGTTTTACTTAAAAAGGGGTAACAATGAAAATCGATAACAGAACAATTTGTAGCATCCTTACATGCAGCAGGTTGAACTTAAAAATGATAAAATACCATATAAAAGATAAAATTCCATTTTTTTTCATTAACTAAAGAACTTATAAGAAAGTTAAAAACGTTGTTTGCTATGTTCAAGGAAAAAAAACCATGCTTTTTCCCTATGAACTTAAAATTAAAAAATTAGGATAAAACTATAAAAATCCATTTGCCAACCGACTGATATTTTTCAATTTTATATTTTCTCAGCATATAAATCCTCAAATTTGATATTCTAACCTTAGCAAATTAAACCCCAGATAATTCAAAAACTCAAGAGATAAAGTCATCAAAGAATACATTAAATTGAAATGCATACTGTTCATGATATAACAATTTTCAAAAGCTTATTTTGAAGTCATTTTCCATCAAGTATATCAAAGAAAGCATGACACATAAACACACATTCATTAACATTGCTAAGAGGAATGTATAACTTAGGAGTAAAATGACTTTTTTGTACATAAGGAACTACTGCTTTAGAATATCCAAGTTAGTTAATGGTCTTTAGGTTCCGACTGCAATTCATAGACAATGAAGTGGTATATAAGTGATTTTATGTGTTATAATATAGTTAATTCCTGATATTTAACATGGTTACAGATATCAAAACAATATTTATGTTTTTTTTCACCCATAGAGCACTCATCTTATACCATACTAAGAATAGGTTCTAGCTCTTCTCTTCAATATATAGAAGAAGATTGCATGGGTGAATGCAAATGAAGTTCCAGGCCTTTCGGGCTTAGCCGCATGGTGAAAACAGCCAGATGATCCTGCATTTGAATCCTATTTAACAAAGCAAAATTGATTGATGTGTAAAAATAGAGGTGTTTTCTATGTTATAGAATAACAACAAAAAAATGGAGCATGTCCTTTTGATTTCTTATTAGGTACTTGGTATACTTCAATAGATTTATATCTTGTAACTTATGACATGTATAAATAATTGTCTTTTGATATGAATTCAAGCAATTCTTTGGTTTTCCAAAAAAAAAAAAAAAAAAAAAAAAAAAAAAAAAAAAAAAAATCTTAACAAAACACAATAGCTTTCATTACAATCTTAGTTTATATGACAGCAACTAACATGACAGGCCCAACTTTAAATTTACTTATTTTTTCTACCGATGGAACCGTAAAAAATAAGAGGGCAAAGAAGCTTCAAATTCACCAATCAATTATAGAATAGAATGATGTTGTGCAAGGTTAATAACGCTACTATAAATCATTACACTAATATCATATGACAATCTTACATTTGACAACTTAAAATCACAATTTTTTAGCCATGAGAATAAAGCTTCATAAGGACCTTAGGTCTCTAAAAAATTACTCTGACCATCTCATACTTGCATAATACGTCCAAGTAGAGCTTTGATGATCAGTTCCAACAAATACTGAAACACATGTATTATGTTCCGATAAAGTAAGGTGGACAAATTAGTGATAAACATACACATACGAAATACATTTAATATGGTAGCATAATTAGAATGTCAATTTACTAAGTTTTATACAATTTGAATATTCTAATAAGTAGTTATTTAAACAAACAAACATTAAAAAAAAATCCTTGAAATTATGTAATAAGGACGCCAACAAACTGTTTTGTCATATATTACATTTGCAATCGCATCATTACTAAATAACTATTGATTAAAAAAGTTATACATGCTAGACATTTTAAAGCCATGAAATGGGTTTAAAGCCATTGATAATCATGCTTCTGAACTGAAATCATTAGCTATCACTTAAATAGTAATTTCAAGCTTCAACTGAAATATATGATTTATCTTTTTTATTGCTTGCCACCAATAAAAACCAAAAGGTTATTTTTTTATTACATTCATAAAACATAGTTGATCAAAATAGTGGTTATATATATTCCATCAAAATTTCATGGTTTAAGCATCAAAAGAAATTGGCCATTCATTCTGTCAAAATTAAAAATGTTAAAGAGAACATAAATTACAATTTTATTTCATCTACATAAATTATAAAAACGATCCAGCAATAGCCTAGATGATAGGAATTTTGCACAAATAGGAGCCATAGCTGTATCTTGCAACGTAGATACTTTTACAGAAGTACAACGTTCAAAAGTGTGAGATGGAGAAATGGGTGCAATTATTGTTATAATCACAGCCAAAACACAGCATGAAAAAGAACCAATAGAAAAGAAACAAATGAGACAAACGGAGTAAAAGTACATCTTTACCTCAAATCAAGCATTTAGGGCCTGAGCGAGCCAGCCGGAGTGAAGGAAGAAGAAGTGCATAAAAAACAATTTGGGAAAATGATTGGGGCAATATTTTCAATCTATTTCTGCAGAACACAAATTTAAACATAAATAATTAATTAGCAGCAATAATTTCAAGCACTCGACAAAAATATGGACTCTTACTGAAAGTCTAAACAAAGATTTACCACATGATACATAACTTTTAATAATATATCCAATGCTTTGGAAGATGTAGTCAATTTCAAGTATCATGAACCATAAAAAGAGCGAATTTTATTTGCACTACCCGATTTTTGTAATGTTCGGATTCAGATATATTTTTGATTTGTTAATCGGTAACCTTATTAAAGATAGGTAAGGTGAATCAAAATCCTATAATCAGTTTTACTTATAACATTAGAAGGCACTCAGCTGAAAAATGAACGTATATAAAACAATTTGCAACTTTTTATTTATCCAAAATAAAGTAGCAGGTAATCTCATGGAAAGTTTTGAATTTTTGCCTGCATGCATCATTTCAAAGTAGAAATTATTCGGCTCAAGCTCAAGGCTCCCTCTCTACCAAAATAAATATTTCACCAGCCATTGTTTTTCAGTGAGTGCCTTCCACAAATTGTACAAACAATTTGTCAAACGTTTTTGAATCCATTGCAGCTAACATTTAATATATTCAATATCATGGAATTATGGTTGGTATGAATATGCATAACAGAATTTATATGAAACATGTGGGTATGTATTAGTTTCATATGCATATCAATCATACGCAGGTATTTTATATATGTATTGGGTAAATTTAAACAACATGCTTTTAATTTCAGATGAAAGTATCACTATCCTCTTCCATATATTAAGTGCAAATAAGTTCAATAAAGTCGTCAAATAAGTTGCAACCAACAATAGGAATGAAGGACTGATAGCCAATAAATACGTAACTACCTTAAATGAAGCCGGAGGAGACTGGTAATTGGTGCCATCGGGATGTGGAAGATTGCAAGCATCGTCGCGGTGGCCACAGCTGTCTATCGATTGCTGCACCTGAGTAGAGGCCGAAGAAATCCCCTAATCAGCAGCTGTTAAATGACGCAATCAATCGATTCGTCGGTGGAAGATATTTAGGGTTAGGGTGGACAACAAATTGCAAATAAAATAGGGTTGTTTGGTAGGAAATGGGAATAAAAGCGAAGTGAATCGTATGATTTCACGCGAATAGGTAGGGTTTATGTGAGAAAAACGAAGCGAACAGCTGTTCAAAGAAAGGAAGAATATTGGAAGGAGACGGTTGAGTTTTATATAAGCTGAGAATGCCTAAGAGTCGTGGAAACTAATCTCACTAAACTCACTAATTATAATATAGTATAGATTACTTTAGCAGATTATTATTCATTAATTCACATAATAAATCACATCAAGATTAATCATATTCATATCAACAAAAATGATAAAAATAATAATTCAAATATATAAATACGCCAATCATATAACATAAGTTATACACATAAATAACCATCGTAAATTCAAAATTTAACTCGTTTACATCAATATATTTACCCTGTATTGTAATAATTTTAAGCGCCTACATTATAACTTATTTAATTATTTACAAAACACTACATAGTATCACTTAACATTGTACATTTAAGTCAATATGTTTAAATTAGTTATGAAATTTTCAATTTAACAAATAAATTCAATGAATAAGTTATTGTCAGTTCATCTAATTTATGTTGAATATGATGTTTTAAAATGTATATCATGTTCATATCAAAAAAGAAGGCAAATTGATTTTTTTTCTTTTAAATATGAAGTTAAATAAATCACACAATCTAAATAATGTATATAAACAATAATAGCAAATTTAATATGTTAAACCCTTCTGTTAATAAATTGATCATATATCGAAGAAAGCAATTTCAGCTTTAAATACTTACATTTTAACATTTTTACAATTATTTACTAAACCTACTCAATCTTTCATGATATTTTATGTTTAAACTACTCATGAAATCTTAAATTTAATTGTTTAAATAATCTTATTGAATATTTCGTTCATTTTTCTAATAGCTCTTAAAAATATACGCTAATGTTACTATAAATATTCATATTAAAAAAGGACAGCTTTCTTGCAATTAGAAAGATGCTTAAATCTCATAACATAAATTATGTACATCAAAATAATGATAAAGATAATCTATAAATCAGTTATGATTTGTTTATATCAGAAATTTACAATATTATATCATAAAATTCATTTTTAACGTCAACAACAAATTTATATTTTGTTTTGCAAATTTATTTTCAATTCCTTCTGCTATACTATATAGTTAAACTAAGTTCTTAATTTTACATTTAACGTACTTAAACAAATTCTATTAAATAATATCTGCTAATTAATCGAATAAATTGCTAACATACATCAAATTCAATTCGTATATATACTAATATTAGCAAAACTGATTAAAAATATTTATCAATATTATTTATGTAAGCTATAAAATAAACAACACACAAACAAAAAATTTAATTTTAATTAATAGTATGTATTTCACATAAAAAATTATCGTATATTACATAATAAAGTTATCAATTTAAAATTAAAATAATATTTCTAATAATATTGTCGTGTGCAATGCACGAGTTACACACACTAATTATATAGAGAAGGATGTACACAAGTTGCTTGTTTATTTGATTCAAAGCTACAAAAAACAAGAAAAAGATACATAAAAGGCATACAAGACAAAACTACCTAAATTAATGCCAAAAACGTAAACTTAAAAATTATATTTCCCTAAAATCCTCTCTTGCATCTAGATAAATAAAAAAATAACATAAACTAAAAAATTGAAAATAATGTGCAACAAGAGGGTCTCTTAACAGATTATTTATTGGAAATAGACAATGTAGAAAGAAAATAAAGTGAATTGGATAAAATTCAAAATTATTGCAACTATATGAAATTTATTATACTTGCAGGTTCAAGTTATGAAATATGAAATTTAACATACACACAAAATATATAATAAAAAGCGTTCTGTAGAAATTGAAAATGGTTCAAGAAGGAACATTTTCTATTTCAAAGGATTCACAATTTGCACAAAATCTAGCCTTGCCAAAAAAAAATAAAAAATTGCACAAAATCAAGACTTGAAAAAAGCAAAGATAATGTCGACAACAAATTAACCTATATGTAACATGGACAAAATTTCTTATGCATAAGATATAATATAGAAAATTTTCTTTCTGATGCCTTTATGTATCATACATAAGTACCATATCAATAAAATTTATTAATTTCCTATTTATTTATTTTTACTAATTTTATAAACAATGACACTTACACCATATAAGCCAAGATTTTTTAATATCAAATTGAGTTGAAGACTTTACCTTAAGGCCTCATGACTTTTGTGGCTCATTGTTTTTCAATAGCAGCATTTTCTTCCACCCACTCAACTACATACTAAAATATTTGTTGCTTTTTAAGATGCTAACTCATTTTAAATATTTTATATTTATATGCGTAAGTTCAGTTCTATGTTCGGTTAATAACTAGAAAAACTAACCTAGATCAATTAAATGCAAGCTAAGCATTTGCAACAATCACAATCCATAATCTAATGATCTACAAATACAAGTAAAATATTGGTAATTTAAATTAAAATAGGACCTCTATTTTTATGGTTTGCAATCTGTAAGAAAGTCTCATTCCACTTAAAAATACGCGAATCACTTAAGGATACATCAGAAATAGTCCTGCACTTATCAATATTTGCACAGAACTTATTGTTTAAAATTTTCATTTATTAACAAATGAATTTCCTATAACACTACAAACAAACTTTCATACGGCTTTTAACTACTACCATATAACCACTTTGATGAAAATACATCGGCATTATTCTATCTCATTCTACTTAAAAATAGGCGAATCAATTAAGGATACATCAGAAATAGTCCAGCACTTACCAAAATTTACGCTGAACTTATTGTTTAAAATTTTTATTTATTAACAAATGAATTTCCCATAACACTACAAACAAACTTCCATATCGCTTTTAATTACTACCATATAACCACTTTGATGAAAATACATCGACATTATACTACTTCATATGATATTTTATTGTAAAATTTTGGGGTAAAGACCTACGGCGGTACGGGGAAATAAACAGATAATCAAGAAGAATGTTAATGAGTCAAAATTTATTTTAGCGGAAAGACTTATGGTTTCTCTACTACTCAATTTCATACTAATTAATTTTTGGAAGATGCTAGAGGGCCCGGCTAGAAAACCGGGTGAAATGTGCGAAACAGTGTAAAGTGTGAATATCAGGGGGTCAATTTGGTAATTTTGCATGGTTTTATGGTGGGGACGTCCGCAATTCACGTCTCTTGCCTCAATTTTTGACAAAAAGTAAACTGGGCACTGTAGCACTTTTGTTAATTTTTAAGTGTTTAATGTTGCAAATGAATCAAATGATGATCAAAGATAGATTTGCTATGTCACCAAATACAGGGCATGCCCTACCTAGATTTATACACATTAATCAATTAAAAACTAAATAAAATTAAAATAACTATATTTGAAATAAGTTATGTCAACGTGCATAAGTTTTCAAGATCTTAATACATTATACAAACCCAAAAACAAGTGGCTTGGAATTGAGCATCTAATGTTGCTAGTGTACCTGAATTGTAATGGCCTGCAAATCCGTACTATCTGAGTTGACTACATACACCACACGTCCAACCCAAATTGCACAGAAATACACATCATCTATCTATATAATAATTACCACTAATTTTAATTCTCTTGGAGTCATGGTCCGACCATGAAATACCAAAAATGCCCTTGAAATTCAATTATTATTTTAACTAATCTTTATTCTCTTGGAATCATGGTCGGACCATGAAATATCAAAAATGCCCTTAAAATTCAATTATTATTTTAAATAAACTCGTAATGTTTGGTCTATTGCCATCGAGAATGGAAACTCATATTAATCACTTCATATATGATTATTGATGAGTAATCGGTATTTCGATATATAGCCATTTATAATGTAATGAAAAGGCATTTATGGTATATTGACAACGACAAATTTGCATGCTTGAGAAATAGTCTTGAATGCACTAATTCCTGAGTAGTAGTTGTTCCATTATTGGATATTTTTGAATGTAAATATGACAATTCAACCTTGATTTCTACTTAAATTATTGTTATGTCAATCTCTTTATGCTAAAAAGGAATTTATGTGCTACAAATTAACAAGGCATGTCTTATATGTCAATGATTCTCTTTGTTTTTATCATTCTAAATGTAGTTCTGATGATATATTATTTGCCTTTTCTAATATGATAGAAAATTCAAGATCATTTTTTGTTTGTTTTAAAATTCCATCAGTTTTCCCATATACCTACTTGGTGATATGTGTAAAGTATTAAATAAAAGAATATTTGTTCAGTTACGAGAACTGTGCTGGAGGAAACATGTGCACTTGCAAATCTCAATTTCATAAGGGAACGATAACACTTGAAGTTTATAACGAAGAATGTTTTTATCTTTTAGTAAATGGTTAAATTTTGCAAATTCTCTAATTTTCCATGTTAACCGGTCTCTGGAATTGATGTAAAATATATAATCCTTAGAACATAAATTTTCCACTTGCAAAATTTTGATTCTTCTATTCATATTCTAATTTGCTGACCGTTCATGTTTCAATTTCGAAATGCCTTTTGATTTTGATGAACAATGACATCTCTAGACTCCGAAATGACATATTTCTTTCCATGATCCTGCATCAAGAATGGAAACTCATATTAATCACTTCATATATGATTATTGATGAGTAATTAGTATTTCGATATATAGCTATTATAATGTAATGAAAAGGCATTTATGGTATACTTACAATGACAAATTTGCATGCTTGAGAAATAGTCTTTGATGCGCTAATTCCTAATTAGCAGTTGTTTCATAAAGAATGGTAACACTTGAAGTTTATAAGGAAGAATGTTTTTTTTTCTTTTAGTAAATGGTTAAATTTTGCAAATTTTCTAATTTTCCATGTAAACCGGTCTTTGGAATTGATGTAAAATACGTAATCCTTAACACATAAAATTTTCATTTGCAAAATTTTGATTCTGCTGTTCATATTCTAATTTGCTGACTGTTCATATTTCAATTTCAAAATGATTTTAGATTTTGATGAACAATGACATCTCTACACTCTGAAATGACATGTTTCTTTCCATGCTCTTGCATCAAGAATGGAAACTCATATTAATCACTTCGTATATGATTATTGATGAGTAATTAGTATTTCGATATATAGCCATTTATAATTTAATGAAAAGGCATTTTTATATATTGACAATGACAAATTTGCATGCTTGAGAAATAGTCTTTAATGACATCTCTACACTCCGAAATGACATGTTTCTTTCCATGCTCCTGCATGTAGTCAATAGTTTAACATAATTATGACAATAGTTACATTCAAATATTCTTAATTTCCACTAATCTTAATTCTCTTGGAGTCATGGTCCGACGATGAAATACCAAAAATGCCCTGACCATGAAATACCAAAAATGCCCTTGAAATTTAATTGTTATTTTAACTAATCTTAATTCTCTTAGAGTCATGGTTCGGCCATGAAATATCAAAAATGCCCTTGAAATTCACTTATTATTTAAAAAAAACTCATAATGTTTGGTCTATTGCCATCAAGAATGGAAACTCATATTAATCACTTCATGTATGATTATTGATGAGTAATCAGTTTTTAGATATATAGCCATTTATAATGTAATGAAAAGGTATTTATGGTATATTGACAACGACAAATTTGCATGCTTAAGAAGTAGTCTTTAATGCACTAATTCCTGATTAGCACTTGTTCCATTATTGGATATTTTTGAGTTTAAATATGACATTTCAACCTTGATTCCTACTTAAATTATTGTTATGTTAATCACTTTATGCCAAAAAGGAATTTTTGTGCTGCTAATTAACAAGGCATGTCTTATATGTCAATGATTCTCTTCGTTTTTATCATTCTAAATGCAATTCAGATGATATACTATTTGCCTTTTTAATATGATAAAAAATTCAAGATCAATTTTATTATTATTAAAATTCCATCAGTTTTCCCATATACCTACTTGGTGATATGTGTACAGTATTAAATAAAATAATATTTGTTCAGTTATGAACTGTGCTCGAGGAAACGTGTGCACTTGCAAATCTCAATTTCATAAGTGAATGGTAACACTTGAAGTTTATAACGAAGAATGTTTTTTTCCTTTTTAGTAAATCGTTAAATTTTGCAAATTCCCTAATTTTCCATGTTAACTAGTCTCTGGAATCGACTTAAAATATGTAATCCTTATCACATATATTTTTCATTTGCAAAATTTTGATTCTGCTATTCATATTCTAATTTGCTGACTGTTCATGTTTCAATTTCGAAATGCTTTTAGATTTTGATGAACAATGGCATTTCTATACTTCAAAATGACATGTTTCTTTCCATGCTTCTGCATCAAGAATGGAAACTCATATTAATCACTTCATATATGATTATTGATGAGTAATTAGTATTTCAATATATAGCCATTTATAATGTAATGAAAAAGGCATTTATGGTATATTAACAATGAAAATTTTGCATGCTTGAGAAATAGTCTTTGATGCACTAATTTCTGATTAGCAGTTGTTTCATAAGGGATGGTTACACTTGAAGTTTATAAGGAAGAATGTTTTTTTCCTTTTAATAAATGGTTAAATTTTGAAAATTTTCTAATTTTCCATGTTAATCGGTCTCTGGAATTGATGTAAAATATGTAATCCTTAACACATAAATTTTTCATTTGCAAAATTTTGATTCTGCTATTCATATTCTAATTTGCTGACTGTTCATGTTTCAATTTCGAAATGCTTTTAGATTTTGATGAACAATGACATCTCTACACTCCGAAATGACATGTTTCTTTCCATACTCCTGCATCAAGAATGGAAACTCATATTAATCACTTCAGATATGATTATTGATGAGTAATTAGTATTTCGATATATAGCCATTTATAATGCAATGAAAAGGCATTTATGGTATACTGAAAATGACAAATTTGCATGCATGAGAAATAGTCTTTAATGACATAACTACACTCCAAAATGACATGTTTCTTTCCATGATCCTACATATAGTCAATAGTTTAACATAATTATGACAATAATTACATTCAAATATTCTTAATTCCCACTAATCTTAATTCTCTTGGAGTAATGGTCCGATCATGAAATACGAAAAATGCCCTTGAAATTCAATTGTTATTTTAACTAATCTTAATTCTCTTAGAGTCATGGTCCGACCATGAAATATCAAAAATGCCCTTGAAATTCAATTATTATTTAAAAAAAAACTCATAATGTTTGGTCTATTTCCATCAAGAATGGAAACTCATATTAATCACTTCATATATGGTTATTGATGAGTAATCGGTATTTCGATATATAACCATTTATAATGTAATAAAAAGGCATTTATGGTATGTTGACAATGACAAATTTGCATGCTTGAGAAATAGTCTTTAATGCGCTAATTCCTGATTAGCAGTTGTTCCATTATTGGATATTTTTGAATTTAAATATGACAATTCAACCTTGATTCCTACTTAAATTATTGTTATGTCAATCTCTTTATGATATAAAGGAATTTATGTGCTGCTAATTAATAAGGCATGTCTTATATGCCAATGATTCTCTTCGTTTTTATCATTCGAAATGCAGTTCAGATGATATACTACTTGCTTTTTTTAATATGATAAAAAATTCAAGATCAATTTTTATTGTTTTAAAATTCCATCCGTTTCCCATATATGTACTTGGTGATATGTGTAAAGTATTAAGTAAAAGAATATTTGTTCAGTTACGAGAACTGTGCTGGAGGAAACGTGTGCACTTGCAAATCTCGGTTTCATAAGGGAATGGTAACACTTAAAGTTTACAACGAAGAATGTTTTTTCCCTTTTAGTAAATGGTTAAATTTTGCAAATTCTCTAATTTTCCATGTTAACCGGTCTTTGGAATTGATGTAAAATATGTAATCCTTAGCACATAAATTTTTCATTTGCAAAATTTGATTTTGCTATTCATATTCTAATTTGCCGACTGTTCATGTTTCAATTTCGAAATGCTTTTAAATTTTGATGAACAATGACATCTCTACACTCCGAAATGACATGTTTCTTTCATGCTCCTGCATCAAGAATGGAAACTCATATTAATCACTTCATATATGATTATTGATGAGTAATTAGTCTTTCGATATATAGCCATTTATAATGTAATGAGAAGGCATTTATGGTACATTGACAATGACAAATTTGCATGCTTGAGAAACAGTCTTTGATGCGCTAATTCCTGATTAGCAGTTCTTTCATAAGGGAATGGTAACACTTGAAGTTTATAAGGAAGAATGTTTTTTTCCTTTTAGTAAATGGTTAAATTTTGCAAAAAATCTAACTTTCCATGTTAACGGTCTCTGGAATTGATGTAAAATATGTAATCCTTAACACATAAAATTTTCATTTGCAAAATTTTGATTTTGCTATTCATATTCTAATTTGCTGACTGTTCATGTTTCAATTCTGAAATGCTTTTAGATTTTGATGAACAGTGACATCTCTACACTCCGAAATGACATGTTTCTTTCCATACTCCTGCATCAAGAATGGAAACTCATATTAATCACTTCATATATGATTATTGATGAGTAATTAGTATTTCGATATATAACCATTTATAATCTAATGAAAAGGCCTTTATGGTATATTGACAATAACAAATTTGCATGCTTGAGAAATAGTCTTTGATGCGCTAATTCCTGATTAGCGGTTGTTCCATTATTGGATATTTTTGAATGTAAATATGACAATTCAGCCTTGATTCCTACTTAAATTATTGTTATGTCAACCTCTTTATGCTGAAAAGGAATTTATGTGCTGCTAATTAACAAGGCATGTCTTATATGTCAATGATTCTCTTTGTTTTTATCATTCTAAATGAATTTCAGATGATATACTATTTGCCTTTTTTAATATGATAAAAAATTCAAGATCATTTTTTTTTAAATTCCATCAGTTTTCCCATATACCTACTTGGTGATATGTGTAAAGTATTAAATAAAAGAATATTTGTTCAGTTACGAGAACTGTGCTGGAGGAAACGTGTGCACCTGCAAATCTCAATTTCAAAAGGGAATGGCAACACTTGAAGTTTATAAGAAAGAATGTTTTTTTCCTTTTAGTAAATGGTTAAATTTTGCAAATTCTCTAATTTTCCATGTTAACCGGTCTTTGGAATTGATATAAAATAGGTAATCCTTAGCATATAAAATTTTCATTTGCAAAATTTTGATTCTGCTATTCATATTCTAATTTGCTGACTGTTCATGTTTCAATTTCGAAATGCTTTTAGATTTTGATGAACAATGATATCTCTACACTCCAAAATGACATGTTTCTTTCCATGCTCCTGCATGTAGTCAATAGTTTAATATAATTATGACAATAGTTACATTCAAATATTTATTACTTTACATAATATATAATCTTTTATTTTTGGTATCAATTCTTTTGGTTACAACATATACTTTTATGCAACCATTTTCTATGAACTACGAAACATAAATAGTGTAAGAAAAATAGAAGTCTACATCTGCACTATATTTCTAAGTATTTTATTGTATATATATCAATTTCCCATTAGACGGAAAATTACACACATCCCACCCATCTCCACCCCTAAAATAACAAAAAATGACCATATAATAAAAATGACCATATAATGAAAATTTTAGATTTAATTAAAAAAGATCTTTTCCTATCACTACATATAAATATACAAGGAATATTGACAGAAATATAAATTTTTAATGATAAAAATGAATATTCATTCATGTGTACACGTACTATGAACTATTACTCAATAGTGTAGTAAACATTGACCATTCTATGCGCTAAAATACTTAACATAGTAAATGAACAGATTGTGTACATTATTTGATAAAAATAAATGTTCCTAAAAATGAAGGAACTATGCTTTGTGTGTATGCCTCAAGATATAGACATCGGACTTGCAAGAAATGTGCAAACAGGAAGAATTTGAGCAGGAAAACATGTTCATAAATCGGCTTCACAAAGTGAGAGCATATTGGACAACATCTTTGCAAGTAGCTATGATATGACTGCAAAGAGCGACTAGGGAGGGGTGGTTGTAAAGTGGGATTAGGGTGGGAGGGTGAAACGACCCAAACTTCCCAGTAAAGGAAAGGCTGGATTGCTTTTGAGAACAACACACATTAAAACACAAACTGAAGAACATTTTATTGCTGATTACAACAATTACATCATAGTACAAGAATATAATAGAGTATGAATACTTATTACAGAAATAGAAAATACAATAATATCAGAGTTTTAAATTACATTAAAATAGCAGCGGAAAAATAATACAAATATACAACTGGAAGGAATACACGGATACAGAGCTTTCCGAATACTGCTTCAGCCGTAAGCCAGGATCCTATAAATATATCTGCAAAAGCTACTCGACTTCCCGTGTGGAAAATATGAGCACCCGAGTTTGCCAGTGAAACAAACTACAGGTCAGTCATGGGACTGGTATGAGAATTCTTAACTTAACTATCTAATAATAAGGCTAATCACAGGACCACGCCGCTAACACGGAACAGGTTTACTCCATTGGATTGCCAGTGCATAAATTAAGGTAAATCGTTAAACAACGCAATGCTTTATAGAAAAATGAAACCATTATAAGACCCAAGTCCCATCACACAATGCAACGCGAACCGGAGGATAGGGTTTTACCTTATAATGGTCAAAAGATGCTTGATACGATAAAAACGGATTTGATATTAGTGTGTATATGTTTAATAAAAACATTTCAATCATAATGTATCAATCATAGACGGCATGGGTACCATATATCATGTCGCCATACTAGTTCAACAATCAAAACCGCAAGGTCGTATTGGAAGTAGGTTTTCCATCATGAGTCGAGGCTAGGGGCAAGCTCCTCTCCGATTCAAGACACTCTAGCAAATGCCTCAGGATCCCCAGTAGTGAACCCTTGGATGCGGTAGGGCCGGTCCCCGCCTATCGGCAGTGGATTAGTTATGCCTGAACACATGCTTCCCGGTTCCTTTTAACCTATAGTATGAACACTAACGGCCTAGAAAAAAAATCCGAGGCGCCTCAAAATCCATCGTCTACATAAGTAAAATGCCAACCAGTTTAAGCACTGACACTACCAATAGCTAGAAAGAAACATGTGCACTCCCTACGGTCCATATCCCGTTTTTGACTCATACCGGGGTGTGAGGCTCGCGAAGTCACGCTATACACAAAGCTATGCCGTAATCGGCTATGCTTTGATCATCCCACAAGGCCCTGCTTTTCAACAAAAGCCTTGATCAATTGCATCTTGGCGTGCCACATTGACAATTCACGCCATACGATCAATCACTATTAATATATACCAGGGTGTTAAGTAGAGAATAAATTCTCCACCACCAAATAGACATACATCAATAGAAATCGATTTAATTCACATGGAACGAAATCCAATGTCAGACACGCATCCATTTACTAGCATATGCTCTACGTCTGAGCGAAAACCAAATCCGAACAATCAACAATAGTCCGGACGGCCACCACTGAAGCCCCTTCAAGGTAGCTACTCCCATCATGGGTCTCAGTAGCGACACATCCATTCGATGTGAAGATCGTCGGTCTTCAAACACCGTCTTCATCTTCGACTCTTCATCGTCGTAGTGATTATCCGGAATGGGTTAAACCCGGTCTTTCCGAATAACTCTCGTATTTTTATAATTAAAAATCGAGTACTATAAAAACACATCCAACGCCTCATTCCAATTCAGAGTATTCTTTTAGATAAAATATTCAAATTATTCTATCAAAGATAAATTATTTACATTTACTCTTAAATCATTCTTTTAAAGAATTATCAAAACTCCAATTTGGTTTTAAATACCAAAAATCATTATTCAATGATTATTCAGATTTAAGAAATTGATCTTATTCTTTAACTGGGTTAAAGAACTAATGTCATTTAAAACACAGTTCACGGTAAACCCAAAATCATCTTCCATAAAATATGGAATCTTCACAGAAATCAAATCAATATATAATCGTTATAAATTTCTGTATCCGATCAATAATATAAATGGAATAACGGCAAAGCCTTTTAAATTCCATATGTAGTATCGATCTTCTTTTACAGAAACTGATCTCGGTTATTATTAATTCGAATTCCATTCAATTCCAATTTAATATATTAAATTGGAAAACTTACTTTTGGGAAAATTCCCATTAAAATCTTAATAAAAGATTTATAAATTCAAAATCATATTTTCACCGTCAGTCGGGTTAAAGAACAAATGTCGCTTAGAAACACAGTTCACAATAAACCCAACTCACCCTTTTATTTTATTCCAATTACAAAATATAATTGAAAACTTTAATAATCTAAAATTAAAAATTATTCCTTTCATATGGGGTTTAAGAACAGTGTTATTTAAGACACTATTCACGACAAACCCAAATTCCAATTTATTTAGTTAAATTTCAGTTAAATATTAACAAATTGGAAAACTTCATTAAATCTAAATTTAATGATTTATTCTAGTTAATAACTAGTCCATATCAGTAAAAAAATATCTTTCTAAAATATATTCTTTTTCTAAAATATTCTTTTTCAAAAAAAAAAAAATCTCTAAAATATTCTTTTTCTAGAATATTCTTTATTGGAATGTGACTCAACCAACAACCATATATTTTGTATGGAATCAACAATCATGATAAATAATTATCAAACATCCAAATGACGACCAAAGTGGAATCTATAACTGTGTGAGCATTAAAGTAAATAACTGATGCTCACCACAGACTGTCAATCCATCGATTGAAAGATAACTAAATATTGGGATTAGTGTGTATCCAATATCATCCCAATACCCGTGTGGGGTTTCATCCATCAAGCAAATCATAAATCATTTGTGCGCTTGGGCGATGTGTGAAAATTATCGTCCCAATCACATAAACAAGTCGGGTAACTTGTAAATGGGAGTGTAACGTTTCAGCATCATAAACATATATAATGATGAATCATTTCATATATAATAGAAATGTAAGTTCTCATGTTGACGTAATTTATCAAAAACAATGAATCTTTTCTACTAATTCATTTACATAAAAAAAATGTGAGATCTAATGTTGACTCACTTACAATGAAATGTAATATCTTTATATTACATACAAATGACATATTTTTTACATTGTATAAAATGTAATCTTTATTTTACATTAAAAATGATATTCTTTTTCTAAGTTTCTAAGGTTAACATTAAAAATGTGTTTTTAATGTGAAACATATTTCATAATGAAATACGTATATTTTCTACTCTTTCTATTATTAGCATTAAAAATGGGGTTTTCCTATGTTTTATTCTATTCTTGCATTTGTAACAAAAATACAAATGAAAAATGTATCTTCTTTAATCCAGGCTCTTATTTGCATTTTTAATTGCAAACAAAAAGTGTAACCTTTGTAATTCAAGTTTTTATTTGCATCAAAGAATGCAAATAAAAATCCAACCTTTTAATTTCATGTTTATTTCAACAAGGAATACAAATAAAAATATAAATTTTTATTTTAATGTTTGTTTGCATCTAAAATTGCAAACAAAAATATAACTTTTTATTCTAGTTTTATTTACATCAAGGAATGTAAATAAAAGATCAACTTTTAATAACCAATGACAATAAGGATCTTAACTCTTATTTATCTATCAAAATGTATATTTTTAGTCTCCTTCATTTTAATGACAAAATATGTATTTCTACTTCATACTTTTTAATGTGACGAAAATGTCCATTACTAATTCATTCTCTTTTTATTAATGTATAAAGATATACATTACTAATTAATTCTTTTTATGTATAAAAATATACAATTTCCAATTCATTCTTTTTAATGTATAAAAATATACATTTCAAATCCATTCTATTTAATGTATAAAAATATACATTTCTAGTTCATTCTCTTTTATGTATAAAAATTACATTTCTATTTGATTCTTTTTAATATATAAAAATATGATGCTTTTGTTTATTACTTCTAATGCAAGCAAAAATGATGATTTTGTTTAATCCTTTTATTGTAAATAAAAATGTTCATTCTTTTTAATACGGCAAAAATGATCATTTCTGTATAATTCCTTTTAATGTGACAAAAACCTTCATTTTTGTATGATTCCTTTTTAAAGTACAAAAATCTTCATTTTTATATAATTCTTTTTAATGTGACAAAAATATGATTTTTATCGCTATCACTTCATATTGACAAAAATATGATTTTTATCTATCCATAATCTAATTAACAAGAAATGTTAACTTTATCCTTTATAATCTAATTAACATAAATGTTAATCTTGAGCTTTTAAATCTCATTAACAAAAGTGTTAATCTTGCTCTTTATAACAAAAAATGTAACTCTTGTTCTTTTATTTACATTTTACAAAAAATGTAAATTTTGTTCTTATCTTTCTAATGTAATCAAAAATGATGTTTTTTGTTATAATCTTTATAATGTAAACAAAAATGTTAATTTTTGTTATAATCTTTCTTATGTAATCAAAAATGTAAATTTTGTTCTAATCTTTATAATGTAGACAATATTACATAAAAATGATATCTTGAACTTCTAACCTTTTTAATGTAGACAATATTGCATAAAAATGTGTGTACATATTTTGTTGAAAATCTAGTTCAACACAATGACATAAAAATGTTCGTTCATATTTTGTTACAAAATTTGAATCAACAAAAATGAATAAAAGGTTTGATTCATTTTTATGTTACAAATGCTGGTTTAACAAGTTGACTAAATTTTGTGTTTCATGTATGTTGAGAAATTCTAATTCAACATATCTACAAATTTTAGTGTTTTACACATCTGATTCTTTTATATACACAAAATCATATATTTTTGTTTTAGCTAATTCTAATTAACAGAAGTGTTAATTTCCAACAATAATAATAAACAAAATAATAATTTTGTTCAATCTAATACAAATTAAACATTCTTGACGAACATGAATATTGTTTCTATGTATACAATAAAATGGTGTTTTTGTCGTACACACAAAATCATGTCAAACACGAATACACACAATTCAGTGGTTCAAGCAATCACAACCCAAATCAACATTTCAATAATTATATATATATACATCATGAACATGAAATAAATATAATTTCATATCTGAAATAAATAATTGAATTTAGTTCTAAAATAGAAATCTCACCAAACCATTTAGATCTTGAAATTTCAAAGTGCTCTGTTCAAGCTCTGGTTAACTTCATGTTGTAGAGTTTTCTGATATGAGTCCAACGCAACGAAAATCGTTCGATTTCGTTTAGTTCTGAACGAGATATGACACTTTAAAGATTTGATTTCAATTATTAATATAAAATTAACTTAATTAAATTTTTACTTAGACCTTAATCAAAGAATTTAGGCCCTGTAATTCATCTTCTACTTCTGTTTCGAACCCATCGAAGAACCCATCCACGAAAGAGAAACACCACCATCAGCCACCTCTTGGAGCCCCCGGTCCACGATCGAGCTATGCCAAATCGAAGCCCCGCCTGTCCTCTACCATCGCCGAGCAAGGGGCCCCACTCGCACGCCCCAGGGACCCGCAAAACGCCTCCGACGTCGGCACCTTCCTGCTTGGATTCCGCCCTCCCCGATGATCAATAACCGATCATCACCGTACCCGTTTGAAGAGCTTGGACTCTTCTTCGATTCTTGCCTTGATTTCATCCTTTAATTCGTTTTTGATTTAGAGAAATTAAGGATTTAAAAATGGAAGATGGTGGCCATTCGTTCTTTACAGTGGCGGCTGTGAATATAGATTAGGGTTTGGGTATAATGGACCGTATACCAATGGTATTTATACAGTATATCTCATATTATTTAATTATTAAATTCAAAGAAAAATCCTGTTACTCTATACGAACTCCAAATCCAGCCCAACGAAAGTTGACCCCAGGCAAATACCCCCGTTCCGGACACAATGGAACATGTTTCGTAACCTAATTCGACTGTTATGATAAGTCTTTCTGTAAATTAAAATATAAAACAGTTAATTATTAAATTTAAATGTACATTTTAAATTACCGGGGCCACATACGACCTCTAAAAATTACAGAAAAATTATTTCTAATTATGTTTTGACGATACGGTTCTAACGAGACTAATTTCGTCGAATTCTGAGACCGTTCGAAAAATGACCATTTTCAAATCGATTAAATTTGACTAAAACAGTCAAAACACGCTTTCCTTTACCACACTCACATATTAATTCGAAAAATTATGAAAATTGAAACCTAGCAATAATTCGATATTCCGGTTCCAACAAAAGTGGTTTCGTCGAAAACGAGGTCGTTTGAAAAATGACTATTTTCAAGGCCAATATAGTATATTAAAATATATATAAATTCTACAGCGACTTTTCAAAATTTTAAACTGGACATAACTTTCAAATTATAAAGTGAAATTTCAGTTTTTCAGATTCGTTAGAAAGATATAATTAAACAGATTTAAATATTTCTGGTTTTACTGAAATCCGATTTATTTTGAATCCTGTACATTCAGTCAAAGTTCAAATTCAAATTTTCAAACTGCAGCGCTGTTTAAAACTCCTTTTATAATTAAATTAAATTTATTCGTTTTAAAATAAATTCTTAGTCGTTATTATTTAAAATAAATAATTTTAAATATCCTAAATTCATTAAAATTTCTAAAATAAAAATTTTAAATTGGCCCCAAAATTCCGGGTCGTTACAATCGCCCCCACTTAAAATCTTTTCGTCCTCGAAAAGGAACGAAGCTAATAGTTGTTTAATTAACCAACTCAACTTTAATTTTTTTTTATTGGTTTAATTAATTATCATTCTAATATTTTAATTAGTGAAACTAATAATCAAACATCACAGCCAGCAATCAATTAGGTGATTAACTTTTCAAGTATATATAACTTTTATATATATAATCAAAAATCATATTTTTAGTGCAAATCACAGCAATGTGTCCTAACTAAGTTTTGCTTCTCATACCAGTCAATGGAAATATATAGAAATCCCACTTTCGAAACTCGAACATAAATACTGGTGATGGTGCACCGATCATCAGAATTATCTCCGGGCGACTAGAGTGTGATTCTGTATCTATCCTGTATATTAAAACTTCGAATATCCGTTAATTACTCGTATATTCGAAACCTTTATATACTCGATTGTCCATATAAAATATAATATACTCAAATACGTATATTTAGATAAATTTTCAAAACTAAATTTGTTTTCATTTATTTATTTTAAAGAAAATAATACTCTTCACACTCGTTCTAGGATACTACTGATCCTATCTCTAACGAGTTATTCTTATTGGATATTACTAATCCAATCTCTGATGAATTCTTTCGTTCAGTTCTAATGTGTTTTGTTCTCGAGCTCTGTAAACCAAAGCTCTGATACCAAATGAAACGACCCAAACTTCCCAGTAAAGGAAAGACTGGATTGCTTTTGAGAACAACACACATCAAAACACAAACTGAAGAACATTTTATTGCTGATTACAACAATTACATCAGAGTACAAGAATATAATAGAGTGTGAATACTTATTACAGAAATAGAAAATACAATAATATCATAGTTTTAAATTACATTAAAATAGCAGCGGAAAAATAATACAAATATACAACTGGAAGGAATACACGGATACAGAGCTTTCTGAATACTGCTTCAGCCGTAAGCCAGGATCCTGTAAATATATCTGCAAAAGCTACTCGACTGCCCGTGTGGAAAATATGGGCACCCGAGTTTGCCAGTGAAACAAACTACAGGTCAGTCAGGGGACTGTATGAGAATTCTTAACTTAACTATCTAATAATAAGGCTAATCACAGGACCACGCCGCTAACGCGGAACGGGTTTAGTCCATTGGATTGCCAGTGCATAAATTAAGGTAAATCGTTAAACAACGCAATGCTTTTTAGAAAAATGAAACCATTATAAGACCCAAGTCCCATTACACAATGCAACGCAAACCGGAGGATAGGGTTTTACCTTATAATGGTCAAAAGATGCTTGATACGATAAAAACGGATTTGATATTAGTGTGTATATGTTTAATAAAAACATTTCAATCATAATGTATCAATCATAGACGGCATGGGTACCATATATCATGTCGCCATACTAGTTCTACAATCAAAACCGCAAGGTCGTATTGGAAGTTGGTTTTCCATCATGAGTCGAGGCTAGGGGCAAGCTCTTCTCCGATTCGAGACACTCTAGCAAATGCCTCAGGATCCCCAGTAGTGAACCCTTGGATGCGGTAGGGCCGGTCCCCGCCTATCGGCAGTGGATTAGTTATGCCTGAACACACGCTTCTCGGTTCCTTTGAACCTACAGTATGACCACTAACGGCCTATAAAAAAAATCCGAGGCGCCTCAAAATCCATCATCCACATAAGTAAAATGCCAGTCAGTTTAAGCACTGACACTACCAATAGCTAGAAAGAAACGTGTGCACTCCCTACGGTCCATATCCCGTTTTTGACTCATACCGGGGTGTGAGGCTCGCGAAGTCACGCTATACACATAGCTATGCCGTAATCGGCTATGCTTTGATCATCCCACAAGGCCCTGCTTTTCAACAAAAGCCTTGATCAATTGCATCTTGGCGTGCTACATTGACAATTCACGCCATACGATCAATCACTATTAATATATACCAGGGTGTTAAGTAGAGAATAAATTCTCCACCACCAAACAGACATACATCAATAGAAATCGATTTAAATCACATGGAACGAAATCCAATGTCAGACACACATCCATTTACTAGCTTATGCTCTGGGTCTGAGCGAAAACCAAATCCGAACAATCAACAACAGTCCGGACGGCCACCACTAAAGCCCCTTCAAGGTAACTACTCCCATCATGGGTCTCAGTAGCGACACATCCATTCGATGTGAAGATCGCCGGTCTTCAAACACCGTCTTCATCTTCGACTCTTCATCGTCGTAGTGATTATCCGGAATGGGTTAAACCCGGTCTTTCCGAATAACTCTCGTATTTTTATAATTAAAAATCGAGCACTATAAAAACACATCCAACGCCTCATTCCAATTCAGAGTATTCTTTTAGATAAAATATTCAAATTATTCTATCAAAGATAAATTCTTTACATTTACTCTTAAATCTTTCTTTTAAAGATTTATCAAAACTCCAATTTGGTTTTAAATACCAAAAATCATTATTTAATGATTATTCAGATTTAAGAAATTGATCTTATTCTTTAACTGGGTTAAAGAACTAATGTCATTTAAAACATAGTTCACGGTAAACCCAAAATCATCTTCCATAAAATATGGAATCTTCACAGAAATCAAATCAATATATAATCGTTATAAATTTCTGTATCCGATCAATAATATAAATGGAATAATGGCAAAGCCTTTTAAATTCCATATGTAGTATCGATCTTCTTTTACAGAAACTGTCTCGGTTATTATTAATTCGAATTCCATTCAATTCCAATTTAATATATTAAATTGGAAAACTTACTTTTGGAAAAATTCCCATTAAAATCTTAATAAAAGATTTATAAATTCAAAATCATATTTTCACCGTCAGTCGGGTTAAAGAACAAATGTCGCTTAGAAACACAGTTCACAATAAACCCAACTCACCCTTTTATTTTATTCCAATTACAAAATATAATTGAAAACTTTAATAATCTAAAATTAAAAATTATTCCTTTCATATGGGGTTTAAGAACAGTGTTATTTAAGACACTATTCACGATAAACCCAAATTCCAATTTATTTAATTAAATTTCAGTTAAATATTAACAAATTGGAAAACTTCATTAAATCTAAATTTAATGATTTATTCTAGTTAATAACAAGTCCATATCAATAAATAAAAAAATCTTTCTAAAATATATTCTTTTTCTAAAATATTCTTTTTCAAAAAAAAAAAATTCTAAAATATTCTTTTTCTAGAATATTCTTTATTGGAATGTGACTCAACCAACAACCATATATTTTGTATGGAATCAACAATCATGATAAATAATTATCAAACATCCAAATGACGACCAAAGTGGAATCTATAACTGTGTGAGCATTAAAGTAAATAACTGACGCTCACCACAGACTGTCAATCCATCGATTGACAGATAACTAAATATTGGGATTAGTGTGTATCCAATATCATCCCAATACCCGTGTGGGGTTTCATCCATCAAGCAAATCATAAATCATTTGTGCGCTTGGGCGATGTGTGAAAATTATCGTCCCAATCACATAAACAAGTCGGGTAACTTGTAAATGGGAGTGTAACATTTAAACATCATAAACATATATAATGATGAATCAGTTCATATATAATAGAAATGTAAGTTCTCATGTTGACATAATTTATCAAAAACAATGAATCTTTTCTACTGATTCATTTACATAAAAAAAATGTGAGTTCTAATGTTGACTCACTTACAATGAAATGTAATCTCTTTATATTACATACAAATGACATTCTTTTTACATTGTATAAAATGTAATCTTTATTTTACATTAAAAATGATATTCTTTTTCTACGTTTCTAAGGTTAACATTAAAAATGTGTTTTTAATGTGAAACATATTTCATAATGAAATACGTATATTTTCTACTCTTTCTATTATTAGCATTAAAATGGGGTTTTCCTATGTTTTATTCTATTCTTGCATTTGTAACAAAAATACAAATGAAAAATGTATCTTCTTTAATCTAGGCTCTTATTTGCATTTTTAATTGCAAACAAAAAGTGTAACCTTTGTAATTCAAGTTTTTATTTGCATCAAAGAATGCAAATAAAAATACAACCTTTTAATTTCATGTTTATTTCAACAAGGAATACAAATAAAAATATAAATTTTTATTTTAATGTCTGTTTGCATCTAAAATTGCAAACAAAAATATAACTTTTTATTCTAGTTTTATTTACATCAAGGAATGTAAATAAAAGATCAACTTTTAATAACCAATGACAATAAGGATCTTAACTCTTATTTATCTATCAAAATGTATATTTTTAGTCTCCTTCATTTTAATGACAAAATATGTATTTCTACTTCATACTTTTTAATGTGACGAAAATATCCATTACTAATTCATTCTCTTTTTATTAATGTATAAAGATATACATTACTAATTCATTCTTTTTATGTATAAAAATATACATTTTCCAATCCATTCTTTTTAATGTATAAACATATACATTTCAAATCCATTCTATTTAATGTATAAAAATATACATTTCTAGTTCATTCTCTTTTATGTATAAAAATTACATTTCTATTTGATTCTTTTTAATATATAAAAATATGATGCTTTTATTTATTACTTCTAATGCAAGCAAAAATGATGATTTTGTTTAATCCTTTTATTGTAAATAAAAATGTTCATTCTTTTTAATACGGCAAAAATGATCATTTCTGTATAATTCCTTTTAATGTGATAAAAACCTTCATTTTTGTATGATTACTTTTTAAAGTACAAAAATCTTCATTTTTATATAATTTTTTTTAATGTGACAAAAATATGATTTTTATCGCTATCACTTCATATTGACAAAAATATGATTTTTATCTATCCATATTCTAATTAACAAGAAATGTTAACTTTATCCTTTATAATCTAATTAACAAAAATGTTAATCTTGAGCTTTTAAATCTCATTAACAAAAGTGTTAATCTTGCTCTTTATAACAAAAAATGTAACTCTTGTTCTTTTATTTACATTTTACAAAAAATGTAAATTTTGTTCTTATCTTTCTAATGTAATAAAAAATGATGATTTTTTTATAATCTTTATAATGTAAACAAAAATGTTAATTTTTGTTATAATCTTTCTTATGTAATCAAAAATGTAAATTTTGTTCTAATCTTTATAATGTAGACAATATTACATAAAAATGATATCTTGAACTTCTAACCTTTTTAATGTAGACAATATTGCATAAAAATGTGTGTACATATTTTGTTGAAAATTTAGTTCAACACAATGACATAAAAATGTTCGTTCTTATTTTGTTACAAAATTTGACTCAACAAAAATGAATAAAAGGTTTGATTCATTTTTATGTTACAACTGCTGGTTTAACAAGTTGACTAAATTTTGTGTTTCATGTATGTTGAGAAATTCTAATTCAACATATCTACAAATTTTGGTGTTTTACACATCTGATTCTTTTATATACACAAAATCATATATTTTTGTTTTAGCTAATTCTAATTAACAGAAGTGTTAATTTCCAACAATAATAATAAACAAAATAATAATTTTGTTCAATCTAATACAAATTAAACATTCTTGACGAACATGAATATTGTTTCTATGTATACAATAAAATGGTGTTTTCGTCGTACACACAAAATCATGTCAAACACGAATACACACAATTCAGTGGTTCAAGCAATCACAACCCAAATCAACATTTCAATAATTATATATATATACATCATGAACATGAAATAAATATAATTTCATATCTGAAATAAATAATTGAATTTAGTTCTAAAATAGAAATCTCACCAAACCATTTAGATCTTGAAATTTCAAAGTGCTTTGTTCAAGCTCTGGTCAACTTTATGTTGTAGAGTTTTCTGATATGAGTCCAATGCAACGAAAATCGTTCGATTTCGTTTAGTTCTGAACGAGATATGACACTTTAAAGATTTGATTTCAATTATTAATATAAAAATAACTTAATTAAATTTTTACTTAGACCTTAATCAAAGAATTTAGGCCCTGTAATTCATCTTCTACTTCTGTTTCGAACCCATCGAAGAACCCATCCACGAAAGAGAAACACCACCATCAGCCACCTCTTGGAGCCCCCGGTCCACGATCGAGCTATGCCAAATCGAAGCCCCGCCTGTCCTCCACCGTCGCCGAGCAAGGGGCCCCACTCGCGCGCCCCAGGGACCAGCAAAACGCTTCCGACGTCGGCGCCTTCCTGCTTGGATTCCGCCCTCCCCGATGATCAATAACTGATCATCACCGTACCCGTTTGAAGAGCTTGGACTCCTCTTCGATTCTTGCCTTGATTTCATCCTTTAATTCGTTTTTGATTTAGAGAAATTAAGGATTTAAAAATGGAAGATGGTGGCCATTCGTTCTTTACAGTGGCGGCTGTGAATATAGATTAGGGTTTGGGTATAATGGACCGTATAACAATGGTATTTATACAGTATATCTCATATTATTTAATTATTAAATTCAAAGAAAAATCCTGTTACTCTATACGAACTCCAAATCCAGCCCAACAAAAGTTGACCCTAGGCAAATACCCTCATTCCAGACACAATGGAACATGTTTCGTAACCTAATTCGACTGTTACGATAAGTTTTTCTTTAAATTAAAATATAAAACAGTTAATTATTAAATTTAAATGTACATTTTAAATTACCGGGGCCACATACGACCTCTAAAAATTACAGAAAAATTATTTCTAGTTATGTTTTGATGATACGGTTCTAACGAGACTAATTTCGTCGAATTCTGAGACCGTTCGAAAAATGGCCATTTTCAAGTCGATTAAATTTGACTGAAAAAGTCAAAACACGTTTTCCTTTACCACGCTCACATATTAATTCGAAAAATTATGAAAATTGAAACCTAGCAATAATTCGACATTCCGGTTCCAACAAAAGTGGTTTCGTCGAAAACCGAGGTTGTTTGAAAAATGACTATTTTCAAGGCCAATATATTATATATAAATTCTACAGCGACTTTTCAAAATTTTAAACTGGACATAACTTTCAAATTATAAAGTGAAATTTTAGTTTTTCAGATTCGTTAGAAAGATATAATTAAACAGATTTAAATATTTCTGGTTTTACTGAAATCCGATTTATTTTGAATCCTGTACATTCAGTCAAAGTTCAAATTCAAAATTTCAAACTGCAGCGCTGTTCAAAACTCCTTTTATAATTAAATTATATTTATTCATTTTAAAATAAATTCTTAGATGTTATTATTTAAAATAAATAATTTTAAATATCCTAAATTCATTAAAATTTCTAAAATAAAAATTTTAAATTGGCCCCAAAATTCCGGGTCGTTACAGAGGGATAGATACTTCTCAGGTAGGTATAAACCGTGATTTTACAAGTGATTCTTGGGTTCCGTAGGCAGCTTCAGGTATGCATCTATCTTTAGCCAAGTTGAGTGAGTGTAAATTAATTTCTGAACTAAGCATGCAGTACCGACAACTGTTGAATGAGTTTGCTAATTTCTTTCAAACTGAATATATATCGTTGGTATTTTACAACAGAGGTTTTCTGCCTTTTTTGTATATTGTAGCATAAATTTTAATTTTTTGTGATATTTTTCTTCTGTTTTATTTGGTCACTTAATACACTAATGCTTTTCTAATAATTTTGAATTGATTATCCAGTATATGGAATCTGTTACAATAGACCTTAAAGATGATATTTTTATAGCCATGTCATGTAGACATTAGCTCTGCTCCATCAATGCATTTAGCCATTTTATCATATTAAAGGTCGAGAAGGATTATTAAACTCTATAGGAAAAGACTTGAAATATATTTAAGCATAATCAATGATTGCCGTTGTTTTGAAGGGGTTCATCTTGTTTTACATGAAAAAAGTATTGGGTATTTGGTTTCCTTTTCCTTGCTTTTTATAAATCGACCTATCTTACATCTTTGTGTTGATTTGTGCTGTAAAGATGTATGTTAGTACATCTTTACACTATGGTGCACTAATATTGGAAAGATCCAATGTAATATGTGGACATATGTTAGAACCATGACAGAAATTTGTGTCCAATAGGGTAGGATAAATTACTTTGATTGAGCCATGCAATACGTTGAAGATAATATATTTTATGATATAATATTTTCTTTACATCCAACATAGCTTTAACTAGCCTTTGAAGAAGTAAAAAAAAACAAAAAAAAAACACAATCTGATTAATGTTCCAATCAACACACTGCTAAATTTGAGTTATTTGTGCCTTCTGTAGCACTCCCTACAAATTTTATTAATGTTCACTTTTAAAAAGAAGGGGCTGAAGAACTTAAGGTTTTTATATCAACCTGACATGCATCATGTTGATAAAGTTATGATATGTATGAGCTTTAAAAGTTTGTCAAATTTATATTTTTCTTGAATTCTAAATAATGACAAACACCTATATTTCAATTTTTTATTTAGTAATAGGCATGTATCCGCACGTGATATATTTACAGTATGTGATGATTCTCTGAAGTGTGCAATAATGTACTAATCCAATTATGCCAAGGTAACAGGTTACCCCGTCTCCAAAAATTATATTACTAGCCTGATATGCCCATAACTTTCTCAGTGTGTACTCATGGTTAAACAGACCATATCCTTAGAAACTAAGGAGCAAATAGTTTACAATTTCTTACAACAACTAGAACCAGTTGATGAATTGAAGGCACAATTTACGGGTTACTGACAACATGAAATCTGAGATGGGCAGAGAGATATATTGGATGGCAAACTGAGATACAAGTGATGCATATGCTTTCAACGTATATGTTTATTGGAGATTGGTTCATTATGGTTGTACATTTATTATGAACTTAAAGTTATATATTTATTACTGTTTGATTCTGTACGTCGAGTGAATTTTTTTCTTTTTCGTTTTACAAGAACTGCGTACACACACACACACACACACACACACACATATATATATATATATATATATATAAATCTAGCTAATCTGCAACATGCTATATATTAATATATATTTGAATCACATTACGTAAGTTTCGAGTTAAATCCAAATCGAAGTGCTTATCCATTTAGATAAGGGTGTTCCTCAATAAATGAATGTTACGTACTTAATCTTAAGTACGCTATCCATTTATTCCTCTATTGTTTACAGTTTAAATAGATGAATGCCTATAACAAGGTTTTCATTTTATGGAAAATAAATTTATTTAATGGAATAAAATTGATTGAAGAACTTGAATTTTTAAAATTTGCCTTCAAATGCCAACATAATGTAGTAGGTCGGTGGTGTTTCTTTCTAAATATCATGATTTTAGCACAAAAGAATATATAAAGTAGTAAATTTAGAGCAACAAAATTAGACTATATTATGCTATGTGAGTCAGAAAATGTAGCGTTTTTTGACTGAAACTATATATTTTTTCTTTCTAATTTATGTAATATTGACTGTGTAAAAATAAGAGAATGCAGCAATGTCCTATCGCCTGTGTATCAAACTAAAGAAAAAATATATAGCTATGCAATTGTAGGGAATCCATTTTTGGGCCAAATTTGAAATATTTCACTTAAGCACGTTAGCTATATTTTAAACTTAGGACATTATTGTTATAGAAGGTGTGCAAATTAAATTTGATATATTAACCACAGAAACAATATCATTGTTAATTTTGCTCAAGTTGATACATCAATATTTGGTCCAATACGTGAGCTATTGTTTAATTTTTTGCATACCTTTTAGTTTTATCAACTATCTTACACTCGATAGATACATTTCCTGCAAATTGAATTTTGAATATTGTATATTCTAGCTTAGGTGCCATTGTCTTTTGATAAATTTGAATATTATTATGATTTATGGATTGAATAATTAAAAACACATGTAACATTGACAAAAGGTTTCCTGTTCAAATAAATAAATGAAAATGCAGAAAAACGCATCATCAACCATTAAAAAAAATTCTATATTGCAATTACATATTTAAAGATGCCATTTCTCAACTCTCTTTAGGTTATTTCATATTTTAATCACTATTGCTCCACGGCTATTACCTACCTAAATGACTGAACGATTATCATTTTTTTAATCGGTTTTTTTTATAAACATTCGGTCCTCGCACGTCATGAACATTAATGTAGTAAGATCTTCACCACCCATTTATTATTCAATGCTACAAGCTCAACAGATATCCATGTATTAAATGACATGATACTTCATCCTATCTCTTAGTTTAAATAACTTGATAATCTCAATACACTCAATCCATGACAAAATTATTGTTGGGTGAACAACTTGACAATTAATTATTGTTACTGCATAAATTATTAGATGGATAACATAACAATTAATCAAAATAATCATTTATGATAAAAATATTTTTGAATGAACAACAGAACAATTTGTTATTGTTGCTGCATAATTTATAATATTTATATGTATATATATGTAATGACCCGCATTCTACGTATCGAAGGATCATAGAATATTTATTTCTTTTTCATATGAGGTCGTATGGTCGTGTAACTTTGGGGAATGACTATTGCGGTCATTTCCCATGTTCACGATTTTTGGCGATTTTTAAATGACCGTTTTGCCCCTAGCGAATCTTGTTTTTCCTATAACTTTTGATTGGTAAGGAGCTTTGACCTGAAACCACTTCCATTGGATTCAGATGATGGTTTATCTTTCCGTAGAATGGTCACATTGATCAAACGAACTTACCGTTTGGGAGATATGGCTGAAATAAGGTTTGGAAGGTGAAAAACAGCTTAATCGGGCCTAATTAGAGTGATTAGCAGCTAGGCCCATAACCCATTTCGGGATTAGGGTTATGAGAGGGCTGATAGGGTTAGGGGATTCATTTTTTATTCATTTTTACAGCCGCCACTTACCTCTCTTCAACCCTAACAATGACCTCCATCTTCTAAATCGCTCCCAAAACACCTTTTTGTCATTTCTAATCACTAATTAGGCAAATCAACACCAAATCAGAGGAAGAGCTACCATGTTGCATTGGAAAAATGCCCCAAATCAGTAGAGTTTCAAATCTAAAGTTTTATTGTGGCTAAGGTGAGTGATTTGCATTGTTTTTCACTAATTACGGCCAATTAGGGGTGATTAGTGTTAATTAGTGTTAATTAGTGAAATTATGCATGTTAAAATTCTGGAAAAATATGTAAAATTTCTTAAATATTATTTTAGGGCTTTGATAGAAATTTGGGTTAATTTGGATTTGTTTTGCTAATCCTATCATTAGTTATGGTTAAACATGATTAAGGGGAAAATCATGCTTTTTGGGTATGTTTGATTTAAAAAGACCTATATGCTTGATGTTTTGATCTTTTTAATTGAACCCATATGTTGTAACTGTTGTTTGTGATGTTCTATGATTGATTAGAAAAGTTAGAATGGTTGGAAACGTCGTCATATGGACGATATATGCTCGTTGGAGAGTGTGCAGAGTTTCGAATTGGATTGGGTTATGGGGCTCAGGTCGGATCGGAGAACGGAGCGGAGAAACCGAACCGGATCGGAACCTAGCATAAGAGGAAGCTTGGCAAGAAGGAAGGCCATTCGCATATAGTGGGAGTTGGTTTGGATCAGAAGCGAGGGCGTGGGGATCAGATTGGAAATGGTGAGCACGAACCGAACCGGGGATGAAGCAATCGAGCTGAGACAAGTTGGAGGATGACACCCGAACCGAAATGAATGGAGGATGGCATCCGAACGAACCAAATGAGAGACTCGAATCGAACCGATGAGGACTAGAGTACTATGCATATTAACCAAGGCGTGGGCTATGAGCACCGAACCGAACCGGGTATGTAGTACCGAACCGAACCAGATGTATACTTTTACTTCTACGCGACGACTCTTTTGAAGACCAACTCCAATTTGACCAAAACCCGAGATGCAAAGGAAGTCCAAATGGAAGGTTATTACTCAGGATCCAAATGGGGATCAATGAGTTAACTTCACTAGTTGGACTTTGCTACGGGACGTGTGCAAAGGGGTTATCGATGTTTATAGCTTTGACTCACCACTGAGAAACGGATTATTGGCTATGGATCAGTGCAGTGAAGTTTTCATGACTTCATAGGGCAGAGTGATCGTAGCAAGGCTATGAGCCAGTGCAGTGGAGTTGTCATGACTCCATGGGGCAGAGTGGACATAGCAAAGGATTAGTGGCTATAGATCAGTGCAGTGGAGTTATCGTGACTCCATGGGGCAAAATGATCGTAGCAAAGGATTGGACGATCAAAGTGGTAGATATTGTATGCTTTACGCACTGAGTGAGAGATGTGAGGATGATTGCTATGTTTGATGTTTGCTATCACTATGTCATGCACACCCCCTCCCCATTATTTTCACACCAAGTGTTAGTGTTACCTTAGAGTATTGTACATCCTATTGTGCTAACTCTTTGGTTGCAGGTCCAGGTTCAGGTATGGTTATGTATACCTATTATTGTTCTGTATTGCTGCTTATCACTCATACCAGACTTTTGTATGATCCAAAGTTTTATGTCTCTTCTTATTACTCTGGGTGCTCTTAAACGGGCAGACTAGAGACAGGTCAGGTGATTATGCATGATTAGTATTTATAAGGATGAAGTCGCACTACACTGGCATCACTGAAGAGATGGTTAATCGTTTTCTCCTTACAGATTGAACGATGAGCCGATATACGAGGAATACTGGTTCAAAAGCCAATAATAGGAATGCTCCTGATATGAGGACGATGTTCACTGACTTCATGAGAGAGATGCTTAGGGATGTTCAGAGGGCAGCTCCTAATGCTGCAAATGGTGGTGGTGCAGCGGTGCAGGCGCCTAGGGCCGATTTCGCCAAGCTCTGTAAGGACTACACTAGTCTTGGTGGGAAGCCATTCCACGGAACGGAATCAGCTACAGAAGTTCAGGATTGGCTTGATAGTTGTGAGCGCATCTTCGAGGACTTAGGGATCGATGATGCAATGAAGAGAAAGCTAGCGTCGCGCCAACTGCAAGGACGGGCTATTAATTGGTGGAATGCTATTAAGGTAGCTACCCATGAGGATCAAGTTACTTGGGACCAGTTTAAGGCCCGATTCAGGGATAAGTTTATCCCAGCTGCTCAGAAATCAGAATTGTTTAGGAAGTTCTTGGAGTTCAAATAGAATGGTAGGGCAGTCTTGGAGTACATTGCTGAGTTCGATACTTTATCGAAGTGCGGATTATCCCTCATTGACACTCCTGAGAAGAAGAATGAGAAGTTCATAATTGGCTTAGATCAGTACTTGGGGGAAAGGCTTATAAACCATATTGATGAGACTTTTGAATCGATTGTTGGGAAAGCATTGAGATCAGAGAGCCTTTATCCTAAGCCCAAGGTTGAAATTACTGTTGCATCTGCAGAGGGGCCAAAGCCGCAAGCAAGCGATGGAGGCAAGAATAATTCTCAGAATAAAAGGAAGCAGAGTCAGAACCAAGCTAAGGATGGTCAGAAGAAGAATAAGAAATATGTTGAATGCTTTAGCTGAGGCAAGAAGGGCCATTTTGCTAAAGAATGTCGAGCAAAGCCAGCGGACAGGAAGTGCTTCAACTGCGGCCAAGTGGGACATCACAAGGATAAATGTCCGCAACCCCCTAAAGAGAAGCAGATTGTGAAAGCGTATGCTATTAATGTTGCTCCTTCTTCGTCGAATGCCCCAACTGCGGCGGAGAAAGGAAAGAATGTCATCATTCAAGGTATGCTTTCTATATATGATGTTCCTGTTCGAGTATTGTTTGATACTGGGGCTTCTCATTCCTTCATATCTAGTAACCTGGTAGATAGGTTGGGATTGGAACCCGAGATAGTCGATAGACCTTCAGCAGTAACGAACCCGATTGGTGGTTCGACTAGCCTTAGTATGATTTGTCGTAATGTGGTCTTATCAAGTCATGGAAGTATGTTTGCTTGTGATTGTTTTGTTTTGGGTTTACTGGGTATGGCATTATTTTGGGAGTCGATTGGCTCCAAAGGTTCGGGGTGGTGGTAGACTGTGAGGGATTTTCAGTGACTATTAGGGTGGATGATGGGCAGAGGGTACTGCTTGGTAGCCTACCTAGTGATGAGGTGATGGCTAGTTTTCTAAGTTCCCTCGACATCCCGCAGACGAGTTATCAGGGGTTCCCATTGCTGGCCAGTATCCGGATATCTTCGAGGAAGTGACCGGACTCCACCACACCGAGAGATTGAGTTCCGTATTGATTTCGTGAATGATGCCAGACCTATAGTGATGCAACTTCGTCGTATGGCGCCAAGGGAGCAGCGAGAGCTCAGGGTGCAAGTAAGCGATCTTTTGAAGAAGGGATTTATTCGAAGAACTGTCTCCGAGTAGGAAGCACCAGTTGTATTTGCTACTAAGGCAGATGGTTCCCTTCGTTTATGTGTGGACTACCGCGAGTTGAATAAAGTGACTAGGAAGAATAAGTATCCTCTTCCGCAGATAGATGATTTGTTTGATCAACTAGAGAGAGCAAGAGTGTTCTCCCAATTGGACCTCGTGATAGGATTTCATCAACTTCGAGTAGCAGTTGAGAGTATTTCTAAAACGGCCTTTCGGACGCCGTCAGATTCTATGATTGGTTGGTCATGCCATTCGAGTTGACCAATACATCAGCATATTTTGTGGATCTTATGAATAGGATATTCAGGGATCAATTGAATAAGTTTGTTCTTGTGTTCGTAGACGATATCCTTGTTTACTCGAGGACAGAGGAAGAATACAAGGAACATTTGAGGATAGTGATGGAGGTGTTGAGAAAACACCAATCGAAAGCAAAATTTTCTAAGTGTCACTTCTGGAGGAGGGAAGTGAGATTCTTGGGCCATGTTGTTTCAGAGAATGGTATTGCCGTGGACCCTGCGAAGGTGGCTACGGTTCGAGATTGGTCTACGCCCAAGAATGCAACAGATGTAAGAAGTTTCTTGGGATTAGCTGGATATTATCGTAAGTTTATCCAAGACTTCTCCAAGATAGCGGCACTGTTAACTCAGTTGACCAAGAAGAATCAAGCTTTCGTTTGGAAGAAAGGTGTGAAAATCCATTCAAGAGTCTAAAGGAAACGTTGACGCGTGTGCCAGTGTTAGTCATTCCAAAAGGGAATGAAGAGATGACGGTATACACGGATGCCTGTGGTACCGGACTAGGTGTTGTACTGGTGCAAGGAGGTAGGGTTGTAGCTTATGCTAGTCGGCAACTGAAACCGCATGAGAAAAGATATCCTACCCATAATTTGGAATTTGCAGTGATCGTGTTCGCATTGAAGATGTGGAGACATTATTTCTTGAGAGAAAGATACGAGTTGTTTACCGATCATAAGTCGTTAAAGTATCTCTTCTCTCTAAAGGATATAAATCTCCGACAACAAAGATGGTTAGAATTCTTGGCTTCTGATGATTTCGATATCGCATATACACCAGGAAAGGGCAATGCGGTAGCTGATGCATTAAGTAGGAGACATGCCAGTTTAGGGGCTATGTTTCTTGAATGGAAACAACTGGAGTATATCGCAAGATATGATTTTAGACCTAAGTGCGAATTAGATCCAAGAATGTTAGCAAGTTTGACGATTAGACCCACTTTGATTGAGCGGATTGGTTCCAGTCAGAGGAACGATCCTAACCTATTGGAATTCATCTCCAAGTTAGAGATGGGTATCAACAGTGAGGAGATGAACAAGTATGGGCTTGATCGAGACGGATGGCTTAGAAAGAATGCGAGATTAGTTGTACCCAATGTTAATGGATTGAGAGATGAAGTGCTTAGAGAATGTCATCACTCAAAATTAACTATACATCCCAGTGGTAACAAAATGTATCGAGACGTGAAGAAGACCTACTACTGGGAAAGGATGAAAAGAGACGTTGGGAAGTTTATATCCAAATGCATGAATTGCCAGGTTAAAGCCGAGCAAAAGAAGCCTAGTGGTTTGTTGCAACCATTAGAAACTCCAGAATGGAAATGGGAACAAGTCTCAATGGATTTCATTGATAGGTTACCAAGGACAAGATCGGGCCATGATAGTATTTGGGTGATTGTGGACCGATTGGCTAAGAGTGCAAGGTTTATACATGTCAAGTCAAATAGAACGACAGCTAAGTTAGCGGAACTATATATGAAGTGGCTAGTGAAATTTCATGGAGTACCCAAAGGCATTGTGAGTGACCGAGACCCGTTGTTTACTAGTGGATTTTGGAAGAGCTTACAAGAGGCTTTAGGATCAGAATTACATCTCAGTACCACGTACCATCCTCAAACCGACGGTCAGACAGAGAGGGTGAATCGTGTATTAGAAGATTTCTTGAGAGCTTGCATATTAGATTTTGGAGGGTCATGGGATGACCATTTACATATAGTGGATTTCACATATAATAATAGTTATCAGTCCAGTATTGGTATGGATCCATTTGAACCTTTGTACAGAAGACCGTGCAAATCACCATCATGTTGGTTAGAAATCGGTGAGAAGTTTGTGTTTGGGCCAGATGTGAGAAGAGAAACTTCAGACAAGATCAAAGTTATCCAACAGCAAATGAAGGCTTCTCAAGATAGGTAGAAGAGTAATGCTGATAAGAGGCGAAGAGATTTAAAATATTCCATTTGCGACTTGGTATTTGTCAAGATTTCTCCATTAAAGAGCGTGATTCGATTTGGCAGGAGAGGCAAGTTAACACCAAGATTTGTTGGTCCATTCCCAGTTCTCGAGCAAGTTGGGAATTTGGCATATAAAGTTGAGTTGCCAGACAAGACGGCGGGAGTTCGTAACGTGTTTCATATTTCCCAGTTAAGGAAGTTCGTGCACGATCCCGATATGACTATTTCACGGGATCAGTTGGATGACATCGAAGTAGAACCCGAGGCGGTTGGGAACCGCAAGTCGATCTGTATTGTCGAGAGCGATACGAAGCAACTTCAAAGGAAGGCAGTGAAACTGGTCAAGGTTCATTAGGGTGAGAATGAGAGTGACTGTATGTAGCGACCCGGGAATTTCGACACTCGAATCCAGACATTTTACATCTCGTGTGCAACTCAAGTACCGAAAACCCCAGAAAGCTAGGAGAAAGAAATTAGAGGATGAGATAAGAAAGAAAGAATATTAGAATAGAAGAATAAAAAGAAGAATAAACACAACATAGAGGCTCACATCGCAGCGGAACAAATTATAATATATAAATAAACTTTATAGAGAGCTTTGATATAAAAACTTACAGTCATCAGAGTACATCAATAAACCGGGACAGTTATAATAATCTGTCCTCATATACATCACACAGCGGAATAATACTAGATAATATCATATGTCTGAACACCTTCAGCTCGTCATTGGACTCCACAACATCTGATAACCTGAACCTGTACAACCCGATATAACCCGAGCAATACAAATACCAGGTCAGTCTGGTAAACCAGAGTGAGATAAACTCGCTAAGTTTATAATATCATCCATATTGATTTTAAAGTAAAAAATCCTTTTGAAAGAAAAGGATAATAGTAAGACCAGCCCACACATAAACACAGATGGTTTTTACCTTACTATAGCCCAAAACATTTTTGAAATCAATACTTATGTGATATTATTATAGTGTCTAAATACAAATAAATAGAGTCTAGCAGAACGCTTGCATCTCACGCTCCACATATATAGTATACAAACAAAATCGCGGGCGCTTATTGGAGATTGGATTCCACCTATGACAAGGTATGGAACCACCTGCCGATAGTGTATCTCTAGAGGAAAATACACTGGGTTCAACAAGAACGTCTTGCAACCCGGCCCACACATGACCGACCACTCATTTCGCTTGAGTGTATCGAATGTATATCACCAACGGTTGGGCTCAAACCACCGTTTCCCGAAAGGGACACCATCGAAATAGATTAAAGAAGCAAAATGAATTTCTCTAGATAGGTGATTATACACCCTAATGGGAGCGACCCACATAGCCATGTTGCCTGTCCGATTTTTGTCATTTCCCGGTTGTGAGGCTTGAGGTCATAACGTATCTTTTGGAACACCTGGCCTCCATTCACTTTGAATGCCACATCGTCAAATCCACCAGAAATCACTAATTGATTTCCACAAAAAAACTCGGGTTGTTAAGTTAAGAGAAGGTGTCTTCTCCACCACCACAGAAATACGTTTGAGGAAATCAACGTACGTAACTCCTTTGGAAATACTCTGTCAGACATCCGTCCATACAAGTTGTCCTGGGAGTGGACAAACCGAAGGCACTCTCCTACTGCATCCTTGAATTACCCTATGGATCAGTAACGATTAGTCCTTGCAATCCATAGATTTCAATCATGACAGAATTACTGCCAAATACCTCTAGGGATCAGCTAGAGAATTACAACAATAGTTCTTTCATTCATGAAGATATACGACCTTCAATAGCTCCATCTCGATCAGCATCTTCTGCGTTTTCGTATTCATTGGTCGGAATGGTTTTTCGAATATAAATTTGAACCCTGTCTTTCCGTACCAACAACGTTGGGTCAGATTTTGATAGTCGGTTATTTAACTATCAAAATAAACAATCAATAAAATAGAATAAATCCATTGGTCTTTACACAACGTCACTTGGCCATTAAAATAATATATTATTTTTAATATATTATTATTCTCAAATATAAATCCCTTTTAACACCTTCACCACAACTAATATCATCCTTCGACAATCCTACAGTTGTTCAAGTTAGGGTATTTAATTACCTCTCAAACCTTGATCAACGACATTCTTATCTTAAGATAGATGTTAGTTGCAATATCCAAAACCAATATTTATTCCCAATATCAAACAAACCCCATTTTTATTCTATCTTGATGAAACATCATCTCTTATTTAAAATCACTGATCTATATTTCATCTTTATAATTCCACTCGTCTAACTATTCTAGTTCAAACTTGGGTTTGATTTCCATTCAAAAATTCATTCCTAATAACTGGTCCAATAATATTTAGAAAAATTGTGGTTCATCAAAGTCTTGGATTTTATAAAATCCAATTAAAATGGAAGCTTAAATAAGAGCTCTTTAAACCTCAATTTAAACTTAACTTATATTATCGTTAATATCATTTTCTTTAAAATATCATTTTTTATTTTAAATAGACCTAATCATTTCATGAACCTCCATTTTCTCCTTTTAGATCCCAAGATTTCCACTTTGATGATTTTTAAATAACAGGGTAATCAAATATCACATTTTATAAAAATGTTTACTAAATCATTAATTACGTCCCATTAAATAATTTAATTTAATTTAATAAATCCATTACAGTTAACCTAGTTGACTTGGTCCATTCTAACATGATTAACTAGTTAATCAAATCTCAATTCATCTTTCCAATAAATTCAATTAATTTAAATAACCCCATTTGATTATAATAATCAATTCAATCTAATCTCCTTTTAAATTTTTACTTAAAACAATTAACCTTGGTTATTAAATATCACATTAATATCCGCTCACTTGCTTATCAGTCTTGTACATATAAGCATCATTCAATTATTGAGATGAAGCACGTGCTTCGCACACGGATAGATATTGATACCAAAAATGGTGATTGGTGGTTAAAATAATAAATGCATATATGATTAGTTTATTTCCTTTTTATAAACCCAATTTAAAATAATATATTTTAAAATCTATATTCAATTATAAATAAATTTCATATCTTCATTTATATCGACTCGTCTGATGGCAAATCAAATCTTTATAAAACAGTTTATATTTTGGCCATCTGCTGTAAATTCTTCGACCAACATTTCCCATTTGTTAATGGAAAACAAACTTTAAATTCTTGTTCTACGATCCATGATCAAATCAATAATTCAACCATATTGGTTAAACAGTTCATGTAATAACCATACGCAAGTAAATAATCCATTCAACTGATAGTGATCAACCAATATTAATAAGTCAAGCATCAATTTAATTTAAATACGTTTATATATTATAAACGTAACCAACAAGGTAAGTTACCTTGCTTGGAAATTATCGTTAAAAATAACGATGCCGTTTTACTTAAATTAAACAACGTTTAATTTAAATAATCGGTATAACAATATTTAACTACCATCCAAACAATCATCAAATCAACCAATATTCAGCAAACATAGCAAATAAATATTAAACCCGACTCAAAATAAATATAAGTGGGGAACTGAGTGAATTTGACTCACCTTGGTTTATATCTGTCGTTGGATAAAATTAAACACTCGTCTAATTTTATCAAAACCTTGGTAGCTTCCATTCCCTTTCGAGCTGGCTCCAACATGCAGTGTTTTTCCGATACGATCCCAGTGTAGTCTACCTTGTCGAATCCTGATATCACCGGACAACGATATACATGTTACCGGTATACTATTTTTTAATGAAAATAATTAAATTATAAATTATGTATTTATCTAGCTAATTTCCGTTAGAATAAAATGAGTAGAATTCTGTTGCTTACACTCAGAACCCTTTCGCAGCATCTTCTATCCTTTCAATTTATTGCAATTTCAGGTGAAACATGCATGCCCAAGCTCATTCCTTCAAAGCTTACGTATTCCCCCTTTATTTCCTTTCTTGCATGCTATAGACCCACCCACTTATAGCCCAAATTCCAAAGACCAAAACATGTCCTTCTCCCTTCCTATAACATCTGCACTTTCCACCATTCCCCTTATTTCCTCCATTCCCGTTCCTTTCTTTCTTCTTTTTTTAAATATAAATGGGCCAAAGCCCTCTATTTCTCCACTCCAAAATATATGTACGCCCAAAAGAAAGCCGCCACTCTTTCTTCCCAGCACCCTAAAAAGAAGCTGCTGCTTGCTTTTGTTCCCCATACAACCGCCCGGGTGCATCATTTCTTCCTGCCATATTAATTTTTCCGTTTTCCGTTTTCTTTTTTTTAATTCTCTGTACATGCGTGCTAGCCTCCCCAGCAAAGCAAGTCCGCACTTCCCACTGCTCTGAAAAACCCTACTTTGACTTTTGAAGCTCCGGCGGACCTCGCCTCACACAAGTCTCCCATTCATGCACCCCTTCACAACTGTTCCTAAACCCATGACCAGAAAAAATGTTTAGGATGTTTAACGGTTGTAGAAAAACCATCGTCAAACCGATATCTTGTGAGTCATAATGAAAATAGTGGAAAAGATTTTAAATTAGAGAGAAGTTCGGTGATGATTGTTGGGTTCAGGTCTTGCTGAAAAATACTGAAATGAGTTCACTGTATATATAGTGGGGGACAGTTTGGAGAGCAAGCAATATTGCTTGGCACGCACGGTTGAGATGGATTGACACACACGGTATTCAGACAACTTGGCGGCCAAGGTGAATTTTTTTTCCCAACGTACAGCATAGATTGGCAGTGCTATTACTTAGACTTGCATGGTATGTACAGAGGAGAAGGGACATTAGTGAAGTTCCTAGCATATGCAGTGATTAACTAGCAGGCTCAATGATTAATGCGAAGGGAAAAAAATCAAGCTAGTCTGCAACTTTCGAACAGAACATGACCATAGTGGTTTCAAAATAAGGTAGCTAGAGAAGTGATAGCTAGGAAAATGAAGCAGCAGTGTAGATGGTAGGTGTATAGTGTGGTCATATATTTTGTGTATTTTAAATTTTGCGGTAAAACTTGGATGGGAAGGAACACATTTATGTAGACAAATGGAAGTGTCGTTTCAAATAGCATGTGGAAGGTGGGTTGGCATTCGTAGTTTCACTGTTTCAATATATAGGATATAGGATGGGAAAGGCAGCTGTGTAGCTGTGCCTATGTACTGCATATGTTAGCTTAAAATGAAGAAATGGGGACTACATATGTTATCTTAGTTTAGGGTAGGGTTGACTGCTATTTATTGCATAGCATGTGCGAGCTGAAGCAAATAGAGGAGAGCTGCATGTTTAATATCGTACCAGGTTGGGGTATAGCTGCGAACGTAGGCATGTTACTGAGTGTTCTAATGGCATGTTGATTTGAGCGAGTATTGCAGATGAATGGAAGTATGTATATGAGGTTGGCTTCATTTAAATGGAGATGGGACTTATCAGCCGTAGCATAGGGTAGGAGAAGAGCTTAGGCTGTACATAATTTAATTTGAGAGAAAAAGTTGATGTGAGCTGCTAGTTTTTAGGGTGTATATTTCTCTTTTTAGAATTAGAGTAGGCTTGCTTTAGGATATGCTTAGGGTATAAGAATTGGGCGTACGTTCTCTCTGAATGTAATTCATTTCCAAGAAAAGGATTTATTTATTTAATTTATTGTTTTTCTCATGGTATAAGTTTCATGTTATGTATTCATTTCTTAGGTAATATATCTATCTGCCTAATGTAATCTTTTACGGATTTGAAATTTCTTTACGTCGAAGTGGGATTGTTAATATACATAGCGATAAAAATGGAGGTTAAACATTGTTGACGAATTAGACTAGAAAGATTCCGAACTAGTGGTCTGGAAATTATGTTATAATTAATTAACGAATTCCGTAGCGACTATTCAGAAATTTGAACTGGACATAACTAACAATTTTCAAGCTGAAATCTCGATTTTTCTCTTTCGTTCGAAAATTATAATCAATCTGAAACCAATGTTTCTTGTTTCACAAAATTCCGACTTATAAAAGATTATGTATATTCAAATAAAGTTTAAATCGTAAATTACGAACTACCGTGTCGTTTCGAGCTCGTTTTAATTATATATATATATTCGAACTCGATTTTATAAAGTAAATTCGATATAAAATTCATTATATTTTAAATATAATATATAGAACAGATTTAAATATTCTAATTTAAATGACCGAAAATTCTGTGACGTTACACTGTACTTGGGAAACAGAGGAGAACATAAGGGAATCTCATCCAGAACTCTTTGCCTGATAAGATTTTAATAGTGATAATTTCTTCCCTTGTTAGTAAACCACATGCTAGGGTAGGCTTGTTGTGTTTGTTGTGTATGTTTGATTGTTTGTGAATAACTGATAGGCATGCAGAACACTTTGTATGTTTTTGGTTAAGGAATTTCGGGGGCGAAATTTCTTAAGGGGGGAGAGTGTAACGACCCGCATTCTACGTATCGAAGGATCGTAGAATATTTATTTCTTTTTCATATGAGGTCGTATGGTCGTGTAACTTTGGGGAACGACTATTGGGTTCATTTCCCATGTTCACGATTTTTGCCGATTTTTAAATGACCGTTTTGCCCCTGGCAAATCTTGTTTTGCCTATAACTTTTGATTGGTAAGGAGCTTTGACCTGAAACCACTTCCATTGAATTTAGATGATGGTTTATCTTTCCGTAGAATGGTCACATTGATCAAACGGACTTACCGTTTGGGAGATATGGCTGAAATAAGGTTTGGAAGGTGAAAAACAGCTTAATCGGGCCTAATTAGAGTGATTAGCAGCTAGACCCATAACCCATTTCGGGATTAGGGTTATGAGAGGGCTAATAGGGTTAGAGGATTCATTTTTTATTCATTTTTACAGCCGCCACTTACCTCTCTTCAACCCTAACAATGACCTCCATCTTCTAAATCGCTCCCAAAACACCTTTTTGTCATTTCTAATCGCTAATTAGGCAAATCAACACCAAATCAAGGAGGATTAGCGCCAAATCAGAGGAAGAGCTGCCGTGTTGCATTGGAAAAATGCCCCAAATCAGTAGAGTTTCAAATCTAAAGTTTTATTGTGGCTAAGGTGAGTGATTTGCATTGTTTTTCACTAATTACGGCCAATAGGGGTGATTAGTGTTTATTAGCGAAATTATGCATGTTAAAATTCTGGAAAAATATGTAAAATTTCTTAAATATTATTTTAGGGCTTTGATAGAAATTTGGGTTAATTTGGATATGTTTTGCTAATCCTATCATTAGTTATGGTTAAACATGATTAAGGGGAAAATCATGCTTTTTGGGTATGTTTGATTTAAAAAGACCTATATGCTTGATGTTTTGATCTTTTTAATTGAACCCATATGTTGTACTGTTGTTCGTGATGTTTTATGATTGATTATAAAAGTTAGAATGGTTGGAAATGCCGTCGTATGGCGAATATGGACGATATATGCTCGTTGGAAAGTGTGCATGGTTTCGGATCGGAACGGGTTATGGGGGTCGGGCCGGATCGGAGAACTGAGCAGAGAAACCGAACCGGATCGGAACCTAGCACAAGAGGAAGCTTGGAAAGAAGGAAGGCCATTCGCATAGAGTAGGAGTTGGTTCGGATCAGAAGCGAGGCATGAGGATCGGATTGGAAATGGTGAGCATGAACCGAACTGGGGCTGAAGCAATTGAACTGAGACGAGTTGGAGAATGGCACCCGAACCTAGGGATGACAATGGGGCGGGGCGGGCGCGGGTAGTACCACCCCATCACCCGCCCCATTGGGTGATTTTTTGCCCCGTGCCCGCCCCATACCCGCACAGGTATCCATTAAACGAGTTTTAAACAGGTTGCGGGTAATGACGGGTATTCGTGGGTATCCATTATATTTATTCAATTTATTTTTTGGCCATTTATTGAAATTATTCAAAAGTACATTTGGTAAAAAAACAAATTAGACCAATCCTTAAATGCTAACCTCAAAATACGAATACATATTTAAACCAACATCCAAAAAAGAAGAGACAACAACAGAAGTATCCATCAAAATATCAATAGCCAATTATAAATTGTTGAGTAAAAGCATGCACAAAAATACCGAACAGCCAACAATAATATTTTTTGTATTGACTATTGATAATAAATCACATTCAATATGGGCATGGGTACCTGCGGACATAGATATCTTACTATCCGTACCCTCCCCAATAATTAACGGATATTAAAAATACCCGTTTATTTTAACCATGGATACCCATTTAACTATCCGTTTCATATCCATGACGGATTTTACCCGCGGATAACCGCGGGTACAGATTTTTTTGCCATCCCTACCCGAACCGAAACGAATGAAGGATGGCACCCGAACCGAACCAAATGAGAGACCCGAACCGAACCGATGAGGACTGGAGTACTATGCATATTAATCAAGGCATGGGCTATGAGCACCGAACCGAACTGGGTATGGAGTACCGAACCAGATGTGTACTTTTACTTCTACGCGGCGACTCTTTTGAAGACCAACTCCAATTCGACCAAAACCCAAGATGCAAAGGAAGTCCAAATGGGAGGTTATTACTTAGGATCCAAATGGGGATCAATGAGTTAAATTCACGAGTTGGACTTTGCTGTGGGACGTGCGCAAAGGGGTTATAGATGTCTATAGCTTTGACTCACCACTGAGGAACGGATTATTGGCTATGGACCAGTGCAGTGAAGTTGTCACGACTTCATGGGGCAGAGTGATCGTAGCAAGGCTGTGAGCCAGTGCAGTGGAGTTGTCATGACTCCATGGGGCAGAGTGGACACAACTAAGGATTAGCGGCTATAGATCAGTGCAGTGGAGTTATCGTGACTCCATGGGGCAAAGTGATCGTAGCAAAGGAATGGGTAATCAAAGTGGTAGATATTGTATGCTTTACGCACTGAGTGAGAGATGCGAGGATGATTGCTATGTTTGATGTTTGCTATCACTATGTCATGCACACCCCCTCCCCATTATTTTCACACCATGTGTTAGTGTCACCTTAGAGTATTGTACATCCTGCTGTGCTAACTCTTTGGTTGCAGGTTTAGGTTCAGGTATGGTTATGTATACCTGTTATTGTTCTGTTTTGCTGCTTATCGCTCATACCAGACTTTTGTCTGACCCAGAGTTTTATGTCTCTTCTTATTACTTTGGGTGCTCTTAAACAGGCAGACTAGAGACATGTCAGGTGATTATGCACGAGTAGCTGTACCGGAGACGAGCAGGAGGCTCCCACGTATGATATATATATATTCTTCCTGTGTTGTTGTTGGTCACTACTTTGGGCATTAGTAGCGTACCTCTTTCTTTTGCTTTAGAGACAGTATTTCAAAGTTGTAATAATGTTGGTTTGGATGATAAGCTGTATTTTGAATTTTCGCTGTTATGATGGGCTAGTTTTTAGCTTATGCACTGTCTCGCCTGTTTTATGTCAAAGTTATGTTATTATTATATTTTATCTCATGCGCTGTGAGACATTCTACAGGTTCCTTGTTAGTTCAAATTCCTTTCTTTTCCTTTCTTTGCGACCATCCCGTGCTAATCGGGCATTGGCACAACGTACTTTCATTCGAAATGTCGGCTAATGCGGGGCGGGCCGTCACAATATATATAACTATTTAATATTAATTACAATACTTTATTTTTCTTTTATTTTTAATATTTAATCATTACAATATATTTTTTAATGACATAAATTTTAATGCCTAGCAAAGCGGGCAAAAAATACTAGTTATTAATAAAGAAGAAAAAGGTTGAAGAAGAACAAAAATAACAATACAGAATCTCACTTCGCAGCGAAACAAATTATAGTATATATATCAGCTTTTGGAGTACAAATTTTTTTCTATATACACATCATAATCAGAGTACAACACTTACAACACAGCGGAAAAATAATAACTAAATAACGCTGAAGCCTCCTGCTCCAAGCTCCTTTAGATAAATCTGTAAAATCCTGAGCTACTTGACTTCCCGAACAAATTTGGGCACCCAAGAGTTTAGGTAGAACAAAATAAACTCTGGATCAGTCTGGGACTGGTATGAGTAGACAATTTAAAACAGTTTGAGAAAATAAACGATATCTCATAAGACCATACCGTATAACATGGAACTGGTTTTTCCCTTATGAGAATCCAAAACACTTGATTCAACTTTCAAAATCCTTTTAAAAGAAAATGATAATCTTTATATCAATTTTTTTTGATATTATAATAGTGTCTAAATCAAATAAATAACAATCGAGTGGAAACATTTGCATCTCACACTCTACATATATCATATACAATCAAAACCGCGAACACTTTTTTGATAATGGATTTCCAACTATGACAAGGTATGAAACCACCTTCCGATAGTGTATCTCTAGAGAAGAATACACTGGGTTCAATAAGAACATCTTGTAACCCGGCCATATATGACCGACCACTCATTTCGCTTGAGTGTATCGAATATATATAACCAATGGTTGGGATCAGCAAACATTTTCCTGAATGGGACAACATTGAATAGAATAAAGAATGAAATGAATTTCTCTAGATAGGTGATAATACACCCTAATTGGGAGCTACCCACTTAGCCATGCTGCCTGCCCGATTTTTTTCATTTCCCGGTTGTTGAGGCCTTAGGCTACGATTACTTACCTTTCACTGGTAGCACAATCACTTTGAATGCCACATTGTCAGTTCCGTTAATCACTAATTGATTTGCACAAATATAATCTGGATATTACGCTAAGAGAATAAATTCTCCGCCACCATATATATTTATACAGACCAACATATGAGAACATTGGAAATACTCTGTCAGACAATCATCCATACACGTACGTTCTGAGACTGAACGAAACCGAAGGCACAATTTTTATTAATCCATCTTAGGCAATTTCTTCCTAGGTTTAACATAAAAATCCCTTGCACTTTACTTCGTCTTCGATTATCTTCATATAATCTGATTCGTAGCGCTACTGCCAATAAGGAGTGGTTCTCGGATAATAATCCAACCGGTCTCTCCATATCGACAACGATATTGGCCAATACCTCGATGGTCGGTTATTTAACTATCGAAGAAAAATAAACATTCATCCGAAGCATCAAACAATCACTGGGCCCCTTAATTAATATTTCATTAATTAAATCACTTCTCCATTTCCTTATCAATATTTGTAAACCAAATATTTCAACAATCATCTTAGCCTCTTATGCTATTTGGAAAACATTTCCAAATATCACCTGCACTTATTTTCTATACTTAGAAAATATCCTTTATTTAATTTGGATAACATTCCAATTATTTATCTCTTTTTACGATCATTCATTTCTATACTCAGGAAATATTTAATATTATATTTCCAAAATTTCACTTGCTTGGGTTAAAACGAATGTTGTGTAAAACATCGTTACAACAACCCAAAATATTTCATTCAACTAAATCTCTTTTAACATCCTAAATCTTATTATTTATCGATTAATAATGAAATCAATCAAGTTGGGGTATAACTACCTCTCAGACCTTGACTGAATGACATTTTTAACCAAAACGGACATGACTACTTATCTCGAATAATCAACATCATATAAAACCAGTTATCCATTTTTAAATTTATATACATTTCTCTTTCTATTTTTATTAGATTTAATTATATATTTCCTTTTTGTTTATAATATTCTAATTTAAATTCGTTTCCTTATCGAATTATATATATATTGTTATATTGATTTCTAATTATCAATTTTTCTTAAAAATATTCTAACTCCTTAAATTTTCAGAAAATTTTGCCAGCACCTCCTTTGTACTGGTCAATAGTTCAAACCTCAACTCGCCTCTCTTGGCCCTTTCCATTCAAAAAGAAAATCAAAAAGCCAAGTGGCTTGCCGATTCGGCGAATAAAACTCATATGGAATTTAAACGTGTACCTTTTTGTCGAGCACTTAAATTATAATCTTCACACACTTCATTCTAATCCTGCTAAATATATATCTAACCATTTTGTTTCACTCAATCCACTCGACATAACCCAGTTCGCTAATTTATTTTCTAAATAACTATTTTGCCTATTTCACCTTTTTGTTTGAACATAGCATGTTCAAATAAAATATTGGCTTGCTCATAAACAAATTGAATTCCATTTTCAATTCAAGTTCCCTTTTCGATTTCGAATATAAATTCTCAAATCACCTTCACTCATTCAAAGACCAGTTTCATATCAAATTTCGATCAACTATTTATTATTCAAGCTAGTTAATTCTATCTAATAACTAAAAATCTTATTTTTTGTTCCAAAAATCATTTCATTTACACAACTTGAGTTCATATTTATTTTACAATCAAAGTCTGGATTTTTAAAATAAAAATCCATATTTTATTAACTTAAAATTACTTTGATTCTATTAAATAAACCGTTATGGTATAGTAACGATTATGGTGCTTTTTTATGGAAATTTGATTTTGACATAACTCAAAATATATAAGACGAAATCCGTAATTTTCTTTTCCATTAGAAAACTATTATCAAATCGGTCCTGAGGTTCTTGTTTCAAAGAATTCCGACTTAAATTGAGTTCTATATACTCAATTGAAGTTCGAAACACCAATTTACGAACTACCTCGTTGCGACGAGTTCGTTTTAAATTATATTTAAATATAAACATTAAACTTCTTTTATTATATAAATCCCAATTCCATTTCTTAAATATTAAATATAAATTTAACCCGTTTACCAAATTTAACTAAATATTTCGATTATTCCTAATCATCGATTATTTCGTATCTCAGTTATAAATTATTTATACTTCGATCTTCTATATTTATTTCCAATTACTTTTATAAATAAATTATTTATAAAATTAGATATAATCTAATTTCAATTATAAACCCGTTGGATTTTTCTCAATTCAGTTTACATTTCGAATTCCGAAATATAATCAATCGTTTGTTTCAAAAACACTTCCAATTCACTTTTAAATTCATATTTGAATTTAAATATTTAAATTATCCAAATGATAATTATCTCACTTAATTTATAAACGTTTTTTTATAAATATAACTTCCTTGCTTTATATATTAAAACAAGTTTCCATTTCAAAATTCTATTTAAAACTCCATTCCTTTTGTATTCCGAATTCCGGAATAAAAACTATCGTTCCCTTTTTCGAAATGATTCCAAATTATACTTTAAATTCATACTTGAATTTAAAATGATAAATTATCTCTTGATAATAAATCCACCACATTTATAAGCATCGTTTATAAACTTGCTTGCTATATATATTCAACAAGTTCCATTTCGAAGTATATTTAAAAACTAAAATCTTATTTTTGGAATATTCTATTTATTTTAAGTTATCTATACATAACATAGAATCTATTTTAATATTAAACTTAACTTCTATTTAATATAATCCTAATATTTTTCTAGACATATTATATTTAAATAAATTCTAACTAATCGAATTCAAATCATAAATCCTTACAGATTTATTTTAGTTCAATTTATATTCTGAACATCAGAATAAATTTAATCGTTTACTTCTTTAAAACGATTCCAAATTCCCATTTTTAAATTCACATTTGAATTTAAATATTCAAATTATCCAATGATAATTATTCCATTTTATTTATAAACACCATTTATAAATTTACTTCAATTTCCTATTTTATTTAATTTATAAACATCGTTTATAAATTCACCACTTCGATTTCTTGTATTAAACATCATTTATAAATTCACCACTTCAATTTCCTGTATTATTTAATTTATAAACATCGTTTGTAAATTCACCATTTTTATTTAATTTATAAACATTGTTTATAATTTCAATACTTGTTTTATTTATTCAAACCAAGTTAATATATTTATATCCCATTCGAAATTTAAATTCTATTTTCGAAAAATAGATTTTCAATTTTTAATCTCGAAATATCCTTTTCATGGTGTTTTTATAAATCAACATTTTGGGCCCAGTGATATTTAAATAATCAAAACACCCAATTTTCAATCAACACATCATATATATGATAATATATATGAAAACAAACAATAATAAATTTTAAGGAATCCAGTCAGATCCCTTCAACATGTTTTCCTACATTCACAGACGTTAGCCAACATAAATAATACCCATCCTGCTTCGAGGTATGATATCGTGGTATAGAAGGTCATCCACTATCATAGTGAGGGGCGTATAGGGTCATCCGCTAATGATACTGCGGGCATCCGCTAATGGTACTGCGGGAAATATCCAACCACCAATATATATAGTAATAGCCACAAACACCAATCCTATATAACTAATATATATAAATAATAGTCACAATAATATTTTACTGCATCCAAACAACCATTAATTATTTTTAATGACTAAAAATAATTATAAATAATATATTGAGTGAGATTTACTCATCGTGATTTATTTGCGTTGAACATCCAATTTATTTCCATATCTCATGGCTACGCATCTATTTCAACTCGTCTCTAATGAATTCACCTAGCACCTTACTGCCTTGCAACTAACACGACCAATCTACTAAGCAACTTCAAAAATCTATGATTCCCTTCTACTAAAAACAACCCCAATACTGCAGACATTCATCCCGGCATTTCATCGAACCTCAGATCGACCACTTTACTATCTCTTTGCTAACAGTTCTATATTGGACAACCACCTGAAAAAGCCTCACACTTATCAGCTTCCATCGTCCAGAACAATTTCAAATGATCATCCCATTCTTTGTCAAGCTGCATCATGTTTTCACCAAAACATAGGTTGAACTGCCCCTGATTCCAACTGTCGAACAGCAGTTCTCCCAGTACAACATCAATCCATTTGAACTCCACTAAATCGAACTGTTGAACCCCACTCCAGTTTGACCAAAACCACAGATCGAACTTCAACATTGCCTTCAAACATTACTCCTATCTTCCTTTTGAAACTGCTACGAACAACAACTCCAGTTTCACGCATCGACCCTTCCACTCAAAAATCCCATCGTCAATTAATAACCCCTAAATCGCACCATTTTATAGCGACTTCTTCTTTCATCGTGTAATGACCCGCATTGGCAGAGGTATTATAATTAATTTATTTAATTATATAAATAGTGATATAATGAATTAAATGGTGGTTTAATTAAATAATGGTGAATACTTAATTAAAATAATAAATTAAATAATATATTTAATTCTGAAATAATCAGAATTGGCTGAAATGGTGATATGGTGTGAACTGGATCATCAGTGATATTTAATTCAGTTTAGAATTGAATTAGAATAACGAATATATTATTTGAACGACAGTTTGAACGTATAATTATATTATAATTAAAATCGAGCTTGAAATGGCGCTGTAGTTCGTAAATTGGCGATTCGAACTTCAACTGAATGTACATGATTCGTTTTAAGCCGGATTTCTGTAAAACAAGAAACGTGTTGAGCTGGTGGAGTATATCTTTCTAGTGGAAGAGAAAAATCAGGATTTCTTCAAGTAGATTTTGATTTACGTCCAAATCAAATTTTAGAAAAGTCGCTGTGGAATTCCTTTATAATTTATAAAGGAATTATTTATATTTTAAAAAGGAATTTCAATATAAATCGAATATCGGGTTGACCCAGATTTGGAATATCGAGTTATAAATCCCAGTAGAGCTGTATGGTACTCCACTATGAGTATATAAGATAATATAAATTTATTTGATTTAATTTAATTATATTTAAAGATATTTATATATTTAAATGGGTCATCTAGAGTTTTAAAAATAGCCACTTTTGCAAACGAAGTCGGAATTCAACGAAACTAATTTTGTTGGATCCGCAATGTCAAATAGTTGCTAGATGTTAGTTTCCGTGATTTTTGGGGTCACTGTGTGGCCGAACGGATTTTTAGAGTGAAAAACAATCAGTATTTTTACAGTTAAAAATACATTGTGTGAGCATACGAAGTCGGAATTCGACGAAACCAGTTTCGTTGGGTCCGCAATGTCGAACTCTAGCTACATGTCCAGTTTGGTGATTTTAGGAGATCGTATGTGGTCGCTGGGATTTTTAGAAGGCAGATACAAGGAGAAAATCGATAAAATAAAATATAAAATCAATTCAAAAATATCCCCTCCATTTCTTTGATCACAAACAGGCCACGCCCCCTTCAATTTCAACCACAAATGGCACCAACCACAACTATATATATATACCGTAAAAGTTTTTACAGTAAAAGATTTCCCAAAAAGAAAATCCAAACAATTGAAATTAAAATCCTAAAATCTTAAAATGATTCTCGATGAACTCAGCATCAAAAGAGCTTGAAGCTCGTATACTTGTTGTGAAGCTCGACGCTATTTTCTGGGTTCAACGCAGACAACAACAAACTAGGGTTTTAGTATTTGACTCGATTTAGGCGACGATGTGTGGATTCCTTTGTAGACTCGAGATCTCGAGGTGGAATAGAGGTTGTGGGCAGATTTTGAGGGTGTTCGAACTCAATACATTTCGTTCCCTATGCTGGAAGAGCCGCGCGTGCTGTCAGTCGCAACGAAAAGGGGTGAAGTCGAGTTCTTCCATTCGGGTGTAGGATTGGAGAGAGTTGAATGGGGATGAAAACATTTGTTTCATTTTTTGGATTTCATTGGCAGAATAGATCGAAGAAAGGAGGATAAGGAGGGCGGTTTCGTGGGTTTGCTGAACGAAGGAAGAAGGGGAAAATGATGGAGCGGGCTGGTTTTATACGGGTATGGGTGTTCAAAGGGAATGGGCCAAGTCAAAAGGTCAAAGCCCAATAGATTTTTAAACTTCAAATTTTATTTCTATTTTAGAGTGAAATTACTTATAACTCTTATCTCTTGGTCATACGTGGATGAAAATCAGAGAAACAAGATCCGATGGGATCGTATGGACGAGAGCTACACCATGGAGCTGACTGGGAGTGAATCCGAGCTCGTTACAATTTATGGCGAAATAAATTGTCTGTCGAAATCAAATAACGCAAACCGTTATTTAACGGTTAACATGCCAATGTGAGTAAATCTCACTAACTCTGAACAGCTTATAATTTCATGTTGTATTTTTAGAACTGTTAAATATAGGTTGATTGACTGTGTGTTGACTGTTTGATTGAACTGCTAGTCAGTTAGTTGAATTTCTATATTGATTCTGTTTAACAGAATATATCATATGAAACTGAAAGTGATGTTGATTTTATATTGTATAACATCTGTGGATGCAGGGAGACAGGTTGGAGGAATCCGATTGGATTCCTCAACAGTTATTTTACTGTTTTTTATATATTGTGATATATGATGTGATATATAATCTGTTGTCAATTATATGTGTTTGGACGATATTGATCATCGTGATTTGATATGTTGAATACCATAACATACCGGAATGTTGATAAGGGAATTTTCAAGGTGATATTGAAAATAAAATATTTATAAATGAAATATTTATAAATAAGAAATATTTACAAATTGGAATATTTATAAATAAGAGATATTTAGAAAAGGGAAATTATAAAATCAAATAATAGATTTGAAAAGGGAATATTTGCAAACCATTTGCAAATAGAATAATAGAAAAGGAAAGATTTGAAAATCATTTACAAATAGAATTGATAGGAAATATTTAGAAAATAAATAGAGTTAAAAAGGGAAATTTATTTATAACGGAATAGGACGTTATAAAAGGGAAAACGTTATAAAAAGGAAACTGTTATAAGAAGGAAATCATTTTAAAGTGGAGAACCATTACTAAAAGTAAATCTTTAAAAATCGAATATGGTATTCGAAAGGAGTTAAATCGAATATGGTATTCGAAGGGAGTTAAATCGAATATGGTATTCGAAAGTTAGTAAATCGAATTAGTTATTCGAAAAGGGGTTAGTCGAGTCGAGTTAGCTGAATAGAGTTAATCGAATATTTGTTATTCGAATAAGAGTTAATCAGTTAGAGTTAATCAAATAGAGTTAATCCAATAGCGTTAGTCCAATAGAGTTAAATAAATAAGAGTTATTCGAATTAGTTATTCGAATATAGTTAAACACAAAGGAGTTATCGAATTAGTTATTCGAAAGGAGTTATCGATTATAGTTTAATTGAAAGGAGTTATCGAATTAGTTATTCGAAAGGAGTTATCGAATTAGTTATTCGAAAAGAGTTAAGTAAGGAGTTAAGTAAAAAGAGTTAATCGATTAGGGTTAAATAAATAGAGTTAATCGAATTTAGTTTATTCGAAGAAAGGTTTTCGAATCTAGTTATTCGTAAGAGAGATTATCAAATATAGTTATTCGAAGGGAGGAGTTATCGAATAGAGAATTATTCGAACGAGAGTTACGTAAGGAAGTGTTAAAGGGTTAAAGATGAACTTACCCTATTTCGAGATTTGAAATGTTGTTCAGTTAAGGTCTGAGAGGTAGCTATACCCCAACTTGATTGACTGCGTTTTTAATTTAGAAATGGTTAAGGTTCGAGAGTGAAAGTGGTTAAGTGATTTAGTTAATAAGCGTAATGGTTTGAGTTGGCATCGCAATGGTTTGTTTAAACATCTGTCTAAGTCCAATGAAGGAGTTTTGGAAATGTTTTCCAAATAAGTACCAGAAATGTTTTCTGATATAGAAACCAAGAAATGTAAATGTTTTTCAAATGGTAATAAAATATATTTTCTAAATTTAGAAAATAAGAAATGTTGAATATAGGGAAACAGGAGATGAAAAATGAACTAAGGAGATAAATGTTGAATGATGATTGATCGGTATAATTTCCTCCTGGAAATAATGTCGTTGTTTGCACACCTATTATTCTTGGATGGTTAAATCACAGACTATCGAAGTTTTGACCATTTTAACGTTGTTAATATGGAGAGACTGTTTGGATTATTATCCAAAGAACCACTCTGTATTGGCATAAGCGTTGCGAATCATATATGCCAAAGATAATTGAAGACGGAGTAAAGTGCAAGGGCTGTTGTATAAATCTTAGATAACAGTGTCTAAGATGGATATACTGAATAGTGCCTTCGGTTCATCCTGTTCCTGGATGACTTGTATGGACGGATGTCTGACAGAGTATTTCCATACGATCACGTATATTGATTTCTCCAACCGTACCAAGAGTGGAAGCGGAGAAGGAAACTTCTTTCAGCTAACACATAATGTATTGTTGAGGACGTCAATCGGTGATTGGATGGATTTGATGATGTGGCATTCAAAGTGAATCTGGTGTGATGATAAAGCGTAGCTTCTAGCCTCACATCCGGTAAATGACAGAAATCGGGCAGGCAACATGGCTAAGTCGGTCGCTCCGAAGTAGGGTGTATAATCACCTGATCTAGATTTTCATTTACTTCTAAATATCTATTGTTGATGTTGTCCCATTCGGGAAACGGTTGCTGATCCCAACCGATGGTGATATACATTCGATACACTCAAGCGAAATGAGTGGTCGGTCATGTGTGGCCAGGTTGCAAGATGTTCTTGTTGAACCCAGTGTATTCCTTTCTAGAGGTACACTAGCGTAAGGTGGTTCCATACCTTGTCATAGTTGGAAATCCATTACCCAATACGTGCTTGCGGTTTTGATTGTATACTATATATGTAGGACGTGAGATGAAAGCATTTCTGCTAGATAATTATTATATGGTGATTGATAGACATTATTATAATATCAAAAGGTTTTTGATATAAAGATATTTTGGATTCTCATAAGGGAAAAACCTATTCCGTTATACGGCGTGGTCTTATGAGATATCGTTTACTTGTTCAAACTGTTTTAAACTGTTTTACTCATACCAGTCCCATGACTGACCCGGAGTTTATTTTGTTATTTTCCCTAAACTCTTGGGTGCCCAATTTTGTACGGGCAGTCAAGTAGTTAGGATTTACAGATATACTGGAAGAGCTTGGAGCAGGAGGCTTCAGGATTATATAGCTATAGTTATTTCCGCTGTGTTATAAGTGTTGTACTTTGATAATGATGTATATTCAAGTACAGATGTATATTTCAAGTTATGTTATATATATATTATATGTTATCCGTTCCGCTGTGAGGTTCGTGTTACTCTGATGTTGTGTTCTTCTTCTTCTTCTTCTATTCTAAGTTTCTATCTTATATTTCCTCACCCTCTGTTTTCTTTCTATTAATTTCCTGATTTTCAGTTTAATTTGGGGTTGGACTTGTGTTTTTGGTCAGCTCAAATTGGATCGGATTTTCGGGTCATTACAGTTGGTATCAGAGCTTAAGTTAAGTGATTTACCTTGGCTCTGTGGCGTGACTCAGTAGAGATAGGGTTAGTAATACCCTAGATTGAGTTTGAGTGTATGTATATGAGTGAACGTATTTGTTATTCAATATAAAAAAAATTGTTTTATATTGTGGAGATTTGTTGGTTGAGTCGTTTATGAGTTCTGGTCGACCAGTTTGATCCATTGTATCGGTAGGAGTTTATAAACACTCGAATACGATGGGTCGACACAATATGTTTTGAAAAGAGGGTAAATTAAAATAAGTTTACCCAAGGTATATCTTGATATAGAGAAGATATATATATCAAAATTTTAATATGGTGGATATATTGGTTGTTATTATAATCGAGTAAGATTATAAATTAAATGGTTATGTAAATAACCAATCAGAATTCATATAAGTGAAATACGTGAAATCAGATGAGTTAAATCTGAAATTTAAACCAGAAATTGAATTAAAATTCTGGAAAATTGGATAAGTGTTTGTAAATGGATTTGGATTAAAAATAAGGAAAATTTAAGATCCTGGGAGATTTTAAATTGTTTTACAAGCAGTGTGAATTATATTTTGAATTGAATTTCAAAGTGGAAATGTTTAGAAATGGTTTTATAGTATTGAACTCACTTCGATCGCTGGAAAATAGATTCCGATGATGACAGCTGCATCATCCGTATTCATTTTCGAGTTGTAAGTGACAAATTACTACCAGAGATACTGTTTTGAATTTGTTTTGGAAAAGACAAGTTGTGTAGAATTTCAAATGGGATTTATAATATAGAATTTGAATAGAATTTGAATAGAATTTGAATATATAGAATTTGAATATAGAAATTCAAATGGGATTTATAATATAGAATTTGAATAGAATTTGATATATAGAATTTGAATAGTAGAATATGATATATAGATTTGAATAATAGAAGTGATATAAAATTTGAATAGAAATTGAATAGAATTAACTAAGTCGAAGAGGAATTAGTTAATCGAGTTTTGAATTTGAAGTTGAACTTTGTAAGGTGAATTGGATTTGTAAATGGATATTCGAAATCGAATATAGAACTTAAATTTGAAATTTGGACTCAAATTAGTTAATAAGCAGGTTAAAATATATTTGAACATGTCATGTTCAAATATAAAAGTGAAATAGACTAAAGAGTTAATTAACAAATTAATTAACGAATTGAGTTAAAACGACCAGGTATAGTTAAAATAGACTGGGCAGGTATAAATATACATGAGATAGGTATGGATAAGGTATGAAGGTATATAAATAGAATGCTCGACGAAAAGGTATGTATTTAATTCATATATGAGATTTTATGCGCCGTATCGGCTAACCGCTTGGCTTTTTCTTTTTCTTTTGGATTGGTGAGGGCCATGGGAGGCTATTTGAAATATCCCGATGCTCCTGGTACAAAGGAGGTTATGGCGAATTTTTCCGAGAATTTAAGGAGTTAGAATATTTTTAAGATAATTTGATAATTAGAAATCAACGTATCGATATATATATATATATATATATATATATATATAGAAGTCAATAAGGAAACGAACTTAGAAATAGAATAGTAAAATCAAAAAAGGAAGACTAAGAATAAAATCTAGTAAGAATAGAAAGAGGAAGCGTATACGTGTTTAAAAGTGAATAAGTAGTTGTATGGTATTGATTATTCGAGTAAGTAGTCATATCTGTTGTGATGTTATAAATGTTATCCAGTCAAGGTCTGAGAGGTAGTTATACCCCAACTTGATTGATTTCATTATTAACAAATAAATAGTAAGATTTCAGGCTCGAAGATCAATGTTGAATAAGAGTTAGTTGAATATAGTATTTGGGTTGTCGTAACGATGTTTTACACAACATCCGTTTTAACCCAAATAAGTGTAAGCTTGGAAATATAATAAAGAATATTTCCTAAGTATAGAAATAAACGAGATCGGAAAAGAGATAAGTAATTGGAATATTTTCCAATTATAAATAGCATATATTTTCTAAAGTTTAGAAAATAAAGGAAGGCGATATTCGGAAATGTTTTCCAAATAACATAAAAGGCCAATATGGTTATTGAAAATATTTGGTTAACAAATATTAATAAAGAAATAGAGAAGTGATTTAACTAATGGAATATTAATTAAGGGCTCAGCGACATGTTCAAAAGGAAAATTTGATTTTTGAAAAGAGTAAACTGTTTAAAAACTCCCAGGGAAAGACTGTTTGAATTAAAAACAAATTTAACAGAAATTTGTGAAAGCAAAATTGAATTAAAGTAAAGCCAGTAAAGTGGTAACTGAGATTGAATTAGAATGATATCAATACAAATTGGATTGTGAGATTCAAATTTGAAGTGTAATGTGATAATCAAGTTAAGAGTTGAGAATCGAGGAGAAACTCGAGTTGAAATGATATTTGGCTCGGATATAAGCGAATGGTTGTGTTGTGGATAAAAGCAGATCAGAATTTATTGGGATGACTCTTGTATCTGCTGAATTGATAACAGGTGGAAAGGATATAATGATATGCCGATAAAAGGTACAAGTTTATATTTCATATGGTATGAGATTTTGATGAGCCGAATTGGCAAGCCGCTTGGCTGTTTGATTTTCTTTTGGGATGGAGAAGGCCCAGAGAGGCGAGTTGGAGTTTGACCTATTGACCAGTACAAAGGAGGCGCTGGCGAATTTTTTTGAAGAGTTAAGGCGTTAGAAAATTTTCTGGATTTTAGAAAATTTTCGTTGATAAGAATTAATTTTTAATTGAAATTAAATTGGTTCAGTTGAAACTGAAGTTAAGAAGTGAACAAATATGTTCTAACCAGTCGATAGGGTCGTCCTCTACCTTTTAGCAATTTCGAGGACGAAATTATTTTAAGTGGGGAAGATTGTAATAACCCGCATTGGCAGAGGTATTATAATTAATTAATTTAATTATATAAATAGTGATATAGTGAGTTAAATGGTGGTTTAATTAAATAATGGTGAATATTTAATTAAATTAATTAATTAAATAATATATTTAATTCTGAAATAATCAGAATTGGCTGAAATGGCGATATGGTGTGAACTGGATCATCTATGATATTTAATTCAGTTTAGAATTGAATTAGAATAACGAATATATTATTTGAACGACAGTTTGAACGTATAATTATATTATAATTAAAACCGAGCTTGAAATGGCGCTGCAGTTCGTAAATTGGCGATTCGAACTTCAACTGAATGTACAGGATTCGTTTTAAGCCAGATTTATGTAAAACAAGAAACGTGTGGAGCTGGTGGAGTGTAACGACCCGGGGAAAAGGTCGACGCTCGAACTTTCGACAACAATACATAAGCCCGTATCGCTTGCCAAAAACCCAAGTATCGAACCCCCAGATTGTCATGAGAAAGATTTTAGAGGGTGAGAATAGAAAGAAAGAAGTGTTAGAATAGAAGAAAGAAGAAGAACACATCATTAGAATCTCTCAGCGGAACAGATAAAATATAATATAACAAATCCTTTATACAAAAATTGTATATACATACCAATCATCAGAGTTCAACACATATCAGTCACAGCGGAAAAATAACTTCATATAACTAGCGGTGAAGCCGCTTGCTTCTAGCTCTTGAAAACTCCAAGTGAAAACCTATCCTGGAACATACTCGGTCTGACCCGAGCACATTTGATTTAAAACAAAATACACCGGGTCAGTCTGGAATACTATCGGTGATAAATTCACAGAAACACACACTGGCTTAACTTTGGAAAATCCTTTATGAAATCAAAGGATAATAGTAAGACCAGTCCACACATAAACACGGACGATTTTTACCTTACTATAACCCAAATTATTTTTGAAATCAATATCTTCTTCTGATATTATCATAATGTCTAAATACAAATAAATATCAATCTAGAGGAACACTTGCATCTCACGCTCCTCATATATAGTATACAAACCAAAACTGCTGGAGCTTATTGGATATTGGGTTTCCAACTTGATAAGGTATGGGACCACCTTCCGCATGTGTATCTTTAGATGCGAATACACAGGGTTCAACAAGAACGTCTTACGACCCGGCCCTCACATGACCGACCACTCATTTCGCTTGAGTGTATCGAATGTATATCACCGACGGTTGGGATCAGCAACCGCCTGCCCGAAAAGGGACAACATCGAACATAGATTAAAGGTGCAAATGGAATTTCTCTAGATAGGTGATCATACACCCTAATGGGAGCGACCCACATAGCCATGCTGCCAGCCCGATTTTTGTCATTTCCCGGTTGATGAGGCTTGAGGCTAGAATACCTCTGGTCATCATTCACTTTGAATGCCACATCGTCAGATCCTCTGGATATCACTAATTGACATCCACAAAAATACTCCAGTTGATAAGCTAAGAGAATGTGCACTTCTCCGCCATCAACCTGGTACGTTTGAAAGTATCAACGTACGTGACTCCTTTGGAAATACTCTGTTAGACACTCGTCCATACAAGTCATCCAGGAACAGAATGAACCGAAGGTACTCTCCTACTTCATCTCATATAGGAATCACCCCATGGATCCGTAGCGAGAAGTCCTTGCAACCTGTAACACCCCGAATTTCGGTTAATGCTAAAATTCACTAATTACAGAATAAATAATCTCATATGTGAGAATTGGGGGAAACGGGCTACGTCATTACGTTCGTCTCGGAAAAATACGCGAAATAGAGTCCGAGTTTTCGAGAATCGGAGTCCGTATGGCCCGGTTATGGCCCAATGAAGTTTACAGAAAATTCAAAGTTCAAAACAGATTTAAAATTCAGGTTCAAATTTCGAAATTGGGGGCCATTGGGCGGAGGGGGGAAAATTCCCGCCTAGCTACCCAAGTCGACAGCCCTGTCGACTGGGCAGTCGACTTGGCTAGGACCAAGTCGACAGCCCTGTCGACTTGGGTGTCGACAGGGGGTGCTCGGCCAGTTTGGCCTGGTGCACCATTTTAGGGTTTGGGCTGTGTTTTGGGGCTGGTTTCTGGAAGCTTCCGAGATCTGATGGTCCTAATCTAATTTAGGGTTAATCTAATGGCCTAAAACACTTGCCTAATCCTATAAATAAGATCCTAAGCTAGCCCTAAATGATCATAATCCTATCTCCTAACTAAACTATGCCAAAATTTTCTATGATCATGGCCTCCACTCAAATCCCTAGCCTCCATCCTCTTTCTAATACTATTTCTATGAAGGCTTTCATGTTCATACAAGCATCTTTGAGTTGTATGAGTGATCATTAGCTTGCATTCATCATGAAGTTGCAAGCTTTATGTTCAAGGCTAGAGTTTTTGGGTGATTTTTGGCAAGGGTTTGCTTATTGGGGTTTAGTGGTGAGTTTCTATAGCCTTAATAATCAATTGTTAAATTGATTATGATAGGATATGGCTATGTTTGTGGATCAATGTGTTTATGCAAGTTTAGTATAGTGTATGTTGTGTGTTTTGCAAGTTTTATGCTATATGCAAGTTTAATGCTATGTTTTATGATGCAAAACACTATGTTGAACATTGATTCATATGTAACTTGTTATGCAAGCTATATGTGAGATTATATGCAAGTTTATATGTAACATGTTATGCAAGTTATGTATTTGGTTTTATGCATGCTAAGTATTTGGTTTTATGCATGCTAAGTATTTGGTTTTATGCATGCTAAGTGTTTGGTTTTATGCAAGTTATGATGCAAGTTCATATGCAAGTTATGATGCAAGTTCATATGAAAGTTATGATGCAAGTTCATATGCAAGTTTGTCTCTTTTTATGATATGCATAATATATGCAAGTTTGCCTCTAAGTATGGCATGTTATGCAAGTTCATATGCAAGTTATGATGCAAGTTCATATGCAAGTTATGATGCAAGTTCATATGCAAGTTATGATGCAAGTTCATATGCAAGTTATGATGCAAGTTCATATGCAAGTCATGATGCAAGTTCATATGCAAGTTTGCCTCTATGTATGACATAAGTACATGTGCAAGTTCATCCCTTTTAGACCTATGACATGTATGCAAGTTGACACCTTTATGATAGGTCTATGACATGAACATTTAAGTAAGTTACCATCTTTATGACATATGTGATTCATGCAAGTTTGGGTTGGTTATTTATGCAAGTTAGGTTTATGGTCATATATACAAGTTGACACCTTTTAAACCCATGATAATGCTAATGATATGCTAAGTTGAACCCATTGTGTGTATGATGAATCTTCTCTTTTGAAGTATGTCATGTTAACGTATTTACGTGGGGACGATGGGGTAAAAAATTAATGAACACATAAAATTGTGTGTGAAGTGGGTATGATTAAACATACCGTAAAGTGGATGGACATAATTGGGAATTTACCTATTAAGTTAGGTCTACCCATATTATGGAATTGGGAATTTACCTATTGAGTTAGGTCTACCCATATTCTTAAATATTTGTAATTAATTAGGGATAATTAATACAAATTATGGGGGTGATTAATTAGGTGTAATTAATCTACTAAGACACGAGGTTGGACCCTTTTGTAGCATAAGACTGCCCGGAACCGACCGGCAAATCCAGCGGCTACAAATGATTGGCCCAATGTGAGAGGTCTTAGACATAAACTAAATACGTGACAAGTGTAAAGACACGAGGTTAGACTCTGTTATGGTGTAAGGCTGCCCGGAACCAACCGGCATATCCAGCTGCCATAAAAGACAGTCTAATGTGAGAGGTCTTTACAAAGGTTACGATCTTAATTAATTAAGAAACACTTAACCAAATTAGCATGTAGTGAGGCATGAGGGGTTAAGTGGGTGCCTTGGGTGGCATGAGGAAACTAGTGGGGATGCCTTGGGTGGCATGAGGAAACTAGTGGGTTGCCTTGGGTGGCAATAGAAAATACGATTAGAATACTTAACCAAAGTGGAACATGTAATTAAACATGATTAAAGGGTTAAGTAAGTGCCTTGGGTGGCATGTGGGAATCGAGTAAGTGCCTTGGGTGGCATGTGGAAATCTAGTGGGTGCCTTAAGTGGCAATTGAAATATAATTAAATGACAAGCTTAAGTAGTAGCTTGTGGGGGCCTTAAGTGGCAATTGAAATATAATTAAATGACAAGCTTAAGTAGTAGCTTGTGGGGGCCTTAAGTGGCAATTGAAATATAATTAAATGACAAGCTTAAGTAGTAGCTTGTGGGGGCCTTAAGTGGCAATTGAAATATAATTAAATGACAAGCTTAAGTAGTAGCTTGTGGGGGCCTTGAGTGGCAATTGAAATATGATTAGATGACTTAACCAAACCTTAACATGTAAGTGGGCATGATTATAAAAGGGGTTAAGTTGGATGCACTAGATAAAATGACAAGCTTAAGTAGTAGCTTGTGGGGGCCCATTTCAACCAATATCCCAAACGTATCTTTGTGGGCTCGACCCGAGTCGAGGACGGGACACGCATATTGGGCTTGACTATAAGAGGCCAAAACGGGGTAGCGGTGGCAACGCGAGTCCAACGGGTTTCATATGCGTGTGTGGACCCGGGCTGGTAGGTAAGACGTTGTTGCATCGTGTAGGTATAAGCCGTGCACCATTGATTATCAGGTTGCCACTTTGGGGAGTGATACACCCCACTGTGGGGCCAGCACAGGTATCTACGGTAGGGAGCCGATCGCTTGGGAGTAGTGAGTACACCTAGCGGAGATAGGGGCAGACGGCACCTATGTAGTCAGCTAGGGGTACAAGAAACTACTGGGTAAAATTACTAAGTACACTTAGTGGGATCAACCTTTAAGTAGGAATTACCCTTGGTGGGTAGATCTGGTGTGGTGCAGTGTAGGAATTACCCTTGGGTGGGTAAATGCGTCTTTTCGGTTATCTTAGTACATCTTGTGTTTAGTTGGCTACTTAGTGTAGTCATTATCCCCAGGGGTACCGTACCTTGTTTATATCATACCCTAATTACTTTAATGATTGTATTGTTAAGGTTATAGGACTCACTCAGACTTATGTCTGACCCCGTTGTTTCTTTATCTTTTTCCCAACCCTCAGGTTTTCAGAGTGGGCCTAGCACTAGTGGGCTTTGATCAGACTGCTTTATCTATCTTTTGGAGCTTGGACCGTGGATGTAAAGCTCAGTTTATCTTTTCTATTATGGCTATTAGGTTATGTAGTGGGATTATGTACTTTTGTTTTTATCAGGATGGATATTATGTACTTGACTCTTATTTATGGTTTTGGTGTAACCAAACATGTTTTACTTTCCGCTGGAATGAAATGATGTTTTAAAATTCTCAAGTATTACTTATATCTGTCTTGTTGTAATTTTTCTGTTCTATATTCACTTGAAATACTCCACCGATGTTATGGCATTCCCTTAGCGAGTGACCGTAGCGGGTGTGGGGTGTTACACAACCCGTGGATTCCAACCACGACAGAACCACAGTTTATCTCTGGCCGCTAAACCAGAGATTATAAGTAACTCTTCCGCTTATGAAGATCCACGGTCTTCAATGCTCTGTCTCGATCATCTTCTGATCTCTTCACGTATTTGTTGGTCGGAATGGTTTTCGAATATAGATTCGATCCAGGTCTTTCCATACCAACAATCGTATTTGTCAGGTTTTGATAGTCGGTGATTTAACTATCAAAATCAATAGTGCGAACACAATGAGTTTTCTGATTTAGTACTTGGCATGACTTGGCCTTTTAGATATATTTAACAAAATCGTTAATCAACTATAATATTCGACTTAACTCTAACTTGATTAACTCCGACTGATTTACTTTGATCGATTAACTCATACTCGACTTAAATCCATTCCCTTGACCTTAGATCGCAGCGATCACAATGGTTACGCCTGATTCCCTCAGGAAACATCCGACCGCCATAGGCTATCTGCAGCCCTGCGAATTACGCTAGCAGTCGTATGCAATGGCAACACGAATAAACAAATATTCAAAATAATTTGGAAACAATATTCTTATTTATATTCATATTCCCAAAATCTCGCATTCATTTCAATCCTTCATGTATGGAGCATCACGCCAAAACACAACACCTTTCACTCGTTTTCAAACCAATACCATTCTTCGATAATAACGATGTCGTTCAAGTTGGGGTATTCTATTTACCTCTCAGACCTTGATCGACAACGTCCTTATCTCAGAATAATATCAGTTCGTCACTTAACCACTGATATTCAAATCTCGTTTACCACTTTGATTTCAAATCTAGTTTTATAAACCGTTTCACTCATTTGAAATCTTTGTTTACAAATCCCTTTACTTAATTCTTTTACTTAAGTAAATATTCACTAAAAACATAACTTTTAACCTGAACCATTATTTTGTTTATAACCTCTTGATTTAGACTCAAAACCTCTTGTCAAATAACTTGCCTTAATCTATTGGCATTCTTAATATAAGCCTTGGTATTTGATTTCGTAACTAACGACTATTTACATCCTTCTTTAATATAATTCAATGTGGTTCCTTTTACTTAATATAACAATTAAGTAAAGTCGTATTTAAATCCCTGTAACGCACTTACCAATTTTATTTACATTTCTTGTTTGGAAACTTAGATTATAAATTTCTTTATAAACCACTTATCGCCCCTTCTTACTTAAATAACTTACTTCACTTGAAAATCGCTATTTAATTGTTTAAAACAAAACAATGATCACAGTTTGTAACCCGTAGGTATATCTGCTGGCTTTCTGCACTAACTTGCATAAACCATTTATATAACTTCTTTTATAACTCGATTAAAATATTTATAAATTTCAAATTTTATTATTTATATAAAATAACTGAAAACTCCAGTTCAGTTGTAAAAATAATTTATAACTTAAAATCTATGTCAATTCGCCTGACGGTAGAACGACGGTGAAAACAGTACCTTTTAGGCCATTCACTGCCAATTACCAAATCAACACTGTCGGTTGATTTTAAACACAACACAGGTGATTATTATTCAACCATCGCGCTCAAACAGGTTTTTTCAACTATATGGTGTTCAATCAGTTCAAAATCAACAATATAAAACAAACAAACAACATATAAAATATTTGAGGAATCCGGTCGGATCCCTCCAACCTGTTCTTCCCTGCATCACAGCTCGTTATACATTTCAAAATAATATATGAAATAAATTTCAACCATCTACTATTTTAAAACGATAAATAACAGCAATCAATTAAACCATAATAACCAATAGCAATCAATCAACCAATTTATACTTTTAAAGGTAAATTATATTTTAATATGAATTTACCACATCATAGAATTCCAGAAGGTGTGAGAATTAACTCACCAAATTATTCTGTCGACGGTTGACGCGTTTGTCTCTTTTAATCTTGAACGGACGTTCAAAATTAGCTGAATTTTCAACTATCTCGAATCAGTTCCTAGTCAGTGCCATCGCCTAGGCCTCGTCCCTGCGATCCCAACGGATCCAGTTTCGTCAGATTTCGTTCGCGTATGTGAAAGATATACTAATTTAAAGTTTGACATATATATACGATTTTATACCAAACTAATTAATTAATAATTAAATAATTAACTAATCATTACCTTAATTAACGGTCTGGCCACGTCAGCAAGGTTAAGAGAAAAAACGCGTTTACTCTTTCTTCCCCTATGAAACCCGATCATTCACGATACCCATCAGCTCAACCTCCTTCTTCGATTGCCACGGCTACCACCGGCTCCCTGGCAACCACCCGAATCCTCCATCAGAATCGCCAGTGAGAGCAGACGCCTCGCCCCTGATGCCGTCCATCAATGGCTACTCCATCGCCGGAATTTCCCATTTCCCCCTTTTTGGTTCATCGTCGGAATTCAACCTCCACCGGCGCTTCCAGGTCACGAGACCACCCCCACTCGACAGCCCTCACCACCCCGCTCCAACCCCTTCAGACCTCCGATGCCAGATCAGGCCAAAGCCGCCGGAAAATCTAGAAAACCCCACGCCACTTTTAGAAAATACCCAAAAACGATCACCTACGTTCTCCCTCCTCCGACCACCAGAGGTCTCGACACCGGTGCCAAAAGAAAGCTGGATCTCCCCTCTACAAAACCCCCAAGGCCTGGATCCCTGAAATCGACCACAACTCATCAATTTTGCCAAACAACAGAAGTAGGTTTTCACGGTTTTACCTCGATTCCGGCCACCACAGTCGATGAAACTTCCCCAACTTTTCTCAGTAGGTAGATAACAGCCCGATCTATCACTTTGCTTCAGCTTGCCATAGAAAATTCTTCTCGGATTGGAAGATATAAATGATTTTGTAAAACTGGACTTTTTTGCAAAAATACATGGCTGAGAAAGGAGATGGCTGGAAATTCTGATATTTAGGGCTATATATAGTTGTAAAATAATATAATTTATGTCGACGTGACGCGTGATGATGACTAATGATTTTTATTTCGTACCTATCGCATTTTCGAACGTCGTTTATTCTCTGTTGCGCTCACATACGAACCCCGTTCGAGACGCGAATGGACGACATAGTATAATTTAACGATACGATCCTAACGAAACTTGTTTCGTCGAATTCCGAGTTCGTTTGCTCGAATGGCCCTTGTTTACGTTCCAACGATCGTTTTTATTTGTATTTAATTTTGCCACGCTCACAAATTAACCCCGATTGACGCGCTACTTGAAATCTAGCAATAATTTGCCGTTGTGGTCCCAATAAAATTTATTTCGTCGAAAACTGAGGTCGTTTGAATAAAGGCCCTTTTATAACAGGCCAATTCAAATAAAATAAATCAATTTTAAAATACCTCAATATAATAATAATAAAATATTGAAATTGGCCATACACGACCAGAATATCGTATATTACCATAATAAAATATCACAGGTTGAGCTTGAAGCCAAATCGATATTATAAATATTTAAAAACCCCTTTATTTAATATAAATAACGTTATAATATATAACGAAATTCCACAGTGACCTTTTCAAAATTTTATTTGGACATAAAATAAAATCTACAACACGAAAACTCGAATTTTCTCTTTCATTAGAAAAATATCACCCAACAGATTCAGACGTTTCATGTTTCGAGAAAATCCGACTCAGTTTGGGCCCTATACGACCGTTTAAAGTTCAAACCGCCAATTTACGAACTACCGCGCCGCTGCAGCTTGTTTTATAATTAGATGATAAATTAAACATTATAATGTCGTTTTAATAACAAATCGCCACTAAAATTTCAATATAAACCATATCGAACCATTTTAAATCGCCCGATCACGTTATACGGCAAAATCTACATTTTTTCCAAATATCCCGAAAATAAATATTATTATATTATTTATATAATTTAAATATTCACATTAAAATGGTTAAATCAATTATTTAACCTCAAATCAATATTTTAAATAAATAAAATATTTCTAAAAATTGGCCAAAAACGCGGGACGTTACATTCCTTCCCCCTTAAAATAATTTCGTCGTCGAAATTGCTAAGGTAGAAAGGACGTCACAACCCATTATCTTTATAATAATATTTAATTTAAAACTCTATTTTATTTCTAAACAAATCTAATTGGTCGTAAACCAAATCAATTCAAATAAAAGAATTTTCCAACAATTTTCAAAAAAATATATTCTAACACCTTAGATTTTCAAAAAAATTCGGCAGAGTCTCCTCTGTACGGAGGACATCTGCAAAATCGCAGGTTCAAGAAATATATATACATCGACTCTCATGGTCGAAAAAATCAAAATCCAAAGCCAAAATCCAAACAAAACCAAAAGTTTCATATTTGCGTAAGCGTACCTTTTTGCGAGCGTTATTTTGCGATAAGCGATATTTTATACTTGAGCTGTCCTTATTATTATGCAACTCGATTCGATCTGGATTCGATTAACTCCAGAATTCTCTGAATTGACACTTCTACACCTGTTTCTCAACTCAATGAACTTCATTAGTCATCACAACAATGTTAATCATGTTCAAAACATCCATATCACACAATTCAATCCATACGAGATTATAATCATAATTACTTCATTTATTTCTTTAATTCCCATTCAGGTTTATCTATCTGGATTGATTTCTTCGAATTATTTATTTCATATTGGTTTTAACCAAACCGATTCATGTTCAAGTTCATGTCCACGAGATCGAGCACACCATCCAAACATATCACACAATCAACAAATCCAAATAATTTCCTATATTATAATAATCATCACTTTTATTTTATTATAAAATAAATTAGGCAAAATAATTTCAAAAATAACTTTAATATCAAGTCACAAATACGCCCTCCCATATATACACTCAATACTCAATCCAGGGTATTACTAACCCCATCTCTATTGAGTCACGCCACAGAGCCAAGGTTATCACTAAACCAATAGCTCTGATACCACTGTAACGACCCGGGGAAAAGGTCGACGCTCGAACTTTCGACAACAATACATAAGCCCGTATCGCTTGCCAAAAACCCAAGTATCGAACCCCCAAATTGTCATGAGAAAGATTTTAGAGGGTGAGAATAGAAAGAAAGAAGTGTTAGAATAGAAGAAAGAAGAAGAACACATCATTAGAATCTCTCAGCGGAACAGATAAAATATAATATAACAAATCCTTTATACAAAAATTGTATATACATACCAATCATCAGAGTTCAACACATATCAGTCACAGCGGAAAAATAACTTCATATAACTAGCGGTGAAGCCGCTTGCTTCTAGCTCTTGAAAACTCCAAGTGAAAACCTAACCTGGAACATACTCGGTCTGACCCGAGCACATTTGATTTAAAACAAAATACACCGGGTCAGTCTGGAATACTATCGGTGATAAATTCACAGAAACACACATTGGCTTAACTTTGAAAAATCCTTTATGAAAACAAAGGATAATAGTAAGACCAGTCCACACATAAACACGGACGGTTTTTACCTTACTATAACCCAAATTATTTTTGAAATCAATATCTTCTTCTGATATTATCATAATGTCTAAATACAAATAAATATCAATCTAGAGGAACACTTGCATCTCACGCTCCTCATATATAGTATACAAACCAAAACTGCTGGAGCTTATTGGATATTGGGTTTCCAACTTGATAAGGTATGGGACCACCTTCCGCATGTGTATCTCTAGATGCGAATACACAGGGTTCAACAAGAACGTCTTGCGACCCGACCCTCACATGACCGACCACTCATTTCGCTTGAGTGTATCGAATGTATATCACCGACGGTTGGGATCAGCAACCGCCTGCCCGAAAAGGGACAACATCGAACATAGATTAAAGGTGCAAATGGAATTTCTCTAGATAGGTGATCATACACCCTAATGGGAGCGACCCACATAGCCATGCTGCCTGCCCGATTTTTGTCATTTCCTGGTTGATGAGGCTTGAGGCTAGAATACCTCTGGTCATCATTCACTTTGAATGCCACATCGTCAGATCCTCTGGATATCACTAATTGACATCCACAAAAATACTCCAGTTGATAAGCTAAGAGAATGTGCACTTCTCCGCCATCAACCTGGTACGTTTGAAAGTATCAACGTACGTGACTCCTTTGGAAATACTCTGTCAGACACTCGTCCATACAAGTCATCCAGGAACAAGATGAACCGAAGGTACTCTCCTACTTCATCTCATATAGGAATCACCCCATGGATCCGTAGCGAGAAGTCCTTGCAACCCGTGGATTCCAACCACGACAGAACCACAGTTTATCTTTGGCCGCTAAACCAGAGATTATAAGTAACTCTTCCTCTTATGAAGATCCACGGTCTTCAATGCTCTATCTCGATCATCTTCTGATCTCTTCACGTATTTGTTGGTCGGAATGGTTTTCGAATATAGATTCGATCCAGGTCTTTCCATACCAACAATCGTATTTGTCAGGTTTTGATAGTCGGTGATTTAACTATCAAAATCAATAGTGTGAACACAATGAGTTTTCTGATTTAGTACTTGGCATGACTTGGCCTTTTAGATATATTTAACAAAATCGTTAATCAACTATAATATTCGACTTAACTCTAACTTGACTAACTTGATTAACTCCGACTGATTTACTTTGATCGATTAACTCATACTCGACTTAAATCCATTCCCTTGACCCTAGATCGCAGCGATCACAATGGTTACGCCTGATTCCCTCAGGAAACATCCGACCGCCATAGGCTATCTGCAGCCCTGCGAATTACGCTAGCAGTCGTATGCAATGGCAACTCGAATAAACAAATATTCAAAATAATTTGGAAACAATATTCTTATTTATATTCATATTCCCAAAATCTCGCATTCATTTCAATCCTTCATGTATGGAGCATCACGCCAAAACACAACACCTTTCACTCGTTTTCAAACCAATACCATTCTTCGATAATAACTATGTCATTCAAGTTGGGGTATTCTATTTACCTCTCAGACCTTGATCGACAACGTCCTTATCTCAGAATAATATCAGTTCGTCACTTAACCACTGATATTCAAATCTCGTTTACCACTTTGATTTCAAATCTAGTTTTATAAACCGTTTCATTCATTTGAAATCTTTGTTTACAAATCCCTTTACTTAATTCTTTTACTTAAGTAAATATTCACTAAAAACATAACTTTTAACCTGAACCATTATTTTGTTTATAACCTCTTGATTTAGACTCAAAACCTCTTGTCAAATAACTTGCCTTAATCTATTGGCATTCTTAATATAAGCCTTGGTATTTGATTTCGTAACTAACGACTATTTACATCCTTCTTTAATATAATTCAATGTGGTTCCTTTTACTTAATATAACAATTAAGTAAAGTCGTATTTAAATCCCTGTAACGCACTTACCAATTTTATTTACATTTCTTGTTTGGAAACTTAGATTATAAATTTCTTTATAAAGCACTTATCGCCCCTTCTTACTTAAATAACTTACTTCACTTGAAAATCGCTATTTAATTGTTTAAAACAAAACAATGATCACAGTTTGTAACCCGTAGGTATATCTGCTGGCTTTCTGCACTAACTTGCATAAACCATTTATATAACTTCTTTTATAACTCGATTAAAATATTTATAAATTTCAAATTTTATTATTTATATAAAATAACTGAAAACTCCAGTTCAGTTGTAAAAATAATTTATAACTTAAAATCTATGTCAATTCGCCTGACGGCAGAACGACGGTGAAAACAGTACCTTTTAGGCCATTCACTGCCAATTACCAAATCAACACTGTCGGTTGATTTTAAACACAACAAAGGTGACTATTATTCAACCATCGCGCTCAAACAGGTTTTTTCAGCTATATGGTGTTCAATCAGTTCAAAATCAACAATATAAAACAAACAAACAAACAACATATAAAATATTTGAGGAATCCGGTCGGATCCCTCCAACCTGTTCTTCCCTGCATCACAGCTCGTTATACATTTCAAAATAATATATGAAATAAATTTCAACCATCTACTATTTTAAAACGATAAATATCAGCAATCAATTAAACCATAATAACCAATAGCAATCAATCAACCAATTTATACTTTTAAAGGTAAATTATATTTTAATATGAATTTACCACATCACAGAATTCCAGAAGGTGTGAGAATTAACTCACCAGATTATTCTGTCGACGGTTGACGCGTTTGTCTCTTTTAATCTTGAACGGACGTTCAAAATTAGCTGAATTTTCAACTGTCTCGAATCAGTGCCTAGTCAGTGCCATCGCCTAGGCCTCGTCCCTGCGATCCCAACGGATCCAGTTTCGTCAGATTTCGTTCGCGTATGCGAAAGATATACTAATTTAAAGTTTGACATATATATACGATTTTATACCAAACTAATTAATTAATAATTAAATAATTAACTAATCATTACCTTAATTAACGGTCTGGCCACGTCAGCAAGGTTAAGAGAAAAAACGTGTTTACTCTTTCTTCCCCTATGAAACCCGATCATTCACGATACCCATCAGCTCAACCTCCTTCTTTGATTGCCACGGCCACCACCGGCTCCCTGGCAACCACCCGAATCCTCCATCAGAACCGCTAATGAGAGCAGACGCCTCGCCCCTGATGTCGGCCATCAATGGCTACTCCATCGCCGGAATTTCCCATTTCCCCCTTTTCCGTTCATCGTTGGAATTCAACCTCCACCGGCGCTTCCAGGTCACGAGACCACCCCCACTCGAAAGCCCTCACCACCCCGCTCCAACCCCTTCAGACCTCCGACGCCAGGTCAGGCCAAAGCCGCCAGAAAATCCAGAAAACCCCACGCCACTTTTAGAAAATACCCAAAAACGATCACCTACGTTCATCTCCCACGTTCTCCCTCCTCCGACCACCAGAGGTCTCGACTCCGGTGCCAAAAGAAAGCTGGATCTCCCCTCTACAAAACCCCCAAGGCCTGGATCCCTGAAATCGACCACAACTCATCAATTTTGCCAAACAACAGAAGTAGGTTTTCACGGTTTTACCTCGATTCCGGCCACCACAGTCGATGAAACTTCCCCAACTTTTCTCAGTAGGTAGATAACAGCCCGATCCATCACTTTGCTTCAGGTTGCCGTAACAAATTCTTCTCGGATTGGAAGATATAAATGATTTTGTAAAACTGGACTTTTTTGCAAAAATACATGGCTGAGAAAGGAGATGGCTGGAAATTCTGATATTTAGGGCTATATATAGTTGTAAAATAATATAATTTATGTCGACGTGACGCGTGATGACGACTAACGATTTTTATTTCGTACCTATCGCATTTTCGTACGTCGTTTATTCGTTGCTGCGCTCACATACGAACCCCGTTCGAGATGCGAATGGACGGCGTAGTATAATTTAACAATACGGTCCTAACGAAACTTGTTTCGTCGAATTCCGAGTTCTTTTGCTCGAATGGCCCTCGTTCACGTTCAAACGATCGTTTTTATTTGTATTTAATTTTGCCACGCTAACAAATTAACCCCGAATTACGCGCCACTTGAAATCTAGCAAAAATTTGCCGTTGCGGTCCCAATAAAATTTATTTCGTCGAAAACTGAGGTCGTTTGAATAAAGGCCCTTTTATAACTGGCCAATTCAAATAAAATAAATCAATTTTTAAATACCTTAATATAATAATAATAAATTATTGAAATTGGCCATACACGACCAGAATATCGTATATTACCATAATAAAATATCACAGGTTGAGTTTGAAGCCAAATCGATATTATAAATATTTAAAAACCCCTTTATTTAATATAAATAATGTTATAATATATAACGAAATTCCACAGCGACCTTTTCAAAATTTGATTTGGACATAAAATAAAATCTACAACACGAAAACTCGATTTTTGTCTTTCATTAGAAAAATATCACCCAACAGATTCGGACGTTTCTTATTTCGAGAAAATCCGACTCAGTTTGGGCCCTTTACGACCGTTTAAAGTTCAAACCGCCAATTTATGAACTGCCGCGCCGCTAAAGCTTGTTTTATAATTAAATTATAAATTAAACGTTATAACGTCGTTTTAATAACGAATCGCCACTAAAATTTCAATATAAACCATATCGAACCATTTTAAATCGCCCGATCACGTTATACGGCAAAATCTACATTTTTTCCAAATATCCCGAAAATAAATGTTATTATATTATCTATATAATTTAAATATTCACATTAAAATGGTTAAATCAATTATTTAACCTCAAACCAATATTTTAAATAAATAAAATATTTCTAAAAATTGGCCAAAAACGCGGGACGTTACATTCCTTCCCCCTTAAAATAATTTTGTCCTCGAAATTGCTAAGGTAGAAAGGACGTCACAACCCATTATCTTTATAACAATATTTAATTTAAAACTCTATTTTATTTCTAAACAAATCTAATTGGTCGTAAACCAAATCAATTCAAATAAAAGAATTTTCCAAAAAAATTCAAAAAAAAAATTCTAACACCTTAGATTTTCGAAAAATTTCGGTAGAGTCTCCTCTGTACGGAGGACATCTGCAAAATCGCAGGTTCAAGAAATATATATACATCGACTCTCATGGTCGGAAAAATCAAAATCCAAACAAAACCAAAAGTTTCATATTTGCGTAAGCGTACCTTTTTGCAAGCGTTATTATGCGATAAGCGATATTTCATATTTGAGCTGTCTTAATTATTATGCAGCTCGATTCGATCTGGATTCGATTAACTCCAGAATTCTCTGAATTGACACCTCTACACCTGTTTCTCAACTCAATGAACTTAATTAGTCATCACAATAATGTTAATCATGTTCAAAACATCCATATCACACAATTCAATCCATACGAGATTATAATCATAATTACTTCATTTATTTCTTTAATTCCCAATCAGGTTTATCTATCTGGATTGATTTCTTCGAATTATTTATTTCATATTGGTTTTAACCAAACCGATTCTTGTTCAAGTTCATGTCCACGAGATCGAGCACACCATCCAAACATATCACACAATCAACAAATCCAAATAATTTCCTATATTATAATAATCATCACTTTTATTTTATTATAAAATAAATTAGGCAAAATAATTTCAAAAATAACTTTAATATCAAGTCACAAATATGCGCTCTCATATATACACTCAATACTCAATCTAGGGTATTACTAACCCCATCTCTATTGAGTCACGCCACAGAGCCAAGGTTATCACTAAACCAATAGCTCTGATACCACTGTAACGACCCGGGGAAAAGGTTGACGCTCTAACTTTCGACAACAATACATAAGCCCGTATCGCTTGCCAAAATCCCAAGTATCGAACCCCCAGATTTTCATGAGAAAGATTTTAGAGGGTGAGAATAGAAAGAAAGAAGTGTTAGAATAGAAGAAAGAAGAAGAACACATCATCAGAATCTCTCAGCGGAACAGATAAAATATAATATAACAAATCCTTTATACAAAAATTGTATATACATACCAATCATCAGAGTTCAACACATATCAGTCACAGCGGAAAAATAACTTCATATAACTAGCGGTGAAGCCGCCTGCTTCTAGCTCCTGAAAACTCCAAGTGAAAACCTAACCTGGAACATACTCGGTCTGACCCGAGCACATTTGATTTAAAACAAAATACACCGGGTCAGTCTGGAATACTATCAGTGATAAATTCACAAAAACACACACTGGCTTAACTTTGGAAAATCCTTTATGAAATCAAAGGATAATAGTAAGACCAGTCCACACATAAACACGGACGGTTTTTACCTTACTATAACCCAAATCATTTTTGAAATCAATATCTTCTTCTGATATTATCATAATGTCTAAATACAAATAAATATCAATCTAGAGGAACGCTTGCATCTTACGCTCCCCATATATCGTATACAAACCAAAACTGCTGGCGCTTATTGGATATTGGGTTTCCAACTTGACAATGTATGGGACCACCTTCCGCACGTGTATCTCTAGAGGCGAATACACAGGGTTCAACAAGAACGTCTTGCAACCCGGCCCTCACATGACCGACCACTCTTTTCGCTTGAGTGTATCGAATGTATATCACCGACGGTTGGGATCAGCAACCGCCTGCCCGAAAAGGGACAGCATCGAACATAGATTAAAGAAGCAAATGGAATTTCTCTAGATAGGTGATCATACACCCTAATGGGAGCGACCCACATAACCATGCTGCCTGGCCGATTTTTGTCATTTCCCGGTTGATGAGGCTTGAGGCTAGAATACCTCTGGTCATCATTCACTTTGAATGCCACATCGTCAGATCCTCTAGATATCACTAATTGACATCCACAAAAATACTCCAGTTGATAAGCTAAGAGAATGTGCACTTCTCCGCCATCAACCTGGTACGTTTGAAAGTATCAACGTACGTGACTCCTTTGGAAATACTCTGTCAGACACTCGTCCATACAAGTCATCCAGGAACAGGATGAACCGAAGTTACTCTCCTACTTCATCTCATATAGGAATCACCCCATTGATCCGTAGCGAGAAGACCTTGCAACCCGTGGATTCCAACCACGACCGAACCACAGTTTACCTCTGGCCGCTAAACCAGAGATTATAAGTAACTCTTCCGCTTATGAAGATCCACGGTCTTCAATGCTCTATCTCGATCATCTTCTGATCTCTTCACGTATTTGTTGGTCGGAATGGTTTTCGAATATAGATTCGATCCCGGTCTTTCCATACCAACAATCGTATTTGTCAGGTTTTGATAGTCGGTGATTTAACTATCAAAATCAATAGTGTGAACACAATGAGTTTTCTGATTCAGTACTTGGCATGACTTGGCCTTTTAGATATATTTAACAAAATCGTTAATCAACTATAATATTCGACTTAACTCTAACTTGACTAACTTGATTAACTCCGACTGATTTACTTTGATCGATTAACTCATACTCGACTTAAATCCATTCGCTTGACCCTAGATCGCATCGATCATAATGGTTACGCCTGATTCCCTCAGGAAACATCCGACCGCCGTAGGCTATCTGCAGCCCTGCGAATTACGCTAGCAGTTGTATGCGATGGCAACTCGAATAAACAAATATTCAAAATAATTTGGAAACAATATTCTTATTTATATTCATATTCCCAAAATCTCGCATTCATTTCAATCCTTCATGTATGGAACATCACGCCAAAACACAACACCTTTCACTCGTTTTCAAAACAGTTCCATTCTTCGATAATAACGAAGTCGTTCAAGTTGGAGTATTCTATTTACCTCTCAGACCTTGATCGACAACGTCCTTATCTCAGAATAATATCAGTTCGTCACTTAACCACTGATATTCAAATCTCGTTTACCACTTTGATTTCAAATCTAGTTTTATAAACCGTTTCATTCATTTAAAATCTTTGTTTACAAATCCCTTTACTTAATTCTTTTACTTAAGTAAATATTCACTAAAAACATAACTTTTAACCTGAACCATTATTTTGTTTATAACCTCTTGATTTAGACTCAAAACCTCTTGTCAAATAACTTGCCTTAATCTATTGGCATTCTTAATATAAGCCTTGGTATTTGATTTCATAACTAACGACTATTTACATCCTTCTTTAATTTAATTCAATGTGGTTCCTTTTACTTAATATAACAATTAAGTAAAGTCGTATTTAAATCCCTGTAACGCACTTACCAATTTTATTTACATTTCTTGTTTGGAAACTTAGATTATAAATTTCTTTATAAACCACTTATCGCCCCTTCTTACTTAAATAACTTACTTCACTTGAAAATCGCTATTTAATTGTTTAAAACAAAACAATGATCACAGTTTGTAACCCGTAGGTATATCTGCTGGCTTTCTGCACTAACTTGCATAAACCATTCATATAACTTCTTTTATAACTCGATTAAAATATTTATAAATTTCAAAATTTATTATTTATATAAAATAACCGAAAACTCCAGTTCAGTTGTAAAAATAATTTATAACTTAAAATCTATGTCAATTTGCCTGACAGCATAACGACGGTGAAAACAATACCTTTTAGGCCATTCACTGCCAATTACCAAATCAACACTGTCGGTTTATTTTAAACACAACACAGGTGAATATTTATTCAACCATTGCGCTCAAACAGATTTTTTCAACTATATGGTGTTCAATCAGTTCAAAATCAACAATATAAAACAAACATACAAACAAACAACATATAAAATATTTGAGGAATCCGGCCGGATCCCTCCAACCTGTTCTTCCCTGCATCACAGCTCGTTATACATTTCAAAATAATATATGAAATAAATTTCAACCATCTACTATTTTAAAACGATAAATAACAGCAATCAATTAAACCATAACAACCAATAGTAATCAATCAACAAATTTATACTTTTAAAGGTAAATTATATTTTAATCTGAATTTACCACATCATAGAATTTCAGAAGGTGTGAGAATTAACTCACCAGATTATTCTGTCGACGGTTGACGCGTTTGTCGCTTTTAATCTTGAACGAACGTTCAAAATTAGCTGAATTTTCAACTGTCTCGAATCAATGCCTAGTCAGTGCCATCGCCTAGGCCTCGTCCCTACGATCCCAACGGATCCAGTTTCGTCAGATTTCGTTCGCGTATGTGAAAGATATACTAATTTAAAGTTTGACATATATATACGATTTTATACCAAACTAATTAATTAATAATTAAATAATTAACTAATCATTACCTTAATTAACGGTCTGGCCATGTCAGCAAGGTTAAGAGAAAAAACGCGTTTACTCTTTCTTCCCCTATGAAACCCGATCATTCACGATACCCATCAGCTCAACCTCCTTCTTCGATTGCCACGTCCACCACCGGCTCCCTAGCAACCACCCGAATCCTCCATCAGAACCGCCAGTGAGAGAAGACGCCTCGCCCCTGATGCCGGCCATCAATGGCTACTCCATCGCCGGAATTTCCCAATTCCCCCTTTTCCGTTCATCGTCGGAATTCAACCTCCACCGGCGCTTCCAGGTCATGAGACCACCCCCACTCGACAGCCCTCACCACCCCGCTCCAACCCCTTCAGACCTCCGATACCAGATCAGGCCAAAGCCGCCGGAAAATCCAGAAAACCCCACGCCACTTTTAGAAAATACCCAAAAACGATCACCCATGTTCATCTCCCACGTTCTCCCTCCTCCGACCACCAGAGGTCTCGACATCGGTGCTAAAAGAAAGCTGGATCTCCCCTCTACAAAACCCCCAAGGCCTGGATCCCTGAAATCGACCACAACTCATCAATTTTGCCAAACAACAGAAGTAGGTTTTCACGGTTTTACCTCGATTCCGGCCACTACAGTCGACGAAACTTCCCCAACTTTTCTCAGTAGGTAGATAACAGCCCGATCTATCACTTTGCTTCAGGTTGCCATAGCAAATTCTTCTCGGATTGGAAGATATAAATGATTTTGTAAAACTGGACTTTTTTGCAAAAATACATGGCTGAGAAAGGAGATGGCTGGAAATTCTGATATTTAGGGCTATATATAGTTGAAAATAATATAATTTATGTCGACGTGACGCATGATGACGACTAACGATTTTTATTTCGCACCTATCGCATTTTCGAACGTCGTTTATTCGCTGCTGCGCTCACATACGAACCCCGTTCGAGACGCGAATGGACGGCATAGTATAATTTGACGATACGGTCCTAACGAAACTTGTTTCGTCAAATTCCGAGTTTGTTTGCTCGAATGGCCCTCGTTCACGTTCAAACGATCGTTTTTATTTGTATTTAATTTTGCCACGCTCACAAATTAACCCCGATTGACGCGCCACTTGAAATCTAGCAATAATTTGCCGTTGCGGTCCCAATAAAATTTATTTCATTGAAAACTGAGGTCGTTTGAATAAAGGTCCTTTTATAACTGGCCAATTCAAATAAAATAAATTAATTTTAAAATACCTCAATATAATAATAATAAAATATTGAAATTGGCCATACACGACCAGAATATCGTATATTACCATAATAAAATATCACAGGTTGAGTTTGAAGCCAAATCGATATTATAAATATTTAAAAACCCTTTATTTAATATAAATAACGTTATAATATATAACGAAATTCCACAGCAACCTTTTCAAAATTTGATTTGGACATAAAATAAAATCTACAACACGAAAACTCGATTTTTTTCTTTCATTAGAAAAATATCACCCAACAGATTCAGACGTTTCTTATTTCGAGAAAATCCGACTCAGTTTGGGCCCTATACAACCGTTCAAAGTTCATAGTTCAAACGTCGTTTTAATAACGAATCGCCACTAAAATTTCAATATAAACCATACGGAACCATTTTAAATCGCCCGATCACGTTATACGGCAAAATCTACATTTTTTCCAAATATCCCGAAAATAAATATTATTATATTATTTATATAATTTAAATATTCACATTAAAATGGTTAAATCAATTATTTAACCTCAAATCAATATTTTAAATAAATAAAGTATTTCTAAAAATTGGCCAAAAACGCAGGACGTTACATGGAGTATATCTTTCTAGTGGAAGAGAAAAATCGGGATTTCGTCAGGTAGATTTTGATTTACGTCCAAATCAAATTTTAGAAAAGTCGCTGTGGAATTCCTTTATAATTTATAAAGGAATTGTATATATTTTAAAAAGGAATTTCAATATAAATCGAATATCGGGTTGTCCCAAATTTGGAATATCGAGTTATAAATCCCAGTAGAGTTGTATGGTACTCCACTGTGAGTATATACGATAATATAAATTTATTTGATTTAATTTAATTATATTTAAATATATTTATATATTTAAATGGGTCATCCAGAGTTTTAAAAATAGCCACTTTTGTAAACGAAGTCGGAATTCATCGAAACTAATTTTGTTGGATCCGCAATGTCAAATAGTTGCTAGATGTCAGTTTCCGTGATTTTTGGGGTCACTGTGTGGCCGTACGGATTTTTAGAGTGAAAAACAGTCAATATTTTTACAGTTAAAATACACTGTGTGGGCATACGAAGTCGGAATTCGACGAAACCAGTTTCGTTGGGTCCGCAATGTCGAACTCTATCTACATGTCCAGTTTGGTGATTTTAGGAGATCGTATGTGGTCGCTGGGATTTTTAGAAGGCAGATACAAGGAGAAAATCGATAAAATAAAATATAAAATCAATTCAAAAATATCCCCTCCATTTCTTTGATCACAAACAGGCCACGCCCCCTTCAATTTCAACCACAAATGGCACCAACCACCGACCACAACTATATATATACCGCAAATGTTTTTACAGTAAAAGATTTCCCAAAAATAAAATCCAAACAATTGAAATTAATATCCTAAAAATCTTAGAATGATTCTCGATGAACTCAGAATCAAAAGAGCTTGAAGCTCGTATACTTGTTGTGAAGCTCGACGCTGTTTTCTAGGTTCAACGCGGACAATAGCAAACTAGGGTTTTAGTATTTGACTCGATTTAGGCGACGATGTGTGGATTCCTTTGTAGACTCGAGATCTCGAGGTGGAATAAAGGTTGTGGGCAGATTTTGAGGGAGTTCGAACTCAATACAGTTCGTCCATGTGCTGGAAGAGCCGCGCGTGCTGTCAGTCGCAACGAAAGGGGGTGAAGTCGAGTTCTTCCATTCAGGTGTAGGATTGGAGAGATTTGAATGGGGATGAAAACGTTTGTTTCATTTTTTGGATTTCATTGGAAGAATAGATCGAAGAAAGGGGGATAAGGAGGGCGGTTTCGTGGGTTTGCTGAACGAAGGAAGAAGGGGAAAATGATGGAGCGAGCTGGTTTTATACGGGTATGGGTGTTCAAAGGGAACGGGCCAAGTCAAAAGGTCAAAGCCCAATAGATTTTTAAACTTCAAATTTTATTTCTATTTTAGAGTGAAATAACTTATAACTCTTATCTCTTGGTCATACATGGACGAAAATCAGCGAAACAAGATCCGATGGGATCGTATGGACGAGAGCTACACCATGGAGCTGACTGGGAGTGAATCCGAGCTCGTTACAATTTATGGCGAAATAAATTGTCTGTCGAAATCAAATAACACAAACCGTTATTTAACGGTTAACGCGCCAATGTGAGTAAATCTCACTAACTCTGAACAGCTTATAATTTCATGTTGTATTTTTAGAACTGTTAAATATAGGTTGATTGACTGTGTGTTGACTGTTTGATTGAACTGCTAGTCAGTTAGTTGAATTTCTATATTGATTCTGTTTAACAGAATATATCATATGGTACTGAAAGTGATGTTGATTTTATATTGTATAACATCTGTGGATGCAGGGAGACAGGTTGGAGGAATCCGACTGGATTCCTTAACGGTTATTTTATTGTTTTTCATATATTGTGATATATGATGTGATATATAATCTGTTGTCAATTATATGTGTTTGGACGATATTGATCATCGTGATTTGATATGTTGAATACCATAACATACCGGAATGTTGATAAGGGAATTTTCAAGGTGATATTGAAAATAAAATATTTATAAATGAAATATTTATAAATAAGAAATATTTATAAATTGGAATATTTATAAGTAGGAGATATTTAGAAAAGGGAAATTATAAAATCAAAGAATAGATTTGAAAAGGGAATATTTGCAAACCATTTGCAAATAGAATAATAGAAAAGGAAAGATTTGAAAATCATTTACAAATAGAATTGATAGGAAATATTTAGAAAATAAATAGAGTTAAAAAGGGAAATTTATTTATAACGGAATAGGACGTTATAAAAGGGAAAATGTTTTAAAAAGGAAACTGTTATAAGAAGGAAATCATTTTAAAGTGGAGAACCGTTACTAAAAGTAAATCTTTAAAAATCGAATATGGTATTCGAAAGGAGTTAAATCGAATATGGTATTCGAAAGGAGTTAAATCGAATATGGTATTCGAAGGGAGTTAAATCGAATATGGTATTCGAAAGTTAGTAAATCGAATTAGTTATTCGAAAAGGGGTTTGTCGAGTCGAGTTAGCTGAATAGAGTTAATCGAATATTTGTTATTCGAATAAGAGTTAACCAGTTAGAGTTAATCAAATAGAGTTAATCCAATAGCGTTAGTCCAATAGAGTTAAATAAATAAGAGTTATTCGAATTAGTTATTCGAATAGAGTTAAACACAAAGGAGTTATCGAATTAGTTATTCGAAAGGAGTTATCGATTATAGTTTAATCGAAAGGAGTTATCGAATTAGTTATTCGAAAGGAGTTATCGAATTAGTTATTCGAAAAGAGTTAAATAAGGAGTTAAGTAAAAAGAGTTAATCGATTAGGGTTAAATAAATAGAGTTAATCGAATTTAGTTTATTCGAAGAAAGGTTTTCGAATCTAGTTATTCATAAGAGAGATTATCAAATATAGTTATTCGAAGGGAGGAGTTATCGAATAGAGATTTATTCGAACGAGAGTTACGTAAGGAAGTGTTAAAGGGTTAAAGATGAACTTACCCTATTTCGAGATTTGAAATGTTTTTCAGTTAAGGTCTGAGAGGTAGCTATACCCCAACTTGATTGACTGCGTTTTTAATTTAGAAATGGTTAAGGTTCGAGAGTGAAAGTGATTTAGTTAATAAGCGTAATGGTTTGAGTTGGCATCACGATGGTTTGTTTAAACATCTGTCTAAGTCCAATGAAGGAATTTTGGAAATGTTTTCCAAATAAGTACCAGAAATGTTTTCTGATATAGAAACCAAGAAATGGAAATGTTTTTCAAATGGTAATAACATATATTTTCTAAATTTAGAAAATAAGAAATGTTGAATATAGGGAAACAGGAGATAAAAAATGAACTAAGGAGATAAATGTTGAATGATGATTGATCGATATAATTTCCTCCTAGAAATAATGTCGTTGTTTGCACACCTGTTTTTCTTTGATTGTTAAATCACAAACTATCGAAGTTTTGACCATTTTAACGTTGTTAATATGGAGAGACCGGTTGGATTATTATCCAAAGAACCACTCTATGTTGGCATAAGCGTTGCGAATCATATATGCCAAAGATAATTGAAGACGGAGTAAAGTGCAAGGGCTGTTGTATAAATCTTCGATAACAGTGTCTAAGATGGATATACTGAATAGTGCCTTCGGTTCATCCTGTTCCTGGATGACTTGTATGGACGGATGTCTGACAGAGTATTTCCAAACGATCACGTATATTGATTTCTCCAACCGTACCAAGAGTGGAAGCGGAGAAGGAAACTTCTTTTAGCTAACACATAATGTATCGTTGAGGACGTCAATCGGTGATTGGATGGATTTGATGATGTGGCATTCAAAGTGAATCTGGTGTGATGATAAAGCGTAGCTTCTAGCCTCACATCCGGTAAATGACAGAAATCGGGCAGGCAGCATGGCTAAGTCAGTCGCTCCGAAGTAGGGTGTATAATCACCTGATCTAGAGTTTCATTTACTTCTAAAAATCTATTGTTGATGCTGTCCCATTTGGGAAACGGTTGCTGATCCCAACCGATGGTGATATATATTCGATACACTCAAGCGAAATGAGTGGTCGGTCATGTGTGGTCGGGTTGCAAGATGTTCTTGTTGAACCCAGTGTATTCCTTTCTAGAGGTACACTAGCGTAAGGTGGTTCCATACCTTGTCATAGTTGGAAATCCATTACCCAATACGTGCTTGCGGTTTTGATTGTATACTATATATGTAGGACGTGAGATGAAAGCATTTCTGCTAGATGATTATTATATGGTGATTGATAGGCATTATTATAATATCAAAAGGTTTTTGACATAAAGATATTTTGGATTCTCATAAGGGAAAAACCCGTTCCGTTATACGACGTGGTCTTATGAGATATCGTTTACTTGTTCAAACTGTTTTACTCATACCAGTCCCATGACTGACCCAAAGTTTATTTTGTTGTTTTCCCTAAACTCTTGGGTGCCCAATTTTGTACGGGTAGTCAAGTAGTCAGGATTTACATATATACTTGAAGAGCTTGGAGCAGGAGGCTTCAGGATTATATAGCTATAGTTATTTCCGCTGTGTTGTAAGTGTTGTACTTTGATAATGATGTATATTCAAGTACAGATGTATATTTCAAGTTATGTTATATATATTATATGTTATCCGTTCCGCTGTGAGGTTCGTGTTACTCTGATGTTGTGTTCTTCTTCTTCTTCTTCTTCTTCTATTCTAAGTTTCTATATTATCTTTCCTCACCCTCTATTTTTCTTTCTATTAATTTCCTGATTTTAAGTTTAATTTGGGGTTGGACTTGTGTTTTTGGTCAGCTCAAATTGGATCGGATTTTCGGGTCATTACACATCGCACCTCCTTTTCTCAACTGACTCACGCAACTCACTTGCCTAATTCGAACCCCACCATCTTCCAGCTATGGTCGCGCCTCCCTGTTCTACACCCAAACGCAAACCCTAGCTCGACTGGGAAGACAAACCGTGGTCCAAAAACATCTCGCGTACAAAATGCCATAGGATTTGAATGAATTGGACAACGAACACTTTCGTTCGATTGATTTTGAGGTGCGGTTTTCTATTTGATTTCGAGGCTTATATTTTTGATTTGGGAAAGGCCATTTTATTTTGAATGAGATGGTTTTCTATGAATGAATCCGTATTCGATTTTAAAGGAGGGGGTAGTGGCTTCCATTTATATTTTGTTTCCTGAAGCTTGAATTTCCAGAGAGAATGAGGAGAGGTCATCGTGTATTTGTAAAGTGGGAAACTTCTCCATTAAGGAATTAGTCTATGTAAGGTACATGTAATTAAATTCGATTTGATCTTTGTTTTAATCTGATTTGACTTTATTCTTATCCATAAATTTTATGATAATATTTTTTTAGGGTTCTGAACTCCAATCGAACCACAACGACTGACACTTCAAGGGTTTAACCACTATTCTGAACACACAGGGACAGGTTTCAAGGTCTAGTTCGATCATATGGAGAAGATACAAGTTTAGATCGATATAAATTTAATTCAAAATGATTAATTTTTCGAAAATAAATAAATATTATTATTCTAATTCAAACATAAGTTTTTATTGGTCATTTCAATTTAGTTTTTAAATTTTTAATTCAATTAAATTCATTTTCGTATTACAATGATTATATATATTCGAAATAAATCGTATTTCGATTATTAAATTGATTGCTCAATATAAAAATTGATTTATGTTATGAACTCAATATTTAAAACAATATTAAATATTTAAAATTAATCGACCAAAAATCTGGGTCGTTACATGAATTATGATTTTTCACTCGGTTTTCTATATTTTAACATTGTATTTTAGCATCCGCCTATGGTTATTGTACTATCTATTCTCTTTTAGGACTAGAAATATGCGCATATTGTAATAATTAACTGAAAACTTTTGCTGAATAAGGTAGACTTACCCTTATGTCATTTGTCTAGAGCTCCACTTGTGTCAAACCGTAACGTACAGGGATTTTCGGCCCCGGAAATCGACATAAATACCTTTACTGTAACTCATGCCGACCTTCCAAACACTGAAAACACTGGACGTTATTAGAAAGAAATTAGAGGGTGAGAAAAGAAAGAAAGAAATATTAGAATAGAAGAAGAAGAAGAACCACAACACAGAGTCTCACATCGCAGCGGAACAAAATATAATGCAGAAATAAATCTTTATTGAGAGTTTTAAAAATACTTACAATATCAGAGTACATCACACACTGGGACAGTTATAATAACCTGTTCCCATATACAACACACAGCGGAATAGTAGCTAAATAATATCATACGCCTGGACTCTTCCAGCTCGTCTCTTCACAGCATTCGATAACCTGAACCTATACACCCCGGGCTAACCCGAGCATTTACAAAACACCGGGTCAGTCTGGTGAACCAGAGTGAGATAAACAGACACAGTATTAAGGGTATCACACAACCTGATTTTAAAGTTAAAATCTTTCAAAGAAAAGGATAATCGTAAGACCAAATCCACACGGAAACAAGGACGGTTTTTACCTTACGATAACCCAAAACAGTTTTGAAATCAATATCTTGTCTGATATTATAATAATGTCTAAATACAAGTAAATAGAATATAGTAGAACGCTTGCATCTCACGCTTTACATATATAGTATACAAACAAAACCGCGGGCGCTTATTGGAGATTGGATTCCGACTATGACAAGGTATGGGACCACCTGCCGATAATGTTTCTCTAGAGGCGAATACACTGGGTTCAACAAGAACATCTTGCAACCCGGCCCACACATGACCGACCACTCATTTCGCTTGAGTGTATCGAATGTATATCACCAACGGTTGGGTGCGACCCGCCGTCTTCCCGAAAAGGGACAACATCGAAACAGATTAAAAAATGAAATGGATTTTCTCTAGATAGGGGATTATACACCCTAATGGGAGCGACCCACATAGCCATGCTGCCTACCCGATTTTTGTCATTTACCAGTTGTGAGGCTTGAGGTTTGAATTTCCTTTTGGAACACTTGGTCACCATTCACTTTAAATGCCACATCGTCAAATCCATTAGATATCGCTAATTGACGTCGGCAAAAAATACTCTAGTTGGGAGCTAACCAACTATGGAACGTTTGAAGAAATCAACGTACGCGATCCTTTTGGAAATACTCTGTCAGACATCCGTCCATACAAGTCATCCAGGAACAGGATGAACCGAAGGCACTCTCCTACTGCATCTCATATAGGAATCACCCCATGGATCAGTAGCGAGAAGTCCTTGCAACCCGTAGATTCCAATCACGACAGAATCACAGTTTATCTCTGGCTGCTAAACCAGAGATTTTTAGTAGTTCTTCCGCTTATGAAAATCCACGGTCTTCAATGCTCCATCTCGACCGTCTTCTGATATCTTCACGTATTTGTTGGTCGGAATGGTTTTCAAATATATATTCGATCCCGGTCTTTCCGTACCAACAATCGTATTGGGTAGATCTGATAGTCGGTGATTTAACTATCAAAATAATCAGTGTTTCAATCATGACAACCCTGTAACTTCACTGGTTCAGTATTCAGCACCAATTGGCCCTTTTAATTAAAAACAAATGTAAATTCAAAACCCTTAAATCTCTCGAAATTAAAAATCTAGTTTTCTCGCTTCTTATTTAACATAAGATTATTCTATAAACAAATTCATTTTACTCTTAGGAAAATCTTATATCATATTTAGTCTTTAAATTCCACTTTCAACCTATTTACCACATTATCACCATATAATATTGGGAATCAATTTAACTTATTACACATATCCTAACTTTACGAAACATCTTCGTTCATTTTTTGACAACGATAACAAATGCTTATTGATATAGATTAAATCTATCTCGATGCTCAACTTTACCTTTCCTTTCTAATCTTGCGGATATCGTTATAATTTGATGAAATCTCCTTTATTCCCCTTTTCTTTGAAATCATCATTTTTATACATTTTCATCAGAAATATTTCGTTATCATTTCACTAATGAAATACTAAAGTTTATTCACCACATTTACCCTTACAACTCATATCATTCTAAGATAATCCCAAAGTCGTTCCAGTTGGGGTATTTTAGTTACCTCTCAAACCTTGATCAACAACGTTCACACCTTAAAATAAATATAAGTTGTAATCCAAACCCATTCTAATCCCAATACAAATACCATTGAACTATTTTATTCAAAATACGGTTTCAAAACCCTTCTTATTATTTGAAATTCTCTTTCTCAGATATAACCATCTTTCTTAATTCAATAATTAACAACTTCTTTATCAACCACCACCTTTTTAACCCTTTCCCTTTTTAAACCATTTCATTTAAAAACCAGATTTGGTTATATAACCTTATAACCCCTTTTTTCCCAAATTCACTTCTTCCAATCTCTTTTCAAATTTATTTCGTCACTTCCTTCTTGGAATCCTTATTTCAATTTCAATTATACTTAATCCCATCTTCTTAAGTAACATTAATTTAGACTTTACAATATAACACCTCAAACCCCATTTTATAACTTTGGTTTATAATAAAACCCTTTTTATCCTAAATCTCCTTTTACTTAATTCAATTGATTAAGTAACATTTATTCTAAACGATAACATTTGCTTAAAGATTTCTTTTAAAATTTTGTTATAAAACTCAGGTTTTAAACAAAACCTGTTCATGAACTCCTTTGCCATTCAATTGGATTCCCTTTCGACTTTGATAACCCTTTTAATGAATTTCCATTAAAAAAGGTAGTTTTCTAGATCATTATTATTTACAATAATTATTTATATCAATCATTAACTATGTTAGTAGTTAATTTCTTTATTTATCTAGAATAAATAGTAAATCCCCTTTTAAAATCTTATTAAAATTAAAACAATATTCATTAAACTATTTTATTCAAAACGCACTAATTTAATAATCAATCTTAATTTAAACGGTTGATTTATGTAACTCAAACACGTTACCTCGTTAACCGATTCTAATTCATTTTTTTCCTTTTTAAATTAATTAATAATTAATTTAAATGTTTCTCAACAACCCAATTATCCACTTTTTAACCGTTAGGTAAATTTCCTCTATCTCACATTTACAAATCTGATTAATATCAGAATTTCCTTTATAAAATCAATTTACAATTTACTATAAAAATAAATATTTATTTCCTTTTTGTAAACTTTTATTCGAAATATATATAAAAATCCATCTTTAGTTATAAAATAAATTTTATAACTTCTGCTCTATCGATTTATCTGACGGTAAATCGATATAAATAAAACAATTTACTTTCAGGCCATTTACTGCCGATTACTCAACCCATACTACCCACTGGTTAAAACACAACACAGGTGGACTTTCTAATCAATGATCAATACTCAAATAAATCACCCAAACATGATAGTTCATATGTTAATATGAAAGTAAATAATATATTTGAGGAATCCCGTTGGATCCCTCCAACTTGTTCTTCCCTGTATTCAAATGATTTTCTCAAATCGACCAGTTAATTCCATTTAACTAATATATGATAGTAAATAGCAACTACTTTATATCAACCAACCAACAAAACATTTTCATCAGTTCACACAATTCAAACAAAACACGTTTATTTTATAAACGTAACCAACGAGGTAAATTACCTTCATTGGGTCCAATTCGTTAAAAATAACGATTTGGTATGTCACTAAAATTAAACAACGGTTTAATTTCATCACTTAAATCAACAAATAATTATAATACTAGCAAACAGCCGATCATAGCAAACAGTGCACACACAAATAAAACCCAATTTATATAATATATAAATGGGAAAACTGAGTGAGTTTAACTCACCTTGAGTTGATTTGTCATTGAATCAGTTTGGTTACAGAAAAATTAAACAGTAGTTTAATTTAACTGTAAATCCTGCTATCTCCATCTTTGTCCAGAACAGTTCGAGATTGTAGTGTTCCTCACCACCATTCCAACGCAACTCGTTTTGTCCATTTCTGATAACACATGGGTCCGATAATAAAACTCTTAGTTAACCCTATATAAATTACTAATTAATTCACTAATTAAGTTTTTATTTAAACTAATTAATTACATTATATTCATTCGATCCCTTTCCTGCAAATTATAGAGTCTAATTCCCTTTTATATCTTCCTTACGTCTTTAGCCGACTCCAACTCCTGTGTAAAACTCACGATTCAATCAACATGATTTTTAAATGTTAATAGTTCAAATAATACTTCAATCTTAATATACATTAGGATTATGTTAATCATGTTATAGATAATTACTTGTTCAGGGAAAAATCAACAGGCCGAGACTTTTGAATCCCCAGGCGTTCAGCTTGACCCTAACTCATCTGCAAATCCAAAATTTAGTCAACACACTTTTTAATTTCTTTAAATAAATTTCTAAATTAACTAATTAATACTTAACTATTTATATTTAAATTAAGGGGGTAATGATTTGTTTCAGTTCTGGTTCATCCATTCTTCACGTTTGCCCGAGTTCTACAGTTTGAAACCCTCGACCTCAAAAATGAACCATCGCACCTCTACTAAGCCCGCCGATGATGATCCAAAGCCACCAGTCTCTGCGCCCGACCTCCCTCTGCTTGTGCCAGTAGCAATTCGCCCTCAAACCCCTCCATTCATCCGCCACAAGACCAAAACCGCCGCAGCTTCCTCGTTCGATTTCTGCCGCCAGATCGAGTAATATACGATCATGACCGTCCACTGGGAAGAGCTCATCGAGCTCGAGAACCTTGTAGTTGAAAAGATCAGAGGTTGATGCGTGAAATTTAATGTAGGAGAGGAGAAGGATCGGACTGTTTCTGTCCATCCAAACAATGGTGGAGGCGGCATCAGCTTGCGTTGACTATGCAAGTGTTTTTGACCGAGCATTTAGGTTAACGATGGGGTTGGACATATATATAAGTGAATAAATATAAATATAATATTATAACAAAACTTCGTCCTAAAGTAGTTGATTAAAACCACCACAAACGATTCCTGTCTTCTGATAAAAAAGCTAATCTTGGTGTAAAAAGGTATTCTGGACCCAATGGGACGAGTTTCGTCAAAATCCGAGGTCGTATGAAAAAAATTCCTTTATAAAACCAGAAATAAACACGCGTTTAATTTTTCCACGATCACCAGATAAATCAAATCAACTTGAAACCTTGCAATCCTATAATAATTCTTCAATACGAACCCAACGGCACCAGTTTCGTCGCATTCTGAGACTGTTTCCCTGGTAGGCCATTTTTATGCGCACCGCAATGCCATTCTGAACACCAAATTTCACGATTTCCAAAAATAACAAACTGTATACCTATCCTGACTTAAATCGACGATACAAACTCAACGGAATTGGTTTCGTGGCTTAATTCAATCGTCTATTCAAGTTATACCCAAATAACCCTTTATTTAATTAATTACGCGCTATAGAATTTGAACGGGCGTTTACAGCTACCGTGGTCACATACGACATCGGTGTGCCACGCCATTTAACACCGTACAATAATTTAACGCTACGGTCCCAATGAAACTGGTTTCGTCGAAATCTGAGTCCGTTTGCAAAATGGCTATTTTAAAGGCCTATATTTAAATAACGATTTCCATAGCGACTATTTTAAAATTTGATTTGGCCATAACTAACAACCTACAACACGGAATCTGGATTTTTCTCCTTCGTATGAAAACTATCGTCACTACAGTTGCAATGTTTCTCGTTTCACAGAAATTCGACTTATATCAGACTCTGTATACCCATTTGAAGTTCAAACTCCAAATTACGAATTGCACGCCAGTTTCAAGCTCGATTTATATTATATATGAATACATATATATCGTTCAACTTCATTTTAAATAACGAATTAAATATTAAAATTCATATATATTCCAAATATAATATTTAAAATAAATAAACAAATAAAATATTTGACTGCCAAAAATACGGGTCGTTACACAAATGTTTCATTGCTTTATTCATCAGTGATGGCTAAAGCAAGATTTGGTAAGGTGATTCCATAACCAAATGGCTGTCTAAGACTATTGGAAAGATTTAGAGATATTATAAGCGATGGCTAATGATAAACACTAGACAACATAAGTAAAATTGTATGCATTTGAGGAAAACCTGATAAAATCCTCATATCTGATAAGAACGCAGCATATGAACTCCAATTATGGTTGCAATTAGTGAGCATAACCATGAATTATCACCGGATGTCTATAAAAAATGAGCCCAAAAAATAACACAACGTTATATATAGAGCAGATGCGCTTTGATGCAGTACAATCATTTATTATTTGATAGAACAATAAAGGAAATTTTTATTCTAATACACACTTTTAATAAGTTATCTACCATTTTACTTTAATAAGTTAATCCACAACCGTTTTGTAAGTTAATCCACGAGTGGATTAACTTAAAGATTTCATGTTTCTGTTTGAAAAAAAGGAAAACCGACCACCCAGCACGGGGACTGAGAACAAAAAATGATATGTGCTTGTAAATGTCCTTAATGGCCAGAATGTATAGTGAGAAAAATCTTCTCAAAGAAAGCATGAAATCTACAGTTAGAAGCAACATTCATAACAAATGATTGTACAGTCTATATAACATATAAAAACAGTGGAAGATAATCAAGTGTGTCTATCAAAAAAAATCCAACAAATAAAATACTTATGGATGAATATAACCAAGTTTCATGTTCTAAGTTAAGTGTATAAATCAGTAAAATTTCCAACCTCCTTTTATATGGCTTATGCTGGAAGCTACACTCCTCCTGTTGATGGAAGTTTGCCATATATCGACTTTGTATTTGATACTTTAAACAATATCTTTTTACAGTACTACAGGTTTGCACTAGTTGATACCCATTAGCTAATATATTTTTAATCCAGTAAGGGAAAAACAAAAAATGCTCTTCGAATCAACATGACATCATAACATATGTTTGATACTTTTAATCAACTTTAAACTAAAAATAAACAAACTACTTATTGTTATTACGTTGAATGATGTACTCCACTTAGACTTGGATTTAGATATAGGTTTTTAGAAATAAGAAATATGCGAAGCAGAAGTGAGAAGAAGAAAGATATTTTACGATTTTTTTAGGTGGATAAACTAATTAAAATTTAAATATTATTAAAGTCAATGATCCAATATTATAGGGTGCATTAACTTATTATAATTTCGGATTAGAATAAAAATTACCAACAATAAAATATGCATTAAAGTTATAAAAAAACGCAAGTGAGCACTGGTTAAAAAACACAACATACATTTACTTCTTTTGTTCTCCCAGTAATAGTTAAGTGTAGTCATTCAACATAATATATGAATAAAAAAATTAGTAGTGTAATAGTATCCGATAGTAGATTTAAAACTAAGCAAAAAGATGCCAACATCAAAACATTGTGTTTGGAAAAGGACCAAAAAAACCATAGTACGCTATCATAGAAACAAAATCATTGAAAATATAGTGTATGAGTTTCATAGGATAAACCATACTGTACAGGTCTCTGCACATTCAATATAACAAAAAATTAAAATTTATAGTTTTTTTCACACTTGACAGAAACCAGCAACTAAGGAGAAAATGAACATCTCCTTGCTTAACTTCAAGAAAACAAAATAATAAAAATAACATAATGAAGCAAATAATTAATCTACTTAGTTACTTTAGCATGGCTGACACATTTTTCATTTAAATAGCTAAAACATTTTTGTATAATTGGAAATGTTTAAATCCTTTAAATAGTTTAAAATTTTGAATTTAGAGACATCAAATAAGAAAATATTACACATGAATCTACCTCGTGTAAAAGCAAAAAGAGGAAATTGAAAATCTAAATTACAACAATTTCTCCGTATCTTCCTCATTGGAAAGGAAGTAGTTCTTAACAAATTGGTGCTCATAAGGTTGAATGAATCAAATTCCAGGTACAAACTGGTTTTCACCACAATAACACATTACAACATTTTTATCTAAGTAACAAACTGTCTTTATATATTCTAGTCTAAAAAATATATTTATCAAACTAAATAAGATTCAACTAAATATTTGCCACTTTTGCTAAGCCACTCTTGAGCAAGCTAAAACTAGGAATGCAGTTGACACTCCAAAATTATTGATTATACAATAAATATTATACAAAATCAATAACCCAAAGCAAAAAAATTATTAAAGTTTGTGATATGAATGAATCATATAAGCATATCATACTATATAAAATAGCATAATACACAAAACTGAACTTTTTTGTTTCACGTACGAGTTCAATGAATACAAATGTAAAGTAGAATACCTCAACTATAGAGTGAAGTAGGATAGGAAAAAACATCATTGGAGTTTCATATTCGAAGGGTATTACAAATGAATGAGTAGTGAAAAAGAGATTTGAGAAGAAGGAGCATTGTGGCATTATACAAAATCCCATATCATGCAATATTTGTTACTACTTATCCATACATATGTGATAACCCGATATAATATATCAAATAAAAGAGAACAAGGAAATAAGGAATGAGGCATGTAGGCCTACATATTAATATTAATAGGTCAATGATAGGGTCTTAGGGCTCTTGGGGTCTCGTGATTAAATGGGCCACCGACTACCACTTGGGACTGCTGCATTGGAACGCTAAATTTTGATCAGTTGTGTCTATTCATTTGAAAAGTCCAGATGCATTCGCGCGGTCGCACCGCTTGGTTAAAGGGTCGCAACCTTTCCAAGGGTTACAACCGCTGAATATTCACATCCTCCTGCCTATAAATAGGCAGCCTAAAACTGAGACAAATTATTGAAAATTCTTCTTGTTTTTTCCTCCTTCTCCCTACAAACTTTGTTCTAAGTTCAGTAATCACTTTAGTTCGTCGTTCCTTAGTTTGCACGCACAACACTGCGGGGAAGGTCTTTTTTGTCTTGGGAAACAAATTTCTCACAACCTTCAGTGCATACGAGGGTCATATTGTTTCGAGGAAAGAGTTTCATGCTGGACTCAGACAAATCAAAAGGTACTTCTCTACAATTTTGTAATAGATTGGTAATTGTTATATCCTATAATAATTTTGTATCAGAGTTTGTCACGCTTTACGTTGTTGTTCTTCTGTTTACTTGTGAAAATTTGTAATGCTTTTCTACCTTGACTATTTCTGAATGGTTTAGTAATGTTATTGAACTTACTACCAGATTTGTTATACTTTTCTATAGTTGTGAATAACAATCTTGAAACAATATTGGTTGTTGCAGACGATGTATCGTAGAACAAAAATAATAATTCTATATCAAAACAGACAGTGACCAACTCTTAGCATGCGCCTGTAATTCCAATAATGGCTCTGTCTCATGGAGAAAAGCCACAAAAGTTCAATAACATGGACTTCAAGTGTTGGGAGAGAAAATGTTGTTTTATCTGACAGGATTGGGACTCGCCAAGTTTCTGACTGAAGATTCTCTTGCAGTTGGCGAACTCGAACCCGACACAACCAAAGTAGAGGCATTTAATATCTGGAAAAACTTAGATTTTTTATGTAAAAATTATATTCTGAATGGCCTGGACAATAGCCTCTACAATGTATACTATACTGTAGCAGCATCCAAACAACTTTGATCGGATTTAAACAAATAGTACAAAACTGAAGATGTTAGAATGAAGAAAATCATCATTGGAAAATTTGTCAACTTCAAAATGGTGGATTCAAAAACCGTGATCAGCTAGACTCAAGAACTACAAGTAGTCATCCGTCAACTAGAAGATGAAAGGATGACTCTTAGGGACTCTTTTTAGGTTGCCATAACCATTGAGAAACTGTCTCCAATCTTGGAAGGACTTCAAGAATTATCTTAAGCACAAGCCTAAGGAAATGAGAATGGAAGAACTCATAGTTCAGCCAAGAATTGACGAAGACAACAGGAATTCTGAGAAAAAAATTCTCAGGATATGATTGCTAAAGCAGATGCAGTTGAGTTAGACAAACCTAATAAGTGGAAACAAGATAATGTTAAGAAAAAGTCGAAGAAATTTCAAGGTTCTTGTCATAATTATGTAAAGAAGGTGCACAAAGCAGGCAAATGTCGCGCACCTATAAGGAAGAAGTCAGAAGAAAATATAGTTGAAGCACCAAAAGGCGTTGCTGATATGGATTTATGTCAAGTAATATCAGAATGCAACCCAGTTGGTAACTCAAATGAATGGTTTGTATACACAGGAGCCACTCGACACATATGTGCTAATAAGTGAATGTTTACAACCTATAAAACTGCAACTAATGATGAAAAAGTTTTCATGGGTAATTCATCTGCATCAAAAGTTAGAAGGCAAGGGAAAAGTTGTGTTGAAATGAACTTTTGGAAAGGAACTTATCTTAAGTACGTTCTCCATTTCCAGAAATTCACAAAAACCTGATTTTAGGGAATTACTCAGCAAGCATGGATTTAAATTAACCTTTGTGATTAATAAGTTTGTATTATGAGTGTATGTAGGAAGAGGATATGTATGTGATGGTTTATTTAAAGCTAATGCAACCACTATTGTATCAAGCATTGATATGAATAAAAGTGAATCTTCTACTTATATTGTTGACTATTCTAACATATGGCATTCTAGATTAGGGCATGTAAATTTTGATACATTGCAAAAATTGATTAATCTAGATTTTATACCAAAATGTACCATAGACTCCAACTATAAATGTCAAATTTAGGAAAACGTAAAATAGATAAGAACCTCCTTTCACTATGTCGAACGAGAAACCAAACCTCTAGATCTAATGCACATAGATGTATGTGATTTGAAAATGTGCCAAACTAGAGGTCAAAAAAGGTATTTAATTACCTTTATTGATGATTGCACTAGTTAGTGTTATGCGTATCTCCTTATAAGCAACGATAAAGCATTCGACATGTTTAAACAGTATAAATCGGAAGTTAATAATCAACTCAATAAGAAAATTAAAGCTTTAAGAAGTGATAGAGGAAGAGAATATGGATTTTCCTTTGAGGAATTTTGTGTTGAGCATGGATTGTACATCTAGCTACAACACCATATTCACCTCCATCTAATGGTATAGCCGAATGTAAAAATATAACTCTTAGAAAATGATGAATGCTTTATTAATTAGTTCTGGCCTGACAGATTACTTTTGGGGAGAAGTTATTCTTTCGACAAACCACGTTTTAAATAAAATACCACGAAAGAAAACATCTAAATCTCTTTATGAACTTTGAAAAGATAAACCTTTATCCTACAAATACATGAGGGCATCATACAAATAAGAGATACCTAAACCAAAGAAGGTCAAAATTGACCAAAAACTATTGATTGTGTATTTATTGAATATGCATTAAATAGTGTCACTTATTGATTAGTACACAAGTCTAAAATTGATGATATTCATGGAAAAACCATCACTGAGTTGAGAAACACAAGATTTTTCGAACACATATTCCCTTTGAAGCAGGGTACTGAAAATTATACTCTTAAGAGACCAAGGGAGGATGAAATTCCTAATTCTCTTGAGAATGTTGAACAAGATAAAGATAACCTTCAGCAACCGGTGCTGATCAATAAGTAGAGGAACCAAGAAGGAGTAAAAGGTCAAGGACCTCAAGAACGTTTGAACTAGATTTCTATATTTATATGTTATATGATGATCCATTAACATACAAACAAGCTATGTCCTCCAGTGATGCCCCTTACTGGAAGGAGGCCATTAATAATTAAATCGAATCCATTATGTTTAACCATGCATGGGAGTTAGTTGGTTTACCATAAGGATGAAAGACCTTAGGTAATAAATGGATATTTGAAAATAAATTAAAACTGATGGTTTAGTAGACAAGTACAAAGCCCGTGTTGTGGTCCAAGGATTCAGACAAAAGGAAGATCTGGACTATTTGGTACATACTCACCGGTGACGAGAATAACATCTATTAGGATGCTTATTGCAATGACATCTATAATAGATTAAGAAATACATCAAATGGATGTAAAAACAACATTTTTGAATGGTGAACTAGAGGAAGAAATATATATATATATATATGTATATATATATATGTATATATATATATATATATGTATACATATATATGAAACAACCTGAGGGTAAATGAGCTTAGAAATGAGTATAAAGTCACTTTATGGCCTTAAACAAGCTCCAAAGCAACGAGAAATTTGATGAAACTATGTTATCAAATGGATTCATAATAAATAAATCAGATAAATGTGTCTACATAAAATACACACATATTGGATATGTCATTGTTTGTCATTATATTGATGACTTACATATCCTAAGTAATAATAAGACCATAATATCATCAACAAAGGATATGTTATCCTCCAGATTTGACATGAAAGACTGAGGACTAGCTTATGTGACATTAGGCGTCAAAATTTGAGAATACCACAGGGATATGCATCATCCCAATCACATTACATCGGCAAGATACTTGAAATATTCAAGCAATATTATATAACTATTGCAAAATCACCAGTAGATATGAACCAAAATTGGGTAAAGAATACTGGTGATGGTATATATCAACTTAAATATTCTTGTATACTAGGAAGTATCATGTATGTTATGAACTCCACTAGACCAGATATCACAAAAGATATAAGTAAGTTAAGTAGATTTACTAGCAATCCCAGTAAACATCATTGGAAAGCGATAATCAGAGTTCTAGGGGTAAAAGGAGTTTTATTAAATATGAAGTTTTATTAAATAAGTAAATTCATCAGTAGATATGAAGTTTTATAAGACAAAAGGAGTTTTACTGATAAAAGAAGTTTTACTTAATGAAAGATTAATTAAATGGGAAATGGATTAGAAGTCGCTTATATGACTTAATCTTTCTTTGTGTATATATCATGCTACGTGACTTGATAGTACTTATTTATTTGTTATGAATAGTAAGCGAGGTTGTTTTCCCTATACAATCATCTATTGTGTGACTTCATAGTCGATTAATCGACTATAAAACTTGACCTTAAATCTAGCGATTGGTTTTATGGAGATCGAGATCGATAAGTGTTCTATTTATCGAAAACCACTTCAAAACTAGTATACGGGGTCTATGTTTTGTAAGCAGTTGTAAAGTGAGGTCTATATGGCAACTTGAAATCTGTCGAGATGCTCGAACACATGTAGAGATTATAAGACTTGTTGAGGAATATATGTGTGATTTTGAGATTTATTAATGTATTGGAATCCATGTGTGATTACGAGATCTATTAAGGATTCTATGTGTGATTCCGAGATCTATTGAGCTATGGGATTCCAACAGGGGATTCTTGTTCTGTTAGAATGATGAAGACTCATGCAAAGATGCCGAATGAAACCTGTAACGACCCAGAAAATCTGAACCAATTTAAAAATTTTTAAATTGGCTAAAATAATGGATTTAAAATATTTAAAATAAATATTTTAAATAATGGCGATGAAAACTGAGTTTGAATCGACAATTGAAAACGAATATAATTAATAATAATTATAAACAAGGCCTGAAATGGCGCTGCAGTTCAAAAATTGAATTCAAACTTTGTCGGACTGTATCGGGTGCAAAACAATCCGGATTTTAGTGAAACCAAAAATATTTAAATCTATTAGTGAATATCTTTCCAGCGAATCTGACAAATCGGAATTTGATAGCGGGAATCAAAAGATATGTCCAGTTGAAAATTCTGAATAGTCGCTATGGAATTCAGGCCCTTAAAAATGGACATTTTGCAAACGACCTCGGATTTCGACGAAACCACTTTTGTTGGATCCGTGATGTCAAATTATTGCTAGGTTTCAAATTTCATAATTTTTCAAATCAATATGTGAGCGTGGCAAAGGAAAACGCGTTTGACCGGTTTTAGTTGATTTTAATCGACTGGAAATTGACCATTTTTCAAACGGTCTCAGAATTTGACGAAACTAGTTTTGTTAGGACCGTATCGTCAATACGAAGCTAGAAAATATTTTTCTGAAATTTTTCGAGTCCGTATGTGACCTCGGTAAATTGAAATGTACGTTTAAAATTCAATATAATGATTTAAATGTAAATTCAACGGAAACTATTCGAAACAATCGAATCAGCTTACGATACATATCCCATTGTGTTCGGAATGGGGGTAAAACGCTATGGACCACAGGCGGTGGGCCTCGTTTAGAGGTCGTATGAAAAAGTTGCTTTTTGAAAACAAATTAATTAAATAAATTAAAAATAAAATATCTTTTCCTCTCCCCTTAACCCGCTCAGCCGTTCCCTTTCTCATTCGATCGAAATAAAATTAAATAAAAAAAAAGAGAAAAACCTACCCCCCCCCGACGTTGACCATCGCATCGCTCAGCCCCAGGAGGCGCCGCCACCTCCGCACGCCGCCACCCCCTTCTCCTGTAGCTGTTGTCGCTGCTTCTTCTTCTCTCCCCTCTTCTACCTCGAACTGTGACGCGCCCGAACCCAAACCCCCCTGAAGCCATCGCGATGCCCCAATTCGCGAGCCCCCCCCAGTTCGAGACCACTGAAGCCACCGCCTTTGACCCACCTCCGACCGCTGGCCAGCTCCGCCCTGACGACCCCCCTTCTTCGCAGATTACAGTAAGTTGTTTTTATTTTATTTTAATTCTGAAAATTCTGATTTTTTAAAAAGGTTTAATTCTGATTTTTTTTAAAAAGGTTTAAAACTGATTTTTAAAAGGTTTAAAAACTGATTTTTAAAAAGGTTTAAAAACTGATTTTGATTCTACATTACAACTGATTTTTGATTAGGAAAGTTTAGTTTTTTTGGTTGTACAGAGATTTGATTTTTGTTGACAAGAAAGATTATATTTTTATTAGTTAAAGATTAGATTTTTCCTTAGGAAAAAAATTAGATTTTTAATGACGTGAAGAAACGATTTTTACAAGTGAAAGGTTCGATTTTTATATATTGAACATCGAAGTAAAAATATGATTTTTATATATTGAATAGCATAATAAAAATTCGATTTTTATATATTGAACATCGAAGTAAAAATATGATTTTTATATATTGAACATCGAAGTAAAAATATGATTTTTATATATTGAACATCGAAGTAAAAATATGATTTTTATATATTGAACATCGAAGTAAAAATATGATTTTTATATATTGAATAGCGAAGTAAAAATTCGATTTTTATATATTGAATAGCATAATAAAAATTCGATTTTTATATATTGAATAACGAAGTAAAAATTCGATCTTTACATATGTAGTGAATACGGGCAACGAAAGCGACAAAAGGCAAGAACGGTGAAGATTTATGCAAAGAAGAGTCGTGGGATTGAGATAGCTATTGGTGAGAATTTCTCACTCTTCAATTTCTTTTCTAGCTATATATATGTGTTGAAATAAAAGTGAATTTCTATATAAATATATATATATATATATACGCCCCTCGTCCACAAACCATGGACGATATTTATTGATTGAAATTGTTGTGAAAATTGATTGATAGCGAATGATTGTTTGGGATTGTTTGTGGTTGATATTGATTGATTGTGGTTGAAAAATACCCATTTGTGGTTGAGAAATATTTGGTTGAAACCACATAGGATTAGTTTGTGGAAATGAAATAAATATATACATGCCGCCTGCGTGCGAACTAGATGCATGATCCCCATTGTCAAAAACCGCGAGGTTTTAAGGTAGAGCGAGGAGCCGTACTAGGGACGGTCCCGGTTTTAACTACCCTGCCGTTATGCTGCCGAAATTTTGAATAATATTCGTGTGTTTGAATTATTTTCATTTGCTTAAACTATAATTATTCATTGTATAGAAAACCTTCATGTGTTGAATTGATATTCATTCGTTGATTAGAAATTCATGTGTTGAATGGTATTCGCGTTTTAAATATAAAAATCACATTTTTATCTATATATAGAAACTATAGAAAACCTTCATGTGTTGAATTGATATTCATTCGTTGATTAGAAATTCATGTGTTGAATGGTATTCGCGTTTTAAATATAAAAATCACATTTTTATCTATATATAGAAACTATAGAAAACCTTCATGTGTTGAATTGATATTCATTCGTTGATTAGAAATTCATGTGTTGAATGGTATTCGCGTTTTAAATATAAAAATCACATTTTTATCTATATATAGAAACTATAGAAAACCTTCATGTGTTGAATTGATATTCATTCGTTGATTAGAAATTCATGTGTTGAATGGTATTCGTGTTTTAAATATAAAAATCACATTTTTATCTATATATAGAAACTATAGAAAACCTTCATGTGTTGAATTGATATTCATTCGTTGATTAGAAATTCATGTGTTGAATGGTATTCATATTTTGAAATAAATTGTTTGATAATAAAAATCACCTTTTATCGACTATATGAACTGTGTAAAATAATCTCGTTTTGAAAGAAATTGTTTTATAAGAAAAATCCTATTTTTATCACCAATATGAAATATATAAAATAATAGTGTTTTGAAATGAATTGTTTTACAATAAAAATCACATTTTTATTGTATGCATGAATCGTTGAAATGTGAAGTGTTAAAAATAGCCACTTGTTCAAAATAAACATATATGAGTTGAAATATTCATTAATTAGCTAATGAAATGATTTGTACCTATGTATGTAACATTAGAATGAATGGTGTTTTTAAACCAAATAGAAATCAAATATGAAGTTGAATAGAAAATGATAAATGATAAGAACTGTATATATATATGTACATGCATATTCATTTAACAGGTTATAGCAAAGGGGCTAGAGAAGAGGGATAAAATTTTGTGCCCGACAAATAGGTACACATTTACTGTTTTGTTTGGGTGATGATTTTATGAGCCTGTTGGCTAGCCGCTTGGCTTTTTCTTTTTCTTTTTGAGATTAGAAGGACCAGGAAAGCTATTTGCGATTTCCCGATGCTCCCGGTGCAGGGGAGGTTTTGGCGAAATTTTCCAAAATTTTAAGGCGTTAGTGAAATATTTGAAGTGAAAACGATATTGAAATCATTGAATGAACTATATTTATATAAATATATAAACAAAATTAAAACGAAACGAGGCCGTGCAGTTCGTATTTTGAAACCGTGATTTCAAACGACTAGTGCGGGAAATCCGACCATTGGATTTTCCCGAAATCTCAACCGTCGGGTTTGCCTTGGAAATATCTTCCCAACGGCACCAACCTCGCAAAAATCCAACGGTTGGATTGTCTGGAATGTTTAAATCAAATCTGAAGAAAAACAGCGCCACGGCCGCGTTATGGCCCGAAGCGTCGTTTTGAATAGATGGGCTATTTTAAAATAAATAAAAATAGCGATAAATCATTATAAAGTACCATAAACAATATGGAGTGGAAATAAACTGAATTTGCTCGATTTATGTTGTATTTGATGGTTGAATGTGTTTGGTGTGAAAATTACATTAAAGAACAATATTGGTGTTGTCGAATAATTTAACCATTGAAATAAATTGATTTGAAATTCTAAATATACGTGAATTATTTGAAAAGGCCGAGTTAATTCTCATTTCGAATAATTGACCGACGATTAAAAGTCGAAGATGAAGACGATGGTCGAAGACCGGAGATCTTCACCTCGTTTGGATGGTAACCGAGGTCCTGATTGGGAGGCATCCCGAAATATGGATAATGAGTGGTGATCGTCCAGACGTACGTGGTGATCGAAGGGTTTGCGAGGTATTTAGTGCCTCCGGTTTCGTTCAGACCTAGAACGGACTTGTAAATGGACTGTGTGTCTGACATTGGATTTTATTCTGTGTCGATTGATCTCTATTAAATATACATCTGTTTGGCGGCGGAGAATTTATTCTTTTGCTTAACACCCTTCTCTGAGACGCACGAGCTCAGAGGTTATATACCGATGGACATCAGTCGCATGGCATGAATTGCCTGTGTGGCATGCTAAGATGCAGTGATCAGGGCTTCTGTTGAAAAGCAAAGTCTTGTGGTGATGATCAAAGCACCGCCTGTGTGGCGTAGCTTTGTGTATAACGTAAAATCGCGAGCCTCACACCCCGGTATGAACCAGAAACGGGAGAAGGACCTCAGTGAGGGCATGCGTTTCTTTCTAGCTAGGGTGGTGTCAGTGACCTACCAGCCCTGACATTTATATACTTTTCACCTATGTGGTTGTTGCTGTTGCGAGGCGCCTCGGTTTGATCGGACGATCCAGGTCCGATGGAGTCATTCGTTGGCTCGTTTACGCCCCAAAGGGCGGGGAAACGTATTGTTCAGGCATTTTAATCCACATCGGTGGACCGGCCCTGTCGCTCCAAGGGCCCACCTGAGTCTGGGTCCTGTGGCTCGGGCTAGAGAGTCACGAATTCGGTAAGGACTATCTTTTGCCTTGGTTCATGACGGAAATCCAATTTCCAAATACGTGACTGTGCGGTTTTGATTGTATACCTATATATGGCGACATAGTGGTATGGGGCATTAATGCCGTCTATGATTGATAGTTATGATTTGAAATTGTTTTCAAAACATGAGAACACTAGCAATAATATCAAATGCCTTTATTTTATTCGTATCAATCATATTTTGGCTGTTATAAGGAAAAAAACTCTATCCTCCGGTTTGCGTTGCATTGTGTGATGGGAACTGAGTCTTATAACGGCTTCATTTTTATAAAATGCATTGCGTTGTTTAAAAGAAAGATTTGTTTTAAAGCACTGGCTATCCAATGGAGTAAACCCGTTCCACGAAAGTGGCGTGGTCCTGTGATTAGCCAAATTATATATGTGTTGGGTAGATTTCTCATACCAGTCTCATGACTGACTCGTAGTTTGTTTCACTTTCAAACTCGGGTGCCCCTTTTTCTACACGGGCAGCCTTGTATTCAGGTTTAGCTGGTTCTTTTTCTGGATAGCTGGAGCTGAAGATAGATTCTATCATTTATCTCTTTTTATGCTGTTCAGCTCCTATTGTACATATTTTGTTTATTTCCGCTGTAGACATTTATGTATAGCTGAACTGTATTTGTACTAAGTAAGATCCTGTATACTGTGTAACTCTGATGATTATTTTTATCCAGTATATTCTATTGTTCATTATCTGGTGTAATTATTTAATTTTTGTTCTGCTATTATCTGTTCTCGTGTTATATTCCAAAAGATAACCCTGTTTCCGTCTGAACGGGATTTCGGGTTGTCTCAACGTGGTATCAGAGCTTTGGTTAAGCTTAGTTCTGGAATATAACATTTGAACGAACTCATCAGAAATAGAACCAGTAGTGTTCTAGGACGGGTAACTCAATACAGATAGGATCAGTAATATCCTAGTATGAGTAGCAGAAGGAAATAACACCTCGATAGACACATTTACATTCAAGTATTTGTCTCTATATTTTGAAATATCTTTTCTGTTGACCTGACACTTGATCTGCTATTTGCAGAAGAACTAGAAAATGAGTGCCAGAAACAGAAGAAGTAATACTGACCCGGATATAGAAGCTCTATTTATGAAATATCGAAATCTGGGTGGAAAACCTTTCTCGGGTGAAGAATCAATTATGAAAACACAAGCTTGGATTCGCTCGGCCGAGAAAATCTTCGAAGCATTAAAGCTGAGGGATGACCAGAAAAGATTACTGGCCTCCTGGGCACTAGAAGACGAAGCTTTGTTCTGGTGGGATTCAGTTGTTAAGGATAATCCGGAAAGTGATATCACCTGGGATAGATTCAAAGTGACTTTCTTAGAAAGATTTACTCCTCCCGAAGCGACTGAGCGATTATGCGATGAATTTTCCTATCTGATACAAGGGGATATGACCATTCCCGAATATCATAAGAAATTCAATGAACTTTCTCACTTTGCTCCTCATCTAATTCAAAATCCGGAGAGGAAAAATATGAGATTTATTCACGGGCTTCAAAGGAAATACCAGAATAAAGTATTGGGGCATGTGAAGCTTCCTTTTTCTGAATGATATACATGGCTTATCAGTACGAAGATCTCGACAGGAAAGGCATGTTGCGAGATGAAGAAGAAGTCAGTTCTAGTGACAAAGCAGAGTCGGAAACTGATATTCCTGAAGCTAGTACGACGTCTGAGATCCGTAAGAAGCCCGGTGCCATGAGAAAAAGTGCTGAATCTGGGAAAGAACCCGTAACGACCACCGTATGCAATAACTGCAATAGGCAAGGACATCTCTCGATAAGTTGCAGATCTCTAAGGAAACAAGTAAAGGATGGGTCTAAATCCGGTAAGAGGTTACAAGAGAAAAGAGGATGCCATAAGTGTCATCAGGCGGGGCATATTGCGAAAAACTGCCCACTATCTCAGAAATCTAAACCAGCGCAGGTAAATGAAGTGGTAGAAGTACCTGCACCCTCGTCTGCTCAGGAAAGGTCTGATGTTTTAGAAGGCACGCTCAATGTCAAAAACATTCCAGTTAAAGTACTGTTTGACACAGGCGCGTCACGAAGCTTTATTGCAAAGAGTGCAGTCAAGAAGTTGGATTTGAATTTGAAAAAGCTCAAAGAGCCCATGACTGTCCAAAATCTAGTTGGGGGTTCCATCAATCTCAGTTGGATCTGTGCAGTACCTGTCTCTTTTTCTTGCTATAAATTCCCTATAATCTCTATCGTCATGAATTTTAATGAATTCGATCTTATTCTGGGATTGGATTGGCTAACCAAATATGAAGCGGAAGTTAAATGCGCCGAGAGAGTTGTAAAGGAAAAAGCACAATTGGGAAATTATATAACCATACCATGTGAAGGCCCAACTTCAAATAGAAAAGACTTCTGGGTAGCTTTGGATGTTTCTCCAGCCCAAATAGAAGATATCCCTGAAACTACGGAGAATATTCCTGACCTCATCAAAGTCATTCCTGTCGTCAAAAACTATGCGGATGTGTTCGAGGAAGTTGTTCGCTTACCTCCGCAAAGAGAAATAGATTTCAAGATTGCTTTGATTCCCAATGCAAGGCCGGTAGTTCACGCTATTCGAAGAATGTCCTTGAAAGAGAAGGAGGAATTAGACAATCAAACAAGACAGCTAGTATGGAAAGGTCTGATCAGGCCTAGTTTCTCTGATTGGGGTGCAGCAGTGGTGTTTGTCCCAAAATCCGACGGTACTCTACGTCTATGTGTGGATTACCGTGATCTGAACAAACAGACAATAAAGAACAAATATCCATTGCCCCGGATTGATGATTTGTTGGATCGATTAAATGGAGCACAAGTATTCTCACGAATGGACCTAGCTACAAGATTCCATCAACTTCGAATTGCCGAAGAATGTGTTCCAATGACAGCGTTCAGAGGCCCCGACTTATTCTATGAGTGGTTAGTAATGCCGTTCGGCTTATGTAACGCTCCCGCTTACTTCGTCGATCTAATGAACCGAGTATTCAGAGGAGTATTGAATAAATTTGTTCTGGTTTTTATTGATGATATTCTAATCTTCTCTAAATCAAAGGCCGAGCATGAAAAACATTTGGAACAAGTGTTAGAAATCCTGAGAAGGAATGTGTTAAAAGCCAAGTTTTCTAAATGTATATTCTGGCAAGATGAAGTGAAATTTCTGGGCCATGTTGTATCGAAAGAAGGAATCGCTGTGGATCCAAGTAAAATCACAGCTATTCAAAATTGGAAACAGCCCAGCACCCCCACTGAAGTCCGCAGTTTTCTCGGATTGGCTAGTTATTACCGGAAATTCGTTAAAGACTTTTCGAAGATATCAGGTCACTTAACGAAGCTTACAAAGAAGCACTCTAAATTCAAATGGACTCCAGAAAGTGAGGAGGCTTTCGAAGAGCTAAAGTTGAGATTAACAACTGCTCCAGTGTTAACCATCATCGATGGCAACCAGGATCTAAAAGTCTGGACTGATGCTTCTAGAGAAGGCCTTGGGGCAGTGTTAATGCAAAGGGGTCAAGTGATTGCTTATGCTAGCCGTCAACTGAAGCCACATGAGAAAAACTACGTCACTCACGATCTTGAGTTATTGGCTATAGTATTCACTTTGAAAATCTGGAGGCACTATCTTCTGGGTGAGAGATTTGAACTGTTTACAGATCACCAGTCGTTAAAGTATCTGTTCACTCAGAAGGACTTAAATTTGAGGCAGCAGCGTTGGCTGGAGTTTCTCGCAGCATATGACTTTGAAATTATATATACTCCAGGGAAAGCCAATGTCGTGGCCGATGCGCTGAGCAGAAAGAATGTAATGATCGCCAACTTTATTATCACGACGTCCTTGATTGACAAAATATCTATTCTTCAGAAGGAGGATAACTTTATTAAGGATATGATCAAAAGGATTCAGAAAGGCGAACCCTCGTGTTTTCAAATAGGTAACGACGAGACCTTGAGGTTAAAAGGAAGGATTTGTGTTCCTGACGTTCCTGAGCTAAAAAGGGAAGTGTTAAACGAGTGTCACAAGTCCAAGCTGAGTATCCATCCTGGTGTGGCCAAAATGTATAACGATCTCAAAAGAACATTCTGGTGGAAGGCTATGAAAAGAGACGTTTCAATATACGTTAGCCGATGCCCTACTTGCCAGCTAGTTAAAAGCGACCAACAGAAATTGGCTGGATTGTTACAACCATTAGAAGTTCCTGGTTGGAAGTAGGAACATATTTCTATGGATTTCATTGATGGTCTGCCCAGAACCAGAAAAGGGAATGACAGTAATTGGGTGATCGTAGATCGCTTCACGAAGACCGCCCATTTCATACCTGTCAGATCAAACAGAACTGCTCAGAGTCTGGCGCAGATATACTTCAGGGAAATTATTAGACTACACGGAGTGCCGCTCAGTATAGTAAGTGATAGAGATACGATATTCACTAGCAAATTCTGGGAAGCATTTCAAGTCGAGCTCGGAATGAAGTTGAACTTAAGCACCGCTTATCATCCTCAGACAGACGGTCAGACTGAGAGGGTGAATCGCATTTTAGAAGATCTATTGCGGGCTTGTGTTCTAGATTTCGGTGGATCATGGGAAGACCATCTGCATTTGGCTGAATTCTCTTATAACAACAGCTACCAGGCGAGTCTGACAATGTCGCCATTCGAAGCATTGTACGGTAGACCGTGCCGATCTCCTGCTTGTTGGGTCGAACCTGGAAATAGACTTGTGTTAGGGCCTGATATGATTCGCGAAGCTGCCGACAAAGTTGATTTTATTAAGAAGCGATTACTCGCCGCTCAAAGCCGACAAAAGAGCTATGCCGATAGCAGAAGAAGAGATATATCCTTTGAGGTTGGCGATTATGTATATTTGAAAGTATCGCCGATGAGAGGAGTTATCCGGTTCGGTAAAACTGGAAAGTTGGCGCCCAAATTTATTGGTCCGTTTCCTATTCTGGAACGGATCGGAACTCTCGCTTATAGGGTCAAACTGCCGAATTGGTTGCCTGAAATTCATGATGTATTTCACATATCTCAACTTCGAAAACACGTTCATGATCCAGACTTGATCGTGGAAGAAGCAGCTCAGCATGACATTGAAATTACCCCAGAATTAGCTGTGAGAAGAGAGCCGCTAAAGATTATAGGCAAAGAAACCAAAGAGCTGAGGAACAAGAAGGTTCACTTAGTCAAAGTGCAATGGAGTGGAGATCCACGAGATTGTACTTGGGAAAATGAGGAGAGCATTCAGAAAGCTTATCCCAGATGCCGAGTAGATATCTCTGATTGACTCCGGTGCAAGGTACATTTAACCTACTTTGCATTACCATTTAATTCTCTATTCTATTGCTATTTTCTTCCCATGGATGTGCACTTTTAGTTATATAGTCTGAATGATTTTTAAAGGAATATAGGATTTGATTAGTATATTTTTGAAGGTTAAAAACAATTGGATTGGTTGTTGTGTTGTGTGATTGTAGATTTATCAAACCACTTTCGACTTTGTTCCTTTTCGGGGACGAAAAGTTTTAAGTGGGGGAGATTGTAACGACCCAGAAAATCTGAACCAATTTAATTTTTTTTAAATTGGCTAAAATAATGGATTTAAAATATTTAAAATAAATATTTTAAATAATGGCGATGAAAACTGAGTTTGAATCGACAATTGAAAACGAATATAATTAATAATAATTATAAACAAGGCCTGAAATGGCGCTGCAGTTCAAAAATTGAATTCAAACTTTGTCGGACTGTATCGGGTGCAAAACAATCCGGATTTTAGTGAAACCAAAAATATTTAAATCTATTAGTGAATATCTTTCCAGCGAATCTGACAAATTGGAATTTGATAGCGGGAATCAAAAGATATGTCCAGTTGAAAATTCTGAATAGTCGCTATGGAATTCAGGCCCTTAAAAATGGACATTTTGCAAACGACCTCGGATTTCGACGAAACCACTTTTGTTGGATCCGTGATGTCAAATTATTGCTAGGTTTCAAATTTCATAATTTTTCGAATCAATATGTGAGCGTGGCAAAGGAAAACGCGTTTGACCGGTTTTAGTTGATTTTAATCGACTGGAAATTGACCATTTTTCAAACGGTCTCAGAATTTGACGAAACTAGTTTTGTTAGGACCGTATCGTCAATACGAAGCTAGAAAATATTTTTCTGAAATTTTTCGAGTCCGTATGTGACCTCGGTAAATTGAAATGTACGTTTAAAATTCAATATAATGATTTAAATGTAAATTCAACGGAAACTATTCGAAACAATCGAATCAGCTTACGATACATATCCCATTGTGTTCGGAATGGGGGTAAAACGCTATGGACCACAGGCGGTGGGCCTCGTTTAGAGGTCGTATGAAAAAGTTGCTTTTTGAAAACAAATTAATTAAATAAATTAAAAATAAAATATCTTTTCCTCTCCCCTTAACCCGCTCAGCCGTTCCCTTTCTCATTCGATCGAAATAAAATTAAATACAAAAAAAGAGAAAAACCTAGCCCCCCCCCCCCCCGACGTTGACCATCGCTCAGCCCCAGGAGGCGCCGCCACCTCCGCACGCCGCCACCCCCTTCTCCTGTAGCTGTTGTCGCTGCTTCTTCTTCTCTCCCCTCTTCTACCTCGAACCGTGACGCGCCCGAACCCAAACCCCCCTGAAGCCATCGCGACGCCCCAATTCGCGAGCCCTCCCCAGTTCGAGACCACTGAAGCCACCGCCTTTGACCCACCTCCGACCGCTGGCCAGCTCCGCCCTGACGACCCCCCCCTTCTTCGTAGATTACAGTAAGTTGTTTTTATTTTATTTTAATTCTGAAAATTCTGATTTTTTAAAAAGGTTTAATTCTGATTTTTTTAAAAAGGTTTAAAACTGATTTTTAAAAGGTTTAAAAACTGATTTTTAAAAAGGTTTACAAACTGATTTTGATTCTACATTACAACTGATTTTTGATTAGGAAAGTTTAGTTTTTTTGGTTGTACAGAGATTTGATTTTTGTTGACAAGAAAGATTATATTTTTATTAGTTAAAGATTAGATTTTTCCTTAGGAAAAAAATTAGATTTTTAATGACGTGAAGAAACGATTTTTACAAGTGAAAGGTTCGATTTTTATATATTGAACATCGAAGTAAAAATATGATTTTTATATATTGAATAGCATAATAAAAATTCGATTTTTATATATTGAACATCGAAGTAAAAATATGATTTTTATATATTGAACATCGAAGTAAAAATATGATTTTTATATATTGAACATCGAAGTAAAAATATGATTTTTATATATTGAACATCGAAGTAAAAATATGATTTTTATATATTGAACATCGAAGTAAAAATATGATTTTTATATATTGAATAGCGAAGTAAAAATTCGATTTTTATATATTGAATAGCATAATAAAAATTCGATTTTTATATATTGAATAACGAAGTAAAAATTCGATCTTTACATATGTAGTGAATACGGGCAACGAAAGCGACAAAAGGCGAGAACGGTGAAGATTTATGCAAAGAAGAGTCGTGGGATTGAGATAGCTATTGGTGAGAATTTCTCACTCTTCAATTTCTTTTCTAGCTATATATATGTGTTGAAATAAAAGTGAATTGCTATATATAAATATATATATATTTATATATATACGCCCCTCGTCCACAAACCATGGACGATATTTATTGATTGAAATTGTTGTGAAAATTGATTGATAGCGAATGATTGTTTGGGATTGTTTGTGGTTGATATTGATTGATTGTGGTTGAAAAATACCCATTTGTGGTTGAGAAATATTTGGTTGAAACCACATAGGATTAGTTTGTGGAAATGAAATAAATATATACATGCCGCCTGCGTGCGAACTAGATGCATGATCCCCATTGTCAAAAACCGCGAGGTTTTAAGGTAGAGCGAGGAGCCGTACTAGGGACGGTCCCGGTTTTAACTACCCTGCCGTTATGCTGCCGAAATTTTGAATAATATTCGTGTGTTTGAATTATTTTCATTTGCTTAAACTATAATTATTCATTGTATAGAAAACCTTCATGTGTTGAATTGATATTCATTCGTTGATTAGAAATTCATGTGTTGAATGGTATTCGCGTTTTAAATATAAAAATCACATTTTTATCTATATATAGAAACTATAGAAAACCTTCATGTGTTGAATTGATATTCATTCGTTGATTAGAAATTCATGTGTTGAATGGTATTCGCGTTTTAAATATAAAAATCACATTTTTATCTATATATAGAAACTATAGAAAACCTTCATGTGTTGAATTGATATTCATTCGTTGATTAGAAATTCATGTGTTGAATGGTATTCGCGTTTTATAAAAATCACATTTTTATCTATATATAGAAACTATAGAAAACCTTCATGTGTTGAATTGATATTCATTCGTTGATTAGAAATTCATGTGTTGAATGGTATTCGCGTTTTAAATATAAAAATCACATTTTTATCTATATATAGAAACTATAGAAAACCTTCATGTGTTGAATTGATATTCATTCGTTGATTAGAAATTCATGTGTTGAATGGTATTCATATTTTGAAATAAATTGTTTGATAATAAAAATCACCTTTTATCGACTATATGAACTGTGTAAAATAATCTCGTTTTGAAAGAAATTGTTTTATAAGAAAAATCCTATTTTTATCACCAATATGAAATATATAAAATAATAGTGTTTTGAAATGAATTGTTTTACAATAAAAATCACATTTTTATTATATGCATGAATCGTTGAAATGTGAAGTGTTAAAAATAGCCACTTGTTCAAAATAAACATATATGAGTTGAAATATTCATTAATTAGCTAATGAAATGATTTGTACCTATGTATGTAACATTAGAATGAATGGTGTTTTTAAACCAAATAGAAATCAAATATGAAGTTGAATAGAAAATGATAAATGATAAGAACTGTATATATATGTACATGCATATTCATTGAACAGGTTATAGCAAAGGGGCTAGAGAAGAGGGATAAAATTTTGTGCCCGACAAATAGGTACACATTTACTGTTTTGTTTGGGTGATGATTTTATGAGCCTGTTGGCTAGCCGCTTGGCTTTTTCTTTTTCTTTTTGAGATTAGAAGGACCGGGAAAGCTATTTGCGATTTCCCGATGCTCCCGGTGCAGGGGAGGTTATGGCGAAATTTTCCAAAATTTTAAGGCGTTAGTGAAATATTTGAAGTGAAAACGATATTGAAATCATTGAATGAACTATATTTATATAAATATATAAATAAAATTAAAACGAAACGAGGCCGTGCAGTTCGTATTTTGAAACCGTGATTTCAAACGACTAGTGCGGGAAATCCGACCATTGGGTTTTCCCGAAATCCCAACCGTCGGGGTCGCCTTGGAAATATCTTCCCAACGGCACCAACCTCGCAAAAATCCAACGGTTGGATTGTCTGGAATGTTTAAATCAAATCTGAAGAAAAACAGCGCCACGGCCGCGTTATGGCCCGAAGCGTCGTTTTGAATAGATGGGCTATTTTAAAATAAATAAAAATAGCGATAAATCATTATAAAGTACCATAAACAATATGGAGTGGAAATAAACTGAATTTGCTCGATTTATGTTGTATTTGATGGTTGAATGTGTTTGGTGTGAAAATTACATTAAAGAACAATATTGGTGTTGTCGAATAATTTAACCATTGAAATAAATTGATTTGAAATTCTAAATATACGTGAATTATTTGAAAAGGCCGAGTTAATTCTCATTTCGAATAATTGACCGACGATTAAAAGTCGAAGATGAAGACGATGGTCGAAGACCGGAGATCTTCACCTCGTTTGGATGGTAACCGAGGTCCTGATTGGGAGGCATCCCGAAATATGGATAATGAGTGGTGATCGTCCAGACGTACGTGATGATCGAAGGGTTTGCGAGGTATTTAGTGCCTCCGGTTTCGTTCAGACCCAGAACGGACTTGTAAATGGACTGTGTGTCTGACATTGGATTTTATTCTGTGTCGATTGATCTCTATTAAATATACATCTGTTTGGCGGCGGAGAATTTATTCTTTTGCTTAACGCCCTTCTCTGAGACGCACGAGCTCAGAGGTTGTATACCGATGGACATCAGTCGCATGGCATGAATTGCCTGTGTGGCATGCTAAGATGCAGTGATCAGGGCTTCTGTTGAAAAGCAAAGTCTTGTGGTGATGATCAAAGCACCGCCTGTGTGGCGTAGCTTTGTGTATAACGTATAATCGCGAGCCTCACACCCCGGTATGAACCAGAAACGGGAGAAGGACCTCAGGGAGGGCATGCGTTTCTTTCTAGCTAGGGTGGTGTCAGTGACCTACCAGCCCTGACATTTATATACTTTTCACCTATGTGGTTGTTGCTGTTGCGAGGCGCCTCGGTTTGATCGGACGATCCGGGTCCGATGGAGTCATTCGTTGGCTCGTTTACGCCCCAAAGGGCGGGGAAACGTATTGTTCAGGCATTTTAATCCACATCGGTGGACCGGCCCTATCGCTCCAAGGGCCCACCTGAGTCTGGGTCCTGTGGCTCGGGCTAGAGAGTCACGAATTCGGTAAGGACTATCTTTTGCCTTGGTTCATGACGGAAATCCAATTTCCAAATACGTGACTGTGCGGTTTTGATTGTATACCTATATATGGCGACATAGTGGTATGGGGCATTAATGCCGTCTATGATTGATAGTTATGATTTGAAATTGTTTTCAAAACATGAGAACACTAGCAATAATATCAAATGCCTTTATTTTATTCGTATCAATCATATTTTGGCTGTTATAAGGAAAAAAACTCTATCCTCCGGTTTGCGTTGCATTGTGTGATGGGAACTGAGTCTTATAACGGCTTCATTTTTATAAAATGCATTGCGTTGTTTAAAAGAAAGATTTGTTTTAAAGCACTGGCAATCCAATGGAGTAAACCCGTTCCACGAAAGTGGCGTGGTCCTGTGATTAGCCAAATTATATATGTGTTGGGTAGATTTCTCATACCAGTCCCATGACTGACTCGTAGTTTGTTTCACTTTCAAACTCGGGTGCCCCTTTTTCTACACGGGCAGCCTTGTATTCAGGTTTAGCTGGTTCTTTTTCTGGATAGCTGGAGCTGAAGATGGATTCTATCATTTATCTCTTTTTATGCTGTTCAGCTCCTATTGTACATATTTTGTTTATTTCTGCTGTAGACATTTATGTATAGCTGAACTGTATTTGTACTAAGTAAGATCCTGTATACTATGTAACTCTGATGATTATTTTTATCCAGTATATTCTATTGTTCATTATCTGGTGTAATTATTTAATTTTTGTTCTGCTATTATCTGTTTCCGTGTTATATTCCAAAAGATAACCCTGTTTCCGTCTGAACGGGATTTCGGGTCGTCTCAAAACCTCGACATTAGAAATGGTTAAAGATGGAGTAGGCTGCATGACCTTGGTTTAGGTAACCGTTGAAAGGGTATATTGACTCCAAATCTAACGTATTCTTATTATCGATACGTGTGGGAACTCAGTATAGTTGCATTCTGGAGTTGGATATAATTGGTTCCACGTAGTCCACATCGAAGTTTACGTGTGTGGGCCAGTTGTGTTTTTCATATGTTGTATTTTATTTAGAGATATACGACACTTGGTTATTAACTTCTAATCCTTATGTATGGAGTTCAGCTCCGGCTTGACCGGAGAGATCTCCGAGGAAAATACAATATGTGAATGTACCTTAGCAGTTTTGTTTGTACCTTAATAGTTGTCGAATGCAACCAATGTAACCATTCCGGCTATTTGATTTATTTATATTCTACACCGTAGAAATTATCTATTATACAACTATATTTCACCTAATGAATGGTTGGATGCTATTTAGGGGGATAACCATTACAAAGATCTGTATGGTCTCATATTGTATTGATATATGTTGCCTATATGTTGAGTTATCTCAGGGGTTATCTAGCATGATCCGTGTGTTATTTTATTATAATGTTTGGGTCAGACCGATTATATTTTCCAGATCGGACCTGGATTGCTTTAGAGCTTCAGAAGATGTGTTGGTGCCGAGATATATGCTTGTATTCTTTTATTTATTCCACTGTGTGTGTGTTATTTTATGTATCAACAATTGTAAGGACGGGTCATTATAACTGTTCAGGCCGATTCATTGTTTCATGTGTACTCTGATTGATGTATATGTATACTAAAGTTTTTCTCTTTTTGTAAAGAGCCTGGTTTATATTATAGATTATTCGTTCCATTGTGAGATTCGATTATACAACTTCTTTCATTTATTCTTCTATCTCCTTTCTTTTCCCCTAACAAAGAGTCTTTCTGGCACGAATTGAGGTGCATGAATACAAAGGATGTATCTGTGTTGATTTTCCAGAGCCGAAAAGTTGGGTCGTTACATATGGTATCAAAGCATAGGTTTAGCGAACACCTGGGCTTGTATGGTGCATAGATCACTAGAGATAAGATTAGTAACACGCTTATTGAGTTCTGAGAGTATATATATTATATGTATAAGCACATACTTGTTAGTGAATAAAAAATATTTTGTATTGGGTTGTTTTATTTATTAAGTCTGAATTTTGGATTCGAATCAATCGATTGATCATTATATTTGATGAAGATTCCGAAACACTTGAATAAATCCTTCAATGCAATATTGTTTTCGAATTTGGTAAATGAAATAAGCTTACCAAGAATTTATATTATATTATATATATAATGAAAGTTTCCATAACTAAATATTGTTATATGGATGAGTTGTTTGTTAGGAAATGATGATAGTAAATTGGTATAATTTATTGAATGATTGCTCATGTTCACCTATTTATAAATGTTGGCTATTATTGGTTGATTTGTCATTGTACCCGATCAGTTTATGGGTATTGGCTACTGTGTTTGGATAAGAGTAATCTTATTCATTTTCTTGCATAGGTTAGGTAGATTTATAGTCATGAGAATATTGGAAACGAACACCTTGTAGATTTAGTTTCACGATTTGACTATAAGGCATTCGATGATGATATTGGGAAAAAATACAACCTAAATGAGAATGATTTATGAAGAATTTAAATAAGAAATATGCATGTGTAATTTATACATGAGATTTATAAATATGAAATGGATTTGAATTGGAATTTGAAGGGTTTGGAGTTTCGAAAAAAATTAAAAACAATTTTCAAAGCTTAAAAAGAGATATTGAGATTGTTTGGAAGATGTTTATGAGAATAACAGGATTTTAAAAGACTTTTTAAAGTGTTTATCTTACTTTGTCGCTGGAAAATAATGTTAATGATGACTACAACATCATCGGGATTCATTTTCGAGTTTCTAAGTAAGAACTTTCTACCATGATAACTGTTCGGATTAAAATAGATTTCTATTTTGAATCCAAGATAATCAAAGTATAAAATTTAGTAGTTCAATTCTGAATTTTTCAACTAAGTTATACTATCGATGCATGTAGTTGATGGATTAGAGTAATATGATTTTGCATCTCAGTTGATATGTTATTTCGTTAGTTTTATCTATTAGTGTAATGGAATATTCGATGATTTTGGATAGCCATTATTTCCAAGTTGAGTTTAAATTTTTATCCAGTTTATGTGGAAACATAATAGAATAGGTTTATAATTTATAAATTTAACTAAGTTTGAATGAATTAATTAAATTAGAACGGGCTCGTCGCGTAGTCGTAGTTCATAATTTTTCGCACTGAAGTTTAAATGAAACCCGATAACTATATTTAGTTATATGATAGTAAATGTATATGTGTAAATCAAATTTTTAGAAAATTTGTGTTTGGTAGTTCACGAACCTGAAACTAAAACTAATTAAAGAAGTGAAAATTTTGGGAGATATAGAATTTTAGAAGTAATAAGTTTTAAACCAGTTTTTAAATTATTAAACCAGTTAAGTTAAGTAAATTGAACATGTTAGTCTTTATACATTTACCTAATACAAGAGTATGTTGAAATTTGAATATAAGTATTAAATGAATTATAATGTATAGGTGAAATAAATTATGCATATAATAACAATTTAAATATGAAGGGCCTATATAAATACACAGGTATTGGCTATAGAAAATTATTTAGAAATTACGTGTTTGTGAAAATGTGAAGTTAAGTTTATATAACACTTGAAGTACTGTTGTATGAAATGATTCATAAATGATAATAGTATAGAATAATATACTAAGTATGGAAATAAAGATGAGTAAAAGAATTGGAATATTAATAAACTAATTAAATGAGTACATAAGATTTGCACAGGTCATTTTATGCGCTTTGCGATTTGATCCAGATTCAAATGCGTGATTTTGTGGTAGCTCATACCAATCAGAAATAGCCTTTTTCACTCGATTCTTGACGACGAAGTTAGATACATGATTTTTGATATGATTCTGTGATTCTCTGTCATAGTATATGGCTATATAAGGAGAATGGCGATTTCTAATCGAGAAACCAGATCTGAGTCCGCAATAGTGTGATCGAGTGAGCGATACTAGTGTGGAAGTGAAACCATGTGATCCAGCGGGCGATCAAATATAATATTGTATATGAATGGCTTATGCATATCATAAGGTATTTAGGGATATTTCATTCTATGTTATTGATAGAATTTGGGAATTGGTTCTTTGAATTGTTGAGGTTGCATGAATGGTTGGTTAAGTGATAACCTGAGGTTGTTAAGTGCAAGGTGACGCTTGATGGATTGAGGTGCGATGATGGGTTTTAGAACCTGAATGAACCATGAGTTGTGATTGTTATTGATTATGACACTATATAATACTATTATACGATTGTTGTTTATGAATTTGCATCATTATTGTTAGTTGCATCATATTGGTTATGGCATATGATAACTATGTTGTCTACACACATGTTATAGTACCATGTTACTTGTCTATTTGCTTAACTCTCTTTTGGGTTATGTAAGTATATACAGGTATATGAAAGCAAAATCTTGCTGGTTTGCTTACGGCTATTGGTTTCATTAATAAAGATTTGTTTGCCCGACAAATGGTATGTATTTTGGATTCCCTATCGCACGCAAGTCTTATATATTTTTATTTTTCCACGGTTTGTGATGCCTCATCACTGAGATGAGATGTATAGTGTCATATATTGAAATTGTGATTTTTTGGACCTAGTCGTACAAAAGAGGTGTGTTGTGTATAATGTTGTTGTATACACAATTATATGATTTTTGTTTGATGATAACAACCAAACGTATATTATTATAAATGTGTTTGTTACTGTACTGTTACGTATATACATCACAGACAGAAATATAATAATTATATTTAAATAAAATACTACTGGACAAGAATTTAAATATTCAAACAGTATTTTATTAAATATAATATTTTATTTCTACATTTCAACAATACAATCATTCAACTCCACTATTTGTACAACACACCCTATTACAATACATTTCACATTTTTTTTCAATACACAATTCCTCACTACAACTCTGAGTGACTCATACATTCTTTTATACAGACACATATACAGTTACACTGACACTTCATCTTCTGTCCTCTGTTTTCACAGCTCACCGTCAGTCCAGTCACCATCTGCTTACCTGTCACATGAAACAGAAACACACACAGTACACTCCAATAGAAATAAAACCGAATACACGCAAATATAAATTTTAATTTTAAAATTTTATTTGCCTCAATTTTATGGTGTGTTTTCTCAACATTTTCATGACTTGATCTGATTTTCATATCTATCCGACTGTGTCTAAACAGCTTGTGATATTCACAGTGATACACTGTAAATACCACAAGGTAGACAGTATGTATATATGGTGCATGGATAGAAAAATATTATGGATGGCTGCATATACACACGTGTATATATATACACTTGTGCACTGCCTTGCCAATCCAGTGTGCAACTGAGGAGTAGCCACGTGGACCATCTCAACTCAGTGCACAATGCTAATCAGTATGTGTAACGACCCGGATTTTACCCGACCCGATCGATCGCTAGATCAACCAAGACCATTCAAAACCCGAATACGTTAACTTTGGGAATACAACACATCAGAACAAATAACAACAGACTTTTATAAACATTATAATAATGTTACATCAGAGTACAGAATATATCAGAGTACATTGATAAATAATACAGCAGAATATTTAATTACAACATAATTAGTACAATGCAGCGGGATAATTAAATTAACACAGCGGAAGACCATCAATGCTCTGGACACATCTTTAAGCTTCGATCCAGAATCCTGCTCAATATCTGCAAAATAAGCTACTCGACTGCCCGTGTGGAAAAGAGGGCACCCGAGTTTGCAAAGTGAAACAAACTACGGGTCAGTCATGGGACTGGTGTGAGAAATCTTTACTTAACTTAAACTAGTAATAAGGCTAATCACAGGACCACGCCGCTATCGCGGAACGGGTTTACTCCATTGGATTGCCAATGCATAAATAAAGTAAATCGTTAAAAACAACGCAATGATTTTTAGAAAAATGAAACCATTATAAGACTCAGGTCCTATCACACAATGCAACGCAAGCCGGAGGATAGAGTTTTACCTTATAATGGTCTAAAATGCTTGATACGATAAAAACGGATTTGATATTATTATTATTGTATATATGTTTTAAAAACCTTTCAATCATAATGTATTAATCATAGACGGCATAGCTACCATATACCATGTCGCCACATATAGGTATACAATCAAAACTGCAGGATGTCGTACTGGAAATTGGGTTTCTATCAAGAGTCAAGGCTAGGAACGATCTCCTGATCGATTCGAGACACTCCAGCAATGTCTCAGGATTCGGACGCTGGCGAACCCTTGGATCCTGCAGGGCCGGTCCCCCAATAGTGCAATGGGTTGGATTGGCAATTCCTGAACACACGCTTCCCGATCCTATTGGACCTATAAATTGGCCATTGCGGCCAATAAAAATCCGAGGTGCCTCAAAATCCATCAACCACATAAGTAAAATGTCGGGCCGTGTTAAACCCAAACACCACTTCTAGCTAGAAAGAAACGTGTGCACTCCCTGCGTTCCCTTACTCCGTTTTTGACTCATACCGGGGTGTGAGGCTCGTGAGGCAACGAAATACACAAAGCTATTCCTAAATAGGTTATGCTTTGATCATCATCCACAAGGCTCTACTTTTCAACAAAAGCCTTGATCAATTGCATCTTGGCATGCCACATTGACATCCCATACCATGCGATTGATAACTATCAACACACAACCTCTAAGGGTGTTAAGCAAGAGAATAAATTCTCCGCCACCAACGGTTGTATATTAATAGAAATCAATTTACATAGAACGAAATTCAACGTCATACACACATCCATTTACAAGTCCGTTCTGGGTCTGAACGGAACCGGAGGCACCTTATACCTTGCATATCCGAACGATCAACAATACGTCCGGACAACTACCACTGGAACCTTTTCAAGGCAGCAACTCCAATCAAAGGAATTAGTAGTCCTCATCCATTCGATGTGAAGATCGCCGGTCTTTAACCACCGTCTTCATCTTCGACTTTTAATCATTGTAGCAATTATTCAGAATGGGTTAAACCCGGTCATTCCGAATAACTCACGTATTTTTATAATTAAAAATAAAGTGTTATAAGGATACATCCAACGCCTCTTTCCAATTCAGAATATTCTTTAAATAAAATATTCAAATTATTAGAGAAAGGTTCCCATTAATTTTATCAAAGATAAAATCTTTTAAATTTATTCTTAAATCTTATTTTCAAAGATTTGTTAAAATTCCAATTCAGTTATAATATCAAAAATCACTACTTTACAATTATTCCAATTTAAGGAATAAATCTTATTTTTAACTGGGTTAAAGAATCAATGTCTTTTAAAACATTGTTCACGATAAACCCAAAATCATTTTCCAATAAATAAATATAAATTGAAATACCAATAATCTTAGTCGAAAGATTTATTCTTTATTTAAAAGAAATTCTTTGTTTAAAAAAAAATTCTTTATATAAGAGATATTCCGAATCGGGAAGCGACTCAATCATTTACCATATAACTTTGGTTATATGGATTTCATACATCGTATGTAAATGACAATAATTGATAAATAATCATCAAACCATCCATTCAACATCCAAAGTGAAGTTCTCAACTGTATGAGCATTAAAATGAAATGATAACGCTCATCGCAGCCTGTCAATCTATCGATTGACTTATGAATAAATATTGGGACTAGTGTATATCAATTATCATCCAAATACCCGTGTGGGGTTTTCATCCAACAACAGTACATATAAATAAATAATTGGTTAATTAATTTAACCAATTTTAATACTATCAACATGTTGATAATGATAGACAAAACATGATATTTTATTCCTAATGTAGAAATAAAATATATTTGACTCGCATAATTTCTTTTACATTTCTAATATATAATAGAATGTAATTCATTTATATGACATTATTGTGGACAAATAAAAGTTAATTTACATTATAATTTACTTGCATGTAATTATCCTTAATTTTAACACACAAAAATATTTATTTCAAATTTGCATACAAATTCTAATGTATGCATTAATGTATAGAAATGTCGCTTTAACTCACCTATACATTCTAAAGTATGGTTTGACCAAGAATATAAATTTTATATTTGAATATTAAATTTAATATAAGTTTGCAAATATAAATGATTGTTATATTTACAAATAAATTCTATTGTATGTTATGCAAATAAAAAATGATTATTATATTTAAATGTAAATTCTATTTCAATAAAATGTATAAGAAGAGTGATACATTCGTTTGTAGACAATTCTATTTTATCAAAACGCTATTTGTGTTTAATTCTTATTTGACAAAAATGTTCTTTTGGTATCAACCAACATAATTCAACAAAATGAATGTTTGATTCAACTAATATAAATTGACAAAGTGATTATTTTGTTTCGACCTTCTTAAAATGACAAAATTAAATAAATTTTGTCTCATTCTATTTAAATGATAAAAATGTATCTTTTTGTATTGCAACAAAAGGACAAATAAACCTTCTTTATCTTTTTACTCTTTTTATTGAAGCCAAGATGACACTAAAAATATACCTTCTTAATTCTAATCTTTTTATTTTAATCTATGATGACAATAAAACCATTTTATTTATTTTAACAAAATTACAACTACGATGAATTCATTTTATCGTAATCCTTTTATTTACTCTAGTTTAAAAGTAAAAATGATATTTTTAATCCTGTTCTTTTATTTATATCTAAACTGTAATAAAAGTGTAACTTCTTAAACTATGCTTTTTATTTGCATCTAAAACGCAAATAAAACGCAATACTTAAATTTATGATTTATTTGCATCAAGGAATGCAAATAAAAATACAACTTTTATCTTTATGTTTTATTTGCATCAAAGGATGCAAATAAAAATGCAACTTTCTAATTCAAGGTTTTATTTGCAACAAGGAATGCAAATAAAAATTCAACCTCTAATTTAGTATTTTATTTGCATCAAGGAATGCAAATAAATATGCAACTTTTAATTTCATAGTTTATTTGCATCAAAGAATGCAAATAAAAATTCAACTTTTAAATACGATGTTCATTTGCATCAAAGAATGCAAATAAAATTTTAACTTTTAAATACTATGTTTATTTGCATTAAAGAATGCAAATAAAAATTTAACTTTTAATTACTATGTTTATTTGCATTAAAGAGTGCAAATAAAATAAGACTTTTATTTGCATCAAAGAATGCAAATAAAATATAACTTTTTATTTCAGTGTTTACTTGCATCAAAGTATGCAAATAAAAAAAATATAATCCTTTTACTATGATGTTTATTTGCATCTAAATATGCAAATAAACATATATTTTTTAATGCTTTGTTTGCAACTAAATTTATAAACAAAAATGTAACTCTTTTAAATCATATTTTTATTTCTATCTAAAATACAAAATAAAATGTCATATTCATTCTAGTGTTTTTGTTTGCATTTATAATTGCAAAAATGTAATTTTTAACTCTAATGTTTGTTTGCATCTAAAATTGTAAATAAAAATATAGTTTTCCTTATTTCAATGCATATTTGCGTTAGAGAATGCAAATAAAAGAATATTTTATGTTTCAATATATATTTGCATAAAAGAATGCAAATAAAAGAGCATTTTATACTTCTATGTATATTTGCATAAAAGAATGCAAATAAAAGTACATTTATATTTCTATATATATATTTGCATAAAAGGATGCAAATAAAGGAACATTTGTATTTCTACGTATATATTTGCATAAAAAGATGCAAATAAAAGATCAATTTTATTTCTATGTATATATTTGCATTAGAGAATGCAAATAAAAGATCAATTATATTTTCTATGTATATTTGCATATATGCATGCAGAAAAAAAAAAACAAATTTCATTCCTATATATATTTGCATTAGTGAATGCAAATAGAAGAACAAACTTTATTTTTCATGTATATTTGCATTTGTGAATGCAAATAAAAGAACAAATTTTATTTTTACATATATATTTGCATTAGTGAATGTAAATAAAAGAACAAGTTTTAATTTCAATGTTCATTTGCATTAAAGGATGCAAAACAAAAGTGAACTTTTAATTTCAATGTTTTATTTGCATTGTGGAATGCAAATAAAAAGTGAACTTTTAATTCTATGTTATATTTGCGATAAAGAACACAAATAAAAAGTCAATTTCTATGTAACATAATATTGAGCATTTGAATTGATAAACTAAATCAACTCGAAAATAATAACATAATATTGTGTGTTGAATTGATAAACTAAATCAATTCAAAAATGATAACATGATTTTGTGTGTTGAATTGATGTACCAAATCAATTCAAAAATAATAACATAGTATGGTGTATTGAATTGACAACTAAATCAGTTCAAAAATAATCACATAGAATGATGTATTGAATTGCTAAACTAGATCAATTTCAAAAAAAAGGAATAACATAGTTTTTCTATATTGAAATGTTTTATTTGACTAACATATATAGATCTAAAATTTACACAACTGATCTATCATACATACACACAGAATAAAGAGATCAATCATAGAATCAAATCACGTCACATAACAAACAGAATTGTACCGCAGATTGATGACAACCCAAACATAAATAATTTTAATTATTTAAGAAGAAATAAAATAGAATTTCTCACCTTGCTTTGTAGCGGATCTAAAATTCTAACATGTTTAGAATCTGTTCCAATCTCTTTTAAAAAGTTTTATTCAACGACGCGGTTCCAATGTTTCTGAAATTGTCCAAATCTATGTTCGTATGCACAAGATATCATTTTTATAATTCAATTTATAATTTGCAACGGAAATTAAGTGTTATAATTCCTTATTTTTATTTTACTGTAGCTTTCACGTTTTGGTTCAAATCTTTGGATCCACTTTTCAGAAGATTGGATACACGATTGGAGGATCGGGCGGCGGCATGTCGGGGTGCTTTGAGGCGCGCGTCGGCGCCTGGAGGAGGCCCCAACTCGACGCTGGTAGGAGGTGGGGGCAGAGGTTTTTCCGGTGGCACTTCGAAGGCTCGGTTCTCGAGCTAGGGGCGATGGGGCAAGGTGATTCTGGTATAGAATCGAAGAGGAAGGAAGGCTCAGCAAAATTCTCAACTGGAGGAGGGTCTAAAAGTGAGTGGAGGAGAAGTTATTCAAAGGAGAAGCTTTGTGCTTCCATGGCCATCAAACGAACGAAGGCGGCTACTTTTAGATCGTGATTAGGTCTAGGGCTAGGGATATGAGATATTAACATTAAAATATTATTTAATTATTTAGTTACTAATTTAAGCCCGTAACCCAAAACAGCTCCAATTCCAGCCCAATAAGAATTATCTCTAGGCAAATACCCACGTTCCGGACGCAATGGGCTAGGCCCCGTCAGCCCAAACGAACGTTTTCAGCTTGTTTTATTTAATTTAATATTTAAATTATTTATTTAATTAATTCAATCTTACATTTAAATTCACCGGGGCCACACACGACCTCTAAAAGTTACATAAAAAATATATTTAGCTTTGTTTTGACGATACGATTCTAACAAGACTAATTTCGTCGAATTCCGAGACCGTTTGAAAAATGGTCATTTTCTGGTCGATCAAATTTTACTGAAATTGACAAAATACAGTTTCCTGTGCCACGCTCACATATTAATTCTAAAAATTATAAAAATTGAAATCTAGCAACAATTTGACATTCCGGTTCCAACAAAAGTGGTTTCGTCGAAAACGGAGGTCGTTTGAAAAATAGCTATTTTTAATATTAAAAAAAAAAAAAAATCTACAGCGACTATTCTGAATTTTAAACTGGGCATAACTTTTGATTCCCGCTATGAAATTTCAATTTTTCAGATTCGTTGGAAAGATATTTTAAATAGATTCTAATATTTTTGGTTTCACTAAAATCCGTTTTATTTTGCATCCTGTACATCCGGTCAAAGTTCAAGTTTGACTTTTCAAACACCGTGCTATTTCTAACTCCTTTTATAATTAAAATTAAAAATTTTGTTCTAACTTCGATTTAAATAAATTTTTAATCACTATTATTTTAAAATAAATTATTTTAACTATTAAAATTCCATTAAAATTTCTAAAATAAAATTTTTAAACTATAGCCGCATCAAGACGACTAGTCACAAGGTTCTTCGTAGCAGTCAGATCCTAGATTCGTAGTCTGTTCAGACAGATGATCCTCTTTCTTTTCGCCAGGACTAGTAGTGGGCTTAGTGGAAGGCATAACAGAAGGCTTGTGGTCAGAAACATTAGCATCAGTGGAAATTTCCAATTGATTCAGAGGATGGAAATCGAAGAATTTTTTGGAGTCCTTCGAGCTGATCCATGATTTATGTTTCATCTTTCTTTTTGTTTGTTTCGAGAAAGATATCGATCAATTCCGATTCTTTCTTTTTCGATTGATTCTTTTCCGGCACTTCCGCTTCCGGGGTTGGGTCAAAGCTATCGGTCGACGTTTTTGAGAACCCAAAAATCAAAGAAATCGTTTTGATTCGAGTGAGGAGCAGGTAATTCCAATTTCCCTCATGGATGGGGAAGGAAGAGAGGGCGTCACCCAAATGGTTCAGAATTTATGGGTTGTTACAGTATGCAATTGTTCAGCTAGCAATTGGTCGAGCACAATGGTGAGACAAGGATGGTTCAAATGCACACACACATCCAACATGCATGATTTTTCAAGTGCAACTTAACATATATGTATACTGGCATAGTCAAGCAAGACAAGACATGAAGGAATATGTTCAGTAAGTAAGAATAGTTGCTCAGCATGGAACAAGATTTACATATGGTCGAGCTTAAGCATACCGTACAGTCACAAAGATGGATCAAAACAGTTTACAAGTTCAGACTCAAGTCTACATGCAGCAGCCACTACACAAGCTCGAGGAAATTTCAGAAACAACATGCATGCACACAAGTGATAAACATGGGTGAGCAATCATGGACGGTGTTGTGGCAAATCAGCTCAAGCACATGCATGCTTCAAATATTTCAGCAAACATTTAAGCAGGAATGCTCCAAGTTCTAGCCAAGTTAAATCAAATGTTTTGAAGTTCAAATGCAACAAGAATGCACAAGATTATGGTGCAACATGCTGTGAACAAGTTGGTGTAAAAAAGGGCGTATAATTGCATGTAATCACACAAGAAAGAATTGATCAAGTGGAGCATGGTTTAACGCTTCAGAAAGAAGACACAATTGACATTAACATGGTGCAAGTGTACTCAGTTCAGCTCAACATATAATAAGGAAGCATGGTAGGTTAAGTACAATGCTTAAACAAGTTTCAAACTACAGCAAAATTACATGGCTCGAATACACACATTCAAGATAGCTCTCAAACAAGCCATGAATCACGTGCACAGTTCATGAGTGCACAGTAACATACAAGCCAAGCATACAAAGTGGTGATGCATGATGTTCAAATAATTGTTCATGAATAGGTTCAACAAACCAGATTTCATCAAGTATAGGAAGAATAATTCATGGGAAATCATGCAGAAAATCACACAAGAAGCATTCATTTACTTCCAAAAATGCACAAGGGTTCCATGAGAACATTTATCACAGAAATCATACAAGTATTTATTTTGGCAAGCATGGAATCTCAAGAAGAATTAATTCCAGAAAATCAGCAAACATTTGTATGGCAAGTGTTTAATGATTCCAGAATTTCAGAATAGCAATCTTGGAAATCAAACAGGAATTTTGCAAATCAATTTTCAAAGGGCCACAAATTTTGTTCCTAGAATTACTCAAATTCCATAAATGTCGATTTAAAAAGCAAGCAACATTTAATTTGGTTTCCGCAAGAATTCATTCCTATTGCAAATCAGGAAATTTGCAAGGGGTTCTTTTTAAGGCAAGAAATCAATTCATACCATTTCCAGCAATAATCAATCAAGTCGATTTTATCAAGGAGTGTAAAAGAGGGGATCATGGTAATACAAATCACGCGCAAATCAGAAAAGTCATACGATGACATTAGAGAACAATATTAGGATTTTGTAATACTATTTTCATCCATGGCTAGCTATCGAAACCAAGCATCACAAATTCAAGCAAAGAATTAAATCCGAATTACTCATAATTTTTTCTAGGTTTTCTATCGATTCAGAACCCAAAGCAATCGACTAAAGCTAGCAATCAATCGAAGCTCCAAATAAACCAAGAAGAATCAATTTTGACATCGAGATTGGGGATAGCAAAAACCCTAGTTTTTGGTGTCGCCGCCATTTTCTCAAAGCAAAGTGAACGTGAAATATAAGTGAATAAAGGGTGGATTAATTTACCAAGGGCCGACCTTGTTGAAGTGTATAAAGGGAGATTTATTTTTCCTTTTTAATTCTAGTGTTTTATTTTCATTTTGTTGTATTTTAAATTTCTTTTGTAAATCGTTCGAACCAGTTCTAGAGTTTGTAAAATCTAGGAGAAACCAGTTAGGGTATTAACTGGCAGTTTACTAGAGTCTGTACAAACTAGGGTTACTGGTTACAGGGTTGTAATCAGGGGAAATCTGATCTAGGGAATTAGATTAGTCTATGGTTTTGAGCATAGGGTTAGTACAGGAGCAGGAAGTGCGAGTTTACATGGTCTTGTAAGCGGGATATGTTCTATCACCTAGTAGAAACCTTAGGAATGCAATAGTAGGCAGGGTTTTGCCGAGGCTGGGTATCTCTATGTGTTATTTCCTTTCTGCTTTTTTATTTCTGCTGCATTCTGTGACCTGTTTATTTTTTAATATCCCGTCAGATTTTTAACTCAGCGAAAAACCGTGATAAACCCTATTCACCCCCCTAAGGTTAATCCAGATCCAACAAGTGGTATCAGAGAAGGTTATTTCATTAACCCTAGATTCATGGATCCTAGTTGTTAGAGTCAATCCAGTGATATTCCAATTATTTTTGGAACAGATTTTTTAATTTGGTAATCAAAAATCGAATTATATTTAAAATCTGTTAATTTTGAATATTGAAATATCATTGAAAATATGGGAGGTATGCTAGATAAGAAAAATAAAGTTGTCAATGCTCGTGTTATTCATATTCTCTATTCTTATCTCAGTAATAATCAGCTTGATCTTATCTCTCATTATTTAACTGCGCATGATATCTGGAGAACTCTCGATGTGCGGTATGGAAATTCTGAAAACTACTCAAAACCCTTAGTTGCCAACTCAGATTCAGATATGTGCTTAACTGGAGCTATTAATGATGATCCAGATAATGGAAATTTTTCATATGAAGAATTAGTTTCTCGTTGTAATGATTCAACTAAAACTGTTAATTGTCTCCAGCGGAAAAATAAAATTCTGAAATATGAAAATTCTGAGTTGCAATGCAAAAATAATATGTTGAAATTAGAATTTGAAAACTCTGATTGCAAGAATTGTTTCAATTTGAAAAATGATTTAACTCATCTCAATATGAATCTTCAGAAATTTGAAAAAGAAATTATCATTTTGAAACAAAATGAAGATGAGTTAATTTATAAAAACGATTCTTTGCAAAAAGAGTTGGATAATATTAATTCCAAACATAAAATTTTTGAGAAAGAAAGCTTGCTGAAAAGTGAGTCAATTTTGAAAGATTTTGAAAAGGAAATTGAAAAATTCAAAGATTTTGAAAAATCCGAATTTGAAAAACAAATTAAGTTTGAATCTAAGGTTGCTGAGTCCTAAGACAAAATAAAATTACTTGAAACTGAAAATTTGGTTTTGAAACAATATGATGATGAAAGAAAGATCACTAACAACCGTTGTTCAGATTTAATAAAAGAAAATGGTGATCTTAAATCCAAAATTCAATGATTAGAATCAACTTTGGATAAATTTTCTAATGGGGAAAAATCATTGAATATGTTGTTGCAAAACCAAAAGTCTATTGGAAATAAATGTGGTCTTGGCTTTGGGAGAAATAATATTTTTGAAAATCGGAATTCTAATGATTTAAAAAATCCTTCAAACTGCTTTGGAATGAATCGATATGAAAATTCTAACACCGATAACCTCATAGGATTTTTGAATCATAAACGTGATGTGAATTTGTTTTATAATAATCCATTTTGGATCCCAAAAAGAAGTAGAGTGAAACAGATTTGGGTTCCAAAAAGGACAAAGGTAAATTCCAATGGGTTGGTATACAAACAGGTTTAGGTACCGAAATACGTGAACAAAATTATGAGTGGTGTTACTAATTTTGTTAGAGCACTCAATCTTCTAAACTGTTAGGTACCGGTGGAGGCTGAGGAACCGCTTTGCGAAAGAGAAACAGAATTCAAATTGCTTCATATCATCAGATTATTCACAGTTCCTTAAGCCAAGTTTGTTGAGTCAGAGATTCTGGTTTACATCGATCTCAGGTATGATCTCTGAACTCATCTTTGTAAATATATTTTTCTATTTATTTCTTCTTCTACCCCTTCTTTTTTTTATCTCTGAGTTGACACTGCCATATTATTTTCTTTTATTCTGGGATTCCTTAAACTTCCAATTGTGGAATTCATATTTTCTGGAAATTCACTTCATTTGTATAAAACTCTAATTTTTTAATCATTTCTAGATCTTGATTTTATTTTTGTAAATATTTGCAATTGATTTGAAGTTTTTTTCTGATTCTTTGAACTCATAACAGTGTTGATGTATTCTTGTCATATCTTGAACACTGTTGATTTGAATTCTAAATTTTTGAAGATCCGAAAGTTTTGTGGAATTTCACACACCTTTGCTGTTTTGAGTCTCTTCTAATTCATTTTGGAATGTCATGAAAATTTATACTCATTACAGCACTCTGTTATTCATTGGTTGTGATAATTTCAGAAATTTTCAGATTGGCTTGAATATTTTAAATTGTCTTGCATCAGTGATACATCTTGAAATTCATCTTTATTCATGATTATTATGGTTGAAATTTGTTTTGTTTGAAATCATCTTAAATTCTTGATATTTTGAATATCACACGCCACTTAAATTTGAAACTATCAATCTTGTGTGAATAACTCATTATATCTCAAACTTGACATTGATTCAAGTAATTTCAAATAAACTATTTTTAATTTTTGGATCATAAATACCTCTCAAACTTGATGTAAATGATCTAAAATTTCTCTTATACTTATCAGAGATAATTTTGAAAATTCTTTGAAAAAATGGTCTTAAATCTCTCTATTATTTCATGCTTATTTGTTTTAAATATTTGTTTGTTTAAAATTATTTGAAATTATTGATTTATTGAATCTCACACATATCTTGAATCTGAAATTAATAATCTGATGTGATCGATTCATTGAATCGTGAGTTTTTCATATTTCCTCAAATGATTCCAAATACACGGTATTTTTAATCTTGGATCATGAATCATATTCTATGACCATTAGAAATGTCTTGACAAATGTGCTTTGAAACTAATTTTGTGTTGCTCTGATACTGTTGTGAAAATTCTTTAAATGACTGCTTGTTTTGAGAAGAACTATTTGCTGCTCTGATAAAATTGCCTGATTTGTTAGTCTTGTCTATTTGGGCTTTGTGATTAAAATTCTATTGTCTGAGATACCCCTGTTTGTCTCCTGTGTCATGTTAAAATCCTCATTAATTGAGAAATCAAGTGGTACCAGTTTAGAAGTGCTGAGTATTTTTCTGTGTATATATATTTTAATCCCTCTTGTCTTGTATAGATCTGCATATCCCTCTTGTAATTGATTTTCGATTTTAAAATTATTTATTGATTATTCATTCAGAAATTGAAATTAATATCCAAATTGAACTGTATTTATAATTCATCAAAATTATTATTAGATTTTGAAATTGTGATGAATTGTGACTGCAGTATATTTCACAACAAGAGGAGATTTTATTTAAAATTTTCATGATGGTTGAACATTTATTATTATATCTTTAAACTGACAATTATTTCATGACCATCTCCTTTATGTATCATCATTCTACCATCCATGATAATTTTATATTAATGTGGAGAGTTAATATGTTTTAAAATCTTTTTGAATAAACAGTGAAAATATTTGTGATAGAAATCGGACTATTTTATTATTCAGAATTAGTGATAATTGAAAATTTTCAATGATTCCGGTACAGTCGAGCATATTTCATAATATAATTAATTTAGAAATTTATTTCACAGTCCATTTCTGTACCTACCACATTTCTATCATTCATATTGGTTTTATACACCGAGGAGTTTTTTCTTTTGAAGCTGAAAACAATAAATATATAATTAATACATAAGTGTATCTCTAACCTCATTTAAAAATCCAAGCTCTAGTCATGCATGGTGTAACAACCCTCATTCTACGCATCGAAGGATCGTAGAATATTTATTTCTTTCTCATATGAAGTCGTATGGTCATGTAACTTTGGGAAACAACCATTAGAGTCATTTCTCATGTTCATGATTTTTGTCGATTTTTAAATGACCGTTTTACCCCAGTTGGTACTGTTTTGGCCATAACTTTTGACTGGAAAGGAGTTTTGACCTGAAACCACTTCCATTGGATTCGAATGATGGTTTCTCTTTCCGTAGAGTGGTTACATTAGCCAAACGGACTTACCGTTTGGGAGATATGGCTGAAACAAGGTTTAGAAGGTGAAAAACAGCTAATTGGGCTTAACCGGATGATTAGCAACTAGGCCCAATGAGTGATTTCGGGATTTGGGGTATTTAAGGGCTGCTAGGGTTAGGATTTCGGTTTTAGACTCATTTTTCCAACCGCCACTTACCTCCTTCAAGCTCTAGCAATGGCCTCCACCTTCTAATTTCATCCCAAATCGTCTCTAATCACTTTCTAATCGAAGATTAAGCAAAACTACATCAAATCAAGGGAGGGTAGCACCAAATCAGAGAGAGAGCTGCTGTAACACATAGGGATTGGATCCAAATCAGAGATTATTTCAGATCTAAAGTTTGTTTGTGGCTAAGGTGAGTGATTTGCATTGTTTTTCACTAATTACGGCTAATTATGGTAATTAGCGAAGATTAGCGAAATTATGGCTCAGAAAAATCTAGAAAAATTCCTAAAATTCTAAAACATCATTTTATGCCTCTGATATGAATTTGGGTTAATTTCGACTAATTTTGCAAATCCCGGAATTTGGGGGATTAAGGGTTGATTAGTGGAAATTAGCGAATTTATGCATGTTAAAAATCTGGAAAAATATTCATAAATTCTGAAATATTGTTTTAGACCTCTGATGTGAATTTGGGATAATTTGGTTAAGTTTTGCTAATCATATCATAAGTTTCACCCAAACATGCTTAAGGGAAAATATGGGGTTTTGGCTATGTTTGATCCATTTTAACCTATCATATTGTTATTTTGGTGTTTATGGTTGATTATACATGTTGCTATGACTGTATGTTATGCTTTGTGATTGATTAGAATAGTTGGAATGGTTAAAAACGTCGTCGAATGGCGTAAAATGTTTGCTGGAAAAGTTACAGAAAAACAGTGCAGGCTTTCGGATCGGATCGGGTGGATGGGCTCGGACCGGAGCGGACTGAGCAAAGTATCACCGAACCGAACCGAAGCTTGACACAGGAGAGAGTGGCAAAAAGGAAGGCCACCATTATATGAACCAGATTGGATCGGCTATAGAGACCACGACCTGATGGTGGAAGGAGCTCGAACCCGAACCGCGCCACGTACTGAAGCACCCGATCCGCTTGCACGATCCGAACCGTGGAGCATGGAGCACGATCCGAAGATGGTCCACGACTCCGCCAGCAGCTCCGACCCGAACCCATGGATGGAGATGGACTTGGAGACCCGATCCGGTGCATCATGGAGGGACTTGAGGAACTCGATCCGATCCGAGGTGATGAAGCAATCCGAACCGAACCGATGGCAAGGAGGAATCCGAACCGATCCAGTATTGACCAAAAACCCGAGATGCAAAGGTAGTCCAAATGGAAGTTAGAGCTCAGGATCCAGATGGGAACCAATGAGTTCACTTCGTGATTGGGCTTTGCTGCGGGACGTGTGCAAAGGGTTGTCGGTATTCATAACTTTGGTTCACCACTGAAAGATGGATGGTGGGCTTGTAGTGATAGTTACACGGGATTGAATTTCGTCATGGCCCAAAGTATTAGGTGACCAAAGTAGTGGATATCGTATGCTTTACGCACTGAGTGAGGGATGTGAGGATGATTGCTATGCTTGATTGTTTGACACCACTATGACATGCACACCCCTACCCCCGTATCTCTTACACAGTATGTTAGTGGCACCTTAGAGTATTGTACAGTATGCAGTGCTAACTCTTTGGTTGCAGGTCCAGATTCAGGTATGATTGGATTATACCTGTTATTATTCTGTTTAGATGCTTATCGCTCATACCAGGCTTTATGTCTGACCCAGAGTTTTATGTCTCTTCTTATTACTCTGGGTGCTCACACGAGCAGACTAGAGACAGGTTAGCTGGTGATGCGCGAGTAGCTGATTCGGAGGCGAGCAGGAGGCTTCCACGTATGATATATAGATATTCTCCTTGTGTCGTTGGTGGTAGCTACTTGGGCATTAGTAGTGTACCTCCTTTATCTTACTTTTGCTTTTTGAGACAGTTTGGAAAGTTTTAATAAGCTGTATTTTGGATTTCCGCTGCTATGATGCTTAGTTCTGGTTTTCAGCTTATGCACTGTCTCTCCTGTTTTATGTCAAGTATGTTATTATTATATTTTGTTCTATGCGCTGTGAGACATATTACAGGTTCCTTGTTAGTTCATTTCCTTCTTCCGTTTTTCTTCTGACGACCGTCCCGTGCTAACTGGACATGTGTACAACGCACTTTTGGAGTAAATGTCGGTTGGTGCGGGGCGGGCCGTCACACATGGTTATGAGACAACTTATAATTTAAGTTGCGACTTACCTCATTTAAAAATCTAAGCTCTTGTTATGCGTGGTCAGTGTGCTCTTAAATAAAAAAAAGAAAAAAAAGGAAATATTGTGCTATAAATTGAAATTAATCTGAAATTTTCCTTGGTGTATAAAAACCAGCTAATTAATCCATCTTTCTAATCTGTGAAATGTATTAATATTTTATAACGTATTATGATTTGTTGATTGATAGCTATTGGGATTTGAGATTATTCGATTTTGTCACTTAAATTGAATTATTAATTACAGTCCAAATCCATCACTGTTTTTGTGCTCAATTTTACAAAATTCCTTCGAAAATAATTGAAAACCATTTTTATTAACTCTCCCCATTTTTATAAATTTCATCGTAAATCCGTCATTCTCTACAATGTGAAATATGGTATTAATTCTTAGAATATTATGATTTTTGTTTGACTGATTGATATTTATGATGATCGTTCTTCCTCTTAAGCTGAAATTATATTTTTTAGTCATTTTTTATCTATATTTTAGTGTCTGTATCCTTTGATGATAACAAAAGGGGGAGGATGGATTGATATTTTGATTTATGGGTGAATATTTTAAAAAAAATCTTTAATTTTTCAGTCATGCACAGTTACAGGGGGAGTTTTTCTGTTGTAGGGGGAGCTAATAAATAGAGGGAGTTCAATATTTACTGTCAAACACATTTATTGTGCTCAAAATCTTATATTTGTTTGTCATCATCAAAAGGGGGAGATTGCTGTATATAACGTTGTTGTATACACAATTATATGATTTTTGTTTGATGATAACAACCAAATATATATTATTATAAATGTATTTGTTACTGTACTGTTACATATACACATCACAGACAGAAATATAATAATTATATTTAAATAAAATACTACTGGACAAGAATTTAAATATTCAAACAGTATTTTATTAAATATAATATTTTATTTCTACATTTCAAGAGTACAATCATTCAACTCCACTATTTGAACAACACACACTATTACAATACATTTCACATTTTTTTTTCAATACACAGTTCCTCACAACAACTCTGAGTGACTCATACATTCTTTTATACAGACACTATACAGTTACACTGACACTTCATCTTCTGTCATCTGTCTTCATAGCTCACCGTCAGTCCAGTCACCTTCTGCTTACCTGTCACATGAAATAGAAACACACACAGTACACTCCAATAGAAATAAAACTGAATACATGCAAATATAAATTTTAATTTTAAAATTTTATTTGCCTCAGTTTTCTGGTGTGTTTTCTCAACATTTTTCATGACTTGATCTGATTTTCATATCCATCCGACTGTGTCTAGACAGCTTGTGATATTCACAGTGATACACTGTAAATACCACAAGGTAGACAGTATGTATATACGGTGCGGGGACAAAAAAATATTCTGGATGGCTGCATATACACACGTGTATATATATACACTTGTGCACTGCGTCGCCAATCCAGTGTGCAACTGAGGATTAGCCACGTGGACCATCTCAACTTAGTGCACAATGCAAATCAGTGTGCAAATGTTCAGCTAGCAAGTGGTCGAGCACAATGGTGAGACAAGGATGATTCAAATGCGCACACACATTCAACATGCATGATTTTTCAAGTACAACTCAACATATATCTATACTGGCATAGTCAAGTAAGACAAGACATGAAGGAATATGTCCAGTAAGTAAGAATAGTGGCTCAGCATGGAACAAGATTTACATATGGTCGAGCTTAAGCATACCGTACAGTCACAAGGATGGATCAAAACAGTTTACAAGTTCAGAATCAAGTCTACATGCAGCAGCAACTACACAAGCTTGAGGAAGTTTCAGAAACAACATACATGAACACAAGTGATAAACGTGGGTGAGCAATCATGGACGGTGTTGTGGAAAATCAGATCAAGCACATGCATGCTTCAAATATTTCAGCAAACATGTAAGCAGGAATGCTCCAAGTTCTAGCCAAGTTAAATCAAATGTTTTGAAGTTCAAATGCAACAAGAATGCACAAGATCATGGTGCAACATGATGTGAACAAGTTGGTGTAACAAAGTGAGTACAATTGCATGTAATCACACAGCAAAGAATTGATCAAGTGGAGCATGGTTTAACGCTTCAGCAATAAGACACAATTGACATTAACATGGTGCAAGTGTACTCAGTTCAACTCAACATATAATAAGGAAGCATGGTAGGTTAAGTACAATGCTCAAACAAGTTTCAAACTACAGCAAAATTACATGGCCCGAATACACACATTCAAGACAACTCTCAAACAAGCAGTAAAACATGTGCACAGTTCATGAGTGCACAGTAACATACAAGTCAAGCATACAAAGTGATGATGCATGATGTTCAAATAATTGTTCATGAACAGGTTCAACAAACCGGATTTCATCAAGTATGGGAATAATAATTCATGGGAAATCATGCGGAAAATCACACAAGAAGCATTCATTTACTTCCAAAAATGCACAAGGGTTCCACGACAATATTTATCATAGAAATCATACAAGTATTTATTTTGGCAAGCATGGAATCTCAGGAAGAATTAATTCCAAAAAATCAGCAAACATTTGTATGGCAAGTGTTTAATGATTCCAGAATTTCAGAAAAGCAATTTTGGAAATCAAACGGGAAATTTGCAAATAAATTTTCAAGGGGCCACAAATTTTGTTCCCAGAATTACTCAAATTCCATAAATGCCGATTCAACAAGCAAGCAACATTTAATTTGGTTTCGACAAGAATTCATTCCTATTGCAAATCAGGAAATTCACAGGGGGTTCTTTTTAAGGCAAGAAATCAATTCATACCATTTCCAGCAATAATCAATCAAGTCGATTTTATCAAGGAGTGTAAAAGAGGAAATCATGGTAACGCAAATCACGCACAAATCAGAAAAGTCATACGATGAAATCAGAGAACAATATTAGGATTTTGTAATCCTATTTTCATCATTGGCTAGCTATCGAAACCAAGCATCACAAATTCAAGCAAAGAATTAAATTCGAATTACTCATAATTTTTTCCAGGTTTTCGATCGATTCAGAACCCAAAGCAATCGACCAAAGCTAGTAATCAATCGGAGCTTCAAATAAACCAAGAAGAATCAACTTTGACGTCGAGATTGGGGATAGCAAAAACCCTAGATTTTGGTGTCGCCGCCATTTTCTCAAACCAAAGTGAACAGGAAATATAAGTGAACAAAGGGTGGATTAATTTACCGGGGGGCTGGCCTAGTTGAAGTGTACAAAGGGAGATTTATTTTTCCTTTTTAATTCTCGGGTTTTATTTTCATTTTGTTGTATTTTAAATTTCTTTTGTAAATCGTCTGAACTAGTTCTAGAGTTTGTAAAATCTAGGAGAAACCAGTTAGGGTATTAACTGGCAGTTTACTAGAGTTTGTACAAACTAGGGTTACGGGGTTGTAATCAGGGGAAATCTAATCTAGGGGATTAGATCAGTCTATGGTTTTTTGCGTAGGGTTAGTACAGAAGCAGGGAGTGCGAGTTTACATGGTCTTGTAAGTGGGATCTGTTCTATCACCTAGTAGAAACCTTAGGAATGCAGCAGTAGGCAGGGATTTGCCGAAGCTGGGTATCTCTATGTGTTATTTTCTTTCTGCTTTTTTATTTCTACTGCATTCTGTGACCTATTTATTTTTTAATATCCCGCAAGATTTTTAACTCAGCGAAAAACTGTGATAAACCCTATTCACCCCCCCTCTAGGGTTATTCCAGATCCAACAAGGTGTTGTCGCAATTTTCCACAATTTCAAGTGTTAGAAAAATTTAACATGATTTTAGAAAATAATTTTTTGAAACTAAGCTAGTGGGTTTGGAAGCATTCGTCCTTGTGATTTTGGGATGAAATCCTTTTAAATGGGAAGAATGTAATAACCCGTATTTTCAGCACTTGAATATTTAATATATTTAAATATAAAAGTGATCATTTTTGAAGTTGAATAACTTGAATTCAGAATATATACATTATTTAATATAGCTGAATGATGAAATAAGTAATTTAATATTGGAATTACTTAGATAAGTGAACCTGGAATTTAATATGAAATTAAATTGATTATGTAGCTTATGTAAATTTTAATTTGAATAGAAATGACAAATATAAATTATTATCAAAGAATTAGAGTGTTTTGTGAATATATTAAATATTAACTCGATCTTATTAACATGTGAAAATAGTTTTTTGGCAAATAATCACGGAGATGATCAAATAGTTTCATCGGGTCCGGAATGTGGATCATTGTACGATTTCAAATTTCTTTGCAATCGATTTGTTACGTGGTCATGTGAGTGTGAAACACTCGACTAGAATATAAGTGGTTATTGCAAACCGACCTTTTGGTCCGGTTCCCAAAAGTACACCAGGTATGCTCGACTCAACACATCGCATGACAATAAAGCCCAAAGAGTCGCCAAATCACTAAGGATACGAGCCTAGAAGGAGTTGTGCAAGCAAAAGCCTCATTCTTCCCTAAAACGGTACCTCCACCACAATTTCAGATCCCCCTGGTTCAAATCCCTCCATTTCGTATCCCTTTAAACCACCAAGATTCGCATCCCTCTATCTCATGTCCCACTCCGCAAGACACTTCGAGTCCCAGATCCTTCGAGTCCCTCTACTTTGTATCCAAAACCGCGACTCCTTTCTCTCGTCAAAAGTCTCGACTCCCTTTCCTCTAGAAGCCTTCGAATCCCTCACCATGAAGTACTTCGAGTCCCTACATGTGTTCGGATCCTGCAACCTTGCACCAGAAGCTTCGAACCCCAGTAGGTTTTCGTACCCCTCGACTTCAGTACATTTCGACCCCCTTTGTCACCACATCCCAAAGGGATATGAGCCCATATCCTTTTGGGATACGAAAGACTCACATCCCTTGGAGATAAGAGATAACCGTATCCCTTAGGGGATACGTTATTCTATATCCCGAGGGATACGAAATTCGTAAACCTCATGAGGGTTATGATTTTTTGCATGCTTCTCAGCGGGGAGTCGAAATTTCGGATACCGGTCCTTAGGGATACAAAAAACTGCAGTGTGGTCTCCAAATCCTACCTACTCCCACCAAACCCTTCAACTATAAGTACCCCGTTTCTCACACTTCAATGGGTTTGGATTTTTGCTGATTTATCATCTCCTAAGAGCTCCAAGAAATCATTAGTGGCGGCCTAGTGCTTGAGGAAGAAGAAGCATAATAACTACTTTTTCCCAAGACTCATATATGACAACTATGACTCCAAATTGCATAGAAACACTTGTAATCAAATGCCTAGATGGTGTTCAAAGCTTGTAATATATTGTTGTGAATAAACTATTAGCGAACTCCTTCAAAGTGTACGTAGGCCGCTCGCGGGACCGAACCCCTATAAATCTATTGTGTTATTTACTACTTTCTGCATTTTCTTCCCCACACAGAACATTATTCTTAAGAAATCAAGAATACTTGGGTGTTACGACATTTTTTGCCGTCAACATTCTGGTGCTTTCACCAAGAACTTAGACTCAACACTTTGTCGCACATTTCCATCTCGACTTCGACGCGCTACTCTGGTTTCTTCATAAGATAACTCTCGAGTCTGCTTACGATGGTAAAGCGAGCAAAGAACTTGATAATCGGAACTTAGGCAGCAGCCGAAGCTGCTACTACTCAACAAATTCAATCGGTGGGAAACCCGGTCAAAGCAGACATCCTTCTTCTTACGGACCCCGATGCTCCGGCAACTCAAACGCAGATTTACGCGCTTAACAAAAGGTTGGAGTACATATTACTCGAGCTCAATGACGCATTGAAAAACAACATCGACCTCATGCGTTAACTTCAAGAAAGTCAACGCCTCGTCGCTGGACTCCAGCTTGGTCAGAACCATGCTAGCTCACGGCACAACTCCTCTGAAAGTGCCTCTTCCAAAACTCGGGGCTGCCGCCAAAGAAGGAGGTTCACTCTCAACATTAATGCCACTGCTCACTCTAACGCCCGTACGAATGACAATGGTAATGGTAATGGGACCACCATAACCATCAGTGAGGGAACGCGTCAATGCGACCGTTCTCGGTTGGTTATCAATGATGAACCAGGTCTGAGTCCCTCCTCTACAGAACCCAGTAGTCGCCGCTCTATACTTAGGGTCTACGCATCCAACAACTCAACATGCCCAAGTCCTATCTGATCAGAATCTGCATCAACATGCTCAACCTCATCAATAACACTAGAATCAAGTCAATTGTGACGATGACATAGATTAGGATGAGCCTAACATCCATCCTTGGCGACGTCCACAACCCAGGACTCCTGAGTTGAACAACAACAGCTGGATCCTGCCAGAGAATGTTCATCCGACATATCTCCTCAACATGATCCGAACAATCATGAGGAATATACGAGGGAACATCAACGACATGTGGGAAACCCACTTAAGACGTAACTCCTTCACCAGGGCCGTGCACGAAGCCGAGTGGCCTCGATGTTTCAACATGCCACAGCTGGGGATCTACGACGATAAACTGACCCTTACGCTGTTCTAAAACACCATGATTGGCACATGGACTCTAGAAGGGCCACCAATGTCGTTAAGTCTAAATGCTTCCTAGCCTTCTTGGAAGGCACAACCTTGCTTTGGTTCACCCGCCTTCCGTTCCATTCTACCAGTAACTTTGACCAGCTGGCGACCGAGATGGTCAGGCAGTTCAGGATACTATCCCTACACCATAGAACTCTCTCACCCTCTCCAACATCTATCAGGGCCCGAATGAAACTCTCAAAAGCTACCTCGAGCGTTTCAACACCGCCCTCGCCAATATCGACGACTAGGAACCTTGCACAGTCCTCGTCCAGTTCGCCAAAGGTATCCTCGCTGATTCCGGATTTGGGGCATGGATAGACCGAAGGAAACCAAAGACTCTTGAAGCCTTCTATGAGAAAGCCGAATAATTCATGTGTCAAGAGAAAGTTCGACGCAACACGGATACCCAAGGCAGCCACCCTAGCAACCCACACAATGGCATTGCCGAAGACAATGTCAAAGGAAAACCAGTCGGGAAATCATCCGACAAGGGCAAGGGGGAAATCCCATACAAGCCCAAGCCGAACAATGGAAAACTTGGCGGTCAAAACAGCAACCAAGCTCCCGTGAATCCCAAGAAGCATGACCGCTATCAAAATTACAGGAACTACACTCCGCTCAATCAAGATCTGGAGGCAATTTACTTGGAGACCTGTAATATTCATCTGTACAAAAAGACCAACACCCGGGAATCTACCGACCACGAGAGAAAATCCGGCAGATATTGCAGATTCAACGATATGTACGGGAACAACACTAACGACTATCGCTACCTCAAGGAAGCAATTGAAAAGCTCATCCACGAGAAACGTTTGGAACAGTATGTCCAGGATCCTGCTCCCTCCGAAGTAACCGCGGGCCTGTCAATGCCCTCTCTTTCCCTAGCTAATGCGGCCCTAGGGCCGTCCGATCGAAGACCACGTGGAATCCTGATCAGCACTATATGCGGTGGACCTCACCCCACACATGAAAGCTTCCGAAATATGGAAGAATATATCAACTCCATCAAGCATGCCAGCAACGATGCATGCTCTACTTTCGAGAATCTATCCCCACCAAGCTCCAAAAGACAATGCGTGATGATATCGTCTTCCGCGAGAGGGAATCTACGGGAATTGAAATGCCAACCATAGATCCTCTAGTTTTCTTTGCTCAGATTTGGCCCTGCCCTCGTTCGAAGGATCCTAATTGATTCAAGAAGCTCGGGCAACATCAACTTCAAGGCAGCCTATGATCAAATGAAACTAGAGGACAAAGACTTGAATCCCTACCATGCCACGATTTACGGCTTCAACGGTTCTTCCGACCAACCCATGGGCATGTAGAAGTAGGAGAAGGGGATCGGAGCCGGGTCTGCATCCTCATTTTTATGGTCATCAACATCATCACTTCGTATAACATCTTCCTTGGTCGCCCCTTCCTTGCATAATTCAGATTATGCATGTCCCCTTGGTCCCTCTAATGAAATTTCCGATAGAGAGTGGGATCGGCACAGTTAAAGGTGACCAAGAAACCGCAAGAGCTTGCTACCTCACAGAGTGGAAGAATGGGCGCAATAAGGACAATGGCAAGATGGTGCCTCCACCTTCTTGTGCCAAGACCGTCTTCGCATAGCAACCAAAGGTGTCTGAGTCTTGGTTCAGGCGCCACTACCATCTTTTCGATGATCTCGATCCAAGGGATGACGAAGAGCCCGATTTCGAGAGGGCTATCCTGGTAGAACCAACGGTGGATGTTCTGATCATCTCCGACGACCCGATGAAGGTCTTGAAAGTTGGATCATAACTCCACTCCGCAATAAAGGAAGAGCTTGTGGAATTCTAAGCGCCAACCTCAATATGATCGCTTGGACTCACTTCGACATGTGTGGCATTGATCGAGGAGTCGCTTGTCACATGCTCAATATCAACCCCTGGCAACTTCCAGTTGACCAGAAATGTCAAATCTTGGGAATTGAAAGATCGACTGCACTTGAGGAGGAGGTGGATAGGCTACTTGATAATGGCTTTATCCGTTACACCTTCTTCCCTGAATGGATCTTCAACCCATTCCTAGTCAAGAAATCAAATGGCAAGTGACGAACGTGTGTCGACTTCTCAGACTTGAACAAGACATGCCCTAAAGACATCTTCCCACTTCTAAAGATCGACCAGCTTGTTGATTCAACCGTAGGATACCAGCTCTTGTCCTTCATGGATGCGTACTCAGGCTACAATAAAATTCTAATGTACCTTCTAGACAAGGCTCATACTTCTTTCATAACCGACCTCGGGCTCTACTGCTATGTCGTCATGCCCTTCGGTATCAAGGATGCTAGAGCCATCTATCAACGACTGGTCAACCGCATGTTCAAGGACCAGATCGGGAGATCCATGGAGGTCTACGTGGACGATACGCTCGTGAAAATGAGGGTATCGAATGTCCATATCCATGACCTCTCTGAGATGTTTGATGTCCTCCGCCAATATGGCATGAAACTCAATCCGTTGAAATGCTCAATCTAGATAGGATTAAAGCTATCCGAGATATCCAACCCCCTCAGAGCATCAAAGATGTTCAGAGTTTAAACAGGAAGGTCGCTGCCCTAAGTCGGTTCATTTCTAAAGCTACTGACAAACGTATTCCTTTTATTGACTTACTCAGGAAAGGGAAGCGTAACTTCACATAGACACCGAAGTGTGTTTCCACATTCCAAGACCTACTGAATCACTTAGAGCGACCACTTATCTTGTCCAAACCCGTGAATCACAAGGACTTGGACTTATATATCTATTTGGCTGTTTCCATGCAAGCAATCAGCTCAGCACTTGTGCGCATTGAAGATCATGTCCAACGTCCCATTCATTACATCAGCAAGAGACTGATAGGGGTAGAAAAGCACTACCCAAAGATTGAGAATCTAGCTTACTGTCTGTTGATCTCATCCCGGAATTTGAGACCCTACTTTCAGTCCCATCCAATCAAAGTCTTAACTGACCAGCCGCTACAACAGGTCTTGCAACGACCTAAGGCGTCTGGGCGACTTTTGAAATTGAACATAGAACTGAACCAGTTCGAGATCACTTTCATTCCCTGTCGAGCCATTCTCGGACAATCCCTTATGGATTTCATAGTGGAGTTTACCTTTCTCGAAGAACCTCCTCTATAAGACATCGAAACTCCTAACATTCAGTGGAAACTGTTCATGGATGGATCCTCTAACAATCATGTTCTGGCGCCAGAGTCATACTCATTACTCCCGAGGAACGCTCGATATGTTACACTTTGAAGCTTAATTTTACTACTACCAACAACGATGCATAATACGAAGCCTTGATTGTTGGACTTAGAATTGCGATCGAACTTAACATCAAGGCTATCCAGATCTACTCCGACTCATAGCTCATCGTATGCCAGGCACAGGGAGAGTATCAAGCCAATGGGGAATGGCTTCCTCCCAACCTCGCTCGAGTTCGCAAACTACTAGCCAACTTCGATCACTACATCATCACGCATATCCCCGGAGGACAAAATGAAAAAGATGATTCATTAGCCAAACCGGCAAGCTTCGATGACGCGCAGGTTATGGGGATTCCCCCGGTCGAAGTACTCGTCTCTCCAAGCATCGATCAGATGCAGACTGATTCGGTAGAAACGACTGATCCCGAGTCCGAGCCCAAGTCCTGGATGACGCCAATAAAGAACTACTTAAAGCATGGAACCCTCGCCGGGTGCTACAAGGAAAGACAAGCACTCACTCGTAAATCATCTTGCTACATCATCCAAGACAGAGTGCTCTACCGAAGGGGATTCTCTATTTCATTGCTTCGGTGTTTAGCTCACAACTACGCCATCCATGTGCTATCAGACCTACACGAAGGCGAGTGCGGTGACCACACCGGGGGGAAAAACCTAGCAAGAAAGATTCTTAGATATGGTTACTTCTGTCCCACACTCGATCAAGATGCAATGAACTATGCCCGCAAGTGCGACAAGTGCCAGAGGTTCTCCAACATTCTAAGAGCCCCTCCAACCGAGCTAACACAGATGGTCGTCCCTTGTCCATTCGCCATGTGGGGGATAGGCATCATCGGAACTCTTCTGATGGCCAGAAGCGGGGAATGCTATGCTATCAACATGGTTGATTACTTCACCAAATGGGCTGAAGCCGAGTCCCTTACAACAATCACAACCAAGAAAGTGATCAACTTCGTCGTCTGCAACATCATCACTCGATACAGAGTCCCTCGAGCTATCATTTCCGACAACGGGACTTAATTCGGGAGCGCTGAGTTCAAAACCTTCTACCAACGGCATAACATCGAGAAAAGATTCTCTGCAGTATCTCATCCGCAAGCCAATGGGCAAGTCGAGGCTCTCAACAAAGTGATCAAGTCCATTATCCAGAAGCATCTGGAAAAAGCCGGAGGCTTATGGGTAGATGAGCTCCCTCTGGACCTATGAGCCTACCGAACCACTTATAATTCAGCGATTGTCATACTCCCTTCGCTCTTTCCTATGGATCTGAAGCCATCATTCCCATTGAGCTCAAACTCCAATCTCACCGAGTCACTTACTACGCTCCAAAGATTAACCAAGATCTCCTCTTGGGGTCCCTTGACTTACTCGAAGAGAAATGGGATGAAGCTGAACTCAGAGTTGTCGTCCAGCACCGACAAGTCGCCAGATACTTTAATTCCAAAGTCTGACCAAAGGGCCTCAACATCGGCGACCTCGTCTTAAAGCGGATCTTTCCCACACCGACTAACTTCAGTCCTCATCGGGAAGACCCGTACATCATACAACAAAGGCTTGGGGATGGAACCTTCAAGTTAACGACCATTAATGGCACCGAACTCTCAAGAGAATGGAATTTCGAACATCTCCATCATACTTCACATAACTTACTGTATAGACTTATTGCTTTCCAATAAAGTTTTGTTTTCTTTAAATTAAAAGCATTGTAAAGGCATAACTGCCACAGTTATTAGTAAAGATAGTTTTCAGTTCTCTATGCTCTTAATGGTATACTTCCCGCGTAGTATGTTTGATCAACCATCATAACTGACTTGCATGCACAAGCACACAACACTGGATCAGCATCCGGGAACATGAAACTAATCCTACCTGACTCAAGCCTCGAATCAACGATGAGGTCGAGTATAAACGAATCAGGACATTCATTTACATGAATGTCCGACCTCATTCCCAAGTTCCCGGAATTGGGGTAGCCCATCCACCAAACAAGTGTGGTGTCGACGGCTAATTTGGTTCCATCCGACCGAAAGGGTCTGGATCCGGGAAATTATCGGCGAATCAACAACTCCCTCAAACTCTAACCCGAACGAAATGATGGGAGAGTATAAAGGATGAATCAAAGACGTCCATGCTTTCTCACGACTTAGGGCCAATGACCTCAGGGAGTTCCCGAGAGAGAAGGCACCAAAATATAATCTTCGCACGACTCAGAATTCCTAACCAAAGGAAACACCGAGGGCAAAGCCCGCACTCCTAATCTTCGCACGACTCGGAATTCCTGACCAAAGGAAACGCCGAGGGCGAAGTCCGCTCTACGAATCTCCGCACGACTCAGAATTCCTAACCAAATGAAACACCGATGGCGAAGTCCGTGCTTTTAATCTTCGCACGACCCGAGACTCCTGACCAAGAGAAGCCCCGGGAGCGAAGACCGCACCTACAGCCTTCGCACGACCTGAGAAACTCAAGAGCGAAGCCCTAAACAATGTTTGCTTAAGTGTAACGACAAGTACATTTCTACAAGTAAAAGAAGTGGAAAGCATAAACGAACGTTCAAATACTTAGTACGAGTTATGACATAAGAAAATTCAACTGACACTTTCATTCATAGCCAAAAGCAAACTACATAAGTATATCTATCTTTCTTTCTAACGACATGGCGTACATGAAAACCATACCATGCCTCCACAAGCGAGGGTCATACTCGCACATTACTATCGGCCTACATAACCAAAATATCTATAATATCTGTAACGATCGATGGGATGCCTTGTCCTTCTTCATCTTCTTAAGAAATTCAACACTAGGCGGGTCATCACTAGTCTTTGTCCTCTTCCTCCCGGAGCTACCTCCGCCTCTCACTCCTTCATCCTCATTTGGGGATATGGACTCATGAGACAACGGCTTGCGCTTCCCATCGTCATCTTCACCGCTTGTGATCACTGTGATCTCCTTAGGAGGGATGCATTACAACGGTTTAGGGAGGATGTCAGTGGCAAGGGCCATCACAGCCTCAGTGCCTCCCTGAGCTTTCTTGGCCTCCAGATTCTCTCTCTTCTTAGCCTCTCGTGCAGCCTTTTGGTCAGCTAGCTTTTCGGCTTTAAGCTGCGCCTTCGCATCCACCTTGAGCTTCTTGTAGGGTTCCTCGCCTCTCTTATTAGCCTCCTTTTTCCTAGCATCTTCATCAACCCTCTTCTTATCAGCCTCATCGATAACTTTCTTTCTAGCTATCTCGACATCGGCTCTCTCCTCAGCATCCTGCCTAGCCTTCGCTTGAGCCTTGTATAGGGTTGCCTCATCGGGCCTCCTTTTCCTGCTCCTCGGATTTTGCCACCATCTGGGCTTTCTACCATTGCACCAAGTCATGCATCGTCGGTACAATCGCATCCACTGGGCCCAACACATGAATACTTTGTCCATCCATCACCTCTCCTTCCTCAAGAAGATCCTTGTAAACACTAGATGCTAAGTCCACGTCCGAGAACACATCCATGTGTCCTTATCCCTCTCCAAATTGTATTCCCTGCGATCCCAATCCATATTCAGACATTTGGGGAAATATTGGGGGTAAAGCCCATTGTCATCTCCACTCCGAAGGGGGCTGTACAACAAAGAAGAAGGCTACTTAGTCTCTTGTAACTCAGTGCTTATACCCTTTTCGAGCGTTCGTGATAATGAAACCTTACTTCTAGGAACTTGTGGTATGAAAGTAATAAGCAGAGTGCCTGCAGTTGTAGTTAGAGAGGAGCCCTGCAATTTGAACTTTGGAAAATAGGGGTGATACTTAGATGTAACATGAGTTGGAACCATAAAACCGCTAATTGTGGCGGAGAGCGTGGCTTGTGGCGGGTAAGAACTCCCCTTGCAAACTCATAAGTGACAATCACACTCTCGGTAGGCACAAACTTCCTGTTTTTGGTAGCAAGCTCCGCCAACCTGCCCTCTCGGCATCCTCCTACAACAATGTCCTCCCTTCCTCCAACACCATGCACTCCGGCTCAGTCAAAAGATCCACCATAAGCTGTTTCTCATCCACTTCCTCAATCCCTTGCAACTGAGCCTCAAACAGCAACAACCTTTCCCATGTCTGGGCCATCACTCGGGGATAATTTTTAACCTATGAGATTCCATGAAATATTAGTGCTCTGACATATATTCCCCAGATGGGCTCCTCCAAAGATGCTTCCACCTCTCCCTCGGTATCCTCAATCTCCTCCTTAAGCCTGTCCACTTCCCTTTGGTGCTCAGTCTTTAACCCATCCAGCGAGCTCAGTACATCTTTGTTACTAGCTTCAACTTCCTCTTTCTCCTTCCTAGCCACCTCCTGCTGTCTCCTCAACTCAACATCCTACCTCTGCAGCCTCTAAACCCCTTCATTATTGTCTTTCAGCCTCTCGTTCTCCTTTACCAAGGCCTCATTATCTTTCTGGAGCTGGAATACCTTCTCGTTCTCCTTCATTAAATGGGCATTTTCGTTTACCAGATCGGAGTTCTCTTTCTTAAGGCTGCATTTTAAGTCGACACCGAGGCCACAATTTCTTTAAAAGTTGAGGCAGCATGCTCTGACTCCCTCACCAGCTTCTTGTGCTTCTCCTTCAGCTCACCAATTTTGGCAATAGAAAGTAATCATATAAACATGTGGCCCCAATACACAGAAATAGAAACAGCTTAAAAAAATCTTACGCAGTGACTTTTCCCGAACCTGAACAGTTAGCTGCTCATCCTTGACCTCCTGCTTTAGGTTGGTAATCTCCACATTCCTGTTGATGATGAGCTCCGAGAGGTTCCCGGAATATTTGTAGTATTCGTTGCATTGATAGTAAGCCGCGTACACCTGCTGCCACACCATGTCCCCATCCTCTCGGGGAACTAGATTGATATACAGAAGCCAATTATCTCGTCAAAATAATGCTTGGAAACCGCTCTTTTAGTTGAGCCTTCCTATGGTCCACGTTAAGATCTGGAGCTTTGAGTGCCTTTGGCAGTTGCCATCTTTACTTCGATGTTCCCTTTTTCTTCTTTTCTCCGCATGCGCCAACTCCTTTCCTTTGGTAGAAATGACCGGCGCTGCGGGCGGAACGTTATAAAAGAATTGTCGAAGAGGCCTACCCAGTGCTCGCAGAAACATATATTGTGTCTATCCCGGACGGCTGAGTGTATGGAGGAGGAGATTCAAAACTCCGAGATTGTTCTCTGTAACGATACTCACTGCCACGATCGCGAGAGTGTTGGGGCTCATCGAATAAACTAGCATCTCTTCTAAAATCACTGAGGAAAACATTCCTCAAAGGTCGATGACTCCTGGACCCTTGGCCACGACCTCTACCTCTTCTATCCATTTAACCCGCGAAAGGAACAGATTCAAGATTAGAATCGAACACTATATGCACACAAACAAATGTTGTATCGTGCAGTGTTTATGAATGTGTGTCCTAAGTGTACTCTCAACAGACCAGATAGTGACCCGCTCGAAGGAGTAATCTCCCCAATGGCTATAGTTAATTCCTCCATACTTGTAGCGCTAGGCCAGGGAAACGTAACAGGTGGGAGCTTGTTCAGCTCGCCAAATTGACCTTCCTTTTCAAGTGAGACGGCGGTCTAAGAGGAAGTTACCGGAGACTGCGGCCTAATCGACACTTCGGTCCTCACCTCGCCTGGCGTGGGTAGGGAAGGAGCAGTCGACGGGCCCTCGTCCCTAGTAACCGCCTCCTCATCGTTGGTCTCACCCTGCCGGCTTCCTCTTGAATATTTGGAGCCTTATGCGGCTTAGACTCGACATGAGATGCTTTCCTTTTACGGCTTGGAGAACCCGCTTCTCTTTAAGTCTCTGTTTTCTTTCCACCTCTGGCAATGGCCGGTCTAATTATTACAAGACCAACGGGAAGTAAGCCCACGCGAAGAAGCCGTTCCTGATCCGAAATACTCTCGGTCTAGCGTGCACTGCCCGCGATAGCCAACAAAGACTTGAGACACTGCTGATACACAGGATCTGTAGGTGCAGAAGGATTTCCTGTTCTACAAAAGCACGATTAACTCTCAGCCGACAATCTAACAAATGTCAAGCCCAGAATAGTCAAAGATACCTACTTCCCCCCAGCCACCTTCTCGCAAATCCGGGAGGACAATGAACGATGAACCAGTCATGCTTATTAACACTTAACTTGCTCCACTTTCCACCGAAAACCCGAGTGCTAGGCAGAGTTTCCAGAAAACGCTGAGAGGGTGCAACATTGGCTCTTATCTTCAACTGAAAAGGATTCATATGTCCTCTCTGGTGGGTTCTAGCTGCAGATACTCTCTGTAGAGAACGCAGGTACCCAAGAGGGAAGCATACACATTTGGGATGATATTTCTTTTTCATCCCAATGCAAGTGAGCATTTTACTTGTCGCATAATAAACTTTTTCATCCCAATGCAAGTGTAATAAAAAAACTCTTGCTGAAAATAATATTGTTACCGACGATATTTCTTTACTTTACATATGTACTTACTATCAAATGGGCAAAAGCAACAATTTGACATTTCTAGATTCCACCACTAAATACATCAAACCCTTGGAAATGGTTGCTACTGACCTATGAGATCCAACACCAATTCATTCTGATTATGGGTGTAAACACTACAATTCTTTTGTGGATGCAAATAGTAGATACACATGGATTTATTTTTTTTAAGTCAAAATCTGACACTCATAACACTGTGATACACTTTATGACACTTGCAGAAAAGAAAATAAGTTCGCAAGTCAAAAATCATTCAGTCCGATAGTAGGACAGAATACAAGTCATTAAAAGATTATTTTCAAAACAAAGGAATAGTTCGTAGAACTACATGCCCATACACTTAAGAACAAAATGAACTTGTAGAAAGGAAACACAAACATATCGTTGAATCTGGCTTAACATTATTAGCTCAAGCAAAAATGCCACTAAGATTTTGGTCTGATTCTTTCAGTACTACAGCTTATCTGATAAACAGATTACCAACAAAAGTACTTGAAGGAATAAGCCCTTACGAATAACTAATTAGTGCTAAGCCAGATTATGATTTTCTCAAAACAATTGGGTATTTGTGTTATCCATACCTAAGGCCTTATAACAAACGTACACTTGAGTACAAATTCAAATCATGTACTTTTATAGGATATGCATCCAATCAACAGGGATATAAGTGCTTAGATGATAATGGAAGAGTATTTATAAGTAGACATGTTATGTTTCATGAGAAATTATTCCCTACTATAGTGAAAGTGTCAAAAAATCCAAGAAAATATACGATTCAAAAGTAGCAATTCCACCATTACTTGTGTATTTGTACTTTTCACGTGCAGGTGTAGTTGAAAGACAATTGATGAGTCAACATCACCTCAGATCATAATGGATGAAGTTGTACAATCATCAAATCAACACAATCAGTCACCTGCAAGAGATACAAGTCAAAAAAAAAACTATCAGTGAAGGATGTAACACCCCGTGTATTCTATAACCGTGAAATTCACAAATTAAAGTATAATTAATTTCAAATCAGAGAATTAAGGGAAACGGGATACGCCATTGCGTTCGTCTTGGAATTCTTCTTGAGATAGAGTCTGAGTTTGCGTAAAACGGATATCGTATGAAGAAGATATGGACGAACGAAGTTGGGCGGAAAACCAGAAAACGGGTCAGAATGCACTGGCGCACTTGGGAAGTGCGCCAGAACAAAAATGAACTGGCGCACTTGGGAAGTGCGCCAGTACATTTTTGACCTGGCGCACCTGCCAAGTGCGCCCAGGTTAAAAATGACCTGCTGGTCAGGTCTGGTCAAGTCCTGGCTGGCCAGGTCTGTGTTTGGTCGATTTTCTGAGCCTTGCCTTGTCACTAGGGCTAGGTGTCAGCTCCTGGTTGGTCTCTCCTTCAAACGAACGGCTATTATTGAACCAAGCTTCATCGACGGTCTAAATCAACTCACAAACTCTATAAAAAGGACCTAAGACTAACCCTAATTCACATAAACTAAAATGGAGATGAAACCGTCATGTTGCTGAGGAGAGACTGAGGATAGCCGTCAGAAATAGAGAGACAACTAGGAGATAATTCAAAGCTTAAAGCAACGTTAATCAAATCAAAGCAACGCCTACAACAAAGGATAGCATCTCCAAATTAAGAATTCAGATTCCTGAATTGAAGATTTGTCATACGTTGTAAGTAGAGTGCTATTCCGATATGAATTAAATAATTGTGTTGATTTGTGTAAAGAAAGAAATGGAATTGTGGCGATAATAATCTATATTTGTATGTTGCTTTGATGCTAAACGATTTGGGAATATTGTGGTATACGATTGGATATTTGCAAGTACATGATTTGCGAAATGGAATTGTGGCGATAATAATCTATATTTGTATGTTATTTTGATTCTAAACGATTTGGCAATACTATGGTGTACGATTGGATTCATACAAGTATATGATTTATGTTGACAACCACATGTTGTGAAATTTTAATTGGGATTCATGCAAGCATATGATTCATATTGAAAACTACATGTTTGTGGTAGTTATTTACAACACTCATTGGATAATTGCAAGTATATGATTCATGTTAAAAGTAACAACTATATGTTGTAATAGTTTATTTGAGATTCATGCAAGTATATGATTTATTGTTATGCCAACATGATGTATAATTCTATGGTCATCTTTAGTGTAATTTGATCCACTTAAGTATTATGATTCATATGAAGGTTATGTTGGAATTGGCATCATAGTTCAAGTATAAAAATCATGATTTTGTGATAGTGACAAAAGCAAGCGTCTTTGTAAGTTTGTATTAATTTTATGAACATGACTAAACTATGTTCGTTATTATGCCCAATTGAAAAACATGTTTTTAGGCTTATGTTGTTATCATAATCATATGATAATATATTTGACACATAAGTTACATTAGAATTACACTAGAATTACATTCCACTTACAAGTTACATAGATAGGATAAAAACCATGAATATATGAATAGTAGAATTCATGTTCAATTATGTTTATGCCATGACTATATGAATAGAAGGACTCATGTTCAATTATGATTATGCCATAATTATATGATTAGAATGGTTCATGTTTAAGTATTATTTATGCCATGACTACATGAATAGAATGATTCATGTTTTGTTTATACCATGATTATGTGAATAGAATGATTCATGTTTAAGTATTGCTTATATTATATGTTGTTACAATTGCAAGTTCACATGTGCCTACCTTATGTTAATTGAATCGTTATGTTGCAAGTTCATGCGTTCACACTCCCCTTTCTATGTTACCTTATAAACACCATGTTATAAGCCTCCCCTTTTCATATGGCTAAATTGGGTTTAAGTGTTAAACCCAACACACCTTACATTGGAGCGAACGTATAAAACGGGGGTAATGACGTTTGGGCTAAAATATAGAACATATGTGTTGGCATGTTTGACGCATGCCAACAACCTTGAAAAACAATTAAGTGGCATAAATAAATCTTAATCAATAAAGATGAATTTGAATAATGGGCCGCAAATATTTACATATAAAAAGAAAAGAGACAAAATATGTAAATGTAGAAAAATACGATGTGTTTAACCCGAGGTTGGATTGAGTTGTGATGTAAACCTGCCCGGAACCGCCCGGCTGTCCAGTAGTCACAACAATACCTATCCAATGTGGGTGGTTAAACACGGAGCCCAATAAGGACCCGAGGTTAGACTGAGTTGTGGCGTAAGACTGCCCGGACCCAACCGGCAATAGGCAGCCACAACAATACCTGTCTACTGTGAGAGGTCAAGGCTTTAATAAGACAATTAAGGCTGAGTCAGGATTGATAGGATTAAGTAAATTATATTAATACTTAATCAAAATGGAACATGCTAAACTAAACAGACTGATTGGGGGTTAGGTTTATAAAACACTTAACCAACTTAGCATGTTGGCTAGAAATAGAAAACCTAGAAGCGGGGGACCCTTTTCAGCAGTAACCCTATAAGGTGTATCATGATACCCTGAAACTAGGCAGGGTGGGGCACAATTACTGGGCTGACTGTAAGAGGTCAAATCGACGGCGGTGGTGCAGCAGTGTAGGTTCTAACGGGGTGCGGGCGTGCACACACTCCGGCGCAGAAAAATAAGCCACTGGGCACCAGTAGCATACCTGTGCATTCTAGGATTGTGTCGGGCCGCCACCATGGGACTTGATACACCCCATGGTGGGACCAGCATAGGTAACTACAACATCGGGGCCGTAAGACACATGTAACTATGCGAGTAGGAGCCGATCATCATAAAATGGATCACTTCACCCTGATTATGGGGTGCCCGTTCGAAACTAGTTTATATGGGTACAGAGATTAATATGGGGTACGATAGTATATTCGACCCTAGACAACTTAACTAAGTTTATGGTGCTTTCCCATTTCTAGTTTATACTTATCATACCCAGTTCTTTATTCATAGACTGAATAGTCCTAGACTTACTCAGGCTTTATGTCTGACTCTACTTTTCTTTCGTCTTCTTTTCTTCCGTTCCCCCCCAGGTCCACAGGGAGGGAATACCGCAGCTTGACCAGCCTTCATATCCAGCTTGAAGAGAAATAATGTATTGCTTGGATCTTTTCGTTTTGGACTATGGCTTTGGACAGCAATTATGGGACTTTTGTAGTTTATTTATGTTTTCTTTATGCTTCTTTAAATAATGTAATCAAGACAGTTATGAAGATGTTATGTTTTTGGAAGTATTGTAAGACAATTATGGTATGGTTGGTGTAACACGTATTTTAATGAAATAAAAGTTGTTGTTTTCCGCTGTTCAAAAATATGTGTTCTTATATCTGTCTTGTATATCTGTGACTTATACTTATAAACCTCCACCAAAATTAGGGCATTCCCTTTGAGAGTGACCCTAACGGAGGTGGGGTGTTTCAAAGGATGTGCAGAAAGTCAGGGTGATGCTACGATAACACAATTGAAGGAGAACGACCTTATACTCTACCCCAAGTCAGGTCAACTCACCCAATGATTACAAAAGGAAAAAGTGGGATACTCAAACCAAAAACATACGAGGCCTTCATTGTGGATTATGAACCAAACACATTTGAATAGGCAAATGGTGACAACAACTGGAGAGAAGCTATGGACGATGAGTATTATTCACCCATGCAAAACCAAACATGGGAATTGGTCAATCCACCAAAGGATAGAAACATTATTGGATGCAAATGGACATACAGAATAAATAAGAATCTTAATGAATCCGTAGCCATATGTAAAACTAGACTTGTTGCAAAAGGGTATACACAACAATGGCTTTGACTACAAAGAAATGTTTTCACCAGTGGTGAAAGCATCCATAATAAGAGTAACCCTCATTATTTCAATAAGCAAAGAATGGATACTTGGACAACTGAATGTAATAATGCCTTTCTAAATGGCATTCTTTGAGGATGATGTATACCTGGATCAACCACAGGGCTACAAAAAATTTTCAAAATATATGTGTGCAAGCTTAGCAAGGCCATATATGACCTAAAGCAAGCAAGAGTATGGTTTGATAGATTAGAAACCACATTAGTTAATATGGGTTTTCAATCTAACAAATCTGATAACTCTTTATTTACGAAAAAATAGGTGTTCAACATTATACATACTAATATATGTTGATGATCTCATTATTACATTCTACATTAGCACAAAGTTCAACAAACTTGTTCAATATTTAGACAAACAAATTTCAGTCAAAGATCTAGGAAAACTAAACTACTTTCTGGGCGATGAAGTCAATCTGAAATCATCAAAATAAATCATACTGTCTCAAAGAAAGTACATACTGGAGCTAGTTATCAAAACCAAAATGGATGGAGCAAAGTCAACCCACAATTATGGTTAGCATTCAATATTATTCCAAAAACAGGGGAGAACCCATAATGAAATTGAAAAATATAGAAGTATAGTTGGTGCTTTACAGTATGCAACTATAACAAGACTGGATATAAAATTTGGTGTTAACAAAGTGTATCATTTTATAAAGGAACCACTGGTAAACATTGAAAATCAATAATTTTATTTTTAAGGTATTTGAATGGTACATTAGACTATGAGCTATTAACCAAAACTAGTAAGAATTTCAACACCACTGGATTCACTGATGCTAACTAGGCATCAGACCCAGATGATAGAAAGTCAACTACATGCTATTGCAATACATTGGGAGCAATTTAGTGTCATGGTACTCAAATAAACAATCTACAATATCAAGATCAAGCACTGAGAGTGAGTATCACAGCGTAGCAAATCCAACAACAAAAGCAATAAGCAATGTTTCTACAATTCACAACTAAACATCAAACTAGAGTGCAAACTGATATTATAGTGTGATAATCAAAGCACAGTATACATGTCTGCAAACCCCATACTGTATTCAAGGACAAAATATATAGAAATTGATCTATATTCTGTAAGAGAACAAGTACTAAAAGGAAATCTAGAAATAAGACATGCACCTGCTACTTGCTAGTGTGCAAACACTCTTACCAAAGCCATGTTCGTTCAAAACTTCACAAAGTTTCAAACTAATCTCAAGGTAACAAAGTTCGAAAGAGGAAATCTTCTGACAAAAGTTTTTGGAAGCAAATCAAAGTTTGATAAAGCTAGAGTAACTCAGGAAGTAGATCCATGATTCGCAAAGACACCAAACAACATCCCATGGAAGACGAAGATCAAATCTCAAATAAACCCAGATCTAGTATGATTTATGAAAATTACTAAGATTCCCTCTAGGAAAAAAATTCTTCAAACTATGAGTAGTGAGGCCGCTAATAATGGTATTTATGTTTTTCAATTTTCTGACGATGCTATGTTACTTACATCACATTTCCTATGAATATTATATCGCTTAAATTTATTCTTTACAATTTTGAATATTTATCTGGGTTGAGAATTAATTTCGACAAGAATTTTATTATGATTTTAAACGATTTTAATAATTATGAGCCTCTTGTAGATAATACTCTTAATTGTAGTATTATGGAAATTTCCAGTCGAATACTTAGATTTTCGGATTCATCCTAAGAAATTTAAGCACGGTTATTGGAAGGTTATTTCTGATAACATGAACAATCGTTTATCTAATCGGAATAGTAGAATTTTATCTAAGGTTGGTAGAGTTGTATTGATAAATTCAGTTTTATCTGGTTTTATTATATATTGGATGTCGTTTTTTTTCAAATGGGTCATTGATAAATTTGATAAGATCAGGAGAGATTTCCTTTGGAGTGGTGATAATTCTAATAATAGTTTTAAGTGTTTAGTTAATTGGGATCTGGTTTGTAAATCTAAAAATGAGGGTGGATTAGGCATTGCTAATCTTCATAATTTAAATATTTCTTTACTTGGTTAATCGATTTGGAAATTTAACAATTTTAAGGATAACTAATTATGGAAAGAAATAATTTCTAATCAATTGCTTAATGGCTCTTTTAATTTGAATCATGTCTCTTTTAATAGCTCTCGTAATTTTTCTCATTTTTGGAAATCAATTATGTCTATTTTTTATATTTATAAATTAGGCTCTAAAATTATTATGCATTCTGATGATAATACTTCATTTTGGCATGATAGCCGGATTTATGTTGCCCCTTTCAAAGTGGTATATAAGGATTTATATAATGTTTGTAATTTTAAAAATGTTGTAATCTCTGATATTCATAGATCTAATTGTAGTTTTTCATGAATTTTAATTTTAACCATTTATTAAAAGTAATTCTTTAAAATTGTTTTCCTTATTATGTTCTAAGTTAGACTTTTATAATATTGATAATGCTAATGACATTAATATTTAGTGTTGGGATAGATGTGGAAAATATACCTCTCATCCTTTTTATAATTTTATTAATTTTTCTGGAGTTCAAGTGAATTTGTTTACCAAAATGTGGAAAGTTAATGCCCCTCCGTAATCTAAAATTAATATGTTATTAATTCTTCATGGGAGTACCATTGAATTTCTTAGGTTAAAAATTATTTTTATTGATAATAATTGTTATTTTTGTAATAATTATTTGGAAAATATTAGCCATTTATATTTTGATTATAGTATTACAAAAATTATCCTTAGTAAAGTTATTATGGGTTTTTGATTTTGATTTAACTAAGTTATAATCGTTTTACTTCTGATTTTAATTGGAATGTTTTTAGACTTTGGTTTAAGGAATTCAAAACGTATCTTCTTGACTTTGTCTTTTTAAAGACATGTTGGTATATTTGGTCTGAGAGGAGCCAACATGTTTTTTCTAAATCTTATTTTGAGTTGGATCTCCTAATTTTTGTTATTTCTCTATATTATTGTAACTGGATTTCAAATACAAGTTATAAGCTTCATAATAATGTGTGTTTCAAAGAGCTTCTTAAAAGTATAGATTGATTGAATATTTTAAAGTACAATTTAAATCTTAATAACAAGTTTATTACTTTATTTCATCATTAGGTTTCTTTTGAGGGTTTTTTGATGTTTGGTTGTTCAAATATGCAGCTTGTATTAGTATGATGTTTTCTTATCGCTTTTGTCAGTTGCCTTCTCTCCTTATTTTCTTGCACATGAGCTTGATAGATCACATGTGTTTCATGTTTCTATTATCTCTTCTCCTTTTAGTGCTTATTTTATTATTCCAGTCAGAGGCGGAGCCACATGTTGACTGAAGTGGGCAAGTGACCCTCCCAAGAAACTTTACATGTAAGCTCATTGCTTACGAAATTGTAAGGAAATTAAATATAAAAGTAGAATGCAGTGGAGAAATCAAAGATAGTTAAAACAGGCTGTTTGTTTTCTCTTTGAGTGCGACCATATGATATATATTCATCTCAATCCACAGTGGTTCTTTACAGTAATTTATATAACATGCAAGCTTTTAATGTAATAAAATACGCTGTGAAAATTTTATAAACAACATAATAATAACTTAACCTTTTCAAACTAAACGCTAAGTGACCACCTCAGCAATTTTTTTTTTTGGCTCCGCCACTGGTTCAGGTGTGTAGATTTAACTTTTTTTTTTTTTTTTTTTTTTTTTTTGCTTTTTAGTTTAAACTTCTCTAGTATTTAGTACATTCTCTTTATACACACACATAATATATGTGTGTGTATATCTTATCCTTACATTTTCCGAGTTTCTTTTGTGCAGTTGCAGGTTGTAGGATTTTTTTTTCTTCCTTGTTATGTTTTTTTTTTCCTCGAGTGTTGTACCCTATTATTTCGAACTCTAGTATTTTAGGTTTGAATGGATTTTTTGATTTATTTTATTGTACGAGGATGTTTTGCGACTTATCAGGCTTGTTGACAGCTCATTTTTTAAGTGCATATCCTCCTTGCGATAATAACTCATTTCTCTCAAGAGAAACACACGGACATGGGTTAATTCAAGACTAGCAAAGGCATAAAACTTGATATCTCTCATTATTATGCTGGATTTAAAAAGAAATAGATGAATCGTTAAAATAAAACACTAGCCATAATATTGGTACGAGGGAAGGGAGGGGAGAGGAGAGAATAAAAGATGCAACCGAAGTGGGTTGAACATAAGCATCCAATGTCGTCATCCAACAAAGACTGAAACAAAGAAGCCCGCAAATATAATTTTTTATCCATTAAATTATATATATATATATATATATATATATATATATATATATATATATATATATATATATATATATATATTGTATCATTGCTTATAAATAGAAGTATCTGTATTCATCCTGAAATTCAACATTTTCGTTTCCTCCAATTGTATTCAATCAAACATTCAACAATAAAGAATTTCATCATTTCAAAATCATTAAATTGATCAAATTCTAATATATATTTAAAATTTCTATTTTTCTTGCATTATTAACTTTCTATACATCATATAAACATTTACTCATCGACCAGTTTTGTATTTTCTGGCGAAGCCGCAAAAAAAAAAAAGAAAAAAGAAAAAGAAAAAGAAAAAAGAAAAAGAGGGTGAAACATTGAGCTGAACTAGACTGCGATTCCCAAATGGTACATCATAACTGGGCAAAATCCAAGAACGTGAAAGTTGGCAGCAATTCAATAATAAACACAATTGTTCTAAAAAAAACAATAATAATCGATCCCCAAACAGAAAACGTAAACACCTCACAAAAAATAGGAAAGAAAAAGGGTGTCAACTTGAAAACTGGGCCAAAAGAAAATCCAATCCAATATGTCGCTTCATTTTCAACCATTCATTATATTACTTCATTTCAGACATTGAAGTAGCTGCCGCAGCTTTCTCCGACACCAACTTCTCGATAATGTCAGCAGCGTCCTGTACCGTTAGGATATTCTGCGAGTTGTCTTCTTCAACGTTGATTCCGTACTCTTCTTCCAAGCTCATCACCAGCTCCACCTGAAACAGAAAACTACAATGACACACTATACACAAGCCTAATATGGTTGATATATTATATGGTACTTGAGTAATATACAAGCCTAAAATATGATTAAATACAGTGTCAAGAGAATCAGCGCCAAGTTCTGAGAACTTTGTCTCTGGTTTCAGCGTAGCAGCAACTTCGTCTGTTAACGCCAGTTGTGTTTTCACTATTTCCATCACCTTGGACACTGTCTCAGGCTTTGCCTGTTGTTCAGTAGTCAATCAATGAAATAACACTGCTCATTAACAGATAACTTGAGACCCAAAAATAATGAAGAAATGAGATTGTTATGTGAAAATATACCGCACAGCAGATTTGTAGACTTGAAGATCTTAATGAAGGGAAGGTGTTTGAAGTTCCAAATGACATTAACTTAGCACTTGAGAAATTTCTGCTTGCCTGAAACATGGAAGTAATATTTATACGTTTTGTTCATGCAATACTAATGTTTTTCTATTCTTCTTTTTAACAAGAATTCCAAGAACTGGGTATGAAGAGTATTGTGTGTAAGACTGAATCTGATTTTACAGTTTATTTTACTGCTAGAATTCTATATCTGATTAAAAACGCACCAATTCAACAAAACATAACAGGCAGAGCTTATGATATTACAATGTGATGCAGATTACCTGATGTTTCAGTGCAGTTGCCTTGAGAGAGCATGAAACCTTACCCAATGTAACAGAGAGGGAAGCCATTAATCAATTGAAATAAATGGTAAAAGATAGAATGAAAAATGGAAAGGAAGTGGATAAGGAATGGAGATAAAGAAAATGGGATGTTTAGTTAATTTATGCCGACATCTTATGTACAGAGCCCAGTGGGCTACAGCATGAGGCTAACACTGTATATTGTTTCACCTCTTTTCATTTGTTGTGTCATGGATTACAATAAAATGGGTGGAGCACATACACTCAAACTGTTGTATATAAACACTACCCATCACCGAGGTCAGATCGCATCTTCTCTACCATCAGAGAATCGTGCTTTCTCATCATTTGGTTTCTCGCCTACCTATTTTGAACAAGGCAATATCTGTTCTTGATCAAAACAATATATATTTCTTTTTCATTGTTGCCCACCAGAACAAGCTGCCTCGCCAAAGCATCTGTCAGATTTAATTCTCTTCATCTAGCCACCTTGGCTGCAAACTTGTTCTTCGCAAATTCTTGAATTTCTATTTCAGTTTTTGATTGAAAATGGCAGAATGCGAAACCAATCCCTATCACTTCTGCCACAAGAAATCCTGATCACACAAACTTCAAGAAATAGTACTTATGATCTCATCAAAGCCATTAAACCACAAAGTCAATGGATCAACATCACCTTAGATGTAGACAATTTCCTCTTGTGGAAATTTCAGATGAAAACAACCATTGAAGGGTATAAGCTCGAACAATACATTACATCAATGGAAATGTGAACGTACCACCTTAAAACACAATGAAAGAAGGAAGATTGACCAGCAATCAAGAGTATATTTCATTTCAGAGACAAGATAACATAATTAGTTCATGGCTCCTATCCATCATTGGTGCAAACTTACAGTCACCATCAGTTGGTTGTAAAAGTTCGCATGAGATTTGTTCCACAGTTGTTCAGTAGACAAAGTGCACCAAGATCTATGAGTTACAAGAGACAACTTCATAACATATAAAACGAAAGGGTTATCAATGCGTGAGTATCTTGCCAAGATCAAAATATTATGTGATCGAAATGGAGGCTATTGGTCATAAAATTTCTGATTTCGATCAAATAATGTATATTCTAAGTGACTTAGGTAATGAATATGAAGCTGTTGTCGTTGTCATATCATTTAATGATAATACACTGAATCTCCAATTTGTTTACTCTGTTCTTCTCTCACATGAAGGAAGAATAGATCAAAAGAAAGCCATCACAACCGAATTTTTTGCTAATTATGTGAACTACAACATAATAGGAATTAAGATGGGAACTATACTGGCAGAAAACAGTTCAATATTTAAAGGGGTGGTGTAACTTCCAGAGGAAGAGGCAGATGGGGAAGATCAAACAATAATAGTAGAATCAGATGCCAGATTTGCGAGAAATTTGGGCATACTTCAAGTAAATGTTATTTCAAATTTAACTCCAATTACACACCATCACAGCAAAACATCAACAGTTCAAGAAACCATCAACTCAATGCTAATGTGGTCAGTAACACTCAAGATTCAAGAAATCAAACATTAACAACTAGTACTGACTCAGCCAGAGGCCCAAAATTGAAGATATTCACGATAAAGTGTGATACCTTGATTCTGGTGCTACCAATCATGTCACAAACAACTTGTGTAATCTAAGTTTGGGAAGCACAGAATACAAAGTACACAACACTTCTGCATGGAAAATCGGAAACCAACTAGAATAACTCATACAGGAAATGCAAGATTTATGAGAATAAATAAACAATTTTGGCTCAATAACCTATTGAGAGTACGCTTAATAACAAAAAACTTATTAAGTGTATCTCAATTACAAGAGATAACAATGTATTCGTCGAATTCTATCCATATTTTTGTTTAGTCAAAGATATTCTAACTAAAGAAATTTTATTGTAGGGTAAAAAGTTTAATGGACTGTACACTTTCAATGTTGCTAATTTGAACTTAGGAAACCTTGGATATAAAAAATATTACTACAATCATTCTGAAATTAGTCATGACAGTTATAATAAAAAATTTGATACTTGACATTACAAGTTAGGTCATCCAAATGAAAGATTGTAAAGTACATTATGAAAAGTAATAATATCACAACTAATGAATGTATTTTACCTTATGTTTGCACTTATTATCAAATGGGAAAAAATTCATAAACTTGCATTTCCTGATTCTAACACTGTATATAATAATCCTCTTAAACTAATTGTTTCTCGCCTATGGGGTCCAGCACCAACTAGCAGTGATTATGGGTACAAGTACGACATTTCTTTCTTTACTCTTTCGCTAGATATGTGTGGATATATTTCTTAAAGTCAATATCTGAAACATGCACTGCTGTGTCACCATTTATTACTTAAGTTGAAAAAAAAATTGGGCATCAAGTTAAGTTATATTTCAAACTGATGAGGGTTCTGAATTCAAACCCTTAAAGGTATTGTTTAATAAAAAGGGATTATACATAGGACAACGTGTACTCACAAATCTGAGCAAAATGGTCTTATAGAGAGGAGATATAGACAAATATTTGAAACAAGACTAACTTTACTTGCTTAAGCTTTTTTACCATTAAATTTTTGTCATGGTGCTTTCTCTACTACTGTCTATCTAACAAACAGACTTCCAACAAAAGTTTTAAAATTAAAATGTCCAATGGAAGTCATGTTTAACACTAGACCAGATTATAAAGCTCTTAAAGTCTTTGGATGCCTGTGTTTTTCACACTTAAGACCTTACAATTCCTATAAACTTGATTTTAGATCATCTCTATGTACTTTCTTAGGTTATACAATAAATCAAAAAGAATATAAGTGTTGTTAGACCAAAATTTGATACTAACACCCAAATGCAGTGTGTAGTCCTCGCAATCACAACTCACAGATCACAAAATACAGGAAACAGAAAATAACAGGAGATACATGAGGTTTTTATAGTTGTTCGGCTCAAATCAAGCCCATGTCCACTTCATAGTTTCTTAAATACTAAGAAATTACAAGTACAACTCTGTCTTACAATCTGTAAGATCCATTTATACACAACATTCTTGTGTTACAATGAAAACAAGAGAAGAGATTTATACACGAAATCCTCGTGTTAATTAAGTGCAGTTGGCTTTGATATGAATGTAATGTCCTTGCGTTATGACAATGGTGGATGCCATGAGGAGTTAGTGCTAAAAGATACAAAAGTCCTCTCCAAATGCCATGCGGTGGTTTATTTATAGCCGTAAGAAGGCTTCTGCGGGTTCCGGGTCAGAGGCCATGTAGCACACATCCCAAGAATCTCGAAATGAGGTAGAAAACATGGAGAAATCCTCTCCAAGTCGTGTCATGCCAAGTGTAGCTCGATCCGAGTAAATAGGAGTAGATATTGCCACAGGAGTAGGTCAACATTGCAGTCTAGAGAATGTTCAAGGGGGGTCGAGTCCCTTCCTACCCGACCCGAACCGGTGTTGCTCTTATTTGAAGCCAAGCCAATTGCTCCCACTACAAAAAAAACACCATATTACAACTTTAATTTTACAACGGTGATAAACGCACCGTTGTAATAAATGGGTTTTTACAACGGTGGTAAAAGCACCGTTGTAATAAATGGTTTTTTACAACGGTGGTATAAACACCGTTGTAACTACAACAAAAACATCATATTACAACTTTAATTTTACAACGGTGGTTAAAGCACCGTTGTAATAAATGTTTTTTACAACTTTTTTCCAGAAAAAGTTGTAATAAATTTATTTTTAACAACTGTGTTATTTTGACAGTTGTAATAAAAGCCTATCACAACTTTTATTTTTTGACTGTTGTAATATATGACTATATTATAATATTAATTATTTTCATTAAATAATTTTTAATAATTAATATTTACAACTAATTAGTAATTATAAATTAATAACCTATATATTAATATTAAATATTTAATTAAAAATACTTCAATAAATAAACAATTCATGCTAATAATTAGTAATTGACAACCAATTAGTAATTATCAATTAATAATCAATAAATACATATTAAATATTTAATTAAAAATACATCAATAAATAAATAATTCCTACTAATAATTACTAATTAACAACCAATTAGTAATTATTTAATAATAATCAATATATAAATATTTAATTAAAAATAATTATTTATAACTACTTCATTATTAAGTACTAGTAATTAATTAGTAAGTAATAACTAATGAGCGGTTAATAATCAATTAATTAATAATCAATAAGTAAATAACAATTAATAAATATTTAATTTATAATTAATCATGACTATTAGTAGTAATTAATATTTAGTATATAATATTTTTTTAATAAGTAATCGTTGTTGAAAGTTTTTCCAAAATCTTTTGTCAAATATGATCCCTACGGGGGGGGGTCCAGGGGGGGTGGCAGCCCCCCTAGGTGGGGGTGCGGGGGCAACGCCCCCGCTAACGGGGTTCGACTTGCCCAGTCAGGTCACGGGGGTCCAGGGGGCAGCGCCCCGTCCGAAACGGTACATTTTGTATACTGTTGAATTTGAATCTTACTCAAAATTTAACAACAATTGTTAATTAAGTAACAATTGTAAGTTAAAAATCAGTAGTAAATAATAATAATAATTTATAATTAACTAAAATAATAATTGAAATTAATGATAAAAACATATATTAAATAAGTAATAGCTCCGCGCTGCAGCTATTTTTAGGGACAGTTTAATAGTTCAATCCAAATTTTAAGCGGAAAACCAAAAAAATTGGCTCCAACTACCTCAAGTTTAAGCGGGAAACCGAAAAATTAGCACCGACCTACTTCGTATTTTTTTTAACAGTTGCGTCCACCCATTCTTCCCCTAAATCAATATCGACCTGCCTCCAAACATTCGTTTCCCCAAATCAAAAACTAAAACGCAATCGAGCTTTCCTGTCCTACAATGGTGACTAGGGTTTCCGCCGCCCCATTCTCTTCCTCAGTTTCCGCTCTTCTGCTCTTCTTTTCCTCGTCGTATCCCTTCCTCTTGTCCCCTCTCTTATCCTTCCTCTAGCCCTAGCTTTCATCGTCGTGGGTAGGTGCTCGCCTTTCTTCCTCTATCTCTACTTAATCGGCCGCCTCTTTTCTGGTTTTCTCCTCTTAGTCGATCTGTTTTGTGGATCTATTTTGGATTTGCTGAATACAGTAAGTTTTGGATTTGCTATTTCCCACCTTAAAAGTTTTGGGGGAACGCACGTCTTGTCCTTGTTCGTAGCTCACTAATCCTCTTTCAGATCTCGCAGTTACTATATGCTGTGGATTAAACTTATTCCAGTGTGCCAGATGTTGTCAATATCTTCATTGTACTGGAGCATCACTATTGGAATTTAAGGTATTGTGACTGTGGTGGCTTTTGTTGGTATGTTTGTTTGACTTGGTTGGAACTTGGATATGTCATTTGTGCTGTGAGTGCTTTGACTTGGGTGTTAGTGTGGTCGTTCTTGAGTTGTCTGTGCTTTGGTTAGCTTTAGGATTTGTTGGTATTGCTCGGTGGTTTTGGGTTGCTGGTCGGTTGTGCTTTGTCGGAGTTCTTATTGATTGTCTTTGAAGTGTTAAATTGTGTTAAATTGTTTCGATTTCATATTAGTCTTTGAAGTGTTAATATGTTTGTCTAGAACTATGTACCTCACTCTTAGTGAATAATACACTTAGAAATAAATGGTTGCCAATTTTCCTTATCCTTATGTTCTTCATTGGTCCAAGTAACTAGCTTGTTTGTTTTGCGTAAATGCACTGTTGTTGACAATTTATAATTGTTACACATAACTCTTATGTCTGTATATTGGAATAGATAACGTCATCTAGGCCCGATAATTCTCCTTTGATCCCACTTTGGATTAGGAGTTGCAAAGATGTTAGTAGCATGCATCTAAGTATTGACAGGATTTCATTTGATTTTGATTCATGCTTATGATTAAATTAAATTTTGCTACCAACAAGTTTTAGCTGATGGAATATCCAGTTTTCAATATCTGATACCACTAATTCACTATCAAATGATATGTTGGGTTAGTAAATGTGTATAATATAGATCATGGTTTAGCTGAATAATTTGTGGGAACCATGTCAGACCATATTTTTAGCCGAAATTGCTGAAATAAAACGTTGATATCTATGCTTTATTGGTGCCATCTGTTGTTATTAATATGCGACTAATGCAAGGCAAAATGTTTTTTCTAATAGATACTCGAGTGGGAGTTAGCATGGAAAAAAGTACGAAAATTTCATTGGTTTGGCTGAAGAATCCAAGATCAAGTAAGGTTTCTACCTCAGAAATAAGGTTTTGCATGCTATTTTTTTTCCGTAGTTCTGGGTAAAGTAGCAGTTTTTAGGCTATGTCTGTCCGGGAAGATATATAATTCTGTCCACAAAACCGATAAAAATATATATATATATATATATGTGTGTGTGTGTGAGCGCGCATGCATATATATAAATATGTATGTGTATATATATATATATATACAAATTGATTTTTTTTCGACACAAAAATAAATGAAATGCAAAATATATATGCATTTGGGCATCACTGTACTCATGAATGAATGACACAGAGTAATAAGGATATTTGACGATGAGCATGATGTTGAAATGGATGATCGATTGGGGATGCTGGAGCATAAAGACTTGGTGTATGTCAATGTGTATGTATATTTATACGAAAGTGTGTATGTAACTGAGTGTATTGAGTGATCAGTTTGTAGTGAGGAATGTATGTATTGTTATGACTGTATTATGTAAAAGTGAGTTGTACGATAGTGGATCAGAAAGTTGTACTAATTCAAATATTGAAATAAAATATTTAATTGATTATTTTAGATCAGTGTAGTATCATTTTATTCAATATAAATATTTATTTTTATATGAAATGTAATGTATAACGAAGCAAAAATCATATTGTTATAATTAATTGTAGTAGGAATTACTACAACGGTGGAAAAAAGTTGTAATATATATTACTGCAACGGTGCAAAAATGTTGTAATATGTATTACTACAATGGTGGAAAAAAGTTGTAAAATATACATATTACAACGGTGTTGCAACAGTGTAAAAACGTTGTAAAAGATATGAGTCTATTACAACTTCTTAATACACGACGGTTTGCCCACCGTTGTAAAATGTATATTACAACGGTGTTCCACCGTTGTAATAGGGTCATTTTGTTGTAGTGTCCAATTTCATCGACCGGATCGGGTCCCTTTCTATCCGACCCGCTCCACGCGATTCAACGAAGACGAGATGCACTTCAGTGCAAATGATGTTCAAGGCGGGTCGGGTCACTTCCTATCCGACCTGCTCCATGCGATCCGACGAAGACGAGATGCACTTTGGTGCAGATAATGTTCAAGGAAGATCGGGTCCCTTCCTACCCGACCCGCTCCATGCGATCCGACCCGCAGGCGTGTGAAATCCGATATCGTGAACTCCAAGACTTTGACACTTCATCCAAGTGTTCGCTAATCAATGACTGCTTATACTCAAGTCCTCAGTTATCCTAGTGATAGAATTCGAGTTGAGACGGTCTTGTCAAAAGATAGTCTAACAAGTATTTTGACTAAAATGGAAGAATTTTTATTCCTGGACATGTAATATTCAATTAAACGGAATTCCCCTTTAGTAAAATAGGTATAAGTGTTACTCAAATCAGTGTGACATCACAAATCAATACGAGTCAAACAATCATACTAATTCAATCACTGAAACATCAAACTGCTCAAATCTCAGAGATCAACCTACCTATTAGCAATTTGAAATTTAAGCAACTCAAGACAATGGTGCAAATGATGCTAGAAAACAACTATTAGAAAATTCATTATCCTCCAGCAGTGATGAAGGCCATTAACCAACAACAGGGAGCAAAATCAATTACAAACCACCACTGGTCATCATATGATAACAAGGGAAAAAAGCAGAATATTTAAACCAAAATCCTATAGTGTTAACATAGAAATCAAGGAACTAGGTACTTATGCTTAAGATGTTCAAGAAAAACATTGGAGAACAACAATGAAAGAAGAGTTTAATGCTCTAATAAAAAATAACACATGGACCTTATTTCTTATGGCAAGAGATAAAAATATTGTTGGTTGTTGATGGACATACAGAATTAAAGCAAATCCCAATGGTTCAATATTTAAATACAAAGCAAGGCTCATGACAAAAGGTTATTCATAGTAATGGATTTGATTTTATTGAAACATTCTCACTTGTTGTGAAATCAACTACTATAAGAATAATTTTAAGCACTTTGTACAGAGAATGGGAAATCAAACAATTAGAGTGAGCAACGCTTTTCTTAATGATGTATTGCTGGAGGTAGTATGAAGCCTAATGGCTTCAAGAAACAACACTATGAAAGACTAGTGTGCAAGCTAAACAAAGCAATTTATGACTTAAAATAGGCTCTATGAGTGTGATTTGAAAAACTAACAGTCGCACTGATCAAGCTTTGTTTTGCATCAACACAATCTGATAACTCATTATTTACTAGATTTAATAATTAATAAATTATCTATTTCATAACATATGTTGATGGCTTTATGATTACAGGTAACAAGAAGGTTGAAATCAACAAGGTGAGAAGACAACTCGACAAAGAATTCTCAGTCAAGGAAATGAGACACTTGAACTACTTTCTTGGAATTGAGTTGACAAGACAACAAAGCTTTTCCTTAGTCAAGAAAAGTATAGTTCGGACATTCTAATCAGAGCAAATTGGACAAAATAAATGAATCAATGGCAAGCAATCTAAAACTATCTAAAAATAATGGAGACTCAATATTTAATCTTATACTTTATATAGAGTATAGTGAGAGCTCTACAATATGCCACAATTACAAGACCTAAGATCTCTTTTAGTGTAAACAAGGTCATTCAATATATGCAATGTCCATCAACTCAACACTGGCAAGATGTAAAAAAAAAAATCAAGGTACCACAAAAGGACATTGAAACAAGGGTTAACCCTAGAGTCATCCGACAACATCAACATAAATAGATATGCTGATGCTAATTAGGGATCACAAATTAATGACATAAGGTCTACGTTGGGTTATTGTATATTTCTAGGCGCAAACCCTATATCCTAATGCTCAAAGAAACAAGCTACTGTTTCTTGGTCAAGTGCAAAAGCTGAATATCACAGTATTGCAAATGCTATAGCTAAATAACATGGATACAATCACTGCTACAAGAGCTAAAAGTCGAAACCAACAAACTACCCATTGTGTACATGTTAATTCGTTCAATTAGTAAAAATACATTTTCTCTATCAAATCCAAACATTGTTGTTCTATCTTTCTTCACTTTCTAGCTGCACCGCAACCCTTTTAAGCCTAGGGTAAGTAGGTCCAAGATATAAGCTCTAAATATTTTGATCGGATGGACGAAAGTAAATAGTTGCCTTACAAGACATAATGGAAGAATATTGAATTTATTTCTGTATATTGAAGACGAAAATAATGATAAAATGTTTAGGGAGTGGTGGGTTTTACCATTTTTTTATTTTGCGTTTTCATCCATATAAAATTGCACACAACATATATTTATATCTAGGAAAATGGATACTGGAAAACGAAGTTAATGCACAAAACAAAAAATAAATATCGTATTTTTTTCGTGCTTCGGAAAATAATGGAAGAATAAGAAACAATTCAACTTTCCGTTGTTTTTTCGCACCCTTCATCGTCAATTTCTTCTTTCTTCCACCTTTTAGGATGTTTCTCCGTTTTTCTCATAATTTGTTATTTATATTGAAAAATCAAAAAATAAAATACAAAATAAATCAAATACCACTCTCACAACCCAGAAACTTATCATTATAACTTTGAAAATATCTAATTAATTTTAAATATCCAAAAATAATAATTTTACAATAAAATAGCCTTCTTTAAATTCATACTAAATGAAAAGAAAATAATTTCTAAATTTAGTTTGCAAAAATATATAGTTCAAAGAAAAACATATAATGTGATCAATTTTTTTTTTTTAAATGCTGATTCTTGATCATCTAAAATTCATCAAAATTGTTGTGTGCACTTTAGTTTATATGTACACATACTTATACAAATTATATAAGTACAATTAATATTAATAAAGTAAGTGATATGACAAAAAGCTAATACTTTAATTAAAATGAAGAAAAAAACGAATAAAACGACATATGTCACTTTTCTTTGGTGCGTAAGGGTACTTAGCATCATCATTTATATTTCCACATCGAAATAGAAGGAGAGAGGACCAAAAACATGGCATATACGGTGGAGAAGAAGGTGGTGAAAGCATGGTGAGGTGGCATTGTTTTGATGGAGGAATTTCAAGTTTAATCCATTTGTATAAAACAAAATCCTCATCGCTTCCTTCCGAATTTCTTTCTTGTTTTATTTTCTCCCATTTTCCTTCCATTTTCTTCTTGGGATATGTTAACCGGCTTTTTGGTCCGGTTCCTTGGAGAGCATCAGACACGCTCAACTCAACATACCTCGTGAAGCTGAGGCCAAAAAGGAACACACAGGAGTGAAGGAAACAGGATCAAGAAGGGATTACACAGCTCGTGGCCTCACGGCATGTAGAAGACGTCCGCAAACCAAGGCCTCGGACCCCGAAGGAGTTACGAGCCTCGACCACCTGGTCCCGGGACCCTCGCACCCCTCAGAAGGACCTCACCCAGGCATGACGCAGAATTCGCACCCAGCCAGGTATGAAATCTCGCACCCATGCCTGGGTTCGAAATTTCGAACCCAGTGGGTGCGAGGTCTCGAGCCTAGTGGGTGCGAAATCTCACACCCATAGCCGGGTTCGAGATCTCGAGCCCAGCGGGCGCGAAATCTCGCGCTCAAAGCTGGGTTCGAGATTCCAAACCCAACGGAGCGAGATTTCGCACCCGTGCCCGGTTCGAAATTTCAAACCCACCGGGTTCAAAATTTCGAACCCAGGTACTCGAAATTTTGAACCTATGCCCGGGTTCAAAATTTCGAGGCGCGCGGGTGGCGGGCACGAAATTTCCTACATGTGGTCCCTATTTCTACCTAATCCTACCTACTCCCACTTATATAAATAGCCCATGGCCTCACATTTCAATAAGGTTGGATTTTCTTCACTTGAGACCTTCCTAAAGCTTCATGAACTCCATTAATGGCATCTCCTATTTGGGGAAGAAGGAGAATTAAATATTCTTTTTCTCAAATACCTAGCATATTTCAATTATGAAAGTGAATGTAATGAGCATGGCTCTACCTTATAATTCTTGAGTGATTAATAAAAGTTCAACATCCTTCCAAAGTGGACGTAGCCTAATCCACGGCCGAACCACTATAAATACTTGTGTTATTTACCACTTTCTCTTACTTAGTCTTGCTACCAAATTAACAATTCCTAGTAATAGGAATCTTTGGTGTTTACGACATTTTTTGCCGTCAACATTTGGTGCTTTCACTGAGAAGTCTGAATTCAAGATTTGCGTCTTTCTTCCACGTTATCATCTCGACTTCGACAAGCTTGAGGTTCCTTGCCTAACCTGCTTTCGAGTCCGCTTACGATGGTAAAGAAGTCAAAGAACGCCACAGTCCGCTCTTCAGCCGCAGTTGAGGCCGGTACCTCCCAACAACCTCAACCGGTAGATGTCCCGGCCCCTAACGAAACCATCCCTCCTGTTGTGGACCCCGAAGTGCCCGTTACCTAAGCTCAAATTCGCGTGCTTAATGAAAGATATGAAAACACCAGGGTCGAGCTCAACCAAGCATTAAGGAATAACATTGACCTTATGCGCCAACCTCAAGAAAGTCAGCGCGTCGTCCCCCAACTTCAATTGGCTCGGAACAATGCTCGATCCCGACCAACCGCATCGGAAACTTCCTCTTCCAAGTCAAGGGGCCCACACCAAAGGAGAAGGTTCACCCTCATCAACAATGTCGCCACTCACACTAATGCCCTCGATAACGGTAACGGTCATGCCAACGGGAATGGGAACGACAACGACGACCGAACTACAGTCACATACAACAAGGGGGCGCAGTACCGAGACCGCTCTCGCTTTATTATCAATGGCGGACCCGATCCTACAAACCAACCTTTTCCTCGACACAACCCAACGGTCGCCAACCAGGGTAAAGGGCCCGCTATCCCAACGGCCTGCGCTCCTGTAGAACAGGATCCACATCATCCCGCTCCGCCTCAACATCCGCACATAGACCCAATCATAGATGTCGAGGACATGGAGGAAGACGATCCAGACATCCACCATAGAAGACGACCTCGCAACAGGACTCCGGAACCGCGTCAAAACCCTTAAACCCCGATGGAGGATCCACATCCGACCTATCTCCCCGACATGATACGGAGGGTCATGAGGGAGATCCGAGGAGGCGCACATGGCACATGGGAAGCTCACATTAAGCGTAACCCCTTCATAAGAAGAGTGAATGAAGCCGAGTGGCCAAGGCGCTTCAAAATGCCACAAATTCCACTCTATGATGGTACCACTGATCCTTGTGCCTTCTTGAATCGCTATGAATGGTAAATGGACTCGTGCTGGGGCGACGATCCAGCCAAATGTAAATGCTTCCCGGTCTTCCTATCCGGTACTGCTCTACTTTGGTTCTCCCGCCTCCCTCTCGATTCCATTAACAACTTTGGGCAACTAGCAACAGAGCTGGTCAAGCAATTCAGGGTGCATATCCCAATTCCGAAGAATGCCCTCACCTTATCCAACCTACACCAGGGGCCCGCCGAGTCGCTTAGGAGCTACATTTCCCAGTTCAACACAGCTCTCGCCGAGGTTGAAGATCCAGATCCTCGCACCATACTCTTTCAGCTAGCAAAAGGTGTCCTCCCTACTTCAAAGTTCGGAGCCTGTATCGATCGAAAGAAGCCAAAGAGCCTTGACACATTCTATGAGAAGACAGACCAATACTTGTGCCAAGAAGAGACAAGGCGGAACCGGCTTTCCGCCACGAGTCATCCCTATGACCCCCAAGCAGATACCTCCAGTAACCAATTCAGAGGTAGGCGAGGCGAGGAGCCCTTCGACCAAAACAGGGGGGTAGGTCCCTAAAGGCAACAACCTAACAATGGCAGGCCAGATGGACAACACAACGGGAAAGGCCCAGCAGAATTAAGAAAGCCCGGCCCTTGCCAAGCTTTCGAGACCTAAACCCCGTTGAATGAAGACATAGAGACAATCTACTTGGAAACCCAGCCATACAAGAAGCCACGCGTCATAGAATCAACCGACCGCGAGAACACCGGGAGGTACTGTCGATACCATGACGTGTACGGGCACGACACCAACGAATGCCGCCAACTTAGGGATGCAATCGAGAAACTTATTCGTGAGAAACGTCTCGAGTAATATATCCAAGATCCCTTTCCCGCCGAAGCGAACTCGCAGCCTCCAGCGCCAGCTCCACAAGCAGCCACCAAGGGAGCTCTAGGACCGTCTAACCCAAGACGAGGAATCGTGATCAACATCATATGTGGCGGACCTTACCCCACACATAACAACTTTCGAAAGATGGAGGAATATGTGAGTTCTATAAAACAAGCTACGTACGAAGTCTACTCTGCTCTCCCTGAGTCCATCCCATCCAAGCTACAAAAAACCATGCGAGATGACATCGTCTTCCGAGATAGGGAAGCAATAGGGGTGGAAATCCCGAGCACCGATCCATTAGTCATCACTGCCCAGATCGATGCCGCTTCCGTTCGGAAGGTCTTAATCGACTCAGAAAGCTCGGTCAACATCATCTTTAAAGCCGCCTATGACCAGATGAAATTGGAAACGAATGACTTGAAGTCATGCCACGCCGCAATTCATGGCTTCAATGGGGCCTCTAGTTCCCCCGTAGGGATGATCGACCTACCCATAGAACTGGGCGAGGGGGACCGAAGCCGAGTCCGGATTCTCACTTTCATGGTCATAGACATCGACTCCCCCTACAACGCTTTCCTACGCGCCCCTTTCTCACCGAATTCCGAGTTTACATGGCACCATGGTCTCTCCTAATGAAGTTCCCGACGAAAAATGGGAACGGAACCGTCAAGGGCGACCAAGTAAGCACCAGGGAATGTTACGCAATAGAATGGAAGAATGCGTGCAATAAGGACAAGGGCAAAGCTATTCCCACTCCTTCTTGCGCCAAGAAAGTCTCTGCATAGCAATCAGCGGCGTCTGGGCCCTGGCTTAGGCGCTACTCCTGTCTTTCCGATGACCTCGACCCATGGAAGGACGAAGAGCCCGAATACGAGAGGGCTACCCCGGTCGAATCCACAGTGGACGTTCCCGTCAACCTCGACGACCTAACATGGGTGTTGAAGGTAGGGTCACAACTCCACCCAGCAGTTAAAGAAGATCTCATATGCTTCCTAAAAGCCAATTTAGACGTGTTTGCATGGACTCACTCCGACATGAAAGGCATCGACCCCGCAATTGCTTGCATTCCCTTGGCTTAGATCTCAGAGTACCTCCAGTTAAACAGAAACGCCGCTTTTTAGGGCCCGAAAGGTCCAAGGCACTCGAAGAAGAGGTGGACCGTCTGCTCAAAAGTAACTTCATCCGTAGAGCTGACTACCCCGAATGGGTTTCCAATCAAGTTCTGGTTAAAAAGGCCAACGGTAAGTGGCGAACATGCATCGATTTCTCTGATCTGAACAAGGCATGTCTGAAGGACAGTTTCCCGCTCCCGAAGATCGATCGGCTAGTCGATTCGACCGCTAAATACCAGCTATTATCCTTCATGGACGCCTACTTAGGCTACAACTAGATCCCGATGAGCCTCCGCGACCAAGATCATACTTCTTTCATAACCAACCTTGGGCTCTACTGCTACCATGTTATGCCCTTCGGCCTTAAAAATGCCGGCGCCACTTATCAACGAATGGTTAATCAACTCTTTAAAAATCAAATCGGAAAGTCCATGGAGGTGTATGTGGACGATATGCTAGATAAATCTAAAATATCAAGCGATCATGTCCACGACCACTTCGAAATGTTCGATGTCCTTTGCCAGTATGACATGAAACTCAACCCCCTGAAATGCTCCTTCGGAGTCGCCTCGGGAAAGTTCTTGGGTTTCATTGTCAATTCACGGGGAATCAAAGCTAATCCAGAAAAAAATCCAAGCTATTCGGGACATCCGAGTCCCTGAGAACATCAGGGATGTTCAAAGTCTAAACGAAAAAGTTCGCCGCTTTAAGTCGGTTCATCTCTAAGGTCACCGACAAGTGCTTCCCCTTCTTCGATTTACTCTGAAAAGGGAAACGCAACTTCGAGTGGACCACCAAATGCATCTCCGCATTCAAGGAACTTCTGGATCATTTAGAGCGACCACCTATCCTCTCTAAGCCTATAGACCATGAGGACTTATATATTTACATGGCTATTTCTGCGCAGGCAATCAACTCGACACTAATACGCCTCAAAGACCGCACTCAACGGCCCGTCTAATATACCAACAAGCAGTTAACGGGGGCAGAGAAGAACTACCCGAAGCTAGAGAAGCTGGCATTCTGCTTATCGATTTCCTCTACAAAGCTCCGACCGCACTTTCAGTCGCATCCCATAAAAGTTTTCACTAACCAGCCACTACATCTGGTCCTACAACGACCCGAGGCGTCAGGGAGATTACTAAAGTGGAGCATAGAGTTAAGCCAGGTCGAGATAACCTTCATCCCCGACGATCCATCCTCAGCCAAGCCCTCGCAGACTTCATCGTGGAGTTCACAGCCCCCAAGGAGAAACCCACGGTGAACGCCGGAATTCCCGATGCCAAGTGGAAATTGTTCATAGACGGCTCCTCTAATAGAAAATGCTCCGAGGCCGGAGTCGTGCTCATCACCCCTATGGAATGCCCGATGTATTATGCGTTGAGGCTAAATTTCCCTGCTACTAACAACGACGCGGAATACGAGGCCTTAATCGCCAAGCTTAGAATCACGATCGAACTCAAGCTGGAGACCGTCCACATCTTCTCCGATTCACAGCTTATCGTCCGACAAGTACTGGTAGAGTATCAAGCGAAAGAGGGACGGCTTGCCCAGTACCTGGTCCGGGTTCAGGGGCTACTCGTCTACCTCGAGACTTCACCATCACCCATATCCCACGCGAACAAAATGAAAAAGCAGATTCCCTCGCCAGAATGGCAAGATCCGAAGATCCGCAACTTAATGTATTCTCCGTGGTTGAAGTCCTCAACTCTCCAAGCATCAAGCAAGGGCAAGACGAGATGATTATGAGCACCGAACCCGAGCCCGAGTCCTGGATGATATCGATCAGAAATTACCTGCAGCACGGGATCCTACCAAAGCACTACAAGGAAAGGCGCACGCTCACTCGCCAGTCACCCCGCTACCTTCTTATGGACTGGGTACTCTACCGCCAAGGTTTTTCCGTTCCCTTGCTCCGATGCATAGCTCACGGCGATGCCCTCCAAGTACTAAGTAGTGTTCGTGAAGGCGAATGTGGCGATCACACTGAGGGGCAGACCCTGGCTAGAAAGATTCTCAGACATGGTTATTATTAGCCCACGCTTGATCAAGACGCCGCAGACTACGCTCGCAAGTGCGATAAGTGCCAGCGCTTCTCCAAGATTCCACGAGCCCCGCCTACTGAACCGTCTCAAATGGTCAGCCCATGGCCATTCGCCATGTCGGGAATCGACATCATCGGAACTCTTCCAATGGACAGAGGCGGGGCACGATACGCCGTCGTCGTAGTGGAATATTTCACCAAGTGGGCAGAAGCTAAAGCTCTCGCCACCATAACCATGAAGAAGATGATCAATTTTGTCGTCCGCAACATCATTACCCGCTATGGAGTGCCCCAGGCTATCATCTCCGACAACGACACTCAATTCGAGAGCACCGAGTTTAAAGCTTTCTGTCAGCGCCACGGCATCGATAAAAGATTCTCAGCGGTGTCTCATCCCCAAGCCAATGGGCAAGTCGAAGCGGTTAACAAGGTCATCAAATCCATCATTAAGAAACGTCTGGAAAAGGCTGGGGGCATGTGGGAAGACGAACTCCCTCTAGCTCTATGGGCTTTCCGCACCACCCACAAGACAACAACCGACCATACTCCTTTCGCCTTCGTATATAGATCTGAATCCGTCATTCCCATTGAGCTCAAGTTACAATCATATCGAGTCACGTATTTCGATCTAAAGGCAAACCAAGATTTACTTCTGGGATCACTCGACTTGCTGGAAGAAAAAAGGAACGAGGTTGATATCAGAGCCGCCGCTCAACGACAGCGAGTAGCCCGATACTTCAATTCCAGGGTCCGCCATAAGGACCTCAACGTCCGCGATCTCGTTCTAAAGCGGGTTTCTCCCCTACCAGTAGGCCTCGCGCCTCGCTGGGAAGGCCCATACTCCATACATCGATGGCTCAGTGATGGAAGCTTCAGGCTCGCCACCATCGACGGAACTGAACTCCCAAGGGCATGGAACAACGAACATCTCCGCCACTACTTTACATAACTCAGTTTATGGTTGTTTATGCTTTTTGAACAATGTTTTGTTTTGTCAGAATCCAAGGCATTGTGAAGGCTATTACTGCTAAAGTTATTAGTAGAAATGGTGTTCAATTTCTTGTCTCCCTATTGTTTACTTCTCACGTAATGCGTCTTGTTTTCCAACAACCAACTCGATTCACGTCTGCGAAAACCGCATTGGCACCCCGGGCATGGGAGCCGGCGCGGCCATCCCAATTTCTGGGCAACATTGAGTCTGAAACGCTTAGTTATGCCCGACACCCCGCACATGGGAGCCGACAACGCTACTCGAATCGCCGGCCCATGGTGCGACCGAGTCTATCCAACCACTAACTCGAACCCCAGCCCAGTGCCAAGGCCGAGGATAAATCGTTCCATGTCCTAGTCCAGACGGCATGGTGCCACTCAGCGACCGACTAAGATTGATGCAAATCTCTCTTCGCCGGTTGCGGGTGTCGGTCGAATCTTGGTGCAGCACCAAGACCGACCTTAAATCATTTCTTCCCCTTAGCTCTCAAGGCTAGGGGGCTACCCGTGGCCATGATCGGACCTTACGAGCTGATGATCGGGGCTGAAAACTACGCCGGTGAATAAACGACGTCTGGAAGCTCGCCTCAACCCGATGAACGACGGGAGAGCCACCCACCTGGCGGACCACACAACGCGAAACCCTTCACCTTCGCTATACTTGGGTTTAACCCTGGGCCACCCAAAACAGCAGGCGCACAGCCTGGTTTCGCAAACTACGAGTTCCCCGAGTTGAGGAGAACTTCTTAAAACCAGCGCTCTACCTCACCTCTTTGGAATAATTTACCTAGAGACGGCCCCTAATCGCTTTTGTGACAAGTCTAACGATAAGTAAGTTTATGCAAGTACAAGACGTTGGAGAACATAAAAAGAACATCCGAATACTTGACATAAAAAGAATCTTTACTAATTAATATTTCCTTTTCACACACAAACACACGCTGAAACAAACACTTTTACCTTCTAATGACAGGGTGTACATGAGAACCACACCGTAAAACCAAAAGCAAGGGCTGCACTCGCGTAAACTATCGGCTTACACTACCAAAACAATGGTAACCTCTACTTAGGCTACTAACACTAATCGTGTCTTTTCTTCTTTTGCTTGTGTCTTTTTGCAGATTCAGCACTCGATGGTTCGTCACCAGCACCATACCTCTTCCGACTAGATCCCCTTCTGCTCGATCAACCCTTCGAGGGAGTAACCGACCCATGAGTGACAGAGAGGCAATAACCCCCCGCACCATCATCGCTAGAAATCTCCGTGACATCAGTAGTAACGACATGCTGCGTAGGCACGGGGACATTCCTAGCGGCAGGATCCGTGACAACCTCGCTCTTCTACGAGATCTCCTTCCCTTCCCGCTCGGCCCTCTCCCTCTCCTCCACCTTCTCATGCTGAGCCACCATCTTGGCCTCTTGAGTCGCCCCTACAGCCGACATCATGGACACATCGACGTCCACTGAACCTCGGGTCAAGGCACTCTGTCCGTCGACTACCTCTCCTTCCTCGTTGAGAATGTCCACATGCTAGGAGTTACTCTTATGTCAGTAAAGGTGTCAAGTTGGTCGCAACCCTCTCCAGCCTATGTCCCTATGAGGCTCGGCCCAGTTTCAGTCACTTGGGTGATCACAGGGGCGGGATCCACTATCGTCGTAGACTTAGGAGGAACTGCATAGCAAAGACACAACCTTTTTAGTCCATAAATTCGGTACTCACTTCATTCTCAAGGATGCAGTGTAAAAGGAAATTATCTATGGTCAAGGGTGGCATAGGAATGATAGAAAGGGAGCTTGCGACAATAGGTGAAGTAAGGCTAGTATCCCCTAATGCCGGGAAGTCGGGATTGTACTCGGTAGCAGTGCGGGCCGAAGCCTCAGGACCACTCACCATAGCAGACCCGTGGGCCAGGGGCTGATAAGAGCTCCCTCCTACAAATGTTTCTGTCACCACCACGCTATCGGTCGGCATGAACTTCCCTTTCTTCTGGGCGAGCCTCGCCAACCTTTCGTTCTCAGCATCTTCTCGCAATAGCCTCCGTCCTTCCTCCAGCTTCTCCCGTTCACTACTGTCCAGAAGAACATTCGCAAGTTGGTGCTCATCTAAAGTACTTACATCCACTTGACGCAAGAAAGCCTCGTACGGAATCAACCTCTCCCAGTTCTAGCAAGCTCGCAGGGGTAATTTTCAACCCACGAAATCCCTCGGAATCTCAAAGCCTTGACATATATACTACAAATACTTACCTCGAAGGAGGACCCAACGCGAAACTCCGCATCTCTCAGCTGCTCCCTCAGTAGCTCTATCTCTCTTAGATATTCAGTCTTTATACCCTCAGACTCGCTCAACACATCCCTGTTGCTAGTTTCGACATCCTCCTTCGCCTTTCTCATCACCTCGAGCTTCCTCTCTTCAACTCAGCGACTTCGGCATTCTCAGCCCGCAATATCTCATTTTCCTCCCTCAAAGCAGAATTGTTATTCTGGAGTTCGGTAACCCTCGCGTTATCTTTTTCCAAAACGTCACACGCTCGCTTTAGATCGGCTTTGTCCTTTTTTTAGAGCCGTGGTCTCGGTAGTAAGATTAGCCATGGTGGCTTTATAATTCGAGATGGTATGCCCCGAATCCCTCTTCAGTATATCATAGGCCTGTGTTATCTCTTCTGCAATGACAAAGCTAACATTAAGGGGTCTGACGGAGCATAAAGGGAAACTTATAATACGGGGAACGAGCATACCTATCTTCTTATTCAAAGCTTCGATGGTGGTACTCTCGACAGCAAGTTGCAGGTTCTTCTTTCTGATTAGTTCTGAAAGCCCGAATGAATACTTGATGAACTCATTAGTTTGATGATACGAAGCTTTCACGTGCTCCTATACCTCCCCTGACTGTCGGTCGGGAGCCGGACGGAGGTCGGGGACAAACTTTAACTCATCGAAGTACTGCCGGGGAAAGTGATGCTTTAGGAGCGCCCTTCGCTCCTCTATGGATAGCTCTTGAACCTGGGGTCCTGTCAAGTCTGGCACCTCTATCTCGGTCTCTATTTCCGACCTCGATTGGCCAAGAGATGCTTCCTTTTCCCTAGCAAGACGAACATGAGCCGGAGGGACGACCGACAGAGAAGCTGTCGAAGGCAAAGATCGAGAGCTTCCTATGTTAAGCTGAGTATCTCCCACGGATATGCGAATAGGAGGAGGAGGAGATGACGGAGATCGCCTAGATCAATCCCGGTCTTGACGATCGCTGCCTTGTTCTAACGGAGGTGGAGCGCCATACAAGCTGGCGGATCTTCGTTATCTCTCAAAAGAAGAACTCTGGGGAGGCTGGCGATCCCTGCGCCCATAAATTCGTCCACTGCGTTCTCCTACCATGACACCTGCCAATGGAACAAGCCGAAGTTTGTCAAGTAACTCACGTAGGCGAATGTCTATGCTATGCAGTGTTATGGATGTATGCCCTAAGTGTTCTCTCGACAGACCAAATTGTGGTCCGATCGAGGGGGTTAACCCCTCAGCAGCGCAGGAAGGTTCTTCCAGACTCATCGTATTTGGCCATGGAGTCACTACTAAAGCAAGTTCCTTTATGCCATCAAACTGGCCCGTGGGTTCAAGCGAGACAGTGGCCCCTGACTGAGTCGTAGGAGACTGCGGTCAAACCAACACTCCTTCCCCCTCCCCTGTCGGAGGCGGGACAGGATTGCTCGGCAACCCCTCACCTCCGACAACCTTCTTTTGACCATGAATGTCGCCTCCGCGCACATATCCTTGAGGCGAAACGGTCCTTTGCGATTCTCCTCCCATTGGGGGTATTTTTCTCTTCCGCCCGCTTGGGGTAGGACCCGCTACAACTCCTTCCTTTGGCACACTAAGGGCAACCGCGGGCCTGATCACAGCCCGCTTGTTCAGCAGCAACCCGGCGCGACTGAGGCGATCTTGACTTATCACGGTGCTGGTATTGCGGAGATTCTCTGGTATCGCCGCAAAGCATTGAGGCATTGCAGGTATTCGTCTCCAGTAGACGCCTTTGGATTTCCTGTCATATCCCATTTAAAACCATGAATAAAGGAAGGGGTCCTAAAGTTACGACAAAGAACGGAGTTGGAGGAACACTTACTTCCCTCAATCCACCTCCCGGCAAAGCCGACAGGGAAGCTAACAAAGAACCACTCACGCTTAAACACTGACAGCCTGGGCCACATCCCGACAAAGATTTTTGTAGCAGTTGTCGCTTCCAGAAACCATTGAGAGAGGGAGGTAGTGCTCGTTTTCCTTAGGTGGAATATATATTGAATGTCTTCCCCGGTGGGTTCCCTGTGCAGAAACTCGTGGAAGAGGACATAAGTACCTGAAGGGAAGCATAAGCATTGGGGTGTAGCTGCGATGGCGCAAGGAGGAAATAAAACAACATATCCCGAATGAAGTTATTAGCCGGGGGAACACACCCGGCGAGGCAAGCTTGACGGTTCCAGGCAGTAAGGCCTTCGGGCGGCACATGGGCTCTGTCATCTATCCCGGGGGCGTGGCATCATCCACTGGTATGTTAAATCGCACTGCCATCTTCCTGACCGCAGTAGCATCCAGGAACGAGGGTACTGAATCGACAGGATTCTCCAAAATCACCGCATCAGGCAACATGTCCGGAGCTACCGGAGTTACGGGCTCATCCTCGCCCATGATATCTACATTCTCATCTCTTCAGTTACGACTAGGGAATATTGTCGCTCAGGTTGCTCCCCGTGCTCAGACGCTTCGGGCGTGCTAGTCGAAGTCGAATGAGAAGGAGTCGATCCTTCGGTGATCTCAAGCTCGCTGCCAGACGAGCTACCTCCAGGGGTAGGGTCAGATGATTGTAAGGCTGGCTGGGAAGACTCAGATTCCATAGTCTTTCTAGTCCTTGATCTGGTCTTCATCTTTAACTATACTTTAACGTATCAATGGTAGAACGGACGGTATAGTGACATGTACCCCTCGTGTTGCAGACAACTAATGTGTGCGAGAAATGCTATGCAAAACCAAGATATATAAAGAAAGTCCAGAGCAATTCGAAACAGTCCAAGTCCCAGTCCGGTTGTATGCTCTATCCTATGTGAACAATCCCAAAACCCCGCTCATGCGGTTAACAACTCATGCATCAAAACTAAGTGTGCAAGTCTAGATACGAGTATTCAGAAATAGAAATCCATCGGCATGACAAATTGGAAGCCCGGCACATAAAAGGCCATGCCTCGAACCATGACGGGCTCGAAATTTCGAGCTCCAAGTTCAAAATTTCGAGCCCCTACAGGTTCGAAATTTTGAACCCAGACAAGGGCTCGAGGATTCGAACCCACGGGGCTCGAGAGTTCGAACCCATAAGGGTTCGACACTTCGAACCCCCGAGTTCGAAGATTCGAACCCATGTGGGTTCATGACTTCGAACTTGGTGGGTTCGAAAATTCGAACCTACTGAGTTCGAGAATTCGAACCCGTAGAGGGTTCGAGGCATCGAACCTGGCTAGGGTCGAAAAATCGAACCCACGAGGTCTCGAGGTCTCCGACGTGGGCCTTCGACCTCCTCCCCTTCTCACTACCTCGAGTCAAGGTCTCACCTAGTTCGGTTCGAAATTTTTGGGTCCGAAGTTATCGAGTTCGAAGCTTTCAGTAATGGCGGCTAGAGAAAGAAAATATAGGAGGAAGAAAGGTGAAGGAAGGGGGGCTATTTATAAAAGGAAAACGTGTTCCTTCATATTCCAGTACGGGTTCGAAATTTTCGAACCCACTGGGTTCGAAATTTCGAACCCCCTAGATTCAAAATTTCGAACCTCAAGGGGTTCGAAAATTCGAGCCCTATAGGTTCGAAATTTCGAACCCCCAGGGTTCGGAATCCCGAACCCCTGGGCTCGAAATTCCGACCCCACTGGGTTTGAAATTTCGAGCTTACGAGTTCGAAAGTTTCCAAAAAAAATAAAGAATAAAAGATAATAAAAATATATATGACGATGGTCGCACCTCCAGGATCGGGAACGCTGCGACACGTTGCCTCGTGCACACACTCTGCACGCGCGCATGCCTACTCCCGCCCATCCACGGAGACTACGCACTACGGACATTTAACGATTTGAGCACGGAACGTCCCCAAACGATGGCTCATCTTCACCGCCAGGGGGAATGAGCCCTACAGCTAACACCCATTTACATTTTGAATTACAGGAAAAACTAACAGCTTCGCCATTCCCTCAACCTACGCAAAGCACATCATGTCAAAGAAAAGACGTACTTTGGGGGGCAAATGTTAATCGGCTTTTTGGTTCGGTTCTTAGGAGAGCATCAGACACGCTCAACTCAACATGCCTCGTGAAGCTGAGGCCGAAAAGGAACACACAGGAGTAAAGAAACATGATTAAGAAGGGATTACACCGCTCGTGGCCTCACAACATGCAGAAGACGTCCGCAAATCAAGGCCTCGGACCCCGAAGGAGTTACGAGCCTCGACCACCCGGTCACGGGACCCTTGCACCCCTCGGAAGGACCTCACCCAGGCATGACCCGGACTTCGCACCCAGTCGGGTGCGAAATCTCGCACCCATGCCTGGGTTCGAAATTTCAAACCCAGTGGATGCGAGGTCTCGAGCCCAGTAGGTGCGAAATCTCGCACCCATAGCCTGGGTCGAGATCCCGAGCCCAGCGGGCGCGAAATCTCGCACCCACAGCTGGGTTCGAGATTCCGAACCCAGCGGAGCGAGATTACGCGCCCGCGCAGGTTAGAAATTTCGATCCCACCGGGTTTCAAATTTCGAACCCAGGTACTCGAAATTTCGAACCCAAGCCCGGGTTCGAAATTTCGAGGCGTGCGGGTGGCGGGCTCGAATTTCTTGCATGTGGTCCCTATTTCTACCTAATTCTACCTACTCCAACCTACTCCCACTCCTATAAATATCCCATGGCCTCACACTTCAAAAGGGTTGGATTTTCTTCACTTGAGACCTCCCTAGACTTCATGAACTCCATTAATGGCATCTCCTATTTGAGGAAGAAGGAGAATTAAATATTCTTTTTCCCAAATACCTAGCATATTTCAATTATGAAAGTGAATGTAATGAGCATGGCTCTACCTTGTAATTCTTGAGTGATTAATAAAAGTTCAACATCCTTCCAAAGTGGACGCAGGCCTAATCCGCGGTCGAACCACTATAAATACTTGTGTTATTTACCACTTTCTCTTACTTAGTCTTGCGACTAAATTAACTATTCCTAGTAGTAGGAATATTTGGTGTTTATGACCTTTTTTGCCGTCAACAGGATATAAGAAAAATCAATGGCTTACATGCCTTTTTGTAAGTATCTAAAAGCAAAAATTATGGCTTAAACTCCTTAAAATGTTAAGAAATTCTTCCTATTTCCTTCTTCCCTTTCACAAAATAAGCATCAAAACCTCCTTAGCAAGACATGGCCAAACCTGTTACTTCACTAGGCCGTGCCTATTTTATGTTCTAATGTCCAAAAAACATTCATTTATGATACTCAAATGAAGATCTAAGTTTGTATAAAGTTTTATGATGATTTAGAAGAGTATGGTGAGTAAAATTCACATTTTTAGTCTTATTTTAATATTCATTCCATTGGTAATTATTATGTTGAATCGTTGGTTGAATTATATTATGTTTGGTGCTTTATTTGATGTGAATTTGAATGTATATATACGTGCTTAATGTTAGAACTCTTATTTTGATGTTTTGATAATGATAACTATACAATTATATATTTTGTATACTAACCTTCATTGTATGAGAATACTGAAGAACAAAATTCCAAGAGCGTAAAGAATTGAAGAACAGATTTCAAGAGCATCAGTTGATATATTCTATTTATTTGAGTCTATGTTTAGTTTGTATAAATTGTTAAAATCTCTCCTAAAAGATATATACCGCAACACTTTATATAAAATAGTTTTTGCACAAAGCACATGCAAAAGCCTTGGTTGTGCATTTAGCCAGCTGAGTGCCCTCGTTCAGCCAATTAAATGTTGTGTTAGTCATATTTTCTTATGAATAACCAGTCGGCTGAATGAGTGTATTCAACCATATTAAAACAGTCAAATATGAACTGTTTCTTTGCTGCCTCTAATTTCAAATAATTCAGCCAGCTGAAAAAAATTTGTAGCAAGTTGAACAGTTATTTTCTGAAAGGGTGCTTCTCTTCAAAGAAAAGACACAACTCTTAGTTATGTCCATTTCCCTTGATCAAAACTCTTCGTGAAGCGAAACAACTCTAGATACTATATATAATAACTTCAGAATTACTTGTTTTAACCATCAAATCTTATTTAATCTAATCATCTAATTCTTTCTATCGACCTACTCTCTGATTTTTAATTTCACTCAAGTCCAAACATCTTATGATTGATAATCATCATTCTCTTTCATATTCTTCGCGTACAATACACCATATATTATCAAGGAGACTTATTTATACTAATTTTAGAGCAAACTGCAATCAAATTATTTTTATCTATTGTAAGGAAGTCCTAGTAGTTTACTCAGGTAGGAAAAACCTTGTTCAGTTGCTCAGGTGGTAGAAGTCCTATTCAGTTGCTCAGACAGCAAAATCCCGTTTCAGTTGCTTCAGGTGGTCAAAGTCTTAACCGGTGTCTCACGTGATGTAAACTAATTTTTTTGGGTTAAGTGAGGGTTGTTGATAGCTACAATTCGAGAAGGAGTCTGGGACTGGATATAGGATGGTTCATCGAACTAGTATAAAAATCCCTGATGTCATTTTACTTTACTGCTTTTATACTTTCTGCTGCTATTATATTTACATTGTTGCTACTGTGATTATGTGCTTCAAATCCTATTTCGGTTGCTTCAGATGGTCAAAGTCCTGTCTGATGTCTCAGGCTGTGTGAACATATTCCTTCGGGTTAAGTGAGGGTTGTTGATAGCTACAATTCCAGAAGGAGTCTGAGACTGGACGTATAATGGTAATCCGAACCAGTATAAAAATCTCTAGTGTCATTTTACTTTATTGCTTTAATATATTGTACTGTTATTATATTTATATTGCTTTACTGTGATTACTGCATTTCAAATTCTCTCTCTCTCTCTCTTTATATATATATATATATATATATATATATATATATATATATATGCCATCATCGATCCAGTGCATAATGACTATTCATTCATCGACACTGAAACAACACTTAACTATGATTATATGTAGCAAAGGATTTGGACTTGAAATTTAAATATAAGTTTGAATTAGTTTAAAAACGTGATCTTTGCTTATATGTATGTAATTATGGCTCATGTATTTCTGGGAATAATGATCTTCGGATAAATCGTGTACTTGTCACTCTCTTTAAGACGTTTCAGCATTCTATTTGCTGACCTATTAGATTAAGGATATGCTTGAGGTAAGTCGAAGCAAAGTATTTTAGCGTGGAATTTTAGTAGATCATTTAAGCGGAACATTTAGTTAAGCGGAGAACGCATTTGCAGGTTTAAGCCGACCATTTTTTTCAATTTAATTTAGTTATGTTTAAAACAGAACAATGTCATTACAGTAAATCAAATAGAACAGTCCACTAAATAATAATACAAAAACTAATAAAATGCATAAATACAACACAGTACAAATCAATCAGTGCAACCCTACTACAACAAGTTCGTCTATAATTATATCTCAAAATATTGTCGCCTCAATGTTTTGATTTCGTTGAGCCGGTGCTAGTTCTCTATTTCCTCTCAAGTTGGCATATTCTTTTAAGTACTCCTTTGGAATAAGATCTGGATCATCATCATACGCCATAAAATCTAGATCATCCATGTTGTATTTGCGTATATAATCATGTTTAGCCATTGTAACAATAACAACTTTTACTTGAGTTTCAAATGCGTACGTTAGCATATTTTTCAGTAGGACAATTTTTTTCCTCCATATTCCAAATGTTCTCTCAATTGCCATACGTAAACTCGAATGGTGGAAATTAAAATTTTCATTATTCGACTTTTCTTGATTTATAATTGCACGAAACTATGGAATATCATATCTAACATTGCAGTTTGGTGGTAGATAGTCAGTAGTAAGTGAAAAATCAGAATCTACTACATAATACTGTCCAAAAGGAGGATAAGGAAAATAACAAAGATCTGTCATTCACAATGAAATTAAAAATTCGACTGTCATATGCAGTCTTTTCCCACTCGGCTACAACATACGTAAACAGAAAATCGAATGAGCACGTAGCTAAAATATTTTGTGTAGGGTATCCTTTCCGTCCTATATACGGAACAACCTGTTCTTGAGGTAAGTGTGTGTTATGTGTGTTCTGTCGATGGTGCCAACATAGTTTAAAAGTAAAGACAGTAACGGTCAGATATACCAATTTCATCTGGAATTGTGTTAAATTAAGGATCAGCAGGCTTAATAATATCAGCAGCTAGTAACAGAACGGAATCCAAAACAACATGAAAACAAAGAGAGATTGTGCTACCAGACCATTGAAATCTTTCAGCCATTTGTCTATTCAAAAGAGCTGCAGCTATATTTTTACAAAAATATGACAACCATTTCTTTAACACCAACGCGAGACATTATAACCAAGCTATAATTTTTCATCCTATCGCTTGACGAAAGAAAACAAAGTCGTTTCATATGAAAATTTCTTTGACATCATTCTTGATGATTGTTTAACATGTTGTTTACCCATATTAAACCAGTATACTCCGACATGTGCAACCGACGACCTATTTCATTGCGTCTTCATGTAAATATGATATAATAATAACGTTATATTTCATATTTTCATAATCCGAATCGTTTGAGTCTAAGAATGAAATGGCCATTGAAGAAAATGTTGAAGAAGAAAATGGAAAAGAGAGGAGAGTAAAAGAAGATAGTGAAGGAAGAGAATGGAGAGGAGGGAGTAATATAGAAGGGAGAAGCCAAAATTTAGCCGCTGGGATAACGGCCTAGAATGGACTGTTATTGACTTTGACAAGTTGGATGCGTCGGAACCGATAATGGTCCATTTTGGACCCTCGAACGCACCCTAAACGTTAATGGTTTTCGTCTCTGATTAGTGTTTCTTAAGGTTATTCGTCTTTAGTGGTTTCATTAAAATTGTAGGTGATTTTTTCTTTGTAGATAGTCAACTTGTACGTGTTCATTTGTACTGTTTTCTGCACAACTGAAGCTTTGTAACCTTGTTTCTTTTGTAAATGAAGTACCAATTTTCAATAATTACATCGTAACATGGTTTAAATTGTTGAGTGAAGAATGCTTTACACAATTTTGTTTAAAAATGGCTTAAATAATTGATTTGATCAAAGGAACTTTAAATATTAAAGGTTCATTATAGAGTTTTGCTCTAAATAAAGGAAGTTTATACAAAAGGGGTTTTATGTATAGAAATGGATGTTAAAGTTGGAAAATAATTCCTTAAATGATTTTGATTACTTATAATGGAAGTTTAAAGTAGATTGGATATTTACATTGAAATTTTATAAATGGCTTTATTATTTGTCAAAGAGTATCGATATTTATGAAGAAGTTTTATAAGTGGATTTGAAATCTAAATAAAAGATACTTTACAAGTGAAAGATGTTTATTTAAAAGGATTTACAGCAGAAACTAATAAAGGAATTTGTGTCTAAGACTTTTCTTAATTGACTTCCTCAATTATGATAGTGTGGTACTTACATCCCATGCTTAACACCGAAGGAATAATGTGTAGGATTATTCTTGTATCTAATTTAAAGTTGTTTTGATCTTTCTAATTTGATTTTGGAATAAGAAATTTTTCATAATATTTTGTAACTATGTTTACATCTGTGGGATAAGTATATAAGTATTTTAAACAAATATTCTAAAAGATATTTGATAAGTTAGGATTTATCTAAATAAGGCTTAATGGATGCATTGCACATTAAATCTTTGCATTGTATGTTGTTTGTTATTTGATAGTTAAAAAATCGACTATCAAATTTTTGCCAAATCTAACTATCTAAAAGAAATTTACATGTGTTATATGGTACAACCCATGCCCAGTGATGTTTTTTCATTATAATAGGACAAATGATAAGGAAATCCGTCCACTAAATGATTAGGAGTTACCCTGATCTTATCCTCTGTCTGTTTATTCCTAGAAAATTGAGGATGAGTTTATCAGAAACTGCCAAAGTTATCTCGAAATTTCTAGGATCAGATATGTTATCTGAAAACGACTTTGATCAAACTAAAATGTTTTGAATTGAAATCATCGTTGAAGAGATGATCCCCGCTTTTATCAAATGAGATGAAAACGCTATTGCTACTCATCTTGAGGGCGATTCAAAAAATAAATGTTGTAGGAGTAGCGACTTCGAGTCATTCAAACTTAGAATTACTTGTATGGATGAATATTAACAGCATATTGCCATCAGAGAGCAATGAATATTCTAAGCGAAATAAGCCAAAAAAGGTAATTTTAGTCTTTAGCTTCATAACTTGGCAATGTCTACATCAGGTATAAGCTTCACGGCTAAGTCGATAGCACTTGAGTAAGATATTGTCATCACCTGTCTAAATTCGATATTGATCCTTCTATGTATGCTTCAGTGCTGTTAGTGTCACACCTGTAGTGATGAAATATTTGGTGTTATTCATCGAGAGGTAGTCGGTCCTAATGTAACAACCCGAAAATCTGGGCCAGTTTAAATTTTTTTATTTTGGCAATTTTAGCGAATTTTGAACATTTAAAATGAATTATTTTAAATAATGACGACGAGAAATTTATTTTGAATGGAATTCGAACATATATATTATATAGTTCGTCGTTAGAATATAAATATTTATTTATATTTATAAAACGAATTGAAAATGGCGCGGTAGTTCAATAATTCGATTTCAAACTTCAATTGAACATACCGGGTTCAAAATAAACCGGATTTTAGTGAAACCAAAAATAATGGAATCTAATTGTGAATATCTTTCAAATGAATCCGAGAAATAGAGATTTCATAGCGGGAATCAAAAGATATGTCCAGTTGAAAATTCTGAATAGTCGCTATGAAATTCAGGCCCTTAAAAATAGACATTTTGCAAACGACCTCGGATTTCGACGAAACCACTTTTGTTGGGTCCGTGATGTCAAATTATTGCTAGATTCCAAATTCCATAATTTTTCGAATCAATATGTGAGCGTGGCAAAAGAAAACGCGTTTGACCAGTTTCAATTGATTTTAATCGACTAGAAAATGGCCATTTTTCAAACGGTCTCAGAATTCGACGAAACTAGTTTTGTTAGGACTGTATCGTCAATACGAAGCTAGAAAATATTTTTCTGGAATTTTCCGAGTTAGTATGTGACCCCGGTAAATTGAAATGTGCGTTCAAATTCAATATTGAGGTATATTTTGATTTTGACGAAAACTGATCGAAACGATCGAATCAGCCTACGATACATTATCCCATTGTGTTTGGAATGGGGGTAATTAGCTAGGGACGACAGTCGGTGAGCTTGATTTCGATTTCGAAATAAAAAGTTACTTTTTGAAGAGAAATTAAAATAAATTAAATATATATTATCATATAATGGGCCAAGCCCTTATCCTCCACTCACGCATCGGTCAACCCTCCCTCCTTCTACTTCACCTTTCCCCGTCAGTTTTAGAGAAAAAAAAACCCAATCAATCCCGTCGCCAGCCCCCCCCCCCCCAACATCATCGGACCACCGTGCGCCCCCTCCCCCGTTAACTGCACCGTCTTCTCCTCCTTTCCCTTCTCCCATGCCTCCACGTCATACAATAGCGCCACCCCCCAGTCGATTTGAAAACCGCACCCCACTTCCCCTTCCCCCCCTAACGTCGAACCTCCACCCTGAAGCGCCACCATCTGACAGCCGCCGGCCTCCCAAGCTGCGCCATCCCCTGCTGGACCCGCCACCAAACCCTGCGCCCTTTCCTCCGATTCAAAAAAAAAAACTCGCTGTAAGATTTCTTTTTATTTACTTATGTTCATTTATTTTATTTAAAATTAGTTTTTAACATAAATTTCAAAATCAGTTTTATGTATACAATACGAAGATAAAGAAATGATTTTTATTTATGAAATTTGATTTATAAAATGAGATTTTCATTTGAGAGGTAGCAAAGTAAAAATTCGATTTTTATATATTGAATAGCTAGGTAAAAATTCGATTTTTATATATTGAATAGCTAGGTAAAAATTCGATTTTTATATATTGAATAGCTAAGTAAAAATTCGATTTTTATATATTGAATAGCTAAGTAAAAATTCGATTTTTATATATTGAATAGCTAAGTAAAAATTCGATTTTTATATATTGAATAGTTAGGTAAAAATTCGATTTTTATATATTGAATAGCTAGGTAAAAATTCGATTTTTATATATTGAATAGCTAAGTAAAAATTCGATTTTTATATATTGAATAGCGAAGTAAAAATTTGATTTTTATATATTGAATAGCTAAGTAAAAATTCGATTTTTATATATTGAATAGCGAAGTAAAAATTCGATTTTTATACATTGAATAGCTAGGTAAAAATTTGATTTTTATATATTGAATAGCGAAGTAAAAATTCGATTTTTATATATTGAATAGCGAAGAAAAAATTCGATTTTTTATATATTGAATATCAAAGTAAAAATTCGATTTTTATATATTGAATAGCGAAGTAAAAATGTGATTTTTTACATATGTAGAGAATACGGGCAAAGAATGTGACAAGAGGCAAGAACGACGAAGTTTTCTACCTAAGAAGAGTCGTGGCGTTGGATTAGCAATTCTGTGAGAACTTCTCACTCTAAATTTCTTTTTCTAGTTATATATATATATGCTAGGATGCAGACGGTGTTTAGTAGCACCCGACACCCGTCATCCACAAACCATGGATGGCTTGTTTGTTTGATTTTGATGTGTAGTTGATTGTGTGATGTGAAGTGAAATAAAATATTTATATAGTTAAAAATATTTTATAGTTAAAAATAGAATTTTTAACGTGCATATGAAATGAAATAAAAATAAACAAATCGGACGATTTGTTTATATACACACATTTGACTGATATTGATTGGGACAATAAATTTTACACATCGCCCAACTGCACAAATAAAATCTGTGTTTGATTGTTTGAAACCCCACACGGGTATTGGGATGATATTTGACGTACACTAATCTCGATTGTTTAGTTGTATGTCGATCGATTGATTGACAGACTGTTATAAGCGTTGAATATCTATATTTGATGCTTATACAGTGTAGAATGCACTTTGGATGATGGTTGATTATTCATCGTTGTTATTGTATACATGTGTTGTAGAAAATCCATATAATTAACATTATATGGTAATTGATTGGGCCTCATTCCATATTTGAAAATTAGAAACATTTGAAATAGAAATATTTAAATTAGAAACATTTGAAATAGAAATATTTGAATCAGAAACATTTGAAATAGGATTATTTGAAAAAGAAATATTTGAAAAAGAAATATTTGAAATAGAAATATTCGAAATAGAATATTTGAAAATCGAAATATATGAAGTCGCGTTGATAGATTGACGCCATTTTAACGTGAACGATATTTATATCGATTTTATTCAAATTGAAGTGAATATTAAAGTGAATTGAAATTCGAATTTAATTGAATTGATTTGAAATTCGAAATAAATTGAAATGGTTCGAAATTCGAATAGGATTGAAATAGAATTGAAATCGTTTTGAAATGAATTCGAATAGAATTGAAATAGAATTGAAATCGTTTTGAAATGAATTCGAATAGAATTGAAATAGAATTGAAATCGTTTTGAAATGAATTTGAATAGAAATGAATTCGAATTGAATTGAAATGAAAACGAACTGAAATTGGATTAGAAATCAATTTGAATTGAAATCGATTTGAAATGAATTTAAAACGAATTGGTAAGGGAAAATTCGATTTTGATTTAATTTGAAAAAGAAGTTGAAATCATTTGAAAACGAATTTAAAACGATTTATAAAATACGTTTTAAAAGGAAATCGATGAAGTATATATTATATATATTATATAATGGCCTGAATAGAACGCGCCGCGCCGCGGCAGTTCGCGAATTTCGTCCATTGACTTCGAACGGATATTACGGGAGATCCGACCGTCGGATTCTCCTAAAACTGGAACCGTTGGGTTCGTATCGAAAAGAGCTTTCTAACGAATATTAGAAATTAGAAATCTAACGGTTGGATTTGTAATTATGTTCAAATCAAATTTGAAAAAGGTCGCTGTAAGTGCAGTTCGATGGTCGCTGATGGAAATCGACTGTACGGGCCTTGATAAAATTATTAAAAATATCAATAATTTGTGTAAAATCATAAGAAATGATTTAGAAAGAATTGGGATGAAAAACTCCATATTTGAAAAGATAAAAATAGATTTTTATCGAAATGAACTAGTTTTGAACTAGAATTATAATTCTATTTATTTTTAAATAAATAAATTGAATTTGAAATGGTTTTGAAAATAACCAGAATTTCCAATAATTATATTGGAATGGATTTGAATCGAAATTGTCTTTGGAATATTTCGATGTTGGATTTCGTGATTATACAGATGTTGTTATGGGAATTTGAAAGATATTTATATATCGTTATTTCCAATACGATATCTGTTGGTCGCAGAATTTGATATTGAATATAAGCCGATATATTTTCTATTCAGAGCCTTGTGTTTAATATCAAATGTGATTTGGGTTTGTCGTGAATGGTGTCTTCATTAACACTGTTCTTAAGCCCAGTTGAGAAAAGATTAAATCTTTTTATTTAGATTTAATGAAGTGCACCAATTAAATAATATTTAATTGGAATTGAATTGGTATTGATTTTTGGGTTTATCGTGAATAGTGTTTTAAATAACACTTGTTCTTTAACCCGATAATTAATGGATGTGATTTTGGGTTTATTGTGGGCCGTGTTTTAAATGACACTGATTCTTTAACCCAGTCACAGATTAAAACTAAGTGGAGTTTTAATGAATCTTTAATTAGACTGAAAAGATCGAGAATGGAGTAGCACCAGTTTTGCTCCAGGCGTTAGTTAAATCTTTAATTAGATTTGAACGTGAAATGGTAATTGAATTTACCGATAACACCGTGGTGTTAGATATGAAGTATAACCAGTTTTATTTCATGGGATGAATAAGTTGGGATTGGAAAATTAAAACAAATGATTACTTCGGTAAGGTTCGTTAATCCCGACTAGTTGAATCGAAATTCAAAAGAAGATTAGAGAATAAATTCAAGGAATTTATCTTGGATAAAATTAATGGGAACCTTTCCCTATGAATGTGAAATTTAGAAACTAACTGTCGGTTAGCCAAGCAGAATGGTTTTCTGGATATTGATCTGATGTTGGTTTCGGCCTTCGGGGTTAATATTTGGGAAATTATTCTCTTGATTAATTTACGGTTAGTGACTGATGAATTGGAATGAGGCGTATGTTGTGTTTGTGTAACACTTATTTAAAATATACGCGAGTTATTCGGAAAGACCGGGTTTAACCCATTCTGAATAACTGATACGACGATAAGTCGAAGATGAAGACGGTGGTCGAAGACCGGAAGTCTTCACGTTGTTTGGGTGATTACTGATGATCTTGATTGGGCTGTACACCCAAGAAGATGGAAACAGTTGGTGATCGTCCAGACGTACTTGGAGATCGATGGATATGCGGGGTACTAGGTGCCTCCGGTTTCGTTCAGACCCAGAACGGACTTGTAAATGGACTGTGTGTCTGACATCGAATTTCATTCTGTGTGACTGATATCAGTTGCATAGAGTGGTTTGCCTGTGTGGCATGCTAAGATGCAAATGATCAAGGCTTCTGTTTAAAAGCAGAGTCTTGTGGTTGATGATCAAAGCACGGCCTTTGTGGCGTAGCTTTGTGTAGCGTTAATTCGCGAGCCTCACACCCCGGTTGTGAACCAGAAACGGGAGAGGACATCAGGGAGGGCATGCGTTTCTTTCTAGCTAGGGTGGTGTCAGTGACCTACCATCCCTGACATTTATATACTTTTCACCTGTGTGGTTGTTACTGTTGCGAGGCGCCTCGGTTAGATCGGACGATCCGGGTCCGATGGAGTCATTCGTTGGCTCATTTACACCCCAAAGGGTGGGGAAACGCAGTGTTCAGGCATAATAATCCACATCGGTGGACCGGCCCTGACGATCCAAGGGGCAGTTGCGGCTGTTCCTGAGGGGCGGGCTAGAGCGTCTCGAATCGGTAGAGGACGATCCCTAGTCTCGGTTTATAGATGGAAATCCAATTTCCAAATACGGGACATTTGCGGTTTTGATTGTAGAGCCTAGTATGGCGACATGATATATGGTACCCATGCCGTCTATGATTGATATTTATGATTGAAATTGTTTTAAACACTATACACTTATTATAGTATCAAATGATTTGTTTTAAACGTATCAAGCATTCTTTGGCTGTTATAAGGGAAAACCCTATCCCCCGGCTTGCGTTGCATTGTGTGATAGGACCTGGGTCTTATAACAGCTTCATTTTTCTTTATTTAGCATTGCGCTGTTTGTTATATGCACTGGTATTCTTGGGAGGAAACCCGTTCCGTGTTATACGGCGTGGTCCCTTGATTTACCTAACTTTAAAAATAAAGATTAATAAATGTTTTAGTTCCCACACCAGTCCTATGACTGACCTGGAGTTTATTGTTTTGACCTAAACTCTGGGTGCCCCTATTTTGACACGGGCAGCTAGTAGTTTTGATTTTGCAGATTTATATTCACAGGATCCTGGTTTACAGCTGGAACAATATCCGGAAAGCTTTGTATCCGTATATCTCTTCTAGTTGTGTATTGTATTATTTTCCGCTGCGATGTATTTAAATGTAATTTAAATCTATGATATTTCTGTGTAATATTCATTTATACTCTGTATATTCTTGTATTCTGATGTATTGTTGTAATATACAATGAAATGTTCTCCCGTCTGCGTTCTGCTTTGCCGTGTTCTCAAAACAATCAGGCGTTTCGAACGGTCTAGATCGGTTTAGCGACTGATTCGGATCGAGCGAGATTCCCGATCGTCACACCTAATTTGAAGGGAGTCTATGCGAGGCTCTCAAATGCATTTTTTCTATAGAAATGCCACTCCATTTTGGTCTTATGCGTTGTCATTATAAGGAATCCAAACTCCATTAAGCATCGTATGGACTTAGTTATGCCTAATTATATTGAAACGTGAGATGCAAGCATTTCCTATATATTCATAAGATTTTCTTTTTTATACATTATTATAATATCGTTGAATTTTCTAAAATCTATTTTGGTTATCGTAAGGTAAAACCTCGTTCATGTTCAAATGTGGCATAGTCTTACGAGATATCTTTAATTTAAAAGATTTTATAAGATATAACAAATCAATTCTTTTTTTGTTTTTGAAGCAAAAGGATATTTATATTACAAGAAAAGAGGTACAAAAGTTTTGAGCTAGTACAAATAGTTACAACAAGGAACAAATACTAAACAAAATAAAAAAACCAGCTCAAAACAAAATAAACAAGCCTAGATTACACCAAGCACAGACCCTAATGAGAAAAGCCCACACACCACTTAAACAGCCAGAGCTAAGAAATCCCATAATGAACACTGATTAAACTGGAAGACTAGATCCACGTCTCTAAAGCCACAGTGAAGACCCTAAAGCCCGAGAAATTCAGTGACACAAAAAAGCAGAATAATCTTCTACTACAAGTCATCACTCTACGTCAATAATCCAAACTAAGAAACAAACATCATTATTTTTCAAAGAAGGAACAACTCAGTCACAACACACTATAGAAATCGCCACCAAGACAACCCAGAAACTCAAAAACATCCTAACATCCAAAATCACATGTAGAAAATCACACTGAACTCCCAAACTCTGATACATAACCATCACAACATGAGAGACCAAAGCGAAACAAACTAACACTAAATAAGCAGAGACATATTAACTTACTTTTTAAAAATGCCTCCATTGATAACTCCTCCGGGATGAGCTCCTTCTTCTTTTACTTTTTTTGTTTTTGATCGATTTTGGAATTGTGACATTAGTTTTACCCACTCTAGGTTTGTCTCAACTTAGGGCTCATCAATAACCGACATGGTGCCTTTTTTGATCTTATTGGATTTCACCCTATTTCTTCTTTTACTGACACTGCATGATGAACTATATGAGCTATTGGATTCATTCATAAGCACATCTTTACCTGCAACATCTTGACCAAGTTGAGATTCACTACCATCTCCAGTATCACCTTACTAAGAATCTTAACTTTTCCACCCTGGTTACTAAAATCTTTAGCATGCACTGTGGTCTGTTCATCAATTTTCTTCTTGAACTATTTAGCATCTGACTTCTAAGCTACAAGTGGATCCATTTCAATATCTCTATTCTTAACATAATTCCAGTCAGAATCTGAATAATTTTTAACTACCTAACCTGATGTATTGTCTTGCTGTGGAGACTTACCCTTGCAATTCTTATCAATTTCATCAACAACATAAGTTATAATAGTTTTTCCTACTGATACAGTCATATGTTTATCCAGATTCTCTAAATTATGATTGTCATTATCAACACTCATGTGTTTATCGTTACTTTCATTAGTTACATCTATCTCCATACCAGAATCACTTTTTAATTGATTTTTAGAAATCCAATCTGAATTCGATCTACATATCACATAGAATGGCCAAAAACCTTGCAATTCAGACATAAGGAGGGAACCCATTCATAATGGACTTTTTTCCAAACTAAATCCCTTAAAATACTGAGCTAGAACCATATCGGGGAACTTGAAATCTATATTATCTCTACTAGAACTCTAGCAAAAGAAATTTGAGATGTATCCTCTGTGACAAAATTACTTTAGAGGTTGACCTAGAGTAGAAGCAATCCTACTTATCGCTTCGATTGACCAGAAATCAAGATCTAAATCAGGGAATCTAACCTAAATAGGGGTTGAATTTAGATTTTCTCTCAATAATTTCATTATAGGTACATACTTCTTCATAAATACTAGCCTTTTGTTATAAAAATGTGGTCTAGTGGCTAGAATTTTCTCACAGTCATTCACTTAGATCACACTTAATAATGTTGATTCCATTATCTCTTGAATATAACCTATAACTTCCCTTCAGTCCCCAATTTCTGTCAATGTAGTCTCGCAAATAATTATAGTAAGGTTTACAGCCATATACGTAGAAAATTATAGAATTTGTCCATTTTTCTCTCGCTAATTTGACAAAATTTTCGCTAATGACAGCTACTCTAAGATTATTCCTAAGCATTGACTCAAAATACGTAAGCTTAATATCCTCCTGATGCAAATTATTTTCCTTTGCTGCTTCTAACCAGGATCTAGTTTGCAAATTATAACTATTAGAAGAACTTGCCTGGTTTTTCGAATTTAAAGCTGGAAAATGGAAGCCGGGATCAAATCTGGAGAGAAAAACCAAACCTTGAGAAGAAGGAGGAATACTATCTGCATGTTGTTTGGATAGTCTGGCATCAGCTGGAATTGCAAATCTATGATCCGAATCAAGGACTAGACCCTTCCTTGACCGAGATTTTGGAGTGATTCAAGTGTTATCATATTAATTTAGCTGATTGACATAGGCATTATTTTCCCATAATGCTCAAGTCATACCGAGCATGTCTATTAGGTTAGTTTTACATGCTTTGGAGCTTAGGAGATGAGATGGAGGTCCAAGTCATATTTTGGTTAGTTTCCATTGTATATGTGTATAGACTTTAGTATTTGTATGAACAAGTTGTTGCTACGTACTGTCCAGAGTTGATAATAGATTAGCACTGTACTTTGACATATGTATGTATATAAAATAAAAGTTCTTTGTTTTCTAAAGACTTCGATTATATTGTAAATTTTCCGGCGTAATGTAAAATTTTATTCTATTGTTTTCTTTCTTTCATCCCCAATGGCCTTTCCTTTAGACAACTAAACGATCGGTAGATTAATACTGAGGATGTATTAAGTGTTGTCTTTAATAATAGGAAAGGTGGTCTGTTACAACCACTTTATATTTTCATTGGGAATTGTTTTTAAATTATGAATCTATAACCATTTTAGAGTATTTATTTGTAGCAGTTAACTGATCATATCTTTGCTCCTTTCGAAAGTGAAAAAATGGACTTCGAATAGAAGAAAATGCCGGTATAACTATTATAACTATCTACTAAAAACTTTCTACGATACAGATATACATGTTTTTTTCAATAATTTTAGGAATAAAGTAAGAAAATACTACTAGTACTTAAAAAAAGCCAATTTATATTTTATTCAATACACATGTGCATATATACACATAGATATATACACACTTTCATATACATATATACTCACGTACAGAGCCGGCCTGTTGATGTTGGGAAACAATGGCTGAGTCGCGGACTAGGTCGCTTTCTTGAAGACGATTCGGCGATCTGGTCGGTGGTGCAAACCAGTTCGTACTTGTCGCCGCCGCCTCTGGGATAAAACAGCCTTCTGAGAAAAAAATAATTGATTTTCTTGCACAACAAACCAATTCAGATTTGCACTTTCGATTTAAATTTAACTACTCGTTCTAATTTTGTTTTTGAAGAACTTTTAATGATGGAGAAGAAGAAGAGAGAGATAAGAAGAAAAAGTTGTTTTTTTCTAAGTAGTACGGCAAAAAATAAACGTGGTAATACTTGTAGAGGAAGTCGGTACAGATCTAAAAAAAATGGATCTGAATTTTTTTACCAAGTCAAATAAAAAAAAACTGTTTTTTCCTTTTTTCTTTTCATATAGTCTCATGATGTGGGACTATTCATATATGAGTCACCTCACACTTATCCATTTTTTTAAATAATTCATCTTTATAAAAAATGAATCATTTTTCCAATAATCCCCCACTTGAATTTTTTTAAAAATATTTCGAGCAATTTCTAGAAACATAAGATTGTGCATAAACAAAGGTGTCATCCGACTTGAACCTTTGCATAGTGAATAAGATTCAGTTTTTACTAGAGTGACACGTAGTCTTGAACTCTATTCCTAACATCAAACCACACACAACCTTTTCTATAGTGCAATCAAATAAGCCCGTGCATTAATGACCATGCACATCTATCCCAGTTTAGTGAACACTCTAGGAATCTTGCCCAAAACTCCATAGGAAACGACCACATTTCCACATTCACATAGGTGAGTCTGTCAAGAGTACTCCTGAAGGTAGGTACTCCACTCCAATTAGAGTATAGATCTCATTAAGAGTTTCTATCAACTCATCCTCTAATCACTTCAGGAATACATGCTTCTTAATACAAAAATTTAGCATATTCATCTACTATCACTACACAACTTGTTTTTACCCATTGAACCTAGTTCTTGGGATCTCCAGTCATTTAGGTCGGGTTACCATCGTGCATGATTCCACATTCTCTGGGCAATAGTCCCATTCTTTTAGAATTATTAAGGACTTTCTTTCTGGTCGGTCCGTTCATCAAAGGATCTGCCAAATTGTCATCACTTCATATGTGATGTTCTCTAACAATACTGTGCATACGACTGTGATTTCTTACCGTTGTAATATCGGTTCTGTCCTTCTTTCAATAGTCGTCAAATTTTCATCACCATGTATGTGATGTTCTCTTATAGTATTGTACTTACGACGTCGTCTTTTACCGTTATAATAAAGGTTCTATACTTTTTGCAATAGCCGCGGTACTATCGCAATCGATTACACCACTGGTGTCGGTTTTTCCCTTATGGGGATCTCAAATAGCAGATTTCTTTAGTTCTCTGCTTCTTAACTAGCTGTGGCTAGTGCTATTATCTCAGTCTCTATAGTAGACTGAGTCAAAATAGTCTGTTTCTTGGTTTTCCAAGAGGCAGCTTCTTCAGCGATGCTAAATATATAGCCACTGGTCCTTTAGAATCATCAGATAAAGTATTTCAGCCTGTATCAGAATATCCTTCAAGTACAACTGAAAACTTTCAATATTGTAATCCAAGGTTCATAGTTTATTATAGGTATCTCATAACCCTCTCATTAGCATGTTAATGCTCTATACTAGGTCTACTGAAAAACATGCATAATAATCCCATGACATAGGTAATGTCGGGTCTAGTACAATCAATGGAATCCGAAGGCTGCCAATGATGCTCGCTTAAACAGACTATCTTATACATTCACCGGTGTTCTTAAATAACTTTACACTGGGATCATATGGTGTACATGCAAGTTTACAGTCAAGGTAATCGTATTACTTTAGAGTCTTCTCAATTTAATGAGATTGATCCAAAGAAAATCCCACTTTTTACCTAGTAATCTTAATATCAGGGATTACACTCGCCTTGCCTAGATCTTTCATATCAAAAATGGCACTTAATAAGGATTTGACTGAGTTTATGGCATGAATATTTGACCCAACGATGAGAAGGTCGTCTACATAAAGACATATAATAGTGCAAATGTCATTCTCAGATTTGTAATAAATGCATTTGTCACTTTCATTAACTTTAAAACCATAAGAAATGATTAAGTTATCAATTTTTTTTCATGTCATTGTTTAGGTGCTTGTTTTAAACCATATAATAATTTATCTAATTTGCATACTTTATGTTCTTGATCATGTACTACAAATCCTTCAGGCTGGTCCATATAAATTTCTTCTTCTAATGCACCGTTTAAAAAATGTGGTTTTAACATCCATTTGGTGTATTAATAAATAACAAAATAGAAGCAAGTGAGATTAATACCCGAATGAATGTAATTCTAGTTACAGGTAAAAAAAAAATGTCAAAGAAATCTATATTTTCTCTTTGCTTAAAACTTTTAGCTACTAATTGTGCTTTATATTTATCAATAGTGCCATCAGGCTTTTAATTTCTTTTTAAGCACCCATTTACAACCTATAGATTTACAACTAGAGAATAAATCTACTAAATGCCAAGTTTTATTAGATTCCAGAGAATCCTTGTCATCATTTATAGCCTCTTGCCAAAAAATGGTATCTAAAGAAGATAAAGCACAAAAATCCGAACCAATTTTTTTTACGGTTCTTGCTCTTTTACTTCTTCTAGGTTCAATTTCAGAAATTTTATTAAGTTCTGTTCTGATAGGCATACTTAGTGCACCCCCACTATTCCTTAATTTAAAAAGAAATTTTGTTTCATAAAAATCGGCATCATTTGATTCAATTATATTATGTGCATTTAGGTCATAAAATCGGTATGCTTTGCTATTAATAGCATAGCCTATAAATACACATTCATATGCTCTACTTGCCAATTTTATTATCTTAGGGTCTGAAATGCGAACATGTGCAAAACAACCCCAAGTTCTAAAGTATGACACATTGGATTTATAATTCTTTAAAATTTCATAAGGTGAAATTTTATTCTTAGATTAGGGAATTCTATTCAGAACATAGCATGCAGTCAATTAAAATATCCCTCCACCAATGTTTTGTTGCACCAAAATTTAATAAAACGGCAATTACTAATTCGGTAAAGGTCTTATTTTTTTCAGCTTTACCGTTCATTTCAAGTGAATATGGTGTAGTTCTCTCATGTACTATACCATGTAATTTTAAAAAAAAAATCAGAATAAACAAGATTCATATTCTGTTCTTCTATCACTATGAATTCTCTTAATTTTCTTATTACTCAATTTCAGTTTTTAATGTTTCAAACATGTCAAATGCATCAAAACTTTTAAGAAACACTGTCTTTCTAATTGTAAGCTTTATTTTCACATTACCAATCTCTACAGTTTTAGTGGTGTGAGGATCTCCCAATAACACTTTCTGATCATCAGCAGCCGTGTATATTGTGAATATATCACGATCATAGCAGACATGGCGAGAAACACCAGTGTCTACCCACCAACCCTCTGATCCACCATCAAAGTGAATCTCAGTAGTCGTAGCCGTTAAAGGCTTCTCAGTCAGGTTTGCCTGCGGTGCAGGGCTTAGCCTATTCCGACATTGTCGTGCCATATGACCTGGTTTTCCACAGTTGTAATATAGAAGCAACTGTCCAGAATCATTCTTTTTGGTTGGTTGCTGCTGTCCTTTATGGTTTCCTTTTGGATTCCCATTCTATTCTCAACTGACTGGCTGTGGAGGCTTACTACTGCTTGAGATGTTAATATGTTTGAAAATTTATATTTATCGACTGTACAAAGATGAATAACAATCGGAAAACAAAAAATGCATGGTTGTTTATGACTGTACGACTGTGATTAGCTGTTAAAAACTAAAAATGCACGTCCGTTTAAGGCCTATTTGCCAATAGCTGCGCATACAATATTTATGATACAAATGCTACAACCTCTAGTTTCATTAGTAAAATAATGAAAATCTTCTTTGCATAACGGCAATACCATTTTAACCACAACATTTAATATGTCTAAATTCTTCCAAATGATTTCTCTATGAATATCCATTGAAAGCGTTATTTACCAATAACGAGTTTAAACATATTTTCTACAGATTAATCTCGAGTCACAACATACTCAACTTATAAGTTATATGCATTCCTAATAGAACAACTGACAATGCAACAACACACGGTATATGCACTGATAGATGTTAATGGTTTATAGGCTAAAATTAAAAAAAAAAGATTATACATATACATCTCTTAAACTTTTCCACCTAATTAAGCCCATAATTTATTGAAAATAAGCTAGCCAGGTTATAACTTACGTCATAATCTATTTTTATAAGTCCAGCAATGCAAATCACAAAAATTCATAAGTTTTATCAGATACCTGGCCAAGTGTAATCGATCCCGAAATGTCCATGACCACTCAACTGAACGAATCAGATCCAATTGGCCTTCCTTCTGCAAGAATCTGAGCCGCGAGGCTCCTGATGCGTCGAAATCGAACCTCTCGATAATGGTGTAGGGAGCTTAAGCCAAAGAGAGATCGAAGACTGAGGGTGATGAGAACTCCTGTGAAGCTTCCATTTCTCTTTTCCCTTCGCGAAACTTGAAATCACGGAATTTCTTTCACTTCTTTACTTAGGAAGATGCGAATTTGGCTTCCTGCCGATCTTTGTGGTTCCCCCTTTTTTTATTTATTTCAGCGACCACGTTAAGCATGAAAAGCGAACCAGATCCAAACCTATGCAGGAACATAGCAATCCGATCAGCGTCGTGTTGCAGTTGCAGCCATTGTTTCAAATAATCGTCTTCAAATTGTTGGGAAACAATGGCTGAGCCGCGGACTAGGTCGCTTTCTTGAAGACGATTCGACGATCTGTTCGGTGGTGCAAACCAGTTCGTACTTGTCGTCGCCGCCTCTGGGATAAAACAACCTTCTGAGAAAAAATAATTGATTTGCTTGCACAACAAACCAATTCAGATTTGCACTTTCGATTTAAATTTAACTGCTCGTTCTGATTTTGTTTTTGAAGAACTTTTAATGATGGAGAAGAAGAAGAGAGAGATAAGAAAAAAAGTTGTTTTTTTTAAGTAGTACGGCAAAAAATAAACGTGGTAATACTTGTAGAGGAAGTCGGTACAAATTTAAAAAAATGGATATGAATTTTTATACCAAGTCAAATAAAAAAAAAACTGTTTTTTTTTCTTTTTTTTCTTTTCATATAGTCTCATGATGTGGCGACTATTCATATATAAGTCACCTCACACTTATCCAATTTTTTTTAAATAATTCAGCTTTATAAAAAAATGAATAATTTTTCCAACATTTGATTTCATTGCCCCAGCCCAAAATCATTTATAAAAAGGCAGTTAGAATATAAAACTTTACAAAAAGAAATAACATGCCTGCTTTGAGATTTGAATGCCAGTCCCAAGCATCTTTGGTTTAAGTGTTTACCACTGGACCGCTAGTGCGCGCACACACACATGTATATACAGAGACTCCGACACCTCTATCTATGCCACATATTGATTTTAGATGTCAAAGGTCTGACTGCTTCACTTGAAAGAGGGGGTGGAGATTTGAACTAAAGGGGCAGTAAAATGATAAATTTTCAGGTCAGAGTCCATCGTTAAATCAAGTTTCTTTGGTTAAGGTTATGGTTGAGCCGGGGTTGTCTTACAATTTATGAAGACTTATGTCATCAAGAGCACAGGCTAACGGTGTTGATTGCACGACTACTAGGAATTTACATAACCAGATTAATATTTTTGCGAGCTGGAGCCTGGAGAGATTGGTTTACTTTAAGCGCATGTTTTCTAAAATCTCGATCGTCATTTTATTTACCGTTTTGAAAGAGGCTGCCTTTTGTTCTTCTATAACTTTCTTTTGCATCTGAGTTAAAGAGATGATGCACGTGCATGTTTCCGGGTTGGAATTAATGGACTTGCGTAGAGTTCCAGATCAATATAATTAATGGTTTGAATGGAGACTTGCTTGGTGGCTGCTAATCTGGAAACAGGTGAGAACGGCGGTGCAATTTTTCTACCTTGGTGGCTGATAAGCTGGAGGCACGTTAATATTATTCATTACAATTGGAATTCCAAAGGAAAAAAGAAAACTCTGTTATCCGGAAACAGCATATTTGTGTTCTTTAAACCTATTTAACAATGCACCTAACGAGGGACCATAACATATATATGGTCGAGACATGCCAAACCAGGGCCAGAAATAGAAACAATCTATACTTGTTTCTCGCACATAGTATTTAGCAGACTAGATATATATGTAGCTGCTTAATATACTGAAAAAGAGCTTATTTTCAGTTTTCTGTCATGTAACTTCTATGTATCTATCATTGTGTTTTGGGTGTACAGTTGTAAATATTGAATGTAGGCACTTCAGTTTGGGTACTGCTCCCATAATAAGTAATAACCTGTGGGTTATATAATGCTAGTGTGAAATCATATGACTTTCGGTGGTATGTTTGCCATGCATTTCATGATTACACAGTGAAAAGAAGTAAACCTTGCGTGACTAACTCAAAAAGAAGCAGGACACACGTGTATAAAACTATCTTGGCACATGTATATATATACTGAAAATTTAGATACATGGTGGTACTAGAAAAGTGGCGAAAAATTTACATATACATAAAACATGGAGCAGGTGGGGGACGGTGATATCAGGCGGCAACAGTACACGCGTACTTGTGGCATGAGGCGGCCTGGAGGGCCGCCTCTGGCCTTTGTGCTCCATGGCTCGGCCCTTGCTTAACGTGGCCGGCATTAAATGCTTTGATGCCTCCATTTTGAACGTATATGTTAGTTCATATGATTACTGGGGAAGTACCAGCTTGAGAAGGGGAGCGTGTGGAGCCAGTAGAAGGGCCAGTTTTGAATATATGTGGATAGAAGTTAAAATAACCTTTGCTGTTGATGGTACTTGTCTAAACGGGATGAATTCTTCTGTACCCAACTCCGGTGTTTCCGTGTGTCCGACAAATCACCACCACACATATTATTAATAATCTAATGAATGAGTTCTACAATCCACTCAAAACCATTAGATTTTGTCCAAATCAATGGATAAGATTGATCCGATACATGAAAACACCGGAGTTGGGTACAGAAGAATTCATGTCTGTCTAAACATCAACTCGAATCTTCTATTTCCAAATTACATATTAACAATAGAAGGAACCAAAACATGAACATGGGAGAACAGTAAAGTTTGATCACGGTGGTCGCGGCCTTTAACACAAACAGAGGCACCCTTTTGCTTGGAAGGTTAACAAATGGTTGATTCTTTGAACGGATCAAAATTTTTGGATTCAATAGAACCATCTAAAGCCAAACCAAACAAAAATTTAAAACCAAATTAATTTGATCTTTTAGACGTGGAAAAAGTATGAGGTTTAAGCAATTAATTGAGTCTATATGATGCAACTATTTTAAAAAACAAACTTATCTTTGATTGTTGGAGCTTTCGGTGAATTTATTAAAAAAAAAAGAGAATTAATTGCATTATCAAATTTTTTTATTGAGCAATTAATTCAATCGAGCCGTTGTAAGTTAATAACGGTAACATATTTTGTGCCATTATTTTGAGATGTTAATGCATATTTATGAGCCATTAATGCATAGAGCCGTTATAAGTTATAAACGGTATTATATTTTGTATCAACAAATTTTCTGCTAGAGCTGTTACATTTGCATAACAGTTGAGTGTGTATATATATAAATGTATACATGCATTTGATTGAGTTGTTACAAAATATAAATAGCATTAACAAATTGCAATGAATGGTAATAAATGAATATTTATTAACATTCATCTTCTCTTTATGAAACGAATGCAATTTACACATTGCAAATTTCTTTGAGTGGTTTTTCATTAAATATGGCATTAATTTCAGTTCAATTTTCCTCCCACTAGAATAGCCACCGTTCTTTTTTTCTGTATAAGAACTTGGTCATAGACCAGGAAGAAGATAGAATACAGAACATTTTTTCATTGCTCTTTTCTAGAAAAACCCTCTCTTCCTCTTCCACAAAAAAAAATCATATATATATTTCTATCCTCTTCTCAACCATTCTTTTTTGAAAAATAGAAAGAAAATAAACTTGAGCAGTATTATTTTAGAGTGCAAACTGAATCAGATTCATATGTGCAAATGGTCCGATATAAAAAGAAAAACAAGGAAGAGGCTGTTTTATCCCAGAGGCGCCGGCGGCGAACAGTACGAACTACTTTGCACCTTGAGTAGATCGCCGAAACGTCTTCAAGAAAGTGACCGAGTCCACGACTCAGCCGAACCACTGTTTCCAACAAATTGAAGACGATATCGGAAAAACAATGGCTTCGACTGCAAATCTTGACGATGTACGAAAGAGATCACTGTTTTGTGTATGCGGGCTTGGGACTATTGGTATTTTCAAGAGAGAATTTGGACAAAACGCTAAGGTATGTAGAGATATTTCTGTCATGTACAGAATATAAAATAATTTTATGACATCAAAGACCTTGGAAATTTCAAGGACAATTCAGATAACAAAGGTACTATTTTTATTATCATATGGTAACTGTTTACATATATTTACATATGTAAATAAGTGATAAACTATTTGTTTTAGTTTAAGAGCAGTTTCCTTTGGTAGATCTGCTTATGTCGCTTGTTAAATAACGTTGTTTGGACTAGGATCTCTAATGAAAAAATTGGGAGAAACAGTAATTATTTGATCTGTATACAATTAGTTCAGTGCCTAATGGTCCTAAATTGAATATTGTCATTACCCCCTTTTTTATACAAAAGCACGAATTTTGTGTTCAAATGGTAAAATCATATGCAAACCATTTCTTTATTTGGTGAAAAAGGAGATCCTCGTCTAGATAGCTTGTTGACAAACAAAAATAATGAATGATATTATATGCATGTAAGCAAGACTTTGTACGGTGGTCATTGGTTATGAGAGCCACTGTTAATTTTTTGGTTGCTTATGGTAATACACATGTTTATTTGGAAATGTTATTAAAAATTGACATTAATGGAACGCATAAATTATTTGGAAATGTCACTATATATTTGACATTAATAGAATGCATATGTTATTTGATAATGTCATTAAAATTGACATTAATAGAATGCATATATTATTTGGAAATGTCACTAAATATTTGACATTAATAGAATGTGTATGTTATTTGATAATGTCATTGAGAATTGACATTAATTAGATGAATATGTTTTCTGCATCAAAATAAATTGACGAAGTTTATATGCATAAATTTAGGGAATGTCACAAATTGAGATTAATTGTATGCAAATTTGGAAATGCCTTCATTATAAATGGGCATTAATTACATGCATAATATCTTTTTTTTTTTTTTTTTGAATGTCATTATGAAATGACAATGGTGTAGATTTAATAATCAATGAGTGTATTTTATGTGAAAATGAACAACATTGATTAGATATGGACAACACTATTTCATCACTTTTATTTACGGTTGTTCTGTTTTCAAATTTGTAGTTCTCATGAAAAATAAAAGTGATGATTGAGACGTTCAAAAATGAAACTGAAATTTATCAAACAAGAAAAATAAAGGACTTTGTAGTAATAGAAGAACAGAATATGAATCTAGTTCTATTCTGAATTACTATAAAAACTGCACCTTATTCACCTGATATGAACGGTAAAGGAAAAAATAGGACCTTTACCGAATTTGTAATTGCCATCTTATTAATTTATGGTGCAGCAAAACATTGGTGGGGGATATATTATTAACTGTATGCTATTTTCTGAATAGAATCCTCAAATCTAAGAATGAAATTTCACCTTATGAAATTTTAAAGAATCATAAAACCCAATGTCTCATATTTTAGAACTTGGGGTTGTTTAGCATATATTCGCTTTTAGACCCTAAGAGAATAAAAATTGGCAAGTAGAGCATATGAATGTGTATTTATAGGTTATGCTATCAATAGCAAAGTATACAGATTTTATGACATAAATGCATATAATATATTTGAATCAAATGATGCTGATTTTTTATGAAACAAAATTTCCTTTTAAATTAAGGAATAGTGGGGGCACATCAAGTATGCCTATTAGAATAGAACTTAATAAAAGTTCTGAAGTTGAACCTAGAAGAAGTAAAAGAGCGAGAACCATAAAAGATTTGGTTTGGATTTTTGTGCTTTTACTATAGAGGAGGATCACTTAAACCTCCAAGAGGCCTTATCTTATTTAGACACCGATTTTTGGCGAGAGGCTATAAATGATGAGATGGATTCTCTAGAATCCAATAAGACTTGGCAATTGACAGATTTACCCTCTAGTTGTAAATCTATAGGCTATAAATGAGTACTTAAAAAGAAATGAAAACCTGATAGCACTATTGACAAATATAAAGCACGACTAGTAGCTAAAGGTTTTAAATAAAAAGAAAATATAGATTTCTTCGACACTTTTTTCACCCGTAGCTAGAATTACATCCCTTCGGGTATTAATCTCATTTTCTTTCATTCATAATTTGTTAATACACCAAATGGATGTTAAAACTGCATATTTGAACGGTGAATTAGAAGAAGAAATTTATATGGACCAGCTTGAAGGATTTGTAGTACATGGTCAAGAACATAAAGTATGCAAATGAGATAAATCATTATATGGTTTAAAACAAGCACCTAAACATGGCATAAAAAAAATTGATAACTTAATCATTTCACATGATTTAAAGTTAATGAAAGTGACAAATGCATTCATTACAAATTTAAGAATGACACTTGCACTATTATATGTCTTTATGTAGATGACCTACTCATTTTTTTTGGTCAAACATTCATGCCATAAACTCATTCAAATCCTTATTAAGTGCCAATTTCGATATAAAAGATCTAGGTGAAGCGAATGCAATCCTTGGTATTAAAAATTACTAGGTCCGAAAAATGGACGTTCTTTGGATCGATCTCATTATATTGAGAAGTTTCTAAAGAAAGACAATCACTTTGACTGTAAACCAATATGTACACCATATGATCTCAGTGTAAAGACATTTAAGAACACCGGTGAAGGTGTAAGACAGTCAAAGTAAGTGAGCATCATTGACAGCCTTCGGATGTCACTGATTGTACTAGACCCAACATCGCCTATGTTGTGGATTATTATGCAGGTTTACTAGTAGACCTAGTATAGAGCATTAACATGCTATTGAGAGGGTTATGAGATACCTATAATAAACCTTCAACCTTGGATTACATTATGAAAAGTTTCCAGCTGTACTTGAAGAATATTCTGATACAGACTGGAATACTTTATATGATGATTAAAAGCAACCAGTGGTAATATATTTAGCATTATTAAAGAAGTTATTTCTTGAAAACTTTTAGGAAACATACTATTTTGACTCAGTCTACTATAGAAACTGAGATAATAGCACTAGCCACAGCTAGTGAAGAAGCAGAGAACTAAAAAATCTGCTAGTTGAGACCCCTTTATGGGAAAAATAGACACCAATGGTGTAATCGATTGCGATAGTACCGCGACTATTGCAAAAAAAATATTGAACCGTTATTATAACGGTAAAAGACGACAGTCGTAAGGACAATACTGTAAGAGAACATCACATACAATTAACATTATTAATATGAATTGAAAGAAAAATAATAACATTATTAAAATATTGTGAATAATAGGATTGTTAGTGGTAAATTTTCGACTTTAAAGTAACTTAATCTTATATTTTGTTTAATTGGTTGATTTGGTTTTTAAATATTAAAAACCAAAACCAGCAGATGAACCAAAATAATTTTGAAATAAGAACCAAAACCAAACAATTAACTAGAAAAACCAAACCAAACCGACCGAACTTAGCTGGATTGGTGATTTATTTGGTTTTAACCAATAAATGTTCACCCCCTACTTTTGCTAGTTAATAAAAGTGTTCCGTAAATTCATATTGATAAGCTACATTACATTTTAGCAAGGATCTTATGGTATTAGACTATTAGTTGGCCTACAACCTTTGAGAATATAATGGAAAATTTCAGTATTTTTATCCCCTCGTTCGTCGATTGAACACTAGACCTCTACATTCACGTTGATATTTTCTAACTCGCCATTAAGGTTCTTCATCTATTTCAATTTGTATGAGAAAATAAAATGTAAAATATGATTTATCCTTGAATATTAATCTGAAAAATCCACGAATCTCAATAACCAAAAGATACCAATATAGATCAAGAATTAATAATTAACTTGGGAAGTTATCGCAGAACACTTAAAGTGGTATTCTTTTCATTTATAATGGCACTCAAAACATAAAATATCTTTTTCATAGAAAAAAGAAAAGAATAATAAAATAGAATGATTTTATACATTTCAAAATATAAATTAGAACTCAAAATAAACAGTAAGAACTCATTATATTATACATAATACAATAGCGTTTGCCTTTTTGTTATTATCAAATTGTAATTTCTGATGAAACACAAAGTCTAGGACTCGATTTTCATTAAAAAAGCCAAAGAACGTTATGACTAGATTTGTACTTCCATTTTCCTTTGGTAGGTCTAAACGGATCATTAGCTGAATGGACACGTCCGTCGGGAAACGGTTCATTTTGGACTGTTCGCCCAACAACTCAAAATTGGGTTTTTCGACAATGACGCGTCAGGTCCTACATCCCAATTTTGAGCTTTTAATATAGATATATATTTTAATTTATTTAATAAATTTAAGTATATATAAAATCAAAAATTGATAAGTTGTGCAAACGAGGTCCTTTTGAGATGTGGTTTTTTGAGTTGGGATCGTATCGAAGTGCTCTACGTAATGGAATTGGTTTGGACTGAATTAGAGTAAATTATAAATTTATTTATTTGTGGAAATTATTGATACGTATCATTTATTAAAAACAAATAACAAATTAATTAACCATAAATTAATTAAATTACGTCATAAAAATAAAATGCTCCACTTACAGCGTCAAACACATTCTTCGCTAACTACAAACTCTACTTAAATACTCTGCTTAAATTCTCCGCTAAAATACTCTGCTTCTGCTTGTGCCAAACACACCCTTAGTTTTAAAATTTCAGTCGGTGAAGTTTCACTAGTATATAGCAGCATCTATATTTTCTAACTTCATGGACCACTGTCTTTGAAAACATGGCATTGGTGGTGCATCGGAACACATATCATATAATTATTCTTTTAACTAAAATGATTGGTACTTTCAAAGTACTTGTATAAAATGCTCCGCTTCCGCTTGCACCAAACACACCCTTAGTTTTAAAATTTTCATCGGTGAAGTTTCACTAATATATAGCAGCAACTATATTTTCTAACTTCATGGACCACTTTTGTTGAAATTGTAGATTCAAATATTGTTTGAAGAGGAAAGTAATCAATTAACTGATTTCATCAATCAATTAATTTGATTTGTATGGGAGGAAAGATACTAATTATATTCTCAATCGATCAATTAGTCAGTGAGGTACAAAAGAGGAAAGATATATATTTTTATTTGATTGATTTTCTATTGGAAAGAAATAGAAGGTATATTTTGGAGATTTTTTAGGCCTAATTAGAATATTTGATTAGGTTTTCTACTTGCCTATATAAGCAGCTTATATCTTTGGATTATTTTTATTGTAAGAGGGAAAAAGTTATTTCTTTTGTTTGGGATTGAGATATCTTCTCAATTTTAGTTTTTTTTCTTGTAATCTTTTGGTGGTTTAATAGAAGTTTTTGTTTTGGTGGAATTATTTGGCATTATTTTTCTTCACTTCTTATCTCTTCTAAAATCTAATTGTGTAGATCCTAGGAAAATTCCTAACAGTTGGTATCAAAGCCTTCTACACAAATTTTTTGAAGAGATTTGAACATGAAGAAAATAATTGTTGAAAAGCTTAATGGGAGAAATTGGGGATTATGGAAGGCGAAGATGGAAGGTTTTCTTTATCTTAAGGATCTTCACAAACCATTAGAGAATAATGGGGAGAAACCTAACAACTTATCTGAAGCAAAATAGAAAATTTTGGATAAGAAGGCTGTTGCGTCTATTCATTGTTTTTTTTGGATAATTCAGTGTTTCACATTGTTGCTAATGAAACATCTACTTATGCAATATGAAAGAAATTGGAAGTAGTTTATGCAAAAAACTCCGCAACAAATAAAGCTCTTCTTATGAGAAGATTGGTGAATCTGAAGCTTAAGAAAGGTGGATCAATTGGAGAGCATCTTAATGATTTTCAGGAAATTGTAAATCAATTGGCTGCCGTGAATCTCAAGGTGGATGATGAAATACAAGCTTTAATGTTGATGAGTTCATTACCGTAGAATTGAGAAATGCTTGTTGTTGCATTGAACAACTCAAATTTAGATGGAGTCGTTTCAGTGGGTTCGGTGGTTAGTAGCTTAATTAATGAGGAGATACGAAGGACGAACCTTATGAAAGGTAAAGATGAGGAGGCAATAGAAATTGGAACTTCAATTGAAAAGGCTTATATTGCAAGGAGGGTTATTCAATGAAATATGGAAAGACAATCAAATAGACCAGACATGAAAATGGAATACATTTGCTTTTACTGCGACAAACTCGGTCATTAGTTGAGATTTTGTCATAAGCTTAAAATGGACAAGGAGAAGATAAAAGCATTGAAAGAAGAGCCAGATGAACAAAATAATAATAATAATGATGATGAGGTGAATTTTACATTATTTTTCTTCACTTCTTATCTCTTCTAAAATCTAATTGTGTAGAGATCCTAGGAAAACTCCTAACAACTGTCTTTGAAAACATGAAATTGGTGGTGCATTGGAACACAAATCATATAATTATTCTTTTAACTAAATTGATTGGTACTTTCAAAGTACTTGTATGATTTTATTTCATATTTAATTAGAAGTTAGCAGCAAATTTAACATGTAACAAAATTCTTCATACAGAAAGAAAAGCCAAATGCTCTCTCCCACAGAAATATATAAAAAAAAGTAATAAGAAACAGTAACTAAAAGACTTTAAATGTGGAAGAAACTGGTATTCAAGAAAGAGTCACTTAAGCCATCGATTGATTAAACTTTGGGAGAATTGATCCAACCCAAAAGGATAAGTCTATATATCGACTTCACATCCTGCATCCACATCCTAATCGAACTCACAAAGATTTCATTGCCTAGATTGTTCAAGCCTTGAAAACCTAGTAAGCCGGAAAAGACTCAACAAAAGACGTAAATTTCAAATGTGCTATCAATGACACCTCATTTTTTTTACTAATAACATTATAAAAAATACCGTAAAATTTTATGCTACACTCTTGCTAATACCAAAAATTTTAAAGGCCTACCAAATACATTATTTTTATTTATTTTTGAATAGCGAACAACTGCTGACCAATGTTGTTTTCTGCAGCGATCAACCAACGATCTGAAGTAGTTCGGTAATTAATGACCATCGAAAAATGTGTTGATGTGCAGTTGTATATCGTGCTAAACAATTTTGCACTGTGCGTTTAAGCCATGTAAATTGCATGTGTTATCAAGAAGTACATAAAATTTATCGTGCTTATTATTTTTATTCGTAGTATTAGAAAGAGGAAAATGATGTGTCCTTAGCATCACACAATTTCAAATATACACTAGTATAACCGCATAACGGTGAGAAAACTGAGTTTATAATGCTACAAGATAAAAGAATTTATTTTGCTCATGTTTTTTAATTCTTTAAAACTACACATGAATCACAGTATATAGAAGAAAAATTACATATATTATTAAAAACTTAAAATAATTATTTTAAGCAATCATGCAAACACAAAGATTTAATACATAAATAAATATTCATGAAAAATGTCGCATTTAATTAGTGTAATTTATCAATTACATATGAAGGATTTTAAAGCAAAAAAGTTATACATTTTCTATTTGAAAAATTGCTAGCTAATTCAAATATTTTCAAAGCTCATTGATAGTTCCAAAGGTTGAAACTTAAAATATTATCTAAAAAAGAATAGTTGGTAGGCAAATACCTTATTATACAGCTGAAATTTAGTAAGAATTAAGAGATGCAAATCGAAACTAAACCTATGGAAAAAACTAGATTGATCTACAAAATTTCAACTATAATTCACTATTGAAATATTAAATTTAAATTAAGGTGAAAATTCAATATTTTTTTTAAAATAAGTTTATCAACTTTAAATCTGACCATGAAATCTAATCCACAATGAAATATAATCGTAGAAGAAAGAAATAATAAGATAGAGATGTAATAATACTCACCACTATAGAAAGAAATGTGATAAGAGTATAAATGATCCTTAAAATATATGACAAAATTTTGTTTACATTTAACTAGATTAAACGAGATTTGTTGCGGAAAAATTGAACTGAAGGGGAAATCTGCAAATATTTCTTAGAGATAAAGAGAGATTAATATTTCATTTGAGTTCGATATTGAAAAAAAATAAAAAATGAATTATAGAAGAAAACTACAAATATTGCCTAAGTTAAAGGGAATCAGTATTCCATTTAAGATTAACTGCAATAAAAAAATAAAAAGTCAAGAATATTAAGCTATACATATATATATATATATATATATATATATATATATTAAAAGAAATAATAAATGGTAATAAATTAAAGTTAGTATATACTTGTACGTTAATTATATTAGAAAAAATGTTACGAAATAAAGGAAAATGAAACTGACGAAAATTATTTACATTAATTATCATTAACATTAAAACTGGTCATAAATGCACATAAAGAAAGAAAATACAAGGAACTGATATATAAGGCTTGTCATGATTATTCAATAGACATTGTAATTAATGCATCATTCAAAGGAGGACAAAATGGGTATTGTAGAAAAGCTTCAGACAGACACAAGTTTTCGAAGGCTCAGTAGAATTAAGAAAAACCAACAAAGTCAGTTTGATTAATATTAAGAGTTTATATAGATAAATATGTGGAAGTAGTAATGCTAGAAAGATCTATTTCTAACTCAGTTATCTAGAGAAATGAAATAGCTTATCGGGCTAGTTTCATTTAAAGAATTTCTTGAAGCAATGCTTAAGGCCATACCATTTCTTCCATTACCAAATTCTATTTTCGTCTTTAAGCTGTAAATGTTTCTTCTTGCTCTTCTAAGAAAATCCTTGAAGAATCATTATTTTTCAATTTGCAGTTAGGATTTGTAATCCAGTTGTAATTGAATGATACAATAGCATAGGTTAGGTTGTTTGAAGGAGTGATAATGCTATTAAACGTCCTTTGATTTCTTTCAAACCATAAGTCCAACGAAAGATTGTAAAGATGGTATCAACTACGATTCTATAATATGTGTGTTGAATTCTGAGAATATGCCAATAGTAGTCACAATTTAAATTAGAGTTATCCAAATGCAACTCAAAAATACGAAAGGGTATTCATGATTATAAAATTATTCAAAGAACGAACATAGTATAAGTGATTATGTCTTCTAAGATTGAGTTACAATTTTTTTTAATTTTCTTTTTCTCCTATAGGTAGATATTTTTTTCATTAAGATTTCAACTGAGCCAAAACTTTGTTGGCTTTCCAATACCAACTCTTGGAATCATTTTCATCAAGTGTTCTAATGATCCTACCCAACCACGGTCCGACCTCGAATAACCTTAAATCATGAAACACTACGGTTTGAAACTCAATCAAACCTCAATCGTCCACGAATCTCGATCGAACCTTAAAACCAGCAGTTTAACCATCAATTTTAGACGGTTAAACCATTTTTCCTCTTGCTTTCTCACCATGCAGTTCTCTCTCATGCTCATCATTTGTATTAACTGGAAAACAATAAATAAAAATACGTTGCAAAAATCATCATCGTTCTAAAATTTCATCACACATTCAACCATTTCAATTCTAACCGCTATAGCTTTCTCCAATATCATTGTAAAATTCATTAAGTTTATCATCATTAAACTTCTATTACTATGTACGTACTGCTCTACTGTGTACACAATGTAGTTGTATTGATGTATTTGTTAACTACAGCAGTACATAAATCTAATTGCATAAATTTAAGATCATCTATAATTCATATATGTAGCGTTTTTTTTCAATGTTGCTGCATATAAGTCGTTGATAAATGCAAAAATTCTAGAAAAATAAAATCATGGTTTCAACGGTTTTATCGGTTAAAATATCAAGACTTGAACCTTGAGTCATCATGGTTCGACCCACAGTATGCCTATGAAACTATGCTTTCGTCATCTAGGTTGTACAACTCGAGTTTTAAACAAAAATCCATAAATTGGATCATAGCACAATTTTCAAGAGGATGGTTGTAATTGGAGTTACATGGAAAGTCATTATCATGGGAAGCGAGATACGAAACTAGAGAATTTTAAAAGTTAAGAATAGTCGAAATACATCGACAATGCCAAAAATAGTGTTATTAATACCCAAAATAAAAACTTTGATAAAATAAACTGAATTTCCAAAAAGATGAAAAATTGTTTAGATTAGAGGATATATGGTGAAAGTTATATATTCTATCATACAATTAAACTTATACAAATTCTTTCTAACTAAGATTTTTGTTTTTGAAAATGGTAAAAAATTACAAGGCCTAAGGCCTAATAGCCAGTAGGGTAAGAAAAGAAAACTCGGGTAAAACCCGAAACAAACTAAACAAAAAGCAACAGCCTCATACATCGGTATACTCCGAACCCTAACTTGTAGAAAAGGTCATGGTAGCTCTGAAAAAGCGAGAGCATGAGCTTGCTTTCCACGAAGAAACAAAATCATGGAGGTTTTAAAACCATCAGAACAATTTTCATGGTATCATATGTGAATCGAAGGATCAAAAGCTCATCATTAGTAATATCATTTCTTGTGCTTTACAAAACTCCATTCAAAATTGAAAGCTTAACAATCCTTGTAAAAAAACCTCTACGACTAAGTTAAATAAAAGAGCTGATGAATGATAGCTCTATTTAAGGCTGCATAACATTGAATTTTATTTACTAGGGTCTTTTTGACTATAGTATTCAAAATTTCAAATTTGAGCAAAGTACAAACGCGACGTACGCATATAGCACCGAAACCCTTAGCTAATAGAAGATCTTTAAGGAAAAAACACATTCGATAGAGTCAAAAGCTTTAGCGAAGTCATGTTTGAGAAGGACATAGGTGATATTATTCTTACAACAATAATTAATAAATTCTTGGAATACGACAACCCCATTTGTGATATTCCCACCCTTGGTAGAAGCTAAGTTCATTTCGGTGCCTAGCAAATTCACTAGAAAAATCGAAATAATTTTAAAGTGCGTTTAACTAAAAAAAATAGGCCTAAAATCTTTAAACTCATTCGTCCCTACTTTCTTATGAAATAGAATGAAACTAACAAAGTTAAATCTTCCTACTTGCAAGTCATTTTCATAAAATTCGTCAAACATTTTAATTAAGTTAATTTTTAAAATGCGTTAGTTTTTATTTATTTGATAAAACAGAATGGGAAATCCATCCGGAAATAGTGATTTATCACAGGGCACATTGCTAATGGCTCTAAAGATTTCTTCTCTTATAAAGGGACAATCCAGATCCGAGAAGGCAATCCTAGAGCTCATAAGGTCTATAGCAAGCCACCTTGTAAAGTTTTACATCCTTTAATAGTACCGAATATATATAAAGTTGAATAAATAACTCTTCAGTATTTGTTCTCTCATTGCTTTTCAAGCTACATATACTACATTCTCCTTCGTTTAGGATCCATTTTTCATTTTGACGCTTTAATTATTTTATTTCTTTTTACAAACGTTAACTTATTGTATTAATTGTGTCCTCTAGACTTATCCTCTGCATTTCAGTTGCTAAAACATCTTGCATTATATATGAACTCCTCCATTCCACTGCTTAATAATAATTCATTATAAATTTTCTTTCTACCTTATTTTAAGCTTATGTTTAGTCATCATTCAAGTTATCAGTGTATCTTTTTGTAATGGACTAAATTTCAGTGCTCTTTGAGTTGACTAAATACACCACACGTCCAACCCAAATTGCATAGAAAAACAAATCATTATAGGTTAAAGAAGAAAAAAAATAGAAGAAGAACAGAAACAACAAAACAAAATCTTACATCACAGCGAAATAAAATATAATATATATAGCAGCTTTTGGAATACAAAATTTCAACTGTATAAACATATCATTATCAGAGTATAACACTTACAACACACTAGAAATAATAATAGCTATATAACTAACATTGAATCCTCCTGCTCCAAGCTCCTCCAAGTATATCTGTAAATACCTAGACAACTTGACTGCCCATACAAATTTGGGCACTCAAGAGTTTAGGAAAAACAAAATAAACTCTTTGTTAGTCATGACACCGGAGGGAGTAAACTTTAACCACTTTGTTTAACTTTTAAAGTCCCTTTTAAAAGAAAGGAAAATCATAAGACCGATCCATACATAAATACATATGTTTTTACCTTACGATAACCCAAAACATTCTTTGGAATTAATACTATTCTGATATTATAATAGTGTCTAAATCAAATAAATAGCAATCTAACAGAATGCTTGCATCTTATTCTCAATATACATAGTATACAATCAAAACCGCAAGCGATTATTAGAGAATGGATTTCAAACTATGGCAAGGTATGAGACCACCTTCCGATAGTTTATCTCTAGAGAGGAGTACACCGGATTCAACACGAACATCTTGCAACGCAGGCTAAACATGACCGACCACTCACTTCGCTTGAGTGTATCGAACGTATTATCACCAACGATTGGGATCAACAACCATTCCAAAGCATACAACATCGATAGAATAAAAAAGCAAATGGATTTTCTCTAAATCAAGTGATAATACACCCTAATTGGAAGCGATCCACTTGGCTATGCGACCTGCCCAATTTTGTATCATTTCTTGGTTGTGAGGCTTGAGGCTACATCTTGCCTTTTTAATATCATAACATCATTCACTTTGAAGGCCACATCATCAAACTCGCCAAATCATTTATTGATTCTCCAAAAATATCCCGGGCATAAAGCTAAGATAAACGAATTCCTCCACCACCAACGTATATACTTTTAAAGAGATCAATGTATATGATCCGTTGGGCATACTCTATTAGACATTCATCCATACAAGTTGTCCTGGGACTGGACAAACTGAAGACACTATTTCCGTTAATCCATCTTAGCAATTTCTACCTAGGATTAGCAGAAAAACCCTTGCACTTTCTCCGTCTTTGATTATCTTCAATATAATCTGATTCGTAATACTTATGCTTATACGAAGTGGTTTTCAGAAAAACAATACAACCTGTCTCTCTGTATTGACAACGATGGTATTAAATTGATCAATATTTCAATAGTTGGTTAGTTAACTATCGAAGAAACAAACATTCATCGAAAGATCTTATTTCCAAATGGAGTACTATTGATTACCACCAAACAATCACTAAGCCCTTTTTAATTAATATTTAATTAATTAAATTCTTTCCCACATTCATCACATATATCCTTATCGATATATTTTCAAATTGTTTTTCCCACAAATCCGTTCATTTTCTATGTTTAGAAAATATTTCTCATTTTATTTGAAAACGTTTCCGAATCATATTTACTTGGTTAAAACGAATTTTGCATGAAACCTCGTTACAACAACCCAAAATACTGCATTTATCTAAGTATATTTAAATCTCGTATTAAATCTTAATCTTTTCTTTTCCTGAAATTATTTCTATATTTTTCTATTTTAACGACAAATGTCTGTTACAACACTTTTTAATTTTATTAACCAGTTTGGTTCCAAATTCTATATATGATTGACAAATCGATTTTAGTTATCAAATTTTCATAAATTTTTCTATCTCCTCAAATTTTCGAAAAAATTCACCATCGACTCCTTTGTACAACTCAATCGGTATAGCTATAAATCGCTTCTTTAGGCCTTTCCATTCAAAAAGAAAAATAAAAAAGCCAAGCGGCTTGCCAAATAGGCTCATAAAATCTCACATTCAATTTAAATACATACCTCTTTGTCGAGCATTCAACCTATTTTCTTTACTCACTTCATTTCATACCTGTTTAACATATATATCCATCCATTCCCAATTTATTTCAACTCAATCCAAATGTTTGAATTCAATTCGCTAATTTATTCTTTAACTAGCTCCTTTGCGTATTTCATGTAACAACACAGAAAATCAGAACCAATTTAAAATTTTTATTTTGGCTATTTCAATGAATTTTGAACAGTTAAATAATTTATTTTAAATAATAACGATTTAAAATTTATTTAAATCAAAGTTAGAATGAATATATTTATTTTAATTTTAAAAGGAGCCAGAAATAGCATGGTAGTTTGAAAATTTGAATCTGAACTTTGACTGAATGTACAGGATACAAAATAAAACCAATTTTAGTGAAACCAAAAATATTTAAATTTATTTAAAAATATCTTTCCAATGAATCCAAAAATTCAAAATTTCATAGCGGGAATAAAAAGTTATGGTTAGTTGAATATTCAGAATAGTCACTACGAAATTTAATATAATTTATAGCCCGTATAAATGACCATTATACAAACGACCTCCGTTTTCAATGAAACCATTTTTGTTGGATCTGGAATGTCAAATTATTGCTAAGTTTAATTTTTCATAATTTTTGGAATTAATATGTGAGCGTGGTAAATTAAACTGCGTTCGATAATTTCTATTGAATTTAATCGACCGTTGAAAAAAGCCATTTTTCAAATGGTCTCTAAATTTGACAAAATTAATTTTGTTAGGACCGTATCATCAAAACATAGCTAGGTTTATTTTTTGGGAATTTTCGAAGTCCGTATGTGGCTCCGGTGAATTTAAATGTACGGTCGAATTAATTAAATGATTTAAATTTTAAATTGAAGAAAACTAACTGAAAACAATCGATTGGGCTGACGGGACCAAGCCGATTGTGTCCAGAATGGGGGAAATTGGGTAGGAACATAATTTGTCGAGCTGAATTTGGAGCTGTTGTGGATTAATGGGCTTAAACGGATAATTAAAGGAATTAATATTATTTTATTATAAATATAGATTAAAAATTCAAAACCCTAATGCCCACTACAGTAGAGCCGCCGCTACATCGTATTCAGGCTGAAAAGCTCCCATCTTCTCCCCTTAAGATGACTCCCTCCACATAATAAAATCCCTCCCTTCTTTTGACAAAATTGCTGAGATTCTTCTCCCCTTCCCGTTCATACGGCCAACCCACCTGAAACTGCATATTTTGATCGAATTGGAGCCCCAAACCCACCGCGTTTAGGTCATCACCGCTCCTCCCTGGTGCCATCGCACGCCACCGCATGGGTCCCCCCCAGGCGCGCTTCCTCCTCCTCTCCGGCGTGGTGGTCTCCGATCGTCGCGAAGCTCAGTGGATGGATCGAAACTTTAACCCTAAAATTGAGCACAAGAGGAAACATGTCGGCCTTTGTCTCTACATTGAGGAAGAAGGTGGATTTAAAATAAATTATTTATTTAATTTAATTTTAAAACATTATTTACACAAATAAATCTGTATCTCACTCATACGAACCCGGAATTGAATAATTTCAGATCCGTTACGATCATGAGTCCGAGATTTACACTTCTGGACTGATTAGAACTTATTCGGAGCAGATCAGATTTTGGACAAATTTTAGATCTGAATTATTCAGAATTAAACCAATAGTGAGAATTCTATTTTATTTCTTCTTCTTAAATAATTAGAAATAATCCTGATTGTATTATCACCAATCCGTAGTTAATTTCTATTTGTTATGATTCATGACTTGATCTGTGATGGATGTGGTATGTAGATCTGTTCATTTGGTGATATTGGTTGATGATTAAATAGTTAAAAGCATATAGATCATTTTCTTGTAATAAAATGAGTGAAACAAAAATATATAATTTTTGATAAAATTGTCAAATTGGAATTATTAGACAAAATTCATCATCTTGTTAATTAGAATAGTGGAACCAAGAATTATCATTTTTTGGTTTATTAGAATAGTTGAATTAAAGAATTATCATTTTGTAATTTGGAATAATTGGACAAAACTTATCATTTTTGTCAAATTAGAACCATTGGACAAAAAAATATCATTTTTGTCAAAATTAGAATAGTTGAATTGGAATTATAATTTTTTGTCAAAATGTAATTGTTGAAGCAAAATTGCCATTTTGTTTAAATAAAATTTGTCAAAACAAAAATGACATTTGTTATGCAGATTTGTATCAAAGCACAAATTACATTTTTGTCCACACAAAAATGAAAAGAACCATTTTGTCATTTTGTTGAATTAGAATTTTCAACAAAATGAAAAGAATCATTTTTATCATTTTGTTGGATTGAAATAGAAACTAGAGAAATATTCATGTTTTAAAATAAAAACATGTTAACATTAAAATTTCACATTTTTATTGTAATGTTAGAAATTAGTGAAATATTCATGTTTTATAATAAAAACATGTTAACATTAAAATTTCACATTTTTATTATAAAGTTAGAAATTAGTGAAATATTCATGTTTTAAAATAAAAACATGTTAACATTAAAATTTCACATTCTAATGTAATGTTAGAAAATAGAGAAATGTTCATGTTTTAAAATAAAAACATGTTAAAATTAAAATTTCACATTTTTGATGTAATGTAAGAAACTAGGAAAAATGTTCATAATTAATATAGGAACATGATAACATTAAAAACCTTATTTTTAATGTAATGAATGAATCGCTAGAAAATGTTCATTTTAACATTAAAGCATGTTAACATTAAAAATCTCATTTTTATAAAAAGTATGATTCATATGAAAATTGTTCAAATTTGAATAAAAGTGTTGAAACATTAAAAATCATATTTTTAATGTAAAGTTTGATTCATTAGAAATATTAACTGTTTGAATAAAAATGTTGAAACATTAAAAATTCCATTTTTAATATAAAGTGATCCATTAGAAAACATATGTTTGAAGATATAAAAATGTTAAAAACCATATTTTTAACATATTAGAAAACATATGTTAGAAGATATAAAAATGTTAAAAACCATATTTTTAACATGTTAAAAAACATATGTTAGAAGATATAAAAATGTTAAAAACCATATTTTTAACATGTTAGAAAACATATGTTAGAAAATATTTGTATGCTAGAAACATTACTTTTAACATGCTAGAAAAGAGGAAAATGAAAACATCGCTTTTATACATTTTTGTTTATTGAAAAGAATGAAACGTCTTTGTTTATTAAAAAGGATTAAACAAAAATATAATTCTTGTTCATTGAAAAGAATGAAACATTTTTGTTCATTAAAACGGATTAAACAAAAATACCCATTTTTGTTCATTGAAAAAAATGAAACATTTTTGTACATTAAAAAGGATTAAACAAAAATATACATTTTTGTTCATTGAAAAGAATGAAACTTTTTTGTTTGTTAAAAAGGACTAAACAAGAGTGAAACATTTTTGTTCATTGAAAAGAATGAAACATTTCTGTTCATTAAAAAGGATTAAACAAAAATATACATTTTTGTTCATTGAAAAGAATGAAATATTTTTGTTCATTAAAAGGGATTAAACAAAAATATACATTTTTTTTAAATAACATTAGAATTTAAATGCAAAGTTACATTTACATTTTAGTAACGACGCATATATTAGAATTTATATGCAAAGTTACAATTACATTTTATCGACTATGCATATATTAGAATTTATATGCAAAGTTACATTTACATTTTATTAACGATGCATATATTAGAATTTATATGCAAAGTTACATTTACATTATTGATGATGCATATAGTAGAATTTATAGGCAAAGTTAAAATAACATCTTATTAACGATGCATGTATTAGAATTTATATGCAAAGTTAAAATACAATTTATTTAACATTATGAACATGTAGATATGATATGCCAATAAAACATTCTTTTATATGGCGTGTTAAATACGTTAGTGGAATCGTCGAATAGTTTATATTTATATATAATTATATATATAAATTAAAATTAAAATTAAACGAATCGCGCGCGGTAGTTCGCGATCCGGAATTGTAACTTTAAACGATTATACTGAAAGATCCGACCGTCGGATTTTCCCAAAATTGGAACCGTTAGGACCGCTTTGGAATGATCTTTCCAACGATATAAATTTTGTTAAAATCCAACGGTTAGATTTCGAGATATGTGTAAATCAAATTTTGATAAAAACAACGCTTGGGCCGCCTTTTGACCCGAAGCGTCATTAAATTAATTTAGCTATTTTTATATAAAAATAACGATAAATCGTTATTAAATACTATTAATGATATGAAATGGTTTTAAATTATATATATGCGAGAATCATTTGAAAAGACCGAGTTCAATCTCATTTCAAATGATTATACAACAATTTAAATCAAAGATATTGAAGACGGTGATTGAAGACCGACGATCTTCACATCGAACGGATAACTACTAATGCCTGGCATTGGTTAGCTCCCAGTAAAGGGTTAAAGTGGTAGTTGTCCGGACGTACTTGTTGATTGTCTGGATAAGCGAGCACCTCTCTCCCGTATTGGACATACGGGATGAGGAATAAGGTGACTCCGGTTTCGTTTAGATCTAGAACGGACTTGTAAATGGATGTGTGTCTGACATTGGATTTCATTCCATGTAAATTGATTTCTATTTAATATATATCTGATTGGTGGCGGAGAATTTATTCTCTTGCTCAACACCCTTCTCTGAGACGCATGAGCTCAGAGGTTATATATTAGTAGTTCTCTATAGCATGACGTGGATTGTCAATGTGGCATGCCAAGATGCAATTGATCGAGGCTTTTGTTGAAAAGCAGAGCCTTGTGGTTGATGATCAAAGTATAGCCTATTTCGACATAGCTTTGTGTATATCGTTACCTCGCGAGCCTCACACCCCGGTATGAGTCAAAAATGGGATAAGGACCGTAAGGAGTGCACACGTTTCTTTCTGGCTAGATGTGGTGGTAGCGTTTACAAGCCCTGACATTTTTTTACTTATGTGGATGATGGATTATGAGGTACCTCGGATTTATTGGTCGATAGTGACCAAATTATAGGTTCAATAGGACCGAGAAACGTGTGTTCAGGCATAATTAATCCACTAAAGTATTTGTGGACCAGCCTTACCACATCCAAGGGTTGCCCGTAGGTGTGATCCTGAGGCATTTGCTAGAGTGTCTCAAATCGAAGAGGATGATCCCTAGCCTCGACTCATGATGGAAACATAATTCCCAATACGACATTACGGTTTTGATTGTAAACCTATATATGGCGACATAGTAGGATGGGGTACTATGCCGTCTAGATTGATACATTTACTTTGAAGTATTTTAAAACTGATTAGATACTAATAATAATATTAGAACATTATTTTCCATGAAGTCAAACATGTTTGATCATTATAAGGTAAAACTCTATCCTCCGGTTTGCATTGCATTGTGTGATGGGACTTGAGTCTTGTAATGATTTCATTTTTCTAAAAAGCATTGCGTTGTTTTGAATAAAAATTTATTAAACTTATGCAATGGCAATCCAATGGAGTAAACCCGTTCTGCGTTAGCGGCGTAGTCCTATGATTAGTCATATTGTTAGAAAAGTTAGGAAAGATTTCTCATACCAGTCCCACGACTGACTCGTAGTTTTTTTTCACTTTGCAAATTCGAGTGCCTTCTTTTTCACACAGGCAACCAAGTGACAAGTTCATGTATTATGGATACATTCTGGATTGGAGCATGCTTAAGGAAAGAAGATGAAGGACATTTTTATCTTTTATTTATACTTTGAGACATTTAGACATCCTCTATGTTTGATGTACTTGATGGAGTTTAGACTTATTTCTATTTGCCGAGACTTTCTATTTGCTAAGCGTATCCTGTAATTGTGCTACTCTGATGTCTTTGATGTTGTGGTGTTGATGACATTCCTATTTCCGCTGCAATGATTTATGTGTTATAATATTATATGATATCTTTTATTGTTGTAACAATGTTATTTCCAATGATTATCCTTGCTTTCGTACTACAGAAGTTTGGGGTCATCACAGTTGGTATCAAAGCTAAAGGTTAACCTTAGCTTCGGAGTATAACATATTTAAAACAATTCATCTAGATAGAATCAACAGTATTCTAAGGCGAGTAGTTCATTAGAGATAGGATTAGTAATGTCCTAGAATGAGCACAACAGAATAGCACATGCTAATCAGTCATTACATCATTATCATCTTTCCATATGTCTCTACTTTTAACCTTTCCTTTAAAATTATCATTTCTGTAAGTCTTTCCTTGATGGTACAGAACTAACTAGAAAATGAGCACTAGAGCAAGAGCTAGAGCCCAAGGAAGAGGTGGGGCCAGAGGACCAGCAAGAGATGAGACTCCCACTGCTCAGAGGCAGCCCACTCCCGAGGCTATAACACCTCCACCCCCACAGCCTTTTGACTTGGACAAGGTGGCCAAGAAGTTCAGGAATTTAGGGGGCGTATCATTCACCGGGCGAGAGACAGTAATAGAAGCACAGGCTTGACTCAAAAATTGCGAGAAGATATTTGGAGGTCTGGAATCAGAAGAACACCGCAAGCGCTTTTTGGCATCGTGGCTATTAAAAGATGAAGCTGAAAGTTGGTGGGATACTGTCATAATTGGCAATAATGAGGCCACATGTCTTGGGCCAAATTCAAAGAACTCTTGAACGAGAAGTTTATTCCTCCGCAAGAAGTAGAGTGTCTCCACGATCAATTTTCCAACTTGCAGCCAGGAGATATGACCGTTTCAGAGTACGTGCGAAAGTTTGAAGAGCTCTCACTCTATGCTCCAGAATTAATTTGGGACCAGTACCGAAGAACAAAGGATTCATTAATGGTCTCTCCAGGAAATATCTGAACAGAGTCACAACACACATTAAGCTCCCATTTAATGAGGTGATCAAGACGGCTTGCCGCTATGAGGACAATGACAGAAATTCGCAGCAAGATCGGGAGAAAAACCAGAATAATAATAAAAGGAAGAAAGCTGACAAGTAACCAAAGGCGAGCAATTCTTCTACCGCTAAGCCTCAAGGAAGGAAAAGAGACAAATCCAAGGTGAGATGCTTCAATTGTCAGAAGATGGGGCACTTTGACTACGAATGCCGAGCTCCAAAGAAGTCAAGGAGGAATGCATCTGGACCCAATCAGAATCGTGGTTTGAATCCTCGGAATACTCAGGAGTGCTTTAACTTCCATAAGACAGAGCATTTTATCAGAAATTGTCCTCTGTTGAAGAAATCTAAGGTGGCTCATGTGTACGATGGAGCGGCTGCACCAGCTTCTTTCAAAGAAGCAGGTAAACCCGATGTTTTAGGAGGTACTCTTAATATTAAGAACATTCCTGTTACAATATTATTTGACACTGGAGCATCACGAAGTTTCATTTCTAGTGACACAATTAAAAAGTTAAAACTAAAATCAAGAAAACTTAAAGAATTTATTAGAGCTCATAGTCCGGTATGAGGTTCTCTTATTCTCGATTAGTACTGTAGAGTGCCGATCTCCTACTCTCGTTACTAATTTCTTATAAATTTGATTGTCATGAATTTTTCTAGGTATGATGTTATTCTTGGGATGGATTGGTTATCAAGACATAAGGCCGAAGTTAGATGTGCTGAAAGAATTGCCAAAGTTGAAACTAAGCTCAGAGATATATTTATACCATGTCACAGCTCGGCAACTGACAGGAAAGAATTCTGGTCTCCTCTAGAAGTCACTCCTACTTCTATTGAGGGTATTCCTCTCATCAAAGATTATGAGGATGTGTTCGAAGAAGTTGAGAGCTTACCTACACGCAGAGAAATCGACTTCAGGATTGACTTAGTTCCGAATGCAAGGCCAGTGGTGCATCCTATTCGGAGGATGACGCTGAAAGAAAAATAGGAACTGAGCAATCAAACTAAACAACTTTTGTGGAAGGGTCCGAGATAAGGCCTAGCTTCTCAAATTGGGGTGCAGTAGTGGTGTTTGTCCCAAAGTCAGATGGTACCCTCAGACTATGTGTTGACTACCGTGAACTCAATAAGCAAACGCTGAAAAATAAATATTCGCATATTGATGATTTATTGGACCGCTTGAATGGAGCACAAGTATTCTCTAGGATGGACCTAGCTACAGGCTTCCACCAATTGCACATTGCCGAAGAATGTGTTCCTTTGACCGCTTTCAGAGGGCTAGACTTATTCTATGAATGGCTAGTAACGCCCTTAAGTTTATGTAACGCTCCATCCTACTTTATCGATCTGATGAACAAAGTATTCCAGGATGTCTTGAATAAATTCGTGTTGGTTTTCATCGATGACATCCTAATCTTTTATAAATCCACTGCTAAGCATGAAAAGCATCTGAAAGAAGTTATGGAAATCTTGAGAAAGAATGTGTTGAAAGCCAAATTCTCTAAATGCATATTCTGGCAAGAAGAGGTGAAATTCCTCGGCCATGTTGTATCGAAGAAAGGCATTTCAGTAGACCCAAGAAAGATCTCAGCCATCCAAGATTGGAAGCAGCCTAGCACTCCTACAGAAGTCAGAAGTTTCTTAGGATTGGCTGGCTATTATCGGAAATTCGTTAAAGATTTTTTGAAACTATCTTGTCCATTGACGAAGCTGACTAAGAAGCATACAAAGTTCATTTGGACACCCGAATGTGAGGCAGCTTTCCAAGAGCTGAAATTGAGGTTGACCAATGCTCCCGTGTTGACCATTCTTGATGGCGACCAAGATTTGACAGTCTATACTGATACTTCTGTTGAAGGTTATTCCTTTTATCTAAACAAACATGTCAAAGATGACATTTTTAATGACAAATCTTATTTTAACATGTTATCCTTTTTATCTATTTAAGGTATTGGTGCGGTGTTAATGCAAAGAGGCAAAGTAATTGCTTATGCTAGCCGTCAGTTGAAACCGCATGAGAAAAGATACCCCACTCATGACCTTGAGTTGATGGCCATCATATTTGCTTTAAAGAGATGGCAGCATTATCTTTTGGGTGAGAAGTTCGAATTGTAAACTGATCACAAATCCTTGAAGTATCTATTCACCCAAAGAGATTTGAATTTGAGGCAGCAACGTTAGTTAGAATTTCTTGCGCCCTATGATTTGGACATCCTATATACTCCAGGGAAAGCCAATGTTGTAACCGATGCACTCAGCCGGAAGAATGCGGCTAGCACCAATCTTATCATCGCCGGTCTTATCATTACGCCGACATTAATGGATAAGATCTCCGCTCTTCAGAGAGATGATAAATTTACTCAGATGATTGGCGAGCGAGTCCGAAAGGGCGAAGCTTCTAGCTTCCATATTGACAGCAAGGGGACTTTTAGATTGCAAGGGCGAATATGTGTGCCAGATATTCCCGAGCTTAAAAGAAAAGTTATGGACGAATGTCACAAATCTAAACTCAGCATCCATCCAGGAGTAAGCAAGATGCATCATGATCTTAAGCGCACCTTTTGGTAGTAGGCGATGAAGAGGGACATTTCCATATATGTTGCTAGAAGTTCCACCTGTCAGCAAGTTAAAAGCGATCAACAGAAGCTTGCGGGACTGTTGCAACCGCTACAAGTTCCAAGTTGGAAGTGGGACCAAATTTCTATGGACTTTATTGATGGCTTACCCCGAACTAAAAAAGGGAATGACAGTATATGGGTGATTGTAGATCATTTCACGAAGACTGCCCATTTTATCCCTGATAGATCTAACAGAACAGCTCGTAGTCTGGCGCAACTTTACTTCAGAGAGATTGTTAGACTGCATGGGGTTCCCAGTAGCATTGTTAGTGATCGTGATCTGATATTTGTGAGCAAATTCTGGGAAGAATTCCAAGAAGAGCTAGGGACAAAGTTGAATCTAAGCACCGCCTATCATCCTCAGACAGATGGCCAGACTGAGAGGGTGAACCGCATATTAGAAGGCTTGTTGCGAGCATGCATTCTTGATTTTGGCGGGTCATGGGAAGATCACTTGCAGTTGGTTGAGTTCTCTTATAATAACAGTTACCAAGCAAGCTTGCAGATGTCGCCATTTGAAGCATTTTATGGCAAGCCATGCAGATCTCCTGCATGTTCGTGGAACCAGGCAATCGATTAGTATTGGGTCCTGAAATGATTCGTGAAGCATCAGATAAAGTTGATTTTATTAAGAAGGGACTACTGGCTTCTTAGAGCCGACAGAAGAGCTATGCAGACTCACAAAGAAGGGATTTAGAATTCTCTGTTGGCGATCATGTATACTTGAGGGTTTCCCCACTGAGAGGTGTAATTCATTTTAGGAAGATTGGGAAGTTGGCGCCGAGATTCATTGGTCCATTTTCTATTCTCGAAAGGATTGGAACTCTCGCTTATAGGGTGCAGTTGCCTGACTGGTTGCCAGGGGTTCATGATGTATTCCATGTGTCCCAACTCCGAAAGCATGTACATGATCCAGACTTGATTGTGTAGGAAGCAGCACAATAAGATTTGGAGACAGGCTTATCCCAAGTCCAGAGTGGACATCTCCGAGTAACTCTTGTGCTGAGGTACATTTACAATATGTTGCATTTTTTATTTGGTTTCCTACTTTACTATTGCTTCCTTTTCGGAGACGAAAAGCTTTTAAGTGGGGGAGATTGTAACAACCCGCAAAATCAGAACCAATTTAAAATTTTTAGTTTGGCTATTTAGATGAATTTTGAACAGTTAAAATAATTTATTTTAAATAATAACGATTTAAAATTTATTTAAATCGAAGTTAGAACGAATATATTTATTTTAATTTTAAAAGGAGTCAGAAATAGCATGGTAGTTTGAAAATTTGAATCTGAACTTTGACTGAATGTACATGATTCAAAATAAAACGGCTTTTAGTGAAACCAAAAATATTTAAATCTATTTAAAAATATATTTCCAATGAATCCGAAAAATCGAAGTCATAGCGGGGATAAAAAGTTATCGCCAGTTGAATATTCAGAATACTCGCTATGAAATTTAATATAATTTATAGCCCGTATGGATGGCCATTATACAAATGACCTCCGTTTTTTACGAAACCATTTTTGTCAGATCCGGAATGTCAAATTATTGCTAAGTTTAATTTTCCATAATTTTTGGAATTAATATGTGAGCGTGGTAAATTAAACTGCGTTCGATAATTTCTATTGAATTTAATCGACCGTTGAAAAACATTATTTTTCAAATGATCTCCAAATTCGACAAAATTAATTTTGTTAGGACCGTATCATCAAAACATAGCTAGGTTTATTTTTCGGGTATTTTCGGAGTCTGTATGTGGCCCCAGTGAATTTAAATGTACGATCGAATTAATTAAATAATTTAAATTTTAAATTGAAGAAAAATAACTGAAAACAGTCGATTGGGCTGACGGGACCTAGCCCATTGTGTCCGGAACGGGGGCAATTAGGTAGGAACAACTTTTGTCGGGCTGAATTTGGAGCTGTTATGGATTAATGGGCTTAAACAGATAATTAAAGGAATTAATATTATTTTATTATAAATATAGATTAAAAATTTAAAACCCTAATGCCCACTACAGTAGAGCCGCCAATATATCGTATTCATGGATGAAAAGCTCCCATCTTCTCCCCTTAAGATCTCTCCCTCCACGCAATAAAATCCCACCCTTCTTTTGACAAAATTGCAGAGATTCTTCTCCCCTTCCCATCCATACAGCTAACCCCACCTGAAACTGCATATTTTGATCGAATTGGAGCCCCAAACCCATCGCGTTTAGGTCACCGTCGCTCCTCCTAGGTGCCATCGCACGCCACCGCGTGGGTCCCCCCAGGCGTACCTCCTCCTCCTCTCCGGCGCGGTGGTCTCCGATCGTTGTAAAGCTTGGTGGATTGGATCGAAACTTTATCCCTAAAATTGAGCACAAGAGGAAACACGTCGGCCTTTGTCTATTCATTGAGGAAGAAGGTGGATTTAAAATAATTATTTATTTAATTTAATTTTAAAACATTATTTACACAAATAAATCTGAATCTCACTCATACGAACTCAGAACTGAATAATTTCAGATCCGTTACGATCGTGAGTCCAAGATCTACACTTCTGGACCGATTAGAACTGATTCAGAGTCGATCAGATTTTGGACAAATTTCAGATCTGAATTATTCAGAATTAAACTGACAGTGAGAATTCTATTTTATTTCTTCTTCTTAAATAATTAGAAATAATCCTGATTGTATTATCACCAATCCGTAGTTAATTTCTATTTGTTATGATTAATGACCTGATCTGTGATGGATGTGGTATGTAGATTTGTTCATTTGGTGATATTGGGTGATGATTAAATAGCTAAAAGCAGATCATTTTGTTGTAATAAAATGAGTGGAACAAAAATATATAATTTTTGATAAAATTGTCAAATTGGAATCAATGGACAAAATTCATCATCTTGTTAATTGGAATAGTGGAACCAAGAATTATCATTTATTGGTTTATTAGAATAGTTGAATTAAAGAATTATCATTTTGTCAAATTATCATTTATTGGTTTATTGGACAAAACTGATCATTTTTGTCAAATTATAAACATTGGACAAATATTATCATTTTTGTCAAAATGTATTTGTTGAAGCAAAATTGCCATTTTTGTTTAAATAAAATTTGTCAAAAGAAAAATGACATTTTTATTAAGCAGATTTGTGTTAAAGCACAAATTACATTTTTGTCCACACAAAAATGAATAGAACCATTTTGTCATTTTTTTTAATAAGAATTTTCAACAAAATGAAAAGAATCATTTTTATCATTTTGTTGGATTAAAATAGAAACTAGGGAAATATTCATGTTTTAAAATAAAAACATGTTAACATTAAAATTTCACATTTTTATTGTAATGTTAGAAATTAGTGAAATATTCATGTTTTAAAATAAAAACATGTAAACATTAAAATTTCACATATGTTAGAAGTTAGTGAAATATTCATGTTTTAAAATAAAAACATGCTAACTTTAAAATTTCACGTTTTAATGTAATGTTAGAAAATAGAGAAATGTTCATGTTTTAAAATAAAAACATGTTAACATTAAAATTTCACATTTTTGATGTAATGTAAGAAACAAGGAAAAATGTTCATGACTAATATAGGAACATGATAACGTTAAAAACCTTATTTTTAATGTAATGAGTGAATCACTAGAAAATATTGATTTTAACATTAAAGCATGTTAACATTAAAAATCTCATTTTTATAAAAAGAATGATTCATATGAAAATTGTTCATATTTGAATAAAAGTGTTGAAACATTAAAAATCATATTTTTAATGTAAAGTTTGATTCATTAGAAATATTGACTGTTTGAATAAAAATGTTGAAACATTAAAAATTCCATTTTTAATGTAAAAGTGGTCCATTAGAAAACATATGTTAGAAGATATAAAAATGTTAAAAACCATATTTTTAACATGTTAGAAGATATAAAAATGTTAAAAACCATATTTTTAACATGTTAGAAAATATTTGTATGTTAGAAACATTACTTTTAACATGCTAGAAAGGAGGAAAATGAAAACATCGCTTTTATACATTTTGTTCATTGAAAAGAATGAAACATCTTTGTTCATTAAAAAAGATTAAACAAAAACATATATTCTTGTTCATTGAAAAGAATGAAAAATTTTGTTCATTAAAAAGGATTAAACAAAAATATCCATTTTTGTTCATTGAAAAGAATAAAACATTTTTGTTCATTAAAAAGGATTAAACAAAAATATACATTTTTGTTCATTGAAAAGAATGAAACTTTTTTGTTCGTTAAAAAGGATTAAACAAGAGTGAAACATTTTTGTTTATTGAAAAGAATGAAACCTTTTTTGTTCATTAAAAAGGATTAAACAAAAATATACATTTTTGTTAAATAACATTAGAATTTATATGCTAAGTTACATTTACATTTTATTAATGATGCATATATTAGAATTTATATGCAAAGTTACAATTACATTTTATCGACAATGCATATATTAGAATTTATATGCAAAGTTACATTTTATTAACGATGCGTATATTATAATTTATATGCAAAGTAACATTTACATTTTATTGACGATGCATGTAGTGGAATTTATATGCAAAATTAAAATAACATCTTATTAACGATGCATATATTAGAATTTGTATGTAAAGTTAAAATACATTTTATTTGACATTATGAACATGTAAATATGATATGCCAATAAAACATTCTTTTATTTTGCGTGTTAAATACGTTAGTGGAATCGTCGAATAGTTTATATTTATATATAATTATATATAAAAATATAAATTAAAATTAAACGAATCGCGCGCGGTAGTTCGCATTTCGGAGTCGTAACTTTAAACGATTATACCGAAAGATCCGACCGTCGGATTTTCCCAAAACTAGAACCGTCAGAACCGCTTAGGGAAGATCTTTCCAACGATATAAATTTTGATAAAATCCAACGTTTGGATTTCGAGATATGTGTAAATCAAATTTTGATAAAAACAGCACCAGGGTTGCCTATTGACCCGAAGCATCGTTAAATTAATTTAGCTATTTTTATATAAATAAAAGTAGCAATAAATCATTATTAAATACTATTAACGATATGAAATGGTTTTAAAATTTATATGTGCGAGAATCATTTGAAAAGACCGAGTTCAATCTCATTTCAAATGATTATACGAAGATTTAAAACAAAGATATTGAAGACGGCAATTGAAGACCGGCGATCTTCGCATCGAATGGATAACTACCGATGTCTGGCTTTGGTTAGCTCCTAGTAAAGAGTTAAAGTGGTAGTTGTCCGGGCATACTTGTTGATTGTCCGGATGAGCGAGCACCTCTCTTCCGTATTGGACATACAGGACGAGGAATAAGGTAACTCCGGTTTCGTTCAGACCCAAAACGGACTTGTAGTCCGACATTGGATTTCATTCCATGTAAATTGATTTCTATTTAATATATATCTGATTGGTGGTGGAGAATTTATTCTCTTGCTCAAAACCCTTCTCTGAGACGCACGAGCTCAGAGGTTATATATTAGTAGTTCTCGGTCGCATGGCATGGATTTTCAATGTGGCATGCCAAGATGCAATTGATCGAGGATTTTGTTGAAAAGCAGAGCCTTGTGGTTGATGATCAAAGCATAGCCTATTTCGGCATAGCTTTATGTATAGCGTTACCTCGCGAGCCTCACACCCCAGTATGAGTCAAAAACGGGATAATGACCGCAGGGAGTGCACACGTTTCTTTCTAGCTAGAAGTGGTGGCAGCGTTTACAAGCTCTTACATTTTTTAACTTAAGTGGATGATGGATTATGAGGTACCTCAGATTTATTGATCGATAGTGACCAAATTATAGGTTCAATAGGACCAGAAAACATGTGTTCAGGCATAATTAATCCACTAAAGTATTTGTGGACCGGCCCTACCACATCCAAGGGTTGCTCGTAGGTGTGATCCTGAGGCATTTGCTAGAGTGTCTCGAATCGGAGAGGACGATCCCTAGCCTTGACTCATGACGGAAACCCAATTCCCAATACGACATTATGGTTTTGATTGTAAACCTATATATGGCGACATAGTAGGATGGGGTAATATGCCATCTAGGATTGATACATTTACTTTGAAGTATTTTAAAACTTATTAGACACTAATAATAATATTAAAATATTATTTTCTACGTATCAAGCATGTTTGATCATTATAAGGTAAAACTCTATCCTCCGGTTTGCATTGCATTATGTGATGGGACTTGAGTCTTGTAATAATTTCATTTTTCTAAAAAGCATTGCGTTGTTTTGAATAAAAATTTATTAAACTTATGCACTGGCAATCCAATGGAGTAAACCCGTTCCGCGTTAGCGGCGTGGTCCTGTGATTAGCTATATTGTTAGAAATGTTAGGAAATATCTCTCATACCAGCCCCACGACTGACTCGTAGTTTGTTTCACTTTGCAAATTTGGGTGCCCTCTTTTTCACACGGGCAACCAAGTGACAAGTTCAGGTATTATGGATACATTCTGGATTGGAGCATGCTTAAGGAAAGAAGATGAAGGACATTTTTATCTTTTATTTATGCTTTGAGACATTTAGACATCCTTTATTTTTGATGTACTTGATGGTGTTTACACTTATTTCTATTTGCTGAGACTTTCTATTTGCCAAGTGTATCCTGTAACTGTGCTACTCTGATGTCTTTGATGTTGTGGTGTTGTTGACATTCCTGTTTCCGCTGCAATGATTTATGTGTTATGATTTTATCTGAGATCTGCTATTGTGGTAACTATGTTATATTCCAATGATTATCCTTGCTTTCGTACTACGGAAGTTTGGGGTCATCACATTTCACTTTTTATTTCAACATGTCATGTTCATATATATTTTTAGTTTGCTTATAAACCAATTGAATTCCATTTTCGACTCAAGTTTCATATTCGATTTCAAATATGAATTCACAAATTTCATTAACTTATCCGAAGTCCAATTTTACCGAGAACTTCATTAACAAAATTTTCTTTTAATTAGTTAATTCTATACAATAATTCAAAATCTCATTTTTGTTTCAAAAAATCAATCTATTTAGTCCACTTGAGTTCATATTTATTTTATAACTCAAGTCTGGGTTTTATTAATGGAAATCCAAATTTTATTCATTCAAAATCCTATTATTTAATTAAATAAACCATAATTGTTTTAAACGATTATAGCGCTGTTTTTCTGAAAATTATATTTTGACATTAGTCAAAATCTATAAGACGAACTACATATTTTTCTCTTTCATTAGAAAAATATTACTCAATAGGTACGAACGATTCTTGTTTCAAAGAATTCCGACTTGTATTGAATTTTATATACTCAATTGAAGTTAAAAAAGTACAACTACGATCTACCATGTTGCAGCGAGTTCGTTTTAATTTAGTTTAAATATTAATGTTTAAACTTCATTTATTATATAAATGTTGCTTCCATTCTTCCATATTTTAATATATATTAAACCAGTTTTCCAAATCTAACTTTAAATTTTTGATTATCTTAAATTGTCAATTATTGCATTACTCATTTATACATTTATTTATCACCCAATCTTCTATATTAAATTGAAATTATAAATTCCTAGGATTTATCTAAATTCAGTTTATATTCTGAATCCCGGAATAAAATATATCATTCTCTTTTTGAAACGATTCTCAATTTCCTTTTAAATTCATATTTGAATCTATATTCCCAAATTATCCCATGATAATTATTTTCCTTTATTTATAAACATCGTTTATAAAATTAACTTCCTAGTTTTATATATTAAAACAAGTTTCCATTTCAAATCCATTTGAAACTCAATTCTTATTTTGGAATATTTTATTATTATATCTTATACATGTAAAATAGAATCTAATTTCCTATTTAATATTATATTTTAATTTTTGTCTAATACAATTCCAATATCCTTTCTAAAAATAAGTTACTTTTATAAATTCGACATAGTCAATTTCAAATCATAAATCCATATGGATTTATTCCAATTCTATTTACATTCCAAACATTGAAATAGATTTCATCGTTTCTTTTTTAAATCAATTCCCCTTTTAAAATTCACACTTGAATTTACATTCACCAAATTATCCAATGATACTTTATTTCACTTCATTTATAAACATCGTTTATTAATTCAGATACTTGTTTTTGTTAAACAAATTTATGTTTTCTAGCCAATTCAAATTCTATTTTTGAAAAAATAGAAAATTTCCTTCTTAAACCCAAATTCTTTTCCCACTACGCCATGGAAGGCCTACCGCAACAAAAATCCAAGGTGTTGCTAGCTACGATGTAACGATAGGTATGCTGATTTTTGTCTATTGCAACACACACTTCAAAGTGTTACCATAGAAAATTCAAGGTATTGCAGTAGCCATGTGAATAAATTTATGAACCCTGGTGATTACGATCCAACGGTCCACGTTAGCAATCCGCGTGAAATAATCTTTAACGCAGGAAGCAAAACCAAAAAATAAAGCGCCAAAAGACTTAGCAAAATTTTCAAGGTTTCAATCGAAAATTTAACAAAATACGCTGCCGCTCATCCTGTCAAAGACTCTCACTCGCAATTTCAATTAGGGCTAAAAGTTCAAGTTTTCAAGTTTAATTAGGATTCGATTACGGCAAGTTCGAGTTCAAGTTCAATTAAGGCTTCGGTGTTTCAATTAGGTCTTCAATTGGGGTTCGTTTGGGTCTCAAATTTCAGTTAGGGCTTCGAATTAATCTGCTGCTTAAGGTATCACTCAATGTATATTTCAAGTATTTCCTAATTTGATTGTTGTATTGCCTAATTTACGGATTTACTTGTGTATTCAGTTGTAATCATATTCTTGATTTTATTATTATGTTTATTTTTGTAACAAACTTATGTTGGGCAAAACTTCCTAAGTTCATATGGTTGCTTGTTATTTGTGTGTAAATTTAGGCCTCGGTTACCAAAGAATACATGCATGTCCAAATGACTGCATGCTATATTGGGAAAAAAATGAAAAGAAAAATAACTACAAAACTATTGGTGTTTCAAGGAAAGTAACTACATGCTATTTAAGTAAGAAAATGCGGTTTCTGCCTTGATTAAATGTTGTAGCTGATGTTTCATTTTTGTGGCCTCTTTTTGTATCTTTTTTACTATTTTTGCCTATATTACATGTTAGTGAAGTGGTTGTTTTATTTTATAATGCGCGTGGTTTATTTTATTTTGCATTTATTTCAATCTAATGTTACTTTCTCCATTTTGTGTAGGAGAGGCAAATCTTAGGTTCCCCCACAAGGGAAAATTTGGGAAGAATGAATATGTTGGGGGAGAAGAGGCTATTGTCAAGGGAGTTAATCTGGATAGGTTTTCGTACATAGTGTTGATGGAGTTTGTCAAGGAAGAGCTAGAGTACACCGAAATTGGAGGAATATATGCATGGAAAGGTCCAACGAGTAGGTGGAAATTGGTGGCCGATGATGTAGAGCTGTTGTTTATGATGTAAATAAAAAATAATGGTGATTACATTGATTTCTATGTTGACACTGTCGTTAATGATAGTACCGAGCCAATTAAACAAATGCAGCCACATGGTCCAAGGAAGAACCTGTTTCCAAGTATAAACATGTCTTTCCGTTTGTACTATTTTGATGAATTTGGTCATTTTGCTGAATATGATTTTCATTTAGGATTTGTTTGATTTTTAGTACACTTAGTAGAATAATAAAGAACTTGTATGTTGCAGCTGCGAAATCACAAAAATGGCAGTTTGTCATCGCTCATTATTTGCAATAGGTAGCAAAAAAGAAGCAGCAGACTGATCAAGTCTTTAATCCTAGAAAGTCCACACGGCTAAACAATTCCCAAGTGATCAGCGAAGCTGCTGCGAGTCCACCTATCAACAACAAGCAAAATGAAGTCTTTACTCCTAGAAAGTTGACACGGCTAAATAATCCAGTTACGAACAATCCAGAAGTGATTAGCAAAACTGCTGCGAGTCCACGAATGAACAAGAAAAAGGTGGTCAGCAAGAAGTCAACTAGAGTCAGTAGTTCGACGAAGTTACCAGAGAAGGAAAATCCAACTGAAGTCAGCGATGCAACTTTGAATATCAACTCAGCAGGTGTCAGGAATAAATTGGATTTCAATAATTCTCCACATGATGAAGAGGAAAATACAGATGAAAATGAGTTTCTGGTAAGAAGACTACAATATGACCTTCTAATATATGATCTACATATTTTGCTAATATTTACAATAATTCCTTGTTTAATTACTTTCAAAATGATGATCTATCACTTTCGCCACCTCCACCGCTTATAGAATACGAAAGCGAGAGAGACAGAAATGTCTTACAGAAGAATAGTGTTTTTGAAAAACTTGGGATGCCTAAGTTAGTTTCTGGAATGAGAAATGAATTTGGCAAAAGTAAAGCAAAATCAAAGATGCTTGATGAGGAAAGTGAAGATTATGTTCTAGAATTTGAAGAAAATACTTCAAAAAATCAGGCAAAGGTGCATTATAGCTGAAGATTTAATTTTATGTTGGTAATTATAGACTAGCTTCATTATTTTTTTTATTTTATTTTTTTTGTGTGCGTATTTTAGAGAACCAAAAAAGTTAGGGTTACAAAGTCTCAATCTGGACTAACAACTCGTTCACGAGCCAATGTTGAATCTACAGCTGATAAGAATGCAACTCCAAAGGCAGGGGAAGAACCAGTTCGTACGCAATCTGATGGTCCAACGTGTAGCGTTGAGTTACCACACAATGAAGGAATAGGAACAATGGAGGCTTATTTGGCTATGTGAGAATGCCAGAAGATTAATAGTAGTGGAAGTGGAAGTGCAAGGAATAAGGCCGTTGTCGGAAATGTCTTGACAAATATTAAAAACGAAGTAGATGAAGTAGAAGAAGATGAAGGTAGTATCTGATTGAGTTCTGATTTTAATAGTTTAAATTCTCGTTTATGTTTCCTGGCCTTCTCATTACTATTGTATGTACTTTATAACGGTAGTCGGAGCTCCCAGAAGGCTCAGAGGAAAAACAAAGGTGGATAAAGTTCATTTAGGGAAATATGACAAAAGAGTTGTAATCCAAATAAATGATCGGTGCCAACCTATTTCAGATGATGGCCAAGTAATGACTGAATTGAGTTATTTTTTATGAACACTGAAGAGGAGTGCTCCACTTACTTTCTTGGTTTGATGTTCCTATAAGTTTGAAAGACATGTTGTAAAGCTATGTGAAGGTAATTTGCAAACTTAGCTGAATTTCACTTAAATATATGAAACTTGTCACAAAAGCAGCATGACTGTCCTTTTTAATGTTTGATTTGTATTTAAGCAATGGTATATTATTCCGAATGAATGTGAATATTGGGCTTTGAGGTCAATTCGTGACGCTTGGAGGGGGTACAAGAGTTGTATTAAAAAGACACATTATAGGCTTATGAAACTGATGAGGAGAGGCTTGAAAATAGGCTGGACGAAATTCCACTTCAGGATTTCAAAGTACTCTTGCAGTTTCGGCGAGATGAAAAAGTTCAGGTGTAATTTAAGTTTTATCACATATTTTTTTTCCCTTTTTATTCATTTAGATCAGTCAGATAAACATCTTTATTTCATATTATTCTGTAGTCCAAGGCCCATAAAATTCTGCAAATCGGAAATCGTATAATGACACACTGTTGGTCCAAAACTTTTTTCCCAAATTCGACATAAGATGGTATGTGTTTTGCTTATTTTTATGGTTGGCTAGTTTAACAATATAGGTCATACGAAGGTATGTTTGTTTAACTCGAATGCAATATCCTTGTTTAACTTGTGAATAAACTACATATCCTTGTTTAACTTGTTTAGAAATATTAGTGATATATGTTCTAGAACAATTGGTTTGATATCCTTTTACTATCTAATGTTTTTTGTATCAGTCCAAGGAATCAGTTGGAGAACTTTACGTTAAAACTTGCAAGTTGAAAGAAGGAAAGGTGTACAAGACTGATGCTTCAATAATGAATTACAGAATTGTAATATTTTATTTTCTCTTCAATCCGGTATCAAAAAATGCTTCATTTTGCACATGATCATCATTATTGTAGAATTAGATCCTGTTTTGTTGAAACTAATAGCAGGATCATAGCAATGGGTGTGATCTTTCACTTTGGGTTTCAGTGTGTTATATGCTGCAATTCTTGTTTAAGAAACTTGTTTAAAATTTGTTAATTTTATTTAATGTCACATTTTGAAACTGGTTTATTTTGCAGGAGAAGATTGAAAAAGCAATTGGTGAAGGAGGCAGTGATGGAGTTGTTCATGAACTTGTTTCTGATGGAAAGTCGCACGGTCCATCATGGCTTATAGGACGACACACAAAGTCTCCAAAAGTTTGAAAAGCTGCTCCAACAGCAGGCACATACATACAGGAGCTGGCAATGATGATAAGGTAAGATATAGCTGATGAAGTCAAAGCAAAGGTGAACAAGATGGTCCAAAATGAATTTGATGCAAATGTGAATAAAAAAGTTCATGAGAACTTGACAAGGATGCTTAAGAAATTAGGTGAAGCAAACCTTGACATGCACACTGATATTAGGGATCTTTGTGCGATAGTTCGCAGTAACGACACTGAAACTCAAAGCAGTGAATGCAGTTGAGGTTCGCGCTCTTAGTCATTGATATTAGGGATCTTTGTGCAACTGCAGTGAACATGAATTGATATTTAGTACGTACTAGCTGTATTTTGTAAGTATGGTCTGTAAACATGATTTTTCTGGCTATGTTTGTAAGTATGTTTGTGAGTACTATTTGTGTTGCTTATGAATCCGAGATAAGAAGTAGTATAATTCAGTGTGATGTTAAATTCTGTAATGTTGCAGTATGTGATTTAATGTTGCTATAGCTCTTATATAATGTTGCATTATGTGATGTTTAATGTTGCCACTGCTATGATATGGTGTTGCCATTGGATGGTAAACGTATTGCATAGATTAATGCATGTGGGCCCCACAACAGGATTCCCTGAACCCGGGCTACAGCCACAACAAGATTCTGTGAACCCGGGTTATAAATTTTAGTGGGCCCCACATTTTTGTAAATTTAGTACCTATAGCAACACCTGTGCTGATGTTGCCTTAGGGCCGCGAAGATGTTGTCTTTGACTCTAAGGAAACACGACAAAAGGCAATCCTGAAAAAGTGTTGCCATAGATCATTTTTGGCCTATACCAACTTTTTTTGGCACCTCCTGCATCACTTCTCTAGTGTTGCACTATGTAATCTATGGCGTAGTGTCCTTTTCATTCTAATATATTCTTATAGTATTTAAATACCAATTATTTCAAGGCTAGCGCTATTTAAATATTCAAAACACCCAATAATCAATCATAGTTATTTATCACATCATATAACATTATATTTGAAAAACAACAATTAAATTGTTGAGGAATCCAGTTAGATCCCTTCAACCTGTTTTTCTTGCATCTATAGATGTTAGACAACATATATAATACTCATCCTACTTCAAGGCAGGATATCATGGTATAGAAGGTCATCCACTATATATATTGTGGGGCGCATAGGGTGTCATCCGCCAATAGTACTACGGGAAATATCAATATCCAACCACCAAGCCTAAATATAACCAATATAAAGCTTACTGCTTCATCCAAGACATGATGCCATAAGTTCCAAAATATGTTGTTGTAGGCAAAAGACGATCAAAGACAACATTTCCCTGGTGATGCATTTTGCCGCGTTGTCCTAGAGTCAAAGGCAATGTCTTTACCATCCAATGGAAACATTTTCCTGGTGTTTCCACATATACTAATTTTACTTAAAAGTGGGCCGCACATTATCTATAGTAACACTTTTACCATCCAATGGCAACACATTTACATTCCAAAAATGTCGTCATAGATATTTCATCTCTTACATGATCAAATATTTATTTAATAGATTACTACTGCACAAAATTTGAATTCAAACAGTGTTTTATTGAACAAAATATTTTATTTCAGTAACCGAAATAGTACAAACTTTTGGCTCCAACTATTTACAAATCAATGATTTACTACAACACTGATTATTTACATACACAAACATTCTTCACTACATCACTTACTTCACTCATTACATATGCAGTTTCAATTTATACAATCACTGGCATCGACAAATATATGTCAGGCCGAGTGTCAAGCTGATAGTGAGCCAAGCAGCGGGTCCAAGGGCAGCGCCGGCGGGGGTCTAGGGACCCGGAATCCCGATGGGAGTGGGAACCTCCTGATTCATTCGATTTCAGAAGACCAAACCTTCTTTGAAACGATGTCGTTTTGTTTCAAACTTCCACTTCTGTAATACACTTACATCCACTTTGATTTCTGGAACAACCATCAGCACACCTGTCAATTATAGAAACACACACACAATATGGCAATACATATGCAACTCAGCAATGCACACATAATTGAGGATTCAATATGGCAGCTGTAACGTCACGTATTTTCTGACCAATTATTTAAATTATTTTATTATTTAAATATGTTGATTTGGATTTAAATAATCGATTTTAACCATTTTATTTTGAAGATTTAATTATATTAATAATATAATAATATTTTAATTCTAAAATATTGGGAAAAATGTTGAATTTGCAGTATAAAGTGATCGGGCATGTAACGACCCAGATTTTTGAATAAGTTATTTTAAATATTTAATATTGTTTTAAACATTTAGTTGATAATATAAATGATATTTTATATTGAATTATCAATTTAATATGGCCGTTTATATTTACATTCGAATTTAAATTTCAATATCAGTTCCGTTGAGTTCAGAATAGCGTTATAATCTGGTATCGTAGGTCGTCACGGTTGAATAGTGGTTCAGGATTACTAGTTAAGGACCGCGAGATATTTTATTTATTTAATTAAAATAAAATCAATATAAATAATAAAAGTAAAAGTAAAAGGAAAAAAAAAATATATATAATAAATGGCCGACCTATCGTTTAATCAAGCCACCCTACCTTGTCCATCGCACAGATCTACTCCTTCTCGAGCAAACAACGTTGTCTCCAAGTTTCACGATAAGGCAAACATGATTTTAATGGCTCTGGTACTTCTGTCTGCTCTCTTGCTTATAAATAAGCTTCGCCTTCATTATTTTTATTTTCTTTCCTATACCCTAAACCAGAAAATCAATCGCACCTAACCAATTGAATCCATTTACTTTCCTTTCCACTGTTTCAAAATCGAATCAAAAATCGCGTTCGCAAACCCCTGAAGCTCGACAGCAGGTAGAAGACGCTTACGAATTAGGGTTCGTTGAGGGTACAGTTGCTGGGACGGGGCGTCAACCTTGAGGGACGAAGTGCAAGGTTGATCGATGATGTGGGGAGGGCACGTTGTTGAAATCGACGGTGAAGTCGAGGGCGATGTTGGTCACGGGATGCGGCTCGGTGGGTGTTCTGACCATCTTAAAGGAGGTACGATGATGGGATTCAAGGGTTCGGTGGGGATTTCAACCTTAGATGGGGAGTACGACTGACAGGGGAGTTCGTTCTCTGAATTGGGAAGTTTGGGAAGATGGCGGATTATGGTGAGGATAGCAGATGGCTCGCGGTGGTTTCAGGCTATTTTGGGGGAAAAAGGATTTGCTGAAAATGGTCGGGAATCAAAGTAAGGTAATTTACTAATTTAATTTAATATTTTAAATTATATAATGACATTTTTTTATAAAAATGGTACCAAGTTTATAAATACATAAATATATATGTAAAGTCATGCTAACTGAGAATGTGATATTAAGGTATACTTTTTACTGGAAATTTTAGGAATACACAACATAAATAATTTAATTATGATTGTGGTTGATTTAAATTAATAATCATTTAATCGTCAGATAAAATAAAATATCGTAGGAATAAATTCATTCAAGACAATTCGAGATGATTTGTGGCTGGGACGAGTTGAATCAAATTGGATATTTGGCAAAGGAAAATCTGGTGAGTAAATCTCACTCACCTTTAGAATTATTTTTATTTCAATAATTGTTTGTTGCTTGTTGAATGATTTCTGCTTGTTTTATATATATTAGTTATTTAGGCTATATATATATATATATATTGGGTTGATTGATTGGTTGGATTCCCGCAGTCTCATTAGCGGATGCCCGCAGTTTCATAGCGGATGATTACCCTATACGCCCCACGCTATGATAGTGGATGACCTTCTATACCGCGATATTCTGCCACGAAGCAGAATGGGTATTATTTATGTGCTAACATCTGTGGATGCAGGAAAACAGGTTGGAGGAATCCAACTGGATTCCTCAAAAATATATTATCTGTGTGTTTATTTGTTTGCATATATATTGTTATATATGATGTGTTAGAAAAATAAACAATTGGTTGCTTTGTGTGTTTTATCACTGGGCTTAAGTAATGATATTTAAAAATATCGTAAAAAGGATATTGGAAATTTAAAAAAAAGGGAAATTCTATTTTTAAATAGAATTTGAATTTTAAATGGAAATAAAATATAAACTTGTTTTGAAAAATAAAACAAGTAGTTTCTTATAAACGAAGTTATAAATAATTCTTTTATAACGAAGTTATAAATGAAGTGAAAAGAATTATCATTCGATAATTCAGAAATAGAAATACAAGTGTGAAATTGGGATTTGAAAAGGAATTTCAAAATAGGACTTGAAATGAAATTTTTAAATATATAACTCAAATGAAATTTGATTATAACATTTGAATAGTAGAATTCAAAGGAGTTTAAATATTTGAATTTTAAAAGGAGATTGAATATTAGAAATTCAAATAGAATTTGAATAGACGAAATTAGAATGGAAAAATAGAATTGGAATTCGGGAGATTAAAATAAAATTTGAATTCAAGGGAATTCGAATAAAGAATTTTCAAATAGATTTGGAATATAGAATTTCAAAGAAGAATTGAACAGACTTTGAAATATAGAATTTCAAAGAAAAATCGAATAAGATTTGAAATATAGAATTTCAAAAGGAGAATTGAAATATGAAATTTGACTAGAGATTTGAAATGAAATTCAGATATGAAGTTTGAATAAAGATTTGAATAGAAATTCACGTATTGAATTTGAACATGGGATTGAATATAGAAATTCAAATAGAGATTTGAATATTGAATTTCAAAATAGAATTTGAAATAAACTTTGAAAATAGGATTTCAAAGTAGGATTGAAATAGGATTTCAAAATAAGAAATACAAGTAGTTTTGGAAGGGAATTTGAATTCAAAGGAGTTCAACTGGATTTGAAATAAGGAAAATTCAAATGAGATTTAAATAATGGGTTTTACCGAAGAGGATTTAAATATAAAGAATTTGAATAGAACTCAAATGGTATTAAATATAAGAGTTCAAACAAAACTCAAATGGAGTTTAAATAGAAAGAATTTGAATAAGAGAATTCAAATGAATTCAAACATCGAATTTGAATATAGGAAATTCAAATAGAAATTCAAGTATTGAATTTGAATATCAAATAGAAAAGGAATTGGGATTTGAATATAGGATTCAAATAAAAGTGAGATTGGAATTTGAATCAAGGAATTCAAATAAGATTAAAACGAAGTTGAATTCATTTTAAAGAAGTTTAAAAGTTTTTATATATAAATATAATTAAAACGAACTCGCCGCAACGCTGCAGTTCGTAAAATAGCGATTCGAACTTCAATTGAATATACAGAACTCAATTGAAGTCGGAATTCTTTGAAACAAGAAACGTCAGGACCGATTTGATAATAGTTTTCTAATGAAGGAGAAAAATCTGGATTTCGTCGTATAGATTTTGAGTTATGTCAAAATCAAATTTTCAGAAAAACAGCGCCAGAATCGTTTAAAATCATAATGATTTATTTAATTTATAAAAGGATTTCAAGTGGGAAAAATCCGAAGTTTCTATTTAGAAAAATCCCAGAGTTGAGTTGTAAAATATATGTGAATTCAAGTTGTGTAAATGAATATGATTTTTGAAACAGAAACCAGATTTTGATTTATTGAATAGAATTAACTAAATTGAATTGAAATTAGTTAATGAGATTTCGAATGGATATTGGGGTTGAATAAGTAATTTCGATTTGAAAATTTATATTCGAAATCAAAAAGGAAACTAGAATTGAAATTGAAATTCAATTTGAATGTAAGCAAGTTAAACATTTTGTTTGAACATGTTATGTTCAACAAAGAAGTGAAATAGGCAAAATGGCCGATTTAAAGAGTAAACGGGCGAAAATGAATTCAAACGATTAGATGGTATTGAATTGAATTGAAAACAGGTGAACAGGTGTTAGACAGGTATGGGATGAGATATATGAAGTTATAAATTTATGTGCTCGACAATAAGGTACATGTTTAATTCATATATGAGGTTTTATGCGCCGTATCGGCAAGCCGCTTGGCTTTTCCTTTTTCTTTTTGATTGAGGAAGATACCGGGAAGCTATTTGAAATTTCCCGATGCTCCCGATACAGGGGAGGTTATGGCGAATTTTTCCGGGAATTTAAGGAGTTAGAATATTTTTAAGAAATTTGACAATTAGAAATCTATATATCGATATATATAGAATTCGATAAGGAAACGAAATCAAAAATAGCGTAAAGGGCCAATATGGTTATTGAAAATATTTGGTTAACAAATATTGATAGAGGAAATAGAGAAGTGATTTAATTAATGAAATATTAATTAAAGAGCCCAGTGATTTGTTTGATATGCGGATTGAACACTTGTTTTTATTCGATAGTTAAATCACAGACTATCGAAGTTTTTGACCATCGTTGTCAATATGGAGAGACCGGTTGGATTATTATCCGAAGAACCACTCCGTATCGGCATAAGCGTTGCGAACCAAGTATGCTGAATATATTGAAGACGGAGTGAAGTGCAAGGGCTTTTCTATTTATAGAAATAGTGCCTTCGGTTTCGTTCAGTCCCAGAACGAACGTATATGGACGAATGTCTGACAGAGTATTTCCAATGATCAAATGGATTGGTCTGTATGAATATATATGGTTGCAACGGATTTATCCCTTAGCATAATATCCAGAATATTTGTGCAAATCAATTAGTGATTAACGGATCTGACAATGTGGCATTCAAAGTGATTGTGTTATCGATGAATGGTAAGTATTCGTAGCCTCAGGCCTCAACAACCGGGAAAAGACAAAAATCGGGCAGGCAGCATGGCTATGTGGGTCGCACCCATTAGGGTGTATAATTACCTATCTAGAGAAATTCCTTTTGTTCTAAATCTATCGATTCTGCCCATTCGGGAAACGGTGGTTTGAGTCCAACCGTTGGTGATATACATTCGATACACTCAAGCGAAATGAGTGGTCGGTCATGTGTGGGCCGGGTTGCAAGATGTTCTTGTTGAACCCAGGTGTATTCGCCTCTAGAGATGCACTATCGGAAGGTGGTCCCATACCTTGTCATGTTGGAAATCCAATCTCCAATAAGCGCCATGCGGTTTTTGATTATATACTATATATGTGGAGCGTGAGATGCAAGCGTTCTGCTATTTGGTTATTTACTTGATGTAGACATTATTATAATATCACTGGATTTGATATCAAAGTGTTTTGGGTTATAGTAAGGTAAAAACCATCCATGTTTATGTGTGGGCTGGTCTTACTATTATCTTTCTTTTGAAAGGATTTTCAAAGTTAAACAAGTGGTTGGAGTTTACTCACACCAGTCCCATGACTGACCCAGAGTTTATTTTGTTTTGTTTTTTCCTAAACTCTTGGGTGCCCAAATTTGTACGGGCAGTCAAGTGTTTCAGGCTTTTACAGATACACTTGGGGGAGCTTGAAGCAGGAGGCTTCAACGTTAGTTATTTAGAGTTACTTCCGCTGGATTAAATGTTATGTGTACTCTGATGATGGTATGTATGTATGTACAAAACAGATTTGTATTTCGAAGCTTATGTTATATAATATATTTTATTCGTTCCGCTGTGAGTTTGTGATCTTCGTTTTCTTCTATTCTAATATTTCTTTCTTTCTATTTCTCATCCTCTAACTTCTTTCAAATAATGAGTCGTATTTCTGTGTTATTTGAGTTGGACGTGTGGTGTTTTTAGTCAACTCAGATAGCACGGATTTGCGGGTCGTTTCAGTTTATCAAAAATAGCGTAAAGGGCCAATATGGTTATTGAAAATATTTGGTTAACAAATATTGATAGAGGAAATAGAGAAGTGATTTAATTAATGAAATATTAATTAAAGAGCCCAGTGATTTGTTTGATATGCGGATTGAACACTTGTTTTTATTCGATAGTTAAATCACAGACTATCGAAGTTTTTGACCATCGTTGTCAATATGGAGAGACCGGTTGGATTATTATCCGAAGAACCACTCCGTATCGGCATAAGCGTTGCGAACCAAGTATGCTGAATATATTGAAGACGGAGTGAAGTGCAAGGGCTTTTCTATTTATAGAAATAGTGCCTTCGGTTTCGTTCAGTCCCAGAACGAACGTATATGGACGAATGTCTGACAGAGTATTTCCAATGATCAAATGGATTGGTCTGTATGAATATATATGGTTGCAACGGATTTATCCCTTAGCATAATATCCAGAATATTTGTGCAAATCAATTAGTGATTAACGGATCTGACAATGTGGCATTCAAAGTGATTGTGTTATCGATGAATGGTAAGTATTCGTAGCCTCAGGCCTCAACAACCGGGAAAAGACAAAAATCGGGCAGGCAGCATGGCTATGTGGGTCGCACCCATTAGGGTGTATAATTACCTATCTAGAGAAATTCCTTTTGTTCTAAATCTATCGATTCTGCCCATTCGGGAAACGGTGGTTTGAGTCCAACCGTTGGTGATATACATTCGATACACTCAAGCGAAATGAGTGGTCGGTCATGTGTGGGCCGGGTTGCAAGATGTTCTTGTTGAACCCAGGTGTATTCGCCTCTAGAGATGCACTATCGGAAGGTGGTCCCATACCTTGTCATGTTGGAAATCCAATCTCCAATAAGCGCCATGCGGTTTTTGATTATATACTATATATGTGGAGCGTGAGATGCAAGCGTTCTGCTATTTGGTTATTTACTTGATGTAGACATTATTATAATATCACTGGATTTGATATCAAAGTGTTTTGGGTTATAGTAAGGTAAAAACCATCCATGTTTATGTGTGGGCTGGTCTTACTATTATCTTTCTTTTGAAAGGCTTTTCAAAGTTAAACAAGTGGTTGGAGTTTACTCACACCAGTCCCATGACTGACCCAGAGTTTATTTTGTTTTGTTTTTTCCTAAACTCTTGGGTGCCCAAATTTGTACGGGCAGTCAAGTGTTTCAGGCTTTTACAGATACACTTGGGGGAGCTTGAAGCAGGAGGCTTCAACGTTAGTTATTTAGAGTTACTTCCGCTGGATTAAATGTTATGTGTACTCTGATGATGGTATGTATGTATGTACAAAACAGATTTGTATTTCGAAGCTTATGTTATATAATATATTTTATTCGTTCCGCTGTGAGTTTGTGATCTTCGTTTTCTTCTATTCTAATATTTCTTTCTTTCTATTTCTCATCCTCTAACTTCTTTCAAATAATGAGTCGTATTTCTGTGTTATTTGAGTTGGACGTGTGGTGTTTTTAGTCAACTCAGATAGCACGGATTTGCGGGTCGTTTCAGTTGGTATTAGAGCTTAGGTTGAGTGAACACCTAGGCTTGTGTGGCATGTGCTCATTAAAGATAGGGTCAGTAGTACCCTAGGATGAGTTGAGCGTATATATACGAGAGAGCGTATTTGTTAGTGGATATAAAAGTTGTTTTATATTGTGTTGGCTAGTCTGTAGAGTGGTTTATGAATTTTGGTCGAATCGTGGGACGCCACGAAGTCGATAGGAATTTCTAAACACTTGAACAGAAGATTGAACACAGTATTGTTTTAAAGTGGGTAGATGAAATAATTTTACCCAAAATTTCTATTTTGATATAGAAAGAATAATTTTCTAGAATTATTATTATATGGATGTGTTGGATGTTGATTTTAAAATCAAATGAGATTATAAAAATTGAAATGGTTATTTATAACCAAACTGAATTTGTATAAGAATTAAATATACGAATGAGATGAATTAGAATTTAATTCAAACCAGGATTAAGAATTCAAAATCCTGGGAAGTTGAAAAATATTTTTCAAAGTATATTAAAATAATATAGGTTTGTTTTAAAAGGATTTGAAAGAAAATCATTTTAATGGATTTTGAATGTGGTAAAGCACTGAACTCACTTCAGTGACTGGAAGATAATTCTGATGATGACTGCAGCCTCATCAGTGTTCATTTTCGAGTTTCTAAGTGATGAATTGCTACCTTAGAAAAAAAAATTTGATGGAAATTTGTTTAAAAGAAAACAAGTGGTTTGAAAATTCAAATGTTTTGAATTTGAAATGAAAATAAATAAATATATGTATATATTTATGTGATTTCAGAAGAATTTGAAAAGAAAAACCCAGGGATTTGAATTCTGGAATTTAAATTTAACTTAAGCAAGTTAAATGGATTGAAGTAAATCAATTGACTAGAATCAATTTGAATTGGTTTAGTGGAATATAGATTGGATATAAATGGATTGATCGTAGATCATTCGAATTAAGTGAAGGAAGGCCAAAAGTTTTGGTGGAATTAAAATTGTTGGAATACGAGGGGTTGAGTTTCAACATAAGTGGATTGTTGAAAGGTAATGGATTTGTAGTATTTTTCCTACCTTAGCAATTTCGAGGACGAAATTATTTTAAGGGGGAAAGAATGTAACGACCCAGATTTTTGAATAAGTTATTTTAAATATTTAATATTGTTTTAAACATTTAGTTGATAATATAAATGATATTTTATATTGAATTATCAATTTAATATGGCCGTTTATATTTACATTCGAATTTAAATTTCAATATCAGTTCCGTTGAGTTCAGAATAGCGTTATAATCTGGTATCGTAGGTCGTCACGGTTGAATAGTGGTTCAGGATTACTAGTTAAGGACCGCGAGATATTTTATTTATTTAATTAAAATAAAATCAATATAAATAATAAAAGTAAAAGTAAAAGAAAAAAAAAATATATATATAATAAATGGCCGACCTATCGTTTAATCAAGCCACCCTACCTTGTCCATCGCACAGATCTACTCCTTCTCGAGCAAACAACGTTGTCTCCAAGTTTCACGATAAGGCAAACATGATTTTAATGGCTCTGGTACTTCTGTCTGCTCTCTTGCTTATAAATAAGCTTCGCCTTCGTTATTTTTATTTTCTTTCCTATACCCTAAACCAGAAAATCAATCGCACCTAACCAATTGAATCCATTTACTTTCCTTTCCACTGTTTCAAAATCGAATCAAAAATCGCGTTCGCAAACCCCTGAAGCTCGACAGCAGGTAGAAGACGCTTACGAATTAGGGTTCGTTGAGGGTACAGTTGCTGGGACGGGGCGTCAACCTTGAGGGACGAAGTGCAAGGTTGATCGATGATGTGGGGAGGGCACGTTGTTGAAATCGACGGTGAAGTCGAGGGCGATGTTGGTCACGGGATGCGGCTCGGTGGGTGTTCTGACCATCTTAAAGGAGGTACGATGATGGGATTCAAGGGTTCGGTGGGGATTTCAACCTTAGATGGGGAGTACGACTGACAGGGGAGTTCGTTCTCTGAATTGGGAAGTTTGGGAAGATGGCGGATTGTGGTGAGGATAGCAGATGGCTCGCGGTGGTTTCAGGCTATTTTGGGGGAAAAAGGATTTGCTGAAAATGGTCGGGAATCAAAGTAAGGTAATTTACTAATTTAATTTAATATTTTAAATTATATAATGACATTTTTTTATAAAAATGGTACCAAGTTTATAAATACATAAATATATATGTAAAGTCATGCTAACTGAGAATGTGATATTAAGGTATACTTTTTACTGGAAATTTTAAGAATACACAACATAAATAATTTAATTATGATTGTGGTTGATTTAAATTAATAATCATTTAATCGTCAGATAAAATAAAATATCGTAGGAATAAATTCATTCAAGACAATTCGAGATGATTTGTGGCTGGGACGAGTTGAATCAAATTGGATATTTGGCAAAGGAAAATCTGGTGAGTAAATCTCACTCACCTTTAGAATTATTTTTATTTCAATAATTGTTTGTTGCTTGTTGAATGATTTCTGCTTGTTTTATATATATTAGTTATTTAGGCTATATATATATATATTGGGTTGATTGATTGGTTGGATTCCCGCAGTCTCATTAGCGGATGCCCGCAGTTTCATAGCGGATGATTACCCTATACGCCCCACGCTATGATAGTGGATGACCTTCTATACCGCGATATTCTGCCACGAAGCAGAATGGGTATTATTTATGTGCTAACATCTGTGGATGCAGGAAAACAGGTTGGAGGAATCCAACTGGATTCCTCAAAAATATATTATCTGTGTGTTTATTTGTTTGCATATATATTGTTATATATGATGTGTTAGAAAAATAAACAATTGGTTGCTTTGTGTGTTTTATCACTGGGCTTAAGTAATGATATTTAAAAATATCGTAAAAAGGATATTGGAAATTTAAAAAAAAGGGAAATTCTATTTTTAAATAGAATTTGAATTTTAAATGGAAATAAAATATAAACTTGTTTTGAAAAATAAAACAAGTAGTTTCTTATAAACGAAGTTATAAATAATTCTTTTATAACGAAGTTATAAATGAAGTGAAAAGAATTATCATTCGATAATTCAGAAATAGAAATACAAGTGTGAAATTGGGATTTGAAAAGGAATTTCAAAATAGGACTTGAAATGAAATTTTTAAATATATAACTCAAATGAAATTTGATTATAACATTTGAATAGTAGAATTCAAAGGAGTTTAAATATTTGAATTTTAAAAGGAGATTGAATATTAGAAATTCAAATAGAATTTGAATAGACGAAATTAGAATGGAAAAATAGAATTGGAATTCGGGAGATTAAAATAAAATTTGAATTCAAGGGAATTCGAATAAAGAATTTTCAAATAGATTTGGAATATAGAATTTCAAAGAAGAATTGAACAGACTTTGAAATATAGAATTTCAAAGAAAAATCGAATAAGATTTGAAATATAGAATTTCAAAAGGAGAATTGAAATATGAAATTTGACTAGAGATTTGAAATGAAATTCAGATATGAAGTTTGAATAAAGATTTGAATAGAAATTCACGTATTGAATTTGAACATGGGATTGAATATAGAAATTCAAATAGAGATTTGAATATTGAATTTCAAAATAGAATTTGAAATAAACTTTGAAAATAGGATTTCAAAGTAGGATTGAAATAGGATTTCAAAATAAGAAATACAAGTAGTTTTGGAAGGGAATTTGAATTCAAAGGAGTTCAACTGGATTTGAAATAAGGAAAATTCAAATGAGATTTAAATAATGGGTTTTACCGAAGAGGATTTAAATATAAAGAATTTGAATAGAACTCAAATGGTATTAAATATAAGAGTTCAAACAAAACTCAAATGGAGTTTAAATAGAAAGAATTTGAATAAGAGAATTCAAATGAATTCAAACATCGAATTTGAATATAGGAAATTCAAATAGAAATTCAAGTATTGAATTTGAATATCAAATAGAAAAGGAATTGGGATTTGAATATAGGATTCAAATAAAAGTGAGATTGGAATTTGAATCAAGGAATTCAAATAAGATTAAAACGAAGTTGAATTCATTTTAAAGAAGTTTAAAAGTTTTTATATATAAATATAATTAAAACGAACTCGCCGCAACGCTGCAGTTCGTAAAATAGCGATTCGAACTTCAATTGAATATACAGAACTCAATTGAAGTCGGAATTCTTTGAAACAAGAAACGTCAGGACCGATTTGATAATAGTTTTCTAATGAAGGAGAAAAATCTGGATTTCGTCGTATAGATTTTGAGTTATGTCAAAATCAAATTTTCAGAAAAACAGCGCCAGAATCGTTTAAAATCATAATGATTTATTTAATTTATAAAAGGATTTCAAGTGGGAAAAATCCGAAGTTTCTATTTAGAAAAATCCCAGAGTTGAGTTGTAAAATATATGTGAATTCAAGTTGTGTAAATGAATATGATTTTTGAAACAGAAACCAGATTTTGATTTATTGAATAGAATTAACTAAATTGAATTGAAATTAGTTAATGAGATTTCGAATGGATATTGGGGTTGAATAAGTAATTTCGATTTGAAAATTTATATTCGAAATCAAAAAGGAAACTAGAATTGAAATTGAAATTCAATTTGAATGTAAGCAAGTTAAACATTTTGTTTGAACATGTTATGTTCAACAAAGAAGTGAAATAGGCAAAATGGCCGATTTAAAGAGTAAACGGGCGAAAATGAATTCAAACGATTAGATGGTATTGAATTGAATTGAAAACAGGTGAACAGGTGTTAGACAGGTATGGGATGAGATATATGAAGTTATAAATTTATGTGCTCGACAATAAGGTACATGTTTAATTCATATATGAGGTTTTATGCGCCGTATCGGCAAGCCGCTTGGCTTTTCCTTTTTCTTTTTGATTGAGGAAGATACCGGGAAGCTATTTGAAATTTCCCGATGCTCCCGATACAGGGGAGGTTATGGCGAATTTTTCCGGGAATTTAAGGAGTTAGAATATTTTTAAGAAATTTGACAATTAGAAATCTATATATCGATATATATAGAATTCGATAAGGAAACGAAATCAAAAATAGCGTAAAGGGCCAATATGGTTATTGAAAATATTTGGTTAACAAATATTGATAGAGGAAATAGAGAAGTGATTTAATTAATGAAATATTAATTAAAGAGCCCAGTGATTTGTTTGATATGCGGATTGAACACTTGTTTTTATTCGATAGTTAAATCACAGACTATCGAAGTTTTTGACCATCGTTGTCAATATGGAGAGACCGGTTGGATTATTATCCGAAGAACCACTCCGTATCGGCATAAGCGTTGCGAACCAAGTATGCTGAATATATTGAAGACGGAGTGAAGTGCAAGGGCTTTTCTATTTATAGAAATAGTGCCTTCGGTTTCGTTCAGTCCCAGAACGAACGTATATGGACGAATGTCTGACAGAGTATTTCCAATGATCAAATGGATTGGTCTGTATGAATATATATGGTTGCAACGGATTTATCCCTTAGCATAATATCCAGAATATTTGTGCAAATCAATTAGTGATTAACGGATCTGACAATGTGGCATTCAAAGTGATTGTGTTATCGATGAATGGTAAGTATTCGTAGCCTCAGGCCTCAACAACCGGGAAAAGACAAAAATCGGGCAGGCAGCATGGCTATGTGGGTCGCACCCATTAGGGTGTATAATTACCTATCTAGAGAAATTCCTTTTGTTCTAAATCTATCGATTCTGCCCATTCGGGAAACGGTGGTTTGAGTCCAACCGTTGGTGATATACATTCGATACACTCAAGCGAAATGAGTGGTCGGTCATGTGTGGGCCGGGTTGCAAGATGTTCTTGTTGAACCCAGGTGTATTCGCCTCTAGAGATGCACTATCGGAAGGTGGTCCCATACCTTGTCATGTTGGAAATCCAATCTCCAATAAGCGCCATGCGGTTTTTGATTATATACTATATATGTGGAGCGTGAGATGCAAGCGTTCTGCTATTTGGTTATTTACTTGATGTAGACATTATTATAATATCACTGGATTTGATATCAAAGTGTTTTGGGTTATAGTAAGGTAAAAACCATCCATGTTTATGTGTGGGCTGGTCTTACTATTATCTTTCTTTTGAAAGGATTTTCAAAGTTAAACAAGTGGTTGGAGTTTACTCACACCAGTCCCATGACTGACCCAGAGTTTATTTTGTTTTGTTTTTTCCTAAACTCTTGGGTGCCCAAATTTGTACGGGCAGTCAAGTGTTTCAGGCTTTTACAGATACACTTGGGGGAGCTTGAAGCAGGAGGCTTCAACGTTAGTTATTTAGAGTTACTTCCGCTGGATTAAATGTTATGTGTACTCTGATGATGGTATGTATGTATGTACAAAACAGATTTGTATTTCGAAGCTTATGTTATATAATATATTTTATTCGTTCCGCTGTGAGTTTGTGATCTTCGTTTTCTTCTATTCTAATATTTCTTTCTTTCTATTTCTCATCCTCTAACTTCTTTCAAATAATGAGTCGTATTTCTGTGTTATTTGAGTTGGACGTGTGGTGTTTTTAGTCAACTCAGATAGCACGGATTTGCGGGTCGTTTCAGGGCAATTTAAAATGGTTTAACATTGTTTATGTTGAAATTATAATAATGTTTTCGATATAAAACAACGATTTAATATATTTAATTCATAATTTAATTATAAAACGAGCTGCAGCGGCACAGTAGTTCATAATATGGCGTTTTGAACTTTAAACGGCTGTACAAGATCCAATATTAGTCGAATTTTCTCGAAACAAGAAACATCTGAATCTATTGGATTATATTTTTCTAATGGAAGAGAAAAATCTAGTTTTCATAGCGTAGATTTTGTTTTATGTCCAAATCAAATTTTAAAATAGTCGCTATAGAATTCGTTTATATATTATAGCGATTTATTTATATAAAACAAAGGGTTTTTATTTTTCTGAATATCGATTTGGCTTGAAATTCAACCCGCGATATTTTATTTTGGTAGTGTATGAAATTCTGCTCGTGTGTGGCCAATAACAATATTTTATTTATATTATATTGAGGTATTTTAAAATTGGTTTATTTTAATTTGAATTGGGCAGTTCAAAAGGGACTTTATTCAAACGACCTCCATTTTCGACGAAACAAATTTTATTGAAACAACAATAACTAATTATTGCTAGATTTCAATTTGCACGTAAATCGGAGTAATTCTGTGAGCATGTCAAAATAAAATGCAAATAAAACGATCATTTGGACGTGAACGAGCGCCATTTGAGCAAACAAACTCGGAATCCGATGAAACAAGTTTCATTAGGACCGTAACATCAAATTATACTATGCCGTCCATTTTCATCATGAACGGGGTTTGTATGTGAACACAGGAGCCAATAAACAATGTTCGAAATTGCGATAGACACGAAAAATAATATCGTTCGTCACATCAACATAAATAAATATTATTTCCACTTATTTATACCCTTTAAATCTCATCCCAAAACCAGAAATCCCAACCATTTCCCGCCCATCACCTTCATTTTTGCAGTTTAAACCCTAAAACTAAATTGATTTATATATTTAAATCTGTTGGGAATTGGCTAGAGGGATCTGAAACTAAGTTGGAGATCGGGATGATGTCTACCTTCAGTCAAAATTTCAGAGCGAACGGTGGATTGTAGGGGTCGGTGGAAGCAGTTAAACGTGAAAGGTTAGTTCCATTCTTTGGCTGAGTGGAGGAGTTGTGGTCGATTTCAGAAGCCCAGACCGGTGGGAGGATGAAGAGGAGAAGTCAGGCTTTGTTTTGGCACTGGTTGGGTGATCTCTAGTTGTCGGAGGAGGTCGCGGCATGGATTTGAATGGATAACAATTTTTGGGGGCTTAGTTTTGGAGTAACGGTCGGAAATTAGTCGATAGGAGGCTCTGGAAGGGGTTTCACGGTTGCGGTCTGAAGGGGGATGAAGCGGTGGAGGATGGCCATGGCGGTGGTCCAGTGGTCTAAGTCTGCCTGTGGCGGTGGGATTTGCTCGATTTATGGATTCCGGTCATCCCTTTGATCTTGCGGCTGTAGTGGGTTATGAGGCCCGGGCTTTTGGGTGACGGTGGTTCTTGGAAGGGCGGTCGTCGAAGTCAGGTGATGGGGGTCTTAGATAGGCCGGAGGCAGTGCTGGTGGTCAATTTCTTGTGATGGAGTGGCGTTTTTGGAGAGAAGGAGGGTTGAGAAGCGAGATCGGGTTTCAGGAATTCCAGATAATAAAAACGCATAGTAGAACAGTAGATGGAGGATGACGTGGCATGATTAGTTGGGTGGATTAGGTATAAAAGTAATTAAGGGGATAAATTAATTATTTATGATTCGTTTAAATAGTTATAACATATAAATGCGATAACTTATTCATTCGTTAATGAAATTCAGTGAAACTGGATCCGTTGGGATCGCAGGGACAAGCCGAGGTGATGGTGTTTACTGGGAATCATTTGGACGCACTAGGAATTTCAGATAATTTCAATCGGTTGTTTAAAATTAAATGAAATAAATGAGACAACCATCAACCAAAATAAAACTGGTGAGTTAATTCTCACACCTTCTGGAATTCTATGATGTGGTAAATTCGTATTAAAATATAATTTATCATTAACAGTATAAATTGGTTGATTAGACGCTATGGATGCTAATTGGTTGTTTATTTGTTTGATTGTTTGTTGTTAGCGAACAAATTATACAATTGTAAACAACTGTAAAATTCGTTCGTCTTTCCTAAACAACAAGGATCGTTGTAGAGGGTGTCGAACTCTGGGACCAAATTATATTATTAATAAATCCAATCAAGTTATCCCTAACGTTTGATTGGTTGAAAACAAAGAAAATAGCAAAATTAAATAAAAGAGAGTTTTAACAATAAGTGAAAGCAATTAGGGGATAATGACATAGATCAGATTCATAATCATCAATAGCCAAAAGATTAACCAGATCTAATACATGTTTCTGTCACAAACATGAATCAACGATAATAGGTTTTTAGAAACAAATATGTAAATAACGACAAGCATAGCCTATGCAGGAGCTCAGCTCTACAACCATAGACTATCAGGACAGATTCACTAATTAATTTCTAAAACCCTAAAATTAGATCTAGATCTGATTAACGTTAGATCGAACACGAATATATCCTGTGAAGGAGCATAGCTCTTAAACGACACAAAATATGAAGGTTCAGATCTAACCCTTAATTCAGATCCAGATCTACATGTATACAGTCTTCATCTTTTGGCTATGTGATTCATATTGAATCATACTATCAGCGTCATCACCCCCTAATCAAAGGGGATTAGCTAGACATAGCTAAAGAAGAAGAGAAAAAGAAAATAAATAACATGAACATAAATAAAATAAACAAAAGTAACAAGAAAGGGAGAGAATGATTTTATTCCAAGAAGAGAATTACAGAATAAAACCTAATGTGTTTTTTACAAGACTAAGATACAATGTATTTATAGCTGATATGACAAAGGCTAGCTAGCTAATTACATAATGTGGGACTAAAGAAATAACCCAAATAGCACATAAGCCAGTGTGAACGCAGCTTTAGAGTGAGTGGTCTAGCAAACAGGCTAGTGTGAACGCAACATGAGTAAGAGGCCTTCCAAATGAGCTAATGTGAATGCAGTTTGAGTCTTTATTGAGCCAAATCTTCTTAACTGAAATATAATTGCAACCGTTCTTCAAGCTTTAGACTCTTCAAGCTTTAGCAATTTTAAACTTCACTCTTTTTAAGCAAATTCTTCATGCTTTATCCATCAAATGCTCTAAACCATGCTTCTTGTCAATAATCTGAAAATACAGCTATAAATACAAAGTATCAATTATTTTAAAGGGAAAATAAGATAAATAAGCGGATAAAATATACACATTTACGTGTATATCAAATACCCCCACACTTATCTTTTTATTCGTCCTCGAATAAACTAAACTAAGATATGTCACACTTTCGTAGGAAACACGATTGCATTTAGCGTATGCAACAAGCCATTAAACCTCTGGGTGTCCCCAGTAGGACGAGTGTTGTCTCGTGAGGGTTTTCAGCGGATACTACCCACAAAATCCAAAACGTCTTATGTACGCGGATTAATCAAACAATATATTTAAGGTTTTTCACATTCCAAGGATTTCACCTAACTTCAATAATAACGGTTTAGCCCCAAATTGTCCATCCCATAATTAGTGCAAAAATGAACAAAATTTTCAAGCTGAATCATAATTCCTTGATAACACTGTAATTGTCTTGAAGGTTAAGAGCGTGGTGTCAACCAAAGTTCTACACATCGACAACGTGCACCCAATCATTTCTTTATTCCTTTTTTTTTTGGAATGATTCCACACCAATGTAACTGTAATGTATTAGATATGAGTTATGCATAGATGAAGGAAAATTTTGTAAGTTCTAAAAATGTTATGGATAAGAGGGCAAGTGTATTAGTTGAACTTCAAGCTACAAAAGATAAAGTAACACTAAGGCACATATGAACATTTTTATTTCCTTTCATCTCCTCTACTACAATTCTCACTTCCAAGTACGGTATAATGGATGTGGATGGAATGGAACTGAATGCTTTATAGTCAAGAATGATGAATGACTATTTTATTCTGAGAGACTCTCTCTTTATTTCATTTTTATCTCTTTTTTTTCTTTCTTTCTTCTTTTTTTTCTTCTTCTTTTTGCATGAGGAATGATGAATGGAGATGGAATGGAACGATACCGTACATTATTTCATTTGATTCCTCCTCTACTAAACCAACACTTCATGAAAGGAAAGTTTTGTGCCCTAGTTACTCTACTTCTATAACCTTAATTCAACACACAAGTCTGGATTGATGTTATATAAAAAGCTGAAAGGAATGATAAACAAAGTTTCGTAAGATAGATAACCCATATAAAATAAGATGTGGTATATGGTTATCCTACCTTAAAACAAGTACGAAGTGGGTGGTGTAATATTGGTATAAAAAGTGACGTTTTTGACCTTTAAACAAAGGTTCTTGAGTATACCAATATAAGATAAACTTGTCGACACATGGATGTAAATCGACTAAAACTTGGGTTTGAATAATGTGGGGTATCGAAGAAGAATGCTACAATGAGTCATTTCTCCTTAATTGGGCCAAGTGGATTTTAGAACTTACGATTTTGAAAATTTGAGTGGAAAAGAAAATATTATGCATGAAAACGAACTCAGAAAATCCAACAAATGTAGGTGCAAAATCCTTTTATTTGATTTTTTTTTTGATTATTTTTACTTGCACATTCTAACATGTATAACAAAGGTTGACACGCTTACTCCAGAACACGACTAACGTCTGCACAGTCTCAAGCTAGCATCTTAAAAAGACACATTACAACTCAATGAATAAATAATGTTCATTCCCATCACCCAACAATTCAACTTATCAAACAAGAACCAAGGTGTTATTTATGAATTTAAGTTAATCCTTGTTCAATGAATGACCTACTTCATAAAATTTGATTGCTGATGTAATGTAAATTCCCCCCACACTTGAGTGTGACTGTGTCCTCACAGTCGTTAATCAGACATATCTTAGTGGAAGGGAAATAAAATAAGAGGGTCAGCACGACTTACCGAGTACACATGCAGAAAATACGTAGTCATCGAATAGATGAACCGGTCCACGATGGACCAATGGATCAGCCTCATCAAGATTATGAGACACAGCACAGAAAACCAAATCATAAAGAATTTTATATCTTGTTTCAGATTTGGAGAAACAAATTTTGTTTTTTCAAAAGTTTGAGTTGCAAATTTTAAAATTTTGAGCTTACAATTGATCCTAAAATCAAATTGAATTTCTGTAGCAACTAAAGAGAGGTCATCGAGCTGGGGTTCAGTAAAAGTTTCAAAAACAAAATTTGATTTGTTCAGATGATGTATAAATTGAGAGACGTGCACATCACTCTCACCCCCACACTTGTTTTGAGAAATATTGTTCAGTTTTGCTTTGGTACTTGAAATTTTGTTCACTAAAGGTTCATTCATAAACCTAAAATCAAAACCAAACAAATGAATTTTCAGTAAATTTTGAAATCGTATTTTCTCAAAAACAGTGTTATTCCAGAAAGAGTTCATATACTGCAGAAATTTATCATTGAAAAACAAGTGATCATAGTGAGGTCCAGTTGAAACGATCAGGTCGCAAGGAGTTTCAACAATTTCATAAAAATCGTCATCATGTTTGAGATCACATTCAACAGTCCCATTGTTTTCAACCTCAAGAATTTCAAAGTTTTCAAATGTTTCATTTTCAATTTCAGACCCAACAACATCATCGTCAATCAGTTTAAGAAGTTTTCGCTCATCAAAATCGTCCTCACATAAACAGTTGTTAACAACTTTATCATTTTTGTCATATTGATAATCTAAAGTTGCTAAATTTTCAAAATTTTCATAATTTGAGAGAGGAAGATCGAATAGAAGATTGGCGTCTTTGTTTTTAAAAGAATTTAAATTCAAATCAATCACAGAGCTTTCAACAACTTCATTGAGATTTTCATCGATTTCAAAAGTTGTCAGTTGAAAATCATTAATTGTGGGCAAAGGTGGATTATCGTTCGATTTGTCACACATTTGGATTTGATTTTGTTTCTCACGAAACTTCAAGTAGTCGTCAATTTCATTTGTTTTCTCAACAAAATCAAATTTATAATTATTTACACGAGAATTTTCAAGTTGAAATTGTTGAGAACAAAAGTTTTCACCAGCACCACAATTGAAATTATTCCCATTGCCAAAATCATTTGAAAAATGATTTACATTTCCATTTTGAATTTGAAATTCATTTTGGAGTTCAAAACTGAATTGACAAGTGTTATAATCAGAATCATTTGAATTTGGATGTGAAATCGAATTTTGATTATTTTGAAAGCTTTCACTTGAATTGTTGCACATGTATAACTTACACAATTCATTTATTTCTTTATTTTGTTGTATGCTCATTTCAAGTAAAGATTCAACATGTGTTTCAAGAGTTGAGGGCTGATCATCATTTTGAAAATTTGGTGGTGTACAAACGGGATTATCTTGAAAATTTTGAAAAGTTGGTGGCGTAAAATCCAAATTGTTTGTACAATAGTTGTTATTAAAATATCCATATGTATTTGGTGTAAAATTATATGGATTATATTGATTTTCACAACTATCGTAAAATCCGTAGGAATAAGGGAATTGGGACATTTTCAAGAAGCTTCTAAAAAAAATTGTTAAAATTAACAAATTCGGATTATATGAATACAAGTCTGGGCCAGGTTCGGACAGGGATTATCAGTGTGCCACGAATCACCGTAGAAACACAACTGAAGGTTTAAGAACCTGTTTGAGTTCTAGACTCTACCGTTCCTTAGACACCTCAGAGAGTATCAATCCTAATTGTCAATTTAACGAATATTTTGTCATATGAGCTCTGGGGAATCCTCAATTTGATTTCAAAAATAAACTTTTCAATTAATCCCAAGTTCGATTTACAATTTTAAACCATACATCAACATGCAAAATATTCAGTCATAGAATGAACAGTCTCAGAACAGGAAATTGCAGAAATAAATAAAAAAAAAACAGAATTTTTTTTTACAAGCAAGCCGATGCCCTGTAGAAGATTTTTACAAGCAATGTCTATATATGTTTTTTATTTGCAGCAGCGGTCCCTGTAGAGTTAGAAAATACTCACTTTGATCGGCAGTCCGTCCAGTGCAGTTGAGTCGTGCTAGCGCGTTCACACCCCACTTGGTGTGCAACCGCTTGAACACTGAATAGTCCGCTGCTTTTTGTTGTTGTTGCTTCCTATTATTTGCTTGACTGCGCTGCGGAACGGGTTCGGGCTAGGAGCCCGAAAAAAAAAAATTTAAGACCTTTTTCTAATTTCCACTGTACCTGCTTTTGAAAAATTTCGCCCTGTTCTCTTTTTTTTTTAAATGAAAATCAGGATTAGCGTTTTTTTTTAAGAAAAGAAAAACAAATAAACAAACGACAGGAAACTAAGTTTAGAAAGTTAAACTAATTTTCTTTCTTTCTTTCTTTTTTTCTTAAAGAAAGCCAAAGAAATTGCCAACTTTAAACTGGTCACACCAAATTCTCACTCAAATAGACCGACTGACACAAGTATAATGTGAACTCTAAATATATAACTAGACACACCCTCTCCAAATAAACGCACAAGTCCCACCTCTTTATATAAAGTTCAGTCAATCCTGGAGACCTAAAACCATACTTCCACTCTTGTTTAAAAGACGAAACTAACACAAAATCAAATCAAATCAGGTCTTTTTTTTATTCTTCTACAGAATCGGATTCGAACGGAAACTCTAGGGGTAATTCAAGTACGAATTGGGGTTTCGAGATCGATTCAGGGGTTTTCGGAGTTGAGTTTCACAACGGCGAAGGGTTAGAGAAGGGCGGATTTGATCTGTGATGAGGGCTGGAGTCGCTGGTTGCTGAAGTGTGATGAACGGTAGTGGTTTTCTATTTGTGCAGCTGAGGGTTTTGTTTTGGCGATGAGGTGACGCGTCAGGGATTTGGTGATGGTCTTTGGAAGCGGCGGTTGGCAAGGCAGGATTGGGGAAGAGGTTTCGGGTATGCAATTTGGAATTTCTGTGATGAGAGGAATTTTGGGTCTGCGTGGATGTGGTGATGATTTGGGTTTGAGGTTGGGTGAGGAATGACGTTCAAAGAAGGCAGGCTGTTGAGAATACAGGAGGGTGATTATTTGAGGAACTGTGGTTGGATGAAGGAGCTGTGTTCAGAGTATGGAAGGGGCTGGCCGAATGTTTGTTAAATTTGGAGGTGGAGTTTGATTTTGCAGTGGGAATCTGAGGTTGTTGAGGAGTTGGTGATTGCAAGTTCCGGTTGCAAGTGGTTTTGGTGAACAGGGGTTTCGAATCGTGGAAGCTGGCAGGTTCGAAGTTCTGAAGCTAGTGACGAGCAAGGAGGTACTTGGGGTTGGTTTTGAATGGAAGAGGGTGGACAGGAGAGTTGTTTTGTGGCGGAAAGGGTTGCACGGTTGAGGTCTGGTGGTGCTGTTTGTGTAAAGAAGCCGGCGATGGCTGTTTGGAGAATGTGAGTGCGTGAAGAGGGGTTGAACGGACTGGTTTTTGATGGTTTGTAAGGTGTGTATTGCAATGACCAAGTGGGTTTGTATTGGGTGGTCCAGACGTGATGAGGGGATGGTGACGGTTTGGTACAGGGTGGTGAAGACTGTGTATGGATGAGTGTTTGTCTGTAGGGGTGGTGTTTTTGATCAGTGGGGTCTGTAAGTGCGGAGAAGGAAGGGTCTGGTGAGGAAGGAAGGCGATGATCTGGAGTTGCAGTCGGGGCTGTGGTGAAAAACAGTTGGGTTGAATGGTAAATGCAGTGGTGGTCTGTATGATGTGAGGAGGATGATTTTCTGACACTATGGCGAGAGAGTAGTAGTGCAGCTAGGACAGAGTTGGTGGATATTGATCAGGTTGAGATTGTGTATGATTGGCAAGTAGTGGAGGTTTGGTTTGTGGCCTGTATTGAGATGGTTCGGGTTGAAAACATATGTTGCAGTGTTATTCTGAACAGTGCGGTGTGAACGTTGAGGCAAGAAGAAGTTTGGCTTGGTTGAGAATTTGTATGTAGAAGAAGGCAGAGAACAATAATTTTGGAAAGGAATATTTTTTTTTATCCTTTTCAGAAAAGTGGAAAGAAATCAGAAAATAAATGGCAAGAGATCAAACACAATTGTGACAAATTGAATTGTAAAAGGAAATGAGGAAAAAAAAAAAGAATTGTAAGAGAAAGAGCGGAGATTTAGGAAAGGAAATAACAAAAAAAAAAAATTTTATATAAATGAAGGAAAATAAAAGCAAAACTAGAAAAAAAAATTTGTGTTTTATTTTTTATGAAGGAAAACTAATGAGAAAATTAAAATAAAAACTACCAAAAAATATATATATATATATTTGTGTTTTTTTTTTAAATTAAAAAAAAATAAGAGAAACTAAAAATATAACCCGAAGGATTATTAATAAAAATTAATTTGGTCCCCGGCAACGGCGCCAAAATTTGTTAGCGAACAAATTATACAATTGTAAACAACTGTAAAATTCGTTCGTCTTTCCTAAACAACAAGGATCGTTGTAGAGGGTGTCGAACTCTGGGACCAAATTATATTATTAATAAATCCAATCAAGTTATCCCTAACGTTTGATTGGTTGAAAACAAAGAAAATAGAAAAATTAAATAAAAGAGAGTTTTAACAATAAGTGAAAGCAATTAGGGGATAATGACATAGATCAGATTCATAATCATCAATAGCCAAAAGATTAACCAGATCTAATACATGTTTCTGTCACAAACATGAATCTACGATAATAGGTTTTTAGAAACAAATATGTAAATAACGACAAGCATAGCCTATGTAGGAGCTCAGCTCTACAACCATAGACTATCAGGACAGATTCACTAATTAATTTCTAAAACCCTAAAATTAGATCTAGATCTGATTAACGTTAGATCGAACACGAATATATCCTGTGAAGGAGCATAGCTCTTAAACGACACAAAATATGAAGGTTCAGATCTAACCCTTAATTCAGATCCAGATCTACATGTATACAGTCTTCATCTTTTGGCTATGTGATTCATATTGAATCATACTATCAGCGTCATCACCCCCTAATCAAAGGGGATTAGCTAGACATAGCTAAAGAAGAAGAGAAAAAGAAAATAAATAACATGAACATAAATAAAATAAACAAAAGTAACAAGAAAGGGAGAGAATGATTTTATTCCAAGAAGATAATTACAGAATAAAACCTAATGTGTTTTTTACAAGACTAAGATACAATGTATTTATAGCTGATATGACAAAGGCTAGCTAGCTAATTACATAATGTGGGACTAAAGAAATAACCCAAATAACACATAAGCCAGTGTGAACGCAGCTTTAGAGTGAGTGGTCTAGCAAATAGGCTAGTGTGAACGCAACATGAGTAAGAGGCCTTCCAAATGAGCTAATGTGAATGCAGTTTGAGTCTTTATTGAGCCAAATCTTCTTAACTGAAATATAATTGCAACCGTTCTTCAAGCTTTAGACTCTTCAAGCTTTAGCAATTTTAAACTTCACTCTTTTTAAGCAAATTCTTCATGCTTTATCCATCAAATGCTCTAAACCATGCTTCTTGTCAATAATCTGAAAATACAGCTATAAATACAAAGTATCAATTATTTTAAAGGGAAAATAAGATAAATAAGCGGATAAAATATACGCATTTACGTGTATATCATTTGTCATTAATTATATTTCGTCATTTTAAATACATCATATTATTGAAAATTTAACTCGTGTATTACTATCAAATGTTTTCTGTAATGCAGGGAAGGACAGGTTGGAGGGATCCGACCGGATTCCTCAAATAAACTGTATTTTTATTTGTAGTGCATATATGAATTGTTCAAACTAACTAACACTAGAACCTGTTCATTGTTGATGGTTGAATAGATATTCATCATTGTTGTAGTTAAAATCAATCGACAGTATTGATTGGGTAATTGGCATTGAATAGCCTAAAAGATGTTGTTTTAAACATCGGTCTACCGTCAGGTGGATTGACGTAGTTTAAAATTATAAATTATTATTTTAACTAAATTGAAGATTTCTAGTTATTTATATAAATAATTAAATTAGAAATTTATAAATAAATATTTTAAATTGAGTTTATAAGAGAAATTATTGAAATGGTTTATGCAAGATAAAAGAAGAAACCCAAGGATGCACATACGGGTTGGTAAAATAGAATAATTGTTTTAAAACAATTAAATAATGTTTTTAAATTAATTAAGTTGTTTAATTAATTTAAAGGGAAATGATAAATGAAAATCAGTTAACTGCTAACTGATATGTACGGTTGACAAAATCAACCGTTTTTAAATGAAATTGGTAATGGGATTAATTGGATGTAAATTTTTCCAAGTATTCGTTAAATTTAACAAATGATGAAAAATATTAGTTAATCTTTGATTAACTATAAATTAAGGAAATTATTGAATGGTTAGTGTAAAATATTAGTTAATCTTCGATTAACTATAATCCAAGGTAATTATCGAATTGGTTAGTGTTAATAAAGTAAATTATTATTTAATCAACCTTTAAAAGTGATAATTATCCTATTTTTAATTAATAGAAGAGTTAACTATTTTAATATAGTAATTAATGTTAAAGTTAATTATTATTTTAATTAATAATAATTAGAGAAAGGACTTTTGATTGGAATTCAATTAGGGAATGATTAAGTGGCATTATGGTTTAATCAAAGAGGTGATAAGAGATTTATAATCCAAGTTTCAAATAAGGGGGTAAATGGAATCGGTAAGTAAATGTGGGAATTTAAATAAGGTTTTTCCTTAATTTGTAAATTAAGTAAAGCGAATTCAAATTGAATGAAAATTGGTTAATAGATTAGAGATAGACTGAAATATAATGATGGTTTCAGAATAAAATATAAGAAGTTGTGAAAAGGTGGTAAATGTATTATTACATGTATTAAAGAAGAAATCCAAGCAAAGTTTAAAAATGAGGTTTTTAAAAACAAAGTAATGACTTTAATGGTTAAAGGATTGAATCAAGCGAACAATGTAATTGAATAAGAATTCCAATGCAAAGGAAAACACATAAGATAATTTTGTGTAGAAAATTGGTAAATGGTTTTTGGAAATATATTCCAAGTAATGAGGTCTTGTTATAAAGGAGATGGTAAATGGATTTCAAACCCAAGATATAAAAGCCCAAATAGATGGAATCAAATTATTTGACAAGGGATTTTTATTATAAATCAAAATGTATAAGCGAAATAATGATATAAGTTAAAGGTGGTGTTTTGTGGACATTTACTTAATCAAACAAATTAAGTAAATAGATTGTTGAACAAGGATTTCAAATAAAAGAAACGGTTTATAAAATCAGATTTGGAATAAAAAGGGGGAAATGATATTTTAATATCAGTAGTCAAGTGATAAACTAATATTATTCTGAAATGAGAATGTTGTCGATCAAGGTCTGAGAGGTAAATAAAATACCCCAACTTGAACGACTTCACTATTATCGAGGAACGGTATTAGTTTGGAATGAGTAAAGTTGTTGAAATTGGTTTTATCCTATACGAAGAACATTGGACACTAATGCGAGATTTTGGAATATAAAGAATACTACAATATTAGCTGTAATGTAAATAAAATATTGGCTTAAATTATATAAGTCGACATTTGCCTTGCTATATCAGAATTGGTAACGTGTAAATGCCATTGAGTATAATATATATATATATATATATATATATATATATATGTATATATCGAGATACTCGAATATAAAGAAAAAGGGAAAAAGGTTTTTAAGAAATATATCGATATTTCCAAAAGAAATGGAAAGCTGGGTATATGCATATATACATGCTCTAAAGTATTTAAAATAGTTTTTGTCATAATTGAGAATAAATATAAGGTTTAATTATATTGAAAGAATTAAAGGGGTATTTACCATTTATTTATTTGTAAATAGGCCAAGTAGTGCCAAGTACTGGATCAACAAACTCATTTTACTCCCACATTTGTTCTTTGATAGTTAAATCACCGACTATCAAAACCTGACCAATATTATTGTGGGTATGGAATGACCGGGATCAAAATTATATTCGAAAACCTTTCCGAACCAACAAATATGTGAAGATGGTAATTGAAGATGGAGCAATCGAAGATCGTGGATCTTCATAAGCGGAAGGACTACTTGTTGAATTTCTCTGGCTTGCAACCAGAGTTATTTGGTTTGTGATTCTATCATGGTTGAAATCTACGGATTTGCAAGTACTTCTCGCTACTGATCCATGGGGGGATTCCTATATAGGATGTGGTAGGAGAGTGCCTTCGATTCATCCTGTTCCTGGATGACTTGTATGGATGAATGTCTGACAGAGTATTTCCTTAAAAACCACATACGTTGATTTTTACAAATATACCGAGTTGGTGGTGAAGAGGGGCACTTCTTTTATATCCAAAGTATATAAGTGGACGTCAATTAGTGATTTGACGGATCTGACAATATGGCATTCAAAGTGAATGAAGACCAGATGTTCTAAAGGGAAATTCTAACCTCAAGCCTCATCAACCGGGAAATGACAAAAATTGGGCAGGCAGCATGACTATGTGGGTTGCTCCCATTAGGGTGTATAATTACCTATCTAGAGAAATTCCATTTGCTTCTTTAATCTATTTCGATGCTGTCCCTTTTTCGGGAAACGGTTGCTAATCCCAACCGTTAGTGATATGCATTCGATACACTCAAGCGAAATTGTAACACCCCACCTCCGCCAGGGCGGCTCTTGCAAGCAACTCTGACTTTGGTGAGGCGTTTTTAAAACAAGGTAAACATGCATAAGGATATAGCAAGGCAGGACATGACATATATATATGTAAATAAACAGAGTAAGTAGATAAAACAGCGGAAGATTTTTAAAAACCATTTCAAAACACAAGTCTTGGTACATCAAAATGTCAATTTCCCAAATAAACAAGTCTAGTACATAAGATAACATTATCTGAAACTGAAAAGGAAAACATAAAAGTAGCTATCCCCAAAGTGGAAAAACCATAGCGAGCTCAAGTCCAAAGCATACATGAGCTATCCAAGAAAGCAGCTAAGATCCAAGCTAGGCCCTGTATTCCCTCCCTGAGAACCTGGGGGGGGGGGGAACGGAAGAAAAGAGGCGAAAGAAAACAGGTCAGTCAAAAAGACTGAGTAAGCCCTGCTACGATCAGTCTATAAACTAATAAAGTTAACAGCATGATGGAAACTGAGATGATCATAGATAACAACATACTGGCATGATAAATTAACTACAAGATAGATAGAGGTGTCATCGCATAAACAAGGTTAAGTTTTGCACCACGGTGTAATAGCAAACCAACATAGCAGGTATTGATCCCTTGGCCCAAGCTTTGACCCAATAACATGAGGTGACCTTAATATAAGGTCCAACCAAACGGTCTAGTCGATCGGCTCCCTATAAGCCTAACACGTCAAGTGTTGGTGTCCATACGGCCCACATATGGATGTAGTCAGACTGTGCTGGGTCCACCTTCGGGTGTATCAAGCCCTCGGGTGTCAACCCCAGACACTGAAGCAATAATGCACAGTCTAAACCTACTGGTACCCGTGCCTCGAGTTTGTCCAATACCGGAATACGTGCACGTCCGTAGCCCGCCTGGACCCGCACCGCTGTACCACTCAGCCGTCGCTTTGGTCGCTTACATCCGTCCAGTAATCGTGCCCCGCCCTAGCCTAGCCTCTAGGGTTGTAATGATACCAAACTGGGATTACTGCTGGAACAGACCACGTTGCTAGGGTTTCCTAAGAGGGTTAAGTGCTATTTAACCCTTCACTAATCATGGATTAAATTGGTTAAGTGTAACCGACAGTTCACAACTTAACCCCAGATCAATCCCTAAACCCCCAAATGGATTAAATTGGTTAAGTGTAACCGACAGTTCACACTTAACCTCATTTCAATCCCTCGAATCCCCAAATGGATTAAATTGGCTAAGTGTAACCGACAGTTCACACTTATCCCCATTTCAATCCCTCGAATCCCCAAATTGGTTAAGTATTAGTGGACCCTGACTTAACCCTAATCATGAGGCATTAATTAATTTAATGCACCTTAACCTCTCACATTAGACCTTGTTGTGGTTACTAGTTAGGCCGGGCGGGTCCGGGTAGCTTTACACCACAACTTGGTCTAACCTCGGGTCTTGGCACCACATGACCAACTTCTCACATTGGGTCCTATTGTTTGTAGCCACTAGTTAAGCCGGTCGGTTCCGGGTAGAATTACGCTACAAACTCAACCCAACCTCGAGTTGGCCACACTTATGTTTTCTAAGTGTCATGTCCACTTTATTTCAAAACATAGTTACAAGTCAACAATTACTTGGGTAGACCTAACTTAATAGGTAAATTCCCAAGGGGTAGACCTAACTTAATAGGTAAATTCCCAATCTTATATTTTCATGTATTTTAAGTTTACCCAAACCCCCCCCCCAACGTCATTCTATCGCTTACATATTCGTAATAACGCATAAAGGATAGGAAGAGGGAACTTGGCATAACATACATGATGAACTTGCATATCACAACAAAAATGCATAACATGTTAGACTTGCATAACTTAGCATAGTGAACTTGCATATTACCATAAACATGCATAACATGGCATAGGGAACTTGCATAAATATGCATAACCCAATAAACTTGCAAATCATGGCATAGTGAACTTGCATAAACATGCATAACTTGTTAAACTTGCAAATCATGGCTTATTGAACTTGCATAACATGCATAACTTGTTAAACTTGCAAATCATGGCTTAGTGAACTTGCATAACATGCATAACTTGTTAAACTTGCAATTCATGGCTTAGTGAACTTGCATAACATGCATAACTTGTTAAACTTGCAAATCATGGCTTAGTGAACTTGCATAACATGCATAACTTGTTAAACTTGCAATTCATAGCATAGTGAGCTCGCATAAACATGCATAACTCATTAAACATGCATAACATAGCATAGTGAACTCGCATAAGCATGCATAACTTGTTAAACTTGCATAAATCCCAACTTTCATCACATATTAACTTTAGAGTTTCTAAAATGAAGGTAATAGGGCTTACAAATATTATGAAGACCCAAATCTACTAATAAAGATTGAGAAGCCCTTTTTATGCAAGCATATAAAAACCCAATCAAAGCTCCAATTAACAAAAATCCCAAAACTCTAGCTTTAGCAATTAAAGCTTGCAACTTGATGATGTATGCAAGCTAATGATCATTCATACAACTTAGAAATACTTGTATGAACATCAAAACCTTCATAGAAATGATTTTTGAAGAGGGTGGAGGCTAGGGTTTTTAGGTGGAGGCCATTTGAGAATTCAATTTGACATAGTTTGGTTGCTAGAATGAATAATGGGGTTTTAGGGTAGGATTAGGGGCTTATTTATAGAAGATTAGAGTGTTTTTAGCCCTAGGATTAACCCTAGGTTAGTTTAGGTCCGTCAGATTTCGGAACTCTCTAGAACCAAGCCACAAGACCAAGCCCAAATCAAAATGGTGCGCCAGGCAAAACTGCCTGGCCACCCCCTGTCGACAGGGCTGTCGACACCCTGGGGACCCTGTCGACAGGCCTGTCGACATGCGGGTCCTGGCGGGAATTTTCCCGCCTGCGCCAGTTTGCCCTAACCCTTGTTTCAAATTTAAATCTGTTTTTACTTAGGAATTTTCTGAAAACTTCAATGGGCCTTAACTGGGTCATACGGACTCCGATTTTCGAAAACTCGGACTCTATTTCGCGTATTTTTCCGAGACGAACGCAATGACATAGCCCATTTCCCTTGATTCAGATTTTATAATTAGATTCTGCCTCGATTTATATTATAACAAATTATTGAAAATACGGGTTGTTACATTCTCCCCTCCTTAAAGGATTTCGTCCCCGAAATCTTCAAGTTAGGAAGAACGTATCCTACCACCCAATCATCCATCTACTCAAAGCATCATCCACGAGCAATCATTGTCCTTACAAGATTCTAAATGTGGTATGAACATATGCAGGAGTGTGTGTATATGTACTTACCTAATGCAGAAATCAGGCGGTTACTGATACAGTAAACCTCCTTAATGCATATGTATGTCAGTGAAAATCAGGCGGTTACTGATACAGTAAACCTCCTTAATGCATATGTATGTCAGTGAAATGAATCCATATGTATGCAAATTCCTAACATAATTTATAGTATCTATATGAGTGCACATAACATTCATCCATATGCAACATCCATGTGGTAGCACAACAAGTTTCAACCATGAATAAGTGTAAGCACTCATGCATATGCAACATGAAGAGTGTGCGAGCCGATCTAGTGCCTAATGTGTATAATGCATCCACGAGTAACCACTTGCAAACACTTGCAACCACTTGCAACCATCAAGCATAACATGTTTCAAATACATGTTTCATCCAAAGGATTCTACCTAAGGTTCTCATGACAAGATAAACACGATAAACATGGACAGAGAGATATGCTAAAAAGAGATCTTAGAAGATAAGATAAACTCCTTTTTGGATTACAAGAAATCCATTCAAACCTTGACATATAGTACTAACCGATGAGTCATAACCCCCTTATGGAGTTTACAACAGAAATAAGATCGAGAATGGGACCGAGAGGATATATACAAAAGATAACTTGCAAGCAAGCTCCACAGGAAAACAAGGATCAAGGATGCACTCTTAAAAAGAGATATGACGCGCGTATCTAGTCTTCACTCTTCTTAGTCACGTTTCCTTGAGCTTAACCCCACTGTGCTTTGACCGTCTTTTACTTCATGATCCCTTGGCTTCCTAACTCCTATTTACCGAATTCGAGTGGGAACTCATTTCATTATCGCCTCTCGTCTTCCTTTTCCACTTATCCTTCTTTCTGTATACTTGGCTTAAACTTAACTGTAACCTCATGATTTCATGCAAGCTCTCCAAAATTCACTAGTGAATCCTGGATCTCGTCTACTTACTATAAAGTATTCCACGCAGCAGAACTTTTCTTGGAAATACCAATCTACGTCGCCAGTTGCCCTTATAAACGTGATTTTCTATAACTCATGCTTAATCGAAATGAACCATCCGCCTATGAGTGATAGGCCATACCTAGATTCAGTTGCCTACCCACGGCTTTTTGTAGGCTATTTCAAAACTGGCCAACTTCTTGAGGGTAAACCGTTGCTAACCATGATGCAGTCCTCTCGCTCTTCACCGGACTGAAATGAGCACTCTTCGTGAGTCTACCTATTATAACCCCCATACCCGTATTCCCTTTCTTTGATCTAGGTAATCTATCCACATAATCTATCGAGATGTTTTCACACTTTCCCTTGCGGAACCTCCAATGGAGGTAATGGCCCGTCGGGCTTCTATGACTTGGCCTTAACCTGGTGGCACAACATACATCCTGAGACCAACTCGGCCACCTCCTCGAGTGATGCGCATCTTCTAGAACCTTCTTTACCAAGTCTTTCACTCGAGGAACACATAATCTATCATCGCGCCTTAGTCATCCCTTGTCATCTATAATATATCTAGCGAGGTGACTTAACATCTCGCCTCGAATTAACTGGTCCATGTTCTTGACTAACTGCAGGTCTTTCTTCCTGTGAAACCCCCTTCTTGATCCTGAAGAGGAAGTCTAAGCTCAGGGAATGCTAACTAACTAGCCAAACGGAGAAAGCTTTTAATTGCCCTCCTCAGGGTTTTCCGGTCTTAGACCGCAACCACTTTAACGGAATCCACCGCTAAGCCTTACTTAGGAACTATGTGCCCAAGAAATCCAACTTTTTTCCTCCAAAGTGACATTTGGAGAACTTGACCTTCAACTGGTGGCTCTAAGCGTATCCATCACCTCCTTGAGATGTCTAGCATGCTTTCCCTCGTTCTTTTAAGGAGATCAAAATATCGTCTACGATGACCACGACAAACTTGTTCAAGGACTCCCTAAACACCCTACCCATCAAGTTCACGTAATATGCGGGTGCATTAGTCAAGCCAAATAGCATGACTAGCCCTTCTAAAAATCCATCTAGAGTCCTAAACGCAGTCTTGTCAATTCCATCCTCAGCCATCCTAAGCTGATGGAATCCGGTAGCTAGATCAAAAGAAGACAGATGCTCCTACAAGCTGATCAAACAAGTCATCGATCCTTGGTAACGGTTGTCTATTCTTCTCACGATAATCAACACATAAGCGAAGCAAACTGTCCACATTAGTAACGAATACTACTGGAGCACCTTACTCGAAAATGCTTCGTCTCAGGAAGTTCTTCTCAAGCAACTCCTTGACTTGCTTTCTTAACTCTCATCTCGTGAGGTTATGTGCCTAACCGGCCACGAAACTGGCTTGGTATTACAAACCAGGTAATGCGGAAATCTATCCCACGTCCAGGGGTAACCCCTTCACTCCACCCAAGATATCAGGATATTCTCGGACCACCCTCACAGATTGCAAACTATCGATAGACGAGTCGAGGGATTCAAGATAACCTAACATGACGGGGCCCATAGGGTTGCTAGAAATTTCTAGGGCATTACCGAGGCGAGTCATGAGCCTCACAACCCTATATACAAAAACCAAGAATGGCTCCAAAACAGGACAACCATTCCATGCCCAAAACCAACCCATATCCCCTGAACCCGAGAATATAAGCATCCCACGAGCATTCTATACTCAAGATAGAAATTTTCAAATCCACCCAGACCACAGACAATTGGGCGGAACCCCCAATTGGATTTGAAACACATACGGGATCATCAACTAGGCTAGTACTTAGGTGCAAACTTTCAACTAGATCAAATGAAATAAAACTATGCGATGTGTCAGAATCAAACAAAGTACGAACAGGGAAAGTCAGAAAATGTAAACAAGACTTTCAACAGAAACACTACCTCTATCATGAGCTGGAAGAACGGTGTTGAGGGGATGAACTCGCCCTCCAGATAATCCTGCATACTGAGTCTGACCTTGCCCTTGTTTCCTCGGGCAATTCTTGCTGAGATGTCCAAACTCACCACCCTGAAAACGTTCGCCCCGCTTTCTCTTCTTCTTCCTACATTCCCTGGATATATGTCCAACTTTATCACAGAAGTTGCATTTCCTATTCTCTCTTGGCTTGTCCTTGAGGTTGTTGTTACTCTTGCCTCGTTTCCCGGAATTTACCCTCTTGCCTTGAGACTCATTCGCCTTGACCTCTTTCTTGTCATTGTTATCTTCTTCTTGAAGTAGGGCCATATTCACCAAACTCTCGAAAGTCGCCCCCAAGGGTATGTGAGACATGGCCAAACCGTGCAATGGCTCGTTTAATCCTAGAGCAAAGTGTAGGGCCTTCTTCTGAGCTGTATTAACCAAGTCTAAATTGACCCGAGCCAGTTGATTGAACTTATCTATGTATTCCCTAATAGTCATGTCCCCTTGCTTCAGTGATAAGAACCTCAGTCCAAACCTTCCTCTAAAATCATCCCAAGTCTCAGTTGGCCTAGTAGCGGTGGTGACTACCCACCAACGTGCAGCTTCTTCCTTTAGCAACCATACTGCTAATAAAACCTTCCTGCGGTCACCTATATCAAAGGTGGCTAAAAGATCTTCGGTCTCTTTCAACCAATTCCTTGCCTCTACAAAAGTCTCTGTTCCACTAAAAATTTTGCCACCCATCATCTTAAAGTTCTTACAAGTTTCCGCAAAATCCGTTTGTGGAGGCTGAGGGGGAAGAGGAACATCAGCTACGGGAGGAGGAGGAGGAACAGCGGCCTCGATTGGAAAGACAACATTAGAGACACCCGGGACCGGTGCCGTGACTTCCAAGTACCGACGAAACCAATCGGGTATTGTTACTCCTTCGGGCAAGATGAGATTATCAGACATGCTGGAAACGAAAAGAAAAGAGTTCAAACGAGGGGTCAAAGGATAGTGCTAATGGCTTTTGGGGAATAGCCTTTTAAAATAACTAGACTTTTCTTTGGAAAATACTTTATACTTGGTTTTGAAAATAGTTTTTTAAAAGTTTTAAAAACCTTTTTATCCCTTCTCGTAAACCATATGCTCTGATACCAAATGTAACACCCCACCTCCGCCAGGGCGGCTCTTGCAAGCAACTCTGACTTTGGTGGGGCGTTTTTAAAACAAGGTAAACATGCATAAGGATATAGCAAGGCAGGACATGACATATATATATGTAAATAAACAGAGTAAGTAGATAAAACAGCGGAAGATTTTTAAAAACCATTTCAAAACACAAGTCTTGGTACATCAAAATGTCAATTTCCCAAATAAACAAGTCTAGTACATAAGATAACATTATCTGAAACTGAAAAGGAAAACATAAAAGTAGCTATCCCCAAAGTGGAAAAACCATAGCGAGCTCAAGTCCAAAGCATACATGAGCTATCCAAGAAAGCAGCTAAGATCCAAGCTAGGCCCTGTATTCCCTCCCTGAGAACCTGGGGGGGGGGGGGGAACGGAAGAAAAGAGGCGAAAGAAAACAGGTCAGTCAAAAAGACTGAGTAAGCCCTGCTACGATCAGTCTATAAACTAATAAAGTTAACAGCATGATGGAAACTGAGATGATCATAGATAACAACATACTGGCATGATAAATTAACTAAAAGATAGATAGAGGTGTCATCGCATAAACAAGGTTAAGTTTTGCACCACGGTGTACTAGCAAACCAACATAGCAGGTATTGATCCCTTGGCCCAAGCTTTGACCCAATAACATGAGGTGACCTTAATATAAGGTCCAACCAAACGGTCTAGTCGATCGGCTCCCTATAAGCCTAACACGTCAAGTGTTGGTGTCCATACGGCCCACATATGGATGTAGTCAGACTGTGCTGGGTCCACCTTCGGGTGTATCAAGCCCTCGGGTGTCAACCCCAGACACTGAAGCAATAATGCACAGTCTAAACCTACTGGTACCCGTGCCTCGAGTTTGTCCAATACCGGAATACGTGCACGTCCGTAGCCCGCCTGGACCCGCACCGCTGTACCACTCAGCCGTCGCTTTGGTCGCTTACATCCGTCCAGTAATCGTGCCCCGCCCTAGCCTAGCCTCTAGGGTTGTAATGATACCAAACTGGGATTACTGCTGGAACAGACCACGTTGCTAGGGTTTCCTAAGAGGGTTAAGTGCTATTTAACCCTTCACTAATCATGGATTAAATTGGTTAAGTGTAACCGACAGTTCACAACTTAACCCCATTTCAATCCCTAAACCCCCAAATGGATTAAATTGGTTAAGTGTAACCGACAGTTCACACTTAACCTCATTTCAATCCCTCGAATCCCCAAATGGATTAAATTGGCTAAGTGTAACCGACAGTTCACACTTATCCCCATTTCAATCCCTCGAATCCCCAAATTGGTTAAGTATTAGTGGACCCTGACTTAACCCTAATCATGAGGCATTAATTAATTTAATGCACCTTAACCTCTCACATTAGACCTTGTTGTGGTTACTAGTTAGGCCGGGCGGGTCCGGGTAGCTTTACACCACAACTTGGTCTAACCTCGGGTCTTGGCACCACATGACCAACTTCTCACATTGGGTCCTATTGTTTGTAGCCACTAGTTAAGCCGGTCGGTTCCGGGTAGAATTACGCTACAAACTCAACCCAACCTCGAGTTGGCCACACTTATGTTTTCTAAGTGTCATGTCCACTTTATTTCAAAACATAGTTACAAGTCAACAATTACTTGGGTAGACCTAACTTAATAGATAAATTCCCAAGGGGTAGACCTAACTTAATAGGTAAATTCCCAATCTTATATTTTCATGTATTTTAAGTTTACCCAACCCCCCCCCCCCCCCCCCCCCCAACGTCATTCTATCGCTTACATATTCGTAATAACGCATAAAGGATAGGAAGAGGGAACTTGGCATAACATACATGATGAACTTGCATATCACAACAAAAATGCATAACATGTTAGACTTGCATAACTTAGCATAGTGAACTTGCATATTACCATAAACATGCATAACATGGCATAGGGAACTTGCATAAATATGCATAACCCAATAAACTTGCAAATCATGGCATAGTGAACTTGCATAAACATGCATAACTTGTTAAACTTGCAAATCATGGCTTATTGAACTTGCATAACATGCATAACTTGTTAAACTTGCAAATCATGGCTTAGTGAACTTGCATAACATGCATAACTTGTTAAACTTGCAATTCATGGCTTAGTGAACTTGCATAACATGCATAACTTGTTAAACTTGCAAATCATGGCTTAGTGAACTTGCATAACATGCATAACTTGTTAAACTTGCAATTCATAGCATAGTGAGCTCGCATAAACATGCATAACTCATTAAACATGCATAACATAGCATAGTGAACTCGCATAAGCATGCATAACTTGTTAAACTTGCATAAATCCCAACTTTCATCACATATTAACTTTAGACTTTCTAAAATGAAGGTAAGAGGGCTTACAAATATTATGAAGACCCAAATCTACTAATAAAGATTGAGAAGCCCTTTTTATGCAAGCATATAAAAACCCAATCAAAGCTCCAATTAACAAAAATCCCAAAACTCTAGCTTTAGCAATTAAAGCTTGCAACTTGATGATGTATGCAAGCTAATGATCATTCATACAACTTAGAAATACTTGTATGAACATCAAAACCTTCATAGAAATGATTTTTGAAGAGGGTGGAGGCTAGGGTTTTTAGGTGGAGGCCATTTGAGAATTCAATTTGACATAGTTTGGTTGCTAGAATGAATAATGGGGTTTTAGGGTAGGATTAGGGGCTTATTTATAGAAGATTAGAGTGTTTTTAGCCCTAGGATTAACCCTAGGTTAGTTTAGGTCCGTCAGATTTCGGAACTCTCTAGAACCAAGCCACAAGACCAAGCCCAAATCAAAATGGTGCGCCAGGCAAAACTGCCTGGCCACCCCCTGTCGACAGGGCTGTCGACAGGGCAGTCGACACCCTGGGGACCCTGTCGACAGGCCTGTCGACATGCGGGTCCTGGCGGGAATTTTCCCGCCTGCGCCAGTTTGCCCTAACCCTTGTTTCAAATTTAAATCTGTTTTTACTTAGGAATTTTCTGAAAACTTCAATGGGCCTTAACTGGGTCATACGGACTCCGATTTTCGAAAACTCGGACTCTATTTCGCGTATTTTTCCGAGACGAACGCAATGGCATAGCCCGTTTCCCTTGATTCAGATTTTATAATTAGATTCTGCCTCGATTTATATTATAACAAATTATTGAAAATACGGGTTGTTACATTCTCCCCTCCTTAAAGGATTTCGTCCCCGAAATCTTCAAGTTAGGAAGAACGTATCCTACCATCCAATCATCCATCTACTCAAAGCATCATCCACGAGCAATCATTGTCCTTACAAGATTCTAAATGTGGTATGAACATATGCAGGAGTGTGTGTATATGTACTTACCTAATGCAGAAATCAGGCGGTTACTGATACAGTAAACCTCCTTAATGCATATGTATGTCAGTGAAAATCAGGCGGTTACTGATACAGTAAACCTCCTTAATGCATATGTATGTCAGTGAAATGAATCCATATGTATGCAAATTCCTAACATAATTTATAGTATCTATATGAGTGCACATAACATTCATCCATATGCAACATCCATGTGGTAGCACAACAAGTTTCAACCATGAATAAGTGTAAGCACTCATGCATATGCAACATGAAGAGTGTGCGAGCCGATCTAGTGCCTAATGTGTATAATGCATCCACGAGTAACCACTTGCAAACACTTGCAACCACTTGCAACCATCAAGCATAACATGTTTCAAATACATGTTTCATCCAAAGGATTCTACCTAAGGTTCTCATGACAAGATAAACACGATAAACATGGACAGAGAGATATGCTAAAAAGAGATCTTAGAAGATAAGATAAACTCCTTTTTGGATTACAAGAAATCCATTCAAACCTTGACATATAGTACTAACCGATGAGTCATAACCCCCTTATGGAGTTTACAACAGAAATAAGATCGAGAATGGGACCGAGAGGATATATACAAAAGATAACTTGCAAGCAAGCTCCACAGGAAAACAAGGATCAAGGATGCACTCTTAAAAAGAGATATGACGCGCGTATCTAGTCTTCACTCTTCTTAGTCACGTTTCCTTGAGCTTAACCCCACTGTGCTTTGACCGTCTTTTACTTCATGATCCCTTGGCTTCCTAACTCCTATTTACCGAATTCGAGTGGGAACTCATTTCATTATCGCCTCTCGTCTTCCTTTTCCACTTATCCTTCTTTCTGTATACTTGGCTTAAACTTAACTGTAACCTCATGATTTCATGCAAGCTCTCCAAAATTCACTAGTGAATCCTGGATCTCGTCTACTTACTATAAAGTATTCCACGCAGCAGAACTTTTCTTGGAAATACCAATCTACGTCGCCAGTTGCCCTTATAAATGTGATTTTCTATAACTCATGCTTAATCGAAATGAACCATCCGCCTATGAGTGATAGGCCATACCTAGATTCAGTTGCCTACCCACGGCTTTTTGTAGGCTATTTCAAAACTGGCCAACTTCTTGAGGGTAAACCGTTGCTAACCATGATGCAATCCTCTCGCTCTTCACCGGACTGAAATGAGCACTCTTCGTGAGTCTACCTATTATGACCCCCATACCCGTATTCCCTTTCTTTGATCTAGGTAATCTATCCACATAATCTATCGAGATGTTTTCACACTTTCCCTTGCGGAACCTCCAATGGAGGTAATGGCCCGTCGGGCTTCTATGACTTGGCCTTAACCTGGTGGCACAACATACATCCTGAGACCAACTCGGCCACCTCCTCGAGTGATGCGCATCTTCTAGAACCTTCTTTACCAAGTCTTTCACTCGAGGAACACATAATCTATCATCGCGCCTTAGTCATCCCTTGTCATCTATAATATATCTAGCGAGGTGACTTAACATCTCGCCTCGAATTAACTGGTCCATGTTCTTGACTAACTGCAGGTCTTTCTTCCTGTGAAACCCCCTTCTTGATCCTGAAGAGGAAGTCTAAGCTCAGGGAATGCTAACTAACTAGCCAAACGGAGAAAGCTTTTAATTGCCCTCCTCAGGGTTTTCCGGTCTTAGACCGCAACCACTTTAACGGAATCCACCGCTAAGCCTTACTTAGGAACTATGTGCCCAAGAAATCCAACTTTTTTCCTCCAAAGTGACATTTGGAGAACTTGACCTTCAATTGGTGGCTCTAAGCGTATCCATCACCTCCTTGAGATGTCTAGCATGCTTTCCCTCGTTCTTTTAAGGAGATCAAAATATCGTCTACGACGACCACGACAAACTTGTTCAAGGACTCCCTAAACACCCTACCCATCAAGTTCACGTAATATGCGGGTGCATTAGTCAAGCCAAATAGCATGACTAGCCCTTCTAAAAATCCATCTAGAGTCCTAAACGCAGTCTTGTCAATTCCATCCTCAGCCATCCTAAGCTGATGGAATCCGGTAGCTAGATCAAAAGAAGACAGATGCTCCTACAAGCTGATCAAACAAGTCATCGATCCTTGGTAACGGTTGTCTATTCTTCTCACGATAATCAACACATAAGCGAAGCAAACTGTCCACATTAGTAACGAATACTACTGGAGCACCTTACTCGAAAATGCTTCGTCTCAGGAAGTTCTTCTCAAGCAACTCCTTGACTTGCTTTCTTAACTCTCATCTCGTGAGGTTATGTGCCTAACCGGCCACGAAACTGGCTTGGTATTACAAACCAGGTAATGCGGAAATCTATCCCACGTCCAGGGGTAACCCCTTCACTCCACCCAAGATATCAGGATATTCTCGGACCACCCTCACAGATTGCAAACTATCGATAGACGAGTCGAGGGATTCAAGATAACCTAACATGACGGGGCCCATAGGGTTGCTAGAAATTTCTAGGGCATTACCGAGGCGAGTCATGAGCCTCACAACCCTATATACAAAAACCAAGAATGGCTCCAAAACAGGACAACCATTCCATGCCCAAAACCAACCCATATCCCCTGAACCCGAGAATATAAGCATCCCACGAGAATTCTATACTCAAGATAGAAATTTTCAAATCCACCCAGACCACAGACAATTGGGCGGAACCCCCAATTGGATTTGAAACACATACGGGATCATCAACTAGGCTAGTACTTAGGTGCAAACTTTCAACTAGATCAAATGAAATAAAACTATGAGATGTGTCAGAATCAAACAAAGTACGAACAGGGAAAGTCAGAAAATGTAAACAAGACTTTCAACAGAAACACTACCTCTATCATGAGCTGGAAGAACGGTGTTGAGGGGATGAACTCGCCCTCCAGATAATCCTGCATACTGAGTCTGACCTTGCCCTTGTTTCCTCGGGAAATTCTTGCTGAGATGTCCAAACTCACCACCCTGAAAACGTTCGCCCCGCTTTCTCTTCTTCTTCCTACATTCCCTGGATATATGTCCAACTTTATCACAGAAGTTGCATTTCCTATTCTCTCTTGGCTTGTCCTTGCGGTTGTTGTTACTCTTGCCTCGTTTCCCGGAATTTACCCTCTTGCCTTGAGACTCATTCGCCTTGACCTCTTTCTTGTCATTGTTATCTTCTTCTTGAAGTAGGGCCATATTCACCAAACTCTCGAAAGTCGCCCCCAAGGGTATGTGAGACATGGCCAAACCGTGCAATGGCTCGTTTAATCCTAGAGCAAAGTGTAGGGCCTTCTTCTGAGCTATATTAACCAAGTCTAAATTGACCCGAGCCAGTTGATTGAACTTATCTATGTATTCCCTAATAGTCATGTCCCCTTGCTTCAGTGATAAGAACCTCAGTCCAAACCTTCCTCTAAAATCATCCCAAGTCTCAATTGGCCTAGTAGCGGTGGTGACTACCCACCAACGTGCAGCTTCTTCCTTTAGCAACCATACTGCTAATAAAACCTTCCTGCGGTCACCTATATCAAAGGTGGCTAAAAGATCTTCGATCTCTTTCAACCAATTCCTTGCCTCTACAAAAGTCTCTGTTCCACTAAATTTTTTGCCACCCATCATCTTAAAGTTCTTACAAGTTTCCGCAAAATCCGTTTGTGGAGGCTGAGGGGGAAGAGGAACATCAGCTACGGGAGGAGGAGGAGGAACAGCGGCCTCGACTGGAAAGACAACATTAGAGACACCCGGGACCGGTGCCGTGACTTCCAAGTACCGACGAAACCAATCGGGTATTGTTACTCCTTCGGGCAAGATGAGATTATCAGACATGCTGGAAACGAAAAGAAAAGAGTTCAAACGAGGGGTCAAAGGATAGTGCTAATGGCTTTTGGGGAATAGCCTTTTAAAATAACTAGACTTTTCTTTGGAAAATACTTTATACTTGGTTTTGAAAATAGTTTTTTAAAGGTTTTAAAAACCTTTTTATCCCTTCTCGTAAACCATATGCTCTGATACCAAATGTAACACCCCACCTCCGCCAGGGCGGCTCTTGCAAGCAACTCTGACTTTGGTGGGGCGTTTTTAAAACAAGGTAAACATGCATAAGGATATAGCAAGGCAGGACATGACATATATATATATGTAAATAAACAGAGTAAGTAGATAAAACAGCGGAAGATTTTTAAAAACCATTTCAAAACACAAGTCTTGGTACATCAAAATGTCAATTTCCCAAATAAACAAGTCTAGTACATAAGATAACATTATCTGAAACTGAAAAGGAAAACATAAAAGTAGCTATCCCCAAAGTGGAAAAACCATAGCGAGCTCAAGTCCAAAGCATACATGAGCTATCCAGGAAAGCAGCTAAGATCCAAGCTAGGCCCTGTATTCCCTCACTGAGAACCTGGGGGGGGGGGGAACGGAAGAAAAGAGGCGAAAGAAAACAGGTCAGTCAAAAAGACTGAGTAAGCCCTGCTACGATCAGTCTATAAACTAATAAAGTTAACAGCATGATGGAAACTGAGATAATCATAGATAACAACATACTGGCATGATAAATTAACTACAAGATAGATAGAGGTGTCATCGCATAAACAAGGTTAAGTTTTGCACCACGGTGTAATAGCAAACCAACATAGCAGGTATTGATCCCTTGGCCCAAGCTTTGACCCAATAACATGAGGTGACCTTAATATAAGGTCCAACCAAACGGTCTAGTCGATCGGCTCCCTATAAGCCTAACACGTCAAGTGTTGGTGTCCATACGGCCCACATATGGATGTAGTCAGACTGTGCTGGGTCCACCTTCGGGTGTATCAAGCCCTCGGGTGTCAACCCCAGACACTGAAGCAATAATGCACAGTCTAAACCTACTGGTACCCGTGCCTCGAGTTTGTCCAATACCGGAATACGTGCACGTCCGTAGCCCGCCTGGACCCGCACCGCTGTACCACTCAGCCGTCGCTTTGGTCGCTTACATCCGTCCAGTAATCGTGCCCCGCCCTAGCCTAGCCTCTAGGGTTGTAATGATACCAAACTGGGATTACTGCTGGAACAGACCACGTTGCTAGGGTTTCCTAAGAGGGTTAAGTGCTATTTAACCCTTCACTAATCATGGATTAAATTGGTTAAGTGTAACCGACAGTTCACAACTTAACCCCATTTCAATCCCTAAACCCCCAAATGGATTAAATTGGTTAAGTGTAACCGACAGTTCACACTTAACCTCATTTCAATCCCTCGAATCCCCAAATGGATTAAATTGGCTAAGTGTAACCGACAGTTCACACTTATCCCCATTTCAATCCCTCGAATCCCCAAATTGGTTAAGTATTAGTGGACCCTGACTTAACCCTAATCATGAGGCATTAATTAATTTAATGCACCTTAACCTCTCACATTAGACCTTGTTGTGGTTACTAGTTAGGCCGGGCGGGTCCGGGTAGCTTTACACCACAACTTGGTCTAACCTCGGGTCTTGGCACCACATGACCAACTTCTCACATTGGGTCCTATTGTTTGTAGCCACTAGTTAAGCCGGTCGGTTCCGGGTAGAATTACGCTACAAACTCAACCCAACCTCGAGTTGGCCACACTTATGTTTTCTAAGTGTCATGTCCACTTTATTTCAAAACATAGTTACAAGTCAACAATTACTTGGGTAGACCTAACTTAATAGGTAAATTCCCAAGGGGTAGACCTAACTTAATAGGTAAATTCCCAATCTTATATTTTCATGTATTTTAAGTTTACCCAAACCCCCCCCCAACGTCATTCTATCGCTTACATATTCGTAATAACGCATAAAGGATAGGAAGAGGGAACTTGGCATAACATAAATGATGAACTTGCATATCACAACAAAAATGCATAACATGTTAGACTTGCATAACTTAACATAGTGAACTTGCATATTACCATAAACATGCATAACATGGCATAGGGAACTTGCATAAATATGCATAACCCAATAAACTTGCAAATCATGGCATAGTGAACTTGCATAAACATGCATAACTTGCAAATCATGGCTTATTGAACTTGCATAACATGCATAACTTGTTAAACTTGCAAATCATGGCTTAGTGAACTTGCATAACATGCATAACTTGTTAAACTTGCAATTCATGGCTTAGTGAACTTGCATAACATGCATAACTTGTTAAACTTGCAAATCATGGCTTAGTGAACTTGCATAACATGCATAACTTGTTAAACTTGCAATTCATAGCATAGTGAGCTCGCATAAACATGCATAACTCATTAAACATGCATAACATAGCATAGTGAACTCGCATAAGCATGCATAACTTGTTAAACTTGCATAAATCCCAACTTTCATCACATATTAACTTTAGAGTTTCTAAAATGAAGGTAAGAGGGCTTACAAATATTATGAAGACCCAAATCTACTAATAAAGATTGAGAAGCCCTTTTTATGCAAGCATATAAAAACCCAATCAAAGCTCCAATTAACAAAAATCCCAAAACTCTAGCTTTAGCAATTAAAGCTTGCAACTTGATGATGTATGCAAGCTAATGATCATTCATACAACTTAGAAATACTTGTATGAACATCAAAACCTTCATAGAAATGATTTTTGAAGAGGGTGGAGGCTAGGGTTTTTAGGTGGAGGCCATTTGAGAATTCAATTTGACATAGTTTGGTTGCTAGAATGAATAATGGGGTTTTAGGGTACGATTAGGGGCTTATTTATAGAAGATTAGAGTGTTTTTAGCCCTAGGATTAACCCTAGGTTAGTTTAGGTCCGTCAGATTTCGGAACTCTCTAGAACCAAGCCACAAGACCAAGCCCAAATCAAAATGGTGCGCCAGGCAAAACTGCCTGGCCACCCCCTGTCGACAGGGCTGTCGAAAGGGCAGTCGACACCCTGGGGACCCTGTCGACAGGCCTGTCGACATGCGGGTCCTGGCGGGAATTTTCCCGCCTGCGCCAGTTTGCCCTAACCCTTGTTTCAAATTTAAATCTGTTTTTACTTAGGAATTTTCTGAAAACTTCAATGGGCCTTAACTGGGTCATACGGACTCCGATTTTCGAAAACTCGGACTCTATTTCGCGTATTTTTCCGAGACGAACGCAATGGCATAGCCCGTTTCCCTTGATTCAGATTTTATAATTAGATTCTGCCTCGATTTATATTATAACAAATTATTGAAAATACGGGTTGTTACAGAAATGAGTGGTCGGTCATGTGTGGGCCGGGTTGCAAGACGTTCTTGTTGAACCCAGTGTATTCGCCTCTAGAGATACACTATCGACATGTGGTTCCATACCTTGTCATAGTCGGAATCCAATCTCCTATAAGCGCCCGTGGTTTTGATTGTATACTATATATGTGGAGTGTGAGATGCAAGCATTCTACTAGTTTGTTATTTATTTGTATTTAGACATTATTATAATATCAGAATAAATTATGATTTCAAAAATGTTTTGGATTATAGTAAGATAAAAACTGTCCGTGTTTATGTGTGGCTGGTCTTACTATTATCCTTTTATTTCAAAAAGAATTTTCCAAAGTTAAACAAGTTGTTTGTGCTGTGAATTTATAGCTGAAAGTATTCCAGACTGACCCGGTGAATTTTGCTTTGCTACAAATGTGCTTGGGTCAGACCGAGTATATTTTCAAGCTAGGTTTGGCTTGGAGTTTTAGGAGCTCGAAGCAGGAGGCTTCACCGTTAGTTATATAAAGTTATTTCTGCTTTGACAGATATATGTTGTACTCTGATGATTGGTATGTATATACAATTCTTTTATATAAAGAGTTTTGATATATTATATTTTATCCGTTCTGCTGTGAGATTCTGATGTGATGTTCTTCTTCTATTCTAATACTTCTTTCTTTCTATTTCTCACCCTCTAACTTCTTTCTATTAACAATCTGGGATTCGATACTTGGGTTTTTGGCAAGTAATACGGGTTGATGTATTATTTTCGAAAATTCGAGCGTCGAATTTTTTTCTGGGTCGTTACAGTGGTATCAGAGCTATTGGTTTAGTGATAACCTTGGCTCTGTGGTGTGACTCAATAGAGATGGGGTTGCCAATACCGTAGATTGAGTTTGGTATGTATATAAGAGCACGTTCTTGTAATTTTATATAAAATTATTTTTGAAATTTATTTTTGCCCAATTTATTTTATCAAATAATATAAGTGATGATTTCCACCAATAATTATCATATGGGAAATCAATTGGATTTGTTAATGTTGATTTGAATGATATGTTTGGATTGTGTTGTTGATTGCTTGAATATAAATCTGAAGATGGATAGACTCGATTGAAACCAATGAATAAGTTGAATCAGAGTGGATGTTTAAAGGAAATCTCAAATATGAGATATGTAAATGGAAATAATAATATTTAATCTAACTTATACTAAATAAACCATATAAGATATCATCATGCTTGCAAATTTCAGAATTTGACTTGTGTTTGAAAAACAGTAAGTTAATGGAATGTCTGGAAATCAATGAATTATTTGGATTGTATAGTTGAGATTGGTTCCGTGGATATTGATTTGAAACTTGAGTAAGGACCAATGAATGAATCTGAATTGATATTTAAAGAAATAAATGGATTGCTAAACCCTTGGCTATAAATAAATCTCATATGAATTGAATTGTGTGTAGAATTAATTGGTCGGGATGGATGATATAGATATTTTGAATTTAATTGACATTTTTTTGATGACTAATGAGTTCATTGGAGTTGAGAGCAGGTGCAGAAGTGCAATTCAACTTTAAAATCCGTCCAGGGAGAATTCTGGAGTGAATTGAATCCACTTGGCATGCTAATTAAGCAAGTTCGAATATAGTTTATCGCTTATCGTGCAATAGCACTCGCAAAAAGGTACGCCTATGCAAAATATAAAAATTTGATTTTATTTGGATTTTGGGATTGAATTTTGAATTTTTCCAACCTTGTTGGTCGATGTATATATAATTCTTGAACCTGCGATATTGCAGATGTCCTTCCGTACAAGGGAGACTCTGCCAAAAATTTTCCAAAATTTAAGGTGTTAGAAATTTTTTGAAGATTTTTGAAAAATTTTGTTATTTGAAATAAATTGGTTTTAAAACAGTTAGGGCTAGTTTTGGAAAAAATCGAGTTTTAACTAAATATTTTTGTAAAAATAATAGGTCGTAGCGTTCTTTCAACCTTAGCAATTTCGGGGACGAAATTCTTTTAAAGGGGACGGAATGTAACGTCCCGTATTTTCTGACCAATTATTTAAATTATTTATTATTTAAATATGTTGATTGAATTTAAATAATCGATTTTAACCATTTTATTTTAAAGATTTAATTATATTAATAATATAATAATATTTTAATTCCAAAATATTGGGAAAAATGTTGAATTTGTAGTATAAAGTGATCGAGCAATTTAAAATGGTTTAACATTGTTTATGTTGAAATTATAATAACGTTTCCGATATAAAACAACGGTTTAATATATTTAATTCATAATTTAATTATAAAACAAGCTGCAGCGGCGTGGCAGTTCGTAATATGGCGTTTTGAACTTCAAACGGCTGTACAGGATCCAATATTAGTTGGATTTTCTCGAAACAAAAAACTCTGAATCTATTGGATAATATTTTTCTAATGGAAGAGAAAAATCTAGTTTTCATAGTGTAGATTTTGTTTTATGTCCAAATCAAATTTTAAAATAGTCGCTATAGAATTCGTTTATATATTATAGTGATATATATATATATAACAAAGGGTTTTTATTTTTCTGAATATCGATTTGGCTTGAAATTCAACCCGTAATATTTTATTTTGGTAGTGTATGAAATTCTGCTCGTGTATGGCCAATAACAATATTTTATTTATATTATATTGAGGTATTTTAAAATTGGTTTATTTTAATTTGAATTAGGCAGTTCAAAAGGGACTTTATTCAAACGACCTCCGTTTTCGACGAAACAAATTTTATTGGAACCGCAATAGCTAATTATTGCTAGATTTCATTTTGCACGTAAATCGGAGTTATTCTGTGAGCGTGGAAAAATAAAAAGCAAATAAAACGATCATTTGGACGTGAACGAGCGCCATTTGAACAAATAGACTAGGAATTCAATGAAACAAGTTTCATTAAGACCGTAACATCAAATTATACTATGTCGTCCATTTTCATCACGAACGGGGTTCGTATGTGAGCACACGAGCAAATAAACAGTGTTCGAAATTGCGATAGACATGAAAAATAATATCATTAGTCACAACAACATAAATAAATATTATTTCCACTTATTTATACCCTCTAAATCTCAGCCCAAAACCAGAAATCCCTACCATTTCTCGTCCATCACCTTCATTTTTGTAGTTTAACCATTAAAACTAAATTAATTTATATATTTAAATCTGTTGGGAATTGGCTAGAGGGATCTGTAGCTAAGTTGGAGATCGGGATGATATCTACCTCCAGTCAAAATTTCAGAGCGAACGGTCGATTGTGGTGGTCGCTGGAAGCAGTTAAACGTGAAAGGTTAGTTCCGTTCTTTGGCTGAGCAGAGGAGTTGTGGTCGATTTCAAAAGCCCAGACCGGTGGGAGGATGAAGAGGAGAAGTCAGGCTTTGTTTTGGCACTGGTTGGGTGATCTCTAGTTGTCAGAGGAGGCCGCGGCATGGAGTTGAATGAAGAACAGTTTTTGGGGGCTTAGTTTTGGAGTAACGGTCGGAAATCCATCAATAGGAGGCTCTGGAAGGGGTTTCACGGTCGCGGACTGGAGGGGGATGAAGCGGCGGAGGATGGCCGTGGCGATGGCGGTGGTCCGGTGGTCTAAGTCAGTTTGTGGCGATGGGATTTTCATGATTTATGGATTCCAACCATCCCCTCAATCTGGCAGCTGTAGTGGGTTATGAGGCCTAGGCTTTTGGGCGACGGTGGTTCTTGGAAGGGCGGTCGTTGCAGTCTGGTGATGGGGGTCTCAGATAGGCCGGAGGCGGTGCTGGGATTCGATTTCTTTGACAGAGTGGCGTTTTTGAAGAGAAGGAGGGTTGAGAAGCGAGATCGGGTTTCAGGAATTCCAGATAATAAAAACGCGTAGTTGAACAGTAAATGGAGGATGACGTGGCATGATTAGTGGGGTGGATTAGGTATAAAAGTAATTAAGGTAATAAATTAATTATTTATGATTCGTTTAATTAGTTATAACTTATAAATGCGATAACTTATTCATTCGTTAACGAAATTCAGTGAAACTGGATCCATTGGGATTGCAGGGACAAGGCCGAGGTGATGGTGCTGACTGGGAATCATTTGGACACAGTTGGAATTTCAGATAATTTTAAATGGTTGTTTAAAATTAAATGAAGCAAACGAGATAACCGTCAAACGAAATAAAATTGGTGAGTTAATTCTCACATCTTCTGGAATTCTATGATGTGGTAAATTCATATTAAAATATAATTTATCATTAACAATATAAGTTGGTTGATTGGACGCTATGGATGCTAACTGGTTGTTTATTTGTTTGATTGTTTGCCGTTAATTATATTTCGTCATTTTAAATACATCATATTATTGAAAATTTGATTCGTATATTATTATCAAATATTTTCTGTAATGCAGGGAAGGATAGGTTGGAGGGATCCGATCGGATTCCTCCAATAAACTATATTTTTATTTGTAGTGCATATATAAATTGTTCACACTGACTAACACTAGAACCTGTTCAATGTTGTTGGTTAAATAGATATTCATCACTGTTGTAATTAAAATCAATCGACAGTATTGGTTGGATAATTGGCAGTGAATGGCCTAAAAGATGTTGTTTTAAACATCGGTCTACCGTCAGGTGGATTGACATAGTTTAAAGTTATAAATTATTATTTTAACTAAATTGAAGTTTTCCAGTTATTTATATAAATAATTAAATTAGAAATTTATAAATAAATATTTTAAATCGAGTTTATAAGAGAAATTATTGAAATGGTTTAAGCAAGATAAAAGAAGAAACACAAGGATGCACACACGGGTTGGTAAAATAGAATAATTGTTTTAAAACAATTAAATAGTGTTTTCAAATTAATTAAGTTGCTTAATTAATTTAAAGGGGAAATGATAAATGAAAATCAGTTAACTTCTAACTGATATGTACGGTTGACAAAATCAACCATTTTTAAATGAAATTGGTAATGGGATTAATTAGATGTAAATTTTTCCGAGTATTCGTTAAATTTAACAAATGATGTAAAATATTAGTTAATCTTTGATTAACTATAAATTAAGGAAATTATTGAATGGTTAGTGTAAAATATTAGTTAATCTTCGATTAACTATAATCCAAGGTAATTATCGAATTGGTTAGTGTTAATAAAGTAAATTATTATTTAATCAGCCTTTAAAAGTGATAATTATCCTATTTTTAATTAATAGCAGAGTAAACTATTTTAATATAGTAATTAATGTTAAAGTTAATCATTATTTTAATTAATAATAATTAGAGAAAGGACTTTTGATTGGAATTCAATTAGGGAATGATTAAATGGCATTATGGTTTGATCAAAGAGGTGATAAGAGATTTATAATCCAAGTTTCAAACGAGGGGGTAAATGGAATTAGTAAGTAAATGTGGGAATTTAAATAAGGTTTTTCCTTTATTTGTAAATTAAGTAAAGCGAATTCAAATTGAATGAAAATTGGTTAATAGATTAGAGATAGAATGAAATATAATGATGGTTTCAGAAAAAAATATAAGAAGTTGTAAAAAGGTGGTAAATGGATTATTACAAGTATTAAGGAAGAAATCCAAGCAAAGTTTAAAAATGAGGTTTTTAAAACCAAAGTAATGACTTTAAAGGTTAAAGGATTGAATCCAGCGAACACTGTAATTGAATAAGAATTCCAACGAAAAGGAAAACACATAAGATAGTTTTGTGTAAAAAATTGGTAAATGGTTTTTGGAAATATATTCCAAGTAATGAGGTCTTGTTATAAAGGAGATGGTAAATGGATTTCAAACCCAATAAATAAAAGCCCAAATAGTTGGAATCAAATTATTTGACAAGGGATTTTTATTATAAATCAAAATGTATAAGCGAAATAATGATATAAGTTAAAGGTGGTATTTTGAGGACATTTACTTAATCAAACAAATTAAGTAAATAGATTATTGAACAAGGATTTCAAATATAAGAAACGGTTTATAAAACCAGATTTGGAATAAAAAAAAGGGAAATGAGATTTTAATATCAGTAGTCAAATGACAAACTGATATTATTCTGAAATGAGAATGTTGTCGATCAAGGTCTGAGAGGTAAATAAAATACCCCAACTTGAACGACTTCACTATTATCGAGGAATGGTATTAGTTTGGAATGAGTAAAGGTGTTGAAATTGGTTTTATCCTATACGAAGAACATTGGACACTAATGCGAGATTTTGGAATATAAAGAATACTACAATATTAGCTGCAATGTAAATAAAATATTGGCTTAAATTATATAAGTCGACATTTGCCTTTCCATATCAGAATTGGTAACGTGTTAATGCCATTAAGTATAATATATATATATATATGTATATATCGAGATACTCGAATATATAGAAAAAGGGAAAAAGGTTTTTAAGAAATATATCGATATTTCCGAAAGAAATGGAAAGCTGGGCATATGCATATATACATGCTCTAAAGTATTTAAAATAGTTTTTGTTATAATTGAGAATAAATATAAGGTTTAATTATATTGAAAGAATTAAAGGTTGATTTACCATTTATTTATTTATTTGTAAATAGGCCAAGTAGTGCCTAGTACTGAATCAGCAAACTCATTTTACTCACACATTTATTCTTTAATAGTTAAATCACCGACTATCAAAACCTGACCAATACGATTGTTGGTATGGAAAGACTGAGATCGAAATTATATTCGAAAACCATTTCGAACCAACAAATACGTGAAGATGGTAATTGAAGATGGAGCAATCGAAGACTGTGGATCTTCATAGGCAGAAGGACTACTTGTCGAATTTCTCTAGCTTGTAACCAGAGTTATTTTGTTTGTGATTCTGTCGTGGTTGAAATCTACGGATTTGCAAGGACTTCTCGCTACTGATCCATGGGGTGATTCCTATATTGGATGTGGTAGGAGAGTGCATTCGGTTCATCCTGTTCCTGGATGATTTGTATGGACGAATGTCCGACAGAGTATTTCCTTAAAAACCACGTACATTGATTTTTACAAATATACCGAGTTGGTGGCGAAGAGGGGCACTTCTTTTATACCCAGAGTATATTTGTGGACGTCAATTAGTGATTTGACGGGTTGATGTATTATCGTCGAAAATCCGAGCATCGAATTTTTTTTCGGGTTGTTACAGTAGCATGTACGTTATGACTTAAACTAGGAAAAGAATCAGTGTGTCAATAAGTATGTTTTTAATAAGAAAAGAGAACTGCTCAAGATACAAACAATTCTGATTTAAAGCATAAGCAATTTTCACAAACTGTCAAACTTCTTCCTGACCAGGTCGTTTAAAAATATTAATTCATAGAAGATAAATAATGAAATCCTATCCAAAATTAGTAAAAGAAACCTCAGCTGTTAGTCACAAATGCGGAATATAGTTCCCAGTAGCCATGCAGCACACCACCAACCTGATTGGTTAGCTTGATAGCAGGAATTTCATGAGCAAATATCAGACTTTCATCCAAGGGGAATACCATGACATGCTCACTACCTCCTTCCATATATGCCTTGAACACAAAATTATATTCATCTACTCTGATCAACATCCAAACTTTCACTGAAGTACTGGCGCCAAGGATTTTCACAATAATATAGTTTCACTTTTCAAAATCTTCTTGTGACCAGTTTGCATTCCATTCCTTGTACAGTGCCCAGATTTCACCCTTATGTGGATAAATATCAAGCTCGTTCTTCCCAACTGATGCTGCTTTCACAATATGCGAGAACCAGTCAAAGGACTCAAAAGTCACACCTTCAGGTTCGACTTTGAATCTACTGCATGTAGTTGGCAATCCGTCATGTATCCATGTGACGATCCCAAAATCCGAGGGGCGGTATTAAGGATAATCATTAGGAAATGACACATTAATCATCATAGCAGAGTACAGATAATAGCAGAAACAATAAATAAAATACTTTTACATGGATATGACAGCGGAATCACAACATGTAGGAATATTAGAATAGCATAACGTGGGATATACTTAGTAAAAGAAAGGGAAGTGATCAGTCATCATCGCCAGAGGCGGAATACATACATGCAGTGAGACATAATAAGAGTATCAGTCTCGTTAAAATCTGTTATATTTTCCACCCGGTACAGTCAGACAAAGTTTGTATTCAAAATTTCAAACTGCCCTATTATACACAATTCTATATTTTATTGAAATATGCTATTTCAATCATTCAAATTTCTTGGTAATAACCAAATTTAAAAATTTTAAACCGGTTCACATTTTCCGGGTTATTACAATCCACCTTGATTCATCTTCTAATCGAGGAGAGAGCTCAACCCACCATGCAGCTATAACAACATCAGCTCTCCAACATACTTTGCTATCTTCTTGAGTAGCTTTTACATACCTCCTATGTTACACATTAAAGTGGAGTTAATCTACCATTATATTGAGGAATGCAAATATTTGAACATAACTTTTAAACCCCAAACAGTAAAAAGTTCAGTTTGAAAGCTTTTGTGACTTGTCAACTTATAAACAACTTATTTTACCATGTTATAAGTTATTTCATATTAAGTTAAGTAGCTAATAATTTTCTGTAATAACCTGTAAGTAGTTCAAAACTTGTTTTAAGACAACCAAGAGCTAACTATTAATTGATATAAAATGCCTAATAAGATAATGCAGTCTTCACCTCTTGCTAATTAGAATACCAATTCTGTTAAAACATGAAAACACCAAGTTGTAAATTTCGCTCTCTATAATTGCATTTCCATTTCAATCAAAAACAACAACTGCCTATCCAGAACTAAATTCTAGAACATACAACTGCTTAATTTCGCATTCAAAGAACCGATTTGACCTCATACATTTTTCTACCTCTGACTCACAAACTCCTAATTTGGTACACAAGATCTTGATTCATAGATATAGAAATTAAAGTGTAATGGTTTAAATGGATTTCATCTTCAGAAGGATAGCTGTTGAAATCATCGAACCATGATCCCCAAAGTCTTACAATTTAAAGACAATAGCTCAAACCTGTTTAAAATTGAGAAGAAGCCTTAAGTTTTATATACGATGATGGTAATAAGTCCGAGCATAGATAGTGAAATTCAGTTTACATGATTTTGATTTGCAGATATGAAGTTTGTAGGAGACAGTTCTTTGATTTACCTTGCGAATCAAACAACCGGGTTCAAATATTGTCATAACCAACTTCACGCGAAAAAACAGTTAGTAAAAACAGAAGCCAAATACATTTTACATCAGTTAAGCTAATCAGGAACTAGATCTTTAGTGGCAGATGCGCAGGCATAAACATTAAACTGAGCAACCACAAAAATCATAAAAAGGTATAATGATAAACGCAGAATTCTTGCAAATCCCTCAGAATACGGAGAAAAAAACCCAATGTTGAATCTTCGATTCTGGATGTATACCAGTTAAGCTAGATTGAACTTGGGAGTCGAAGTAGAAAATAAACCATGGCGTCGACCCTTGATGAATATCAATTTTGTAGATTGCAGATACAATCAGCATAAAATTGGACAAAGAAAACACATTTTCTCCATTAAATTGAAAGGACCCAGAAAATAGTAAACTGGAGTTCTATGGGCTAATAGTCAACATAATTACCCAAATTTAATGCTTTGAAACTAGCTGTGATTCTAACCTTTTGAAATCAAATTGAAGAGATGACCTCCCAGATCTGAACGTGTAAGTGGATCGGTTGTGAATTGGAAATTTGTCATAGACAAAAATTCCAGTTCTTGATGGCCTGATCCGTTAGAGTGCGAACGTAATCAAAGTAGAATCGAATTTCCTAATATGATTTCATGAAGGAGCAACCAAACAACTGTTATAATTTATGACGTCACAAGATTTGGAATTTAATTTGTTGCTCACAAAGATTAAAGGGATAACGTAATCCCAGTAACCATTGATTTGATGAGGAGGCGATTTGAGGAGGAAGCCATTTTCGATGATTTGGGGAAAGCTCAGTTGAAGTGAAAAATGAACGGGAAAGAGGGTTTTCATGATTGATGGTGTGGATTCAGTGGATTGATGGATGAGATTTTGTTTTAAATGATTGTGTGGATTGCTAAGATGTAATTGTTTTTAATTTGAATATATTTATAGCTACTACAATGTCTTGCTAATATCTATGCTAACACCTTGAAGCAAATGTTGTAATAGACAAAAATTAGCACAGCTATCATTACATTGTAGATAGCAACATCTTGCTAATTCACTGTAATAGGCCAACTATGGCATAGTGATAATAGCCACAACCACCAAGCCTAAATATAACTAATATATATATATATATAACCATAATTGATCAACAATTATTCAATGCATCCAAACAACCAATAAACAACATATAAAAATTATATATTAAATAAAAGTTCGTTATAATAAATTATAAATTAATCCAGAGAGTGAGTTTACTCACCATGATTTTATTTCATTGAATATCTAGTTAACTTCATATCGTCGCTGCTACAAATCCACTCGACTCGCCTCGAATGAATATATCGTGCACCTATAAATTATTTAATTTTATTTATCGATTCAATTATTATAAATAAAATTCAACCACCAATTTAAATAAATAAATTATTATATGTATTTAAATTTCATACAACGTATACCTCTCTTCTCCTGCAATCAATCAACTAACCACTACCGCACAACAACCAACCAGCAGCTATCAACAACTCCGATATAAATAATCACTCCATTTCGATATTTCATCGAACACTGGCTGCTCCTCACTACAACTATCGCCATCCACCGCTGTCGATGCTACCCCTCAACGAAAGCAGCCCACTGACCTGGCTTCACCTCAAGAAACCCGCCTCCGCCATTGAAACAACTACCTGACTCTTATAGTACATCTGAGCACACTGCAAACAAAACAATCCACTGACGTTTGGACCCATCACTACCACAAGCATCCATCTCTACCCCTCCTCTTCACCGCCATCCCCTCGTTCATCAACTCACATTATCCCCAGGCCATGACTTCTTTTTTTGATTGCTACAGGAAATGACATCGTACCCAAAAATCTATCACGACTATCAGACTCCACCCTCCAATACCCCCACACGACCTAAATTCCTAATTCTACTACGACCGATGCCCTAACTTACTTGTACAGGGAATCGAGCATTCCCATTCCATAGTCGCGAACCTATTTCAACACGAGTACGATTTGATGACGTATAAGGGAGGGCGATTTTCGATTCCAGGGATTGAAGAGAGAAATATTTTTTACTGAAGCTTCAGATTTGTGAAAAAGAATGGGAGGAGATGTGCGAATTCAAAGAGGATGGCATTTTCTTTTTACTTGAGGCTTGCGACTATCAGAAGAAATAAAGGGGTGGGGTTGCGATTTATAGATGTGGAGGGAACATACTGTACTCAATAAATAAAAGCTTGGTCACCTTAAATACAAACAACTTTGATTTTGATTTGATCTGATTTTAATGTGATTTAATTTCTATTTAATTTGATTTGAGATAAAGGGATTTTAAATTTATTATATAGATTTCGATTCGATTTTGAGCTTATCCGATATATTTTTTTACTACAATATCCTCACGAAACTTACTCCCGAAGTTTCATATTTAAACGACCCCCTACGAGCTCCAATTGCGATGAAACTAGACACACTGCTATGGTTTGATGTTTAAGACACAATAAAATTGGACCCACAAAATTTTTTTTGGTCGAAAACCGAGTGGTCGTTTGAAAATTAACTATTTTCACGTACCAAATTAAATCAATAAAATATAATTTAAATTCAAAACAATCAACTCCTCAATAATAAGGATATTATTATCATCGTTTATACTCAAGCAAAATTTTTATTGATCAACTAACCATTTTGGTTTAGCTTTAATTTCAAATTCAATTATATTTCGTTTTCATATATGATTATCCAATATATTTGAAATTAAATCGTATTCGGTTATTAAGTTGTTAAACTCCATATAAAAATTCACTTATACTGTCAACTCAACATATAAAATAGATTTAAATGTTTAAAATTAATTGACCAAAAATCTAGGTGGTTGCTCTTTTCATGATTTGTCCTTTTGAAAATTTTACTTTTTTGTAAGCAAACATGAAGCAGCATGTACTATTTTCGATATAATAAGACAACATGTCATTAAAAATTCAAATAAGATCATCTTACTTATTTTTTAAATTATCTATTCTATTCCATAATAATAATAATTGTATGTAATATATTATACATAGTTCAATATACGACTCTTCGTTGTTTTCTCTTACATTATTTCTCAAGTTTTATACAGAATTTCCGTAATTTATGGTTCGTATTTCATTTTAACTCTTCGATTATTTTATTTATGCATTCAAACGTTAACTTAAGGTATTGACGATGTTCCTAAACTTAACTTTTAATATCAGCTTCCTTTTGTAAATTTATTATTTATGCTAAAACTTGCCTTATTATTCATGAATTTTGTAACAACCCGTAAAATGCGAGCCAGTTTGAAATTTTTATTTTGGCCATTTTAGCGAATTTTGATTATTTAAAATGAATTATTTTAAATAATATCGACGAGAAAATTTATTTTGAATAGAATTCGACGTATATATTATATACGTCGTCGTTAGAATATATAATAATTATAAAAGGAATTGAAAATGGCGCGGTAGTTCGAAAATTCGATTTCTAATTTCAAATGAATATACAGAATTCAATATAAGTCAGAATTGAACGAAACAAGAAATATTTGAATCTGTATAACTATATCTTTGTAACAAAGTTAACAAACTGAGATTTCATTTTAGAAATGATAAGATATGTCCAGTTTAAAATTAGAAATAGTCGCTGTGGAATTTATATATATTTTTATATATATAAGGCCCTTAAAAATAGCCATTTTGCAAACGACCTCGGATTTCGACGAAACCAGTTTTGTTGGGTCCGTGATGTTAAGTTATTGCTAGATTCCAAATTTCATAATTTTTCGAATCAATATGTGAGCGTGGCAAAGGAAAACGCGTTTGACCAGTTTCAGTTGATTTTAATCGACTGGAAATTGGCCATTTTTCAAACGGTCTCAGAATTCGTCGAAACTAGTTTTGTTAGGACTGTATCGTCAAAACGAAGCTAGAAAATATTTTTCTGGAATTTTTCTAGTTAGTATGTGACCCCGGTAATTCGAAATGCGCGTTTAAATTCAATATAGTGATTTAAATGTAAATTCAAAGGAAACTGATTGTAACGATCAAATCAGCTTGCGATACATATCCCATTGTGTTCGGAATGGGGGTAAAACGCTATGGACGACAGGCGGTGGGCCTCGTTTTGATGACGTATATAAAAGTCAACTTTTAAAAATAATAAAATAATAAATAAAAATAAATAAATAAATAAAAAAACCCTTTCCCTTCCCCTTAACCAGGCCCCCCCCCCCCGATCTCTTTTCATTTCGAAAATAAAATAAAAAAAAAAAGAAGAAAAAACCCCTAAATCGATCGAGATCGACAGCCGCCCCTCCCCACCTGACTCCGGCGATCGACCCCCCCCCCCCCCCCCCCGCTTCACCCTACCTCGCGACGAACTCCTGGGTCAATGTCGCATCGTTCAGGTCGGGTTTCCGACCAGGTGGGGCCACCGATTGTGGCGCACTCAGGGGAGGAAGTCGGCGACGCTCAGCCGCGTCGAGGGGTGGCCGACGATCCATCTCCGGCGGCTCCAGGAACCTGTGGCGTGGAGGATTCAAAACCGACAGTGAGTTTTTATTATTTAAATATTATTTAAATTCTCCTCAGTTTTTTTTATATGATAAGGAATAGAGAAAAAGAGTTTACATTTTTATAGAGTATAAGCTTTGATTTTTAAAATAGTAAAGTTTAGATTTAACAAATTTTAGGGTTTTGAATTTAGAAGAAAATTAGATTTTTGCATAGAAAAAGTTCAATCTTTATATTTAAAAAGCTAAAACCTTTTTATGTAAAAAGACGAGATTTTTATATATTGAACTTCGAATTAAAAATATGATTTTTATATATTGAACTTCGAATTAAAAATATGATTTTTATATATTGAACTTCGAATTAAAAATATGATTTTTATATATTGAACTTCGAATTAAAAATATGATTTTTATATATTGAACTTCGAATTTAAAATATGATTTTTATATATTGAACTTCGAATTTAAAATATGATTTTTATATATTGAACTTCGAATTAAAAATATGATTTTTATATATTGAACTTCGAATTAAAAATATGATTTTTATATATTGAACTTCGAATTAAAAATATGATTTTTATATATTGAACTTCGAATTAAAAATATGATTTTTATATATTGAACTTCGAATTTAAAATATGATTTGTATATATTGAACATCGAAGTAAAAATAGAATTTTTATATATTGAATAGCGAAGTAAAATTCGATTTTTACATATGTAGTGAAAGCGGACAACGAAAGCGACAAAAGGCGAGTTGGCGAAGATTTCCTGCATTAGAAGTGCCGTGGAGCTAGGATAGCTTTCGGTGAGAACTTCTCACTCAAAATTCTTTTTCTAGTTATATATATATACTAGGATGCAGACGGTGCTTAGTAGCACCCGACACAATCGTCCACAGACCATGGACTTGTTTGTTTGGCTGTTTGGTTATTGATTGTGATATTGGTTTGAATGTGGTTTGTGGTGTGAAAAATCGAATCGATAAATTGGTTAGGATTAGACGTGCGCCGTTATAAGGCGAAGGAGTAAGGCTAGGTTAGACCCTTACTCCAAATTTTGTGGTTTGCATAACGAAAGTGAATTTGATTGATGTGTGAATGGCGTGGGCCTTCACTAGACCGGGGATAAGGCTAGGCCTTGTCCCGTTTCTAGTATCGTGCCGTTATGCCGCCGAAATTTTCTAAAATAAGTTAGAAAAATAAAAATATCATTTTATTTAAAGAATGAATTGAATAGAAGTTCATATGTTGAAATAAAATGTGTTATCGTTAAAAATATAATTTTTAACGTGAATGTGAATAAATAAATATTCATTTACAAACCAGACGGTTTGTTTATGTACACCTATTTGAATGACGTTGATTGGGTCGATAAATTTTACACATCGCCTAACTGCACAAATAAAATATGTGTTTGATTGTTTGAAACCCCACACGGGTGTTAGGATGAAATTTGAAGTTCACTCATCCTGATTGATTAAATATGTCGATCGATTGATTGACAGGCTGTTATAAGCGTTGAATATCTATATTTGATGCTTATACAGTGTAGTGCACTTTGGTTGATGGTTGATTATTTTCAATGCTATTATATACATGTGTTGTATGAAAATCCATATAATTAATTTTATATGGTAATTGATTGGGCCTCATTCCAGTTTTGAAAAAGAAATATTTGAAAAAGAAATATTTGAAAAAGAAATATTTGAAATAGAATATTTGAAAATAAAGGAATATATGAAGCCGTGTTGATTAGATTGACGCCATTTTGACGTGAACGATATTTATATCGATCTTAAAAACGATTTCGAAATGAATTGAATTGAAAACGATTTCGAAATGAATTGAATTGAAAACGAATTCAAAATGAATTGAAAATGATTTCGAAATGAATTGAATTGAAAACGATTTCGAAATGAATTGAATTGAAAACGAATTCAAAATGAATTGAAAACGATTTCGAAATGAATTGAATTGAAAACTATTTCGAAATGAATTGCATTGAAAACGAATTCGAATTGAATTGAAAACGATTTCGAAATGAATTGAATTGAAAACGAATTCGAATTGAATTGAAAACGATTTCGAAATGAATTGAATTGAAAACGATTTCGAAATGAATTGAATTGAAAACGAATTCAAAATGAATTGAAAATGATTTCGAAATGAATTGAATTGAAAACGAATTCAAAATGAATTGAAAATGATTTCGAAATGAATTGAATTGAAAACGATTTCGAAATGAATTGAATTGAAAACGAATTCGAATTGAATTGAAAACGAATTCAAAATGAATTGAAAACGATTTCGAAATGAATTGAATTGAAAACGATTTCGAAATGAATTGAATTGAAAACGAATTCAAAATGAATTGAAAACGATTTCGAAATGAATTGAATTGAAAACGATTTCGAAATGAATTGAATTGAAAACAAATTCGAATTGAATTGAAAACGATTTCAAAATGAATTGAATTGAAATGAATTCAAATTGAATTGAAATTTGAATTGAATAGAAATGAATTTTAAAACGAATTTATAAAGAAGAATTCAATTTTGATTCGAATTGAAAAGAAAGTTGAAATAGCTTTTGAAATGATTTTAAAACTATTTATATAATTCGTTTTGAATAGGAATCGACGAAATATATATTATATATATTATATATATAATATAATGGCCTGAATAGAACGCGCCGCGCCGCGGCAGTTCGCGAATTTCGACCATTTATTTCAAACGGACATTACGGGAGATCCGACCGTCGGATTCTCCTAAAACCGGAACCGTTGGGTTCGTATCGAAAAGAGCTTTCTAACGAATGTTAGAAATTTGAAATCTAACGGTTGGATTTGGAGATACGTCCAAATCAAATTCGAAAAAGGTCGCTGTAAGTGCAGTTCGATGACCATTGTTGGAAATCGACTGTACGGGCCTTGATAAAATTATTAAAAATAGTAATAATTTGTGTAAAATCATAAGAAATGATTTGTGAAAGTTTGGGATGAAAAACTCCATATTTGAAAAGATAAAAATAGATTTTTATCGAAATGAACTAGTTTTGAACTAGAATTATAATTCTATTTATTTTTAAATAAATAAATTGAATTTGAAATGGTTTTGAAAATAACCAAAATTTCCAATGATTGCGTTGGAGTGGATTTGAATCGAAATTGTCTTCGGAATATTTCGATGTTGGAATTCGTGATATTACAGGTGTTGTTATGGAAATTTGAAAGATATATATTTGTATCGTTATTTCCAATACGACATTTGTTAGTCGTAGAATTCGATATTGAATATAAGCCGATATATTTTCTATTCAGAGCCTTGTATTGAATATCGAATGTGATTTGGGTTTGTCGTGAATGGTGTCTTCACTAACACTGTTCTTGAACCCAGTTGAGAAAAGATTAAATCTTTTTATTTAGATTTAATGAAGTGTACCAATTGAATGATATTTAATTGGAATTGAAGTGATATTGATTTTTGGGTTTATCGTGAACAGTGTTTTAAATAACACTTGTTCTTTAACCCGATAATTAATGGAATGTGATTTGGGTTTATCGTGAACCGTGTTTTAAATGACACTGATTCTTTAACCCAGTCGAAGATTAAAACTAAGTGGAGTTTTAATGAATCTTTAATTAGATTGAAAAGATCGAGAATGGAGTATCACCAGTTTTGCTCCAGTCGATAGTTAAATCTTTAATTAGATTTGAACGTGAAATTTAGAAACTAACTGTCGGTTAGCCAAGCAGAAGGGTTTTCTGGATATTGATCTGATGTTGGTTTCGGCCTTCGGGGTTAATATTTGGGGAATTATTCTCTTGATTAATTTACGGTTAGTGACTAATGAATTGGAATGAGGCGTATGTTGTGTTTGTGTAACACTTATTTAAATATACGCGAGTTATTCGGAAAGACCGGGTTTATCCCATTCTGAATAACTGATACGACGATAAGTCGAAGATGAAGACGATGGTCGAAGACCGGAGGTCTTCACGTCGTTTGGGTGATAACTGATGATCTTGATTGGGCTGTACACCCAAGAAGATGGAAACAGTTAGTGATCGTCCAGACGTACTTGGAGATCGATGGATATGCGGGGTACTAGGTGCCTCCGGTTTCGTTCAGGCCCAGAACGGACTTGTAAATGGACTGTGTGTCTGACATTGGATTTCATTCTGTGTGACTGATATCGGTTGCATAGAGTGGTTTGCCTGTGTGGCATGCTAAGATGCAAATGATCAAGGCTTCTGTTGAAAAGCAAAGTCTTGTGGTGATGATCAAAGCACGGCCTTTGTGGCGTAGCTTTGTGTAATGTTTACTTCGCGAGTTTCACACCCGGTATGAACCAAAAACGGGAGACGGACCTCAGGGAGGACTTGCGTTTCTTTCTAGCTAGAAGTGGCGTCAGTGGTTTTTCACGCCCTGACGAGTTTGACTTATGTGGTTGTTGCTGTTGCGAGGCGCCTCGGTTATATCGGTTTCGGCCGATGCATTCTGGTCGGCTGACGGACCAGACTTACACCCCATAGGGTGGGGAAACGTAGTGTTCAGGCATAATAATCCACTCCGTGTGGACCGGCCCTGACGATCTAAAGGCTTGCCTGCGCGCTTGCCTGTGGCTCGGGCTAGAGAGTCACGAATCGGTTGAGGACTATCTTTTGCCTCGGTTCATAGACGGAAATCCAATTTCCAAATACGTGACATTTGCGGTTTTATTTGTAAACCTATATATGGCGACATAGTGGCATGGGACGCTCATGCCGCCTATGATTGATACTTATGATTTGAAGTGTTTTATACACTATGCACTTATAATAGTATCAAATGATTTGTTTTAAACGTATCAAGCATTCTTTGGCTGTTATAAGGGAAAACCCTATCCCCCGGCTTGCGTTTGCATTGTGTGATAGGACCTGGGTCTTATAACAGCTTCATTTTTCTTTATTTAGCATTGCGTTGTTTGTTTTATGCACTGGTATTCTTGGGAGGAAACCCGTTCCGTGTTATACGGCGTGGTCCCTTGATTTACCTAATGATTTAAAATAAAGATTAATAACTGTTTTAGTTCTCACACCAGTCACATGACTGACCTGGAGTTTATTGTTTTAACCTAAACTCTGGGTGCCCTTATTGTCGACACGGGCAGCTAGTAGTTTTGGTTTTGCAGATTTATATTCACAGGATCCTGGTTTACAGCTGGAACGATATCCGGAAAGCTTTGTATCCGTATATCTCATTCTAGTTGTGTATCGTATTATTTTCCGCTGCTAGGTATTTAAATGTAATTTAAATCTCTGATATTTCTGTGTTATATTTATTCATTTATACTCTGTATATTCTTGTAATCTGATGCACTGTTGTAATATATAGTGAAATGTTCTTCTGTATGCGTTCTATTTTGTCCTGTTCTCAAAACGATAGGGCGTTTCGAACGGTCTGGGTCGGTTTAGCGACTGGTTCGGACCGAGCGAGATTCCTTGCCGTCACATTTGGTATCAGAGCTTTGGTTTACAAAGCTAGAGAACAAGGCACATTAGAACCATACGAAAGAATTCATCAGATATTGGATTAGTAATATCCAATTAGAATGACTCGTTAGAGATGGGATCAGTAGTATCCTAGAACGAGTGTGAAGAGTATATTTTTCAAATGAAAACATTCTTTGTTTTGAAAATTTAAATCAATTATTCGTATTTTGAATATGGACAATCGAGTATATATAGATTTCGCGTATACGCGTCATGAACGTATAGTCGAAGTTTTAATATACTAGATAGATATAGAATCACATTCTAGTTGCCCGGGAATGATTCTGATAATGCTGCAGCGTTACCAGTATTTATTTTCGAGTGACGAAGGTGTGATTTCTATATATTTCCATTAGACTGGTGTGAGAACCAAAACTAATATAGTTAGAACACATTGTTGTGAATTGGCATCAAAACATGATTTTTGTATATGTATCAAAATTTATGGATTTGAAACTCTAATTCACTAATTGATTGATGTTTGTGTTGTTTGTTTATTTGTTTGCTAATTTTGAACCATTTAGCCTAATTATATCAAATATTGAATTGTATTGAAATTTGGTCGCATTTGCTTGCATATACATATTCTTATATTGAACAGGTCATAGCAAGGAGGCTAGAGCAGAGAATAAAATTTGTTTGCCCGACAAATAGGTACATGTTTACTACATAATTTCCTGTTTTGTTTGGGTGATGATGATTTTGTGAGCCTATTGGCTAGCCGCTTGGCTTTTTCTTTTTCTTTTTGAGATCTGAAGGACCGGGGAAGCTATTTGAAATTCCCCGATGCTCCCGGTGCAGGGGAGGTTATGGCGAAATTTTTCGAAAATTTAGGGTGTTAGCCAAATTTTTGAAATTTTGAAAATTCTCAGAAACTAAAGAGTTGGAGAATGGAAGCCAGATCGAAGGTAGGGTTGATTAATCAAACCACTTTCGACTTTGTTCCTTTTCGGGGACGAAAAGTTTTAAGTGGGGGAGATTGTAACAACCCGTAAAATGCGAGCCAGTTTGAAATTTTTATTTTGGCCATTTTAGCGAATTTTGATTATTTAAAATGAATTATTTTAAATAATATCGACGAGAAAATTTATTTTGAATAGAATTCGACGTATATATTATATACGTCGTCGTTAGAATATATAATAATTATAAAAGGAATTGAAAATGGCGCGGTAGTTCGAAAATTCGATTTCTAATTTCAAATGAATATACAGAATTCAATATAAGTCAGAATTGAACGAAACAAGAAATATTTGAATCTGTATAACTATATCTTTGTAACAAAGTTAACAAACTGAGATTTCATTTTAGAAATGATAAGATATGTCCAGTTTAAAATTAGAAATAGTCGCTGTGGAATTTATATATATTTTTATATATATAAGGCCCTTAAAAATAGCCATTTTGCAAACGACCTCGGATTTCGACGAAACCAGTTTTGTTGGGTCCGTGATGTTAAGTTATTGCTAGATTCCAAATTTCATAATTTTTCGAATCAATATGTGAGCGTGGCAAAGGAAAACGCGTTTGACCAGTTTCAGTTGATTTTAATCGACTGGAAATTGGCCATTTTTCAAACGGTCTCAGAATTCGTCGAAACTAGTTTTGTTAGGACTGTATCGTCAAAACGAAGCTAGAAAATATTTTTCTGGAATTTTTCTAGTTAGTATGTGACCCCGGTAATTCGAAATGCGCGTTTAAATTCAATATAGTGATTTAAATGTAAATTCAAAGGAAACTGATTGTAACGATCAAATCAGCTTGCGATACATATCCCATTGTGTTCGGAATGGGGGTAAAACGCTATGGACGACAGGCGGTGGGCCTCGTTTTGATGACGTATATAAAAGTCAACTTTTAAAAATAATAAAATAATAAATAAAAATAAATAAAAAAAAAAAAAAAAACCCTTTCCCTTCCCCTTAACCAGGCCCCCCCCCCCCCCGATCTCTTTTCATTTCGAAAATAAAATAAAAAAAAAAAGAAGAAAAAACCCCTAAATCGATCGAGATCGACAGCCGCCCCTCCCCACCTGACTCCGGCGATCGACCCCCCCCCCCCCCCCCCCGCTTCACCCTACCTCGCGACGAACTCCTGGGTCAATGTCGCATCGTTCAGGTCGGGTTTCCGACCAGGTGGGGCCACCGATTGTGGCGCACTCAGGGGAGGAAGTCGGCGACGCTCAGCCGCGTCGAGGGGTGGCCGACGATCCATCTCCGGCGGCTCCAGGAACCTGTGGCGTGGAGGATTCAAAACCGACAGTGAGTTTTTATTATTTAAATATTATTTAAATTCTCCTCAGTTTTTTTTATATGATAAGGAATAGAGAAAAAGAGTTTACATTTTTATAGAGTATAAGCTTTGATTTTTAAAATAGTAAAGTTTAGATTTAACAAATTTTAGGGTTTTGAATTTAGAAGAAAATTAGATTTTTGCATAGAAAAAGTTCAATCTTTATATTTAAAAAGCTAAAACCTTTTTATGTAAAAAGACGAGATTTTTATATATTGAACTTCGAATTAAAAATATGATTTTTATATATTGAACTTCGAATTAAAAATATGATTTTTATATATTGAACTTCGAATTAAAAATATGATTTTTATATATTGAACTTCGAATTAAAAATATGATTTTTATATATTGAACTTCGAATTTAAAATATGATTTTTATATATTGAACTTCGAATTTAAAATATGATTTTTATATATTGAACTTCGAATTAAAAATATGATTTTTATATATTGAACTTCGAATTAAAAATATGATTTTTATATATTGAACTTCGAATTAAAAATATGATTTTTATATATTGAACTTCGAATTAAAAATATGATTTTTATATATTGAACTTCGAATTTAAAATATGATTTGTATATATTGAACATCGAAGTAAAAATAGAATTTTTATATATTGAATAGCGAAGTAAAATTCGATTTTTACATATGTAGTGAAAGCGGACAACGAAAGCGACAAAAGGCGAGTTGGCGAAGATTTCCTGCATTAGAAGTGCCGTGGAGCTAGGATAGCTTTCGGTGAGAACTTCTCACTCAAAATTCTTTTTCTAGTTATATATATATACTAGGATGCAGACGGTGCTTAGTAGCACCCGACACAATCGTCCACAGACCATGGACTTGTTTGTTTGGCTGTTTGGTTATTGATTGTGATATTGGTTTGAATGTGGTTTGTGGTGTGAAAAATCGAATCGATAAATTGGTTAGGATTAGACGTGCGCCGTTATAAGGCGAAGGAGTAAGGCTAGGTTAGACCCTTACTCCAAATTTTGTGGTTTGCATAACGAAAGTGAATTTGATTGATGTGTGAATGGCGTGGGCCTTCACTAGACCGGGGATAAGGCTAGGCCTTGTCCCGTTTCTAGTATCGTGCCGTTATGCCGCCGAAATTTTCTAAAATAAGTTAGAAAAATAAAAATATCATTTTATTTAAAGAATGAATTGAATAGAAGTTCATATGTTGAAATAAAATGTGTTATCGTTAAAAATATAATTTTTAACGTGAATGTGAATAAATAAATATTCATTTACAAACCAGACGGTTTGTTTATGTACACCTATTTGAATGACGTTGATTGGGTCGATAAATTTTACACATCGCCTAACTGCACAAATAAAATATGTGTTTGATTGTTTGAAACCCCACACGGGTGTTAGGATGAAATTTGAAGTTCACTCATCCTGATTGATTAAATATGTCGATCGATTGATTGACAGGCTGTTATAAGCGTTGAATATCTATATTTGATGCTTATACAGTGTAGTGCACTTTGGTTGATGGTTGATTATTTTCAATGCTATTATATACATGTGTTGTATGAAAATCCATATAATTAATTTTATATGGTAATTGATTGGGCCTCATTCCAGTTTTGAAAAAGAAATATTTGAAAAAGAAATATTTGAAAAAGAAATATTTGAAATAGAATATTTGAAAATAAAGGAATATATGAAGCCGTGTTGATTAGATTGACGCCATTTTGACGTGAACGATATTTATATCGATCTTAAAAACGATTTCGAAATGAATTGAATTGAAAACGATTTCGAAATGAATTGAATTGAAAACGAATTCAAAATGAATTGAAAATGATTTCGAAATGAATTGAATTGAAAACGATTTCGAAATGAATTGAATTGAAAACGAATTCAAAATGAATTGAAAACGATTTCGAAATGAATTGAATTGAAAACAATTTCGAAATGAATTGCATTGAAAACGAATTCGAATTGAATTGAAAACGATTTCGAAATGAATTGAATTGAAAACGAATTCGAATTGAATTGAAAACGATTTCGAAATGAATTGAATTGAAAACGAATTCGAATTGAATTGAAAACGATTTCGAAATGAATTGAATTGAAAACGATTTCGAAATGAATTGAATTGAAAACGAATTCAAAATGAATTGAAAATGATTTCGAAATGAATTGAATTGAAAACGATTTCGAAATGAATTGAATTGAAAACGAATTCGAATTGAATTGAAAACGAATTCAAAATGAATTGAAAACGATTTCGAAATGAATTGAATTGAAAACGATTTCGAAATGAATTGAATTGAAAACGAATTCAAAATGAATTGAAAACGATTTCGAAATGAATTGAATTGAAAACGATTTCGAAATGAATTGAATTGAAAACAAATTCGAATTGAATTGAAAACGATTTCAAAATGAATTGAATTGAAATGAATTCAAATTGAATTGAAATTTGAATTGAATAGAAATGAATTTTAAAACGAATTTATAAAGAAGAATTCAATTTTGATTCGAATTGAAAAGAAAGTTGAAATAGCTTTTGAAATGATTTTAAAACTATTTATATAATTCGTTTTGAATAGGAATCGACGAAATATATATTATATATATTATATATATAATATAATGGCCTGAATAGAACGCGCCGCGCCGCGGCAGTTCGCGAATTTCGACCATTTATTTCAAACGGACATTACGGGAGATCCGACCGTCGGATTCTCCTAAAACCGGAACCGTTGGGTTCGTATCGAAAAGAGCTTTCTAACGAATGTTAGAAATTTGAAATCTAACGGTTGGATTTGGAGATACGTCCAAATCAAATTCGAAAAAGGTCGCTGTAAGTGCAGTTCGATGACCATTGTTGGAAATCGACTGTACGGGCCTTGATAAAATTATTAAAAATAGTAATAATTTGTGTAAAATCATAAGAAATGATTTGTGAAAGTTTGGGATGAAAAACTCCATATTTGAAAAGATAAAAATAGATTTTTATCGAAATGAACTAGTTTTGAACTAGAATTATAATTCTATTTATTTTTAAATAAATAAATTGAATTTGAAATGGTTTTGAAAATAACCAAAATTTCCAATGATTGCGTTGGAGTGGATTTGAATCGAAATTGTCTTCGGAATATTTCGATGTTGGAATTCGTGATATTACAGGTGTTGTTATGGAAATTTGAAAGATATATATTTGTATCGTTATTTCCAATACGACATTTGTTAGTCGTAGAATTCGATATTGAATATAAGCCGATATATTTTCTATTCAGAGCCTTGTATTGAATATCGAATGTGATTTGGGTTTGTCGTGAATGGTGTCTTCACTAACACTGTTCTTGAACCCAGTTGAGAAAAGATTAAATCTTTTTATTTAGATTTAATGAAGTGTACCAATTGAATGATATTTAATTGGAATTGAAGTGATATTGATTTTTGGGTTTATCGTGAACAGTGTTTTAAATAACACTTGTTCTTTAACCCGATAATTAATGGAATGTGATTTGGGTTTATCGTGAACCGTGTTTTAAATGACACTGATTCTTTAACCCAGTCGAAGATTAAAACTAAGTGGAGTTTTAATGAATCTTTAATTAGATTGAAAAGATCGAGAATGGAGTATCACCAGTTTTGCTCCAGTCGATAGTTAAATCTTTAATTAGATTTGAACGTGAAATTTAGAAACTAACTGTCGGTTAGCCAAGCAGAAGGGTTTTCTGGATATTGATCTGATGTTGGTTTCGGCCTTCGGGGTTAATATTTGGGGAATTATTCTCTTGATTAATTTACGGTTAGTGACTAATGAATTGGAATGAGGCGTATGTTGTGTTTGTGTAACACTTATTTAAATATACGCGAGTTATTCGGAAAGACCGGGTTTATCCCATTCTGAATAACTGATACGACGATAAGTCGAAGATGAAGACGATGGTCGAAGACCGGAGGTCTTCACGTCGTTTGGGTGATAACTGATGATCTTGATTGGGCTGTACACCCAAGAAGATGGAAACAGTTAGTGATCGTCCAGACGTACTTGGAGATCGATGGATATGCGGGGTACTAGGTGCCTCCGGTTTCGTTCAGGCCCAGAACGGACTTGTAAATGGACTGTGTGTCTGACATTGGATTTCATTCTGTGTGACTGATATCGGTTGCATAGAGTGGTTTGCCTGTGTGGCATGCTAAGATGCAAATGATCAAGGCTTCTGTTGAAAAGCAAAGTCTTGTGGTGATGATCAAAGCACGGCCTTTGTGGCGTAGCTTTGTGTAACGTTTACTTCGCGAGTTTCACACCCGGTATGAACCAAAAACGGGAGACGGACCTCAGGGAGGACTTGCGTTTCTTTCTAGCTAGAAGTGGCGTCAGTGGTTTTTCACGCCCTGACGAGTTTGACTTATGTGGTTGTTGCTGTTGCGAGGCGCCTCGGTTATATCGGTTTCGGCCGATGCATTCTGGTCGGCTGACGGACCAGACTTACACCCCATAGGGTGGGGAAACGTAGTGTTCAGGCATAATAATCCACTCCGTGTGGACCGGCCCTGACGATCTAAAGGCTTGCCTGCGCGCTTGCCTGTGGCTCGGGCTAGAGAGTCACGAATCGGTTGAGGACTATCTTTTGCCTCGGTTCATAGACGGAAATCCAATTTCCAAATACGTGACATTTGCGGTTTTATTTGTAAACCTATATATGGCGACATAGTGGCATGGGACGCTCATGCCGCCTATGATTGATACTTATGATTTGAAGTGTTTTATACACTATGCACTTATAATAGTATCAAATGATTTGTTTTAAACGTATCAAGCATTCTTTGGCTGTTATAAGGGAAAACCCTATCCCCCGGCTTGCGTTTGCATTGTGTGATAGGACCTGGGTCTTATAACAGCTTCATTTTTCTTTATTTAGCATTGCGTTGTTTGTTTTATGCACTGGTATTCTTGGGAGGAAACCCGTTCCGTGTTATACGGCGTGGTCCCTTGATTTACCTAATGATTTAAAATAAAGATTAATAACTGTTTTAGTTCTCACACCAGTCACATGACTGACCTGGAGTTTATTGTTTTAACCTAAACTCTGGGTGCCCTTATTGTCGACACGGGCAGCTAGTAGTTTTGGTTTTGCAGATTTATATTCACAGGATCCTGGTTTACAGCTGGAACGATATCCGGAAAGCTTTGTATCCGTATATCTCATTCTAGTTGTGTATCGTATTATTTTCCGCTGCTAGGTATTTAAATGTAATTTAAATCTCTGATATTTCTGTGTTATATTTATTCATTTATACTCTGTATATTCTTGTAATCTGATGCACTGTTGTAATATATAGTGAAATGTTCTTCTGTATGCGTTCTATTTTGTCCTGTTCTCAAAACGATAGGGCGTTTCGAACGGTCTGGGTCGGTTTAGCGACTGGTTCGGACCGAGCGAGATTCCTTGCCGTCACAAATTTCTCCATTTCACAGCTAAATAATAATTCAATCCACTTTATCTTTCCTCCTTTTTTAAGCTTATTTTCAGTAATCATTCCAGTTATCATCGTATGTTTTCCCAACTTCACTGTTTTACATCTTATTCATTTGTACAAGAAAAATGAAGCAATTTGTAATACTTTCGATGTAATAGGGTATACGTGTTTTGAAATTCAATAAAGATCATCGTATTTGTTTTTTCTATTCTATACCTATATGGAATTTGATATCTACTATTTGATTTTATTTTCACTTTTTTTTAGATTATAGGCTTTCTTTGTTAATTATGATGCCTTAATATATCTAATTAGAGGAGCCTGATTCTAATAAAAATAAATGGCTCAAGCGCATAATATAAGGTATTTAATATTAAGTTATTAGAGGTTTTATCAGTTATATTGGTGAAGAACTTCTTCTTTTCTATAATTATTTTTATTTTGGAATATATATATAGATTTGTCACGATTATAAATTCCAATTTACGGATGAGCCGAAAGACTCTCTATTGTTGAAAGGTGAGTTTAATTCCATTATCTTATTTCACAATTCTACCCTTTTCAAGTATTAATTTACTCTTAATGTTATCTATTTATCAATGACTAGACATATATAATAGTAACTATGTAACATCCCGTATTTTTACGGTATAATAATTAATTAATTTAATTATTTGAATAGTGATTTAGAGATTTAAATAGTTGTTTAATTAAATAATATTGAATATTTAATTAATATTAATAATTAAATAATATATTTATTTCAAAAATAGTCGGGAATAATGGAATTCACTATGTTGTGTGAATCAGATGATTTATAAGATTTAATTCAGTTTAGAAATTAATTATAATAATGAAATTATTATTTAAACGAAGTTTGAACGTATAATTATAATATAATTTAAATCGATCTCGTAATGGCGCGGTAGTTCGTAATTTGGTGTTTTGAACATCAATTGAATATACATAATTTGTTTTAAGTCGGATTTCTGTGAAACAAGAAACGCTCGGATCTAGTGATCTATATTTTTCTAATTGAAGAGAAAAATCAAGATTTCGTCGTGTAGATTGTGAGTTATGTCCAAATCAAATTTCCAAAAAGTCACTATGGAATTCGTTTATAATTATAACGATTTATTTATATTATAAAAGGATTTTTAAAATAAATTGAATATCAATTTAACGTGGATTTGAAATATCGAGTTATAAATCCTGATATATATATTTTGGAGTCGTACGATATTCTATTGGAATATATATATATATATATGATAATATTAATTTATTAATATTTAATTTAATTATTTTTAAATATATTAATATTTAATTGGTTTATTTAGAGCCTTAGAAAATAGCCATTTTTTCAAAAGACCTCCGTTTTCGAAGAACTTAATTTTGTTGGATCTGGAATATTAAATTATTATTAGATTTTGAAGTCAGTATGTGGCCGTACGGGATTTTAATGTGAAATACAATTAATATTTTGACTTTAAAAATACGATGTGTGAGGAAACGGACTCGGAGTTTGACGAAACAAATTTCGTTGGGTCCGTAAAGTTGAACTGTAGATGTATGGCCATTTTCGTCGGATTTGGGTATTATACGTGGTCATATGGATTTTTAAACAACAAATACATATAACGCTTGATTAAAACTAAATATATTAATCAATAAAATATATTAAAAACTATTCTATAAATACCCTCTCGAATTCCTAAACACTTAAGACTTTTTTCTTCCTGGTCAATGAAGTGCACAACCATAGACTCCATCTTCAAAACAATTTCGTGAGTTTATAAATTTCTAGAAATTCAAATATAATTCCTAAAGTCAAAAGAGGGGTATAATTAGAATCCTGGAAGTTTTCTCTTCAACTGGGTATACATGTTGGGTTGTTCGAACCTGTTTGAGTACGCTGAATATTTACAGCAAAGTGCATTTGTTCCTAGGGTTCAACGATTTGGTAAATTGGAGCATTGTTTTGTAAATAGGACTTTGGAGTTGAGCTTGTGGGAAGATTTGAGGATGGTACGGAAATTTTGTGAGAGTTTCATGACATTTTCAATTGCACTAACATGAAAAATAGTGGAGGAACCGAGCGATGCGATTCAACACGGGAGTTCGAATGCGGTGTCATTGGGTGGAGGATGTGAAGAATATGGAGTAGATTTTAATGGTAATATTTGTTTTAATTTTAAGTGAGAAAGTGAAGGAGTCGATGGGAAAGATCGGCAAATGGCTTTGCATTGGAGCAGCACTTCATTCCGGGAAGGAAGAGATCGAGTGTATCTTTGAGGGTACATGGAGATAGAGATTTGGCAGGAGGAGAACTTTGTAATGTTGGTTTGAATTTTAATCAAGTGATGGAGGAGAATGAGGGGAACAATGAATCGGTAATGGTTAAAGTTTATACAGGAGGACGCAAATTTTATCTACGGAAAGAGGGACTATTCACGTGGGCTTGGGAGTGGTAGTGGACCGGATCATTTAAGGTCAAAGCCCAATTAATTTAATTAATTAAGTTTAAAATAAATTTAATATTGTATAATAACTTGTAATGCAATATCTTATACATACGATATCGGAATCTGATGAAACAAGATCCGTTGGGATCGTACGGACGAGGGCTACACAATGGAATTGATTTGGAGTGGATCCGAGCTCATTTGAATTTATGGCAAATTAAAATGCCTGAACAGAGCTGTTGAACGTTTATCATTATTCAACGATGACCGACTTAAGTGAGAAAATCTCACTAACTCTGTTCAGTTTATATTTTTATAAATGTGATTTAGTATTGATAAATGATGGTTGATTGTCGTGTGTTGTTTGTCTGGATGAACTGCTAATTGTTTGGTTGAAATATATATATATATATATATGTATATATATATATATGTAAATCGCTAATTAAATATTGATTCTGTTTATCAGAATATTTCATATTGATATAAAATTGATGTTATTTATGTCATTTAACATCTGTGAATGCAGGGGAACAGGTTGGAGGGATCCAACTGGATTCCTAAACATTTACGTTACTATTTTTCTATATCATGATATATGATTTGATATATAATCTGTTGTTGATTATATGTGTTTAGATGGTACTGGGGTGGTATTTTAAAATACCATAAGTGATATTAAAATATAAAAAGGAATTTTTGAAGTGGATATTGAAATAAAAATTTATATAAAATCAGTAAATTTTATAAAAGGAATATTTGGAAAATTAGTAAAAAAAATAAATTATAAAAAGGAAATGGCAAGAAACAAAAAAATTATGAGATATGGATTTAAAGTAGATTTTAAATAGAATCTGTTTTAATAGATACATTGAGATGATAAATTTATAAATAATGTTTTCTAAATTTAATAAAATATTTATCATTTGATAAATGGAATATATAAGACTGAATTATATAGAAAAGAAAATTCGGTTTCAACACCGATATTTGAAATTGAATGTGAACGTAGCAGTTAGAAAGGGAATTATCAATGAGATTATAAGTGTTGAAAATAAAAGAAGATTTTTACGAATAATTCTATAAATAAAATTATAAATAGAATTTGCGTTTGTGATATTGTTTTTAAAATACGAAATCAAACTGTTTTGATTTGATAAAAGAAGTATTATTCACATTTGATGTGAATAAGGGATTTAAGCAAATATTTTGCAAAATGAAAATATTATAAAGAAATCTTGGTTTTGAAATAGGAATTTAAATGGAATTACTAAAATTAGAAACTAACTGGAAATTAGTCTAGTTGAATGGCTTTTTGAGTACCGATCTGATGTTGGTTTCAGCCTTTGGGATTTATACTTAGGAAGTTGTTCTCTTACTAGTTTACAGTTAGACACTAATAGATGTGAGAGGAGAGTGATGCATGAATAAGGAAGTGAAATGTTGTCCAATGTTAATAACGTATATTTTCTAAATTTAGAAATTAAGAATTTGATGAATATATGTAAACAGGAAATGGCGAAAAGAATAGATTAATGATAAGTAAATATAAAAGGGAAAATGTTGATTGATGATTGATCGGTAAAATTTCCATTTGGAAATAAGATCGTTGTGTGTATGGATGTTTTCCTTTGATAGTTAAATAACCGACTATCAAAGTTTTGACCATTTTTCCGTCGTCAATACGGAGAGACCTGGATCAGATTTATTATCTGAAAACCACTCCGTATGGACGTTGGCATTGTGAATCAAATATGATGAAGATAATTTAAGGCGAAGTTTATGCAAGGGTTGTTCTGGCAAACCCTAGTAAGAAACTGCCTAAGATGGGTTTACAGAATAGTTCCTTCGGCTTGTCCAGTCCTAGGACAACTTGTATGGAAGAATGTCTGACAGAGTATATTTAATAGATCGCGTAAGTTGGTATTTACGTTTGGTGGCGGAGAAATTCATTTCTCTTAGCTGTATACCCATGATATTTTTGGGGAAATAAATTTGTGATTTGGCGGGTATGACGATGTGGCATTCAAAGTGAATAAAGGTGTGATCTGTATGTTATAGCCTCTAGCCTCACTATCGAGAAATGGTTTAAAATTGGGTAGGTCGCATGGCTAAGTGGGTAGCTCCCAATTAGGGTGTATTGTCACCCGATCCAGAGAAATTTCATTTACTTCTTTAACCTATTTCGATGCTGACACTTTTGGGTAACGGTTGCTGATCCCAACCGTTGGTGATAATACGCTCGGTCCATTCAAGGAAATGAGTGACTGATCATGTTTAGCCTGGATTACAAGATGTTCTTGTTGAACCCGGTGTATTCTTCTCTAGAGATACATTGTCGGAAGGTGGTCCCATACCTTGCCAGTTGGAATCAATTACCCAATAAGCGCCCGTGGTTTTTGATTACATATTATGTATGTGGAATGTGAGATGAAAGCGTTCTGCTAAATGATTATTTAGTTGTGGTTGGTAGACACTATTATAATATCAAAAGAGTTTCGATATATAGATCATCGTTTCTTTCAAAAGGATTTTGAATGTTAAATCAAGTGTTTTGGATTCTTAAAAGGGAAAACCCATTCCGTGTTATACGGCGTGGTCTTATGACATATCGTTTATTTTATCAAACTATTTTAAACTGTTTACTCACACCAGTCCCATGACTGACCTAGAGTTTATTTTGTTTTGTTTTACCCTAAACTCTTGGGTGCCCAATTTTGTATGGGCAGTCAAGTAGTCGGGATTTTTCAAATATACTTGGAGAGCTGGAGCAGGAGGCTTCAGGATTATATAGCTATTGTTTATTTCCGCTATGTTGTAAGCGTTGTACTCCGATAATTGTATTGTGTACGGATACCGTTTTATTACAAAGTCATGTTATATAATATATTTATGCGTTCCGCTGTGAGATTCATGTTACTCTGATTCTGTTGTTATGTTCTTCTTCCTCTTCTATTCTAATTTTCTATCTTATCTATTTCTCACCCTCTAACTTCTTTCTATTGATGTTCCGGTATTTCTGATTTTTGAATAGCCGACATGGTGTTGTGTGTTGATTTTCAAGGTCGAAAAATCGCATTCGTTATAGTGGTATCAGAGCTGAAGGTTAAGTGATTACCTTGGCTCTGTAACACTCTGCGTTTTTGTAATAATTAAATAATTAAATAATGCACATAAGAAAAAGAAAAAAAATTGAAGAGCTTCCAGAGTTTGGCCATGGGAGTAGGTCATTACGTTCGTGGCTATTTTCTGGTCAATTCGGACTTATAGATTGCAGAAAACCGATTTAAGATGAAAGAAATACCTTTAAATGAAGCATTGCAGTAAAACATGAAAATAAGGTAAAGAAGGAGAACAATGTGTAACACCCCACCTCCGTTAAGGTCACTCACAAAGGGAATGCCTTAACTTTGGTGGAGCATTTTAGTAAACAGAACAGAAACTTACAAGACAGATAAAACAGTACTTGAAAATTTTTAACTTTATTACAGCGGAAACAGAAAATTAATATGGTTACATCCTTTCAATTTCAGAATTCAAGTACAAAATATCAGTCTTGTACAAAAGCCTTCAAAATGCATAGTTTAAAATCATAATCCCCATGGAACGGAAGCTATACAGAGTCGAGCCATACTTTAAGCACTTCAAGCAAAGAGAAATCCGGATCAAGCTAAAGTATTTCCCTCCTTGGATAACCTGGGGGGGGAACGGAAGAAAGGAGGCGAAACAACAAGGGTCAGACAAAAAGTCTGGCAAGTCCAGTGACTTTCAGCATATGAACAGATAATAATAATATGATATGAACATAAAACTGGATGTGAGATAACTATAACAGGTGTAGCGGATACAACAGAAAAACAGAATGATATAAACTATTGTTTTACACTTCTCTGCACTAATACTAGTATAGCAGAATTAGGTGTCTCCCTAATGTCTAAATTGAAGCAGGAATGGGTACAGAATACTTTAACAGAAACAGAATGCTAATAATGGGCCTTTACTACCCGATCAGAAACAGACAGAAACAGAAACAGATTTATTTCTACGGAAACAGAATGTGGAATTAGGTGTACACTAGTAATGGGCCTTTACCACCCGAACAGACGGTACCACACAGAAACAGACAGGTGTTACCACCCAACAGAAACAGACGGTACCAACAGAAACAGACAGAACTAAGCGTACCCTAAAACCCTACCCCAAGCGATCGGCTCCCTAATACATAAATATCCTGTGTCGGCCACACAGTAGGGTGTATCACTCCCTAAAGTGACAACCAATTGGCACAGACCTATTTACAGATGTCACGGCGTCTTACATCCTCAGAGGCAGACCGGGATCCATGCACGCACATGACCCGGTTGGAACGCACCATCAACACCCCTCGCCATTATCAGAATGAACCACTTATAATTAGTTCAGTAAGCGTGCCCGGACCCTACCTACTGTTGGGTCAAAGTCTTGATACCAGAAAGGGTTACTGACTAATATGGGTCCCAAACAACAGATGACACAAGTAATTCCCCTCCTAACCTTGTGTCCCCAGACTAACAGATTTCAAATTAACTTGTTTACAAGTTCAGACATACAGAGTTCAGATTTACTAATTCACAAATTAAGTTAACAAGTTTTCAGACTAACGGGTCAGATGTACAGATCTTTCAGATTTGTCTAACTTTGTATTGGGCCTACAAATTCATGGACGGGTTTTACTACATTTATTATTCCCTTTGGTTTAACCCTATTTTTCCCCAATACGTTTTAGACGTCATTCTTATCTTAGATTTGCATTAATTAATTATTAATGCACAGACCTCTCACATTAGGTCGGTAGCTTGTGGCCGCTGGATATGCCGGGCGGTTCCGGGCAGACTTCTGCCACAAGCCAGACCTAACCTCGTGTCTTACGCATGTTATGACTAACTTCTCACATTAGAACCTATTGTTTGCGGCCACTGGATGTGCCGGGCGGTTCCGGGCAGATTTTCGCCGCAAACTCATTCTAACCTCGAGTTAGCCATGTTTTTCTTTGCGGCCAATTAATTAATAATTTACCGTTTATGCGCGTGCCCAATATATATATGCCAATTCAGATTATATCAATCACAGGATGATTATATCAACATAGCAGATAACATATTTTATATGACATAACGGATTTAACAGATTTAGCAACTTAGCAGATTTTGGCATATAACAGGTTAGGCATTTCAACCGACAAATTTAACAGATTAGGCATTTCAATCTAATTAGCAGTCTAGGCAATATAACAAAACTAGTAGTTTAGGCAACTAGACAAATTAGCAGATTTAGCAAATTTAGTATTTCTAAAAGTTCTATTTACATGCCTTGCCCAATCATAAATTGGCCTAAATTCATATGCTTACATAATTGTCATGATTCACAACATATACTCCATGTTTGCATAAAGTTACATAGCACAAAATATGGACATAATTTGCCATATAACATATGTTCCAATTTTTGTTAAACTAGCATCTTACAGCAGATTCACATATAAATTATACCAAATATAACCATTAATTTCAATGCATGCCATATATCCAAAAATCCCTATTTAGGTGTAATCTAAATAATAGATATCCTAATTAATGTAAATCTTTACACCTAACTTTCCATATCCTTCTTCTTTTCATGTCATGAATCATTATGCAAACTATACCCAACAATATAAATCTTTAAATCATATCTTCTAAAAATCAGATCTTGACTTTTATATGCATTTTGTCCAAAATCTCAAATCATATGTAATCTTACAATGGTTCCTCTTTTCTTCTATCATAGAATATGCATAGATCCAAATCTATGTTTACAACATATGCTCATTAATTACAGTTCTAAATTACAACATAGCTATGCATACAACATGCATAAATTATATGTTCATAGTCAAATTTATGCATATGTCCAATATATTTTATGCCTCAGACCTAAAGTCATACATTCAATTTAGTCTTGTCAAATTTCGCATCATTCATCCCAAAATTTGCGTTCATACGTTCATCTCTTATGAGATTAGGCACAGGCTCGTGGTAGCCTGGCTATAAAAACAGAAAAGAAGAAAAGGGATACAGAAAAACAGATCTGACAGAAGAAAATATATATACAATCTCAGATTCAGAATCAAAAACATATCAAAATTATTATTAACGTTTATAGCGGAAAATAACTATACTTGCCTTGATTGGATTAAAGAAAGAACTTTAACTTGTTGTAGAATCTTTGCAGAAACTTTAATCTCTAGTTTGAATTGAGTTGCTTAGGCTGATGTTGATTATCTTCTAGTTTTAATTCCAGCAGAGCAGAGACGCCATTTTTATTTTTAATTAGAAGAAGAGAGCAATGGAGGCTAGAGAATTGTGTAAGAAACCTAGGTAGAGTCTAGGGTCATTTTATAGAGTTTATGAACTGATTAGGACCATCGATGTTGCTTGGATTGATCGTAGCCATTCATTCGCAAGAGGGACCAATTAGAGCCTGCCACCTAGCCCTAATGACAAAGCAGACCACAGAAAATCGACCAACATAGAATAGGCCAGCCAGGGTGGACTGGGTTCGACCTGGGTCTGGACTAGGTCGACAGCCCTGTCGACCTGGTTAGACCAGGTCGACAGCCCAGTCGACCTGGGTGTCTTAGGCGGGAGTTTTCCCGCCTTGGCCAATTGGGCCCGGTTTTAATTTTTAAACTGTTTTATTCTGTTCGAATTTTAAACTTAATTCAGAAACTTCCGAGGGCCATATCTTCTTCATACGGACTCCGTTTTTCGAAAACTCGGACTCTATTTCGCGTATTTTTCCGAGACGAACGCAATGGCGTATCCCGTTTCCCTTAGTTCTTTGATTTCAAATTAATTATACTTTAATTTGTTAATTCCACAGTTATAGAATACACGGGGTGTTACATTCTCCCCCACTTAAAAGGATTTCGTCCCCGAAATCTTCAAGTTAAGAAGAATGCGTCCTACCATCCAATCACCCATCTACTCAACCATCATCCACAAGCATCCATTGTCCTTAGAAAACTTCTAATGTTGTATGAACATATGCAAAAGTGTGTGTATATGTTCCTTATCTAATACAAAATCAGGCGGTCTACTGATTCAGTTGACCTCCTTAATGCGAATTATGTCAGTGCCATGAGTCCAACATGTATGCAATAGAATTCTGATGATATATATATTATTTCTATATGAGTGCACAACCATTCACTCAAATGCAACATCCATGTGCTGAATCAACCATTTTGCATCCACAAGAATTGAAAAATGCTCACCCATCCATATGCAGTATGAGAGTGTTTTCGAGCCGATCTAGTGCCTAGTGTGTGTACATGCATCCACGGGCAACCACTAGCAACCACTTGCATCCACTTGCAACCATCAAACATAACATGTCTCAAACACATGTTTACACCCATTAGTTTCTGCCTAAGGTTCAAATATTCGATCGATAGGATACAGTCGAATGATGGAAGCGAGTACAGATAGAACGAAAATTTGGTTCCCATTAGACATGGGTCCTAAGTATCGGCCCCAAAGACCGAAACCAATATCAAATTGACACCCATAGGAGTACCTTCTTTAGACAATGTCAAAACTGGAAATCCTATAAAAAGTATTTAGATATTTACAGACTACTGGTACAGATCAGGTTCCCTAATGATTCTTAGGAAGCTAAGCATGATAAAATCATACCCCACGAAAACTCAGAATGTATGCGTCATACTTGACGCCTAACACAGATATCCCTCAAACCCCAATCTCAAACAGATGATCCATAACCCTTATGGGTCTGAGTCTATAGCGGAATTAAGAAATAATACTAGTATTAAAGTGCAGAGTATCGATTACAAAATCAAAGTACCAGAATCAGAAAAAGTCTTAACTCCATAATCAGATAAAGAAATTAAACCTACTATAGAAATTTTCCTATTTCTATCCTAGCCACTAGCCTCAAGATTATTCGCCTGCCCTCCTTGTCCTCGTCTCTTCGGGCAGTCCCTAGTGAAGTGTCCCATCTCCCCACAGTTGAAGCAAGCGCCCTTCCTTTTTCTGCAATCCTTGTTCAGATGAGTCGAGCTTCCACAAGTAAAGCACTTTTTCCCCTTCTTATCTTCAGTCTTCTCATCCTTCCTTTGTGTTTCCTTTTTGGGCCCCGCTTTCTTATTCGGTGGTTCTTCCTTCTTTGTCTCTTTCGGGCCCTTGTCTTCCTCGTGCAGTAGTGCCATGTCCACCAATTTCTCGTAAGTCGCTCCCATAGGTACGTGGGTCATGGCCAAGCTGTGCAGTGGCTCGTTCAATCCTTTAACAAAGCGGAGAGCCTTTTTATGCTGAGTGTTGACTAAATCCAATCCGAACCTAGCCAGTTGGTTGAACTGGTTGACGTATTCCTTGACCGTCATACTTCCTTGCTTAAGAGATAAGAACTTTTCCAGCTGTAAACTTCGTTCAGCTTGCGAGAGGAATTTTGTCTCAAACCTTGTTCTGAAATCCATCCATGTCTCGACCGGCCTCTCGGCGTTAGTGACTTCCCACCAGTAGGAAGCTTCGTCTTTGAGCAACCATACCGCCAACTGTACCTTCTGCCTATCGTCCACCTCGAAGATAACGAATAGATCCTCAGTTTCTTTGAGCCAATTCCTCGCTTCTACGAATGATTCAGTTCCTTTGAAATCCTTTCCACCCATGGCCCTAAAATCTCTACAGATCTTTGAGAAAGCAATTGCACGAGGAGGGGGTGGGGGATCATTTGCTGGACCTGCAGCGGCGGTCCTAGCCTCAAGATATTGACGAAACCAACCGGGTACATGGACACCCTCTGGTATCTCAGATGCTTCAGACATGCTGAAACGAAAAAGGAAAGGTTCAATACAAAAAGGACTAATAGAAAGATATATGGCTCTTGGGGATCATGTTTTTCAAAATAAGCTTTAATTTTGAAAATACTTCTTTTAAAACCTTTTTGAAAATAGTTTTCAAAAACTTTTATCTATTCTGGTAACTTTTAGCTCTGATACCAAGTGTAACACCCCACCTCCGTTAAGGTCACTCACAAAGGGAATGCCTTAACTTTGGTGGAGCATTTTAGTAAACAGAACAGAAACTTACAAGACAGATAAAACAGTACTTGAAAATTTTTAACTTTATTACAGCGGAAACAGAAAATTAATATGGTTACATCCTTTCAATTTCAGAATTCAAGTACAAAATATCAGTCTTGTACAAAAGCCTTCAAAATGCATAGTTTAAAATCATAATCCCCATGGAACGGAAGCTATACAGAGCCGAGCCATACTTTAAGCACTTCAAGCAAAGAGAAATCCGGATCAAGCTAAAGTATTTCCCTCCTTGGATAACCTGGGGGGGAACGGAAGAAAGGAGGCGAAACAACAAGGGTCAGACAAAATGTCTGGCAAGTCCAGTGACTTTCAGCATATGAACAGATAATAATAATATGATATGAACATAAAACTGGATGTGAGATAACTATAACAGGTGTAGCGGATACAACAGAAAAACAAAATGATATAAACTATTGTTTTACACTTCTCTGCACTAATACTAGTATAGCAGAATTAGGTGTCTCCCTAATGTCTAAATTGAAGCAGGAATGGGTACAGAATACTTTAACAGAAACAGAATGCTAATAATGGGCCTTTACTACCCGATCAGAAACAGACAGAAACAGAAACAGATTTATTTCTACGGAAACAGAATGTGGAATTAGGTGTACACTAGTAATGGGCCTTTACCACCCGAACAGACGGTACCACACAGAAACAGACAGGTGTTACCACCCAACAGAAACAGACGGTACCAACAGAAACAGACAGAACTAAGCGTACCCTAAAACCCTACCCCAAGCGATCGGCTCCCTAATACATAAATATCCTGTGTCGGCCCCACAGTAGGGTGTATCACTCCCTAAAGTGACAACCAATTGGCACAGACCTATTTACAGATGTCACGGCGTCTTACATCCTCAGAGGCAGACCGGGATCCATGCACGCACATGACCCGGTTGGAACGCACCATCAACACCCCTCGCCATTATCAGAATGAACCACTTATAATTAGTTCAGTAAGCGTGCCCGGACCCTACCTACTATTGGGTCAAAGTCTTGATACCAGAAAGGGTTACTGACTAATATGGGTCCCAAACAACAGATGACACAAGTAATTCCCCTCCTAACCTTGTGTCCCCAGACTAACAGATTTCAGATTAACTTGTTTACAAGTTCAGACATACAGAGTTCAGATTTACTAATTCACAAATTAAGTTAACAAGTTTTCAGACTAACGGGTCAGATGTACAGATCTTTCAGATTTGTCTAAATTTGTATTGGGCCTACAAATTCATGGACGGGTTTTACTACATTTATTATTCCCTTTGGTTTAACCCTATTTTTCCCCAATACGTTTTAGATGTCATTCTTATCTTAGATTTGCATTAATTAATTATTAATGCACAGACCTCTCACATTAGGTCGGTAGCTTGTGGCCGCTGGATATGCCGGGCGGTTCCGGGCAGACTTCTGCCACAAGCCAGACCTAACCTCGTGTCTTACGCATGTTATGACTAACTTCTCACATTAGAACCTATTATTTGCGGCCACTGGATGTGCCGGGCGGTTCCGGGCAGATTTTCGCCGCAAACTCATTCTAACCTCGAGTTAGCCATGTTTTTCTTTGCGGCCAATTAATTAATAATTTACCGTTTATGCGCGTGCCCAATATATATATGCCAATTCAGATTATATCAATCACAGGATGATTATATCAACATAGCAGATAACAGATTTTATATGACATAACGGATTTAACAGATTTAGCAACTTAGCAGATTTTGGCATATAACAGGTTAGGCATTTCAACCGACAAATTTAACAGATTAGGCATTTCAATCTAATTAGCAGTCTAGGCAATATAACAAAACTAGTAGTTTAGGCAACTAGACAAATTAGCAGATTTAGCAAATTTAGTATTTCTAAAAGTTCTATTTACATGCCTTGCCCAATCATAAATTGGCCTAAATTCATATGCTTACATAATTGTCATGATTCACAACATATACTCCATGTTTGCATAAAGTTACATAGCACAGAATATGGACATAATTTGCCATATAACATATGTTCCAATTTTTGTTAAACTAGCATCTTACAGCAGATTCACATATAAATTATACCAAATATAACCATTAATTTCAATGCATGCCATATATCCAAAAATCCCTATTTAGGTGTAATCTAAATAATAGATATCCTAATTAATGTAAATCTTTACACCTAACTTTCCATATCCTTCTTCTTTTCATGTCATGAATCATTATGCAAACTATACCCAACAATATAAATCTTTAAATCATATCTTCTAAAAATCAGATCTTGACTTTTATATGCATTTTGTCCAAAATCTCAAATCATATGTAATCTTACAATGGTTCCACTTTTCTTCTATCATAGAATATGCATAGATCCAAATCTATGTTTACAACATATGCTCATTAATTACAGTTCTAAATTACAACATAGCTATGCATACAACATGCATAAATTATATGTTCATAGTCAAATTTATGCATATGTCCAATATATTTTATGCCTCAGACCTAAAGTCATACATTCAATTTAGTCTTGTCAAATTTCGCATCATTCATCCCAAAATTTGCGTTCATACGTTCATCTCTTATGAGATTAGGCACAGGCTCGTGGTAGCCTGGCTATAAAAACAGAAAAGAAGAAAAGGGATACAGAAAAACAGATCTGACAGAAGAAAATATATATACATTCTCAGATTCAGAATCAAAAACATATCAAAATTATTATTAACGTTTATAGCGGAAAATAGCTGTACTTGCCTTGATTGGATTAAAGAAAGAACTTTAACTTGTTGTAGAATCTTTGCAGAAACTTTAATCTCTAGTTTGAATTGAGTTGCTTAGGCTGATGTTGATTATCTTCTAGTTTTAATTCCAGCAGAGCAGAGACGCCATTTTTATTTTTAATTAGAAGAAGAGAGCAATGGAGGCTAGAGAATTGTGTAAGAAACCTAGGTAGAGTCTAGGGTCATTTTATAGAGTTTATGAACTGATTAGGACCATCGATGTTGCTTGGATTGATCGTAGCCATTCATTCACAAGAGGGACCAATTAGAGCCTGCCACCTAGCCCTAATGACAAAGCAGACCACAGAAAATCGACCAACATAGAATAGGCCAGGCAGGGTGGACTGGGTTCGACCTGGGGCTGGACCAGGTCGACAGCTGTTATAGTTAAGCAAGAGAATAAATTCTCCCCTGGAATCGGCTGGGCCAGTCCTCCCTTACGTTTGAGGATTATTTATTCCTGAACACACGTTTTCGGATCCTTTCAGACCTATCCATCAGCTCCGTAGAGACCGATATATCTGAGGCGCCTTGCATTCCAACAACCACATAGGTAAAAATATAACAATGCCAGGGTTTGCAAAACGCTGACACTGCCCAAAGCTAGAAAGAAACGTCATGTTCTCCCAACGGTCATTATCCCTTTTTGACTCATACCGAGGTGTGAGGCTCGCGAATTAATGCATCTCATCATGCCACACAGGAAATTCATGCCATGCGACTGATATCTATCGATATATAAACCTCTGAGCTCGTATGTCTCAGAGAAGGGCGTTAAGCAAGAGAATAAATTCTCCACCGCCAAACATATATATATTTAATAGAAATCAATCAACATAGAATAAAATCCAATGTCAGGCACACAATCCATTTACAAGTTCGTTCTGGGTCTGAACGAAATCGGAGGCACCTTATTCCTTGTCCCATATATCCAATACAGGAGAGAGGCCCTCGCATATCCGTCGATCTCCAAGTACGTCTGGACGATCACCACTTATTACCTCGTCTTGGGTGTACAGCCCAATCAAGACATCAGTAATCATCCAAACGATGTGAAGACCTCCGGTCTTCAACCACCGCCTTCATCATCGACTTATCGTCGAATCAGTTATTCAGAATGGGTATAAACCCGGCTTTTCCGAATAACTCGCGTATATATTATAATCAAGTGATATAAACACAGCATATGCCTCATTCCAATCCAGAATATTCTTTATTCAAATATTCACATTCTTAAGGAAAGGTCCCCATTAATTTTATCAAAGATAAATTCTTTTAAATTTATTCTTTAATCTTCCTTTGGATATCATTTCAAACTATATCAAGATTTTTCAAACTAGTCGGGATTAGCGAACCACACCGAAGTAATCATTTATTTTATTTCCCAATCCCAACCTATTCATCCCGTGGAGCAAAACTGGTAATACTCCATATCTAATACCACGGTGTTATCGGTAAATATTAATTAGCATTTCCCGTTCAAATCTAATTAAAGATTTAGCTATCGCATGGAGTAAAACTGGTGGCATTCCATTTCGATCATTTTCTTGAATTGATAATTTTAATTATCACATTCACTTTTCAATCTAATCAAAGATTCATTAAAACTCCATTTAGTTTTAATCTTCCCAGAAATCAATATTAATGATTATTCAAAGCTAAGAAATTAATCTTATCTTTAACTAGGTTAAAGAACCAATGTCATTTAAAACACGGTTCACGATAAACCCAAAATCACATTCCATCAGTCTCTAACCGTAAATTAGTAAGAGAACAATTCCCTAAGTATCAATCCCGAAGGCCGAAACCAACATCAGATCAATACCCAGGAAACCTTTTGACTTAGCTAATCTCCAGTTAATTTCTAATTTTCTTAACTCCACTGGGTTTAAGAACAGTATTATTAAAGATACCATTCACACAAACCCAAAATATTATTCCATTGTTAATGGGGTTAAAGAACAAGTGTTATTTAAAACACCGTTCACGATAAACCCAAAAATCCAATTTGATATTAAATAAAAGACTCTGGATAGAAAATATATCGGCTTATATTCAATACCAAATTATGAAATCAACAAATATCATATTGGAATAACGATATATATCTTCCAAATTCCTCCATAATATTCGTATAATCACGGAATCCAATATCGAAATATTCCAAAGATAATTTCGATTGAAATCCATTCCAATTCATATATTGGAAATTTCGGTTATTTTTAAAACTATTTCAAATCCAATTTATTTATTTAAAAACACTGGATTATAATTCTAGTTCATAGCTAGTTCATTTTGATAAAAATATATTTTTATCTTTTCAAATATGGAATTTTCCATCCTAATTCTTTCCAAATCATTTATTATGATTTTACCCAAATTATTGATATTTTTAATAATTTTATCAAGGACCGTACAGTCGATTTCTAATAACGGCCACCGAATTGCACTTACAACGACCTTTTCCAAATTTGATTTGGACATAATTTCAAATCCAACAGTTAGATTTCAAATCTCTTATATTCGTTGGAAAGCTCTTTTCGATATGAACCTAACGGTTCCAGTTTTTGGAGAATCCGACGGTCGGATCTCCCGTAATGTCAATTCGGAGTTAATGGTCTAAATTCGCGAACTGCCGCAGTGCGGCATATTCTATTCAGGCCATTAAATACATATAATATATATATTATATATATTTCATCGATTTCAATTTAAAATGTATTTTATAAATCGTTTTAAAATCGTTTTCAAAACAATTTCAACTTCATATTCAATTTTAAATCAAAATTGAATATTCCATATCATTAACATATAAATGATAATATTTCCAAACATCAGATTTTGAAATCTTTTCATTTTCGATATTCATTATAAAAATGAATAAAATCGATATAAATATCATTCACGTCAAAATGGCGCATATCTAATCAACACGGCTATATATATTTAAATATATTCGTGTCCATCCCAAATCGGACATCAAAATCATATTTTTATTCTTTTTTGAATATTATTTTAAAATATTCATTATTTTAAAATATTCGTTATTTTAAAATATTCATTCTTTCTGAACTGGAATTAGACACAGTCAATTACCATATAATGTTGATTAACATGGATTTCATACAACACATGTATAGTACAACAATGATAAACAATCAACCATCATCCAAAGTGTATTCTACACTGCATAAGCATTAAATATAAATATTTAACGTTTACCACAGTTTGTCAACCAATCGATCGACATACAACTAAATGATTGGGATTAGTGTACGTCAAATATCATCCCAATACCCGTGTGGGGTTTTAATCAACAAACACTAAATATTATTTGTGCAGTTGGGCGATGTGTAAAATATATCATCCCAATCAATATCAGTCAAATGAGTATACATAAACAAATCGTTTGATTTGTAAATGAATGTTTATTTTATTCATATACACATTAAAATTTATATTTTTAACGATAAATTACTTTATTCAACAGATGAATATTATATTCAGTTCATTTATACATTAAAAATGGTATTTTTATCGTTCTAACATATTTCAGAAAATTTTGGTGGCACAACGGCGCGATACTAGAAGCGGGATAAGGTCTAGCCTTATCCCTCGCCTAATAATGGCTCGCGCCATATACAAACCAAATTCTAATCAATTCCATAATCACACCACAAATCAAATACAAACAAATACATCAATCAACACAAACAACCAAGCAAGTCGTCCATGGTCTGTGGACGACGGTAAATAGTTCATATATGCAGATATGAAATAAATAATTGTACAAAGAAAATTATAGTGAGGAGTTCTCACCTTCGGGATCCACTCCGCCATTCTTTATTGGACGGTTTTGGTTTCCATTCAGCTTCCAGGTCGTCCCATCGCAGTCTGTTTCATGCGGTATATGTTAAAAATTAAATTTTTAACATTGCTATATATGATTAAAAATCACATTTTTATAATACCACTTCATGTATAAAAATTATATTTTTATACCGCACTCTTCATAATAAAAATCGAACTTTTATAAATTCTCCTTCATTATAAAAATCAAATTTTTATATTGCCTTCACATATATGAAAATCATATTTTTATTTCACTACTTCATATGCATAAAAATCAAATTTTTATTGCTATATATATAAATAAAAATCACATTTTTATGTGTTTGAAAATCAAATCTTTTTACTCGTTATATATATATATAAATCCAATCTTTTCACTATAAAAAATCTATTCTTTAATATAAAACTATTTTTATAACACCCATATTTTTAATCTAAGTTATTTTTATACAAATCAGAATTCTAAAACAATGCAAAATAATAAAAAAAAAGGAAAACTCACTATATATTTCGAATGGAGAAGGGTTGGCATCGCTGGTGGGGTGGAGGCTGTCGGCGCATGGACGTGGAGGTGGTGGTGCGGCAGCTGCTCGCGACGAAGGTGGTGGACTTCGCGGTGGAAGGCAGGGCCGACGTGGGTTCGAGAGGAGCGGTTTCGATTCTCACGATCGGGGGGGGGAGGGTTCGTGGGTTCGATTGGAAGAGGGGGGAGAAGCAGAACGGAGGAAGGAGGTGGTGGCGGTCGCGACGGAGAAGGGTGGAGGAAGCGATGTGGAGATGGTGAATGAGGCTCGCCTTTTTTAATTTGGGGATCGGGTTTTCTCTGAAAATGGGAAAAAGGGTTGGGGTTTAAATGGGTATATATAATAATTTTATTTTATTTTTGTTTTTCCCATTAAAGTTGACTTTCATCCGAACCCCAAATCAAACCCAATGATTGTCGCCCCTAACTAATTACCCCCATTCCGAACACAATGGGATCTGCTTCGTTAGCCAATTAGGCTGTTATCATCAGTTTCCGTTTAAATTTATATATATATATATATATATGTATATATATATTCAATTCAAACGTACACTTTAATTTACTGGGGCCACATACGGACTCCAAAAATTCCATAAAAATAAATCTGGTTATGTTGGGATGATATGGTCTCAACAAAACTGATTTCGTCAAATTTGGAGATCGTTCGAAAAATGGCAATTTTCTGGTCGATCCAAAATGACAAAACACGTTTTCTTTTGCCACGCTCACGTATTGATTCCAATAATTATGAAAATTGGAACCTAGCAATGACTTGACATCCCGGATCCAACAAAAGTGGTTTCGTCGAAAACGGAGGTCGTTTGCAAAATTTCCATTTTTAAGGGCTATATTTTCATAGCGACTATTCTGAATTTTCAACTGGGCGTAACTTTTTACTCCCGCTATGAAATTTAAATTTTTCGGATTCGTTGGAAAGATAATTTCAAATAGATTCTAATATCTTTGGTTTCACCGAAATCCGGTTTATTTAGAATCCTGTACATTCATTTGAAATTTGAAATCGAATTTTCAAACTACCGCGCCATTTCCAATTCCTTTTATAATTAAAATAATTATTTATATTCCAACTTCGATTTAAATAAGTATATACATTCTAATTCTATTCAAAATAAATTTCTCGCTATTATTATTTAAAATAATTCATTTTAAATATTCAAAATTCATTAAAATTACCAAAATAAAATTTAAAATTGGTTCTGATTTTCCGGGTTGTTACAACGCGGAGGCTCTTCCATTCTTCCCTCTTCTAAAATCTGTTCAGAAAATTAGTCTAGGAAAAATTCTGAATCCAGATCTAAAGGAAAGAAACGTATACTTGTAAATGGGTGTTCAGATCTTGTATTAAAGTAAGGTAACTTTCGAGATCTGATCTATTCAAATTCCTTTCTCTTTCTTTCCTTTCTCTTTTAATGAAAATAATCAATCCACGGTCATTAGGTTTTGAATCCGATTAAGGCAAAAACCATGGATGCTAAAACTGAATCAGATCATGAATTGGGAAAGCGTACGAGGTGAGTGGGTTTAAGCTATAACATTCTAGATAATAATTTGTTATCGTTTACCATTCCCCATTTTGTATAATTGAATTTGCCAGAATAATTAAGAATTACTATTATAACAAGTTGAGATGTTAATGTGAATAATTCATATGTTGAATCAGTTAAAGTGTTGGAATGATTACATGTTGAAAACAAACTTGTTAGAAAATGGGTAATGACAACTGTTGTTATAATCACATGATTAACTTGTGGTATATTATCGAGTAAACGACATGATTAACTTGTTGAATTTGAATAATTACTCGATTAAATATTTACATGTCAAAATAGAATTAAACACATGTTAAAAGGACATGCGACAAAATATAGGCATAATTTGATGACATGTAAATTGGATTACAATAAACATATAAAAAGGACAATATGCCTAAAATTTACATGAAATAGGAATAATTGTTAAAGAACAAACATGCCTAGATTCACAATAATTTGACACTGTAACACTCTTAGACACGAGGTTAGATTGCACTTGTGATAGAAGTCTGCCCGGAACCACCCGATTCATCCAGCATTCACAAGTGGTAAATCTAATGTGAGGGATCTAAGTGCATAATTAAAACATGCAATCATACTAAGACACGAGGTTTAGTCAAATTGTGGTAGAAGTCTACTCGGACCCGCCCGGCAAATCCAGCTGTAATGACCCGAAAATCCACCTCGCGGGAAATCGCTGGATACACTAACTTTGGGCACATAACACATCAGTACAAATAATAGAAGACTTTTATAAACGTTATAATAATGTTACATCAGAGTACAAAATATCAGAGTACATCGAGTAAATAATAATACAATGGAAGATTAATTTACAATAAACTCAACATAATGCAGTGGAAAACTATCATTGCTCTGGCCACAGCTTTAAGCTTCGATCCAGAATCCTGCCTAATAAATAGATATCTGCAAAACAAGCCACTCGACTGCCCGCGTGGAAAAGAGGGCACCCGAGTTTGCAAAGTGAAGCAAACTATGAGTTAGTCATGGTACTAGTATGAGAAATCCTACTGAACCTATTTAATAATAAGGCTAATCACAAACCACACTACTAACGCGGAACGAGTTTACTCCATTGGATTGCCAGTGCATAAATAAAGTAAATTGTTAAACAACGCATTGCTTTTTGGGAAAAATTAAACCATTAGAAGACTCAAGTCCCATCACGCAATGCAAACCGGAGTATAGAGTTTTACCTTATAATGGTAAAAAATGCTTGATACGATAAAACGGATTTGATATTATTTTTACTATATATATGTTTCAAAAATATTTCAATCATAATGTATCAATCATAGATGGCATAGCTACCATATACTATGTCGCCATACTAGTTATACAATCAAAACCGTATGGTATCATATTGTAAGTCGGATTTCCATCATGAACCAAGGCAAGGGATCGTCCTTACCGAATTCGAGACTCTCTAGCCCGAGCCTCAAGATCAGTCGCAACTACACCTTGGATCTTCACGGCCGGTCCATAAATACCTTAGTGGGTTAATAATGCCTGAACAATATGTTTCCCCGCTCTATGGGGCGTAAATATAGAGCTTCTAGGGACTCAAATATGAGGCGCCTCATTCCATCATCCACATAAGTAAAATGTCTGGGCTCCATACCATGACATCACTCCTAGCTAGAAAGAAACGTATGTCCTCCCTGCGGTCCTCTCCCGTTTCTGGTTCATACCGGGGTGTGAGGCTCGCGAAGTACCGCTATACACAAAGCTATGCTAATTAAAGCTGTGCTTTGATCATCATCCACAAGACTCTGCTTTTCAACAAAATCCTTGATCATTTGAATCTTAGCATGCCACATTGTCAATCCATACCATACCATTGATTTCTGCCGATATATAACCTTTAAGCCCGTACGTCTCAGAGAAGTGTGTTAAGCAAGAGAATAAATTCTCCACCACCAAACAGATATATATATTTAGCAGAGATCAACGAATACAGCATAAAGGAATACAACGTCAGACATACCATACATTTACAAGTCCTTTCTGGGTCTGAACGAAATCAGAGATACCTTATTCCTCGTCCCATATGTCCAATACAGGAGAGAGGTTCTTGCATATCCATCGATCTCCAAGTACGTATGGACGATCACCACTTATTACCTTGTCTTGGGATGCCTCCCAATCAAGACATTAGTAATCATCCAAAAGATGTGAAGACCTCTGGTCTTCAACCACCGTCTTCATCTTTGAGTTTCAATCGTCGTAGTAATTATTCAGAATGGGTTAAACCCGGTCTTTCCAAATAACTCGCGTATTTTATAGTTAATAATTAAGTGCTATAGAAACACATCATATGCCTCATTCCGATTCAGAATATTCTTTTAACAAAATATTCACATTATTATGGAACGGTTCCTATTAATTTTATCAAAGATAAATTCTTTTGAATTTATCCTTTAATCTTATTTTTAAAGATTCATTAAAACTCCAATTGGGTTTTAATATCAAAAATAATTATTTAATGATTATTCAACTTTAAGAAATTAATTTTGTCTTTAACTGGGTTATAGAACCAATGTCATTTAAAACACAGTTAACGATAAACCCAAAATCATCTTCCATTAAATATGGAATTTTCACAGAAATCAAAGCAATATATAATCGATATAAATTTCCGTATCAGACTAATAGTATAAATGGAATAACAACAAAGCCTTTTAAATTCCATTTATAATAACGATCTTCTTTTACAGAAGCTCATCTCGATTATTATTAAACCGAATTCCATTCAATTCCAATTTCTTCTATTAAATTGGAAAACTTTACTTTGGATAATTTCCATTATCTTAATAAAAGGATTCATAAATTTCAAAGCATATATTCAAATTTAATTGGGTTAAAGAACGAATGTCGTTAAAAACACAGTTCACAATAAACTCAATTCACATTTCATTTTATTCCAATTACTAAATATAATTGGAAACTATAATAATCTAAATTAAAAGATTTATTCTTTTCTCCACTGGATTTAAGAACAGTGTTATTTAAGACACCATTCACGACGACCCAAAAATCTAATTTTATTTAGTTCGAATTTAGAATTAATTAATTTGAAAGCTTCATTAAGTCTCAATTAAAAGATTTATTCTAGTTAATAACTAGTTCATTTCGATAAAAGTGTATTTTTTATCTTTTCAAATATGGAATTTTTCATCCAAAATCTTTCCAAATCACATATTACGATTTTACATAATTTTTCCATATTTTTAATAATTCTATTAAGGCCCGTACAGTCAGTTTCCAATAACGGCCACCGAACTGCATCCATAGCGACCTTTTTCAAATTTGATTTGGACATAATTCCAAATCCAACCATTAGATTTCAAAACTCTTATATTCATTGGAAAGCACTTTTCGATACGAACCCAACGGTTCCGGTTTTAGGAGAATCCGACAATCGGATCTCTCGTCACCTCAATTTGAAGTTAATGGTCGAAATTCGCGAACGGTCGCTGCGCGGCGCGTTCTATTCAGGCCATTAATTATATACAATATACATATTTCGTTGATTTCCATTCAAATCGTGTTTTATTAAATATTTATAAGTTTGTTTTAAAACGATTTCAACTCCATTTTCAATTTTAAATCAAAACTGAATATTCTATATATTTATCATATTAAAATGATAATATTTTCAAAATATTAAATTTTGAAATCACTACCTTTCGATATTCATTATAGAATGAATAAAATCGATCGATAAAGCCGTTCGGGTTAAAAATGGCATTTCTATACTTAATCCGGCTTCATATTTTTATATTTTTTTGTCCATCCAAAGATGGACATAAAAATCATAATTTTATTCTTCATTGAATAATTTTTTTAAATATTCGTTATTTTAAAATATTTTATATTTTAAAAGATTCTTTATGTTAAAATATTTTTTATATAAAAATATTCTGAATCGGAATGCGACACAATCAATTACCATATAATTTCAATTATATGGATTTCATACATCGCATGTAATTAACAATAATGATAAATAATCATTCAACAGTCCATTTTCATCCAGAGTGAAGTTTTACAACTGTGTGAGCATTAAGATAAATAAATAATGCTCATCACAGACTGTCAATCCATCGATTGACATACAACTAAATATTGGTACTAATGTATGTCAAGTATCATCCCAATACCCGTGTGGGGTTTTCAAACAACAACAATTTATTTAAATAAATCATTGGTTAATAAATTTAACCAATTATAATTCGGTTTGAATTATTTTTCAAATTTCCACTGTTAAATTATAAATGGATATTTATAATTTAATTTCAACTACCATATTAATGTTATCATTATTTTTATTACGTTAAACATTTCAATATCACAAACATATATTTAACAAATGATCATTTTATAATAACAACGCTAACATGTAAATGACATGATCTTAATCTAACGTACATTTAACAAATGGACATTTTATAATAACAACGCTAACATGTAAATGATAATGTTTTGATGTAACAAAATCATTTTTAATAAATTATCATTTTTATATAAACATCGCTAACATGTTACAAATGATGTTATATCTAACAAAACATTTTTAACATATAATTATTTTACTTTAACTTAACATGATAATAATGACATTTTAATGACAATCATATTTTAACATATTTATCCACTTCGCTAACACATAAATGAAAATGTTTTAATAAACAAAAACTATATTAAGAAATGATCATTTTTCTATTTCTCTAACATATGAATGATAATGTTCTAATAAACAAAACATATATAATCAAATGAACATTTTTCTATTTCTCTAACATATAAATGATAGTGTTCTAATAAACAAAACATATATAATCAAATGACACTTTTCTATTTCTCTAACATATAAATGATAATGTTCTAACAAACAAAACATTTAATGACAAATGATTATTATTATTTTTCTTCTTTTCCAACTTAACATGATAAAAATGTCATTTTTAATGACAAACCATGTTTAACAAATAATTCTCCTTTTTTTCTAATCTTAACATGACAAAAATGTCATTAATGAAAAAAATGTATTAACATGTAATTCTATTTATTCTACTCTAACATGTTAAATTGTACTTTTAAATGACAAAACATGATTAACTTGAATTTCTTTTTATTATACTCTAACATATTAAAGTGTCCTTTTAAATGACCAAACATGAAATTCTAACTAGCATATTAAAAATGATGTTGATAACTAATAAATACATTTTATTATGTAATCTTTTTAATTCTAACTAGTATGTATTCATTTTTCTATTTTACTAACGTGCAAATAACATTTTGATTAAAAAAATTCCTTAATGAATCATGTACACGATAAAAATATAATTTTTATTGTCTAGTCTTTTTATTTAAAAACATAATTCTATTGAATCAATACATACTTTAAAAATATAATTTTTGTTGCATGAACAACTTATTTCAGCATGGCAAATTTGGTGATTTATACATACAATAAGGAATGTAATTTTTTTTTTAAAATATTTTCTTCTTAACGTGATAAAAATTTAAATCAAACAAAAATCATATTTTTACATATGATTATTCTTCTAACCTGATAATGTTTTAATCATACAAAACCCTAATTTTAACATACATAATTCAATCAACAGTTCATTGCAACCACAATCAATTAATCCAAATTTTATACAACATATACATGAATTTTTATATAGAGTGCATATTTAATATCACATCGCAATCAATAATTAATTTTAATTTTAAATTCAGAAATCTAACCGTTGATTTTATTCCTTCTGGATTTGTAGAAAGTCCCAAATACGCTCCAGTCTATTCTGAAATGTAGATCTCGTCAAGAGGATTCCAACGGGCCTTAAACTGTTCGATTCCGATAAGATTTGATTAAGATATGGCATTTTAAAGATTTAATTACATTAATTAATAATTAAATAAATAATTAACCTATTATTTTCACTAACTACATTTACAAACCAACGGCCGTTCCTTCTTCTTCTTTCAGCGATATACAGAACCCATCGCTCCACATTCTTCATCGATTGACATGCCTCCACCGTTGTGCTAAAAGACAATCGGCACCAGCCACGAATCCGCCGCTAGGCTTCTCTATCACCACCCAGAATGGGGCCCATCTCGCATGCTTGCATCACTCCAGATTTCAACTCGAACTCGCCTACTTTGAGCGCGAAATTCAGACAATTCACGCATTGAAATTTGATGATAGCCATACGATTTCAAAGAGCACAAGATTCTCTTGAATTTTCGCGTTGGAACTATGATTTAATTCAATATATTTGGGGAGATTTTGGCATTTTAAAGTCAGGCGTTCTTGGCTATCCATTGTTGGGTGGTGGCTAACTTAGAAATGGGATTAGGGTTTTGTTACTTTTATTGACTTATATTTATAATATTTAATTCTTTAATTTTCAAAAAAACCCGTTAATCTCTTATAGCTCCAACTTCAACCCAATTAATGTTGCTCCTAGTCATATACCCCCATTGTTGACACAATGGGCTAGGTATCATCAGCCATTTGATCGTTTCAGCCCACTTTTCTTTATTTTAAAATATAAATCATTTAATTATTTAATTTGATCGTACATTTTAATTTACTAGGGCCACATACGGACTCCAAAAATTCCCGAAAAATAAATATAGCCATGTTTTGATGATATGGTCCTAAATAATTAATTTCGTTGAATTTGGAGACTGTTTGAAAAATGGCTATTTTCTGGTCGATCCAAATTGACTGAAATTGACAAAACACATTTTCTATGGCCACGCTTACATATTAATTCGAAAACGGAGGTCGTTTGCAAAATAGCTATTTATACGGGCTATATATTATATTAAATTCCATAGCGGCTATTCTGAATATTTAACTGGCCATAACTTTTTGTTCCCGTTATGAAATCTCAATTTTTCAGATTCGTTGGAAAGATATTTTTAAATAGATTTAAATATTTTTGGTTTTACTGAAATCCAATTTATTTTGAATCCTGTACATTTAGTCAAAGTTCAAATTCAAATTTTCAAACTACCGCGCTATTTCTAGCTCCTTTTAAAGTTAAAAATAAATATATTCATTCAAACTTCTATTTAAATAAATTTTTAATCCTTATTATTTAAAATAAATTATTTTAAATATTCAAAATCTACTAAGATTGTTAAAATAAAAATTTTAAATTGGTTCAGAATTTCCGGGTTGTTACACTAGTGTCCACAAGTGTAGGCTTAGTGTGAGAGGTCTAGTGCATATATATAAATAAATATCTATATACAACACGATATGAATAAATGGAAATAATGGTAATTAAATGTCTAACTCAGAAAATAAGAATGGAAGGGATGTAATGGACTGAGTTAGTGTGAAGCGAAGGAAAAGTGACGTATTTCCCCAAATGACCTATTTCTGATAACATGGTTGCAAGTAAGCCATAGTGAATAAATTAAGAAAGAGGAAAGAAATTACTTGCCACCACGAATTTAGATGGGAATACTTTATGAAAATAAATCACTATTCCTTCTGTAAATCAAACTGATAAGATTCATGAAGTGTTTTCCTTAATAAAATAAGGAACATATATTACGGTGAATGAAGAATAATGGATTACAACAGTAAATGGATTAAATTGGGAATGATAATAACCTACTATAAATAATTAACATTAATGAAAATGTTGTATAATAGGTAGACTTGTCCTAGGGACAAGTGAAGATTATAACTTAAACTATAATAAACAAGTAAGGAAATGGGATAACTGGTGAAATGAGATATGGGACACTTAATTGTAAATTAAGTAATCAGTAAATAGGGAAAGCTGAAAACTAGTTGAGAAAAAGGGGAAAATATAGGAATTATAAGAAGTTGTACTTAATTATAAACTAAGTAATCTGTAAACTTGGAGGTCCGAAACCCGCTGATAAGAATAACATGTTTGGACTTGTCCTAGTGACAAGAGGAAATTATAACATAGGTTATAATAAATGGGTAGAGAAACTTATTAATGGACCTTAGTTAAGAGAACTAAGTTATTAAGTAAATAACGATAAGTTGTAGTAACGGTGTAAAATGGAATTATGAGTAAAAGAGAAAGAATGAGGAAAACTTATGAAATAAGTTATATTTTATCATAAATAATGACTAACATGTTAAATAGTAAATGCAACGACCCGGAAAAATGCGATCTTGGTTATCCGATATACAACACATATCAAACATCCAAGGATCGAAAATAACCGAATAGTTAATGAATGAAATTATAGGGTGAGAATAGATAAGATAGAAACTTAGAATAGAAGAAGAAGAAGAAGAAGAAGAAGAAGAAGAAGAAGACAATATCAGAGTAACATGAATCTCACAGCGGAACGAATAAATATATTTCATAACATAACTTTGAAATACAAATCTGTACTTGAATATACATATCATTATCAAAGTACAGCACTTACAACAAAGCGGAAATAACTATAGCTATATGATCCTGAAGCCTCCTGCTTCAAGCTCTTCCAGTATATCTGTAAATCCCGACTACTTGACTGCCCGTACAAATTTAGGCATCCAAGAGTTTAGGTAAACAAACAAATAAACTCCGGGTCAGTCATGTGACTAGTGTGAGTAAAACAGTTTAAAACAGTTCAAGCAGGTAATCGATATCTCATAAGACCACGCCGTATAACGGAATGGTTTTTTCCCTTATGAGAATCCAAATATCTTTATATCAAAAACCTTTTGATATTATAATAATGTCTATCAACATAATATAATAATCATCTAGCAGAAACGTTTTCATCTCACGTTCTACATATATAGTATACAATCAAAACCGCAAACACGTATTGGGTAATGGATTTCCAACTATGACAAGGTATGGAACCACCTTCCGCTAGTGTACCTCTAGAAAGGAATACACTGGGTTCAACAAGAACATCTTGCAACCCGACCACTCATTTCGCTTGAGCATATCGAATGTATATCACCAACGGTTGGGATCAGCAACTGTTTCCAGAATGAGACAACATCAACAATAGATTTTTAGAAATAAATGAAACTCTAGATCAGGTGATTATACACCCTACTTCGGTGCGACCGACTTAGCCATGTTGCCTACCCGATTTCTGTCATTTACCGGTTGATGAGGCTAGAAGCTACGCTTTATCATCATACCAGATTCACTTTGAATGCCACATCGTCAAATCCATCAAATCACCGATTGACGTCCTTAACCATACATTATGTGTTAGCTAAAAGAAGTTTCCTTCTCCGCTTCCACTCTTGGTACGGTTGGAGAAATCAATATACGTGATCGTCTGGAAATACTCTGTCAGACATCCGTCCATACAAGTCATCCAGAAACAGGATGAACCGAAGGCACTATTCAATACATCCATCTTAGGCACTGTTATCTAAGACTTATACAATAGCCCTTGCACTTTTACTCCGTCTTTAACTATCTTTGGCATATATGATTCACAATGCTTATGCCACTACAGAGTGGTTCTTTGGATAAAAATCTAGCCGGTCTCTCCATATTAACAACGTTAAAATGGTCAAAACTTCGATAGTCTATGATTTAGCTATCAAAGAAAAATACGTGTGCAAACAACGATATTATTTCCAGATGGAAATTATATCGATCAAACATCATTTAACTTTTATCTCTTTATTCCGTTAATCTACTTATCTCCTGTTTCCCTATATTCAACATTTCTTATTTTCTAAATTTAGAAAATATACGTTATTACCATTGGAAAACATTTCCACTTCTTGTTTTCTATATCAGAAAAAATTTCTGGTTCTTAGTGGGAAAACATTTCCAAAACTCCTTCATTGGACTTAGACAGATGTTTAAACAAACCATCGCGATGCCAACTCAAACCATTACGCTTATTAACTAAATTCCTTTAACCCACCTTCACTATCGAACCTTAACCATTCCTTAGTTAAAAATGAAGTCAATCAAGTTGGGGGTAATACTACCTCTCAGACCTTAACTGAACAACGTTTCTAACCTTGAAATAGACCAAGTTCACCTTTTAATTCTTTAACAAACTTCCTTACGTAACTCTCTTTCGAATCATCTCTATTCGATAATTCTTTCCTTCGAATAAGGTATATTCGATAACTCTATTCAATTTACTCTATTGGACTAACGCTATTGGATTAACTCTATTTGATTTAACTCTAGTCGATAACTCCTTTAACTCTATTCGAATAACTAATGTTCGATTAACTCCTTTAACACTTACAACACAACGGAAATAACTATAGCTATATGATCCTGAAGCCTCCTGCTCCAAGCTCTTTCAGTATATCTGTAAATCCTGACTACTTGACTGCCCGTACAAATTTAAGCACCCAAGAGTTTAGGGAAACAAACAAATAAACTTCGGGTCAGTCATGGGACTGGTGTGAGTAAAACAGTTTAAAACAGTTCAAGCAGGTAATCGATATCTCATAAGACCACGCCGTATAACGGAACGGGTTTTTCCCTTATGAGAATCCAAATATCTTTATATCAAAAACCTTTTGATATTATTATAATGTCTATCAACACAATATAATAATCATCTAGCAGAAACGCTTTCATCTCACGTTCTACATATATAGTATACAATCAAAACCACAAGCACGTATTGGGTAATGGATTTCCAACTATGACAAGGTATGGAACCACCTTCCGCTAGTGTACCTCTAGAAAGGAATACACTGGGTTCAACAAGAACATCTTGCAACCCGACCACACATGACCGACCACTCATTTCGCTTGAGTGTATCGAATGTATATCACCAACGGTTGGGATCAGCAACCGTTTCCCGAATGAGACAGCATCAACAATAGATTTTTAGAAATAAATGAAACTCTAGATCAGGTGATTATACACCCTACTTCGGTGCGATCGACTTAGCCATGCTGCCTGCCCGATTTCTGTCATTTACCGGTTGATGAGGCTAGAAGCTACGCTTTATCATCATACCAGATTCACTTTGAATGCCACATCGTTAAATCCATCAAATCACCGATTGACGTCCTCAAACATACATTATGTGTTAACTAAAAGAAGTTTCCTTCTCCGCTTCCACTCTTGGTACGGTTGGAGAAATCAATATACGTGATCGTCTGGAAATACTCTGTCAGAGATCCGTCCATACAAGTCATCCAGAAACAGGATGAACCGAAGGCACTATTCAATACATCCATCTTAGGCACTGTTATCTAAGACTTATACAATAGCCCTTGCACTTTTACTCTGTCTTTAACTATCTTTGGCATATATGATTCGCAACGCTTATGCCAATACAGAGTGGTTCTTTGGATAAAAATTCAACCGGTCTCTCCATATTAACAACGTTAAAATGGTCAAAACTTCGATAGTCTGTGAATTAACCATCAAAGAAAAATACGTGTGCAAACAACGATATTATTTCTAGATGGAAATTATATCGGTCAAACATCATTTAACTTTTATCTCTTTATTCCATTAGTCTAATTATCTCATGTTTCCCTATATTCAACATTTCTTATTTTCTAAATTTAGAAAATAAACGTTATTACCATTGGAAAACATTTCCATTTCTTGTTTTCTATATCAGAAAACATTTCTGGTTCTTAGTTGGAAAACATTTCCAAAACTCCTTCATTGGACTTAGACAGATGTTTAAACAAACCATCGCGATGCCAACTCAAACCATTACGCTTATTAACTAAATTCTTTTAACCCACCTTAACTATTGAACCTTAACCATTCCTTAGTTAAAAATGAAGTCAATCAAGTTGGGGTAATACTACCTCTCAGACCTTAACTGAACAACGTTTCTAACCCTGAAATAGACCAAGTTCACCTTTTAATTCTTTAACAAACTTCCTTACGTAACTCTCTTTCGAATCATCTCTATTCGATAATTCTTTCCTTCGAATAAGGTATATTCGATAACTCTATTCAATTTACTCTATTGGACTAACTCTATTGGATTAACTCTATTCGATTTAACTCAGTCGATAACTCCTTTAACTCTATTCGAATAACAAATGTTCGATTAACTCCTTTAATTCCATTCGAATAAACTATATTTGATTTATTCCTTTAACTCCATTTAACTCTATTCGAATAACTATTATTCGATAAATCTATTTAACTCTTATTCGAATAACTAATATTCGATAACTACTTTACTTTATTTGAATCACTAATATTCGATTAACTCAATTGAATTACTCTAGTTCGATTAACTCTATCGATTTACTCTAACTGGTTTAACTCTAACTGGTTAACTGTAATTGAATAACTCTACTGGTTAAATCTATTCAGCTAACTCGACTCGACTAACCCCTTTCGAATAACATATTTGATTTACTAAATTTCGAATACCATATTCGATTTACTCCTTCGAATACCATATTCGATTTAACTCCTTTCGAATACCATATTCGATTTAACTCCTTTCGAATACCATATTCGATTTAACTCCCTTATTAGCTTTATAAAGAATTCCTTTTTAACAACGTTTATTCATTTTTAAAGATTTACTTTTAGTAACGGTTCTCCACTTTAAAATGATTTCCTTCTTATAACAGTTTCCTTTTTATAACGTTTTCCCTTTTATAACGTCCTATTCCGTTATAAATAAATTTCCCTTTTTAACTCTATTTATTTTCTAATATTTCCGATCAATTCTATTTGTAAATGACTTACAAATATTTCCTTTTCTATTATTCAATTTGCAAATGGTTTGCAAATATTTCCTTTTCAAATCTATTCTTTGATTTTATAATTTCCCTTTTCTAAATATCTCTTATTTATAAATATTCCAATTTATAAATATTTCTTATTTATAAATATTCTATTTATAAATATTTTATTTTCAAATATCACTTTGAAAATATTCCCTTATCAACATTTCGGTATGTTATGGTGTTCAACATATCAAATCACGATGATCAGTATCGTCCAAACACATATAATCGACAACAGATTATATATCACATCATATATCACAATATATGAAAAACAATAAAATAACTGTTGAGGAATCCAGTTGGATTCCTTCAACCTGTTTCCCTGCATCACAGATGTTAAACAATATTGATAACATCACTTTCAGTTCCATATGATATATTCTGTTAAACAGAATCAATATAGAAATTCAACTAACTGACTAGGAGTTCAATCAAATAGTCAACACACAGTCAATCAGCCAATATTTAACAGTTCTAAAAATACAACATGAATTTATAAACTGTTCAGAGTTGGTGAGAATTACTCACATTGGACGATCATCGTTAATAACAATAACCATCGCTCGGTTTGATTCAGACGGACAATTTATTTTGCAATAAATTGTAACGAGCTTCGATTCACTCCCAATCAGTCTCATTGTATTTCTCCCGTCCATACGATCCTAACGCAACTTACGGTTCGTCAATCTGATATAGTATGTAGAAGATACGACGTTACGAAGTTCATACACTATTTTTAAATAAATAATCCTTGAATTATTTAAAACCAGGCCTCACCCTTTAAATAACACCGGCCCATTTCCCCCACAAAGCCCAAACTGTATCCTTCTTCCCCAATACACTTGCGAGAGCTCCTCCTGTAGCCAACAACCGCACTCCATCTTCCAATTCCAAACCAAAATACCACATCAATCACTCCATAGAAATTCAAATAGTGAATACCAACATTCTCCTCTTCGAATCCTCCTTTCTCCCATAGCCATGATGATGAACTCGATCCACCTTATGGAATCGCGTTGCACCTCTTCTCTGTCGCTACAGTAAATCATACGACATTTATTTTGACCGTATCTCACCAAAATCTCTACGCAAGCACCAAATCAATCGAGTAACCCAACTGCACAATCGAATCCACACATAGTTTCACCAATTTCCCTAAATCTCGAGCCTAGTGCTGCCGCGATGGGTTCTCAGTGACCAAAAAAACGATGTCGAGCTACTTGAAAACCACACTGTAATGAAGAGCTTGCTATTTCCCTTTCAAATATATAGGTCTTTTAATTTATAGGATTTTGTTTGGTTTTACTTTGATTTTTATGAGGATCGAAATGTTTACAGGAAGATAACATTGGAGGCGCGATTTTTGTTTGACTGGAGAATGAGATTAGGTCTTAAGGAATTGTAAAAGGGGTATATATAGGGAGAACAAAATATCTAGATATTTTATTTAGATTTTTTATTTTCATCTTTTATATATGTTTTTGTCTTCTAAAAATTCGTGTGATCACACATGATACCCAAAAATCATGAAACTGGACATGCTGCTAGAGTTTGACATTACGGTCCCAACGAAACTGGTTTCGTCCAATTCCGACTCCGTTTGCTCACACAACGTATTTTTAGCCGTCAAAATACTGACTGTTTTTCACTCTAAAAATCCGTACGTCCACATACTGACTTCAAAAATCACGGAAATTGAAATCTAGCAAAAATTTGACATTTCGAATCCAACAGAATTGGTTTCGTCGAATTCTGAGGTCGTATGAAAAACTGGCTATTTTTAAAGCTCTGAATGACCCATTTAAATATATAAATATATTTAAATATAATTAAATATAAATAAATTTATATTGTCGTATATATTCATAGTGGAATACCATACAACTCCAGAATAACCCTGTATGGGTTTCTAACTCGATATTCACTTCTGGGTCAACCCAATATTCGATTTATATTGAAATTCCTTTTTAAAATATAAATAATTCCTTTATTAATTATAAAGGAATTCCACAGCGACTTTTCTAAAATTTGATTGGGACATAAATCAAAATCTACACGACGAAATCCGGATTTTTCTATTCCACTAGAAAGATATATTCCACCAGCTCCACACGTTTCTTGTTTCACAGAAATCCGGCTTAAAACGAATCCTGTACATTCGGTTGAAGTTCGAATCGCCAATTTACGAACTGCAGCGCCATTTCAAGCTCGATTTTAATTATAATATAATTATACATTCAAACTGTCGTTCAAATAATATTTTCGTTATTCGAATTCAATTCCAAGCTGAATTAAATATCACAGATGATCCAGTTCACACCATATCGCCATTTCAGCCAATTCTGATTAATTCAGAATTAAATATATTATTTAATTATTATTTAAGTTAAATATTCACTATTATTTGATTCCTCGACCATTAAATTCACTATATCACTATATATATAATTAAACAAATTAATTATAATACCTCTGCCAATGCGGGTCATTACAATCTTCCCCACTCAAAATAATTTCGTCCTCGAAATTGCTAAGGTAGAGAACGACCCTATCAACTGGTTAGAACATATTTGTTCACTTCTTAACTTCAGTTTCAACTGAACCAATTTAATTTCAATTAAATTATTAATTGATTCTTATCAACGAAAATTTTCAAAAATCCTGAAAATTTTCTAATGCCTTAACTCTTCGAAAACTTTCGCCAGCACCTCCTTTGTATTGGTCAATCGGTCAAACCGCCACTCGCCTCTCTGGGCCATCTCCAACCCAAAAGAAAATCAAACAGTCAAGCAGCTTGCCAATTCGGCTCATAAATCTTATATCCAATAGAAATATAAACTTGTACCCTTTTGTCGGCATATCAACTCTATCACTTCCACCTGTTATCAATTCAGCGGATACAAGGGTCATCCCAATCAAATTCCAATCTGCTTTTATCCGCGACACAACCATTCACTTATATCCGAGCCAAATATCATTTCAACTAGAGTTTCTTCTTGATATCCAATTCTTAACTTGGTTATCACATTACATTTCAAATTTGAATCTCACAATCCAATTTGTCTTGATATCATTCTAATTCAATCTCAGTTACCACTTTACTGGCTTTACTTTAATTCAAATTTGCTTTCACAAATTTCTGTTAAATTTGTTTTAAATTCAAACAGTCTTTCCCTGGGAGTTTTCAAACAGTTTACTCTTTTCAAAAATCAAAATTTCCTTTTGAACATGGCACTAAGCCCTTAATTAATATTCCATTAGTTAAATCACTTCTCTATTTCTTTATCAATATTTGTTAACCAAATATTCTCAATAACAATATTGGCCTTTTATGTTATTTGGAAAACATTTCCGAATATCGCCTTCCTTTACTTTCTAAACTCTAGAAAATATATTGATATTTATAATTGGAAAATATTCCAATTACTTATCTCCTTTCCGATCTCATTTATTTCTATATTTGGAAATATTCTTTATTATATTTCCAAGCTTACACTTATTTGGGTTAAAACGGATGTTGTGTAAAACATCGTTACGACAACCCAAATACTATATTCAACTAACTCTTATTCAACATTGATCTTCGAGCCTGAAATCTTTCTATTTATTTTTTAATAATGAAATCAATCAAGTTGGGGTATAACTACCTCTCAGACCTAGATTGAATAACATTTATAACGTCAAAACATATATGACTACCTACTCGAATAATCAATATCATACAACTACATTTTCACTTTTAAACACTTATACGCTTTCTCTTTCTATTCTTACTAGATTTTATTCTTAGTCTCCCTTTTAGATTTTACTATTCTATTTCTAAGTTCGTTTCCGTATCGACTTCTATATATATATCGATACATTGATTTCTAACTATCAGATTATCTTAAAAATATTCTAACTCCTTAAATTCCCGGAAAAATTCGCCATAACCTCCTTTGTACCAGGAGCATCGGGATATTTCAAATAGCCTCCCATAGTCCTCACCAATCCAAAAGAAAAAGAAAAAGCCAAGCAGCTAGCCGATACGGCGCATAAAGTCTCATATATGAATTAAATACATACCTTTTCGTCGAGCATTCTATTTATATACCTTCATACCTTATCCATACCTATCTCATGTATATTTATACCTACCCAATCTATTTTAACTATACCTGATCGTTTTAACTCAATTCGTTAATTAATTTGTTAATTACTCTTTAGTCTATTTCACTTTTATATTTGAACATGACATGTTCAAATATATTTTAACTTTCTTATTAACTAATTTGAATCCAAATTTCAAATTTAAGTTCTAGATTCGATTTAGAATATCCATTTACAAATCCAATTCACCTTTCAAAGTTCAACTTCAAATTCAAAACTCGATTAACTAATTCCTCTTCAACTTAGTTAATTCTATTCAATTCTATTCAATTCTATTCAAATTTTATATCACTTCTATTATTCAAATCTATTTCACTTCTATTATTCAAATTCTATATATCAAATTCTATTCAAATTCTATATTATAAATCCCATTTGAATTTTATATATTCAAATTCTATAGTTTAAATTCCATTTGAATTCTATATATTCAAATTCTATAGTTTAAATTCCATTTGAATTTTATATATTCAAATTCTATAGTTTAAATTCCATTTGAATTCTATATATTCAAATTCCATAGTTTAGATTCCATTTGAATTCTATATATTCAAATTCTATAGTTTAAATTCCATTTGAATTCTATATTCAAATTCTATATATTCAAATCCTATATTTGAATTCCTTTATATTTTCTATATTCAAATTTCTATTTCAATTCCATTGAATTTCATATATTCAAACTCCATTTGAATTTCTATATTCAATTTCTATTTCAAACTTTTTTTTTCATTCTTCATTATAAATCCCATTTTGAAATTCAACACAACTTGTCTTTCCCAAAACAAATTCAAAACAGTATCTCTGGTAGTAATTCGTCAATTACAACTCGAAAATGAATACTGATGATGCAGCTGTCATCATCAGAATCTATTTTCCAGTGATCAAAGTGAGTTCAATACTATAAAACGATTTCTAAACACTTCCACTTTGAAATTCATTTCAAAATATAATTCGCACTGCTTGTAAAACAATTTAAAATCTCCCAGGATCTTAAATTTTCCTTATTTTTAATCCAAATCCATTTACAAACACTTATCCAATTTTCCAGAGTTTGAACTCAATTTATGGTTTAAAATTTCAGACTCAACTCATCTGATTTCACGTATTTTACTTATATGAATTCTGATTGGTTATTTACATAACCATTTAATTTATAATCTTACTCGATTATAATAACAACCAATATATCCACTATATTATAATTTTGATATATATATATATCTTCTCTATACCAAGATATACTTTGGGTAACTTATTTTAATTTACCCTCTTTTCAAAACATATTGTGTCGACCCATCGTATTCGAGTGTTTATAAACTCCTACCGATACAGTGGATTAAACTGATCGACCCGAACTCATAAACAACTCAACCAATGAATCTCCACAATGTAAAACAAATTTTTATATCAATAACAAATACGATCACTTGCATATATACACTCATATCAATCTAGGGTATTACTAACCCCATCTCTACCGAGTCACGCCACAGAGCCAAGGTAATTCTCAACTTAACCTTATGCTCTGATACCAACTGTAACGACCCGGAAAAATGCGATCTTGGTTATCCGATATACAACACATATCGAACATCCAAGGATCGAAAATAACCGAATAGTTAATGAAAGAAATTAGAGGGTGAGAATAGATAAGATAGAAGCTTAGAATAGAAGAAGAAGAAGAACACAATATCAGAGTAACACGAATCTCACAGCGGAACGAATAAATATATTTCATAACATAACTTTGAAATACAAATATGTACTTGAATATACATATCATTATCAAAGTACAGCACTTACAACAAAGCGGAAATAACTATAGCTATATGATCCTGAAGCCTCCTGCTTCAAGCTCTTCCAGTATATCTGTAAATCCCGACTACTTGACTGCCCGTACAAATTTAGGCATCCAAGAGTTTAGGTAAACAAACAAATAAACTCCGGGTCAGTCATCTGACTAGTGTGAGTAAAACAGTTTAAAACAGTTCAAGCAGGTAATCGATATCTCATAAGACCACGCCGTATAACGGAACGGTTTTTTCCCTTATGAGAATCCAAATATCTTTATATCAAAAACCTTTTGATATTATAATAATGTCTATCAACATAATATAATAATCATCTAGCAGAAACATTTTCATCTCACGTTCTACATATATAGTATACAATCAAAACCGCAAACACGTATTGGGTAATGGATTTCCAACTATGACAAGGTATGGAACCACCTTCCGCTAGTGTACCTCTAGAAAGGAATACACTGGGTTCAACAAGAACATCTTGCAACCCGACCACTCATTTCGCTTGAGCATATCGAATGTATATCACCAACGGTTGGGATCAGCAACTGTTTCCAGAATGAGACAACATCAACAATAGATTTTTAGAAATAAATGAAACTCTAGATCAGGTGATTATACACCCTACTTCGGTGCGACCGACTTAGCCATGTTGCCTACCCGATTTCTGTCATTTACCGGTTGATGAGGCTAGAAGCTACGCTTTATCATCATACCAGATTCACTTTGAATGCCACATCGTCAAATCCATCAAATCACCGATTGACGTCCTCAACCATACATTATGTGTTAGCTAAAAGAAGTTTCCTTCTCCGCTTCCACTCTTGGTACGGTTGGAGAAATCAATATACGTGATCGTCTGGAAATACTCTGTCAGACATCCGTCCATACAAGTCATCCAGAAACAGGATGAACCGAAGGCACTATTCAATACATCCATCTTAGGCACTGTTATCTAAGACTTATACAATAGCCCTTGCACTTTTACTCTGTCTTTAACTATCTTTGGCATATATGATTCACAATGCTTATGCCACTACAGAGTGGTTCTTTGGATAAAAATCTAGCCGGTCTCTCCATATTAACAACGTTAAAATGGTCAAAACTTCGATAGTCTATGATTTAGCTATCAAAGAAAAATACGTGTGCAAACAACGATATTATTTCCAGATGGAAATTATATCGATCAAACATCATTTAACTTTTATCTCTTTATTCCGTTAATCTACTTATCTCCTGTTTCCCTATATTCAACATTTCTTATTTTCTAAATTTAGAAAATATACGTTATTACCATTGGAAAACATTTCCGCTTCTTGTTTTCTATATCAGAAAAAATTTCTGGTTCTTAGTGGGAAAACATTTCCAAAACTCCTTCATTGGACTTAGACAGATGTTTAAACAAACCATCGCGATGCCAACTCAAACCATTACGCTTATTAACTAAATTCCTTTAACCCACCTTCACTATCGAACCTTAACCATTCCTTAGTTAAAAATGAAGTCAATCAAGTTGGGGGTAATACTACCTCTCAGACCTTAACTGAACAACGTTTCTAACCTTGAAATAGACCAAGTTCACCTTTTAATTCTTTAACAAACTTCCTTACGTAACTCTCTTTCGAATCATCTCTATTCGATAATTCTTTCCTTCGAATAAGGTATATTCGATAACTCTATTCAATTTACTCTATTGGACTAACGCTATTGGATTAACTCTATTTGATTTAACTCTAGTCGATAACTCCTTTAACTCTATTCGAATAACTAATGTTCGATTAACTCCTTTAATTCCATTCGAATAAACTATATTTGATTTATTCCTTTAACTCCATTTAACTCTATTCAAATAACTAATATTCGATAACTCTATTTAACTCTTATTCGAATAACTAATATTCGATAACTCCTTTTACTTTATTCGAATCACTAATATTCGATTAACTCAATTGAATGACTCTAGTTCGATTAACTCTATCGATTTACTCTAATTGATTAACTCTAACTGGTTTAACTCTAACTGGTTAACTCTAGTTGATTAACTCTAATTGATTAACTCTACTGGTTAACTCTATTCAACCAACTCGACTCGACTAACCCCTTTCGAATAACATATTCGATTTACTAACTTTCGAATACCATATTCGATTTAACTCTTTTCGAATACCATATTCGATTTAACTCCTTTCGAATACCATATTCGATTTAACTCCTTTATTCGCTTTATAAAGATTTCCTTTTTAACAACGTTTATTCATTTTTAAAGATTTACTTTTAGTAATGGTTCTCCACTTTAAAATGATTTCCTTCTTATAACAGTTTCCTTTTTATAACGTTTTCCCTTTTATAACGTCCTATTCCGTTATGAATAAATTTCCCTTTTTAACTCTATTTATTTTTTAACATTTCCTATCAATTCTATTTGTAAATGATTTACAAATATTTCCTTTTCTATTATTCTATTTGCAAATGGTTTGCAAATATTTCCTTTTCAAATCTATTCTTTGATTTTATAATTTCCCTTTTCTAAATATCTCCTATTTATAAATATTCCAATTTATAAATATTTCTTATTTATAAATATTCTATTTATAAATATTTTATTTTTAAATATCACTTTGAAAATATTCCCTTATCAACATTTCGGTATGTTATGGTGTTCAACATATCAAATCACGATGATCAGTATCGTCCAAACACATATAATCGACAACAGATTATATATCACATCATATATCACAATATATGAAAAACATTAAAATAACTGTTGAGGAATCCAGTTGGATTCCTCCAACCTGTTTCCCTGCATCACAGATGTTAAACAATATAGATAACATCACTTTCAGTTCCATATGATATATTCTGTTAAACAGAATCAATATAGAAATTCAACTAACTGGCTAGCAGATCAATCAAATAGTCAACACACAGTCAATCAGCCAATATTTAGCAGTTCTAAAAATACAACATGAATTTATAAACTGTTCAGAGTTGGTGAGAATTACTCACATTGGACGATCATCGTTAATAACAATAACCATCGCTCGGTTTGATTCAGACGGACAATTTATTTTGCAATAAGTTGTAACGAGCTTCGATTCACTCCCAGTCAGTCTCATTGTATTTCTCCCGTCCATACGATCCTAACGCAACTTACGGTTCGTCAATTTGATATAGTATGTAGAAGATACGACGTTACGAAGTTCATACACTATTTTTAAATAAATAAACCTTGAATTATTTAAAACCGGGCCTCACCCTTTAAATAACACCGGCCCATTTCCCCCACAAAGCCCAAACCGTATCCTTCTTTCCCAATACACTTGCGAGAGCTCCTCCTCTAGCCAACAACCGCACTCCATCTTCCAATTCCAAACCGAAATACCACATCAATCACCCCATAGAAATTCAAATAGTGAATACCAACATTCTTATCTTTGAATCCTCCTATCTCCCATACCTACGCTGATGAACTCGATCCACCTTATAGAATCGCGTCGCACCTCATCTCCGTCGCTACAGTAAATCATACGACATTTATTTTGACCGTATCTCACCAAAATCGCTACGCAAGCACCAAATCAATCGAGTAATCCAACTGCACAATCGAATCCACACATAGTGTAACGACCCGGGAAAAGACGACCTTGATTATCCGATATACAACACATATCGAACATCAAGGGTCGACAATTACCGAATAGTTAATGAAAGAATTTAGAGGGTGAGGATAGATAAGATAGAAAATTAGAATAGAAGAAGAAAAAGAAGAACACAACATCAGAGTAACACGAATCTCACAGCGGAACGAATAAAATATAATATATCACATAACTTGAAATCAAAAGCAGTATATGCATACAATACCATTATCAGAGTACAACCCTTGCATCACAGCGGAAATAAACAATAGCTATATAAGTCCTGAAGCCTCCTGCTCCAAGCTCTCCAAGTCTATCTGTAAAATCCTGACTACATGACTGCCCGTACAAATTTGGGCACCCAAGAGTTTAGGGGAAACAAAACAAAATAAAACTCTGGGTCAGTCATGGGACTGGTGTGAGTAAACTCAAATCATTTGGTTTAACTTTTCAAAATCCTTTTCAAAATAAAAGATAATCGTAAGACCAATCCACACATAAATACGGATGGCTTTTACCTTACGATAACCCAAAACACTTTGGAAATCATATATTATCTGATATTATAACAATGTCTAATCACAAGTAATTAAAATCTAGTAGAATGCTTGCATCTCACGCTCTACATATATATTTTACAAATCAAACTCGCGGGCACTTATTGGAGATTGGATTCCGACTTTGACAAGGTATGGGACCACCTGCCGATAGTGTATCTCTAGAGGCGAATACACTGGGTTCAACAAGAACATCTTGCAACCCGGACCTCACATGACCGACCACTCATTTCGCTTGAGTGTATCGAATGTATATCACCAATGGTTGGGATCAGCAACCGTCTCCCGAATGGGGCAGCATCGATAGATTTAAGAAGCAATTGGAATTTCTCTAGATAGGTGATCATACATCCTAATGGGTGCGACCCACATAGCAATGCTGCCTGCCCGATTTTTGTCATTTCCCAGTTGATGAGGGTAGAGGTCATAACGTATCTTTTGACAGATCACACCTCCATTACTTTGAATGCCACATCGTCATACCCGCCAAATCACAAATTGATTTCACCAAAAATACCACGGGTATACAGCTAAGAGAAACGAATTCCTCCGCCACCAAACGTAAGTACGTTTGAAGAGATCAACTTATGCGATCCTTTGAATATACTCTGTCAGACATTCGTCCATTCACGTTTGTCCTGGGACTGGACAAACCGAAGGCACTATTCTGTAAATAGGATAGCCCTTGCATAACTCCGTCTTCAATATATTCAGCATACTTGATTCGCAACGCTTATGCCAATACGGAGTGGTTCTCTGGATAATAATCCGACCGGTCTCTCCATATTAACAATGTTAAAATGGTCAAAAATTTGATAGTCGGTGATTTAACTATCAATTAAAAACATGTCGGTGTGCAAACAACGATATTATTTCCAGATGGAAATTCTATCGATCAATCATCATTCATCATCAAATTATCATAAATTTACCCTTTTCCTTATTCTTGTTTTCCTATATTTCTTATTTACTATATTTAGAAAGTATACGTTATTAACAATGGAAAACAATTCAATTTCTCATTTTCTATATTCAGAAAACATTTCTGATTTTCATTTGGAAGACATTTCCAAATCTCCTTCATTGGGTTTAAACTGATGTTTGAATAAACATCGCTATGCCAACACCAACCATTTCGCTCATTAACTAAATTTACTTAACCCCTTTCACTCTCGAACCTTATCCACTTCTTAGTTAAAAACGAAGTCAATCAAGTTGGGGTATAATTACCTCTCAGACCTTAACTGAACAACATTTCTAACTTCGAAATAGACAAAGTTCAAACATTACTCTTTAAGAAACTTCCTTGCGAACTCTCGGATTCTATTTATGAATCCACTTCCTTTACTGAATCATTTGATTATAACTATAAATGTTATAATTCCATGCTTTCAAAATATGTTAACTTAAATATATTTCCATATCTTAATTTGGATAAATAAACAACCAACTACTTTATTAACAGATAATTAAAACTTGATTTGAAATGGAAAGTAAACATTACTTCCCTTGATTCGATATAATCGAATTTCCATGTATGATTCACTCTCGAATAATCACTATCCGATAATTCTCTTTCGAATAAACTATATTCGATTCCCCTGTTCGAATAACTAATATTCGATAATCCTTTTCTTCGAATAACTAATATTCGAAAAATCTCACTTCGAATAAACCATATTCGATAATTCTCTCCTTCGAATAACTATATTCGATTTAACACACTTCGAACGAACTATATTCGATTACTCTTCTCGAATAAACTATATTCGATAACTCTACTTCGAATAGGTGATATTCGATTAATTCCCTTTTTGACTAACCCTACTTAATTTACTAATACTCGACTAACTCGACTTAATTAACTTCTATTGATTAATTACTATTTGATTTAACACCATTTGCTTGACTCTAGATCGCAGCGATCACAATGGTTACGCCTGATTCCCCCAGGAAACATCCGACCGCCGTAGGCTATCTGCAGCCCTGCGAATTACGCTAGCAGTCGTGCTAAATGGAAATTCATCCTTAAATAACTTTGTCTATTTTTAACTCTATCTCGAATAATTAGATTCGATCAATTCTAATTGAATAACTAATATTCAATTAACCCTTATTCGATTACTATATTTGAATAACTCTAGTTCGATTTGACTCAAAACGATTAACTCTAACTGATTAACTTTAACTGGTTAATCTTAACTGAATAACTCTAACTGGATAACTCTAACTGAATAACTCTAACTGGTTAACTCTAACTAACTAACTCTAACTGTTTAACTTTACGGTTTAACTCTGACAGTTTAACTTCAACGGTTTAACTCTAACAGTTTAACTCCAACTGTTTAACTCTAACAGTTTAACTCCAACTGTTTAACTCTAACAGTTTAACTCCAACTGTTTAACTCTAACAGTTTAACTCCAACTGTTTAACTCTAGTTGATTAACTCTTTTGAATTAATCCCTTTGACTTTTCTCTTTTGAATAATTCCTTTGGAATAATTCCTTTGAATTACTTCCCTTGAATAGATTCTTTTTCTATTCGTTTACTCAACAAATAACTATTCTCTTTTCGCTTCTATTTATTTAACAAATAAATATTCCCTTTAACTTTTCTATTTATTCAACAAATAAATATTTCTTTTAACTTTTCTATTTATTTAACAAATAAGTACTTCTGTCAACTTTTCTTTATTCCCTACATGAATATTCCCTTTTCAATTCCATTTGTAAATACTTTTACGAATGTTTCCCTTTTTATTTCTATTTGTAATCGTTTCACAAATATTTCCCTTCTATTTGATTTCACCGATATTTTCCCTTCTATTTGATTTCACCAATATTTGTTTTTTTTTACAAATGCTTTGATTCTATAATCATTTTCTCTCATGAAATTCTCTTCCTTTTATATATAAAATCTATTGATTTTATATAAATAATTTATTTTCAAAATAAACTTTGAAAATCCCTTTTCACTTTCTAGTATCACTTATGGTATAAAAATACCAAATCAAAAGGTTCAATCATCATCCAAACACACAGATTCAACAACAGATGATATAACACATCATATATCAGAATATATGAAAAATGGTAAATAAATGTTGAGGAATCCAGTTGGATTCCTCCGACCTGTTTTCCTGCATCCACAGATGTCAGTCAACATAAATAACATGGAGGTAAAATATTCTGATAAACAGAATCAATATTTCGATACGATTTATATATATCGTTATCGATATTTTCAATCAACTGACTAGCAGTTCAACCAAACAGCCAATACACAGCAAATCAGCTAATATTTATCAATTCTAAAAATACTTTAGAGAAATATAAAGTGTTCAGAGTTAGTGAGGTTTACTCACATTGGACGGTTTATAGTTGAATAACGATAATCGGTCATTGATTTGGTTCAGGCGTTTAATTTTGCCATAAATCCAAACGAGCTCCAATCCACTTGCGGTCAGTTCCATTGCGTAGTGCTTGTCCATACGATCCCAACGGATCCTGTTTCGTTAAATTTCGTTAATGTATGCAAAAGTTATGTTATTTACAATATTTACCTAATTTAAATGAATATATATTTAATTAAATTAATTAAATTATTTTTATCTTAATTAATTTCTAATTGCGTTATTAGCCAAATTACCTTCTCTGCCCTTCTAAAAAATCCTACTTTCCCATCTCTAGCCATATCCAATTATTCTTTAAAATTGAAAAACCATTTTAATATTAATTAAATTTAATTTTCAAATAAAATATTTAAAAATATTCATTTAATTATAACTTAAAAATTTTAACCCGGATCAAAAATCTGCTTCCACTCATTTTAAAGTATTTTTCGATAAGAATCCAACGGCCCTTGTTTCGTGGAAATCCGACTTGTTTTGAAAAAGTTATAAGCTTTTAAAGTTTATGGTTAAAAATTACGAAAATGCCCCTGGTCTGTTTTAAATTCAAATTAGATTTTAAATTTAAATTTAAATTAATCATCCCATCCGTCGGATCAGTTAGGGATAGCCAGGGAGAGCAGGAAACTATATTTTCCAAACTCAAGCCTTAGACACTATCCTCTCTGTCACCCCTAGAATGTTCCGATATTTATTTTTACAAATTCTATTTTAATTATTATATATATATATATTACAAAAATAAATAAATAAATAAATATTATTTAAAAACTTACCCCGCGAAGCCCAAGCCTCTGCCTAAGAGTCCCTAGCTCCCCGTCTTGCCCTCCTTTCTCCCTTCCTTCCCTTTTCCCTTTTCCCTATTTCCTAATATTTTATTATTATTTCTGTCATTGCCAAAGCTTGAAAGAGGAGGAGGAGTGAGTTTAAAATGAAGAGGGGGGGGGGCTATTTATAGCCGAAGGAGTCACATGGATTGCTGAGGTGGCGCGAATCCAACGGTCGAAAATGGATGGCTAGGATTAATCCTTAAATTTATTAAATTATAAATAAATTTAATAATTTATGAATAGTAAAGTGTGTTTTCTCAACCCTATTCGGACGTTAATTTGACTTACTTATTGATACCTTATCCAAAATCTTTTTCAACCATGTTGTTCAATTTTTCTTGCTCTTCAATAATATATAAAAATATTTAAATTTTGAATTCGTTTGAACTTTCAAATAATTTAAATTCAAATTCAAAATATTGTTTTGTGTTAGTTTCAACACCTTCCGGTCTAATGTTGGAGTATCAAACGATAACGGTTTTCAGAAATTCTTCCACCATCTGGTCCGGTTTTTAACGTACTTCAATCCTATGTATTCAAATCAAAAATCGGAGTTTGTTTAGATTTTCAAATAATTTATTTAAATTTTGTTTCCTTAATAACTTTCTATATCCATTATAGGATTTTCCCAGATTTCATATATAGCTAATATCCTATGTTTAGAATTTTCCTGGATAGGTCTCAGATTCCAGTTTTGCCGTTAGCATTAGCAAATTCCAATTACCGTCAAAATTTAGTTCAAATTTTGGCCTTTTATTTTTTTTCTTTTCCACATACGGATGCCATTTTTGACGTAACTTGGTTGGTTACCTAATTTCATCATTTCGGATTTAATGAAACTGATTTCATCGAAATCCGAGTTCGTTAGCTACTACTTCCTTTGTAAACGTACTATTTTAAATTAAAATTTTATCCTTTTATACTGCCAGTTCACATTATATTGCAGATCCACTAAATTTCTACCATTTCGGAATAACATAAAATATTCAAAATTATTGAAATTAAACCATTTAAACTTCCAAAACAATAAAAAAACATTTTTAAATAATAACTAAATGGTCAAAAAAATCTGGGCCGTTACATTCTTTCCCCCTTAAAATAATTTCGTCCTCGAAATTGCTAAGGTAGAAAAATGAACTTTATAACTAGGTTAAAATTATTTATTTACTCCGGTTTCACTAAACCAATTAATTCTAATTAATTTATTAATTTATTTATATAAACGAAAATTTCAAAAATTCTGAAAATTTTCTAACATTCGAAAGTTCTGAAAAAATTCGTCAGCATCTCCTTTGTACTGGTCAATAGCTCAAACTCCAACTCGCCTCTCTAGGCCTTCTTCAACCCAAAAGAAAATCAAACAGCCAAGTGGCTTGCCAAACAGGCTCATAAATCTCATCCAACTCATATGAATATGTACGTGTACCTTTTTGTCGGCATTCAATTCTGCTTTCAATTTAGCATATACCACTATCATCCCAATCAAACTCCCAATCACTTTTATCTTCAGCACGACCATCCGTTTATAACCATGCCAAATTTCAATCAAACTGCAATTCCAATCTCAATTCAAATTTCTTGCTCGACCATCCATTTCTATCCCAGATAATCTCTAATTCAGTCCAACTCTACTTGATACCATTTTATTTCAATTCAACTCAATTTCCACTGAACTGGCTTCAACTCAATTTCAAATTTGCTTTCACAAATTTCTATTTAATTTGTGTTTATTTCAAACAATCTTACCTGGGAGTTTCAAATAGCTTTGCCTTTTCCAAAAATCAAATATCCCTTTGGAATATCAAAACAACTTGGTTTCTCAAAACAATTCAAAAACAAAATCTTTGGTAGTAATCTGTCACTTACAAACTCGAAAATGAACACCGATGATGTCCGGATCAACATCGGAATTTATTTTCCAGCTATCGAAGTGAGTTCAATACTATAGCACTTTCAAAACCCATTTTTAAACATTTTCATTTTGAAATTCATTTCAAAATATCCCTTTTCAATGCTTGTAACAAATTTAAAATCTCCCAGGATTTTAAAATTCACATATATTCAATTTAATTCCATTTACAACGCTTATTCAAATTTTAGCAATTTTAATTCCAATTCTGAACTTAAATTCAGATTTAATTCATCTGATTTCATATATTTCACTTATATGAATTTTGATTTGTTATTTACATAACCATTTCACATTTTATAATCTTATTCGATTATAATCACAACCAACACATTCAATATACTATAATAATTTCAAATATCTATACTTTGCTTATATCAAAATATAATTTGGGTAAAATTATTTCATTCACCCTTTTTCAAAACATACTGTGTCGTTTCATCGTATTCAAGCGTTTAGAAACCCCTATCGATACAGTGGATCAAACTGATCGACCAGAATTCATAAACAACTCAACCAATAAATCTCCACAATATAAAATCATTTTATATCAAATAACAAATACGTTCACTCGTATATATACACTCAAACTCAGTCTAGAGTATTACTAACCCCATCTCTACTGAATCACGCCACAGAGCCAAGGTAATACTTAACCTTCAGCTCTGATACCAACTGTAACGACCCGGGAAAAGACGACCTTGATTATCCGATATACAACACATATCGAACATCAAGGGTCGACAATTACCGAATAGTTAATGAAAGAATTTAGAGGGTGAGGATAGATAAGATAGAAAATTAGAATAGAAGAAGAAAAAGAAGAACACAACATCAGAGTAACACGAATCTCACAGCGGAACGAATAAAATATAATATATCACATAATTTGAAATCAAAAGCAGTATATGCATACAATACCATTATCAGAGTACAACCCTTGCATCACAGCGGAAATAAACAATAGCTATATAAGTCCTGAAGCCTCCTGCTCCAAGCTCTCCAAGTCTATCTGTAAAATCCTGACTACTTGACTGCCCGTACAAATTTGGGCAACCAAGAGTTTAGGGGAAACAAAACAAAATAAAACTCTGGGTCAGTCATGGGACTGGTGTGAGTAAACTCAAATCATTTGGTTTAACTTTTCAAAATCCTTTTCAAAAGAAAAGATAATCGTAAGACCAATCCACACATAAATACGGATGGCTTTTACCTTACGATAACCCAAAACACTTTGGAAATCATATATTATCTGATATTATAATAATGTCTAATCACAAGTAATTAAAATCTAGTAGAACGCTTGCATCTCACGCTCTACATATATATTATACAAATCAAACTCGCGGGCACTTATTGGAGATTGGATTCCGACTTTGACAAGGTATGGGACCACCTGCCGATAGTGTATCTCTAGAGGCGAATACACTGGGTTCAACAAGAACATCTTGCAACCCGGCCCTCACATGACCGACCACTCATTTCGCTTGAGTGTATCGAATGTATATCGCCAACGGTTGGGATCAGCAACCGTCTCCCGAATGGGGCAGCATCGATAGATTTAGGAAGCAATTGGAATTTCTCTAGATAGGTGATCATACATCCAAATGGGTGCGACCCACATAGCCATGCTGCCTGCCCGATTTTTGTCATTTCCCGGTTGATAAGGCTAGAGGTCATAACGTATCTTTTGACAGATCACACCTCCATTACTTTGAATGCCACATCGTCATACCCACCAAATCAAAAATTGATTTCACCAAAAATACCACGGGTATACAGCTAAGAGAAACGAATTCCTCCACCACCAAATGTAAGTACGTTTGAAGAGATCAACTTACGCGATACTTTGAATATACTCTGTCAGATATTCGTCCATTCACGTTTGTCCTGGGACTGGACAAACCGAAGGCACTATTCTGTAAATAGGATAGCCCTTGCATAACTCCGTCTTTAATATATTCAGCATACTTGATTCGCAACGCTTATGCCAATACGGAGTGGTTCTCTGGATAATAATCCGACCGGTCTCTCCATATTAACAATGTTAAAATGGTCAAAACTTTGATAGTCGGTGATTTAACTATCAATTAAAAACATGTCGGTGTGCAAACAACGATATTATTTCCAGATGGAAATTCTATCGATCAATCATCATTCATCATCAAATTATCATAAATTTACCCTTTTCCTTATTCTTGTTTTCCTATATTTCTTATTTACTATATTTAGAAAATATACGTTATTAACAATGGAAAACAATTCCATTTCTCATTTTCTATATTCAGAAAACATTTCTGATTTTCATTTGGAAGACATTTCCAAATCTCCTTCATTGGGTTTAAACTGATGTTTGAATAAACATAGCTATGCCAACACCAACCATTTCGCTCATTAACTAAATTTACTTAACCCCTTTCACTCTCGAACCTTATCCACTTCTTAGTTAAAAACGAAGTCAATCAAGTTGGGGTATAATTACCTCTCAGACCTTAACTGAACCACATTTCTAACTTCGAAATAGACAAAGTTCAAACATTACTCTTTAAGAAACTTCCTTGCGAACTCTCGGATTCTATTTATGAATCCACTTCCTTTACTGAATCATTTGATTATAACTATAAATGTTATAATTCCATGCTTTCAAAATATGTTAACTTAAATATATTTCCATATCTTAATTTGGATAAATAAACAACCAACTACTTTATTAACAGATAATTAAAACTTGATTTGAAATGGAAAGTAAACATTACTTCCCTTGATTCGATATAATCGAATTTCCATGTATGATTCACTCTCGAATAATCACTATCCGATAATTCTCTTTCGAATAAACTATATTCGATTCCCCTGTTCGAATAACTAATATTCGATAATCCTTTTCTTCGAATAACTAATATTCGAAAAATCTCACTTCGAATAAACCATATTCGATAATTCTCTCCTTCAAATAACTATATTCGATTTAACACACTTCGAACGAACTATATTCGATTACTCTTCTCGAATAAACTATATTCGATAACTCTACTTCGAATAGGTGATATTCGATTAATTCCCTTTTTGACTAACCCTACTTAATTTACTAATACTCGACTAACTCGACTTAATTAACTTCTATTGATTAATTACTATTTGATTTAACACCATTTGCTTGACTCTAGATCGCAGCGATCACAATGGTTACGCCTGATTCCCCCAGGAAACATCCGACCGCCGTAGGCTATCTGCAGCCCTGCGAATTACGCTAGCAGTCGTGCTAAATGGAAATTCATCCTTAAATAACTTTGTCTATTTTTAACTCTATCTTGAATAATTAGATTCGATCAATTCTAATTGAATAACTAATATTCAATTAACCCTTATTCGATTACTATATTTGAATAACTCTAGTTCGATTTGACTCAAAACGATTAACTCTAACTGATTAACTTTAACTGGTTAATCTTAACTGAATAACTCTAACTGGATAACTCTAACTGAATAACTCTAACTGGTTAACTCTAACTAACTAACTCTAACTGTTTAAATTTACGGTTTAACTCTGACAGTTTAACTTCAACGGTTTAACTCTAACAGTTTAACTCCAACTGTTTAACTCTAACAGTTTAACTCCAACTGTTTAACTCTAACAGTTTAACTCCAACTGTTTAACTCTAACAGTTTAACTCCAACTGTTTAACTCTAGTTGATTAACTCTTTTGAATTAATCCCTTTGACTTTTCTCTTTTGAATAATTCCTTTGGAATAATTCCTTTGAATTACTTCCCTTGAATAGATTCTTTTTCTATTCGTTTACTCAACAAATAACTATTCTCTTTTCCCTTCTATTTATTTAACAAATAAATATTCCCTTTAACTTTACTATTTATTCAACAAATAAATATTTCTTTTAACTTTTCTATTTATTTAACAAATAAGTACTTCTGTCAACTTTTCTTTATTCCCTACATGAATATTCCCTTTTCAATTCCATTTGTAAATACTTTTACGAATGTTTCCCTTTTTATTTCTATTTGTAATCGTTTCACAAATATTTCCCTTCTATTTGATTTCACCGATATTTTCCCTTCTATTTGATTTCACCAATATTTGTTTTTTTTTACAAATGCTTTGATTCTATAATCATTTTCTCTCATGAAATTCTCTTCCTTTTATATATAAAATCTATTGATTTTATATAAATAATTTATTTTCAAAATAAACTTTGAAAATCCCTTTTCACTTTCTAGTATCACTTATGGTATAAAAATACCAAATCAAAAGGTTCAATCATCATCCAAACACACAGGTTCAACAACAGATGATATAACACATCATATATCAGAATATATGAAAAACGCTAAATAAATGTTGAGGAATCCAGTTGGATTCCTCCGACCTGTTTCCCTGCATCCACAGATGTCAGTCAACATAAATAACATGGAGGTAAAATATTCTGATAAACAGAATCAATATTTCGATACGATTTATATATATCGTTATCGATATTTTCAATCAACTGACTAGCAGTTCAACCAAACAGACAATACACAGCAAATCAGCCAATATTTATCAATTCTAAAAATACTTTAGAGAAATATAAAGTGTTCAGAGTTAGTGAGGTTTACTCACATTGGACGGTTTATCGTTGAATAACGATAATCGGTCATTGATTTGGTTCAGGCGTTTAATTTTGCCATAAATCCAAACGAGCTCCAATCCACTTGCGGTCAGTTCCATTGCGTAGTGCTTGTCCATACGATCCCAACGGATCCTGTTTCGTTAAATTTCGTTAATGTATGCAAAAGTTATGCTATTTACAATATTTACCTAATTTAAATGAATATATATTTAATTAAATTAATTAAATTATTTTTGTCTTAATTAATTTCTAATTGCGTTATTAGCCAAATTACCTTCTCTGCCCTTCTAAAAAATCCTACTTTCTCATCTCTAGCCATATCCAATTTTTCTTTAAAATTGAAAAACCATTTTAATATTAATTAAATTTAATTTTCAAATAAAATATTTAAAAATATTCATTTAATTATAACTTAAAAATTTTAACCCGGATCAAAAATCTGCTTCCACTCATTTTAAAGTATTTTTCGATAAGAATCCAACGGTCCTTGTTTCGTGGAAATCCGACTTGTTTTGAAAAAGTTATAAGCTTTTAAAGTTTATGGTTAAAATTTACGAAAATGTCCCTGGTCTGTTTTAAATTCAAATTAAATTCAAATTAGATTTTAAATTTAAATTTAAATTAATCATCCCATCTGTCGGATCAGTTAGGGATAGCCAGGGAGAGCAGGAAACTATATTTTCCAAACTCGAGCCTTAGACACTATCCTCTCTGTCACCCCTAGAATGTTCCGATATTTATTTTTACAAATTCTATTTTAATTATTATATATATATATTACAAAAATAAATAAATAAATAAATAAATATTATTTAAAAACTTACCCCGCGAAGCCCAAGCCTCTGCCTAAGAGTCGCTAGCTCCCCGTCTTGCCCTCCTTTCTCCCTTCCTTCCCTTTTCCCTATTTCCTAATATTTTATTATTATTTCTGCCATTGCCAAAGCTTGAAAGAGGAGGAGGAGGAGTGAGTTTAAAATGAAGAGGGGGGGGGGCTATTTATAGACGAAGGAGTCACATGGATTGCTGAGGTGGCGCGAATCCAACGGTCGAAAATGGATGGCTAGGATTAATCCTTAAATTTATTAAATTATAAATAAATTTAATAATTTATGAATAGTAAAGTGTGTTTTCTCAACCCTATTCGGACGTTAATTTGACTTACTTATTGATACCTTATCCAAAAAAATTTTCAACCATGTTGTTCAATTTTTCTTGCTCTTCAATAATATATAAAAATATTTAAATTTTGAATTCGTTTGAACTTTCAAATAATTTAAATTCAAATTCAAAATAGTGTTTTGTGTTAGTTTCAACACCTTCCGGTCTAATGTTGGAGTATCAAACGATAACGGTTTTCAGAAATTCTTCCACCATCTGGTCCGGTTTTTAACGTACTTCAATCCTATATATTCAAATCAAAAATCGGAGTTTGTTTAGATTTTCAAATAATTTATTTAAATTTTGTTTCCTTAATAACTTTCTATATCCATTATAGGATTTTCCCAGATTTCATATATAGCTAATATCCTATGTTTAGAATTTTCCTGGATAGGTCTCAGATTCCAGTTTTGCCGTTAGCATTAGCAAATTCCAATTACCGTCAAAATTTAGTTCAAATTTTGGCCTTTTATTTTTTTCTTTTCCACATACGGATGCCATTTTTGACATAACTTGGTTGGTTACCTAATTTCATCATTTCAGATTTAATGAAACTGATTTCATCGAAATCCGAGTTCGTTAGCTACTACTTCCTTTGTAAACGTACTATTTTAAATTAAAATTTTATCCTTTTATACTGCCAGTTCACATTATATTGCAGATCCACTAAATTTCTACCATTTCGAAATAACATAAAATATTCAAAATTATTGAAATTAAACCATTTAAACTTCCAAAACAATAAAAAAACATTTTTAAATAATAACTAAATGGTCAAAAAAATTTGGGTCGTTACACATAGTTTCACCAATTTCCCTAAATCTCGAGCCTAGTGCTGCCGCGATGGGTTCCCAATGACCAAAAAAACGATGTCGAGCGACTTGAAAACCACACTGTAATGAAGAGCTTGCTATTTCCCTTTCAAATATATAGGTCTTTTAATTTATAGGATTTTGTTTGGTTTTACTTTGATTTTTATGAGGATCGAAATGTTTACAAGAAGAAAACATTGGAGGCGCGATTTTTGTTTGACTGGAGAATGAGATTAGGACTTAAGGAATTGTAAAAGGGGTATATATATAGGGAGAACAAAATATCTAGATATTTTATTTAGATATTTTATTTTCATCTTTTATATATGTTTTTGTCTTCTAAAAATTCGTGTGGTCACACATGATACCCAAAAATCATGAAACTGGACATGCTGCTAGAGTTTGACATTACGGTCCCAACGAAACTAGTTTCGTCCAATTCCGACTCCGTTTGCTCACACAGCATATTTTTAACCGTCAAAATACTGACTGTTTTTCACTCTAAAAATCCGTATGGCCACATACTGACTTCAAAAATCACGGAAATTGAAATCTAGCAAAAATTTGACATTTCGAATCTAACAGAATTGGTTTCGTCGAATTCTGAGGTCGTATGAAAAACTGGCTATTTTTAAAGCTCTGAATGACCCATTTAAATGTATAAATATAATTAAATTAAATATAAATAAATTTATATTATCGTATATATTCACAGTGGAATACCATACAACTCCAGAATAGTCCTGTATGGGTTTCTAACTCGATATTCACTTCTGGGTCAACCCGATATTCGATTTATATTGAAATTCCTTTTTAAAATATAAATAATTCCTTTATTAATTATAAAGGAATTCCACAGCGACTTTTCTAAAATTTGATTGGGACATAAATCAAAATCTACACGACGAAATCCCGATTTTTCTCTTCCACTAGAAAGATATACTCCACCAGCTCCACACGTTTTTTGTTTCATAGAAATCCGGCTTAAAATGAATCCTGTACATTCGGTTGAAGTTCGAATCGCCAATTTACGAACTGCAACGCCATTTCAAGCTCGATTTTAATTATAATATAATTATACGTTCAAACTGTCGTTCAAATAATATTTTCGTTATTCGAATTCAATTCCAAGCTGAATTAAATATCACAGATGATCCAGTTCACACCATATCGCCATTTCAGCCAATTCTTATTAATTCAGAATTAAATATATTATTTAATTATTATTTAAATTAATTATTCACTATTATTTAATTCCACGACCATTAAATTCATTATATCACTATATGTATAATGAAATAAATTAATTATAATACCTCTGCCAATGCGGGTCATTACAGTAAACATGTGAATTGGGATACACTTAATTACATATTAAGTAGAACATTTTATTATAACGATAAAATCAACCAAGAATATAAATGGATTGTGGATTACAGACCTTGGACCACAATCTAGAGAATAACATGTTGTGGGGTTATTAATAAACTTAAATGGGTTAAGTTATATAACTAAAATTAATAAGCAAGAGGAACTTGGTAACCTGATTAAGAATTCAATATGAATGAGAATAACCAAGTTAAATGGAAACCTAATGAGGTAAGGCAAGAGCGTAAAAGAATGTTATACATAGGGTCTAACAACATCCAAAACTACAAACGGCAGGATCCTCACTCTCTGGCGATCTCCCTGCCCTAATGTCACTGGTAATTCTACGCAGCCCATCGGAGCCGTGGACGCCCCCATTGAAGCCACGTATCCATCCTTCGTAGGGCTTTAGATCTTTTGCTTCAAGTCTCATTTGTTCAAAAGCTTTCTTGAAGAGGATATTAATCGAAGTTCCATTTTCCACCAACACTTTATGGACTAAAGCAGGGCCAATGGTCGTGGTAATTACCAGTGGATCTCCAATTGGGGAATGAATTCCGAAATCATCTCTACTACGAAATATGACGTCATCTGACATTGTCTTTTGTTGTTTTACTGAAGTAATGTCTTCGAGGTTACTGCATTCTCCTACCTCAAAGTGCTTGGCGGCATTGACGTACTGATCCAGCGCTTTGAAACTATGACTAGCTAGGTGGGGACCGCCTATAATGGTATTGATAACGATCCCCTTACCTTTCTGCTGGGCTGTGGGTTTTGAAGTAGGCTGGTTTTGGTTCGGGGCTTGTCCCCCTTGCCCCCGGTCCCTTGGGGCAACCTTGTACTCGTCTAACTTCCCTTCCCGCATCAATTTTTCAATTATATCTCTCAAATGACGGCATTCGTTGGTGGAATGACCATGGTTTCCATGGAACAAATAAAACTTTCCCGTTGTGATCTCTTTTTCAGTGGAGTCTCTGGGTGGTGGTTTTTTGTATTGCAATATGCTATATGTGTCCAAATAAATGTTTTCCAAGGTATCATTCAATGGCAAATAGTTTTCAAAAATTTGGAATCGAGGTCTTTTGCTAGAATTGTTCTCTCGGTTCCTACTTCTCCTATTTCCATTCCCATTCTTGCTGTTGTTACCTCCGTTCTGGTTGTCGACGTTCACTTCAACCTTCCCTGAACTGTCACCAGATTGTTTCACAACAACATTACTTTGGACACCTTCCCTCGAGGCCCCTTCAGACTTTCTCTTCCTATTTGCATGAGCTTATTCTCGCCTTAAGCGAATATTAGCTTTTTCATAGAACAATTCTGTAACACCCCACCTCCGCTAGGGTCACTCACAAAGGGAATGCACTAGGTTTGGTGAAGCATTATCGAGGTAAACATGCACGGAAATATTACAAGACAGAACATATATAAAATAGCGGAAGTAAAACAAATTTCATTACCTTATAAAATAAGGTCTAAAGCCTTTTACATCAGAATACATCAAAACCTGTCTTGCAATAGTAAAGAAGCATAAAACCATTTCATAAATTATTCCCCAAGTAAAACAGTAAAGTAGCCATAGCCAAGAAAAGTCCAAGCCATGCATGATGATCTTCAGAAAGAAGAAGTCCGAACTAGATAACAGTGTTTCCTCCCTGAAACCTGGGGGGGGAACGGAAGACAAAGAGGCGAAACAAAACGGAGTCAGTCATAAAGACTGGTAAGTCCTATCTACTTCCAGTATAAAAATAGGTAAAGGTAACATGACATGCATAAACTGAAAGTAAACATAAGGATGACGACAAGATAGATAAACTAAACCAGGGTAACAGGCTGAACTACTGTAGCAAGGTAAACTAAGATATCATGATAAACTACGGTGTCATGATAAATCAAGGTATCACATCATCAGATTTCTATCAAGTATACTATCCCAAGGTATCTATCCTGTATAACATCCCACGGTATCTATCATGTATATTTCTCATGGTTCTAACATGTATATTTGCTCTGCACCTCTCGTACTAGTATCCCAACCCGCGTCATGTGTTAACTATGAATGTCCCTTGCCCAATGTCATGTAATGGTCCATGTCAACCTAATATATAGCATATGTAGGTTTTCCCAACTCGTATGTTTCTTTCCATGTATAAGTTCAGTCCCTTGCCGTAGGCCGTACGGGCTTTCCTATGTAAATCTATACCACTTCAACGTAGTACCATTTTATCCTTGAAGTTGTTTTGGACTGCTACCCATGATCAAGTTATGTTTTCTTACCATGAACTATCGCGTGTTCACTTAGGATTTATGCCACCTAGGACCACTAGGGATTATGCTACCTAATGAACGTTGCCGTGTCTCGGTTTGGGTTTTGGCCACCTAGGACCACTAGGGATTATGCCACCGTCAACCGCGCCCTTTATCCCGCGTATGTATCGTGAATCGTTTTCCATGTCTAGACGCACATGTTCCTCAATGTGCCATCCGAGTTCCGTGCCAGGGCAAATCAAGAAATACGGAACTCAGTCGGGAGCTTTAAGTCGTCTGCTGATGCAGATATAAAGGTCTGTTTTTGTACCCGTGGTTATGGTCCCACGTGACCCCTCCCTCAACTACTGAAAGGCAATCCAAGTAAAATCATGTATGAGAACTACATCCCGGCCCCACTATAGCCCCACTTTCCTATGGGCCAACCTCACCCATGACTCGATAGCAAGAACATGGTCTGTTGGGAGTTCTCTGCCTTTCCGTTCGTACACGATTGACTAAAGATGGTAGGTAGTCGGCGACGTGCTATCCAGGGCAAAATCAAGTATCGTCGACTCCACGCTAATCCATCCCAGTCTTTAGGTCGCTCGCATAGCAACCAAGGCATACTCTTGGCTCTTCTACCGTAGACCTTAACCTCTGTGAGGCCGGGTTTCATGGACCACCTGCCACCTCACAGAGGGATACCAAGAGTACCCTCACGTCCCCCGAAGCTACCGCTTCGCTACCCAGTTCGTTGGAGCCCTTATCCAAGTCGGATAAGTTGCTCCTCCTCGTGTGTTTAAGCGATGACCTACCATATCGGGTTACTCATCCATTCATGAACTAGTCCCATGTCCTTGGCTAAGAATTATTACTTAGTTATACTTAACTAAGGTTTACCACTTAGCTTCTTTTCCCCGTTACCCTTGATTAACCACGATTTTCTACCTAGTTCCTCTCACTAGGGTTTTGTCTATTGGGTTACGTGTTGTTATTCAGGTTCATGACTTAGCCCGCCTACGAATCATGTCAAGATTGGCTAAGTATTTAAGTTCAAGGTTTAGCCCTACAAGTTGGTTAAGTATACCAAGAAGCTCATGACTTAACCCTATCAAGTCAAATTGGTTAAGTATTTATTTGTCTTAACCCTATCAGATTATCATGTTAGATTGATTAAGCATAGATTATCTTAATCCCATCAGATTATCGAGTCGGATTGGTTAAGTATAGGTTAACTTACCCCTATCCACTAAACGTATTACAATGGTTAAGCCTAATTTAAAAGGTCTTGTGACTTAACCCTACCAGGTCCACATATTAGATTGGTTAAGTGTAGGTTACTTAACCTCATCAAGTCATCATGTATAATTGGTTAAGTATAAGTTACTTAACCCCATTAAATTATCATGTTAAATTGGTTAAGTATTGGTTACTTAACCTCATTGAATTACCAAGTTTAGATTGGTTAAGTCTAAATTACTTAGCCCCATCTAATTACCAAGTCGGATTAGTTAAGTGTGAATTACTTAACCCCATCTAATTACCAAGTCGGATTAGTTAAGTGTAAATTACTTAACCCCATTTAATTACCAAGTCGGATTAGTTAAGCGTAAATTACTTAACCCCATCCCCTAATTGTCTTGTATGGTTAAGTGTCATTAAGAAATCAAGCCCGGTCCCACTTAACCTACCCATTCGTGTCATATCGGTTAAGTGTCATTAGTCAAATTTACTTAACCTTATCATGTGGCATTAATTTAATTAATGCACTCTCAACCTCTCACATTAGACCTTGTTGTGGTTACTAGTTAAGCCGGGCGGGTCCGGGTAGTTTTACACCACAACCTAGTCTAACCTCGGGTCTTAAGCGCGACATGACCAACTTCTCACATTGGATCCTATTGTTTGTAGCCACTAGTTAAGCCGGGCGGGTCCGGGTAGATTTATGCTACAAACTCAACCCAACCTCGAGTTGGCCACTTTCATGTTTGGTCTAGTGTCTTATTACACTTACAACCCACCCATGTCTAGTTCAAGTTCCATGTTTTCCCACGTGTCATGACCATATTTAAGTGTATCATAAATGTCATGTTCTCATGTAAACCCCATGTCAAGTTTTTCATGTCATACCCACGTTCTTCCTAAACTACCCAAACGTATTTCCAACCCAAGTGGAAGCGAGTCACATAGTAGGGTATTATGCCAACCTATTGGCCACAAACATGCATAGTATCATAAGGAAATTTGGCCATAAACATGCATAGTATCATAAGGAAATTTGGCCACAAGCATGCATAGTTTAATAAGGGGATTTGGCCATAAACATGCATAAGCCCCAAAGTCAAGTCTTTGCCCATGTTTCACAAGTCAAGTGGTTCCCAAAGGTTCATGCTAACATTTCATAGATAAAGATTCAAACTTGCAAGATATACTAGGTTAAACATAACATGAATGGCATGATTAAGTCGCTACAACTTAGCCCAAGGTCATAGATCATAGAAAAGGGGCAAATTTAGGTTCACATAAGCTAGCATACTTATGTTTCATCGCATTTTATCCCATGTCACATTAGAACCACCGTTAGAATCTACAAGTAGCTAGAACTTACATAGCGAGGCTTAGGGAATGAGCATGATCCGTCTTGACGAAGAAAGGTGGCTCCTTTGTCGAAGAATCGTCATGGAATTTGCGTAGCAACGTTGATCGAGCCTCGATTTGGTATAGCAAGCTTGCACCTTTCGATTCGGATCCGATTTGCATGCATAGTCTCTTGGAGTTGGAGATGGAGGCCATGATCACTTGGCATTTGGGTAGCACTTCGTGGCATGAGTGATCTGTGAGGGTTTAGGGTACGCTTAGGGGTCTTTTTATAGAGATTAGTAGTAGTTTAGGCTGTAGGATAAACCCTAGGATAGATCTGAACCCTCAAAAATCGTCACAAGCCTCCAAAACCGAGCCAACATGACAAGCAGGTGCACCAGGTCGCTGGTTCGACCAGGGGGGTCGACCCAGGGGTCGACACCCATGTCGACCCCCTGAAGGGGGGTCGACCCCGGGGTCGACACACATGTCGACCCCCTGGAGGGGGGTCGACCCAGGGGTCGACACCCTGTGTGTCTGGCGGGAATTTTCCCACATTCTCTTTCTGGGCTGAATTTCAAATCTGTTTTCGGATTTGAATTTTCGTGAAACTTCGTTGGGCCTTAACTGGGCCATACGGACTCCGATTTACGAAATTTCTGACTCTATTTCGCGTATTTTTCTGAGACGAACGCAATGGCGCAACCCGTTTATCCTGATTCAGAATTTATAATTTAATTCTGCCTTGATTCTTGTCTTAACACGTTGTTAGAATTCGGGTTGTTACATTCTCCCTTCCTTTAAGGATTTCGTCCCCGAAATCTCCAAGTTAGGAAGAACGCATCCTACCATCCATCTACTCATAACATCATCCACAGGCAAACATTGTCCTTAAACGATTTCTAATGCCATATGAACATATGCTAAACGTGTGTGTATATGCTCCTTAGCTAATGCTAATGATCAGGCCTGAATGATCTTTCTAATGCAAAATATGTTTAGTGCCATGAGTCCAACATGTATGAAAATAGTCCTAGTCATATAAGTACTATATGCGTGCACAAACATTCATTCATATGCAACATCCGCATGATAACACATTCAATTTCATCCATAAACAAGTATAAATACTCGTGCATATGCAACATGAAACGTGACCGCGTCAATCTAGTATCTAATGTGTATTCGCGCATCCATGAGCAACCACTTGCAACCACTTGCAACCATATCAATCATAACATGTTTCAAATACATGTTTACATCCATAGGATTCTACCTAAGGTTCTCACGATAGGATCGAGGACAGAAACAGGACCGAGAGGATATTCACCAAAAGATAACATGCGAGCAAGCTCTACAGGAAAAACCAGGGATCAAGGATACACTCTTTAAAAAGAGGTACGATGCGCGTGTCTAGCCTTACGTCTTCTAAGTCGCGTTTCCTTGAGCTTAATTCCTCGGTGCCTTGACCATCTTTTTAACTCCATGATTTCGTAGCTCCTTGATTCCTATTTCCAAGATATGAGTTAGAACTCATTTCATTGTCGCCTCTTATTCCACTTTCACTTATCCTTTCCCTAGTATACTTGTCTCAAACGTATCCACCCACTCATGCAAGCTCTCCAAAATTCACTAGGGAATTCTGGATCTCGTTTGTCGATGCCAACCCATGTTGCCAAGAGTACTTACTAGGGTGATTCCCATAACTAATGTATAAGAGAAACGAACCATCCGCCTCAGCGGCGAATTCTATTCGAACGGATTGCCAACAACTGCATCCCGAGATTCTAGGTAACTAACCATGACAGAACCCAAAAGGTTACTCGAGACTTCGAGGGTATCACCAAGGTGAGTCGAGAGTCTAACTACCCTCTTTCCAAAACCGAGAATGGCACCCCTTATTGGGTGTCCACTTTATCCCTAGAATCCATCCGTAGCCGAGACATGTCATTCTCCAATCCAAACAAGTTATGAAGAAATGGACCAACTCTCCAACCAGATTTTTGGGACAAAAACTGGGATCCTTTACCATGCTAGTACTAAGGTGCAGAGACTCAACTATCCAAGCAGACTTAAATGATACGATGATCAAGACAAAGTCTGGACGGGATGATAGAAAAGAACGACTAAACCTTTACCAGAAACGGTACCATTTCTTTTAGGCACCCTAGAAATGGGAGCGTACAATTGCCCTCTCCGATGATCTTGTCCTTGTCCTCCTTGATGGACTAAGCCATACCAACTGTTGCTTATCCTTAAGCTCGCGTCCTTTATCCTTACTCTTATTATCCTTCCTTGTAAAACGGCAACAGGTCTCTCGAGAACCACCTCCATCGTACGGGAAACACCTACGTGGCTAGACAAAGATTAGTCACAGTTAGAACTACTGTGACCACAGATGGAGGAAAGAAAGGAAAATAGATTCAATCGAGGAATCAAAGGATAATGCTAATGGCCTTTGGGGAATAGCCTTTTAAAACAAACTTTTCTTGAAAAATGCTTCTTTGTAAAATGGTTTCTCAAATAGTTTTCAGAAGGTTTTAAAAACTTTTGCCCAGTCTGGTAACCTTCTGCTCTTGTACCAAATGTAACACCCCACCTCCACTAGGGTCACTCACAAAGGGAATGCACTAGGTTTGGTGAAGCATTATCGAGGTAAACATGCACAGAAATATTACAAGACAGAACATATATAAAATAGCGGAAGTAAAACAAATTTCATTACCTTATAAAATAAGGTCTAAAGCCTTTTACATCAGAATACATCAAAACCTGTCTTGCAATAGTAAAGAAGCATAAAACCATTTCATAAATTATTCCCCAATTAAAATAGTAAAGTAGCCATAGCCAAGAAAAGTCCAAGCCATGCATGATGATCTTCAGGCAGAAGACGTACGAACTAGATAACAGTGTTTCCTCCCTGAAACCTGGGGGGGAACGGAAGACAAAGAGGCGAAACAAAACGGGGTCAGTCATAAAGACTGGTAAGTCCTATCTACTTCCAATATAAAAACAGGTAAAGGTAACATGACATGCATAAACTGAAAGTAAACATAAGGATGACGACAAGATAGATAAACTAAACCAGGGTAACAGGCTGAACTACTGTAGCAAGGTAAACTAAGATATCATGATAACCTACGGTGTCATGATAAATCAAGGTATCACATCGTCATGTTTCTATCAAGTATACTATCCCAAGGTATCTATCCTGTATAACATCCCACGGTATCTATCATGTATATTTCTCATGGTTCTAACATGTATATTTGCTCTGCACCTCTCGTACTAGTATCCCAACCCGCGTCATGTGTTAACTATGAATGTCCCTTGCCCAATGTCATGTAATGGTCCATGTCAACCTAATATATAGCATATGTAGGTTCTCCCAACTCGTATGTTTCTTTCCATGTATAAGTTCAGTCCCTTGCCGTAGGCCGTACGGGCTTTCCTATGTAAATCTATACCACTTCAACGTAGTACCATTTTATCCTTGAAGTTGTTTTGGAGTGCTACCCTTGATCAAGTTATGTTTTCTTACCATGAACTATCGCATGTTCACTTAGGATTTATGCCACCTAGGACCACTAGGGATTATGCTACCTAATGAACGTTTCCGTGTCTCGGTTTGGGTTTTGGCCACCTAGGACCACTAGGGATTATGCCACCCGTCAACCGCGCCCTTTATCCCGCGTATGTATCGTGAATCGTTTTCCATGTCTAGACGCACATGTTCCTCAATGTGCCATCCGAGTTCCATGCCAGGGCAAATCAAGAAATACGGAACTCGGTCGGGAACTTTAAGTCGTCTGCTGATGCAGATATCAAGGTCTGTTTTTGTACCCGTGGCTATGGTCCCACGTGACCCCTCCCTCAACTACTGAAAGGCAATCCAAGTAAAATCATGTATGAGAACTACATCCCGGCCCCACTATAGCCCAACTTTCCTATGGGCCAACCTCACCCATGACTCGATAGCAAGAACATGGTCTGTTGGGAGTTCTCTGCCTTTCCGTTCGTACACGATTGACTAAAGATGGTAGGTAGTCGGTGACGTGCTATCCAGGGCAAAATCAAGTATCGTCGACTCCACGCTAATCCATCCCAGTCTTTAGGTCGCTCGCATAGCAACCAAGGCATACTCTTGGCTCTTCTACCGCAGACCTTAACCTCTGTGAGGCCAGGTTTCATGGACCACCTGCCACCTCACAGAGGGATACCAAGAGTACCCTCACGTCCCCCGAAGCTACCACTTCGCTACCCAGTTCGTTGGAGCCCTTATCCAAGTCGGATAATTTGCTCCTCCTCGGGTGTTTAAGCGATGACCTACCATATCGGGTTACTCATCCATTCATGAACTAGTCCCATGTCCTTGGCTAAGAATTATTACTTAGTTATACTTAACTAAGGTTTACCACTTAGCTTCTTTTCCCCGTTACCCTTGATTAACCACGATTTTCTACCTAGTTCCTCTCACTAGGGTTTTGTCTATTGGGTTACGTGTTGTTATTCAGGTTCATGACTTAGCCCGCCTACGAATCATGTCAAGATTGGCTAAGTATTTAAGTTCAAGGTTTAGCCCTACAAGTTGGTTAAGTATACCAAGAAGCTCATGACTTAACCCTATCAAGTCAAATTGGTTAAGTATTTATTTGTCTTAACCCTATCAGATTATCATGTTAGATTGATTAAGCATAGATTATCTTAATCCCATCAGATTATCGAGTCGGATTGGTTAAGTATAGGTTAACTTACCCCTATCCACTAATCGTATTACAATGGTTAAGCCTAATTTAAAAGGTCTTGTGACTTAACCCTACCAGGTCCACATATTAGATTGGTTAACTGTAGGTTACTTAACCTCATCAAGTCATCATGTATAATTGGTTAAGTATAAGTTACTTAACCCCATTAAATTATCATGTTAAATTGGTTAAGTATTGGTTACTTAACCTCATTGAATTACCAAGTTTAGATTGGTTAAGTCTAAATTACTTAGCCCCATCTAATTACCAAGTCGGATTAGTTAAGTGTGAATTACTTAACCCCATCTAATTACCAAGTCGGATTATTTAAGTGTAAATTACTTAACCCCATTTATTTACCAAGTCGGATTAGTTAAGCGTAAATTACTTAACCCCATCCCCTAATTGTTTTGTATGGTTAAGTGTCATTAAGAAATCAAGCCCGGTCCCACTTAACCTACCCATTCGTGTCATATCGGTTAAGTGTCATTAGTCAAATTTAGTTAACCTTATCATGTGGCATTAATTTAATTAATGCACTCTCAACCTCTCACATTAGACCTTGTTGTGGTTACTAGTTAAGCCGGGCGGGTCCGGGTAGTTTTACACAACAACCTAGTCTAACCTCGGGTCTTAAGCGCGACATGACCAACTTCTCACATTGGATCCTATTGTTTGTAGCCACTAGTTAAGCCGGGCGGGTCCGGGTAGATTTAGGCTACAAACTCAACCCAACCTCGAGTTGGCCACTTTCATGTTTGGTCTAGTGTCTTATTACACTTACAACCCACCCATGTCTAGTTCAAGTTCCATGTTTTCCCACGTTTCATGACCATATTTAAGTGTATCATGAATGTCATGTTCTCATGTAAACCCCATGTCAAGTTTTTCATGTCATACCCACGTTCTTTCTAAACTACCCAAACATATTTCCAACCCAAGTGGAAGCGAGTCACATAGTAGGGTATTATGCCAACCTAATGGACACAAACATGCATAGTATCATAAGGAAATTTGGCCATAAACATGCATAGTATCATAAGGAAATTTGGCCACAAGCATGCATAGTTTCATAAGGGGATTTGGCCATAAACATGCATAAGCCCCAAAGTCAAGTCTTTGCCCATGTTTCACAAGTCAAGTGGTTCCCAAAGGTTCATGCTAACATTTCATAGATAAAGATTCAAACTTGCAAGATATACTAGGTTAAACATAACATGAATGGCATGATTAAGTCGCTACAACTTAGCCCAAGGTCATAGATCATAGAAAAGGGGCAAATTTAGGTTCACATAAGCTAGCATACTTATGTTTCATCGCATTTTATCCCATGTCACATTAGAACCACCGTTAGAATCTACAAGTAGCTATAACTTACATAGCGAGGCTTAGGGAATGAGCATGATCCGTCTTGACGAAGAAAGGTGGCTCCTTTGTCGAAGAATCGTCATAGAATTTGCGTAGCAACGTTGATCGAGCCTCGATTTGGTGTAGCAAGCTTGCACCTTTCGATTTGGATCCGATTTGCATGCATAGTCTCTTGGAGTTGGAGATGGAGGCCATGATCACTTGGCATTTGGGCAGCACTTCGTGGCATGAGTGATTTGTGAGGGTTTAGGGTAGGCTTAGCGGTCTTTTTATAGAGATTAGGAGTAGTTTAGGCCGTAGGATAAACCCTAGGATAGATCTGAACCCTCAAAAATCGTCACAAGCCTCCAAAACCGAGCCAACATGACAAGCAGGTGCACCAGGTTGCTGGTTCGACCAGGGGGGGTCGACCCAGGGGTCGACACCCATGTCGACCCCCTGGAGGGGGGTCGACCCCGGGGTCGACACCCATGTCGACCCCCTGGAGGGGGGTAGACCCAGGGGTCGACACCCTGTGTGTCTGGCGGGAATTTTCCCGCCTTCTCTTTCTGGGCTGAATTTCAAATCTGTTTTCGGATTTGAATTTTCGTGAAACTTCGTTGGGCCTTAACTGGGTCATACGGACTCCGATTTACGAAATTTCGGACTCCATTTCGCGTATTTTTCCGAGACGAACGCAATGGCGCAACCCATTTATCCTGATTCAGATTTTATAATTTAATTCTGCATTGATTCTTGTCTTAACACGTTGTTAGAATTCGGGTTGTTACAAATTCCCTAGTAGGGGGCATTTTCCCGGATAGATAATCCCCAAATTCTGTGTCCGGGTCAACTCCTTCTATTAAAGCCATCAGAATAGGAGGTTCATGAGAGTCACTAACTTCGGTGACTGCCAGGTTGAAGCGGTCCAAATATGATTTCAGAGATTCGCCTGGAGCCTGTTTAATCCTTGACAACTCTATAACGCTTTTGGATTTGCGGGCGTGAAGTCGAAACTGGTTCATAAAGTGCTCACTTAATTCTATGAAGCTTGACACTGACCGTGGAGGGAGTCTGGTGAACCACATTAATGCAACGTCTTCTAGGTAAATTGGAAAGGTCTTGCATTTTATAGTATTCGGAGCTGCTGCGGCATTCATAAACCATGCGTTCCTCATCAAATGTTGTCCCGGGTCCGTTCTCCCTGAATATCGATCCATTTGTGGCAAGTTGAATCGCCGAGGGAACTGGAAGTCCAATATATCATCTGTGAAGGGGGTATGACTTCGCTCAATGCCCTAGTCCTCATTAGTGTATCGTCGGCTTTCAGACATAATCTGACGCACCATCGCCCACACATCGCCATTTGTTAATGTCTGCACAGGTTCTCTAGGTCTGATATTTGGATTACCCCTGGGTTCCTGATTAGGGGATAACCTCCTGTTTCTAGCGGCGACTTCTCTACATTGCTCCCTACGCTCCCGGTCGATCTCAGGAGGGAGGGGCTGAAGAAGTTGCTGTAGCGTAGGATTAGTAATGTTAGGATCCCTGGGTAGAACGTGGGATCCACGCATAGGCAACAACACAGGCTCTTTTAAGCTTGGGCCATCAGGCCCTAACACACGAGCATAGTCTTCGTAGGATCCTAAAGATCCAAAAGTTAACTGATCAAGAGTCTGAGGTCGTTCAAGCGGTCTTCTTACACGAGGACGTCCCTCATCTGAAGAAGACGAATAATATGCAGCAAGGTGACATGTTGGGGAAGGAGCCTTTTGCCTCCGGAGCTCCTTGAGTTCCCTACTCGTGGCGATCATGTTCTCTTGCATGCGAAGAGTGTCACGTTTATGGGTTCCAATGCCTCCTTAATACTCTGGAGCATTTCAAGAAAGCGTGAAAAATCTCCTTGTGTGACGGGTGCAGATGGGTCAGGTTGATCATTGGTCATAGCGACTGGAATCGGAGCATTGGCAGGAGCTCGAGTAGAAGTTCCAGCTTCACTTTATTCGGATCGGATCGGAGCAGAGTGATACGGCTAGATCGGTTCGGATGGGGAGAGTGGATGGCTTCAACGTCGCTGGATCGGATCGGATCAAGGTCATTGGTTAGGATCGGTCCTTCCTGACTGGAGGGGCCTGCTCCAGAATCTTGACCACGCGACCTCGTCACAACCATTGTTTGCTGATCTTCGTTCACTTCATTCTCTCGATTACTTTTGACTTCCTTGCCTTTTCCTTTGGCTATAATTTCCAATTCTTCAGTGATTAACCAACAGGTACTTAAAGATGTCAAAAACGGAGGATTAACTTCATTGAACTTTGAAGATCCAAATAATAGAATGATAATCCCAAAAGTGAAGAATTCAAAGATTTCTCAGTGAAAAGCACCAAAATGTTAGATCCAAAATTGGCTCTAACACCCAAATGAGTAATGATTCTACTGAAATGAAATCAAAAAAAAGGGAGAAAACACACAATTTATAGTGGTTCGGCGTTAAATAGCCTACGTCCACTTTCTACTCTTTAAATTGATGTCTTGAATGCAAGTACAACAACAATTTTCACTCAATTCTCACTTATATAATACATTGATTCACTAAATTTCCTTCACAATATGATTCAAAAGATGATTGTAATCTGAATAAGTTGAAGAAATTCGGATAGTAAAGGAGTTTGAGTTCTGAAAATGCCAAAAAATCCTTTGAAATGAGCCTTAGAGGTGTATTTATTGGTGGAAAATGCCTCTGAAGTGGCTCTGGGTCGGGTACACATGGTCTCCATCTCATCATTATCGGGTTCGGATGGAATATGGTGGCAACAGCGCATCAGATTAGTGGCAAACGTGGGGAGAACGTGGGTATAACCGCTCTGGGTCTTGAGGAAACACGGGCTGTAACTGTTGCTGCTTCAACTCTTTGGGTTCGGATCGGAAGTATTACAGATCATGGGAGCGGATCGGGGTTACCCGAATCGATCCGATTTGGCCTGCGCTCCTTCCTTCTTTTCTCTACGCTGTGCTGCCACTACCAAGGAGTTCCGATCCGATCCGACTTGACTAAAAAACATTCTTCGTTCTTTTTATCTTTTAATCTTTGTGTAGCTTAGTTCACAAAGTAGGCTAACAATAACCAATAGATTCATAAATATGGGTCTTAGAAGATATCAAATTGTTGAATTGATTAAGAGATCAAAACTGAAAATTTGAATTTGGAATGAAAATTGGAGGATATTCGATTTTAGATATTGGATACAGAAATTTGCAAAACTTATATGAAAAACATATAGGAATATAGTGAATTCGGAAACCATCGATTTGGAAGGTAATCGATTTAAATGAAAACTTATATAACATAATCTATATAAGAATGAGATGTCTGGAAATACGATTTGGGAAGAAAATCTTATGTAAGATGACATGAGTGTGGTTTATGAGAGTATGAAATGAAGTACTATATGTTTTCAAATGAAGATAAGGGAAGTACTATCCTTCTCCTTTGAATTTCGAGCTTAGTTGAGATGTGCTGCTGGTGGTTGTGGTAGGTTGTCCGGACATAAAACTCATGAGTTGTCATTGTTCCTGGAAGAATACGACCGTGTAGCATAATTCACAGGACTGTAGATGGCCTACGATAGACGAATGTTCCTTGGGGGAACCAGGCGTAACCATTATGTCTGTTGCGATCTACTGTTGTGATAAGGTTGTAATCCGCAGAGTAGTGAAAGCCTACAGGTATGGATGTTTCCTGGGGGACCTAGCCGTAACCATTAAATACATGCGGTCCACATAACATATCTACAGGTGAAAAAGATGTAACCACTAGAGTTACTAAAGGTAGAATGGAGCCATGCGATGTTTGAGATATCTTAATGATGTGGAACTACCTGTTTGATGCAGCACTGCGTCTTCATGACTTGATGTGTCTTCGTGACTTAATTTGTCATTGTGACTTGATTGATCCTCGTGTCTTGATTTATTTTCATGATTTGTTTTCGTGACCCAGAGATAGAGCAGTCAACGCTTAGTGACCTCAGATTTCTTTTGATTCATAAATATCTTATGTTGATATGTCCATGACCAAATTCGCAGAGAAGTGATTTCCTATGGATACAGATGTTTTCTGGGGATCCAGACGAAACCATTGTGTATCTACGATTCATGAAAAATCAACATATAAACATCACATCGGTACTTTCCGTATTTGTTTATTTTTAAATATTCACTGGGGTTAAAGCAATGATATTAGTACTTGGAGATTTTAGTCGCGTGTCTGGCTAGCGTATGCCTAACATCTGTGAGAATGACAATAGACTTTTCAAACTTCAAGCTAAAAAGCATTTTCAAATTACAATATACATGACTTAATAAATTAAGAAAGAGAATTTTGGAGTAATGATACAAATATTATTTTTGCGTGAATTTTGTATAAAATTATAAAAGATTCGGATGTTGGAAATTTTTAAGTCGACAGTTTGAAACTTAAAGAGGAGATGTTATTTACACTCTCTAATTAAATGGGTTGAATGTAAGGAGATTGGGTTGAACTTGAGGAATAAGTGCGACGATGGATAAGTAAACAATGACCAGTGAGGTTTATAAATAAATTTTGAATAATTTGAGATGCATAAATCCAATTTATGCAGAAATTGGAATTTAAAATGAGAGTCATTTTGAAAAGAAATTATATGATTTTTATCTCTTAGAAGATTAAATAGAATGAGAAATTGGAAGATATCTCGAAATAATTTGAGATAGAAACGGGTCTAACAAAATAGAATATAGTTTAAAAAAAGCATGGAAATGGATAAAACCCGATTCAGAAGATAAGGAATATCATGTTTGATCAAAATTGATCTCCAACAATAAGAAAGGAAAATTGATTTTCCAAGTTAATTGAATATGGTAGATAACAAAGAGGATCGATGGCTTAAATATCGATAATTAAAATAGTAGCGGAAAAATTTCACATAAATATGAAAATTTAGAGTATACATTAGTATAACTCTAACGATCTCTCCTTTTCAAGGACGAAATGTTTTTAAGGAAGGATGACTGTAACCTCTCAAAAAATTTGACAACTGTAATATGGAATTAATTAAAAGATTCAACGATTAATAATCAATTTTATATTAATACTTGGGTTGAAAATCGAATATATGGTTTTGAGTATGAATTGAACTCAATATGGTTGGTTGGAAATCAAATACTTTTTATTGGAATTAAAATTGGTTGGATATTTGAATTGAATTTAGAATTCGACTGAAAAATATAAACCATTGAATTTAAATATAAACGTTATTGACGTTAAACAAATTGGAGATTTTATTTGTTGAAATATATGGAATTTGGCTTGGTTATGTATGTTTGTGTATGTAAAGAAATTGAAATTTTACATGTCAAATTTGAAATGAAACAGAGTTGTCGGTGAACAAGCAGAATAAAATCAGTGAAACGATAACTAATTTAAATTAAAAATAATAAAAATAACATCGTATACAAACAGAGTTGTACTACTAGTTTGGGCATATAAGTGGTAATTGAATTCATAAGTTAAACATTTGAATATAAGATGCTTTATTTAAAAACCCTGTCACATTATTCTTGAATTTGGAAGATTTAACCCATTTTAAGTTAGGATAAGATATAAGTAATAACTTACTTGCTAATAAGACAATTCCAAGTCATACTACTGCACTGTTCGAATTATATACCTGCTGTGATCCCTATTGGGTGTGCCCGGAACTTAGTAAAGAACTTTGTATAGTTACACACATGAAAGGATATGCAATTATTTACGTATGTCACTGCGATTACCTGTCTACTGCCTTGATCGTGTATGTTTCAACATTTTATTAAGCCTGCTACATTTTTCATTGTTGTGTTCATAACATGTCGTGTTTGTTTGTATAACTATGCCTCGTGGACATTGGCTGCACTATGTATATTGACATAATATATGAATTTATATCCATTAGTTGATGCTCATAAACCTAGAAAAAAAAACCCAGAGAGAACTGCAGTAACATGTATTGTGTTTGGTTACATTGGAATATTTTGCCTCACATACACATTATATATGCAACTGAGCAGACTTGATCCATATATATATATATATGTGTGTGTGTGTGTGTGTGTGTGTGTGCGTGTGTGTGTGTGTGTATGTATGTATGTATGTATAACCTTAAAAAATATACATGTGACAGCCCGCCCCGCACCAACCGACATTTACTCCAAAAGTGCGTTGTACACATATCCAATTAGCACGGGACGGTCGTCAGAAGGAAAGGAAGAAGACAAAGAATCAACAAGGAACCTGTAGAATGTATCACAGCGCATGGAACAAAATATAACAACAACATACTTGACATAAAACAGGTGAGACAGTGCATAAGCTGAAAACAAACTATCAAAGCAGTGGAAAATACAAATACAGCTTATGTTCCACATCATCATTATTACAACTTTTCAAACTATCTCTAAAGGTAAAAGCGAGATAAGGGAGGTACACTACTAATGCCCAAGTAGTGACCACCAACGACACAAGGAGAATATCTATATATATATATCATATGTGGAAGCCTCCTACTCGCCTCCGGATCAGCTACTCGTGCATCACCAGCTAACCTGTCTCTAGTCTGCTTGTTTAGGAGCACCTAGAGTAATAAGAAGAGACATAAAACTCTGGGTCAGACAAAAGTCTAGTGTGAGCGATAAGCGGCTAAACAAAACAATAACAGGTATACTAAACCATACCTGAACCTGGACCTGCAATCAAAGAGTAGCACTACATACTGTACAACACTCTAAGGTGCCACTGAATAAATGGTGTAAAGATAACGGGGGTGGGGGTGTGCATGTCATAGTGATGGAAAACAATCAAGCATAGAAACCATCCTCACATCTCTCACTTAGTCCGTAAAGCATACGATATCCACCACTTCGATCACCCAATACTTTGCTATGATCACTCTGCCCCATGAAGTCACAACGGCTTCACTGCACTGATCCATAGCCACTAATCCTTCGCTATGTCCATTTTTCCCCATGGAGTTGTACACACCCCACTGCATTGGCTCATAGCCTTACTAACCTTCACTATGTCCACTCTGCCTCATGGAGTCGCAACGGCTCCACTGCACTAGCCCATAGTCTTACTACGATCACTTTGCCCCTCGAGCCATGATGACTCTACTGCACTGATACGTAGCCCGTCATTTCTTTTCAGTGGTGAATCGAAGTTATGAACGTCGATAACTCCTTAGCACACGTCCCGCAGCAAAGCCCAACCATGAAGTGAACTCATTGGTTCCCAACTGGATCCTGAGCTCTAACTTCCATTTGGACTACCTTTGCATCTCAGGTTATTGGTCATCACTGGATCGGTTCAGATCCTCAGTCCTTCTTCCCTGTCAGTTCGGATCGGCCTCTTTCCAAGTGCTCCAGGTCGGGTCGTGGCCTCCAAGTCCCTTCGTAGTACATCGGTTCGGTTCGGGTGCCCTCTGGCGGGTCGGGTCGGGTAGATGCACCTTGGTTCGGTTCGGTAGCTCTCCTCCTTTAGATGTTGGCCCCTTCGGTTGTGATGCTCCGATCCGATCCCAGTTTAGCCATAATGGCCTTCCTTTTTTCCAAACTTTCCCTTATGCCAAGCCTCGGTTCGGTTCGGTGATCCCTTGTCCAGCCCATTATCCGGTCCGAGCCCATCCATCCGATCCGATCCGAAAACCTGCACCGTCTTCCTGCAACTTTTCCAGCGAGTGTTTTACGCCATTCGACGACGTTTTCGACCATTCTAACTATTCTAATCAATCACAAAGCATATCATACAGTCATAGCAACAAGTAGAAGTGACCTCAAACACCAAAACATCAATATGATAGGTTAAAATGGATCAAACATAGCCAAAACCCCATATTTTCCCTTAAGCATGTTTAAGCAAAACTAGTGACATGATTAGTAAAACTTAATCAAATTAACCCAAATTTCTAACGGAGGTCTAAAACATTATTTAAGAATTTATAAATATTTTTCTAGAATTTATTAGTGTATAAATTCGCTAATCATCACTAATTACTCTTAATTAACCATAATTAGTGAGGAACTATGCAAATCACTCACCTTAGCCACAAATAAACCTTAGATCTGAAATAAATCTCTGATATGGCGCGAATATCAATGCTAAACAGTAGCACTAATCTTGATTTGGTGAAGATCTCCCTTAATTTGATGTTGCTAAGCTTAATCCTTGATTAGAAAGTGATTTGGAGGTGATTTAGAGGTTGGAGGCCATTATTAGGATTTCTAAGAGGTAAGCGGAGGCTAGAAAACTGAAATGGAATGAAATCCTAACTCTTTTCAGCCTCCCCATAACCCTATTCCCGAAATGGGTTATGGGCCCATTCACTAATCACCCTATTTGGCCCGGTTAAGTAGTTTTTCACCTTCCTAACCTTATTTCAGCCATTTCTCCCAAACGATAAGTCCGTTTTCCACATGTGACCACTCTTCGGAAAGGTAAACCATCATCTGAAGACAATGGAAGTGGTTTCAGGTCAAAATTCCTTTCCAATCAAAAGTTATGGCCGAAACAAGATCAGCTAGGGGCAAAATGGTCATTTAAAAATCAGCAAAAATCATGAACATGGGAAATGACCCCAATGGTCATTTCTCAAAGCCACATGACCATACGACTTCATATAAGAAAGAAATAAATATTCTATGATTCTCCGATGCGTAGAATGCGGGTTGTTACAATGCACATGTTGGGTTATGTGCACATGTATTGTGTTCCGTTGCATTGAAACCATTAATCTACAGCAGGCTTATGAAAACCGAACTTTTATGTGTAGATACAAACATTATATGAGTACATATTTTCACTACAAACTCCAACTATATTTTCACTACAAACTTCAACGCAGAGTGAAAATTGGTGGTTGAACCAGTGTTACAAGAACCGGACCGAACCGCGGCTGAACCGCCCAAAACCGTGAACCGGTAGCCATTTCGGTCCGGAGCGCATTTGAACCGTGCACATGTTTGAACCGCAGGTCAGACCCTAAAACCGTTGGTTGAACCGTGTTTAGAACCGTTCAAAATCATCTCAGCAGAAGAAAAAAAACGTCATTTATTTTCTTTTTATACTCTCGCTCGTTTCCTCTTTTCTTTCTGATGCCCTAAATCCGGATCTCGCCGCCGCTCCTCATAATTTTGCGATTGTTACTGCTCCATCGTTGCAAGCTCCACTTTCCGCATCATTATCTGCTGCCTACTAATATACTTTGCAACCCAAACGCAGCAACATGTATGATAATTTTTAGGAATTTGGTTATTGTTTTGTGAACTAATGATGTTTTATTATGAGTCAATATTGATTACTTGAACTATAGAGCTTTAAACTCTCAAATTAGAATTGGATTAGGTTAATTTTAGAGTAGGCATAATTTGTGGCTACTGATGTTGGGTGTAAATGCGGCTGTAGTGGGTATTCTAACATAACTAGATGTTGTAAATGATGGGTGTTTTGTGAACTAATGATGTTTTGTAAAGTTTGTCATTTTTTGTTGAATTCATAACTGCAAGTGTTCTACTTTTTAGTTTTTACAGTTGCAACCGTAGTGCTTATTGCTTATAGTGTTTGATAGTTAATTAATGGTTACTTGTAGGATGATCTCAAATCAAAATTCCGAAGAAGCATCTAATCCTAGCACTGAAAGCACCGTACATTTATCTAACAGACCGAAGACCGATCCAGCATGGCAATATTGCACTGAAACAATAACAAATGGACATTCAGCGATAAAATGTATGTTCTGCAACAAAGTATTTAACGGTGGAGGAATTCGTCGCTTTAAATATCATATTTACGGTTTATTTGGAGGAGGTTGTGCATCTTGTACACGTGTAAGTGATGAAGTTAAACATGCGATGAAGTTAAATATTGAAAGTGGTGAAGTTTTGAAGAAGACTAATGCAACTAAAAGATCCAAAGATTTCGCTTTTCAAAATGAGGATGATGTCGCACCTTATCATTGTAGGAAAAGTTTAGCATCTAGCACAACACAACCTCCTAATTCTAGCAACCTCTTGAGCCCTACTTTCATGCCGAGAACCACTAGCGGCGCTCAACCAACCATAAGAAGTGTACTTCAAGGTCAAGCGGTGAAAGATGCTGTTGATTTAGCTGTTTCAAAGTGGTTTTATGACGCCGCGATTCCTTTCAATGCCGTGAATTCGGTATTATATCAACCAATGATCAATGCCATCTCTAGTTATGGAAAAGGCTATGAAGGACCAACCTTTTATGCATTGCGGGGTAAGTTGCTAAAGAATTGCGTTGAACAAGTGAACATTCAAGTTAATATCCATCAAGATTCATGGAAGGGAACCGGTTGTACATTAATGGCAGATGGATGGTTGGATCAAAACGGTAGAAGTTTGATCAACTTCTTGGTTTATTCAACTAAAGGTACATAATCTTTTAATTCATGGCTACTGTAACACCCCGAATTTTCTATTAACACTAAAGTTGCTAAAATAATAATAAGTGTGTAGAAGAGGGGATGTATCTAATATGAATACAAAAATATTAATAAGTATGTAAGAGAGGGGATGTATCTAATATGAATATAAAAATATTAATAAGTGTGTAAGAGAGGGGATGTATCTAATATGTATATAAAAACAATAATAAGTGTGTAAAAGGGGGGGGGGATGTATCTAATGTGTACATTGTAGAATATATATATATATATATATATATATATATATATATATATTGCTGAGTGTTTGCTGAGTCACTTCTGACTCATTGCTGAGTCAACAAGATAAACCCCATCTTGTCTGAACGGCTGCGGTTATTTCTAGGTTAAATCTAATGGCCTAAATGAATTCTAAAATCTATAAATAAGTGGGTAGACCCTAGACCTAAATCACTTGTAAAATTAGAGAAGCTACCGTCATGCTGCTGCCATGGAGTTCAGCATAGCCGTCACAAACTAAGAAGAGGAAGCCTAATCATCTACAACTAAATCTACACAAATCAAATCAAAAGATCCCTCTTTCTCTAATTCTTTTCTTTTGTTGGTGAGTATGATGATTCTCACAAGACTATTACAAACTAATTTGACTCAGTTATGAATGGATCACAAGAAAGTGATGTGATTTGTAATTGTAAATTCTATATATTGTGGATCTCTTATTATGTTATTATGTTGTCGTATGATGTAAATTATATATGCTATGTCATGCTATGTTGTAAATTCTTTTATGCTATGTCGTGCTATGTTGAGAATCATGTCAAGCTATGTTATACTATCATACTATGCCATGTTATAAATCATGCTATATTATGTTGAAAAATCATGCTGTTGGATCATGCTTAAAGTTATGTTTTTTTTTTCTTAATTTAAATGGATCTTGTTTATGGGAATTTGCCTATTAGGTTAGGTGTACCCATAAACTTGAAACTATAATTAAATAAAACTTGATTATGGGAATTTGCCTATTGAGTTAGGTGTACCCATATAAAACCATGTTGTTAAAAAATTAGATGATGTTGATTCACACATGTTCATATGTAAGTTTATGAAAATTGATTGAGATTATATTAGGTGAATTTTGAACAAGTTGACACCTTTAGGTCCATGACATGTATAATCTATGCAAGTTGGACATATGCAAGTTTCACCCCTTATTATGATTCATTTGGTCACATATACATGTTGTTATTATGATAATCTCTTTTATGCTATGAGTTAGGCTATTCGAGTCTAACCTATATTTTGCGAATAAACGTTCAAACGTGGGGTAGGGGTAATATTAGGAATTAATAAATTGGGTGCAATTTTGTAAGATTTTGCATACCATGAATGGATGTCCATAATTGAGTCAATTATGGACATTGTTAAAAATTGGAAGTAATTAATAATTCAAGTAGGGAATTATTAAAATTGGGGGAAAGTGGATTATTAATAATCAATGCTTAGGACACGAGGTTGGACCCGTTTGTGATGTAACCTGCCCGGACCCGCCCGGCAAATCCAGTAGTCACAAATGTCGGCCCAATGTGAGAGGTCCTAGGCCCAAACTAAAGCATAACAGTTGTAAAGACACGAGGTTAGACTCTTTTATGGTGTAAGACTGCCCGGACCCGCCCGACAAATCCAGCTGCCATAAATGCCAGTCTAATGTGAGAGGTCTTTATGAGGTTATGGCCTTAATGAACTAAGAAATACTTAACCAGATAATCATGTAAGGTGGGACATGGGGGTTAAGTAGGTGCCTTGGGTGGCATGAGGAATCTGGTGGTTGCCTTTAGAGGCATTTGAAATACGATTAGACTTAACCAAACACACATGTAAATGAACATGACTAAGTGGGTTAAGTGGGATGGACTAATGGGGACAAGCTTAGGTGGAATGCTTGTGGTAAATAGTGGGGGCCCATTTCAACCAGTATCCCAAAACGTACCTTTGTGGGCTCGACCCAAGTCGAGGACGGGACATGCATACTGGGTTTGACTATAAGAGGCCAAAACAGGGAGCGGTGGCAACGTAAGTCCAACGGGTTTCATATGCGTGTGTGGACCCGGGCTGGTAGGTAAGACGTTGTTGCATCATGAAGGTATAATCCGTGCATGTCCGTTGTATCAGGTTGCCACTTTAGGGGAGTGATACACCCCACTGTGGGGCCAGCACGGGTATCTACGAGTTAGGGAGCCGATCGAATAATGGGAAGTAGGGTACACCTAGTGGAGATAGGGGCAGGCGGCACCTATGTAGTCAGCTAGGGGTACGTAAAGCCATTGGGAAAGTTTCTAAGTGAAGCTAAGTGGGATGAATCTTTAGGGTGACTGGTGTGGTGCAGTATAGTGTTTATCCTTTAGTATTTAGGAGCGCCTATAACGTTGCCTTTAGCGATTGTCTATGTCCTTAATCTGCTCTTCATAGACATTTTCTTGTTTTCCAGCTTATGCCTTAGTCCAGTTATTTTGGTAATAGTATTGTAGAATTATCATATTCACCATACTTTATGTCTGACCCCCTCTTTTCCATCCTTTTTCTCCCTTCAGGTCCGCAGGTTGGGCCAAGTTCTAGTGGAGTCTAGTTGGATCGCTTATCTTCTGGAAAGCTTGGACTGCTGAAGTAAAGTCCAGCTTGTTATCTTTCTTTTTAATGGCTATTCATGTAATGGGATTATGTACTTGTTTTATCAAGATAGATATTGTACTTGACATTGAATATGGTGTTATGATGTAATCAAACATGTTTTGACTTCTGCTACAATGAAATAAAGTTTTTGAATTTCCAAGTACTATTTTATATCTGTCTTGTTGTAATTTTACTGTTCTATATTCACTTAAAACCTCCATGGAAGTTAATGCATTCCCTTTGTGAGTGACATTAATGGACGTGGGGTGTTACACGTGGTATCAGAGCATAAGGTTACCAGAACAGATAAAAAAAAAATTTAGAAAAATATTTTTTTTTTCTAAAGTATTTTTGGAAGAAGTGCTTTCAAAAAAAAAAAAAAAAAACATGTTATTTAAAGAGAGTTTTTATGAAAAACATAATCCCAAATAGCCACATCCTTATCTTTATCTTTCGAATTCTCCATTTTGAATCTTTCCTTTTTCGTTTCAGCATGGCTGAAGATCTTAATCTCCCAGAAGGTGTGACGATTCCAGGGTGGTTTAGGAGATACTTGGAGGCTACGGCCACCACTGCAGGCCCAGCGGATACTCCTCCACCCCTAGTTGCACCCATTCCTCCTCCTCCTCCTCCTCGTGTTGACACTTTTGCAAAGACGTGCAAGGAATTCAAGGCTATGGGAGGAAAAACTTTTCAAGGGACTGAGACGTTTGTGGAGGCCAGAGATTGGCTTAAGGAGACTGAGGAATTGTTGGATATCTTTGAAGTGGAAGATGGGAGGAAAGTCCATTTAGCTGCTTGGTTAATGAAGGGAGAGGCCTCGTTTTGGTGGGAGGTCACTAACGGGGAACGTCCAGTTGATTCATGGGCGGATTTCAGACGAAGGTTTGAGGCAAAGTTTCTTTCAAGGGCAGAGGAGAACTTAAATATGGAAAAATTCCTGGCACTAAAGCAAGGGAGCTCATCAGTAAAGGAATATGTCAATAAATTTAATCAGTTAGCAAGGTTTGGCTTGGAGTTGGTGAACACGCCAGAGAAGAAAGCTTTGAGGTTCGTTAGAGGCTTGAATGAACCGTTGCAAGGGTTGGCTATGACCCACATCCCTATGGGAGCCACCTTTGAAAAGCTAGTAGAAATGGCACTTATGCATGAGGATAAGGCAGTTGAAAAGAAAGGGGATCAGAAGAAACCCCAACAGCAAAATAAGAAGGGTGGTAAAAACAATAATGGCAAAGGGAAGAAGAAATGCTTCAATTGTGGGACGCCTGGCCATCTCAGCAAAGATTGTAGAAAGAAAAAGAAGACTGGTTGTTTTCATTGTGGAGATGCGGGACATTTAGTGAAGGACTGTCCAAAGAAGGGGCAGAGGGCAGGGTCTACCTCGGGAGGACAGGTGCAGGCTCTTATGGCACCAGGGCAGGCAAGGGGGCAAGTTCAGGCTATTGCGGCCCCACCGCTGCAAGAAAGAGGTAGAACAATTTCTGTTGAAAGCTTAGTTTTTCTGTTTGATCATCCTGTCCGTACCTTATTCGATTCTGGCGCATCTCATTCGTTTATCTCTGCATCATTAGTTGAATCACTGCACTTGAACACCAGTTTAGTAGAGGATCCCTTGGTCGTTTCAAATCCAATTGGGGGTTCGGCTCACTTGACCATGATATGTTTGGATTTGAAAATATCTATACTTAGCGTTGAATTTAGATGTGATGCTTATGTATTGGGCTTCACGGGCTATGGGCTAATTTTAGGAATGGATTGGTTGTCTAGAAATAGGGCCATTCTTGATTGTGAAAGGAGAGTAGTTAGGCTTGTGACTCGCCTTGGTAATGCTCTCGACATCTTTTGTAATCCCATAAATTCCGTTATGCTAAGTTATCTTGAATCGCTTGACGCGTCTGTAGAGAACCTGCGATCGGTAGAAGTGGTCCGGGAATATCCGGATGTGTTTGAGGAGGTGAAGGGCTTACCTCCAAAGCGGGAGATAGACTTTCGAATTTATCTTGTGGATAATGCTAAACCCGTATCTTTGCCAGTGCGCCACATGGCTCCTCGTGAAAGGAGGGAACTCAATAAGCAAGTAAAGGAGTTGCTTGAGAAGGGGTTCATAAGACGTAGTATATCGGAGTGGGGTGCTCCAGTAGTTTTTGCCACAAAGGCGGATGGGTCTCTTAGACTTTGTATGGACTATAGAGAACTAAACAAGCTTACTAAAAAGAACCGACACCCACTGCCGAGGATTGACGATCTCTTTGATCAGTTAGTTGGCGCCTCAGTGTTTTCGCAGTTGGACTTAGCCACTGGCTTTCATCAACTGAGAGTGGCTGAGGATAGTATAGATAAGACTGCTTTTAGGACTCCTGACGGATTCTATGAATGGCTAGTGATGCCCTTTGGTTTGACAAACGCCCCTGCATATTTTGTTGATTTGATGAGTAGGGTGTTTAGGGAATACCTTAACAAATTCGTGGTAGTCTTTGTGGATGACATCTTAGTCTTTTCTAAGAATAAAGAAGAGCACTCCCTACATCTTAGGGAAGTGTTGGAAACCCTTCGAGCACATAACCTTAAGGCAAAATTTTCTAAGTGTCACTTCTGGAGGAAGGAAGTACGGTTCTTAGGGCACGTGGTTTCCAAAGAAGGGATAGCAGTGGATCCCGCAAAGGTGGTGGCCATCCAAGATTGGAAGGTCCCTAAAAATGCAACCGAAGTAAGAAGTTTCTTGGGGTTGGCTGGCTATTATAGGAAGTTTATCAAAGACTTCGCAAAAATATCAGCTCCATTAACACGGTTAACGAAGAAGAACCTGGTTTTTACGTGGGACAAAGATTGCGATGATGCGTTCCAACGTTTAAAGAGAGCCTTAACTTCAGCCCCAGTCTTAGTGCTGCCAGACGGGAATAAACCGTTTACCATCTATACTGATGCTTGTGGGACGGGACTTGGCGCGGTCCTCATGCAAGAGGGAAGAGTAATAGCCTATGGTGGAAGGCAGTTGAGGGTTCATGAAAAGAATTACCCCACGCATGACTTAGAGCTAGCCGCAATTGTTTTCGCGCTTAAGTCTTGGCGTCACTATCTTCTTGGTGAGAAATTCGAACTGTTCACTGACCACAAATCATTAAAATACTTATTCTCTCAGAAGGATTTGAATTTAAGGCAGCAACGGTGGATGGAATTCTTAGCCTCCTACGATTTTGAAATAGCATATACTCCGGGCAAGGGTAACGTGGTGGCAGACGCCTTAAGTAGGAAAAGGTTGTCCTTGAGTCCATTGTTTGTCGAACGACAAAGCTTAGAATTCATCTCTATGTTTGACTTTAGACCCTCCGTTGACTTAGTACCCGGTCTGTTAGCATCCTTGGAGGTTAGACCTACACTTCTAGGACGGGTTGGTGAGGCACAGCGAGACGACCCACAGTTGGTTGAGATAGTAGAAAAGCTCAAAGGGGGGAGTCGTCAAGCCATCTTCGTAGGTATACCCTAGACGATAAGGGTTGGTTACGAAGGGATAATAGACTTTGTGTACCGCAAGACGAAGACTTAAGGAAGGCCATTCTTGATGATGCTCATCGCTCAAAAATGACCATTCATCCCGGCGGGGATAAGATGTACAAAGATATGAAGCGGGTTTTCTTTTGGGCCGGTATGAAAAAGGATGTGGCCGAGTACGTCGCTAGATGCTTGGTGTGCCAACGAGTTAAAGCAGAACAAAAGAAACCCGGTGGGTTGCTTCACCCATTAGAAGTTCCACTATGGAAATGGGAAAGCATCTCAATGGATTTTGTGGATGGATTACCAAGATCAAGGAAGGGTAACACGGGGATTTGGGTTATAGTAGATAGACTTACTAAAAGCGCCCATTTTATTCCCGTGAAAAGTAAGAGGACTGCTCCGTGGTTGGCTTCTGTATACATTAAGGAGATAGTTCGTTTGCACGGTATTCCTTCTAGTATAGTAAGCGACCGTGACCCCATCTTTACTAGCGAATTTTGGAAGAGTTTACAAGAGGCGGTAGGGACTCAGCTATGTTTGAGCACCGCATATCATCCCCAGACAGACGGCCAGACCGAGAGGGTGAATCGCATTCTAGAGGATCTTTTAAGGCTTTGTATCCTAGACTTTGGGGGTACATGGGAAGAGCACCTTCCGTTAGTAGAATTCGCATATAACAATAGCTTTCAGTCTAGTATTGGCATGGCACCTTTCGAAGCTCTTTATGGAAGGCCTTGCCGTTCGCCTACATGTTGGTGGGAATCTACCGATAAAATCCTACTTGGGCCCGATATGGTTAGGGAAACCTCGGAGAAGATTGAGTTGATTCGAAGGAGGATGAAAGCAGCACAAGATAGGCAAAAATCGTATGCTGATAAGAGGAGGACAGATCTTGAGTTTGACATTGGGGACATGGTTTTTATCAAAGTATCTCCGTTACAGAATGTTGTTCGCTTTGGGTCCGTGGGGAAATTAGCACCAAGGTTTGTAGGGCCGTTTCCTGTAAAAAAACAGGATTGGGAAGATGGCATATAGGGTGGAGTTGCCTGAGAAACTTAGTGGAGTACACGACGTATTCCATGTATCACATTTGAGGAAGTGTTTGCACAAGACCGCGGAGGTGGTAGAGCCGAGCTTGCTTAAAGAGGTGGAAATAGAGCGTGATGCAACAATTAGATGAGCTCCTACATGCATTCTTGGGTCGGAGATCAAAAAGTTGAGGAATCGAGAGGTCAGACTGGTCAAATTGCAATGGGGAGATGATGAGAGCAACGCAACTTGGGAGACAGAAGAGAAGATGCGTTCGTTGTACCCTTTTCTTTTTGAGGGTATGTCTTTTAATTTCTCCTTTATCGCTTAGCTTATCTTATCTTATCTTTAGTATGTCCTCTCATTAGTATCTTTGACCTTTAGTTAGGATAATCCTATGGTTGAAACATGTGTTTGAGACATGTTATGTATGATGGATGCAAAATGGATGCAAGTGTTTGCTAGTGGTTGCTCGTGGATGCATATATACACACACTTTAGGCACTAGATCGGCTCAGTCAGTACATATTGCATATTGCATATATATGGATGTATTTAGTAAAATGGATGAACGATGGTTGTATTATCATGTGGATGCTGCATTCAGATGATGGCTGTGCACGCATATAGAAGTATTATGTAGCATTAAGAATCTTTTGCATACATAATGGATGCATGGCACGATCATAGTTGCATTAAGGAGGTCAACTGAATCAGTGGACCGCCTGATTTTGCATTAGATACGGACATATACACACACTGTGCATTTAAACATGAAAGCATTAGAAGTCTGTAAGGACAATGGATGCCTGTGTATGATGGATGAGTAGATGGACGTTTGGATGGTAGGATATACATTCTTCCAGACTTGAAGATTTCGGGGACGAAATCCTAAAAGGAGGGGAGAATGTAACACCCCGAATTTTCTATTAACACTAAAGTTGCTAAAATAATAATAAGTGTGTAGAAGAGGGGATGTATCTAATATGAATACAAAAATATTAATAAGTATGTAAGAGAGGGGATGTATCTAATATGAATATAAAAATATTAATAAGTGTGTAAGAGAGGGGATGTATCTAATATGTATATAAAAACAATAATAAGTGTGTAAAAGGGGGGGATGTATCTAATGTGTACATTGTAGAATATATATATATATATATATATATATATATTGCTGAGTGTTTGCTGAGTCACTTCTGACTCATTGCTGAGTCAACAAGATAAACCCCATCTTGTCTGAACGGCTGCGGTTATTTCTAGGTTAAATCTAATGGCCTAAATGAATTCTAAAATCTATAAATAAGTGGGTAGACCCTAGACCTAAATCACTTGTAAAATTAGAGAAGCTACCGTCATGCTGCTGCCATGGAGTTCAGCATAGCCGTCACAAACTAAGAAGAGGAAGCCTAATCATCTACAACTAAATCTACACAAATCAAATCAAAAGATCCCTCTTTCTCTAATTCTTTTCTTTTGTTGGTGAGTATGATGATTCTCACAAGACTATTACAAACTAATTTGACTCAGTTATGAATGGATCACAAGAAAGTGATGTGATTTGTAATTGTAAATTCTATATATTGTGGATCTCTTATTATGTTATTATGTTGTCGTATGATGTAAATTATATATGCTATGTCATGCTATGTTGTAAATTCTTTTATGCTATGTCGTGCTATGTTGAGAATCATGTCAAGCTATGTTATACTATCATACTATGCCATGTTATAAATCATGCTATATTATGTTGAAAAATCATGCTGTTGGATCATGCTTAAAGTTATGTTTTTTTTTCTTAATTTAAATGGATCTTGTTTATGGGAATTTGCCTATTAGGTTAGGTGTACCCATAAACTTGAAACTATAATTAAATAAAACTTGATTATGGGAATTTGCCTATTGAGTTAGATGTACCCATATAAAACCATGTTGTTAAAAAATTAGATGATGTTGATTCACACATGTTCATATGTAAGTTTATGAAAATTGATTGACATTATATTAGGTGAATTTTGAACAAGTTGACACCTTTAGGTCCATGACATGTATAATCTATGCAAGTTGGACATATGCAAGTTTCACCCCTTATTATGATTCATTTGGTCACATATACATGTTGTTATTATGATAATCTCTTTTATGCTATGAGTTAGGCTATTCGAGTCTAACCTATATTTTGCGAATAATCGTTCAAACGTGGGGTAGGGGTAATATTAGGAATTAATAAATTGGGTGCAATTTTGTAAGATTTTGCATACCATGAATGGATGTCCATAATTGAGTCAATTATGGACATTGTTAAAAATTGGAAGTAATTAATAATTCAAGTAGGGAATTATTAAAATTGGGGGAAAGTGGATTATTATTAATAATCAATGCTTAGGACACGAGGTTGGACCCGTTTGTGATGTAAACCTGCCCGGACCCGCCCGGCAAATCCAGTAGTCACAAATGTCGGCCCAATGTGAGAGGTCCTAGGCCCAAACTAAAGCATAACAGTTGTAAAGACACGAGGTTAGACTCTTTTATGGTGTAAGACTGCCCGGACCCGCCCGGCAAATCCAGCTGCCATAAATGCCAGTCTAATGTGAGAGGTCTTTATGAGGTTATGGCCTTAATGAACTAAGAAATACTTAACCAGATAATCATGTAAGGTGGGACATGGGGGTTAAGTAGGTGCCTTGGGTGGCATGAGGAATCTGGTGGTTGCCTTTAGAGGCATTTGAAATACGATTAGACTTAACCAAACACACATGTAAATGAACATGACTAAGTGGGTTAAGTGGGATGGACTAATGGGGACAAGCTTAGGTGGAATGCTTGTGGTAAATAGTGGGGGCCCATTTCAACCAGTATCCCAAAACGTATCTTTGTGGGCTCGACCCAAGTCGAGGACGGGACACGCATACTGGGTTTGACTATAAGAGGCCAAAACAGGGAGCGGTGGCAACGCAAGTCCAACGGGTTTCATATGCGTGTGTGGACCCGGGCTGGTAGGTAAGACGTTGTTGCATCGTGTAGGTATAAGCCGTGCATGTCCGTTGTATCAGGTTGCCACTTTAGGGGAGTGATACACCCCACTGTGGGGCCAGCACGGGTATCTACGAGTTAGGGAGCCGATCGAATAATGGGAAGTAGGGTAGACCTAGTGGAGATAGGGGCAGGCGGCACCTATGTAGTCAGCTAGGGGTACGTAAAGCCATTGGGAAAGTTTCTAAGTGAAGCTAAGTGGGATGAATCTTTAGGGTGACTGGTGTGGTGCAGTATAGTGTTTATCCTTTAGTATTTAGGAGCGCCTATAACGTTGCCTTTAGCGATTGTCTATGTCCTTAATCTGCTCTTCATAGACATTTTCTTGTTTTCCAGCTTATGCCTTAGTCCAGTTATTTTGGTAATAGTATTGTAGAATTATCATATTCACCATACTTTATGTCTGACCCCCTCTTTTCCATCCTTTTTCTCCCTTCAGGTCCGCAGGTTGGGCCAAGTTCTAGTGGAGTCTAGTTGGATCGCTTATCTTCTGGAAAGCTTGGACTGCTGAAGTAAAGTCCAGCTTGTTATCTTTCTTTTTAATGGCTATTCATGTAATGGGATTATGTACTTGTTTTATCAAGATAGATATTGTACTTGACATTGAATATGGTGTTATGATGTAATCAAACATGTTTTGACTTCTGCTACAATGAAATAAAGTTTTTGAATTTCCAAGTACTATTTTATATCTGTCTTGTTGTAATTTTACTGTTCTATATTCACTTAAAACCTCCATGGAAGTTAATGCATTCCCTTTGTGAGTGACATTAATGGACGTGGGGTGTTACAGCTACGCATAATCTCCTATGTTTTGAAATTATTTTTTTATTTATATTTATTTGCATGTAGGTACATTGTTTTTGAAATCTGTTGATGCGTCTGCTGCTTCTAAAACTGCCTCAATGCTTTTTGACATGTTTAAAGAAGTTATTTTGGTAATAGGAGCACACAACATAATGCAAGTAGTAACCGACAATGCAGCAAACTATGTAGCTGCTGGAAGATTGATTGAAGCAGAATTTCCTACCATTTCATGGTCTCCTTGTGCCGCTCATTGTCTAAATTTAATGTTCAGTGATATTGGAAAACTTGAGCGTGTCTCTAATGCCGTGGATCAAGCATCGAAGATAACAAAGTTTGTATACAATCATTGTTTTGTGTTGTCCATGATGCGATTAATGTGGGGGAGGAGGAACCACCGTTATTGACGGTTGATGAGATTAATGCTCTATACGAAGAAGGTGGTTTTTTTATTCCTTTTCAAGGTTATTCATGTTCTTTGTTTCAATATAATTGAATAATTTTAGTTATTGGTTTTTTTCTAGATGTTAATTGCATTGTGAATAATCCACCAAGTAACAATGATTTAGAAGTTTCATTGGATGATACGGATGCTGACGTGGTTGGTACCGAAAATAATGAAGTGGCTGTTAGCGGTGATGTGGAAAATGTAGCAAATCTACAAGAAATTGACAATGATGTGGAAACATTCAACTTCGATCCTACAATGTCGTATACGGAAATGTTGCAAGTAGCTGAAGTTGCTGGAGCTAACAATAGACAGCCATCGTTGTGGGCGGTGAATATGTGAGTGAAAGCGTAAAGCGCTATGGGGAATTTTATTTTGAGGTAAGAAGTTTATGTGCTATGGTGGAGAATTGCATGAAGTTATGGTGCAGGTCTGTTGCATTTCATTTTGGCTGTGCATTAACTTATATTTGTTAGATTAGATATGCTCATTTATTATTGTTGTATTGTTAGTGAACTGACTTTGTTTGTACCAATCTGCTGCTATGCATGTTCGGTTTATGTTTTGTTGTTACTGCTGAACTAAATATTGTTATGGATCAAGTTTGCTACTCTGTTGTTTATTGTTATGTTCAGTTCTGCAAGTGCTTTTGTGCATTAGAATTTCATACCATGTGCTGTTATGCCCACTATTGTTATTTTTTGACATCTTTTTGGTATACAATGTTTTTTTAATTTTTTCAAATTTTATTAAAAATGACATGCACTGTTCCGACGGTCCGACCGGTTGAACCCTCGTAACCTTAAAACCTTAAGCCATCACGGTTCGATGCACGGTCCGGTCTTTGTAACACTGGGTTGAACTGAACTTTTAATTTAGATCAGTATTGTGATCATAAGCCTTGCTGCATGTCACATTATATTTAAATCTTGTACACTTTATCTTATGCTAGCTGTCGTATTGGGTATTTTCGATATTTAAATTGGAGTTGTGATGTTTAAATTTTCTAGGATCTGCATAACTATGTTCCCCTTTCTATACCTTAAATGCAGCCTTGTATGTTTGGCTTGTACGCTATAACATGCAAACATGATTCTTGTATCTTAATTGTACAAGTTCAACCAGGAAAACATACTCACCTTGTTTTGTTTAACATGGGCACATATTATAATGCCTAGAGATTATATGTTGCCATACGACATTTACCTTGTTGTCTTGTCTAGAGTTGTACTGCCCATCAGGTTATAGATTTGTGCATGCTCTATGAACTTCATTTCAGTGGTTATTTGTTGGTAATGGAATGTTAGCGCAGTGCACATGTGTCCCTGTACACGTGTGTACTTGCAGGCTTCCATGGCCGTTCGTCCCTGAAATAAAAACTGATATGCACAAATATTATACTTGACACTCATATATTTACGTGCATATATTTTTAATATATATATATATATATGGTGATCGATGTACACACACACACACACACACATATATATATATATATACATATATATACCACTGTATGTGTATATATATGTCATCGGCATACATATATACATATATACATATATACATATACATATATATATATATATATATATATATATATATATAAATTCACATGTTGTCCTTCCTTGTTCGTCCCAAGTTAATATGCTACATCTTAGCAATTGTCTTTGGGTATGATGTACTCGAAGTTTAATAATGTGTTAGGATTAACTATTATATTTCAGTTTCTATTGAAGTTAATTTACTTGAACAAATGATTAATCCCGACACGAGTGTTTTATGTTTTTGCATGGAACGCTCGGGTTAGACCCGAGTGTTACAGATTAGAGAGTACAACTTAATGATTCGAAGATTGACAAAGTTGGGGATTCCAAAGATGCGCACTCTGAAGTTTTAAACCGGTAATATTTTTCTTGTATTTTAACTGTTTGTAATTTCGTTGTATAGAGAAAATTCTTGTATAAAAAATTCAGATATATATATATATATATATATATACATATATATATATATATATATATATACACGAGTGGAAACCCGTGCGATGCACGGGAGCATAGACTGTTAAGTGTTTTAGTTTGCATTCACAAATAAGCGGTGATAACATATTATATAGTAGCAAGATATATAATGTAAGTGATATATGTATGTGTTAGGATTCTAAACCATTTAAAATGACCGTAAAAGGCATATGCATGCTAAATAGGGAAAAATACATTGCAGAAGAACTATTGTATACAGGCGGACAGTGAAACAACTGGCTCCAACAGTAACCAAATATAGCCCTCAAGTAGAGTTAGAGACTGCCATATGTTATGCTATACAATGGAGTGAATAATTCAGCAAAGCCATAAAATGAAATAAACAATTTCGTAGTTCCCTACATGAATTATGACAGATGCAAGTGAACGTAGGAAGAAAAAAAAGAGTAGCTATCCAGAACTGAATACAATCAAGGAAGTATGAGTTGAAAATGTAAAATATGCTTTAACATAAGTTTGAAAATAAGTGTTATAAACACAATATACAACTGATATTAAAAAAAAATGCAATAACAGGATGGAAAAGAGAGTTCAAAACATACAAAATTTCAATCATAGTATGGCAAATTTCGAACCTACAACCCTTTGCATCAGAGTCAAAGTGTTTAACCATCAAGACAATAATTGGTTAGGTAAACTATATAGAAAAAGAAGAAAAAAATAGGCAAACATTTTGGTGGCATATAACTGTCAATATATAATAAGATCACCTTAGGCAAATCACCTTAGGCAAACCTCAATTGCCTCTTTATTTATACATATGTAAACAAAGCATATAGTCTTAAGTAGATAGTTACAAATCAGAACCCGTAATGTTAGTCAACCACCCCTTTTTCATTCACTGTAAGCTCACACCATGTAGTAATAACTAATAAGTCCTCAAAGATGACAATTTTTTTGGAGTCCATGTGCAAATAATATACTCTTTGACTGTAGTTGACAATAAGTTTAAATAAATACACATAGAGTGTAATAGCTGGTGAAACTGCTTCTCCCTCCCATTCATGCATTTGTAAAACTCACAATTCAACATTTTTCCCCTTTTTTACAAAAATCAACGTATCATATTTAGCATTTGTGTCATTGCAAAAACTTAAATGTAATCACGTTTCCAGAATAACATACAGAAAATGAAAGAAGAAAGTAAGTGCTCAAATGAATTGTCTTCATTGGAACTAAAAAGAAACATATTTTATCATATAATCAAAACAAATTCTAGTAAACAAAGGGAAAACATATCCTTACCACTTCGTATAAACTTGTAATTCCAAAGCCAACCAAGAACTCGTGCTGCAACAACCTTTTTAAATGACGTCACTGCCTTCTTTGGTGGTTTTAGTGTTCCAGACTCCTCAGCAGCAGTGTTGTTTGGCAAAAGCATAGGGTCTATGTTGGGCAGAACACCACCATTTCTATGGCCTCTCCAGCTCACCATATATGCATGTTATTCCAAAGACAACCAAAGCTCATTTTGCAGGAACCTTTTTAGGGACTTCGCCGCCTTCTTTGGTGACTTTGGCATTTCAAACTCCTTAGCAGCGATCTTCTTTGGGAAAAGCATGGGGTTAATGTTGGGCACAACAGCACAATGTGCTATGATCGCTACAGCAAACAATTTTCCAAACTTGTCGTCGTTTCTTATTGCAAGAAGAATGCTTCTTGGAATGATACTATTCCTTTTGTTTTCTTTTGCTCCGTTACCACCCAAGTCCAGCACCTCAGCAGCGAGGTATTCCATTACAGCTGCAAGGTAAATAGAGGCTCCAGTACCAACACGCTACGCATAACGACTTTTTTCCAGGTATCGGCCAATTCGACCAACGGGAAACTGAAGTCCGGCCTTGAAAGGTCAGCTGACGCCGTTCTTTTGGAGTCCGTTTGGCCCTCGTCTACCTCCAGTGCCTTTCTTCGCTTTTCCACTGGCTATCATTGCCTTGTGCCTCAGCTTAATTTTTGAAACTTAAATTAGGGATTTGTTTAGGAGTAGGGGGAATGTGAAAAACTCACAATTCATGCTGAATGAATTAGCATAGCACTCCATGAATAATGAAATCTTCCGCTTCCATCCTATAGATGAACAATTTTATAATCAGAGATGAAATGCATAGAATCCAGATGAATGTTTTAAATTTCATAAGTTAGCACCAAAAAAACAAAATATTTTCCGTTGATATAACAGCCATCAATGTCTAGTATGCAAAAAAAAAAGCAGTTGAATGTATATTATACTGGAAAGGATAAAGTGAACCCACAGACAAATAAAAAACATATATAGATTGTCCAAGATTAGTAATATGGCAATGGTTGCCTTTTTGGTCGTTTATATCATCTAAGCCAAATGTCCAGGTTAGAAGAAAGAATGTAGTATCAAGGTTCGAAATTCCGTTTTCCGTTTCCGTTCCGGACACAGATTAGTTTTAAATTTCCGGTTCCGTTCCGCTAATTTTGGTAATTCCGCTTTATTTCCGGTTTGATAATTCTGGTTCCTTTTTAAACTGAAAAAGGTTAAATATCCTTGTAAATGTTCAGTACTACCATAAATAATGCCGTATACTCTCAGACAAAATACATGCTTGAATGAAAATATACAAAGTTCATCTATACAACTATTTTATGGAATTTATAAATTCAAGTGGTTCATTCTACAATTAATTCTACATAAGTTTATAATTCAATGGAGCCCAGCCCACATAAAAACTTAATACTAAAAATAAAGTCCATGTCACGTGCTTTCTACTTCAAGTCCTCTTCCATCTTGCCAGGTGCTTTCTAATTCTGTTCGTAATTCATATGCTTCTTCCTAAACGCAAGTCCATGCCCTAACTTCATAATCCCAAATTTCGAAATTGATGGCTATAAAATCGAATCTCAGAACAAAATGCTCCGCCTCTTCTTTATCTACACTCATTTCATCTTGCTCAACGATTGGGATTTTTTTTTTTTTTTGGCGCAAGATTTTGATGCTATCATCCGGAATCGGAATATTCTTCGAATTCCGTCCCGGCCACTGCCGGAACCGGGCCGAAATGGGCGGAATTCCGGCATGCCGGACGGAATCTCAAACCATGTGTAGTATACATGTTCATGAGTGCGTCATTATAAACTTCTCGTAGGAACATCAAATTGTAATTATAAATAAAATATGTATTTTTTTTCCTTTTCTTTTTGTAGTCACAGCGATCGGTTTATGAAGAAAAATTAGTCTTGACTTGTGGCAGTCCATTGATAAATTTGTTTCCTGGTAAGAATCACGACCAAGGAACATGATAAATCAAATATGCAATTAATTATACTGGAAAGGTATTTGAGAAGAAGTGTAGCAACTACGGGCCCTTCCATTCACAAACCAAAGAATCATATCTGATCACTATATCATTAATAACATACGAAGACGTGATTACAGTGGCACTATATATCAATGAGATACACCCCTTGTGGGAACAAAAGTACATAAATTTGACGATCTATGGTTGTAACCAACATCAGTTTGGATTAGCAGTTGGACGACAGAGAGAAGGTGAAATTACTTAAAACGGTAAACAATAATATTCACGAAATTAGTTCACTGCACAATGTAAAAATGAGGATCTGAATATGTTTCGAGTAAAAAATGTTCTTCAAGCCCAGTTACCATGTTGGGGAAAAAACTTGATATCATAAAATAGGTTAACAATGATCAATATGGTAACATTACTCTAAATTTCGTGCTGAATATGGGACAGTAAAATTGAATATTTTCCAAAGAGAACCAATGCAGTAAAAAAGTGAAGATCAATATACGGGTGGATAAACAGTTAATACACATGTGGTAATACCTGTGCATTAATTTGTTTGAGCAATACAGAAACTTTAATGTACAATGCCCCAGTTTCGATATAGCAGTGGGCAATTGAGTTTGCAATCGACATAAATCAAACATAGATCGTCATCAAATTCAGTCTTGGCACACTAATAAAAATAATAATGTTTTTTTTTTTTTGTTAAAAAGATGCCCCTCTCAAAAACCGATCATACATTACTGGCGTATAATTATTATCATGAACAAAATATTCATTTTTTCACCAATTAAATGTACGCTAAATTGCAACTTCATACATGCTTAAAGAAAACAAAATTTTGCAGTGTTTATCGCAAATATTTTCAGTTTATTCCACAATTATTTGCAGGATTCCTGCAAACATTCACAAATGTTGAGTTGAAACCTTTTTCATCAATGGGATTCATTTATGTTATCTTTAGGTATAGAATGTATGCAAAGAGAAATACAAATTCAAAAAATTAATGGCATTGCATAATGAATTTCAACGTTTTCCCATACATCATGCACGTTTTATAAATTGAGGTGTAAATTATAAGGTTATAAAAAAAAGGAGATTTCACTTATTTTGAAACTTTGCAAGTGTTTTTGCCAAAAGTTCCCTTAAAAGATTACCTAATGGTTATCACTGTATGATATAAGTAGTCCAGTAGTAGTATAACACGGTAGTAAAATTTTGTTAGATGTAACTTAGATTCATGAGCTCCATTCAACTATAAAATTACACCTTTTTTTACAGTTAAAAAAGAATATGACCATGGTTAAATATCAATATAAAATTTATGTAGACTTGCAAATTTTTATCCAAGTTGATAATCTGCCTGAACAATATATATGCTATGATAAAAATAAATAGTACATCATGTGCATGATTGTACCTGTAAAGTGTAAACTATAATTCATAGATCTAAGATCATATATCAAAAGTATATCCTTAATGCTCACCCAAGATAAAGTATCTGGTTCTGGTTTTTTGTCCTCGACCCTCATCGCCTTAATAGTTACCCAATCACTTCCACTTGAACTCAATCCATATGCTAACTACTTCCCATCTTCACTAATAGAAGCAACATTGAGCGCAACAGTCCCGTCTTCGCTCAGTGCATTGGGATATAATTAAACATCAGCTTTATCTTCTAATGAACTCTGCAAACTCCCAATCCAAGACATCATCGTTTTAGTCATGCAACAAAAAGAAAACTCGGTTTTTACTCTGTAAATTACAGTTAGCATACTGACTTAGTACATGTATGCAAATGAACCAACATTGTAATGAAATAACACAATGCCTGAACATACAGAACGGTCTGGGCACAGTATAGTTAATGGCCGAATTTCTTCTCCTGTGACACAATACCTGAACATACAGAAAGCTATGGGCACACTATAGTTAATGGGCGAATTTCTTCTGCTGTGAACAAAGAAGCTGATCCAAAAGTAGCAAATTACGAAAAGAAACAAACAACGAAAAGAAGAAAAAGAATCGGTACCTAATGGCGACACTGGCAAGAAAAGTAGCGACGTCAGCGCCTTGAGAAGATGCTAGATTCCTGTAGTGAAAGAAAAAACCGAAATTAGTATCGTGACGGGATGATTTGAGGAAGAAATCAACAGAGGGAAGTGGCCCAAGATCTAAACCGTTCAGAAATGATTCTATTAGAATTGAAATTGAGGAAGATGGACAAACTATGTAGTAATTTTCATCTCGATTTTCGGTTGGGCCACTTGATCGAAATTGCTGTTTGGGAGAACCGACATAAAAATTGGGAAAGGAGGCCAAAGGCTTTTGTGGAAGGTGGAAGAACGTGGAAATGTGAAAACTTACGTATACGTGGGGAGAACGTGGTGAACCATCGTGCGAGTGAAATGATGCATGTCCAAATCTCAGCCTTTCTTTGTCTTCGTTGAAAATAAATCTCAGCCTCTTTTTGTCTTTCCATAACCGACCAAGGCTTTTTGTTATATAGATATAAGTTTATTTCGCTATTCGAATACAGTGTTATTTATTTATTCTGTATTTTTTTCTATGTTGATTCTATTTTAAACTCTGTAAACTGAATAATGATCCGTGAATATGAACGTTTAAAGTTAGTTTAATTACCGATTTGAAGCGATCAAAAAAGCAGGACGTTACCCTGCAGCTATATTTTGAATCTAACGACCCTCGAATTTTCTCAACATCTCTATAATTTTCCATTTTATCTTCATATCTTTTCGTTTGATTTATAATAGATAAAACTCGAGAAAAATATTAAAACTCATAACGTATATTTTATCGACTAATTATCTTCACTTTGTCGATTCCCTTGAAAGTGTTCTTTGAAATCTCTGATGTATCCTTATTAGTTTATTCGTTGGCCATCTTCTTTAAGATAACATCATCCAAAGCTTAATAAATTAACGTTTTTAAAACTTTGAAAATTATTCCTTGGAATAAAGTAGAAATATAAGCGGGTTTTTCATGTACATTTTCTATGACATCCCACATATCTTGCGATCTAAGTGATGCTAGTTCAATCATCGTTATTCTCTTTCTTCAACAAAGAAATTTGCAAAGGAGTTGCTCTGGTAGTCATATTTCTTGATTAGCAGACTAGCTCTACCATCAATGTTGTGAAATTTTATAAGAACAAGTGGTTAATTTGCAAAAATTAAGAGACTTGGAAATTTTAGGAAAGAAAGAATATACTTTATGTTTTTCTTTTTAACTTTTCTTTTTTTTTCTTTTTCTTTTTCTTTTTTGCATACACTTGCTTGATTCAATACAAATAAGGCTCTCCAGCTTTATTTATGTTATTAGAGATCTAAATTGAATGGTGAGGATATGTTTAATCATATAGTAGACAATCATTCTCTTGAACTTCTTTTAATTCTCCTATTCTCTAGATTTCTCCAAGTATCATCTTGATATTTTCCTTTATTCTAAATATTTGATTTCCATATAAAGTATGAAAATTAAAATTGTCAACATAATCGATGTTTTCAAAAAACCAAGTTTATTTCAGACAACCACATATTGTAAATGAATGAAGATTTTTAGATATTTGCATACTTTTTCTTACACATTTTCAAAAATATAATAAATATCTGAACAAACATTTCAAATATTTCCTATACAGAAAATTTTAAATTAACAAAGAGAAAACAAAGTAGGGTTAAAAACTTGCCAAAACAGGATCAGAAATACCAACATTTTAATCAGATTTTGGGGTCCTACAGCTTAGACAGTTTCAGATCGACATGAATTAATAATATCATCCAACCCACTTGACAAGTATTGAACCCTATCACATGTCTATTGTTGCTTGTTTTTCGCACATAATACCACCCATGCTTAATCACCACCATTCCTTTCTCAGACAGTTAGCTTACTGTGGACCTAGCATGAACATCTCCATTATGTATGCATTCTTCTTTCAGCTTTATCATGTACATATACAGGTTTGAGCTGTTATGCCAAGTGCAGTGTAACTTCTAATAAAAGGGAGGAATGAGTTTGGTTTTCGGTTTTCTGTTATGTAGCAGCTTTGCATTTATCATGATTTGGATGTAAAGTTATATTTATGAATGAGACATACTCTTTGGTTTCTGTAGTAGTACTGTTCCCATTGCCAATTTGCCATAATAAGCTGTGGGTACCATAATTTTATTCTGTGATGTATAATAACTTGGATAAGAAATCATACATATTGTTCAATATTATGTGTCTGTATTGCTCACAACTGCAATGTGCTATGGCCTATGCATGTGGAAGTTGCTTCTCTTTTTTGTTTATATTACTGGAATAGTGCAGTATCATAACTGTGTGTTATAACACTGAAAGATGCTTCTTAACCTTTTGTATATGCTATAGTAAGCATTGATAATTGTTTATTTGGCCTCAACAATGAAATACCAGTAAGCTTTGTGGCTTTTTTTCTTTTATAAAAAAGAAAAAGAAAAATCTAGGTAAGGTACATATATACTGGAACTTGGGTATATGATGTTACTAGAAGATATATAGGGCAACAAAAGTATCTATAATAAACATGTGAGGGATGGTGATATTATCTAAAGTGACAGATTCACGTACCATGAGCAAAAATCCCTTGTATTTGCTTTCCATTTTATTTTTTATTTTTTTTATTTTATTTTATTTTGGATAAGAGACAGAGGCACACCACGGTCCATGCATACTTCTGCCACTACGCGGCCTGGAGGCCTACCTCAGCCCTTGTGCTTCATGACCCAGGCCGTTCCTAATGCGGCCAGCATAGCACGCTTTCATGCTTTACTTTGTACCCCCATTTTGTATATATATGTTTGTTCCTATGATTACACTGGAGCATCTCTTTAATACCTATTTGCCTGGAGGCAGTGAGCCGCTTTAAAAAAAATTGTTTTGTGCTCTCATTACATAAGAATGAGGCGCGTACATTGAACTTATGAATAGTTATAGTGAAAGTTACGTTAATATGATTAACGGAAACATAATTATTTGACCAAGTTCTAGTGTTGGAAAACTAACGGCTGAGTCGCGGATAACGTCGCTCTCTTGAAGACGTTTATGTGGTATATAACGGTGTTGTATACACAATTGTATGATTTTTTGTTTGATGATAACAACCAAATAAATATTATTTTAATGTGTTTGATACTGTACTATTATTATACATCACAGACAGGAATATAATATTTATATTTAAATAGAATACGATTGTACAGAATTTCATATATTCACACAGTATTTTATTTAAATATAAATATTATATTTCAAACATACAAACAATACAATTTCTTATAACTCCTCTATTTATTCATCTCACAGAATATTTGTACTTGTATATAAACAGAATAAAATAGACAAGGTCGTTTGACAACAATAAAATAATATTTTATTTCAATCAAACTTGTTTATTACAAACATCGGTACAATTCATATATATATATATATATATATATATATATATATATATATATATATATATATACACAGCTCCTCACTGCAACACTCATACATTCACTCAGTTTACATTTCAGTATACAGACTTTTTTATTGACACATTCATACAGACTTTTATACTTTCACCAACACTGTCCCTTCTGCCTTATGTCTTCTTGTCTTCTGTCTTCACAGCTTTAAGTCCAGTCACTTCAGTCCAGTCTCATCTTCTTACCTGTCACATGAAACAGAATCACATAGTATACTGCAATAGAAATAATACTGAATATATGCAAATGTAAATTTTATTTTTAAAATTTTATTTGCCTCAGATTTCTGGTGTGTTTCTCATCATTTTTCATGACTTGATCTGATTCATGTGTGTCTAGTCAGTTTGTTATGTATAGTACAAGGACATGAAATCTTCTCTGATGGCTGCACATACACACGTGTATATATATATATATATATATATATATATATATATATATATATATATATATATATATATATACGTGTGCACTGCCTCACCAATCTGTGTGCAGCTGAGGAGTAGCCACATGGACCATCTCGACTCAGTGCACATGTCAACAAATAATAAAGCCAAAGTGAAAACAGCTCAACATATCACAAAATAGTCGAGTCTTAACAAATACATAGCTTCAGCAAAATGGCCGAGCACATATCAAATAGGTTCAAGAACATTTCAGCAGCAAGGCTCAAACACAACAAGTCAAATATGCAAGCATGGATCAAGCAAACTCAAGTGCAGCATAGTGGTGGTGCAACCCAGTTGGGTTCAAGGTGCTTTCTGTGAACAAAGCAGCCAAGCAACAATACACTTAGTGTGATACAGCAACAACTACAAGCATGTGACAAAGGTGGTGCCAACAATTCTGGATAACAAGCATGGTTGTGCATGGAGTGGTCGAGCACATATGTGCATGCTTGCACACACAAACTAGGGGTGTTCTAATATATGTCAAAGTCAAGCCAACACACAACTGCATAGGGTCAAGCATAATACAGTGACAACATCAAGTATACATGCATATGACAAATTTAAGCAAGGATGAATGGTGAAATCCTAAGTGTACAGTGTATACTAAAGTACATGTATAAGTGATAGCATGGTTTGTGATCAAGCTCAAGTGTTCGAGCTTTCCATAAGTATTCAAAAATGAGTGCATTATACATTATCTAGCAGTTAGTAACATGCAGCTGAAATCAAAGTTCAAGTAGCATGTTTCATATATACATGAACATCATAAATGGGACAGCCACACAAATATCAGGTTCATACAGCATGGATGGTTCAAATGCAAGTTTTCAAAGTCAGGTGTACTCATGAGATGCAAAGAGAAAACTCACTTTCATATATCAAGCTCAAATGATATGTACAAGTTCAACTTTATCAAGAGATGCAGCATTTACTGATGAGGTTAACAAGTCTACATGCAAGCTCAAGTATACAGTATACATACACATGTATACATGACTGAAAACAACAGCAAAATGTCCAGAAGTGTGTATCACAGCATGAAACTTGTTGAAATCAAAAGACAAGCTTCAATTCAAATACAAGCAACTAAGAATCAGGTTTAGCTTTACTAATTGGCAAGTGCAGATGAAACAGCAGAAACATGTCAAGCATGGTTCTAATTCAAGTGTGCATGGATTGCACAGTATATCAGTTTGCATGGTACTGCAGGTCAGCAAAAATTTCAAGTGCAGTGGTGATCAAGTGCAAGTGCAAGCTCGAGAAATGAAATTTAGTGAAGGCATTTCAAGACATGTTTACAGTCAGCAAAAAGGGAGCACAATCTTGTCAAAATGTTTCTCAATCAAATTTCCAAAATTATACAAATCAGTTCAGATCACATGAGCATGGACAAAGTAGCAAGATCAGTTCTGTGCTCAATCAAATGGAGCAACCATGTACAACTCAGGTTCATGTATGCAAAGCACAAATACATGCAACAATGGATGTTCAAGATGATGCAGCTCAAACAATGTGACACATTAAAGTTGCTTTTCAAATGAAAATTTCTTTCCAGATTTACAAATGCAAAAATCAGTTAACAATTTGTTTTCTTTGGCAAGGTTTAAATGTTTTCCAGAAAATAAGCAACTCATTCGAAGGGAACTGTTTTTAGCAGAAATCAATTCTACTTCAATTTATTTCCTGTTTTGATTCAATCAGGAATCAATACAAGGCAACAAATCTCACGGAAATCATATCTCAGAGCAATCAAGGCAATGTATATTTTCAATTTCGAAATGGTTCATAATTGCATCCAAATTCATCAATTCAAAGTTGAGCTAATCAAGGAAACACACAATTAATCAAATTGAAGTCATTTATGAAATCAGAGGTTTCTAGGGTTAATTCTACCCTATAGATACACGCATATCATCACAGGCAACACATCGAAAAACCACAAAAAATCAATTCAAGTATTTTCAAAGCAGAAAATTCAGAAAGTTCACAGTTTCGATCGAACCATAGAGCAATCCCAAATCGGACGAGCAAAGCCACAAAGAATCGAGCATCAGAGAAGCTATTCAATCAAATTCCAGAAAGCCATCGAAGTTGCAATCGATTTGGGGACGATTCCATTGAAATCCTAGAGAGCCGCCACCATTTCTAAACACAAAAGGAAAGAGAACGGGAATAAGGAAGGGTGCAACACAAATAAAAGAAGGGGTTGGCCATCTTTGTTTTAAAAGGTGATGACCCTTTAATTTATCTCCTAAGGTTTTGTTTTTTTTGTTTTTCTTGTGTAATCGTCGTTTGTTTTTCTAGTTTCAACTAAAACTAGGGTTTACAGATTACTGGTCTGTAGTCTGGGAAAATCTGGTCTAGGGTACATAGGTCAGTCTAGGGTTTTGAGCGTAAGGTTAGAATAGGAGCAGGGTTTGCGAGTGTACATGGTCTTGTATGCGGGATCTGTTCTATCACCTAGTAGAAACCTTATAAATGCAGCAGTAGGCAGGGTTTTGCTGAAGCTGGGTATATCCGTGTGTGGTTTATTTTTTGCATTTTTGTTTCTGCTATATTATGTGATCTGTTTATTATTATATATCTCGTTAGATTTTTAATTCAGTTAAAAATTTTGATAAACCCTATTCACCCCACCCCCCCTCTAGGGTTAATCTAGATCCAACAAGTGGTATCAGAGCTGGTATAAGGTTACAACATGAAAAGGAGTTCTCGCTCTATGATCAAGTGGCGAAGTAGTGACTCTTATCCCTACATGTCCGTGGGTGGTTGTCCATGTCGAGAGGCATGACGTGAAATCAGTCTCTGAGGTGCCATTGTAGGCCACTGGGGTGTGATTAAAATCCTCGAGAAGGAGACTACAAGTGGTATCAGAGCAGGTATTCTGTTAACTCTAGAGTTATGGTGATTCCTAGTTGGCAGTCGATAGAGAGTCAGTCCAGTTCATCTCCAACTATTTTCAATGGAACAGATTTTTTAAACTGGAAATCCAAAATGGAATTTTATTTAAAATATGTTAATATTAAATATTGGGATGTTGTTATCAATGGTTTTGATAGTGTAGATATTACTTTCAATACCCGTGCTATGAAAATTATATTTGATTATCTTAGTACTGAACAGTTTAATCTTATCTGCCATTGTTTATCTGCACAGGAAATCTGGGATACTCTCAACACGAAGTATGGAAGATCTGACAAGGACAACTCAAAACCCGAGAAATTCAACTCAGATTCAGAGTTTTGTTTAACAGGATTTACAAATGAAAATTCAGAAGGATCAGATGATGGAGAATCAACAGATGCTGAAACAGAAAATTTCTCATATGAAGATTTAGTTTATATATGCGTTGATTTGACTAAATCTGTTGATAAACTCCAATCTAAAAACAAATCTCTGAAATCTAAGAATTTTGAGTTGACCAGCAAAATTGATGATTTGGAATCACAACTTGAACATGTTAAAAATTCTTCAAATTCAGTTTGCAAAAATTGTTTGAAATTGAAAACCAATCTTGTTCATTTCAATAAAAATATTCAAAAGTTTGAAAATGAAATTTTGATCTTAAATGAGAACAAGACCGAGTTATCAAATGTGAATAACCTTTTGCAAAAGGAATTTGAAAATTTTAAGATTGATATATATTCCAAATTTGAAATTGCTGAAAAGGAGAATTTGTTGAAATCCGATTTGATTTTGAAAGAACTGGAAAACGAGATTGAAAAATCCAAGAAATTTGGGTTTGAAAAACAAAAACTTTTTGAATCTGAGATTGCTGAGTCCCAAACCAAAATTAATTTGCTTAAAGATGAAATTTTGATTTTGAAATCTGATTTTGAAAGATGTAAGATCACTGAAAATCATTGCTCAGATTTATTGAAAGAAAATGGTGATCTTAAAACTAAAATTCAACAACTTGAAACAACGTTGGCAAAATTTTCAAGTAGTGAAAAATCTTTAAATATGTTGTTGAAAAATCAATTTTCATAGGGAAATAGAAGTGGACTTGGTTTTGGGAAATCTGAGTTTTCTGAAAGGAGAAGCTCAAACGATTTTAAAAATCCTTCAACTTTCTTTGTAAAGAATCGTCTTGATAATTTAAACTTTGTTAACTCCAAAGGATTTTTGAATCAAAAGCAAAATTTGAATTTGTTTTGTAATAATTCATCTAAACAATCCTGGATCCCAAAAAGAGATAAAAACAAACTTCGTTCAATTCAAACAGATATGGGTTCCAAAGGGAATAAAGGTAAATTCAGATGGATTGTTATACAAACAAGTCTGGGTACCAAAACATTTGAATACAGCTGTGAGTGGTTTTTCAAACTTTGTTAGACCACTCGATCCCCTGAATTGTTAGGTACCGAAGGAGGCTGAGGAACTATTTTGCAAAAGAGAATTGAATTCGAGCTGCTCAATATTCCTGTATCATCCACAGTTCCTTAGCCAAGCTGCTTGAGTTAGAGATTTTGATTTACACTGGATTCTGGTATGATCTCTAAACTCACTTCTGTAAATATTTTATGTTTTGTTTTTTTTCCTTTTGTTTATTTCTTCTTCTTCTCCCTTCTATCTCTTTCTTCTATTCTGATTTGATTTATCACTGCCATATTTTTTGTGCTTCTTGAATTGCAGTATTCATGATATTCTTGAAATTTGTTTTGCGTGTATAGAACTCTGAAATTTTTAATCACTTCCAGATACTGATTTTTTTTATCTGCAATTGCTTGAATTTCATTTTCTGTTTTCTGAATTCCTAACGGTGTTGACGTATTCTTGTTATATCTTGAACACTATTAATCTGAATTCTAAATTGTTTTGAAGATTTGAAAATTATATGGAAATTCACACACCTTTGATGTTCTAAGTTTATTCTAATTCATTTTAGAAAAGCTCAAAATATTATACTCATTACAGCACACCGTTATTTATCAGTTGTGACAATTCCAGTAATTTTCAGATTGGCTTGAATATTTTTTTGTAATGTCTTATCTCAGTGATATATCTTAAAATTCATTTTTATTCATGATTAGTATAGTTGAAATTATTTTATTTGAAATCATCTGAAATTCCTTATATTTTGAATCTCACACACCTCCTAAATTTGAAATTATCCTTGTGTGACTGATTCATTATATCCTAGAACTTGACATTGATTCAAGTGATTTCAAATAAATTACTTTAATTTTCTGGATCATGAATATCTCTTAAATTTGATGTAAATGATCTGAAATTACTCATGTGCTTGTCAGAAATTGTTTTTGAAAAATTCCTTGAAAAATTTGGGTCTTGAAATTTATTGGTATTTCATGGTTATTTGATTTGAATATCTGTTTGTTTAAAATCATTTGAAATTATTGATTTACTGAATCACGCACATATCTTGAATGTGAAACTAATAATTTGGTGTGATCGATTCATTGAATCTAGAGTTTTTCATATTTCTTAAATGATTTCAAAAAAACAGTATTTCTAATCTTGGATCATGAATGATCTTATGTGACCATCCTCTGACAAGTCTGATGTGATATTGTTTTCTGTGCTGCTCTGATACTATTTCAAATAATTTCTAGTTCTTATCTGCAGCTTTGAAAAAAATGTGCAAATTTGTTAATTCTGTCTGTTTGGGCTTTGTAATTAAAATTTGTTAATAGAGACACCAAGTGGTATCAGAAGCGCTGAATTTTTATGTATATATATATATATATATTCTTATCCCTCTTGCTTTGTATAGCTCTTCATATTCCTCTTGTAATTGATTTTCAATTTTAAACTTATTTATTGATTATTCATTCAGAAATTGAAATCAATATCCAAAATTGAACTGTATTTATAATTCATCAAAATTATTATCAGATCTTGAAATTGTGATGAGTTGTGACCGCAGTATATGTCACAACAAGAGGAGATTTTATCTGGATTTTCATGATGGTCGAATATTTATTATAATATCTTCGAACTGGCAATTATTTCACGACCATCTTCATTATCTATCATCCTTCTACCATCCATTATGATTTTATATAAATATGGACAGTTAATATCTTTTAAAAGATAATCTTGAATAAACAGTGAAAATATTCGTGATGGAATTGTGACTATATTATTATTCAGAATTAGTGATAATTGAAAATTTTCAATAATCCCTGTACAGTCAAGCTTGCTTCATAATATAATTAATTTAGAAATTTATTTCACAGTCCATTTCTGTACCTACCACATTTCTATCATCCATATTGGTTTCATATACCGAGGAGTTTTTTTTTCCTTTATAAAGCTGAAAATGATAAAAATATAATTAATATATAAGAGTGTCTCTAACCTCATTTAAAAATCCAAGCTCTGGTTATGCATGGTTATGAGACGTCTTATAATTTACGCTGCGGCTGATCCCATTTAAAAATCCAAGCTCTGGTTATGCGTGGTCAGTGTGCTCTTAAATAAATAAAAAGGAAATAAAGTGCTAAAAATAGAAATAAATTTGAAATTCTCCTCTGAGTATAAAAACCAGCCTATCAATCCATTTTCTAATCTGTGAAATGTGTTAATATCTTATGACGTATTATGATTTGTTGATTGATAGGTATTGGGATTTGAGATTATTCGATTTTGTCACTTAAATTGAATTATTAACTATAGTCCAAATCCATCACTGTTTTTGTGCTTTATTTTTATACAAAATCTTTTGAAAATAATTGGAAATGATTTGTTTTTTAAAACTCTCTCCATTATGTATGAAATTCATCGTAAATCCGTCATTCTCTAAAATGTGAAATATGTCACCTGTTCTCAGGATATTATGATTTTTGTTTGACTGATTGAGATTTATGATGATAATTCTTCCTCTTATGATGATATTATATTTATTAGTCACTATTCATCTATATTTTAATTTCTGTATCCTTTTGATGATAACAAAAGGGGGAGAATGGGTTGAGATTTTGATATAGTTTTTGATTTATGAGTGAATATTTGGATAAATATTTTCAATTTTGAAAATTCATTATTATTCAGTTAATTTCGCTCAAGCACAGTTATAGGGGGAGCTTTATGTTGTAGGGGGAGCTAATAAATAGGGGGAGTTCATTTTTCACTGTCAAACACATTTATTATATACAAAATCTTTTATTTGTTTGTCATCATCAAAAGGGGGAGATTGTTGTATATAACGGTGTTATATACACAATTATATGATTTTTTGTTTGATGATAACAACCAAATAAATATTATTTTAATGTGTTTGATACTGCACTGTTATTATACATCACAGACAGGAATATAATATTTATATTTAAATAGAATATGACTGTACAGAATTTCATATATTCACACAGTATTTTATTTAAATATAAATATTATATTTCAAACATACAAACAGTACAATTTCTTATAACTCCTCTATTTATTCATCTCACAGAATATTTGTACTTGTATATAAACAGAATAAAATAGACAAGGTCGTTTGATAACAATAAAATAATATTTTATTTCAATCAAACTTGTTTATTACAAACATCAGTACAATTCATATATATATATATATATATACACATCTCCTCACTGCAACACTCATACATTCACTCAGTTTACATTTCAGTATACAGACTTTTTTATTGACACATTCATACAGACTTTTATACTTTCACCAACACTGTCCCTTCTGCCTTCTGTCTTCTTGTCTTCTGTCTTCACAGCTTTCAGTCCAGTCACTTCAGTCCAGTCTCATCTTCTTACCTGCCACATGAAACAGAAGCACACAGTATACTGCAATAGAAATAATACTGAATATATGCAAAGGTAAATTTTATTTTTAAAATTTTATTTGCCTCAGATTTCTGGTGTGTTTCTCACCATTTTTCATGACTTGATCTGGTTCATGTGTGTCTAGTCAGTTTGTTATGTATAGTACAGGGACATGAAATCTTCTCTGATGGCTGCACATACACACGTGTGTGTGTGTGTGTGTGTGTGTGTATATATATATATATATACACGTGTGCACTGCCTCACCAATCTGTGTGCAGCTGAGGAGTAGCCACATGGACCATCTCGACTCAGTACACATGTCAACAAATAATAAAGCCAAAGTGAAAAAAGCTCAACATATCACAAAATAGTCGAGTCACAACAAATACATAGCTTCAGCAAAATGGCCGAGCACATATCAAGTAGGTTCAAGAACATTTCAGCAGCAAGGCTCAAACACAACAAGTCAAATATGCAAGCATGGATCAAGCAAAGTCAAGTGCAGCATAGTGGTGGTGCAACCCAGTTGGGTTCAAGGTGCTTTCTATGAACAAAGCAGCCAAGTAACAATACACATAGTGTGATACAACAACAACTACAAGCATGTGAAAAAGGTGGTGCCAACAATTCCGGATAACAAGCATGGTTGTGCATGGAGTGGTCGAGCACATATGTGCATGCTTGCACACACAAACTAGGGGTGTTCTAATATATGTCAAAGTCAAGCCAACTCACAACTGCATAGGGTCAAGCACAATACAGTGACAACATCAAGTATACATGCATATGACAAATTTAAGCAAGGATGAATGGTGAAATCCTAAGTGTACAATGTATACTTAAGTACATGTATAAGTGATAGCATGGTTTGTGATCAAGCTCAAGTGTTCGAGCTTTCCATAAGTATTCAAAAATGAGTGCATTATACATGATCTAGCAGTTAGTAACATGCAGCTGAAATCAAAGTTCAAGTAGCATGTTTCATATATACATGAACATCATAAATGGGACAGCCACACAAATATCAGGTTCATACAGCATGGATGGTTCAAATGCAAGTTTTCAAAGTCAGGTGTACTCATGAGATGCAAAGAGAAAACTCACTTTCATATATCAAGCTCAAATGATATGTACAAGTTCAACTTTATCAAGAGATGCAGCATTTACTGATGAGGTTAACAAGTCTACATGCAAGCTCAAGTATACAGTATACATACACATGTATACATGAGTGAAAACAACAGCAAAATGTCCAGAAGTGTGTATCACAGCATGAAACTTGTTGAAATCAAAAGACAAGCTTCAATTCAAATACAAGCAGCTAAGAATCAGGTTTAGCTTTACTAATTGGCAAGTGCAGATGAAACAGCAGAAACATGTTAAGCATGGTTCTAATTCAAGTGTGCATGGATTGCACAGTATATCAGTTTGCATGGTGCTGCAGGTCAGCAAAAATTTCAAGTGCAGTGGTGATCAAGTGCAAGTGCAAGCTCGAGAAATGAAATTTAGTGAAGGCATTTCAAGACATGTTTACAGTCAGCAAAAAGGGAGCACAATCTTGTCAAAATGTTTCTCAATCAAATTTCCAGAATTATACAAATCAGTTCAGTTCACATGAGCATGAACAAAGTAGCAAGATCAGTTCTGTGCTCAATCAAATGGAGCAGCCATGTACAACTCAAGTTCATGTATGCAAAACACAAATACATGCAACAATGGATGTTCAAGATGATGCAGCTCAAACAATGTGACACATTAAAGTTGCTTTTCAAATGGAAATTTCTTTCCAGATTTACAAATGCAAAAATCAGTTAACAATTTGTTTTCTTTGGCAAGGTTTAAATGTTTTCCAGAAAATAAGCAACTCATTCGAAGGGAACTGTTTTTAGCAGAAATCAATTCTGCTTCAATTTATTTCCTGTTTTGATTCAATCAGGAATTAATACAAGGCAACAAATCTCACGGAAATCATATCTCAGAGCAATCAAGGCAACATATATTTTCAATTTCGAAATGGTTTAGAATTGCTTCCAAATTCATCAATTCAAAGTCGAGCTAATCAAGGAAACACACAATTAATCAAATCGAAGTCATTTATGAAATCAGAATTTTCTAGGGTTAATTCTTCCCTATAGATACACGCATATCATCACAGGCAACACATCGAAAAACCACAAAAAAATCAATTCAAGTGTTTTCAAAGCATAAAATTCAGAAAGCTCATAGTTTCGATCGAACCATAGAGCAATCCCAAATCGGACGAGCAAAGCCACAAAGAATCGAGCATCAGAGAAGCTATTCAATCAAATTCCATAAAGCCATCGAAGTTGAAATCGATTTGGGGACGATTCCATTGAAATCCTAGAGAGCCGCCACCATTTCTAAACACAAAAGGAAAGAGAACGGGAATAAGGAAGGGTGCAACACAAATAAAAGAAGGGGCCGGCCATCTTTGTTTTAAAAGGGGATGACCCTTTAATTTATCTCCTAGGGTTTTTTTTTTCTTGTGTAATCGTCGTTTGTTTTTCTAGTTTCAACTAAAACTAGGGTTTACAGATTATTGGTCTGTAGTCTGGGAAAATCTGGTCTAGGGTACACAGGCCAGTCTAGGGTTTTGAGCGTAGGGTTAGAATAGGAGCAGGGGTTGCGAGTGTACATGGTCGTGTATGCGGGATCTGTTCCATCACCTAGTAGAAACCTTAGAAATGCAGCAGCAGGCAGGGTTTTGCCGAAGCTGGGTATATCTGTGTGTGATTTATTTTCTGCATTTTTGTTTCTATTATATTCTGTGATCTATTTATTATTATATATCTCATTAGATTTTTAATTCAGTTAAAAACTGTGATAAACCCTATTCGCCCCCCTTTAGGGTTAATCTAGATCCAACAGTTTCGGCGATGTGCTTAATGATACAAAACAGTTCGTACCTTTCGCCGCCGCCTCTAGGATAAAACATCCTCTTTTACAATATCAATTCGCTTGCACAAACGAATTGAGCCTGATTTGCATTCAAATTTAAAAAAAAAAAAAAACTGTACCGTTTTTTCTTTCCTTTTTTCTTTTTTTTGAAATGAAAATTTTTCATTGAAGATAAGGAGGTTTTTTTAAGAAAGACGAAAATAAAAAATTTGTTTTGTATTTGCTTTTTCTATCTTATTTCTTATATAGACAGAATTAAAAAATGTAACGTTTGCTATGTTAGTGGGAAGAAAGTTGGATCATAATTAATACCATAATAAATAAAGTGTGGTGCTAAGGGTACCCCAATATGTTCTTCCTAATACCGCAATTAAAAAAAATGAAACTCATTAAATTTTGTATGTTTCCTAATACCACATTACCTCTATATTCAAATCTCTCACTCAACAATTATTTGTCGAACTAATCACGTATTCAGCCCTAATCTGAAAAACCAAATCTCTCTTATTGGTAATCAATCGTTATCTTCTACACATTTCTCGCAGGAAATTCAAATTCGCATGTTAATCTCTCAATTGCTTGGTGATCTTAAAGCCCCAAAACCGTGATATAGTGATTTATATTTGGGTAGGTTTGTTTAGATATAGTCTAAGTTAGTCGGAGTCTATTGAAGTCGGAGATGAAGGTTTTTTCTGATTGAATGTAATTTAGGGTTTCCGAACACAATGGCAGAGATGAAGAAATATGAGAAATACGGTGGTAGCCCCTATTTTTAATTGTTTGGTATTAGGAAGAGGAGAATGTATTATTTTGTGGAATTTTTTAGTTGCGGTATTAGGAAGAGCATATTGGGGTGCCCTTAGCACCACATTAAATAAAAGAAACGGTCAAAAAACTGCAATTTATAACGTGTAAATTGTATACATTTCAAAAGTGATGAGTGTTAACAAATTTTAAATTATTATCATTCATGGTAATATTGTAAATTGTATACGTTTCAAAAAAACAGCCTTTCTACAATATCAATTCGCTTGGACAAACGAATTGAGCTTAATTTGCACTCAAATTAAAAAAAAAACCGAACCGCTCTTTTCTTTTTTTTTTGGAATGAAAATTTTTCAATGAAGACAAGGAGGTTTTTTTTTTTTAAGAAAGAGAAAATGAAAAAAGTGTTCTGTATTTTTCTTTGTCTATTTTATTTTTTATATAGACATAATGCAAAAATATAACGTTTGCTATGCTAGTGGAAGGAAAGTTGGATCACAATTAATACCATAATAAATAAAAGAAACGGTCAAAAACTGCAATTTATAACGTGTAAATTGTATATATTTCAAAAGTGATGAGTGTTAACAAATTTTAATTTATTATCATTCATGGCAATATTTTAATACCATTTGTTTTTCTAACAGCTCGATAAAAAGTCACATAAATATATGACCATTATGTTATTGTAATTGCTCAATCACAACAATGACTATATATATATATTACCGTTATAAATTTCAACGACTCTATTGTGCAATAATGGCTCAATAATAAATTCTTAGTAACTGTATTTTTTTAAAAATAAATTCACTATATATACAAAACATTTCCAACAATCCCCCACTTGGAAAAAAATTAAAATATATTTTTCGAGCAATTTCTAAAAACATAACATTGTGCACAAAGAGTCTTCCGACTTGAACCTTTGCATAGTGGATAAGATTTGGTTTTTACTAAAGTGATACAAAGGTCAGGTTATCATTGTGCGTGACTCAACAACCTAAGGGTAATAGTCCTGTTTTTTTAGAAGTACTAAGGACTTTTTCTCTAAACAATCCTTTCGTCAAATGATCTGCCAAATTTTCATCACTGCGTATGTGATTCACTCTAACAGTATCTGAAGAGAGTAGCTCTCTAATAGTACTGTGCTTATAACGTATCTGTCGTCTCTTACCGTTATAATAACGGTTCTAAACTTTTGCAATAGTCACGATACTATCGCAATGGATCAACATAGCTGGTATCGGTTTTTTCCATAAGGGAATATGAGCTAGCAAATTTCTCAAGTACTCTGTTTCTTCTCTAGTTGTGGCTAGTGCTATCATCTCAGACCCCGTAGTAGACTGAGCCAAAGTAATATGATTCTTAGATTTCCAAGAAACAGCTTCTCCAGCAATGCTAAATATATAACCACTAGTCGCTTTTGAATCATCAGATAAAGTATTCCAGTTTATATTGAAATATCCTTCAAGTACAACTGGAAACTTTTCATAATGTAATCCAAGGTTCTTTGTTCGTTTTAGGTATCTCATGTCCCTCTCAATAACATGTCAGTGCTCTATACTAGATCTACTGGTAAATCTGCACAATAATCCCATGACATATGCAATGTCGTATCTAGTACAATCAGTGACATACCGAAGGCTGGCAATGATGCTCGCATAGTCAAACCTTCTTACACCTTCACTAGTGTTTTTAAATAGCTTCACACGGGGATCATATGGTGTACATGCAGGTTCAGTCAAAGTAATTGTATTTCTTTAGAACCTTCTCAACATAATGAGAATGATCCAAAGAAAGTCTCTTTTTGGACGTAGTAATTTTAATACCAAGGATTACACTCGCCTCACCTAGATCATTCATATCAAAGTTGACACTTAACATTATTTATGGCATGAATATTTGACCTAAAAATGAGTTGGTCATCTACATAAAGACATATAATAGTACAAATGTCATTCTCAGATTTGCAATAAATGCATTTGTCACTTTCATTAACTTTAAAATCATGTGAAATGAGTAAATTATCAAATTTTTCATGCCATTGTTACGGTGCTTGTTTTAAACCATATAATGATTTATCCAAATTGCATACTTTATGTTCTTGACCATGTACTACAAATCCTTCAGGCCGGTCCATATGAATTTCTTCGTCCATTCACCATTTAAAAATGTGGTTTTAACATCCATTTGGTGTATTATTAAATTATGAATAGAAGCAAGTGAGATTAATGCCCGAATGGATGTAATTCTAGTTACAGGTGAAAAGTGTCGAAGAAATCTACATTTTCTCTTTGTTTAAAACCTTTAGCTACTATACGGGCTTTATATTTATCGACAGTGCCATCAGGTTTTAATTTCTTTTTAAGCATCCATTTACAGCCTATAGATTTACAACCAAGTAGTAAATCAACTAAGTGGCAAGTCTGATTGGATTCCAAAGAATCCATCTCATCATTTATAGCCTCTTGCCATAAATCAGCATCTAGTGAAGATAAGGCCTCTTAGAGGTTTAAGGGATCTTCCTTTATAATAAAAGCATAAAAATCTAAACTAAAATCTTTTGTGGTTCTTGCACTTTTACTTCTTCTGGGTTCATTTTCAGAATGTTCATTAGGTTATGTTCTTACAGTTAATGAATTACTTGATGTGCCCCCACTATTACTTAATTTAAAAGGAAATTTTGTTTCATAAAAGCCAACATCATTTGATTCAATTATATTATGTGTATTTATGTAATAAATTTTGTATGCTTTGCTATTAACTGCATAGCCAATAAATATACATTCATATGCTCTACTTGCTAATTTTATTCTCTTAGGGCCTGGAATACGAACATATGGCAAGCATCCCCAAGTTCTAAAATAGGACACATTGGTTTTGTAATTTTTCAGAATTTCAAAAGGTGAATTTTACTTTTTGATTTAGGGATTCTATTTAGTACATAATACATCATTAATAATATATCCGCAACCAATGTTTTGCATGACAACTACTAATTTGGTAAAGGTCCTATTTTTTCTTTTAGCTTTACCGTTCATTTCAGGTGAATAAGGTGCAGTTCTTTCATGTATAATATCATGTAATTTACAGAAATTCAGCATAGAACTAGATTCATTTTGTTCTCTATCACTACAAAGTCTTTTCTTATTTGATTGGTTTTCAATTTCAGTTTTGAATGTCTTAAACATATCAATTGTATCACTTTTATTTTTCATGAGATATACATATGTGAAATCAGAACAATCATCAATAAAAGTGATAAAATAGCAGTGTCCATGTCTAGTCAATGTGCCATCAAGCTCACATATGTCAGAATGAATTAAATCCAAGGTTTCAGATACTCTATCAACAGATTTGTGTGGTTTCTTTGTAATTTAGGCTTGAGTACATAATTCAAATTTATCAAAATCAGTTTCTAACATTTTAGGAATCATATCTAAGGTGCTCATGTTATGAATTATGTGTTTGTTAACATGACATAATCTAAAGTGCCAAATATTAAAATCACACAACATATAAGCAGAACTAGTTACTTTATTAGATTCAACATTCAACTTAAACATACCCTCATAAGCATAACCCTTTCCCACAAAAGTTCCCTTATAAGTTAAGGTATACAAATCAGCCCTTATAACTTGAGTAAAGCCAGCCTTATTCAGTAGAAAGCCAGAAAGCAGATTCTTTCTCATCTTTGGAGTATGCATCACGTCTTTTTGAACCACTATCTTTCCAGGGGTAAACTTAATTTCCACATTTCCAACCTCAACAACTTTAGTGGTGTGAGAATCTCCTAACAACACCTTTTGATCATCATCAGCCGTGTATGTAATAAACATATCATGATCATAGCAGACATAGCGAGAAACACCAGTATCTATCCACCAACCCTCTGATCCACCTATAAGGTGAATCTCAGTAATCATAGCCGTTAAAGGATCCTCAATCAGGTAAGCTTGCGGTGCAGTGCCTGGTCTGTTCCGATACTTATATGTCATATGACCTGGTTTCCACAGTTGTAACAGAGAAACAATCGTCCAGGTTCACTCTTTTGGGTTGGTCGATGTTGTCCTTTTTGGTTACCTTGCGGGTTCCAATTCTGTTTGTAGCGATGATTTTGAATTCTTTCAAATTCGGTTTCAGTTGAGCTGGTTTGGTCTTCTTAGTGTTGTTGTTTGTGACAACAAGCACTTCCTCTTTCTGGTCTTGTTTGCGTGCCTTCTCCTTAATACGGAGGCGAGTGATCAAGCTCTCTAAGGAAATTTTCTTAGTCTTGTGCCTCAGCACATTCTTAAAATCTTTCCATCCTGGGGGTATTTGTCAATTATTACAGCAATCTGAAATTGTTCATCCAAAGTCATAGCTTCGGAGATGATCTCATGAGTTGTTTCCTGAATTTCATGAGACTGCATCTCTACTGACCTGTCATCCATCATCTGATATTTGAGGTAGCGGCTGACTGCGTATTTCTTTGCGTCTGCCTCTTCAGTGTCAAACTTCTTCTTCAGAGCCTCCCAAATCTCCTTCACTGATTTGTCTGAATTGTAATAGTCGTACAAATAGTTGCTGAGGCCATTGAGGATGAAGTTCTTGCACATGTAGTCCTGCTCAATCCAAGTCTGCAACTGGTTCGATTTCTTTGTCCAAACCGCCATTTGATCTACATTGGCTTCGTTTGGTTTCTCTGGCAATTGCGATTTCTAGATTGATAAAAACTGATGACTTTTTGCATACTCAGAAAAACTCCATTTTTTGGTGCCAGCGTTTAAAGTAGAGACCTTAAAACCTGAAAGATGCAGCAGTGACAAGTGGGATCTGAAGCATTGATGCAGGCGCGACATCGTCGTGGAAGCGGAAGCCATTAGTTGTCTGAATGTCTTCAATTTTATTGGAAAACTAGTGGTTGAATCGCAGATAATGTCGCTCTCTTGAAGACGTTTCGGCGATCTGCTCAATGGTGCAAAACAGTTTATACCTTTCGCCGCCGCCTGTAGGATAAAACAGACTCTTCTACAATATCAATTTGCTTGCACAAACAAACTGAGTCTGATTTGCACTCAAATTAAAAAAAATGTACTGCTCTTTTCTTTTTGTGTAATGAAATTTTTTCAATGAAGATAAGGAGATTTTTTTTAACAAAGAGGAAGATGAAAAAATTGTTCTGTATTTTGCTTTGTCTATTCTATTTCTTATATAGAAAGAATGCAAAAATGTAACGTTCGCTGTATTAGTGGGAGAAAAATTGAATCATAATTAATAACATAATAAATAAAAGAACTGGTCAAAAAACTGCAATTTATAACGTGTAAATTGTATATGTTTCAAATGTGATGAATGTCAATAAATTTTAATTTATTATCATTCATGGAAATATTTTAATACCATTTAATTTTTGTAACAGCTCGATAAAAAGTCACATAAATATATGACCATTGTGCTAATGTAACTACTCAATCACAATGATGGCTCATAAATAAATAAATAAATATATAACCGTTATAACTTTCAACGGCTCTATTGCAATAATGGCTCAATAATAAATTACTAGTAACTGTATTTTTTTAAATAAATTCACTACATATACAAAACGTTTCCAACATCTAGTATTGCATGTTTAGATACGAATGGAAGTTAAAAAAAAATCAATCATGCAGTCTCATAGAAGTAGTAGCATAAATAAGAGACACATAAGATTTAATGTGGTTCCGATATGAATATCCTATATTTATTGAGACCCAACAACTTCCTTAATTCTAATTAAGAAAAGAGTACAAAAGAAAAAAGGATAATGGGGCATGCTCTCACATACATATGAAGATAAAATTCCTTCATTTAAATAGACTTAATAATGAAGAGTTGCTTGGAGTTGAAAAATAATTTTCAAATTATCCAAATATGTTTTCAAATTGTATGATTTGATATGAATACAGATAGAGGGCTCAATCTTTGTTTCCATCTATTGCTTTTGATTGATTGATTCTTCATGCCTAATTATTTATTTCTACATATTGACTATTTAATTTGTATTCTTTCAAAACATCCTCTCGTGTCTTTCTATATGTAAGCCTGATTAATTGACTGATTAAACCAGCTAATCAATTTCTTTTCTTCTCAACAAATATTTGAATCATCTAGATTTAACACTTCACCTTGATTTATATATAACCATCTCTCTTTGTCACCTCATCATCAAATAATTAGCATAGAATTTGTTGGGATAGTGCCCCATGACGCTCAAGTAACAAGAAGCAAATCGATCAAGTTTGAGCAATGCTCAAATTTGCCCTTTGAAAGTGACTTTGTCATCATTTCTGAAGGATTATACAAAGTACTCACCTTTAACAATTTATCTTACTCCGTTCTTCCTCAAGCATAAGAAAGAAACCTTAGTTATCAATGTGTTTTGTTCGTAAACTATAAATTTGATTCTCTCCAAGACGAATGACACTCTGACTATTTGAAAATAACTTTACTGTCCGCTGCACCACTAAAAAATCATCCAACAACTAAAGTAAGTACAATCCTTCCTTTGTTGCTTTCATAATCGATATCAACTGTGCTTCGGTAGTTGACAAAACTACGATAGATTGCAGATTTGATCTCCATGAAATTGAGTCTATGCCAGGTGTAAAAACATAACCCAACGCCGACTACCTAACATCTTAATCCCTAGCATAATCAGAATCACATTATTTTCCAAGAGAAATGTCACCATCTACTCTACCATATAACAAGTCCATCGAAGAAGTGTTTTAGAAATATCTAAGAATCCACTTCACTTATTGCCAATGATATTTGCCTGATTTAGACAAATATCAACTCATAACACCTGCTGCATGAGCCAAATCTGGTCTTGTGCACACCGTCGCATACATAAGACTATTAACAACACTATAATAAGATATATCATCCATATACCTTTTGTTTTCTTCAATGAGGGAGATAAGTCGTTAGACAACTTAAAATTAGATCTTAATGGAGTACTAACCAGTTTGGCTTTCTCCATTCCAAATCGAATGAGGACTTTCTCGATGTCCCGTGCCTAGATGAGCCTTAACTCTTTCCGCTTCTTATCCCTGTTTATCTCCATACTCAATATTCTTTGTGTATTTCCCAGATCCTTCATGTCAAACTCTCTACTGAGCTTCGCTTTCAACTCCTTAATTATGACCATATTCTGAGATGCAATCAACATATCATCAACATATAGCAACAAATAAATCATATCATCATCACATCTCCAATAATAAACGAATTGGTCTTTGAAACTTTTGGAGTATCCCTATGAAAGCATAAACTTATCAAATCTCTTATATTATAGACTAGGAGACTACTTTAGTCCATATAGAGATTTGTTGAGTTTGCAAATATAATCTACTCGGGTATTGTCCATAAATCCTTTCGGCTAATTTAAATTGATCTCCTTATCTAAATCAACAAGCAAGAATGCATTTTTGACATCTAGTTGCTCTAATTACATATCATAATGAGCAATTAATTTCAAGAGAAAACGAATAGAAGTACGTCTTACCACTTGAGAAAAGATATCATGATACCCTACCCCTTTCTTCTGAACATACGCCTTTGCAACAAATCTTGCCTTATATATGAAATTACCATTTTTGTTGCCTTTCACTATATAAATCCACTTGCATCCAATAGCTCTCTTGTTGGTGGGAAGAGACACCAAATATCAAGTATTATTTCTCTGCAATGATTCAATCTCCTCATCCATAGAAACGAACCAAGTGAAGCTATTAATTGATGTGATGGCATCCATATAATCACAGAGCTTGTCACAAACAACATTTAAAGCATATGTTTCCACATCATCAAAGTTAACATATTCGATGCTCAATCCAACAAACTCATCAATTCATTTAGGCTTACTTATTTATTTGATAGGCCTAAGTTTGAAATGAGCTCCACCTTGAGTCTTATCCTCTATTGCAACATTGGTATTATCCTCATCAACCACGGTATCGTCGGAAACACCATTTGAACGTCTATGGAAAGAATTGATAGATGACTTGCTTTGTGTTTGGTATCCTTCACATGTCCTCTCATTGTCATGCGATGAGGAAGGCTCCATCTTCAATATAGCCTTCTCATCAAAAGTCACACGCATGCTCAGAATGATCTCCTTGCTAATAGGACACCATAGTCTACATCCTCTCACTCCTCTCCTATAACCTAGAAGGATACACTTGCGAACTTTAGGTTTCAACTTCTCTTTACTCTCGTGCATATAGGATGGACAACCAAACACTCCGAGAAATGATTGGCTAACAGGAACTTATTTCTATACTTCTTCAGGGATTTTTATATCTATGGCAGTATAAGGTGAGCGGTTGATGAGGAAAGCTGTCATAGATAAAGCTTCAGTCCAAAATACCTTCTTCAATTTGGAAGTGAGTCTGACACATCTTTTCTCTCTAATAATGTTTGATTGATCATTTCCGCAATTCCATTAGACAAAGGATCGCTTGGTGTGATGTAATGCCGCTTAAAACCTTTAGACTCACAATAATCGATGAACTCTTGTGATACAAATTCATCTTCATTATCTGAATGGAGAACTTTCAATTTCTTCTCTGACTGCTTCTCTGCCACAGATTTCCACTTTCGAAACCTAGCAAAGTTTCACTCTTTGACTGAAGAAATTATACTCATACTTTACGAGAGAAATCATCTACAAATGAAATGAAATACCTGGTTCTACCTAAAGACTGATAAGGTAAGGGACCCCGAACATCTGTATGAACATACTCTAGAAAAACTTATGTTTTATGTTCTCATATACCAAAAGAAATCTTCGACTGCTTTCCAACAATACACTCCTCACAAAAACCAAGTTTTGAATGATGAACTCCATCAATCAATCCTCGTTTCTCAACTCATCCATGTTGCGCTCACCGATGTGATCTATCCGTAAGTGCCATAATCTAGAAGAATTTGAATCAACATATGTAACTGAAGTTGATTCACCAATTATACTAGTTCCCTTTAATAGATAAAGATTTCCTGCCCTTACATCTCTCATAACAATCATGAAACCCTTCGATATCTTCATTTTCTCCTTCTATTACAATCTTCAATTCAAGTCTACTCAATGCCCAAGCAGAAATCAAGCTCCTCCTCGAATCAGGTGCATGTCTAACATCGGTAATCGTATGAATAACACCATCAAATGTCCTAATCAGCATGCCACCAACACTAACCATATGACAAGAAGTACCATCATCCATCAGAACTTCTCCTCCATCAATTTCACGGTAAGTGAAAAAGCATTATAGGACATGCCAAAATCAATCAGCCATAAGTTGTTTATTCCATAAGAACCAGAAGTTGTAGATACATCAATGTCACTCTCTATATCTAATTTCTCTACTGTAAAAGCTAGGGCTTGCTTTGGATCTTTTCTTCTACATTCAAGTTTGGGACATTGTGCTATGAACTGCCCCGGTTTCTTACAATAATGATAAGTCAACTTCTTAAGCCTCCTAGATTGAGATCGCGAAGAATTCCGTCCTCCGCCTTGCTTCAACATGCGTTGTCCTCCATCTCTCTGAATAGATAGCCTTCGGTATCACTATCCAAGCTAGTGCTCGCCAATCAACCTCTTAATACTTCATTATATAGACCAACATTTACATCAGACAGACTAATTTTATGGCGGCCATAAATCATGAAATTAACAAAAGCAGTATACTCCTTAGCCAAGGAACATTAGAGGATGACAGCTTGAGCCTCATCAATAACATTAAATTCTTCTTCCTTTAGGTTCACAATGAAAGTGGTAAAAGCATTAACATGCTCCATGATATCAGCTTCAAGCTTCATCTTGAACGAATAAAGTTGTTATTGAAGAATAATCTGATTAGTGAGAAATTTTCTTGATATGATGATGCATCCCATAGTTCCTTAACCGTTTCTTCTGAGAGAATTCTCTAGGAATTTTATCTGAAAGACTCAACTGAATTATTGAGAGAGCTTCGTTTTCCATCTCTTCCAAATCAACTACATCCATATCTTTTAATTTCTCAAGCGCAGAAACAACTTTATAAGTCTTTTCCTTCTTTAATATAGCCTCCATCTTCATCTTTCAAGTACCAAAATCTCTCTTTCCATCAAAACATGTTACCCCATAATTGACATAAGATCTACCAACGGACTTAGTAGAAATAGCTGTTGAATATAACAATATGATTTTTGTTTGATGATAACAAACGTATATATTATTATATAAATATGTTTGTAATTGTACTATTCTATACTACATCACATACAAATATAAATATGTAATTTGAGTAAAATGCTATTACACAAGAATTAATATTCAAACGGTATTCCTATTCAAATTAATATTTTATTTCAACATTTGGAATAGTACAAACTTCTAACTCCACTATTGTACATTTCACTATAATATAATACGCATATACATTCAATTTCATATACATTGGTTCCTCACTACATTTCTCTCGGTTCACTCAGTTACACAATCTAACATGCACGCTCTCTCAAATACATTTCTTATACACTCACTAAGTCTTCGGTCTTCTTAAGATTCAGTCCAGTCACCTACATACCTGTCATAAAAACATACAATAAACTAGAACAAAACTAGATTTACATTCTAGCAAGTATACAATTATTTTTAAATTTTATTTACCTTAGAATTTTGGTGTATTTCTTATCACTTTTCTACACTTGGTCTGATATGTATATACATTTGTTTGAGTCTAGATTGCTTATGATATTCACAGTGATTCATTGTAAATACCATAAGGTAGACTATATAACTAGTGCCTGCAGATCGGCCTTAACACAGCTATAGTGGTCTGTTGATCAAAACCAGCCTCAACTCACATTTGTGGTATGCTGATCTTGAACAGCCTCGACACAACGTATAGTGGTCTACTGATATATACAAAAAATACAATTGCACATACACAATACATGTATACACATACATGTGTATGAACTATATATATATATATATATATATATATATATATATATGCAGGTGCATAAGTCAAGCATATAAGCAACATGTCAAGTGTGGCAAAGTACAAACAACAAGAGGCAATAGCACAGGTATATGACAACAAATAAGATGGCAAAGCAACTTCAATGTGCACAAGTCTGAATACACAAAAGCATGACACAATAACAAGCTTGAACAAAGGTCGAATGCAGTAAGTTACAAATGGACATGTACGAGTCAAATCCATGGATAACACATGAACAAGGTGAAAACAACATGCATAAATCAGAATGGACAAGTCAGGACCAAGTGTCATCAACACAAGTTCTCAAGTCAATGCAACTACCTCTGTACAAATGGAATCAGCATATATGTACAACATAGCAGCATGTATGTGACATACAACATGTATAATGATATCAAGAGCATGCACAACAAGCAAAAGGTTCACATGCTGAGCAAATACATCAACAGGGTGAGAATCAAGACAAGGAACAACTCAAAGTATATATATGGCAGCACCCAAAGCATGTATCAAAACCGGTAGCATGCATGTACAAATGCACAACAAAACAAGATTGGGCAGGCCAAGTGTATGGCATAGTAAACATGGTGATATGGTCAAGAACTCAAGCATATAATTCACACAAATTACAAGGCAACATGGCAGGTGCAACTGGAAAATGTGCATGGTGCAAGACTGGATACAACAAGTGTATATGGATTAACTTCTAGAGAAGCAACATGCATACAAATACATGTACAAACTCAATTAACACAACATTTCAGGTTTAGGCTCATGCAAATGGAAGCACATCAAAACAGCCCAACAAATTACACTGTCATGTACGTAACAATTCAACATGTCTCAAGGTAAATGCAACAATAGTTCATGTACACACATGTGTACAAGTTCAACACAAGATGCCAGATTGAAGAACATCAATGGACAGGACTTCAAGTGTCATCACACGCACAAACACATGTTTGCATTGAATATATATGAATGATTTTGTGTGCATATGGATAAGCCGCAAAAACCAAGCATATCATAGGATAAATGATCAGACCATAACATGGATGGTAAAGTAGCAGATACAGCAAGTCACAGACAAGGGATGCACTAGTCAGGTTAGACCAAAAATACAAATGCATATGTGCAGAAGATTTATAGTGCAAAAACAGTTCGAATGGGTATAAAAAGAAAGGGCATTTTTCTTTTGAAAGTCACTGGCTCAAAAACAGGAAAGAAATTAATTTTTCAATCTTGGCAGATGCGGATTTATGCAAGAAAATATTTGGACAAATCATTTCAAATCATGCATGGTTTCATGGGTGCCTTAAATCATTGAAATTTGAAATTGGCGATTTATTCTCAAATACAAAGTAACTAGAACACGACATGATACATCAATGAAGATTAAGCATAGATTTATCAACGTATTAAGGGTCTGATTTTGGGCAAGGATGAATCTTTGTTTTTAAATACTTTCCAGGATATCACAAGGGCAATCTTTTAAGCATGAAAATCATTCGAGAGTTTCCATAAATAAACTGGGTATACATGGCATGCAATCACGCAACGATAAACAAATCAATACCAAATCTATTGCGAAATCAGAGAGATTAATGGGTTTGAATCCCTGTAAATCAAACCATTCATCATAGGCAAATGTGTATCGAAAATCCACATGCAAAATCTATTCGAGAGTAACAGAAATTAAATTAGAATTACTCACGAAATTTTTCAATCATCCCAAATCCCAATCATTCGACAAAGAGAAAAAATTTCAAAGCCATCAAAGAATTAATCAGAGAACGTTTGAAATCGGGGTTTTGGGGAAGTAAAACCCAATTTTTCATTCGGCCATCGAAGAAGATAAAGAGGAATCCGATCAAGTGTCAAACGAAATAAAAACGGGGTCAACCTAATATCTTTATAAATTGAGTCTAAGTATTATTTCGGGTTTTGTGATCATTTTTTGTTTTAAGTTTTTTTTTTAAAAAAATCAATCCATTGTTTTCAAGTTTTCTGTAAACTAGGGTTTAGGAGTTACGGGTTTGTAATTCGGGATAATCTGATCTTGGGGATAAAGATCAGTGCAGGATTTTGAGCGTGGGATTAGAACATTTGGGTGTAGGTGTCGCGAGTTTATAGGGAATTGAAAGCATAGAGATTGTTTTAATTCTGTATAGAAACCTTGGGGAATGCAGCAGTAGGAAGGGTTTTGCCGAAGCTGGGTAAAATCTATGTCGTTTACTTTCTGTATTTATTTATTCTTCTGTGATTTGAGCTGTGATATTTTTCATATTCCTCAAAACTGCAATAAACTCTATTCATCCCACTTTAGGGTTAATCTAGATCCTACAATAGCCATTAATATCCAAAAAAGAACAATAACACTAGCTCTAATACTAAACTATAGTGAAATTTATGTTAATATAAGTGGAAGCGTTATTATTTGATCAAGATCTTGTATCGTCTATTTAGATATCATTGGAACTTTAAAAGAAAATCAATTATCCAGACTCATTGAAACAATAATAGAAATAAGCAATACAGAATAATTAATGTAGTTCAGTATGAATATCCTACGTCCACGGAGATTCGATAATTTCTTTTATTCCAGTGAAGAAAAAGTATAAAAGAGAGAAGTATAATTTGGATGCTTTCACACTCTCACATGCATATGAAGATTAAAAAGAACTTTCATTTATATAGATTTGAAAATGAAGGGTTGCTTGGAGATGAAGAAAAATAATTTCCAAATTATCCAAATATGTTTTCAAATTGCATGATTTAATTTGAATACAAATAGATAGCATAATCTTAGTTTCCATTCGTCTCTTTCGATTGATTCATTCTCCATGTCTAGTCATTTATTTCTTCATATTGACTAATTAATTGATTGACTAATTAATTAGTTTTCTTTCAAAACATCATCTCATGTTTTTCCATATGCAAGCCAAATAATTTGATTGATTGAACCAATTAATGAATTTCTTTTATCCTCAACAAATATTTGAGTCATTCAAATTTAAAATAGTAACTCGCACACTTTAAAAAATTTGTGATAAAATATTGTAAAATATAGAATTGAGACGGGTATATGTGTGTGATTGGTAAAGCCTGCCATTAAGATTGAATGCTTTTGATAAGGATCCAGCTCATCCATACACATCATGTTGCGTCACAGGATAAGGATGCTTATCCATACACACATCATGCTCCGTCACAGGATAAGGATCCAACTCATAATATATTATTTTCCCCTTATAACCTGTTACCGTTATGTACCCCATCTATATAAAGCATTGTACCATATACATTCTGTAATCAATTCTCTATCAATAATATAACAAACTTGTATCTATTCTACAACCTCTCACTTTATCTGAAAATCAAACATGATATCAGAGCCTTAACAGCTTAGCAGCTTATCCACTGAAGCTTAATAGATTACCCACCAGATCTCATCTTGGCTTAGCATCTAGGCAGCAAGTAAGACTGCATCTTCATACCTGTGCCTGAACCAGTTTACTGTCGAATCCTTCTCTATTCTCCAAATTTTTTGCTTTGCTATACTATACAATGGGTGACGAAAGGTCATCACCAATGTCAGCCTCGAGGGTGTCTCAAAATACTCTAGAGACCACTCTCGACCTAATAAAAACCATCATTAAGCCCCAATCTAATCTGATCTCGGTCCAACTAGATGACTCGATTTACCTATTATGGAAATGGCTAGTCGAAACAGCCGTTAGAGGTTACGGTCTTGAAGATTACATCTTAGGAACAAAACAAGTTCCAACCAAATTTATAAAGGATGATAATGACAAACTAATAACAAACCAAGAGTACACAGTTCACCAACGACAAGACGATCTAGTTTGTTCATGCTGATGACAACCATCAGCACATCACTGTTACCACAAATCATCGGCTGCAAAACAGCACATGATGTGTGGGAAGCAATAGAAAGGAATTTCACCTCACATTCTTCTGCATGTATACTGCACTTTAAGAGGCAATTAAACAATATTACCATGCAATTTATAAATACTGCTAAAAACAAATTGGTCACCAAGTTAGGAAAGTTTAAACTGATGGAGGAACAGAATTCCTTCCACTAAAACAAATTTTTCAAAACAAGGGGATTGAACATAGAATTTCATGTCCATACACCTCAAAACAAAATGGTTTTATTGAAAGAAAACACAGACACATTGTAGAGACTGGTCTAACATTGCTTGCGAAAGCCTCTGTACCACTGAAGCTTTGGCCTGAGGCATTCAACACTGTTGTGTACTTGATCAACATCATGCCAACCAGAATACTTAATTTCAAGTGCTCATAGGAAGTGTTGTACAATGTTAGACCAGACTACAATCACATAAAAGTTTTTCGGATGTCAGTATTTCCCTTGGTTAAGACCATACAATGCATACAAAATATAATACAGGTTTATACCATGTACATTTCTGGGTTACCTCAAAGATCACAAAGGGTATAAATGCATAGACAAAAAAGATAAAATATGTGTTTCAAGACATGTGTATTTAATGAAGATGTGTTCCCTTTTAGCACGTCAAAAATTAAAATAACCAAAAAAGTCCAAAATACCAGAAAATATGATCTCAATGATGATGAAGTCATGATTCAGCCAATACAACAAGAATCACGCAACACAAATCAAGAGGGGGATACACACACAACATCAAGTCACAACACCAATCAAGGAAGCAATACATATGAAGAAATTAGCAGAAATGAAAGGGAAGTAAACAGAATACCTGAGGGTGAAACAAGCAGCAGCACCAACACAGACCAGCTAGAACCTGTCAGAGGCATAACTAACCTACACCCAATGATGACGAGGGCAAAGAGTGGCATTTATAAGTCCAAAGTTTTTAATATAAATCTGGACTCAACAGAACCCATGTCATACAAGGAAGCTGCATCAAGTGCTAAATGGAGAGATGCAATGCAAGAGGAGTATAATGCACTTCTCAAAAATAAAATTTGGACATTGGTAGAGATGCCTAGCGACAAAAACATTATAGGAAGTAAATGGACATATAAATTAAAACGAAATGCTGATGGATCAGTATCAAAATATAAGGCTAGGCTTGTAGCAAAGGGGTACTCACAACAGTGTGGATTTGATTTCACTGAAACATTCTCACCTGTCGTGAAACCCACCTCAATTCGAATAATTCTGACCATAGCCTTATATAAGAACTGGCCCATCAAGAAATTGGATGTTAATAACGCTTTCTTAAATGGTGTTTTGCAGGAAGAGGTCTTTATTGAACAACCGAAGGGATTTATTCAGAAAGGACAAGAAAATATGGTATGCAAACTTAATAACGCAATATATGAACTAAAGCAGACACCCAGGGTTTGGTTCGATAAACTAAAAGCAACACTGGTAAATCAAGGCTATCAGTCAACAAGATCAGACCACTCCATACTCACAAAATTTTCCAACAACAACATTACCTACATTCTAGTGTATGTTGATGACTTCATCATAACAGGAAACAATGACATAGAAATCAACAATATCACCAAGCTACTAGACATTGAATTCTCTATAAAAGATCTCGGTGAACTCAATTACTTTCTAGGCATTGAAGTAAAAAAGGAAGGCAAGGACTGAAATGCAACTTAACCAGAAAAAATACATTCATGAAACACTACAAAGAGCCAACATAAACGAAGCTAATGCACTTCCAACACTCATGGCAACAAATTAGCAACTCTCAAGAGACAAGGGACAACCATTCCAAAATACAAAACTATATCGAAGCATAGTAGGAGCCTTACAATATGTCACAATTACTCGACCTGACATTGCTTACAGTGTCAATAAAGTGAGTCAATACATGCAGCGGCCTACAGATGATCACTGGACAACAGTTAAAAGAATTCTACGATACCTCAAAGGCACTACTAATCAAGGATTAATACAACAGACCAACAAATCATTAGCTATAAACGCTTATGAAGACACAGACTAGGCAACTGATCAAGACGAAAGAAAATCAACAACAGAATATTGCACCTTTGTGGGAAAAAACCTAGCATCCTGGTGCACAAAAAAGCAAAACACTGTATCTCGTTCAAGTACTGAAGCAGAATCCAGGAGTGTAGCAAGCAGTGCGACAGAAATATTATGGATACAATCTCTCTTAAGTGAATTCAAAATGGAGACCAATAAGAAACTCACGGTGTGGTGCGACAATGTCAGTTCAATAGCTCTTACAGCAAACTCAATATTGCACTCAAAAACTAAACACATTGAACTGGACATATACTTTATCAGGGAGCATGTCATTAGCGGGAAAATTAAAATAGGATACACACCGTCGAAGTGTCAGAAGGCAGATATACTCACCAAACCCTTACCGAAGACAACATTATCACAGCTGAAACATGAATTGAATGAAGATGAGGAAGAAGCGAAGCTGCGGTCCACTGTCTTGACTTATCTACCTGAATAATGTCCAATTCTCTCTCCCTTGAATCTACTGTTAACCTAGCAGCTTGGATTTGCATCTCTATTGTGTTGGCGGCGCAAGAATGTTATTCGCCTCTTTCATTTCCTTCTTCGGCTGCAATCCTAATTTGGTAAATTAGGTTTGAGGGGGGGGGGGGGGGTAATAAGGATTCAGCTCATCCATACACATCATGCTGCGTCACAACCTCACGGGATAAGGATGTTTATCCATACACACATCATGCAGCGTCATAGGATAAGGATCCAGTTCATAATATATTATTTTCTCCTTATAACTTGTTACCGTTATGTACTCCATCTATATAAAGCAATGTAGCCTATACATTCTGTAATCAATTCTCTATCAATAATATTACAAACTTGTATCTATTCTACAACACCTCACTCTATTTGAAAATCAAGCAGCTTTTTTCGGCTTTGCCAATAAAAGATTGAATGCTTTGTGGTCTCATAACATATATATCACGTGAAAACTTTTTTTCTCCTTTTCTTTCCTTGTGATAATAGCTTATTAAAAAATAAAATAAAAAATGCTAAAGTATAATAATAATGAAGCAGGTATAAGAATAGGGAAGCTTGATCTCTTTTATAATAAATCACATATTATTGGCTTGTTCTATTCTCATCCCAGCGATCTTCTATCACACCCCTCAACTTTGCCAAGTTTCAAATATTACAAATTTGCCTCTATCACCAATTATAGAACAACATGTTCAAGAGAAACAACCACAAAAACAAGTTTCAATACGGTGATGTTCATGTTAAAATATCGTTCTCGGTGCAAGTGAGGTTCATGTAAATACATCGTTATTATGACAAGCTATGCATAATAACTTAGCTAGGTAGAACCGAGCGACGCTTGTATAATAACCTCCTTCAAACCAAAAAAAGGATCGTAAACAAATCGCATCAAATATGAATATGATTTGAGAAAAACAAGTGAATTTTGATAATGAATGTGGAAATGAAAGGGAAAAGAAGGTGTCACAAGTATTTTTAACTAATTGGGGTGGGTGGAAAACTTGTTTTGAGTAGAATAGCCTCATATTACTTTATTACTGATAATAGTTTATTCAAAAAATACATATGTGGCACCAAAGTTTAAGGACGGCGAAATCTAATTATTTGAATATATAAAAAAAGATTTTTATTTTACTGGTAATAGTTTATTCAGGGAAATAGCGTGTAAAATAACTGAGGAAGAAACATTGATGAAATGTATTGAAACTTTTTATGTTCTTTGCAGCAAAAAGTCATCAGTGCACTGCACAAACTGCGTATGCCGAAATAATGTTACTGTAATGTGATACCATGAGATCTAAATTCAGCAAGATAGCATCTAAAATATTAGCTTCGTTAATCATTGTCTTTCCAAATAGGGCACAGGCAAATCAGTATGCATTTTCCATTCATTTTTAATTTAATTTTTTTGTCAGATATCTATTTGATCTCAATGATGAAAAAGATAAAATATTTTACGCTGAATTTACATCAAAAATAACAAAATGGTCCCCTATGTCAAAACTGGATTCCAACTTGGATAGCTAGATACAGGCATACAGCAGCTTTTCAGCATGGTGAGCTGCTTGCCTTCTTCTTCACCAATTTATAATGTTATGTCATTTTCTTGATGAGTGTATCCAATGATAGTATGATTAGTATGCACAATTACAAAATTTCTTTTTGGTTTGTAGTTTAATTCTTATATATATATATATATATATATATATATATATATAATCAGTAGATTGTTCTGTACATATATCAGATGATTCAATCCAGTATCATCACAAATATGTGTTTTAATCATTTGTTGGACCACAATTTATGAAGAATACTTCAACTTGTATTTTGAAATATTTAGCATTAACAGTTGCCATCCAAATAAATTACTGTTATCGGTATACACGCAGGTTTGTACAGAAAGTAACCCGACAGAAAATTACAGTAACAAACGGCGAAACAGTAAGTTAAATTTTTTTTCAGAAGCACATTGAATGAGAAAAGGGAGCATAAGATATATATGAACATGGGTCCAAATACAATTATCAGCTTTACATAGTAACATGAGGCCCTCCTCTCTTCTCTTTTATCAACAGTAAAATGACTAAAAAATATAGTAAAAGCAACAGAAAATTTACTGCATTTTTTTTCCATACTAATTTATAAGAAAGATGATTTGTTCCTCTAATATCTTTTCGGTTGATCTATACTATATTAAGTATAGATAACACAAGGGAAAAGAGTGCAGGATCAAACTCTTTCTAATTTATTTGTCTACATAGTTATAGTGTTCATTTTCATAGGCAGAATTGTCAAATAGCAAGAGATCCCCACAATTAAAGCTCTGTTTATTTGCACTATTTTCAGCCTTCAATTGGTCCCAAATGCCTGCTGCAATACAGTTGAGATAACATTATTAGATATGCACATTGCACTTTCTATTGTATGTGTTGCATTGATTGCTATGTGTATAAACTTACCAAATGTAATATATGTGTGAGTTTCTCTCATAATCTCTTTGGCCTACTGAAAGGAGCACATGTTCTTTAACTCTTCTTGCATTAGATAGCTACTGCTGTTGTCCTGGAATTCATGTCAATAATTCCTTTGTTAAAGAGTTTATCAAAGTGTCAAATCCTAAATATAGATACCTACATGCAATAATATATATATGAATGATAAAATACCTGAGAAAAAGTATTTGAGTCTTGTCCATGAAATTGCATCATATAAGAAGGGTCTATCTCCAGTATGTTATTTGATGCTCCTTCAAATGTAGTGTGCTGAATATGACTGTTTTGAATTACAGATGGGATTGTCTGTGACATGCCGCCTGTTTCCTGTAATAGCAAATGCAATCAACATCACATACATGTATATTATACATAAGCATATATATATATATATATATATATATATATATATATATATATATATATATATATATATATATATTAGTTTTTTTTTTTTTTAAGTTAATACATAGGCCACAGGCTACAATATATAAAGCCTATGCTTTAAAAATAAACTTAAAAGTACTTAAACAGTCTGGTTTTTGTTTACACATACCTCTACATGACTCATGTAGTCTTCAAACCCCACACCAAAATCATACAATATGGGATTCACTGAAGCTATCTTCATCGAAAGGAACTGAGAAAATACCAGATTGCAGTTCTGTTAAAATTCAGTTTATTTACATTTATGATCTGTTATATTGTTACTAAACTCCATTTACCTCAACTTGGTTCTGCAGTGACTGCACATAATTGATTATCTCATCCAAAACTAGAGCTTTTCCAATAACCTAATCAAAAATCAAGACAAAGTATGAATGCTACATTCGTATACATAAATTTCTTGAATTTAAGAAAACTTACATTATCACATCCTGGCACAAGGCCTTGCAGTTTCTTCATCCTCTCACTGATCCTCTCCCTTCTAACCTATTAAATCAAATATTTAACATACATTGTCATGTTTAACTGTCAATCATACATTAAAAAAAATTGTAGTTAAATCGAAATGCGAAGTAAAAGTACCCTCTCAGCTAAACTGTGGCTATCTGTTGCTTGGCCTCTTCTTGCTCTTACGTGAATATAATCTGAGGGGGGTTCTTCAGTATTTTTTGCAGGTAATTTCTTTTCTTTTGCCTTTATACTATTCGACGGTTTTCCCTCTGTTTTTTCCTTCATTGTTACACTGTTATGTTTCTTCTTTCGGCTCTTAGGTTCTTTTGTATTCTGAGAACAATGCAGTTGAACTAATGTTAGTACTTCACTTCAATGTTTCAAAATAACAATAACAATAATACTGGGAAAAAAATTGATGATGAACATACCTTTGTTTGAGCTAAAATAAAGCAACTCTGATCATCAATTTCTTTCCTCTTCTTATCCAATGAAACTTGTTGCAAACTCATAGAGGATTCTTGAATACCTTCCGATGAATTGTAGCCGCTAAAACAAGAAGATGCATTACTCAAATCTCCTCCATTTTTATACTGCGAAAGCATGGAAATCTCAATAGGACTATCATATGAACAATTGTAAGCAGGGTCTAAGATGAAATTTTGATGATGCTGGTATAAGTATGCCTCCATTGCTTAAGTATAAGTATGAAAAATGCAGAAATGAAGTTTGCCAATAGATGCTTGCAATGAAAAGAGCAAATGTGATACTTTGTTTATATAAAAGCTGGAGAAGTAGGGAAACGATATGACCAGTCAAACATTTTTGTAATCTTATGGTTGGAAGGCCCTACTTGTAAAAAGAAGGTAGAATTGAATCATTCGATCATTAAATACTCAAACGCATTCATAGCTTTCTAAGTACCTTTTTAACCATTTCAGAAACAAACGAAAAAACGCCAAAACTGGTAAATATTCAGAGCAGTCAAGGAATTCGGCTTTTTCATATTGGAAGTAAAGTTAGCAGTTGATATGATAAATATTCTTAGAAAAACTGGTGTGAGGTTAATTTACTCGCTTTTTCAACATACTACAACAGTAGTGGGTTAAATCCCACGAGGCGGGATTCAAATCCATGACATCTCACCATGTCGAAGTATCTTGACCACTTGAACAATGATGTTTGTTAATCTTTTTTTGTTTTATTGTTATTGTTATTAATTGTCCTAATTGTTGAGGCATAATATAAAATTTAATCAAAAAGTTCACAAACTGTGCCAAATTTAGTTGTGTTAACTTAAACGTCTACATTAAAACCTTGATGGTAAGAGAGATTGCATCAAAATTTTGATACTAAGATGTTTGTATGAAACATGTACAAAGACACTTTCATCCATCTTTCATTCATAGATTTCGATCAACACAATGATGAAGGCCTACGCCTAAACATAGGAAGAGAGAGAAAAAAAACACAATACAGAGACATCGAACCCTGTGGATGACAAAAAGTGGAAAACTGAATTTTGTAAAATATATAGCAAACTTTTCTAGAGTGATTGTTTTTCATTTTGTTTCCCGCATTAATGTTCATATGGTTTAAGCAGATGTAAGTATAGGCATTTGTAGTCTAGTATCATATTTCGTTTAAACTAGTTAACAGCATCCCACATGATTAACATGATATAATACACGAGTGCAGCTACATTTATGTTTTGACTGGGAATAAAATAGTTTAGTAGTAAGAACAAGAACAAGAAAAAGATGTGTAATACACACATCCAGATTCACATTTATACAGTCTTCAAATAGAAATTCAAAATATATAAGCCCTATTACCTTTCGATTTCCATCATACATCCTCATTTGTTTTTTTGTTTTTTTTTGTTTTTTTTCTTTCCACTAACACTCACCCCACTAGCTTATTAAATTATAAATGAATGGCCTAAAAAAAGTTTAAAAAGACATTTTCATCGATCGTTCGTAGATGTTTGTATGAACCGTGTACAATGACACTTTCATTCATAGATTTCTATCAAGATAAAGATGAAGGCCTAAACATAGGAAGAGGGGAAAAAAATACAATGCAAAGACATTGAACTCTGTGGATGACAAAAAGTGGAAAGTAGAATTTTGTAAAACATATAGCAAACCTTTCTAAAGTGATTGTTTTTCATTTTTTTCTCCATTGATGTTCATATGGTTTAAGCAGATGTAAGTACAGCCATTTGCACTCTAAACTCTAGTATCATATTTTGTTTAAAGTAAACTTGGTTAACAGCATTCCACATGATTAATACGATATAATACAAGAAAGCGGCTACATTTATATTTTGACTTGGAACAAAATAGTTTAGTGGTAAGAAAACGAAAAACATGTGTAATACACATATCCAGATTCATCTTTATGCAGTCTCCACATAGAAAGTAGATATCTACACTGCAGCATCCTATAGTTTTTTTTATTCCCACCACATTTTCATTTCTTTCTCTTTCCACTAATTTATTAACTTATATGGCACTCCTCTTTCCTAACACCCTTTTTGCCCCAACAATAGCCACGCATTTTATAATAAAATAGCAGAATCAGAGAAATAGTGGGAGGAGAGAAAAAAAAATATGTAGCGCAAATAATTAAATGTTATATATATATATATATATATATATATATATATATATATATATATATGTATATGCAAGCGTTCGGTTGCACCAAAAAAATTAAGCATCCCAAATGTCCCCTTGATATCAGCCCCGCATTTATATTAAAGAATGTAAGTGGAAAGTGAGAGAGTGGGTGGAAGAGAGAGAAGGGGAAATACTTGGTGGAGATTGAGGGGCATTTGGGGTGCTGCACTGTTTGGGGTGCTTTCGAACTTGTCTTATATATATATATATATATATATATATATATATATATATACACACACACACACACACACACGAGCGTTCAATAACACCCCAAAAATGGAGCACCCCCTTGGCTTCTCTGTTTTTCACCTTTCAATTATATTATTAAAGTTAGTGAAATGTGAGAGAGTCAGTGGAATGTGAGAGTAAGGAAATGTGTGGTGTAAAAACAGTAGGCTAAAGGGGTGCTACATTTTTAGAATGTCATTGAACGTGCTATATATATATATATATATATATATATATATATATATATATATATATAAGGGTTTCGCTACACCTTTTATATTGTATGTGAACTCTCCCCCTTAATTTTCACCACTCATTCTCTCTCTTCTCATTTCAATATTATTTCTTAGTGGGAAGAGAGAGAATGAATGGAGAGATGAGTGGTGGAGATTAATGAGGAGAGTTCACATGCAATATAAGAGGTGTAGCGGAACCCTCACACTCCTGTTTTGTAGCATCACTTCAGCACTCTCATCGGTTTGTGAGCTATAGTAATCCAAATCCAACAAGAATTTATAGATGTTCAATCCACATATGTATTATAATCTATTTAAAATTTGAGCTCGTTTCGACAAATTTTTGTTGAATGTCGGAATGAGCTCAAATTTTGGATAGATGATATTATATATGTAATATATGGATTGAACATCTACAATTTTTTGTTGAAATTGGATTATTGTAGCTCAGGAACTGGTAGGAGTGCTAAAAAGATGCTACAAAACATGCGTATCATGCTCCGTAGAGATCGAACAATGCAATCTTGAGTGACAAGACAGTTCAAAATTAGAAGGCGAAAACATACAAGTAATCTTCTATAGCTGACAAAATAAATTAATACACTCTCTCTATCAGAAATGATAAAAACACTATTCATGTTGTCCATGCTGCATATAAAATATGAGAAAACTATATGAGAACCATCATATGAGAAAACAGAAAAATTCTGTTATCTACTGGTCTTGAAATACTTACTGCCAGTGCCAAGTTCACTTTTTTTTTAAAAAAATAATGTGAATTTCACTTTGTTGTTGAATTTTCTGAAGCAAAATTCACGGTAAAATTACCCTGCTCTTATGAATCCACAATAAAATCTGGGATACATGATCACTCGACACATGTGCTCAACCTAAAGTTGGAAGCATACAATAATTGTAATTATCATATATAAAGCTCAAATGTTGACAAACCGGTATAACGTGAGGTCGGTTAACATCCGGGCTTCTTATGAATTCGGTCGTCATTGGCAAGCCCTACAACCAGTAATGTCGCAACTTTAGTTGACTGCATGTCCAGGTCTGGATGTCCCAGGCTTTTCCTAAAAGCATTTAATATCTTTCAGTGTAGGCAACAACCCTTCGTGACTTCCATGTTGCACAGTAAAGCCTCTAATTTTTTTTGAGATTCAAAGCATCCCCGACTCCCCCACCACGCTTTTTCTTTGCACTTTTTACTATGCAACAATCAATAGCTGAAGACTGGTAAATTTTCGAGCATCTAATTACATGTTTGTGTCTTGCAAAATGGGAAAGTGGAAACAGGCGGCTGAAATCTGGAAGGATTATCTCATACGCGATGCATCATATAGCTGGAAATTGTGATTTACGATTTCTTAAATGAATGATTTGATGAACTAATTGTTCGAGGAGTTTGGATGAAACAAGAATGTGGCAAAAGGGAAAGGTTTATCAATCTACGATGATGCAAAAGGAAACAAAAGAGAACGGTTCGACCCAAGGCCCAAATGCAAATAAAATGCGCCCGAATGACCAGGTCACGTCATGTATAACGTCTTCATACGAGCCATTTATCACGTTATTTTTATGTCACCTTCAAAGCTAGGGTTAGGGTACTTCGCTCTTCGAGGAAATCAGCTGATTGAACCACTAGAATTTTTCTTAAATTTATATGTCTGCTTGTATCCAGTTAATTTTTATTTGCTGGTTTGGGTATAAGATTTGATATTTGATAAGGGCTTCGTGCTTCATGCTCGATTGTATGTGAGCGGTCCATCTGGACTGGGATGGATCCTCTCGACCCAGGACCCTCTGGTCCGGACCAATAAGATTGCCTTATTTTGGAGCAATTTGCAATTTGATCCCGGAGTTTCGGTTGGAATCTAGAGGGCAAATTGCAAATTACCCCGAAATGGAACGGCTATGACAGCGTAAGTCTTTGATTTGAATATATCACTTTTTGCTCTAGTTGTTATCCGTTGGAAGGTAAACTGTTCGCATTTGTGTTGGATGTACTTTCAATTGTTTATGTATCTTGATTACTGTTGTTCTCTACTTTATCTTTATGAACTTGAATTGGTGAGTTTTCGCATTCATGTCTTATAGGTAATGGACTGGCATGGCTGAATGGTTTGAGTGTCATCGATGTTTTTTTCATATTAATCATCCTTTTAGAAGAGATGAGATTCTTTTTTTTTTTTTTTTTTTTTTTTTTTTTTTACAGCTAATAGACATGAAATTTTGAGACCACCTACGGTTTGGTCAAGTGAAGATATTATGGATTTGTAAAGGATTATCCAAGGATACATGAAACTGGAGAACATACTGAAATTCAAGATAAATCATCGATTCATAATTGGTCCAAACAAAGCATAACAGAGATATTAGTGAGCATAACAGATGTATTGGTGCAAACAAAGCATAGCCAGGATAATTTATGAACTGTGTCTCTTGTAGTGAGCGTAGCGGTCGAAGAGTGCTACAGGCTATTGTGGGGATATCACAAGGCTTTAGCGGGGATTTAACTGCACAAAATTACTCAACATAGTATATGTACAAGGCTATATATAACCATAGTCTTTTGTATGTACAATTATTATTACAATATAATACGATTCAGTTTCTTTACCTCAAATAACAATAATACAAGATTTCTACTATTTGTTAATATGGTATCAAAGCAAGAAGTCTAATCGACACCACTGCCTTATCAATCTTAGCATCAAAATAGTGTCATCATTTGCTAGTGGCTGCATTTGGTGGTAGATCATCAGATATTATCATCATGTGAACTGCCTGATCAATTCGAAGTGTAGCATGTTCCTCAGTTTTGTATCAGGGGTGTGTTTTGGTCACTTAGCCTCACCAACAACCATCTCTTCCTGATCATTTGGTTGTGGCTACTAACGCAAATCACTAACTGATTATTTGAATTACCTGTTTTTCAGTCTTTTCTGGTCAAGAATCACATGCTTGATTCATTCCTTCCTGTTCTTGTTTCTGCAACCCAAGTTACCCCTTCATTACTGCTCGCCATGGGTCAACAGCGGTAACAACAACACTGTTACCTCACAAAGTTCGAATCCAACAACCGTTCCTGCCCAATCCACTTATGATAACCTGCCAAAAATCATTATTAGCCAACAAAACCAATTAATCACAATCCAACTTGACGAAACAAATTATCTTTTATGCAAATTTCAAGTCGAAACAGCTATTGAAGGTTATGAATTAGATGGTTACATAGATGGTACAAAGATCATTCCAGATCAGTTCACTACAGACAATGAGGGTAATAGTGTAATGAACAGCGAATACACAATTTATAAAAGGCAAGACAAACTTTTATGTTCCTGGATCTTATCATCTATTAGTCCAAACATAGTGCCACAGTTAATCGGGTATAAAACATCATACAAAATTTGGTCTACTAAGTTTTCGATGTTCAGTCATCAACGAAATTTATGATGTATAGAAAGCAACTTTAGAATATGAAAAAAATGGTGATGAGAGAATACCTTATAAAGGTCAATATATGTGACTTACTCGCTTTTACTAACCAAAGCATTTTTGATCCTGAACAAATTGTGTACGTCTTGCATGGTGTTGACGATGAATATGAGGCTATGGTTTGCATAATACCAAGTACCAACCATGGACCCAACTCCATCCATCTCCTACATTCACTCCACATTACTTTCACATGAAGGGAGAATTGGTCCCTGTACTTGGTGCGTTGGACATGCCCAAACCTACTTTTATGTCTTCCTTTGAGGTTCAGCATTGCTCTGTCGGTCTTCGTGTTGTTTTTGGCATGAGAAGCATCAGCCTCGATGCTTCGATTGCCACCGAGGTATGGTCTTTCCACCGTTTTTCCTTTGGGGTTCTAGATATGGCGTTAGCTCTCCCTTTTGCTCCTTTATCGAGCACCGATGTGATTTCATCTTTTTTGCCTCACGCTATCCCTTGGAGTTCCACATCTTTTTCAGTCGGTGTATGTCTCAGGGAGTTTTTGGCTCCTGGGGTGGTTTTTCATTTGGGCTTTGCGGGTAGTTTTGTTTTCCTTTTTGATGGAGAGTTGTTTGCTGGTTTGAGCATTTACACACGTTCGTGTGCGCTCCCCTTCGCTGCATCTTCCTCTTTTGAGGTTTGTAGCAAGGGTCATGTGTGCGTTTATATGTGGGTTGTCTTGTTTGTCTGGTTGTGCTTTTCCGAGCCTCTGCTCGTAAAGCGCGTTATTGTGTTTTTCGATGATGGCTCTTGTGTTTTGTCCCTGCTCCTTTTTATTGCAGATGGTAGACTCTTTTATGTTGGTTATTTCTGGTTCTATGGTTTTCTATTGTCTGTTTGTGCTTTTCCATTTTCTCCCAGTCCCGGGTACTCTTTCTCATGTTGGTTTATGCTGGATTGGATTTTCGGTTGGTTTCGTTGGTCGGTGGTTTTTCTGTGGCCGTTGATCGGTTCGGAACACAGCAGACTAGACAGTAGTCTGTACGTGATCTTGTCGTCAGTTGCTTTCTCTTCCTTGTCGCCTCTTAGATCCTTATCTGTCCGCGATCGATACATTAGGTTTGGCATGCGTAGTTACCATTTAGCGAGCGCTTCGGCCTCTCGCTACATGGAAACTACATGTACCCCTACTGGATCGCTATCGCTTTCCTTTTGTCCGTTCCTCTCTTATCTTTTGAGTAGATGTTGGCATGTTGTTCTCAGATCTCTACCTTTTCGTCCGAACCGTCAACCTCTTGACAGTTCGGCATCGGTACAGTTATTTCAGCGATCAGTGTTGTCTTCATCGACCAGCTCCTCATCCTCCTTTGTTTCTCTCTCGGTTTTAGTTTCTAGCCCTTCAGTGTCGTCCTCTAATCTGTCTGCCTCCCCTGTCTCTTACCCCCTTCTTAATAAGGATGAAATAGCGATCATTAATGGTCGACTATCTCGTCTTACTAAGAATTCTCGTCCCAGCTCTGCTTCGCCGATTGTCTTCGGCGCTTCAGGTGTTTCTTCTTCTGGTCCTACCTCCCGTCCCTCTAGGGGTGGTAGGAAGCCAGTGCCTCACACACCTCGCACCATTCGCACACGCTCTATAGCGGCGTCCGAGCAGATCGTTAGATCTACTCGACACACTCTTTATCGTCGTTGAGGCTCGAGGGAGGTGCGGTGTAGTCTCCCTCCTGGTTGTTGGCTTTTCTGTTTTTATTCGGGGTTTTGATGGCGAACTTCCTTTTCTGGAACGTTCGAGGTATTGGGAATGATGAGTCTTTGGCTAGACTCAAACGCATTGTTAGGAAGCATTCTGTTTGGTTGGTAGCACTTCTGGAGCCTATGATGGGTCCACAAGCGCTGACCAAGTCTTTGTTATCCCTTGGCTTTAGTGGTGCAAAAGCCAACGTTTCCGACAAGATTTGGATCTTATGGTCCAAAGAACTTGTTGTTCACCCGATTTTCGACTCGGATCAGCTTCTTTCAGTGGCTTGTTTATCTCCCTCCTTCTCCTCTTCGTTCTTGTTCTCGGCGGTTTACGCTAAGTGCGACCGGGTCGAAAGGCAAGTCCTTTGGGCCGACTATCTCTCTCTTTCCGAGTTCGGATTCTCTGTTGCGGTGTTGGGTAGTGACTTCAACATAGTCGCTAGTCAAGCAGAGAAACGAGGAGGTATTACCGTCAATCGCCTTGCTATTGCGGATTTCAACGCTTTCGTTATCAACTCGGGTCTGGCGGAAGTGTCTTTTTCCGGTTCGGCTTTCACCTGGTGTAACAACCAAGAAGGTCCTAACCGAATCCTCTCGAGGCTTGACAGGGTTTTCGCTTCAGAAGACTGGTTCTGTCTTCCCTTCTCGTTTTCCGTCTCTCATCTTCATCGCACCTTCTCTGACCATGCCCCTATGCTCCTTTCCTGTTCTTCCCTTTCTCTGTCTGGCCCGACCTCCTTTAGGTTTCAGAGTATGTGGAGATCTCATCACTCCTTCCACACCCTTGTGGAAGAATCTTGGACATCCCCTCTGATCGGTTCCCCTTGTGTTGTGTTCTCTCACAAGCTTAAACGTCTTAAGACATGAAATAAGTTTGTTTTCAAGAACATATTCGATCGCGTCAGAGCTACGGAAGAAACCCTTGTCGTTGCGGAAGCTGCTTTTGATGACACACCCTCTTCCGCCAATAAGGAGGCGTGGGCGGTAGCCCAACTTGCCTACTCGTCTGAGCTGCGCATTGAGCAAGACCATTTACGCCAAAAAGCCAGGGTCAAATGGACTGTGGAAGGCGACTCGAACTCCAGTTTTTTCCACTCATCGATTCGTAAGAAGAATAGGCGTCTTAACATATCCCAGATTCTCCGCCCGGATTTATCTTTGATCTCCTCCCCTGACGAGGTCAAAGATACTATTTTATCTCATTTCCATACTTTCCTAGGCTCTCCTTCGGTTAACGAGTCTGGTCCGTCCCTTATCGCCTTCATTCCCCGTCTGATCCTCCCGTCTGATAGCCCAGACCTTGCCGCTCCTCCTACTTCAGAAGAAATACGTGCTTGCGTATTTGCTCTTAGTAAGGACAGTGCGCCAGGACCTGATGGCTACAACGGGATTTTCTACAGAAGTGTTTGGCCTATCATCCAGCAGGACTTCTGTCTTGCCATTCAGTCCTTCTTTTCCGGTGAAGAACTCCCCACGGGGTGGACTTCTACCAACCTGATCCTTATTCCCAAGTGTGATCAACCTTCGTCTTGTGCTGATTTTAGGCCTATCAGTTTATGTAATTTCTCAAACAAAGTTATATCTAAGATTCTAACCTCTAGGTTAGCTCCGTTTCTTGAGCGTCTTATTTCTTCCTCCCAGGCTGGGTTTGTAAAAGGACGTTTAATCACTGATAACGTGCTTTTAGCTTAGGAGTTGATTTCACAAATAGATAGGAAGGTCCGTGGGTCTAATGTGGTTGTCAAGCTGGATATGGCTAAGGCTTATGATCGCATGTCGTGGTTCTTTATCATCAAGGTTCTTCGAGAGTTTGGTTTTCCTGAGCCCCTCATAGATGTAGTTTGGAGGCTTATCTCCAACTATTGGTTCTCCGTTCTCATCAACGGATCAGCCACCGGTTTCTTTAGATCCGGGAGAGGACCTCGTCAGGGGGACCCCCTCTCCCCTACTCTTTTCGTCCTTGCCGCTGAGGCTTTTATAAGGGGCTTGCACTCCCTTATGATTATGGGGCAGGTTCACAGGTTCGGCATCCCTAGGGGATGCCCTCTTATCTCTTCCTTATCTTTTGCTGATGACATCATCATTTTTACTCATGGAAGTCGTCAGTCTTTTCAAGGCTTGATGGGCCACAATCGGCAGTATGAGAAGTGCTCGGGTCAACTCGTTAACACATCCAAAAGCTGCTTCATCCCCGCGAAAGATCTGACAACTGTTAGAGCTTCTTGGATCGAGTCTTATTCTGGCTTCAAGGCGGCTTCGCTTCCGCTTCCGTACCTGGGCATAGTTTTATATCGAGGTAGGAAACTCAATGCCATTTTCGATCCTATCACTGACAAAGTTAGGGGGAAGATCCTTAAATGGAATGCGACCCTACTTTCACAGGCTGGTAGGCTTGTTCTCGTAAAAGCGGTCCTTGACTCCATAGGATATCATATTTTTGCTGCTATGACTCCCACGGCTTCCTTTTTTCGTGCGTACCGTTCCCTTGTGTCCTCTTTCTTCTGGGGATCTAAGGATAACACTTCTCGCCACCATTGGATCTCCTGGAGTGTCATCTGCCGTCCCAAAAGCGAGGGAGGCTTGGGCCTCCGCAACTGTCAAGACGTTTGTGTGGCCTTTGCTTGCAAGCTCTGGGTACGGTTTGAAGCGAACAATTCCCTTTGGGCTACGTTCCTTCACGGCAAGTACCGAAGGCTGGCAAGTACGCATTACTCTGGTACCCCATCCTACGCTAGTGAGACGTGGAAACGGATGCAATCCGTGAAGGCCATTTCAGATGCTCATGGAAGGGGTACTTCTTGGGACGGCAATCCCTTCTCGCTATCTGCTGCTTGGAATTCCGTGCGGAATCCAACGCCAGATCTTCCTCTTTTCTCGTTCATTTGGAATATCCGTATTCCCCCGAAGGTGTCTCTATTTATGTGGAAAACCATGCATAATGGTTTGCCATTAGATGAGAATCTTCAAAGAATTGGTATCCCGCTTGTTTCCAGATGTAGGTGCTGCAGAGCAGGCAGCACCGAATCCTCTTTTCATCTGCTGATCTCTGGGGTTTGTGCTAGGTCTGTTTGGAATTACTTCGGGAACCTGTTAGGCTGCCGTTGTAATGCAAACTCGTTTGAGGACTTCCTGATGTTCTGGCGGGCTGGAATATCAGGTAAAAGTCTGCGCGCGAGCCTCTTTCGTCTGATTCCTTGTTTGATTTGTTGGCACATCTGGTGCGCACGGAACAAGGCAATCTTTGACGAAGTGGCTATGGACCCTCCGACCATCATCCAGAAAATTAGAAATGATGAATTCCTAGCGTTCCGGGGTAGGCCGTTCAGAGGTGCGATTGGTTCCCGGTCTAGGAGGTTGGCTGTTAACTTCGACGTTTCAACATTAGCAGCCAACCCCAGACAAGGAATTGGTTGATTCTTCTTTTGTTCCTTTTTGATTTGATTGTCATTCTCTTCCCACTCCCTCTGCCTCCCTACCCTCCCCCCCCCCCCCGATACTGACTTCGTTTGCTAGTTGTTCAGGTGTTAGTTTTCAGGTTGCTGGCTTAGTTTTGATTGGTGCCACGTGCAGGTTGCTTTCCTCCTGATTGAGCGGATTTCTGGATCAGGAAGGGCTTCAGTGGCTTTTTGAGATTTGGGATGTGTCTTGAGCATCTCTGGAGACTATAGCCACCATTGTTGTGGGGATCCTTGTCAGTTTCTAGGCAAGGAGTCGAGCCTTCAGCGACGGTCGCTATCTAGCATGCGGAGCTCTGAGCTGGATTGGGCGCTACCTTGCTGGTTTTCTATCTCGTCGGTCTTCGGGATGGGTTTTCTGTAGTGCTTCAGTTCTGTATGGACATTTCTTTCTCTCACATGTTCTGTTTTGGTTGTATTTTTTCTCTGAAGCGATTATTGTACGGTGTGGGAGAAGGTTTACTTCACTTTCGGGTGGTGGCCTTGCCGGAACTCGATTGTGAAGTAAGATGGGTGGTGGTTTATCCGGAACTCATCTACCGTTCTCTCTACACATACATATAGTCCTTCAACGTCTACATTTTCCTTGTCGGTTACCTGCCAGGCATGTTGGCAGTTTTTGGGGACATTTTGTTCCTTTATATTAAATGTTATAATTCTTAAAAAAAAATTTCAAAAAAAAAAAAAAGAAGAAGAAGGGAGAATTGATCATAAACGGTCCACAGTTGCAGATTTATCTGTCACCTATACTGCATATAACAAGACTAAAACTCAAGAAAAAGTTAACTACATATAGAGATCAGGTCAGTTTAACAGAAGCCGGAGAGGCAGAGGTGCAGATGGAATAATAATAACAAACCAAGATGTTGAATATGTGAGAAGTTTGGCCATACTGCCAACAAGTGTTACTTTAGGTTTGATTCTAACTACAACCCAAGCCAGAGCAGTTAAAAGACAATAATATGAGTGCAAACTTGACAAACATGCATCAAGAATCAAGAAATCAGCAAGATGGCTCAAGAATGATGACACTGCCAAACTAGAGGATGTTAATGATGATGCATGGTTTCCTGATTCAGGTGCTACCAATCATGTTACTAATAATCTATCCAACTTAAACCTTGGAAAGAAGGATATAGAGGTGAACAACATATTCAAATGGGTAATAGTCAATCTATCACTATCACATACACTGGGAATGTGTATATACAAGGTGACAGAAAACCGTTCTTAAATAATATTCTGCGTGTTCTTCAAATTAAGAAAACACTGATAAGTGTTTCTCAGCTTGCGTTTGATAATAACATTTACTTCGTGTTTTACCTTAACTACTGTCTCATTAGGGACATTCTAACAAAAGATATTTTACTGCAGGGTAAAGCAGTTAAGGGACTGTATAAATTCACCTCTGCTAACTCAAAAAAGATGAAAGATTGCAAAGTAGCCAGTAGTATGATTGAGAATACTGTTAGTTCTAGTTCTTGTGAATTGTGGCATGCAAAGTTAGGTCATCCTAGCATGGATATTGTAAGGAAATCATGAATGAAAATAATATGCATGTTGATAATAGCAATAAATCTCATATTTGTCAGTTAGGTAAGGGTCACAAACTTCCATTAAAGAATTCTGACACCAAAATTAATACTGCACTAGAGCTAATTGTAGTAGATTCATGGGGTCCTGCCCTCATTGACTCTGACTATGGTTTTAAATATTACATATCTTTTGTTGATGCTCATTCTAGATACATATGGATATACTTTTTGAAGAATGAATCTGAAACATGTAATGATGTTCTATAGTTTCATTAACGACCAATCCTATTCTACACTCTCGAACCAAACATATGGAGCTAGATCTATAATTTGTGAGAGAACAAGAGCTAAAAGAGAATATCAACATAAATCACTTACCAAGTACTTACCAGAAAGCCAATGTTCTCACAAAGGCTCTATCTACCTTAAATTTTACTCGTTTCCGGAAAGAGCTCTTCATTATTGATAACATCAAGGATTCCGACAAATCTCTCGAGCAATTTTATAGATCCAGAGAAGCCAAGTCCTTTGTAGGCACTTTCTAATCATAGAATACTGTTTCCAATATCAACAACCAGAAAGTTCATCAGATCTGATAAATTTCGTTAAATCTGATGCATCGGCGATTATTCTTTTCATGTTTCTCTCAAATCGAGAAGACGAAGCCTCAGAGAACACTCGAGAAACTTCTCACCACAAATCTGACCAAAAATTGGTGAGATTTGCAGTGGATTTTCTTGTACAAAGAAAAGGGGGGGGGGGCAGAAACCATAGTTTGGTTTGAGGGAGAGAATTGAAAGAATAACACAAATGCGGCTGTAAAGAATAAACTGTATAAGTTTTATCTTCTTAGTATTGGCTCGGCCTGTTGTGATTACCCAATATAGTATGTGTAGGCTATACATAGCCATAGCCTTTCGCATGTACAATTATTATTACAACATAATACAGTTTAATTTCTTCTCCTCAAATATCAATAATAAAATATTTCTGCTGTTTGTTAATATACAAGGGATTTTTTTTAAAGAGAATATTAAAATACTTATCATAATATATTAGATTTTAGCTAGCATAATGCATTTAAAATAACTAATTCATTATAACACATATTTTATAAAAATTTCATTGTAAAACAAATTATATGAAATTAATTCACTATATCGTATAACAAGTGTTTCATGTTAAAAAAAATATCGTATAACAAGATAGCCAAAATGGCGGTGGTGATCCTGATATTTTCATCCCTCCCTACCTTCATCGCCTCTCGTTTCTAACCTTGCGTCTACCCTCACCTCCCTATTCCCTACCTCTTCTCACTACTTTCGCTCTCATGGGTAAGAAGAAGCCAAAGCCTCTAAAGTCGGGTCTCAATCTGCAATTGAGAACCAGATCTAGAAGGAATTTCTCATTTTCTCCCCGTCCTTGTTCTACATCGTCAGAGGAGCAGACAGATTCAGATCCAGCTACTAAAGACAAAGGCGAGACACTGAATTCCGATCCAACTGTAAAGATTGACGGATCCTTGGCCTCAACGCCTATAGTGGCTCTCTTATCGGAACTGACTGCTATGCCAGCTGTGATAACAAACGATGAGCCTGGCGCCGTAGTTGCTACTCTAGGAACCAACAGCAGTTAGGCAGAATCAGGTAACCCGGTGATATCCCTCTTAGTAGCTACTGATGTTCATACTTTATGGTCTGAATTGGACGTATCCTTGCGAGCGAATGATAATAAGATAGATGATAATTCTGGTTTGAGGGAAATCAAGCCAGTGGATGATGTTGAAAATCTTGTAATACCACCTGTAAACAACAGCAATAATCCATCTAATTTTGCTCCTACTATGGCTGATATTGCCAGTGTGGATGGCGCATTTGAAAAAGATTCTATAACTACCAATAGTGACAAGAATGGATGTACTGACATATGTTAGGCCGCTTTATGTCCAAGGTCGTAACATCCCATGAGTTTGGCCTATTTACTTTCTACCCATACATTATTCTTTGACTCACGCCGTCATCCTTTTTATACCTCCCTTTTTCTTTTACTTCGATCTTACTGATGGCGTCTCTATAAGGTAAAATTTTAGCCATTATTGATTCTTCAGCGAATTCGTCTGGCCAAACTACTCAACCTTGAAGCTTCACGACTCAGGTTTTATTTTGATTTGATTTTAAAAAAAAAAACTCTAAAGGTCGTCGACTTCTTGCAATGCCCTTTACTGATGATGATTACGCTATGATGATAATTTTTGCGACCTCTTACTATTCACCAGCGATCTTAGTCTGTAAATCCATGTCTTTTCATTTTTCTAAAAGTTGGAAACACCTTTGTTATATGTCTCCAATTGTTGTGCTTTTAATAGTTTGCAACCCCTAATTAGGTTGTTCTCATCCCCTTGGGCCCAATTTGCAATCAGCTTCATTCTTCTCTTAGATTCGAGGATGAAGCTTTGTTTGCTACAAAGACTAAAGAGAAAAAGGGTGGAGAATATCCATAAGGAAAAGAAAAAAAAGAGGGACTCGAACGTAGGTAGTTTTAGGAAATGCCCCAAGCCGGACAAGTCGACATCCCCCGAGCTAGACAAGTCTTCCATGCCACACACTCAAACCAGCTCTTTTCAACCATCGCCGACTTCTCCGTTTTCAATTTCAACCTCTGCGGATCTTCAAACGATTGTGCAAAGGCCTCGTTATGCCCCCGAGTCATGTAATCCGGTGCTTGCTGCACGATTAGAGGGTTGGTGTCTGCAAGGCATGGATCTTGATTTGGAAGTAGACCCGTACGACAATTGGGTCGTGACGGGCAAGATGGACGCCATAAAAGACTTTATGTTGGCTCAGCTTGACACCATCAAAGATCATATAAAGGAGGGAATTGATACGGTCAGGAATCATGCTGTGAGACGGTTGGGTGCCTAGCATACGCTTGCTTGTGATCTCCAAAGATTGAACAGGGAAAACATCAGACAGATTCGTACTTTAGAGAATGATAAGACTAAGCTTATCAAGGCCCTTAAATCACTGCATCTGTCTTACAAGGTAGAGTGAAACCAAGTAGATCTGGTTTAGGAGGATTGTGGGCTACGATTATCTTGCTTTGTCTTTTTTCCCATGCTTTTGACCGGTTGTATATGCGAGTGTCGCCCCTCACTAACTACTTTTATGTTGATTTGTGTTTGAAACCTCTATGCTGGACTTGTGATGTGGGGGTGGTAATGCATTTCGCTTGTTGCACTCTAAGCCTTCACTTTAAATTTTCTGTACTTTTACTTTGCATTAAGATCCAACAAGGTTTTTCTTTTTTTTCCTCTTTTTACAAACATACCCTGCTTAGCTGTAACCAACTGGCGATAGTTGTTTCTAGCTGTCTTGGACGAACGGTTTCATACGAGCGAATAAGTGCATAAGAGAAAGTGATTGCATCGATCCTGGTATATTGAACTGATGGACAAGCAATAAGAGTATAGGCGCGACTTTCTTAGAGCTTTCCGGTTGGTGTAAGAATGGTCAACTAGATCTTGTTGGGCTTTTTGTAACTGCCTGGTCGAAGCATATATGTTTGATGGTAGATGGGCGACCAATAGAATCTTGTAAAGATATTGTATGTGCGGACACTCTTAGTATCTCTGCGTTTCCTGCCTTGAGCGACCGACTTATTTAGACATAGTCGGACGACTTTCTAGGCTACGCTTGTTCACTATTCTCTAGGATACGCGCAAACAAGCTTTGGATATCAGGGCTAGCGAACCATATTTTAGGTACGAACCTTCTAATCTAGCTGGGGCCGCCTCGCCTTTTGGCATACTCGAGCCTAACTGTATGACTGGTACGGGACCCATCAACTTCGATGTTAACATCAACTTCGATGTTACGTGTTCTTCGCTGATATGCTCAACTGTGGTTATGTGAGACTACCATCTATTTTATCTGAACGATCTGAATATCTTAGGTCGTTCATGTAAGTCTAAATTATGCAGCGATTGTCTTATGTGTTTTATGAAGATTTGATACACCAATTAGGGATAAACATTTTTGTTCTTCGAAGTTCGTGATTTCCTGGTTTCATGGAGGATTACGGCTTCGAGAGAAGAAAGAAAATAAAGACTGTAGTAGTTTGGTGAATTAAATCATCATTTTCTGAGGGGTTAGATGGCTCTCGATTGTTCTGGATTGAACAAGATCAAGTCGGTCACACTGCCAGGCATAACATGACGGTTCGAGCGAGTTAGCTTTCGGGGGTTATTATGCTCATTTAGCTGGTTAATCTTGACTTTGACGAGGCTGACGTGGCAGGAACATTGTGGGCTAGCTTTTTTTTTATATATATGCGTTCTCCATTCCATATTTTCCCAAAGAATCCTTTCAATGGCAGCACTGTTCTGGAGAACTTTACATGGTAATCCATACTATTTAACTTTTGCCCTGGTTCTTCTTAAAAATTCTCAGTTTTCTTAGCTTGCTATTCTGTTTCATGCTTCCAGTTACTTTTGGTTGATTAAAGCAACTTTTCTTTTGATCCAAAATACCATGATTTGTTTTAGGCGATTTTTTGCTTTCCACTTTGCCTTGTTTTGCCTATTATCCATTTGCTGGAATGCCTCCAACATTATTGGCTTAAACCAATCAGAGCTTTAGCTTGCACCCAAACTTAGTTGGGTTGTTTCGTCAGTCATCCAAACTTAAGATTTAAATAGCCTTTTGGTGATTGAAATATATTAAATATCTTTTGGTCTTTTCTTCATGCTCAAGGATGAAATTCTTTATGTCAAAAAGACTAAGGAAGAAAACAGTGGAGAAGGTTGGCAGGAGAAACAGGCCGAAGAGTCGAAGGAATTTTGGCAAAAGCGTCCCTCATAGATGTCGTATACTGGATGAACCTCTCGTCCCAGATACTCAAGCTGCTTCTGACCAACCATCCCTGGCTTTTCCATTCATCACCTCAAATTGTGCTGATCTTTCAACAATCGTACGTAGGCCTCTTTATGTTCTGAATCCATGTCATCCACTACTTGCTGAACGATTTGAAGGTTGGTGCTTAGAAGGCATATGCTCTGACTTGAACATAGATCCGTTTGACAAATGGATTATCGCTGGTAAGTTGGATGCTATGAAAGACTGCATACTGGCTGAATTTAAACAGCTAGAGGCGTGCCCAAGTTTGGTTGGAGGTCTTATTGTGGAGGTCAGGGATTACATTGAAAGGCAATTGGGCGCTTGGCATACTCTTGCTGGTGATCTTCAGAGGTTGAACAAAGAGAACAACGACCGAATTCAAGCTTTGGAAAAAGGCAAGTTTGAGCTTATCAAGGCCTTTGAGTCCCCGGAAAAGGCCACTGCTTTGACCACCTGAAAATCATGATTGGCTTAGCTTTATCTCTTATTATTTCTGTTGTTTATCTTAATGTACTATGCTTAAACTGGCTTGTTTATACAGGTGCCAGCCCTGCTTGTTATCACAAACTTATGTTGGTGACTTTATGCTTTGGTTCGTGGTACTGCAGCTTTTCTTTATATGCATAATTTAGTTACCCTCTCGTTGGTGCGTCACACGCTACACCTTTACTGTTGTTTAAACGTATGGTTGAGCATTTTGTTAACTACACGATGGCGCCCGATTTATGGCGTGCGATGTTAACAATAGTAGTTCTTTTTATCGTTAAGGTTGAACCCATGTACCAAAGTCTATTATAATCTTAGACGTTTGCGCATTTAATCGTGTTTTAGTAACTTATTAATTCTAATCCTTTGGGGTTCGAACCTGAAAACGTGCCTCTTGAAGAGGTTTATATTTTCCATATTTAATTTGCGTCTTTCGCTCGATTAAACACGTCTTCTTATATATATATACATGTTTGTTTGTTTTGTTTTTTTAAAGATGTATTCAATCCCACTCCTCACTGACTTGGTGACCCAAGCCCTTTGGAGATTGGTCTTGAATACGTGCTCACAGGGGAGGACTTGGGTTTCAAGTTTTCGATCCATTCTAGGTCCTTGCTCGCCTAGAATGAATACCCCCTTTCGGCTAGGATTTCCGATACCCCCTTTTGGCTAGGATTTCTGAATTGTTTTGTTACCCCATTCGGCTAGGATTTCTGAATTGTTCTGTTACCCCCTTTTGGGTAGGATTTCTGAATTATTTTGTTACCCACTTTTGGCTAGGATTTCTGTTATACTGATCTTTCCAACTTTATGCTTCATCCCGGGAGGTGGACACTAATTCTTCTTATCGAGTTTTTTCTCGACTTAAAGACTTTGTGTCCTGCACCTAACAAGGCGCCTCTTTTGGGACTAACAATTTTCATCTGTGAGACGAATTTGACAGTTTTCTTTGTGATGTTCCTCAAAGCTTGACGTGACTTCTCCTACGGACATTTGCAAAGAGTTTTGTAACGACCCAGGGATTTTCGGCCCTAGAAATCGACATAAATACATCTCCCGTACCTCATGTCGACCTTCCAAACACCGGAACGTCATTAGAAAGAATTTAAAGGGTGAGATAAGAAAAAAAGAAATATTAGAATAGAAGAAGAAGAAGAATCAACACAACATAATCAGAGTCTCACATCGCAGCGGAATAAAATATAATATAGAAATAAAACTTTATTGAGAGCTTTTAAAAATACTTACAATATCAGAGTACGTAAACATCTCTAGGCAGTTATAAAAATCAGTCCCATATACAACACACAGCGGAATAGTAGCTATATAATATCATACGTCTGGATTCTTCCAGCTCGTCTCTTCACAGCATTCGATAACCTGAACCTGTACACCCCAGGCTAACCCGAGCATTTACAAAACACCGGGTCAGTCTGGTGAACCAGAGTGAGATAAATTCACTAAGTTTAAGGGTATCACACAACCTGATTTTAAAGTCAAAATCTTTTTGAAAGAAAATGATAATCATAAGCCCGAATCCACACATAAATACGGACGGGTTTTACCTTACGATAACCCAAAACATTTTCTTAAATTAATATCTTTTCTGATATTATAATAGTATCTAAATACAAGTAAATAACAATCTTGTGGAACACTTGCATCTCACGATCCACGTATATAGTATAAAATCAAAACCGCGAGCGCTTATTGGAGATTGGATTCCGACTATGACAAGGTATGGGACCAACTGCCGATAGTGTATCTCTAGAGGCGAATACACTGGGTTCAACAAGAACGTCTTGCAACCCGGCCCTCACATGACTGACCACCCATTTCGCTTGAGTGTATCGAATGTATATCACTAACGGTTGGGCTCAAACCACCATTTCCCGAAAGGGACAGCATCGAAATAGATTAAAGAAGCAAAAGGAATTTATCTAGATAGGTGATTATACACCCTAATGGGAGAGACCCACATAGCCATGTTGCCTGCCCGATTTTTGTCATTTTCCGGCTGTGAGGCTTGAGGTTTGAATTTTCTTTTGGAATATTTGGTCACCATTCACTTTGAATGCCACATCGTCAAATCCGCCAGATATCACTAATTGACGTCCACAAAAATAATCTAGTTGGGAGCTCACCAACTATGGTACGTTTGAAGAAATCAACGTATGTGATCCCTTTGGAAATACTCTGTCAGACATCCGTCCATACAAGTCATCCAGGAACAGGATGAACCGAAGGTACTCTCCTACTGCATCCAATATAGGAATCACCCCATGGATCAGTAGCGAGAAGTCCTTGCAACCCGTAGATTCCAACCACGACAGAATCACAGTTTATCTCTGGCCGCTAAACCAGAGATTATTAGTAGTTCTTCCATGTAATGAAGATCTACGGTCTTCAATGCTCCATCTCGATCATCTTCTGATATCTTCACGTATTTGTTGGTCGGAATGGTTTTCGAATATAAATTCGATCCCGGTCTTTCCGTACCAACAATCGTATTGGACATATTTGATAGTCGGTGATTTAACTATCAAAATAAACAGTGTTTCAATCCTGACTATCCAATAAGTTCACTGGTTCAGTATTCAGCAACACTTGGCCTCTTAATTAAAACAAACTAATTCACTTCTGCTTAATTAAAACTTTTAACTCTTTTATTATTTAAAAATACGATATTTGATTCTTATATACTAATGTTCTCAAAACCAATTCTCTATAATATTTAGTAAAATAATCATATTCAATTTCCACTTAATTCCCTTTAAAAACATTTATTACATCATTCTTTATTATTTACATTTGGGTAATCCCTTCAACTTATTCTTTGTAACAGCGTTACGTAATATCTTTTATTCCGTTCTTGAAACAATAACTAATATTTATTAGTATATAATAAAACTCAGCTTTACATTTCCTTCCTAACCCAAAAATATCGTTATATTTTCACGCTACCCTTTTTGAAATTCTCATTTATATAATTTCCCTTCTTACTAATTTCCTTTACTTCAGATTTCTCGTTATATATTTTCCAAATTCCCACCAAATGTTGCATTATTATTTCACTGATGGAAATAATAAATTATCACTAACCTCTTCTACGATTACCAACTAATATCATCTTCAGATAATCCTATTGTCGTTCAAGTTGGGGCATTTTAATTACCTCTCAGACCTTGATCAACAACGTTCATATCTAAAGACAAATACTAGTTGTAATCTAGAAACCAATACTTCACTCTAATATCAACACAATTTCCATTTAACTTATTTTATTCCAAATACGGTTTCATAAACCTACTTACCTTTTTGATAATCTCTTTCTCGGATATAATCACTTTCCCTTAATTTAATAATTAAGTATAAACACCACTTTTTAATTCTTTACCTTTTTAAACAATTTCATTTCATAATTCATGTTTGTTTACAAAATCCAATGACCCATTTCTTTTACCATATTCACCTTCACCAATCTCCTTTCAAATCTATCCAACCTTTGCCCGCTCGAAATTCTCATTTCAATTCCCCACTTTTACTTTATTCCATTTTTAAGTAACGTTAATTTAGAATTAACGATATAACACCTCAAACGTCTTTTATATAACGCTAATTTATTATAAAACCCTTTTATCTAAATTCCCTTACACTTAATTCAAATAATTAAGTAACATTTATTTTAAGCTATAATATTCGCTTAAAAATTCCTTTTATAACTTTGTTATAAAACTCAGGTTTAAGCAAAACCTGTTCATAAACTTCTTTCACTAATCCATTGGATTTCTTTTCAACTTCAATTACCTTTTAAATGAATTTCAATTAAAAAGTAATTCTCTAATTTATTATTAATTAAAATAATAATTTACTTCCATTATTTACTACCTCCGTAGTAAATTTCTTTATTAACTAAAATGAATATTAATCCCCTTTTTAAAACCCTATTAAAATGAACAACTATTCTTTAAACAATTTTATTAGATTAATCCAAACAACTAAAATAATAATAATAATTCCAGTTAAAAATGGTCAATTTAGTCAACTCTAAACACGGTTATCTAGTTAATCGATTTCAATGTGTTTTCCCTTTAAATTAATTAATAATATAATTAATTTAAAATAATTCCATTTAATTGTTTTTTAACTAAACAATTATCCAATTTAGTCATTAAGTTAATTTTCTTATTCTCACATTTACAAATCTGATTAACATCAGAATTGTCTTTATAAAATCAACTTATAATTAATTATAAAAATAAGTATTTATTTCCTTTTTATAAACTTTTACTCAATATATATATATATATATATATATATATATATTCAAATCTATCTTTAGCTATAAAATAAATTTTATAACTTCAGTTCTATCAACTTACCTGACGGTAAATCGATATAAATAAAACAATTTACTTTTAGGCCATTTACTGCCGATTACTCAACCAATATAGCCCATTGGTTAAAACCAAACACAGATTGAATTTCCAATCAATGGTCAATACTCAAATCAATCACCCAAACATGACAGTTCATATGATAATATGAAAATAAATAATATATTTGAGGAATCCGGTTGGATCCCTCCAACCTGTTCTTCCCTGTATACAAATGGTTATCTCCAAAAAGATCATTTAATTTCATTTAACTGATAATAATAAATAACGACCATTTAATCCCAACCACAAGCGATTCAAACAATTCTACCAATTAAACACGTTTATTTTATAAACGTGACCAACAAGGAAAGTTACCTTTATTGGAACCAATCGTTAGAATAACGATTTGGTATTTCACTGAAATTAAACGACGGTTTAATTTCATCAGTTAAATCAATAAATAAATATATAATTAGCAAACAGTTAACCAATGGTAAGCAAAGCACACAAAATAAAAACCCAATTTATATAAAATATAAATGGGTAAAATTGAGTGAGTTTAACTCACCTTGATATGATTTTTCGTTGAACCGGTTTGGTTATAGTTAAATTAAACAGTCGTTTAATTTAACTATAATTTCCAACTGCTTCCGGTCTTGTCCAAAACTGTTCCAAAATACAGTACTCGCCTCCACGATCGCAACTCATTTGGTCCAATTTTGTCCATATATGTATGAGTTATAGCCATTTAAACACATATGATTTAATTTAACAATTAACTAATTGTCTTAACTATAATTTAACCTTCTAATTACCTAATTAGTCAGATCTAATTACACTATAATAAAAAGGAATGGCCGATTTGATTTTTGTTCCGCGCTTTCGCTTAGCCCTCGTGTTCCAGGCTTCCTCAATCCCATGTCTGTACAAACTTGCAGTTTTAGTTTGAATACTTGAAATGGGCCAATATTTCTTAAATATAAATTATAAACAGTTTAAAGGCTAATTACATCTAAAACAAATAGCGGGCCGAACTGTTTTCTTTGTCCTCGCACAAGCTAGTGCAGCAGATTTCTTTGTCCCATTAGCCAACCTTTGTCCTGTTAAACAATCTCGATAAGCTTAATTGTAACAACCCGAAAATCGGGGCCAGTTTAAATTTTTTATTTTGGCAATTTTAGCGAATTTTGATTATATAAAATGAATTATTTTAAATAATATCGACGAGAAATTTGTTTTGAATATAATTCGAACGTATATATTATATACGTCGTCGTTAGAATATAAATATTTATATATAATTATAAATAGAATTGAAAATGGCGCGGTAGTTCGATAATTCGATTTCAAACTTCAATTGAATGTACCGGGTGCAAAACAATCCGGATTTTAGTGAAACCAAAAAACATTAGGATCTAATTGATGATATCTTTCCAACGAATCCGAAAAATCGAAATTTCATAGCGGGAATCAAAAGATATGTCCAGTTGAAAATCCTGAATAGTCGCTATGGAATTCAGGCCCTTAAAAATGGACATTTTGCAAACGACCTCGGATTTCGACGAAACTAGTTTTGTTGGGTCCGGGATGTGAAGTTATTGCTAGGTTTCGAATTTTGTAATTTTTCGAATCAATATGTGAGCGTGGCAAAGGAAAACGCGTTTGACCAGTTTCAGTTGATTTTAATCGACTGGAAAATGACCATTTTTCAAACGGTCTCAGAATTCGACGAAACTAGTTTTATTAGGACTGTATCGTCAATACGAAGTTAGAAAATATTTTTCTGCAATTTTTAAAGTTCGTATGTGACCCCGGTGATTTGAAATGTACGTTTAAAATTCAATATAATGATTTAAATGAAGATTCAACGGAAACTGATCAGGACAATCAAATCGCATGGAGTGAATTGCCTGTGTGGCATGCTTAAGTGGCAAATGATCAAGGCTTCTGTTGAAAAGCAAAGTCTTGTGGTTGATGATCGAAGCACGGCCTTTGTGGCGTAGCTTTGTGTAACGTTTACTTCGCGAGTTTCACACCCGGTATGAACCAAAAACGGGAGACGAACCTCATGGAGGGCATGCGTTTCTTTCTAGTTAGGAGTGGCGTCAGTGCTTGAACTGGCTGACGAGTTCGACTCATGTGGATGTTGCATATTATTACTTGCTGAAAAGCGAGGCGCCTCGTGATATCGGTTTCGGCCGATGCTTCTGGTCGGCTGACAGGCCAGGCTTACGCCCCAAAGGGCGGGGAAACGCAGTGTTCAGGCATTTTAATCCACATCGGTGGACCGGCCCTGACGATCCAAAGGCTTGACCGAGTACTTGCCTGAGGCTCGGACTAGACAGTCTCGAATCGGTGAGGATCTTGCCCCTAGTCTCGGTTCATACCATAAATGGTAACCCAACTTCCAATACGACGTTTTGCGGTTTTAATTGTAGAACTAGTACGGCGACATGATATATGGTACCCATGCCGCCTATGATTGATACTTATGATTTGAAGTTGTTTTATACACTATGCACTTATAATAGTATCAAACGATTTGTTTTAACCGTATCAAGCATTCTTTGGCTGTTATAAGGGAAAACCCTATCCTCGGCTGCGTTGCATTGTGTGATGGGACCTGGGTCTTATAACAGCTTCATTTTTCTTTATTTAGCATTGCGCTGTTTGTTTTATGCACTGGTATTCTTGGGAGGAAACCCGTCCCGTGTTATACGGCGTGGTCCCTTGATTTACCTAACTTTAAAAATAAAGATTAACTGTTTTAGTTCTCACACCAGTCATATGACTGACCTGGAGTTTATTGCTTTAACCTAAACTCTGCGTGCCCTTATTTTGACACGGGCAGCTAGTAGTTTTGGTTTTGCAGATTTATATTCACAGGATCCTGGTTTACAGCTGGAACGATATCCGGAAAGCTTTGTATCCGTATATCTCTTCTAGTTGTGTAATGTATTATTTTCCGCTGCTATGTAATGTATTTAAATGTAATTTAAATCTCTGATATTTCTGTGTAATATTTATTTGTTTATACTCTGTATATTCTTGTAATCTGATGCATTGTTTCAATTAACAATGAAATGTTCTTCTGTATGCGTTCTGTTGTGGCTTGTTCTCAAACTATCCGACGCTTTCCTTTACGGGGAAGTTACGGGTTTTCACATTAATTAACTTTGAATTTTAATTAAGGTAAATTTTCTTTCTAAAAATTAATTACCATGCTAATTAATTTTGGTTAACCGTTTCCCTTCTGCCATCATGACTCTCATTGAAACAAATGTTCTTCGGCTCTTCCACGAGATTTACGGCTCCTTTATTTGCAAACACGATGTGGTTTCCATAGTTCACATTCTTCCAACCTTTGTTTTAGTCAGACCCCATCCTTAAGTATACAGGTCCGATTCTGCAACAATGTTTACACGCTTCAGTACACACGATGATAACTCCACACCATCGCCTCCTTCAAAGCCGCACTTAGCTCCACTACAATCCCTCACCATGGCTCCTCCTCTAGACCGCTGGCGAACCATCAAACCCCACCAATCTAAACGCCTACGCCCCCTCGAGCTTCACCCTGATCCCCATCCAGTTCGGTCGCCCCTCCATTCCAGAAACCACGACCAAAGTCAGCGCGTTCCTGGTGATATTCCGGTTAGTTCATCACGAGATAACCTATCACCGCCGTTAGCCAGACAGACCTCACTGATCTTGACGTGTTTGCAGTTCAATGTTCTTGGATTTGATAAATGGATTTCATGATAATTGAAGAGAGAAATTGGTGCGATTTTAGCCATTGAATATTAGGGTGGAGGCGCTAAGAAACGTTGACTACAGAATGTAAATTTTTAGGGTTACAGAGTTGGCAACTATTTATACGGGTTGTGGATTAATAAAATATTATATAGGGTATGTTAAATATTATTATATGAAACTTCGTCCTAAAGTAACACGATAAAACCACTACAAACGATTTCTGTTTTCTGATAAAAAAGCTAATACTAGCATAGAAAAATATTCCGGACCTAATGGGACAAGTTTCATCGAAATCCGACATCGTTTGAAAAAATTCCTTTATAAAACCAGCGGAAAACACGCGTTTAAATTTTCCACAATCACTAAATAAATCCAATCAACTTGAAATCTTGAAATCCTACAATAATTAATTAATACGAACCCAACAGCACTAATTTCATCACATTCTGAGACTGTTTTCCCGGTAGGCTAATTTTATACGCACCGCAATGCCATTTTGGACACCAAATTATCCGGTCTTCAAAAATAACAAACTATATACCTATCCCGACTCTAATCGTCGATACAAACTAAACGGAATTGGTTTCATGGCTTAATCCGATCGTCTGCTTAAATTATACACAAATATCCCTTTATTACATTAATTACGGGCTATAGAAAATGAACGGGCGTTTACAGCTACCGTGGTCACATACAACATCGGTTTGTCACACAATTCAATACTATACAATAATTTAACGTTGTGGTTCCAATGAAAGTAATTTCGTCGAAAACGAAGTTCGTTTGAAAAATGGCTATTTTAAAGGCCTATAATTTAATAACGATTTCTATATCGACTATTTCAAATTTTTATTTGGCCATAATTAACAATCTATAATACGAAATCTGGATTTTTCTCTTTCATATGAAAATTATAACCAACACGTTCCCAACGTTTCTTGTTTCACAGAAATCCGACTTATATCGGATCCTGCATTCCCAGTTGAAGTTCAAAACTCCAAATTACGAACTGCCGCACCATTTCGAGCTCGTTTTATAATTATATAAATATATATCGTTCAAACTTCGTTTAAATAACGAATTCCATATTAAAATTCAATAATATTCCAATTATAATATTTAAAATAATAAATTAAATTAAATATTTGACTGCCAAAAATACGGGACGTTACATTCTTCCCCCCTTAAAATAATTTCGTCCTCGAAATTGCTAAGGTAGGAAAGAACGTTACAAACCCATTAATTTCCAAATCCAATTTATTTTAAAATAAAAAACAATTCAATACCGTATATAAATATTTTCAAAAATATCGAAAAAAATTCTAACACCTTAAATTCCTGGAAAAATTCGGTAGAGTCTCCCCTGCACGGAGTGACATCTGCGATATCGCAGGAACAAATAATATATATACATCGACCAACACGGTCGGAAAACAAAAACCAAAACCCAAAATTTTATATTTTTCATGTAAGCGTACCATTACGAGCGCTATTGAGCATATTTGCTTAACATATATGCGATTTATTCGACCAATATCAATCTGCCTAGCCATCGGGCACCTGTACTTAACTCAGTTCTCATATAAGTAATAACTATATGAAATTCTGAGATAATATCTCACTAACCAACTGGTATAACTACACCAATTCCAAAATCAAACATTCAACATCAATTCATTATCAAATACAGGGTTAAATCATAAATTTCAATTCTTATGCAGTTTCATTCCAGTTTAATTATAACGGAATTTATTCTTTAGTTTATAAATTATTTTGCTCCCTTAAATTTGTTAATTATCCTATCAAACAAACTATCATCCAATACAACTAATTCATAATCAACAAGCAACACACAACCGAATCAATTGAATTTACATTCAATATTAACATTCTATTTTGGTTTAACATATTTTGGACATCAATCGCTTAATACGATTGATTCCTATTTGATTATCATTTATTCATCAAAATTTTAATTTCCAACTCTGTTTTATTTAATCTCAATATCATTCTGAATTTAATTACACCTAACCAGGTTAAATTTTCAACTCAATTTTTCAATCCGATTTGAATTCTATCCAAATCAGCCAAACACACTAATATCTCAATAATTTATAAATTATTTCTTTTCTATACAAAAATATAATTTGGGTAAAATTATTTCATTTACCCTCTTTTCAAAACAATATTGTATTCATTGCTAGTTCAACGCTTCTCAACACTTGAACTGATCAACAAACACAATACAAAACATTTGTATATAAAATTTACAAATACGCTCTCATATATATATACACTCAATCTCGATCTAGGGTATTACATACCCTATCTCTATCGAGTTACACCATAGGGCCAAGGTTATTATTAAACCAATAGCTCTGATACCACTGTAAGGACCCAGGGATTTTCGGCCTCGGAAATCGACATAAATACATCTCCCGTACCTCATGTAGACCTTCCAAACACCGGAACGTCATTAGAAAGAATTTAGAGGGTGAGATAAAAAAGAAAGAAATATTAGAATAGAAGAAGAAGAATCAACACAACATAATCAGAGTCTCACATCGCAACAGAATAAAATATAATATAGAAATAAAACTTTATTGAGAGCTTTTAAAAATACTTACAATATCAGAGTACATCAACATCTCTGGACAGTTATAAAAATCTGTCCCATATACAACACACAACGGAATAGTAGCTATATAATATCACACATCTGGATTCTTCCAGCTCATCCCTTCACAACATTCGATAACCTGAACCTGTACACCCCGGGCTAACCCGAGCATTTACAAAACACCGGGTCAGTCTGGTGAACTAGAGTGAGATAAATTCACTAAGTTTAAGGGTATCACACAACCTGATTTTAAAGTCAAAATCTTTTTGAAAGAAAAAGATAATCTTAAGCCCGAATCCACACATAAATACAGACAGTTTTTACCTTACGATAACCCAAAACATTTTCTTAAATCAATATCTTTTCTGATATTATAATAGTGTCTAAATACAAGTAAATAACAATCTAGTGGAACGCTTGCATCTCACGCTCCACATATATAGTATACAATCAAAACCGCGAGCGCTTATTGGAGATTGGATTCCGACTATGACAAAGTATGGGACCACCTGCCAATAGTGTATCTCTAGAGGCGAATACATTGGGTTCGACAAGAACGTCTTGCAACTCGGCCTTCATATGACCGACCACCAATTTCGCTTGAGTGTATCGAATGTATATCACCAACGGTTGGGCTCAAACCACCGTTTCCCGAAAGAGACAACATCAAAATAGATTAAAGAAGCAAAAGGAATTTCTCTAGATAGATGATTATACACCCTAATGGGAGCGACCCACATAGCCATGCTGCCTGCCCGATTTTTGTCATTTTCCGGCTGTGAGGCTTGAGGTTAGAATTTCCTTTTGGAATATTTGGTCACCATTCACTTTGAATGCCACATCGTCAAATCCGCCAGATATCACTAATTGACGTCCACAAAAATACTCTAGTTGGGAGCTCACCAACTATGGTACGTTTGTAGAAATCAACGTACACGATCCCTTTGGAAATACTCTGTCAGACATCCGTCCATACAAGTCATCCAGGAACAGGATGAACCGAAGGTACTCTCCTACTGCATCCAATATAGGAATCACCCCATGGATCAGTAGCGAGAATTCCTTGCAACCCGTAGATTCCAACCACGACAGAATCACAGTTTATCTCCGGCCTCTAAACCAGAGATTATTAGTATTTCTTCAGTGTAATGATGATCTATGGTCTTCAATGCTCCATCTCGATCATCTTCTGATATCTTCACGTATTTGTTGGTCGGAATGGTTTTCGAATATAAATTCGATCCAGGTCTTTCCGTACCAACAATCGTACTGGATAGATTTGATAGTCGGTGATTTAACTATCAAAATAAACAGTGTTTCAATCATGACAATCCAATGAGTTCACTGGTTCAGTATTCAGCAACACTTGGCCTTTTAATTAAAACAAATTAATTCACTTCTGCTTAATTAAAACTTCTAACTCTTTTATTATTTAAATATACGATATTTGATTCTTATATACTAATGTTCTCAAAACCAATTCTCTATAATACTTAGTAAAATAATCATATTCAATTTCCACTTAATTCCCTTTAAAAATATTTATTACATCATTCTTTATTATTTACATTTGGGAAATCCCTTCAACTTATTCTTCGTAACAGCGTTACGTAATATCTTTTATTCCGTTCTTGAAACAATAACTAATATTTATTAGTATATAATAAAACTCAGCTTTACATTTCCTTCCTAACCCGAAAATATCGTTATATTTTCACGCAACCCTTTTTGGAATTCTCATTTATATAATTTCCCTTCTTACTAATTTCCTATACTTCGGATTTCTCATTATATATTTTCCTAATTCCCACCAAATATTGCATTATTATTTCACTAATGGAAATAATAAATTATCACTAACCTCTTCTACGATTACCAACTAATATCATCCTCAGATAATCCTGATGTTGTTCAAGTTAGGGTATTTTAATTACCTCTCAGACCTTGATCATCAACGTTCATATCTAAAGACAAATACTAGTTGTAATCCACAAACCAATACTTCACTCTAATATCAACACAATTTCCATTTAACTTATTTTATTCCAAATACGGTTTCATAAACCTGCTTACCTTTTTGAAAATCTCTTTCTCGGATATAATCACTTTCCCTTAATTTAATAATTAAGTATAAACCCCACTTTTTAGCTCTTTACCTTTTTAAACAATTTCATTTCATAATTCAGGTTTGTTTACAAAATCCAATGACCTATTTCTTTTACCATATTCACCTTCACCAATCTCCTTTCAAATCTGTCCAACCTTTGTCTGCTCGAAATTCTCATTTCAATTCCCCACTTTTACTTAATTCCATTTTTAAGTAACGTTAATTTAGAATTAACGATATAACACCTCAAACCTCTTTTATATAACGCTGGTTCATTATAAAACCCTTTTATCTAAATTCCCTTTCACTTAATTCAAATAATTAAGTAACATTTATTTTAAGATATAATATTTGCTTAAAAATTCCTTTTATAACTTTGTTATAAAACTCAGGTTTAAACAAAACCAGTCCATAAACTTCTTTCACTAATCCATTGGATTTCTTTTCAACTTCGATTACCTTTTAAATGAATTTCAATTAAAAAGTAATTCTTTAATTTATTATTAATTAAAATAATAATTTACTTCCACTATTTACTACCTCCATAGTAAATTTCTTTATTAACTAAAATGAATATTAATCCCCTTTTTAAAACCCTATTAAAATGAACAATTATTCTTTAAACAATTTTATTAGATTAATCCAAACAACTAAAATAATAATAATTCCAGTTAAAATTGGTCAATTTAGTCAACTCTAAACACGGTTTTCTAGTTAACCGATTTCAATTTGTTTTCCCTTTAAATTAATTAATAATATAATTAATTTAAAATAATTCCATTTAATTTGTTTTTAACTAAACAATTATCCAATTTAGTCGTTAGGTTAATTTTCTTATTCTCACATTTACAAATCTGATTAACATCAGAATTGTCTTTATAAAATCAACTTATAATTAATTATAAAAATAAGTATTTATTTCCTTTTTATAAACTTTTACTCAATATATATATATATATTCAAATCTATCTTTAGCTATAAAATAAATTTTACAACTTCAGTTCTATCAACTTACCTGACGGTAAATCGATATAAATAAAACAATTTACTTTTAGGCCATTTACTGCCGATTACTCAACCAATACTGCCCAATGGTTAAAACCAAACACAGGTTGAATTTCCAATCAATGATCAATACTCAAATCAATCACCCAAACATGACAGTTCATATGATAATATGAAAATAAATAATATATTTGAGGAATCCCGTTGGATCCCTCCAACCTATTCTTCCCTGTATACAAATGGTTATCTCCAAACCGATCGTTCAATTTAATTTAACTGATAATAATAAATAACGACCATTTAATCCCAACCACAAGCAATTCAAACAATTCAACCAATTAAACACGTTTATTTTATAAACGTGACCAACAAGGTAAGTTGCCTTTATTGGAACCAATCATTAGAATAACGATTTGGTATTTCACTGAAATTAAACGACGGTTTAATTTCATCAGTTAAATCAATAAATAAATATATAATTAGAAAACAGACAACCTTTGGCAAGCAGAGCACACAAAATAAAAACCCAATTTATATAAAATATAAATGGATAAAACTGAGTGATTTTAACTCACCTTGATATGATTTTTCGTTGAACCGGTTTGGTTATAGTTAAATTAAACAGTCGTTTAATTTAACTGTAATTTCCATCTGCTTCCGGTCTTGTCCAAAACTGTTCCAAAATACAGTACTCGCCTCCACAATCGCAATTCATTTGGTCCAATTCTGTCCGTATATGTACGAGTTATAGCCATTTAAACATATATGATTTAATTTAACAATTAACTAATTGTATTAACTATAATTTAACCTTCTAATTACCTAATTAGTTAGATCTAATTACACTGTAATAAAAAGGAATGGCTGATTTGATTTCTGTTCCGTGCTTTCGCTTAGTCCTCGTGTTCCAGGCTTCCTCAATCTCATGTCTGTACAAACTTGCAGTTTTAGTTTGTATACTTCAAATGGGCCAATATTTCTTAAATATAGATTATATATAAACATTTTAAAGGCTAATTACATCTAAAACAAATAGCGGGCCGAACTGTTTTCTTTGTTCTCGCACAAGCTAGTGCAAAAGATTTCTTTGTCCCATTAGCCAACCTTTGTCCTGTTAACAAATTTCGATAAGCTTAATTAACTTTGAATTTTAATTAAGGTAAATTTACTTTCTAAAGATTAATTACCATGCTAATTAATTTTGGTTAATTGTTTCCCTTCTGCCATCGTGACTCTCATTGAAACAAATGTTCTCCTGTTCTTCCACAAGATTTACTACTCCTTTATTTGCAAACACGATGTGGTTTCCATAGTACACATTCTTCCAACCTTTGTTTTAGTCAGACCCTATCCTTAAGTATATAGGCCCGATTCCGCAACTTTGTTTTCACGCTTCAGTACACACGATGAGAACTCCACACCATCGCCTCCTTCAAAGCCGCACTCAGCTCCACTACAATCCCTCACCACGGCTCCTCCTCTAGACCGCTGGCGAACCATAAAACCCCACCAATCCAAATGCCTACGCCCCCTCGAGCTTCACCCTGATCCCCATCCAGTTCGGTCGCTCCTCCATCCCAGAAACCACGACCAAAGTCAGCGCGTTCTTGGTGATATTCCGGTCAGTTCATCATGAGATAACCTATCACCGTCGTTGGCCAGACAGACCTCGCTGATCTTGACGTGTTTGCAGTTCAATGTTCTTGGATTTAATAAATGGATTTCATGATAATTGAAGAGATAGATTGGTGCGATTTTAGCCATTGAATATTAGGGTGGAGGCGCTAAGAAACGTTGACTACAGAATGTAAATTTTTAGGGTTACAGACTTGGAAATTATTTATAGGGGGTGTGGATTAATAAAATATTATATAGGGTATGTTATAATATCATTATAAGAAACTTCATCCTAAAGTAACACAATAAAACCACTACAAACAATTTCTATTTTCTGATAAAAAGGCTAATCCTAGCATAGAAAAATATTCCGGACCTAATGGGACAAGTTTCGTCGAGATCCGACATCATTTGAAAAAAATTCCTTTATAAAACCATCGGAAAACACACGTTTAAATTTTCCACAATCACTAAATAAATCCAATCAACTTGAAACCTTGAGATCCTACAATAATTAATTAATACGAACCCAACGGCACTAGTTTCGTCGGATTCTGAGACTGTTTTCCCGGTAGGCTATTTTTATATGCACCGCAATGCCATTTTGGACACCAAATTATCCGGTCTCCAAATATAACAAACTATATACCTATCCCGACTCTAATCGTCGATACAAACTCAATGGAATTGGTTTCATGGCTTAATCCGATCGTCTTCTTAAGTTATACACAAATATCCCTTTATTACATTAATTACGCGCTATAGAAAATGAACGGGCGTTTACAGCTACCGTGGTCACATACGACATCATTGCCACGCATTTCAATACCATACAATAATTTAACGTTACGGTTCCAATGAAACTAATTTCGTCGAAAATGAAGTCCGTTCGAAAATCGGCTATTTTAAAGGCCTATAATTTATTAACGATTTCCATAGCGACTATTTCAAATTTTGATTTGGCCATAACTAACAATTTATAATACGAATTCTGGATTTTTCTCTTTCATATGAAAATTATAACCAACACGTTCCCAACGTTTCTTGTTTCATAGAAATCTGAATTATATCGGATCCTGTGTTCTCAGTTGAAGTTCAAAACTCCAAATTACGAACTGGCACGCCATTTCGAGCTCGTTTATAATTATATAAATATATATCGTTCAAACTTCGTTTAAATAACGAATTCCATATTAAAATTCAATAATATTCCAAATATAATACTTAAAATAATAAATTAAATTAAATATTTGACTGCCAAAAATACGGGATGTTACAAGTTTGGCATTTTCCATAGTGAAAAGTGTGGCCTTCTGACTTGGAGTTTGTTTGCTACGTCTTTCCAAAACAATTTATTCTTTCACAGCAAAAAACTTGTTTATCCGACTCAATTTGCATGGTATTTTTGGCTCCCAAGTTGTTTTGCTTGAAACATGTTTTTGGAAACCTTCTGGTATGGTTTTAGCTGTCGATGGGCGACCATTCTAATCATGCCTACATTTTAAGAAATCGTTTTTTAGTAAGAGCTTACAAGTATGTTCGTCAGGTAAGTTCATGACTTTTATTTTGTAAGACATTTTGCCGATAGACTACTATCGATTACTTTCATGAATATAGCAAGTAACAAAGTAGAATAGAGTGATTTAAGTTATAAGGCAAGATGGAAACAATAAAACAAGGTAAAGTAATAGAAGTCATTCATTCGGGGTTGTTGACACCAGTAGGTTGACTTTTAGTCCTTAGGTAAGTATTGGTTTTGGATTGTCGTTAGTGATCCACCCATAACTTATTTCTCCTTGCATGCACAGGGTTGATGCGGTGTTCACGAGCTCGTATGTATTGTTGTAAACGATTCCTCCTTATCAGCCCTTCAATTAATGATTTTAAATGCTTGCAATCATTTGTATCATGGCCTGGCTGGTTATGAAATTGACAAAACCTTCCTGATCTCATAGCGGAGTTTTTGACTTGCATTTGTTTAGGGATCGGATATTTCTCTGTATCCTTAGTTGTTATGAAAATATTCCCTATGGTGTCATTGAGGGGAGTGAGTTCAGAATTCTTGAAGAAGCGGAGCTTCTTCTTAGCCCGGTTATCTTTTCCTTCGTTGTTCCTCTTCCAACTATTAAAGTCACTTTGTGTACCAACTTTCCTTTTTTGCTGTTCACGCACTGGATTTTCTTCAACATTGATACATTCTTCGGCTTTATTAAGTAGTTGCTCGAGCGTGCTTGGTTTTTTCTTCTAAATCCACCGTCCTAACCTGGTCTTTTTTACATATGACTCCCTTCAAGGCCATCATGACCAGTCGGGGCTCATAATTTTCAACTTGGGCCACTGCCATATTAAAGCGGGTGAGAAAATCTTTGACGGACTCTCCTTGTCTTTGTTGTATCTCACTTAAATCCATGACATCCCAGATTCTGGCTGCTTTGAATTTGAATTGCTTACTGAACAATTTAGCCAAGGTAGCAAAATCGTCCACAGACTTCGGTGGTAGTTTTGTGAACCAGAGGTAGGTCACTCATTCTAGATAAGTCGGAAAGTACAGGCATTTGATCTCATCGGTAGCGCGTGCCCCGTTCATATGCTGATCGTATCTGCATAGGAACGCATTGGGGTCGCTTGTTCCTTCGTAGGTTTGCAGCATCGGGGGTTTAAATTCCTGTGGATATATAGCTATTTTGATTCTTTCGGTGAGTGGGGTCCTAGTAGGGGAAAATTCCCGCTCCTTCCGATTATCTTTTTTCCTCAGGCTATCCTTCGCAGTTTCGCATGCCATTTCTAGAATATATTCCTGCTTTTTGCCCTGGTCTATGGAACAAGCGCCTTCTTCCTTGCCAAATCCTTGCTTAAGTGTGTGATTACAATATGGAGACAGGGAATATGGGCTTTCTTTTGAGAGGAACGTCCCTTTTGTATCCAGATTAACATGTTATGTGTCTTTCTGAACAGAATCTTGCTGTTTCACGCCTGAAGCAGAGGATTCTACACCGTATTCTTGACTTGTTCAGGGGGGTAGAAAACAAGCGGCACTTAGTGTGGCTTTTGCGGTAGTGGCTTGAATAGCAAGCATTGATTCCAGTTTTTCATCATTGCATCATTTGCAATGATTATATAACTTGCCAGTCCCACCATCACTTCCTCTAGTTCTCTCTTGGTTATAGCTTCCTCAATTTCTGATGGTTCTCTGACTTCAAATCGAACGGTGGGCGACACGACAACATTAACACTGTTGATTAGGTCGTCGGTAGTTTCCTCCGCCATGCTCGGGATTCAAGCAAAGTTTCTCTTAAGATATCTCGTTGGACTTCACCAAGAAAAATAAGCGATTAGGCCCCATGGTGGGCGCCAAATGTTTTCACCAAAAATGGTTCAAACACCAAAGGTACAATGAATGTACTTCACCAATATGGTTAGAGAATAAGTGGAGCCGCACTCAACAATGATTAAAAGAAAAAATGCAAAGGAAACAAAATGGAGACGAGGTTTTAGAGTGGCTCAGCCTTGTGTTAGGCCAACATCCACTGGAATGGTGTTTATATTATCATGATGATGATTACAAGACATATCAGCTCTTGTTCTTTATACATTCTTTGACTCACTCAATATATTCTCAATTTACATACAAATTTCGCTTAGATTCACGAGATCCGATGGAGGAATGGCAGGATCAATGACGAAGAAGATCAGATAGGCGACGGAGGAGGAGGATGTCTTGGATCTTTCACACTTATCAGATTTTGATAGTTGCCATGGCCAGATGGATGAAGGATTTGCGGATGAGAATGATGATCATGGCTGAAAAATGTTTAAGGAATGGCTAAGGATGGAATTTAGCAGCACTTCGTGGTGGCCCGGGCTCTACCCCCTCCAGTGACAGCCTTCCTTTATTTATAGGTGAGCCTCCCTCCTTATAGGTTACTGATCGCCTACCTTATTAATCACGAACATGCCCCCGCTTAGCTGTAGCCAACTGGTGACAGCTGTTTCCAGCTTTCCTGCGTGAGTGTCTTTACAAGAGTGAGCGACCGCATAGGACTGGGTACACTGAATAGGCGGGCGAGCGACGAGTGTACATGCGACCTGTCAAAGCTTCCTGGCTTGTATAAGAATGATTGAACGATGGATGACTTTTGGTTGATGCAGCTTGTTTTATTATGAGCGGGCTAACGGTACCATATTCTAAGATGTAAGTATGACCCTTTGGGAACCGATATCCATCCGATTGGCGAGCAGCAGCTGGTAATAACAGCTGATCGAGTATTGAGTGGGCAATTGGAGTTGCATTCTACGAATGGAAACAGAATATATGCGCAACCTCTGATCTTCTTTGCATTTTCTGTTATGCACGAATAATCAGTTTATTACAAACGAACGACTGCAGAACAAATCATGTGACTGATCTTGACTGTGTTGAATGAACGACTCGACTCGCTTTTCTGCTTGCCGTGTTTAATCTTGGAGCTTATGCTTGAACCTTATTCTGTGCGATCGCCCCTTACCCTCTGTAACTGTCCAAGTGTACTAGGTAGAACTAGGTGCGACCGACCTTAACGACGCTTGTCCCACGATTTTCATATGGACTTAATATACAAATATGTGTGCGGTTTTTGAGGGATCAGCAATCCATATTGGATGGATTAACATTTATCATTATAGTATTCTTTAAAATTACGGGGTGTTACATATACAGTACTCAATATGATAGTCAGTGTAAATTGGGGCTGGACCCCATAAGTTTGTAGCTATTAATCCAAATGATTTTGAGTAAGTATTAGATGATTTATCAAGCAATAGTTTATGGTTTTTTCCCAATTGACAATAAGTACATATATATGGCAAAGATGCAACAACATATTCCATCATATTTTCATTAAGAATTTCTTTTACAACATTAACACTTGGGTGTTCCAACTTGTAGTGTCAAAGATCAGACACACTTTTTCTAGTGTTATCTTGCTACATTACCAAAACATTATATCGTTATTTGTCTCTTACACGATCGATTCAACCATCAAATCTAAATTTGTATAACCCTCTGACTACATCACCTTGTAAAATTATTTCTTTAGTCAGTATGTCTCTAACTAGACAATACTTTGGATAAAACTCTAAGTATACATTATTGTCTTTCGCAAATTGTAAGACACTCATAAGTGTTTTCTTAATCTTAGGAACTCTTAGTAAATTATGCAAAAATAATTGTCTTTTACCTTTCACAACAACATTACCAATATGAGAAGTTTAAAATACTTACCATTTCCCATGCTTATGGTTTGTTCCTCTAAACTCTTTGTTTCCAATATTGAGATTGTCTAAGTTTTTGATTATGTGATTAGTTGCATACGTATCTGATTATAGATTATTATCTTGTATATGATCTGCCTTTGTTGTCTCACTTTGACTATAACTTCTTTTACGATCATATTAGTTGTTGCATCATTTTAGGCTTTGCCATGTTTGCATTTGGATTGACACTCCTCTTATTGTTGTTATTCTGATTTAGGGTAAAGTTAGAGTTGAATCTGAAATACACACTTAAATGATGTGTGCCCCACCTTTCCATATATTTGGCATTTTGGTCTAGCATTAGAGTCCAATTTTCTACTTCCTTTTGATCTATTTACATAGCCTCTTCTCTGATATGACTGATAATTTTTGTTATTGCATTGATTTTTATTCTTGCTACTTGCAACATAGTTTAATGAGTAGTTTGTGTCAGTAAATGTCTTATTATCTATTCTTGCCTCATGAGAAAAAATTATTGCTTGAACATTGTCTGTTAATGGAATCACTTTTTGGGAAGTTATTACCATAACAATTGCCTCATGCTCATTGGATAGACCATTTAAGTTAGCTAGAATTTGTTTTGAATTTTGAACCTTGTTTCCTACTTCCTCTAGTATGTCAACTATATTCTTGACCTTTGATATGTACTCTCTCATGTTTTGATTATCCTTCTTGCAGTTTCGCAGTTGCATCAGTATTTTGTAAAATAGCGCTTTTGCAACAGATTGAGTATTGAATACTCTCTCAATAGTTGACCATATTTCGTTTGCTATCTTCCACCCAATCATTTGAGATGGTAAATTTGGGCTGATAGATGACAAAAGTCAAGAAATTATGAGTTTATCTTATTTGTGATGCTTGATATAATCGTCACTACTAAAACTCTATTTTCTTGATTAGTAATGAACTTTGAGGGAATTGGAAATGCTTTGTGAGTATATTCCTAGAGGAAATATCCTTGTATAGTAGTTTCAACTTGAAGCTTCCACAATAAATAGTTTCTTTCCTCTAGATGAACTGTAATTAGCTATGGTTGAGGAATAATTATAGTTTTGATGAGCTCTTTGGTAGCTGATGCAGTTTCTTGAGAAGTTACCATATTACCAATTGTTAGCCTACTTTGTGAACTAGGCTACACAAAGTCAGAAGATTAATTATGAACGATGATTCACTAGAAGAATACCCGTTTTGACGACCGGATCAGATCGATATCTCTTGATCAAGGCGGAACAGCTCAGAGCATAGAAGGAAGAAGCACAAGCTAAACCAGATCGGTTCAACCCGATCCGCCCCTTCAATCCTAAGCACGTCCGATCCGGGCCAAAATTTGCAACAGTTATAACCCACATTCCCAGAAGACTCGGAGCGGTTGCGAACCCATTATCCCTCATTCACCCACTAAATTAATGCGCTGTCATCACTAGAAGAGATCCGAACCCGACATTCATGGGATGGGCGCCACGTGGATCCGAACCGAAGCCATTCCAGAAGCATTTTTCGCCTATAAATACACCTCCAAGGCTCATTTAAAAGTATCTTTTGGCATTTTCAGTACTCAAACTCCTTAGCTATCCGAATTTCATCATCATTTTCAGATTGCAATCATTTTTAAAGCATATTTTAGAGGAGATTGAGTGAATTCATGCATTGTATGAGTGAAATTGAGTGAAAATCATTGTTGTATTTGTTTTCAAATCATCAATCCAAAGAGTAGAAAGTGGACGTAGGCTATTTAACGTCGAACCACTATAAACCGTGTGTTTCTTCTTTGTTTTTGATTTCATTTCCATAGTATTATTTCTGATTTGGGTGTTAGAACCATTTTGGGTGCTTTCACTGAGAAATTTCTAAATTCTTCGCTCTTTTGGGATTATCATTCTACTATTTGGACCTTCAAGTTCAAAGAAGTTAATCCTCTATTTCCGACACTTTCAAGTATTTGTTGTTCGATTACTGAAGAATTGGACATTATAGCCAAAGGAAAAGAAGTGCAAGGCGCAAGGGAGAACGATGCTAGAGAAGATCAACAAGCCATCGTATTGATGAGGTCGCGGGGACAAAGCTCCGGAACAGTCGGTCCGAACCGGATGTTCCGAACCGAGCTGATCAAGAGAATCCGAACCGACTCGATGGCACTAGAGAAACCCAAACCCCTCCTCCGAACCGAACCTACTCCCCTTCCCAGCTCCGACCCGATCTGAATATGACTGAAGCTGGTACCTCTACTCGAGCACCCACCAATGCTCCGATACCAGCCGCGACGACTGGTGATCAACTCGCTCCATCTGCACCCCTCACGCACGGATATTTTTCGCGTTTTCTTGACATGCTTGAGAGTACTAGAAATGCATTGGAAGTTTATAAACGTGACAGTCTTCGCATGCAAGAGAACATGATCACCATGAGTAGGGAACTCAGTGAGCTCCGGAGGCAAAAGACACCTTCTCCAACACGCCGCCTTGCGGCAGACTATTAATCTTCTTCGGATGAAGAACGTCCTCGTGAAATAAGGCCGCTCGAGCGACCTCGAAATCTTGATCATGTGACTTTCGGATCCTTGGGATCCCGTGAAGATGCTGCTCGTGTGTTAGGACCTGATGACCCGAGCCTAAAAGAACCTATATTGCTGCCCATGCGTGGATCCCACGTTCTACCCAGGGATCCTAATATTACAAATCCTACGCAACAACAACTTCTCCAACCCCTTCCTCCCGTGAATGACCGGGAATGGAGGGAACAGAGTAGAGCAGATACCGCTAGAAACATGAGGATATCCCCTAATCAGGAGCATAGGGGTAATCTGAATATTAGGCCTAGAGAACCTGAGCAAACATTAACTAATGCCAATGTATGGGCGATGGTGTGCCAAATCATGTCTAAAAGCCGACACTACACCAATGAGGACTGGGGCATTGAGCAAAGTCACACCCCCTTCACAGATGATATATTGGATTTCCAGTTCCCTTGGCGATTTAACTTGCCACAGATGGATCAGTATTCAGGGAGGACTGACCCAAGACAACATCTGATGAGGTATGCATGGTTCATGAATGCCGCAGCAGCTCCAGACGCTGTAAAATACAAGGCCTTCCCGATTTATCTGGAAGACGTGGCGTTAATGTGGTTCACCCGACTACCTCCACGGTTAATATCAACTTTTAAAGAATTGAATGAACGTTTTATGAACCAGTTTCGACTTCACACTCGAAAATCTAAAAGCGTCATAGAATGTCAAGGATTAAGCAGGCTCCAGGTGAATCTTTGAAATCGTATTTAGACCGCTTCAACCTGGCTCTCACTGAAGTCAGTGACCCTCATAAACCCACTATTTTGATGGCATTAATAGAAGGAGTTGAGCCGGACACAGAATTTGGGGATTATCCATCCGGAAAACCACCCTCACTAGCGAATTTTTCTACGAGAAGGCCAATATTCGATTAAGGCGAGAAGAAGCTCATGAAGATAGAAAGAGAAAGTCTAAAGGGGCCTCGAGGGAAGGCGTCCAAAGTAATGTTGCTGTGAAGCAATCCAGTGACAGTTCTGGGAAGGTTGAGGTGAATATCGACAACCAGAACAGAGGTACTAACAGCAGGAATGGAAACGGCAATAGGAGGAATAGGAACCGAGGGAACAACGCTAGCAAAAGGCCTCGATTCCAAACTTTTGAGAACTATTCGTCGTTGAATGATACATTGGAAAACATTTATCTGGACACATACAACATATTGCAATATAAAAAGCCACCACCTAGAGACTCAACCGAAAAAGAGATCGCTACGGGAAAGTTTTGTTTGTTCCATGGAACCCACGGTCATTCTACCAACGAATTCCGTCATTTGAGAGATGTAGTTGAGAAATTACTGTGGGAAGGGAAGTTAGACGAGTACAAGGTTGCTCCACGGGACGGGGGGCAAGGAGGGCAAGCCCCGAACCAAAACCAGCCAACTTCCAAACCCACAGCCCAACAGAAAGGTAAAGGGATTGTTATCAATACCATTATAGGCGGGCCCCATCTAGCTAACCATATTTTCAAAGCAATGGATCAGTACGTTAATGCCACCAAGCACTTTGAAGTAGGAGAATGCATCAACCTCAAAGATATCACTCCAGTGAAACAGCAAAGGACGATGTCAGACGACGTCATACTCCGTGGTAGAGATGATACCGGAATTCAATCACCTTCTGAAGACTTGCTGGTAATTACCACAGCCATCGGCCCCACTTTAGTTGTAACACCCCACCTCCACCAGGGTGGCTCTTGCAAGCACTCTGACTTTGGAGGGGCGTTTGAATCAGGTAAACATGCATAATGATATATCAAGGCAGAACAAGAACATATGTATATATGTAAACAGAGTAAATAACATAGATAAAACAGCGGAAGATTTCAAAACATTTCAAAACAAGTCTGGTACAACATAGCTTTCCAAATAAACAAGTCTAGATAAAACAACATCAACTGAAAAACTGAAATAAATAAGTGCTATCCCCAATTAAGTGGTAACCATAGCTAGCTTCATGTCGAAACCGTACATGAGCTGAAATCCCACAAGCAAGCAATCCGAAATCCAAGCTAAGCTCCAGTATTCCCTCCCTGAGAACCTGGGGGGGGGGGGAAACGGAAGAAAAGAGGCGAAAGAAAACAGGTCAGTCAAAAAGACTGAGTAAGCCCTACTACAATCAATGTAAACTGGTAAAGTTAACTGGCATGAGCAGCAGGGATGAACATAAGGATAACAATATACTAGCATGATGATTAACTAACAAGGTAGATAAATGTGTCATCGCATAATCATGATTAAGGTTTTGCACCACAGGTGTACTAGCAAACTAACATGACTTGAATAAACAAGTATTGATCCCTTGGCCCAAGCTTTGGCCCAATAACATGAAATGACCCTAATACAAGGTCCAACCAAACGGTCTAGTCGATCGGCTCCCTAAGCCTAACTCGTCACGTGTTGGTGTCAATACGGCCCAATCATAATTGTAGTCGAACTGTGCCGGGTCCACCCTTCGGGTGTATCAAGCCCTAGGGTGTCAACCCCTGGACACCATGAACATGAGTGCATAGTCCCGATCTACTGGTACCCGTGCATGTTTTCTCCGGCTACGGACTATGTGCACGACCAGAGTCCACCCGGAACTACACCGGCGCACCCTCTGCCGTCGCTTTTGGTCACTTACCTCCAGTCCAGTAATCGTGCCCCCACCCTAGCCTAGTCCCTAGGGTCATGATGATACTAACTTGGGATTACTGCTGGAGTGGGCCCCCATTGCTAGGATTTTTCTAGTGGGTTAAGTACGGTTTAACCCTCTTGCTAATCCTGGATTAACTTGGTTAAGTGTAACGATGAGTTCACGACTTAACCCCGATTAATCTACCAAGCCCAAATTGGTTAAGTATTAAGTGGACCATGACTTAACCCTAATCACGAGGCATTAATTAATTTAATGCGCCTTAACCTCTCACATTAGACCTTGTTGTGGTTACTAGTTAAGCCGGGCGGGTCCGGGTAGCTTTACACCACAACTTGGTCTAACCTCGGGTTCAAGGTACAACATGACCAACTTCTCACATTGGGTCCTATTGTTTGTAGCAACTAGTTAAGCCGGTCGGTTCCGGGTAGGTTTACGCTACAAACTCAACCCAACCTCGAGTTGGCCAAACTTATCTTTTCTAAGTGTCATGTCCATCATGTTTCCAAAACATGTTACAAGTTTTCAAGCAATTGGGTAGACCTAACTTAATAGGTAAATTCCCAATGGGTAGACCTAACTTAATAGGTAAATTCCCAAGCTTATGTTTTATGTCTTTTAAGTTTACCCAACCCCAAACGCAATCCCATCGCTTACATATCGCAATAGCGCATAAAGGATAGAAAGAGAGAACTTGGCATAATCATGACATAAAGGTATTGAAGCCACAAGCTTAACATGGTGGCATATGAAATGTTCATATGTTCATACACTTGCATATTACATTTTTAGGCCTCAAAAGCATGCATAAAACCAAACTTAGCATATTGGTGATACATGGTGCTAAATGACATGTAGAGATGGCCATAAGTTCGCATTTAGCCTCACATGCAAGTTATCATAAGAGATATGATAACTTACATGTTACTAAAATGCAACCTTTGGCATAAAGCTTAAAGCTTTATGTTCATAAACCCAAAATAAGCTTGCATAACATGATAGCATGAACAAAATGTTCAACCCAAACTTGCATAACATAACTTGGCATACTTGCATATAAACTTGCTTATCACAACATGATAAACTTGCATATCACAACATGATAAACTTGCATATAAACTTGCATATCACAACATGATAAACTTGCATATAAACTTGCATATCATACATTTAACTTTAGAGTTTAAGTATGAAAGTAGAATAGGGCTTACAATGCTTAAGAAGTCACAAAAATATGACAAAGCCCTTATGAAATCAATTAAACCCAAAATGCAAGCAAAACCCTTGAGCCAAAATGATCAAGACTCTTTCTTTATGATGCAAATATATAAACTTGACTTGAATGCAAGCTAATGATGCTCATACAAGTTTGAAAACACTTGTATGCATGGAAAATCACTTAGGAATTTATTTAGGAATTTTATGAAGAGAGTGGAGGCCATGAGAGGATTGATTTTGCCATAGTTTAGTTGTATGAATGAATAATGATGATTTAGGGTAGGTTAGGGTCTTATTTATAGATTAGGCAAGTGTTTTAGGCCATAGGATTAAACCTAGATTCAATCCAAGCCATCAAAGCATGTCTTGGGGAAGAAGTCAAGTGTAGGAACCATCTAGGGCCTTTAGATTAAAGATGAACCATGAGAACCATTCAAATGCAAAATCTGCATTTGAGCGAATCGGCCCACGGGTTGACAGCCAAACACCCTGGATTAACCCTTAGTCGACCCAGCGGGCTCGGGTCGACCTCAAAAATCGGCCGGTTCGGTTATTCCCCTCTCCCAATTCGCTGTTTTGAACATTTTTGCATATTTATTTATTTAATTTTCAATTATATACATATATATATATATCAATATATATATATTTCTCTGCGCAATCCATTTCACTTAATTAAGTATACTTTAATTTGGGAATTTTTCGTGAAACTTCGCGAGGCCATATCTTGGTCATACGGACTCCGATTTTCGAAAACTCGGACTCTATTTCGCGTATTTTTCCGAGACGAACGCAATGGCATAGCCCGTTTCCCTTGATTCAGATTTTACAGTTTAATTCTGCCTCCATTTATGTTATAACATGTTATTCAAAAATACGGGTTGTTACATTCTTCCCTCCTTAAAGGATTTCGTCCCCGAAATCTCCAAGTTAGGAAGAACGTATCCTACCATCCATCATCCATCTACTCAAAACATCATCCACGAGCAATCATTGTCCTTAAAAGGCTCTAAATGTTGTATGATCATATGCAAAGGTGTGTGTATATGTACTTATCTAATGCGAAAATCAGGAGGTTACTGATTCAGTAAACCCCCTTAATGCAAAATATGTTAGTGAAATGAGTCCATATGTATGCAAATTCCTAACATAATTTATAATCTCTACATGAGTGCACATAACATTCATCCATATGCAACATCCACGTGATAGCATAACAAGTTTTCATCCATGAATAAGCATAAACACTCATGCATATGCGGTATGAAAGTGTGTGAGCCGATCTTAGTGCCTAACGTGTATTATGCATCCACGAGTATCCACTTGCAAACACTTGCAACCACTTGCAACCATCAAGCATAACATGTTTCAAACACATGTTTCATCCAAAGGGTTTCTACCTAAGGTTCTCATGACAAGATTAACACGATAAACTAGATAAACATGGATAGCAAAGAGAAAGATATGCTAACAAAGAAAAGAGATTGAGAGTGTACCCTCAAAAAGGAATGGATAAAGCCCACGCATCTTCTCCTCGGTTTCCCAAGTTGCGTCTTCTTCGGCTTCACCCCATTGAACCTTCACCAATTTGACCTCTCGATTCCTTAGCTTCTTGGTCTCCGTCCCCAAGATACGAATCGGAGCTCTCCTCAAGGTAGCCTCTTTCTCCACTTCTACATCTTTTAGAACACTTGGCTCAACAACCTCTGCTGATTCATGTAAACACTTCCGGAGATGCGAGACATGAAAAACATCGTGTACTCCAGCAAGCTTCTCGGGCAACTTCACTCTATAAGCCATCTGCCCGATCCTCTCTATAATAGGGAATGGTCCAACAAACCTCGGTGCCAACTTCCCAACAGCTCCAAATCGGACCACATTCCGCAAAGGAGAAACCTTCACGAAAACCATATCCCCAACATCAAACTCCAAATCCGTTCTTCGCTTATCAGCATAGGATTTTTGTCGGTCTTGGGCCGCTTTCATCCGTCTCCGAATCAACTCGATCTTCTCGGATGTATCTCTGATCATATCAGGCCCAAGTATAAGCTCATCTGTAGTCTCCCACCAACATGTAGGCGACTTGCACGGCCTTCCATATAAAGCTTCAAATGGTGCCATCCCTATGCTTGCCTGATAACTGTTATTATATGCAAACTCAACAAGAGGAAGATGGTCTTCCCAAGTACCACCAAAATCCAGAATACAAAGCCTCAACAGATCCTCGAGTACCCTATTCACCCTTTCAGTTTGACCGTCCGTCTGTGGGTGATAAGCCGTACTTAGATTCAACCTTGTGCCCATAGCTTCTTGCAAGCTATTCCGGAATTGACTTGTAAAGATTGGGTCACGGTCACTGACTATACTAGAAGGGACTCCATGTAGTCTCACAATCTCACGAAGATATACAGACGCTAGCCAAGATGCGGTCCTCTTGCTCTTCACCGGAATGAAATGATCACTCTTCGTAAGTCTATCCACAATAACCCAAATGCTCGTATTCCCTTTCCTTGACCTTGGTAGCCCATCGATAAAATCCATGGAAATACTCTCCCACTTCCATAGTGGAACGTCTAGAGGATGCAATAGCCCACCGGGCTTCTTCGACTCGGCCTTAACTTGCTGGCAAATGATACATCTAGAGACAAATTCTGCCACATCCTTCTTCATCCCAGGCCAAAAGAAAATGCGCTTCATATCTTTATACATCTTATCTCCGCCCGGATGTATAGTCAACTTAGAGCGATGCGCTTCCTCAAGAACTCTTCTTACTAGATCTTCTACCATTGGAATACATAACCTTCCGTCTCTCCTCAGCCAACCCTTGTCATCAATAGAATATCGAGCGAGATGACTAGACGTCTCTCCTCGAATTAACTTATCCATAATCTCAACTATCTGAGGGTCTTCTCTCTGCGAAGCCCCAACTTGATCAAGAAGGGTAGGTCTGAATTCCAGAGATGCTAAAGAACCGGTCATCGACTCAATCGCCAAAGAGAAATCAAAGGTTGCCACATACTCTAAATTCTTCATCTCAACGAATAGAGGACTTAGGGTCAACCTTCTTCTACTCAATGCATCTGCTACCACATTCCCCTTGCCAGGGGTATAAGCTATCTCAAAATCGTAGGACGCCAAGAATTCCATCCATCTTTGTTGCCTCAGATTCAGATCCTTCTGAGAAAAGAGATACTTCAATGACTTGTGATCGGTATAAAGCTCAAATCTTTCTACCAGAAGATAATGGCGCCAAGCCTTGAGTGCATATACTATTGCTGCCAACTCTAAGTCATGAGTGGGATAATTCTTCTCATGCACTTTGAGTTGTCTACCGCCAAAGCATATCACTCTTCCTTCTTGCATAAGAACAGCTCCTAACCCCGTGCCACATGCATCGGTGTATACGGTAAATAACTTCCCTCCATCGGGCAAAGCTAGAACAGGTGCTGATGTGAGGGCTCTCTTGAGCTTCTGAAAAGCAAGCTCGCATTCTATGCTCCAAGCAAAAACTAAATTCTTCTTCGTCAATTTAGTGAGAGGAGCGGATATCTTTGCGAAGTCCTTGATGAACTTCCGGTAAAAACCCGCAAGACCTAGAAAATTTCTCACTTCGGTTGCATTCCTTGGAGTCTTCCAATCCTGAACTGCCACTACCTTAGCGGGATCCACCGCTAAGCCTTGCTTAGATACTATATGCCCAAGGAATCTAACTTCCCTTCTCCAAAAGTGACACTTGGAGAACTTGGCCTTCAACTGATGCGCTCTAAGCGTATCCATCACCTTCATGAGATGCCTTGCGTGCTCTTCCTCATCCTTAGAGAAGATCAGAATAACATCTACGAAGACCATGACAAACTTGTTCAAGAACTCCCTGAACACCCTACTCATCAAGTCCACGAAATATGCGGGTGCATTAGTCAAGCCGAACGGCATGACAAGCCAGTCGAAGAATCCATCTGGAGTTCTGAACGCAGTCTTGTCTATACTATCTTCAGCTACCCTGAGCTGATGGAACCCCGTAGCAAGATCAAGCTGAGAGAAAACAGAAGCACCGACAAGCTGGTCAAAGAGATCATCAATCCTCGGTAACGGGTGTCTGTTCTTCTTAGTCAGCTTATTCAACTCTCGATAGTCAACGCAAAGTCGGAGAGAACCATCCGCCTTGGTAGCAAATACCACAGGCGCTCCCCATTCAGATATACTTCGTCTAATAAAGTTCTTCTCAAGCAACTCTTTCACTTGCTTACTTAGCTCCCGCCTTTCACGCGGAGCCATGTGACGAACGGGCAAAGAAACAGGCTTTGCATTATCCACCAGATAAATGCGGAAATCAATCTCTCGCTTAGGGGGAAACCCCCTAACTTCATTGAAAACATCCGGATACTCTCGAACCACTCTCACAGACTGAAGAGTTTCCATTGACGAGTCGAGTGATTCCAGATAGCACAACATGACGGGACCTCTCGGATCACAAGAAATTTCTAGGGTGTTTCCGAGGCGAGTCACGAGCCTTACAACCCTATGCTCACAATCAAGAATGGCTCCATATCTGGACAGCCAATCCATGCCCAATATCAATCCGTATCCCCTAAAACCAAGAACATAAGCACTGCACAAGAACTCTACACTCAGTATAGAGATCCTCAAATCCCCACATATCATAGACAAATGGGCGGAAACCCCAATAGGATTTGAGACACAGACGGGATCATCTACCAAGCTAGTACTAAGGTGCAAACTATCAACAAGATCAGATGAGATAAAGCTATGCGATGCACCAGAATCAAACAAGGTACGAACTGGAAAATCAGAAATATATACAAGGCTCTCAACAGAAATACTACCTCGATTGGGAACTGGAGCGACATTGAGAGCATGAACTTGCCCTCCTGAAGGTCCAGCACGCTGAGTCTGACCCTGGCCTTGCCCTTGCTTCCTCGGGCAATCCTTACTGAAATGTCCAGTCTCACCGCAGAAAAAGCATTCACGATTCTTCCTTTTTATCTTCTTACAATCCTTAATAAGATGCCCAACTGAACCGCAATAATGGCACTTCCCCTTGTTGTTCTTGCCCTTGTTGTTATTGCCCTTGTTGTTGTTCCCCTTGTTGCCTTGACTCTTGTTCTTGTTCTGATTGCCTTGACTGCTCTGACCACTTGGATTACCCTGATTTCCTTTTCCCTGGGAATCAGTCTTCTTGGCTTGAGTATCATTCATCTTGGTTTCTTTCTTGACATCTCCCTGAAGTAACGCCATATCAACCAAACTCTCAAACGTGGCCCCATGGGGAATATGTGACAAAGCCAATCCCTGCAACGGCTCATTCAATCCTCTAGCAAAACGAAGAGCCTTCTTCTGAGGAGTATTCACCATATCCAAGCCAAAACGAGCTAACTGATTGAACTTGTTCACATATTCTTTGACAGACATATCTCCTTGTTTCAAAGTTATGAACCTCTCCATTTGCAGATTCTCCTCAGCAGAAGATAGAAACTTAAGCATGAACCTTGCCCTGAAATCGGCCCAAGTCTCAACAGGCCTAGTACCATTGGTGACTTCCCACCAATAAGCGGCTTCATCCTTCATAAGCCAAACCGCCAACAAGAGCTTCCTCTGATCGTCTAACCCAAAGATAGCAAACAAATCCTCGGTCTCTTTCAACCAATTTCTGGCCTCTACAAAAGTCTCAGTGCCTTGAAAGTTCTTGCCACCCATTGCTTTGAAATCTTTGCAAGTCTTTGCGAAGTCCACTTGAGGATGTTGAGGGGGAGGAGGAAGAGGAACCTCAACGACAGGAGGAGGAGGAACATTAACCACCGGAGGAGGAGGAGGAGGAACATTAACTACCGGAGGAGGAGGAGGAACATCTGCGGGGCCGACTTCGGTCGCCCTAGCCTCCAAAAGTCTCCTATACCAAACAGGTACGTGTACTCCCTCCGGAATAGCAAAGTTATCGGCCATACTGAAAACGAAGAAAAAGACAGATTCAGAATGGAGAAAAACGAAGGAATTTTGCTAATGGCTTTTTGGGGAATAACCTTTAAAATAAACTAGACTTTTCTTTGGAAAATACTTTATACTTCGTTTTGAAAATAGTTTTCCAAAAGTTTTCTAAAAGCCTTTTTGTTCCTTCTCGTACCATATGCTCTGATACCAAATGTAACACCCCACCTCCACCAGGGTGGCTCTTGCAAGCACTCTGACTTTGGAGGGGCGTTTGAATCAGGTAAACATGCATAATGATATATCAAGGCAGAACAAGAACATATGTATATATGTAAACAGAGTAAATAACATAGATAAAACAGCGGAAGATTTCAAAACATTTCAAAACAAGTCTGGTACAACATAGCTTTCCAAATAAACAAGTCTAGATAAAACAACATCAACTGAAAAACTGAAATAAATAAGTGCTATCCCCTATTAAGCGGTAACCATAGCTAGCTTTATGTCGAAACCGTACATGAGCTGAAATCCCACAAGCAAGCAATCCAAAATCCAAGCTTAGCTCCAGTATTCCCTCCCTGAGAACCTGGGGGGGGGGGGGAAACGGAAGAAAAGAGGCGAAAGAAAACAGGTCAGTCAAAAAGACTGAGTAAGCCCTGCTACAATCAATGTAAACTGATAAAGTTAACTGGCATTAGCAGCAGGGATGAACATTAGGATAACAATATACTAGCATGATGATTAACTAACAAGGTAGATAAAGGTGTCATCGTATAATCAGGATTAAGATTTTGCACCACAGGTGTACTAGCAAACTAACATGACTTGAATAAACAAGTATTGATCCCTTGGCCCAAGCTTTGGCCCAATAACATGAAATGACCCTAATACAAGGTCCAACCAAACGGTCTAGTCGATCGGCTCCCTAACCGTAACTCGTCACGTGTTGGTGTCAATACGGCCCAATCATAATTGTAGTCGAACTGTGCCGGGTCCACCCTTCGGATGTATCAAGCCCTAGGGTGTCAACCCCTGGACACCATGAACATGAGTGCACAGTCCCGATCTACTGGTACCCGTGCATGTTTTCTCCGGCTACAGACTATGTGCACGACCAGAGTCCGCCCGGAACTACACCGGCGTACCCTCTGCCGTCGCTTTTGGTCACTTACCTCCAGTCCAGTAATCGTGCCCCCACCCTAGCCTAGTCCCTAGGGTCATGATGATACTAACTTGGGATTACTGCTGGAGTGGGCCCCCATTGCTAGGATTTTTCTAGTGGGTTAAGTACGGTTTAACCCTCTTGCTAATCCTGGATTAACTTGGTTAAGTGTAACGATGAGTTCACGACTTAACCCCGATTAATCTACCAAGCCCAAATTGGTTAAGTATTAAGTGGACCATGACTTAACCCTAATCACGAGGCATTAATTAATTTAATGCGCCTTAACCTCTCACATTAGACCTTGTTGTGGTTACTAGTTAAGCCGGGCGGGTCCGGGTAGCTTTACACCATAACTAGGTCTAACCTCGGGTTCAAGGTACAACATGACCAACTTCTCACATTGGGTCCTATTGTTTGTAGCAACTAGTTAAGCCGGTCGGTTCCGGGTAGGTTTACGCTACAAACTCAACCCAACCTCGAGTTGGCCACACTTATCTTTTCTAAGTGTCATGTCCATCATGTTTCAAAAACATGTTACAAGTTTTCAAGCAATTGGGTAGACCTAACTTAATAGGTAAATTCCCAATGGGTAGACCTAACTTAATAGGTAAATTCCCAAGCTTATGTTTTATGTCTTTTAAGTTTACCCAACCCCAAACGCAATCCCATCGCTTACATATCGCAATAGCGCATAAAGGATAGAAAGAGGGAACTTGGCATAATCATGACATAAAGGTATTGAAGCCACAAGCTTAACATGGTGGCATATGAAATGTTCATATGTTCATACACTTGCATATTACATTTTTAGGCCTCAAAAGCATGCATAAAACCAAACTTAGCATATTGGTGATACATGGTGCTAAATGACATGTAGAGATGGCCATAAGTTCGCATTTAGCCTCACATGCAAGTTATCATAAGAGATATGATAACTTACATGTTGCTAAAATGCAACCTTTGGCATAAAGCTTAAAGCTTTATGTTCATAAACCCAAAATAAGCTTGCATAACATGATAGCATGAACAAAATGTTCAACCCAAACTTGCATAACATAACTTGGCATACTTGCATATAAACTTGCATATCACAACATGATAAACTTGCATATAAACTTGCATATCACAACATGATAAACTTGCATATCACAACATGATAAACTTGCATATAAACTTGCATATCATACATTTAACTTTAGAGTTTAAGTATGAAAGTAGAATAGGGCTTACAATGCTTAAGAAGTCACAAAAATATGACAAAGCCCTTATGAAATCAATTAAACCCAAAATGCAAGCAAAACCCTTGAGCCAAAATGATCAAGACTCTTTCTTTATGATGCAAATATATAAACTTGACTTGAATGCAAGCTAATGATGCTCATACAAGTTTGAAAACACTTGTATGCATGGAAAATCACTTAGGAATTTATTTAGGAATTTTATGAAGAGAGTGGAGGCCATGAGAGGATTGATTTTGCCATAGTTTAGTTGTATGAATGAATAATGATGATTTAGGGTAGGTTAGGGTCTTATTTATAGATTAGGCAAGTGTTTTAGGCCATAGGATTAAACCTAGATTCAATCCAAGCCATCAAAGCATGTCTTAGGGAAGAAGTCAAGTGTAGGAACCATCTAGGGCCTTTAGATTAAAGATGAACCATGAGAACCATTCAAATGCAAAATCTGCATTTGAGCGAATCGGCCCACGGGTTGACAGCCAAACACCCTGGATTAACCCCTAGTCGACCCAGCGAGCTCGGGTCGACCTCAAAAATCGGTCGGTTCGGTTATTCCCCTCTCCCAATTCGCTGTTTTGAACATTTTTGCATATTTATTTATTTAATTTTCAATTATATATATATATATATCAATATATATATATATATATTTCTCTGCGCAATCCATTTCACTTAATTAAGTATACTTTAATTTGGGAATTTTTCGTGAAACTTCGCGAGGCCATATCTTGGTCATACGGACTCCGATTTTCGAAAACTCGGACTCTATTTCGCGTATTTTTCCGAGACGAACGCAATGGCATAGTCCATTTCCCTTGATTCAGATTTTACAGTTTAATTCTGCCTCCATTTATGTTATAACATGTTATTCAAAAATACGGGTTGTTACATTAGTCCATATGGTGTTGGTGGATAACGGAAGCTCGGTTAATATCCTTTTTAAGAAAGCCATTGAACAAATGAGGCTCGAAGCAAAAGACTTAAAGCCCTACGAAGGATGGATACGAGGTTTCAATGGGGCATCAACGTCTCCGATGGGCTATGTAGAATTACCAGTGACGTTAGGACAAGGAGATCGCCAGAGAGTGAGAATCCTGCCATTTGTAGTTTTGGATGTTGAGTCACCCTACAATGCCTTCCTGGACCGACCGACCCTCGCAGCGTTTAGGGCATGTATTGCACCTTGGTGCTTACTACTTAAATTCCTGACTGATGCAGGAGTAGGGGTGATGAGAGGTGACCAAGCTACGTGACGAGCTTGCTACATGATAGAGTTGAAGATGCTAATGAATGGGTTGAATATAGAACCCAAGGACGTTTCTCTTCCTTCGAAGGAAAACTCATCATAGCAATTAAGGGGTCCAACCACAAGAGAGTCGACCAGAGATGTGCTCGACGATATAGATCCCAGAGAGGATAAGGAACCTAAGGACAGAAAGGCGACTCCCAATGAGACGACAGTGGATATCTCTATTGATGATGCGGATTCGACAAAAGTATTAAAGATTGGATCGCAGCTGGATCCCATTCGAGCGCAAGAGTTAGCTGACTTTTTAAGGGCAAATCTGAGTATGTTTGCCTGGACTTACGCTGACATGTGTGGGATATCGCCTGCTATTATGAGCCACTCTTTGAGCATCAACCCAAAACACCCACCGGTCAAGCAAAAAAGACGAATGTTAGGCCCAGAGCGGTCAGTAGCACTAAAGGAAGAGGTAGAAAAATTGAAGAATAATGGATTCATCAAGGACTCGAAATATCCTGACTGGATATCGAATCTTGTCCTGGTTAAAAAATCCAACGGGAAGCGGAAAACTTACATTGACTTCTCTGATTTGAACAAGGCTTGTCCGAAAGATAGTTTTCCTCTTCCTAGGATCGATCAACTAGTAGACTCAACAGCTGGGCACGAGCTTTTATCCTTTATGGATGCCTATTCAGGATATAATCAAATCCCTATGCACATACAAGATCAGGAGCACACAAGTTTCACTACAGACTTGGGGTTATATTGCTATGTGGTAATGCCATTTGGATTAAAGAATGCAGGAGCCACATACCAGCGCTTGGTCAACCGCATGTTTTATAATCAAATCAGAAAAACCATGGAGGTTTATGTGGACGACATGCTCGTGAAGTCTAGACAATCTTTCGATCATACAAAGACTTAGCAGAGATGTCTGGCATTCTGCGAAGGTATGGGATGAAGTTGAACCCTCTAAAATGCTCATTTGGGGTTGCATCAGGGAAATTCCTTGGGTTCATTGTAAGATCTCGAGGGATTGAGATTAACCCTAGCTAGATAGCAGTAATAAGAAACATCGAAGAACCACGAAAGATTAATGATGTCCAAAGCCTGGCAGGGAAGGTTGCCGCTTTAAGCAGATTTATTTCTAAAGCTACGGACAAGTGCGTCCCTTTCTTCGATTTGATAAAACGGGGGAAGCGTAACTTTGAATGGACTCCCGATTGTGTGGAAGTTTTCCAGAATCTACTGGATTTATTAGAGAAGCCCCCGATATTGTCAAAACTCGTGGATCACGAGGATTTGTTTGTCTATCTGGAGGTGTCATCTCATGCTGTCAGCACAGCATTGGTGCGTGAAGAAGACAAGGTCCAGAGGCCTGTATACTATGTAAGCAAGAAGATAGCCACTGCAGAATGTAATTATTCGAGAACAAAAAAAACTTGATTATTACCTCTTAGTTGCCTCCCGAAATCTCCGTCATTACTTTCAGGCTCACCCGATAGTTGTATACATCAATCAACCTCTAAGACAAGTGTTGCAAAACCCAAAGCATCGGGGCAGTTACTTAAATGGAATATCGAGTTGAATCAATTCGATTTGAATTTTCAACCACGGAGATCAATAAGGGGGCATGCCTTAGCCAACTTCATAGTAGAGTTCACGATTACCGAAGAGGAAACGGTGGATGACGAGGTTGTTGCTTCAGAACAAGAGTTAGAGCTTAGTCCGTGGAAGTTATATATGGATGGGGCCAAGAATGATCGAAGATCCGGCGCTGGAGTTGTTTTAATCACTCCTAAAGGACGATCTATTTACTACGCCCTACGATTAGAATTTCCTGCTACCAATAACGATTCCGAGTATGAAGCCCTGATTGCCTTGCTAAAGCTCGCCAAGGAATTAGGAGTAAAGACACTGGATATATGCTGTGACTCCAAGATAGTTGTCTGCCAGGTACGGGAGGAGTTTGTTACCAAAGGACCTCGGCTTGTTACTTATCTTAGAAGAGTAAAGGAGTTATTGGACAATTTGGAGTGTTACAGCATAACACACATTCCAAGAGCAGAGAATCAGAAAGCAGACCGGTTGGCAAAACTAGCAAGTTCTGACAACCCTGAACAAACTGAAATGGTTCCAATAGTGATATTGGAGTCACCGAGTTTCGACCTAATGGAGGTGGAACTAGCCCTAGAAACTGAGCTAGAGAGGGAGTCATGGATGACACCAATCAAGAACTTCCTCAAGAGCGGAATTCTCCCATTGAAGAAAAGCGAAAGACGAGCTGTAACATATAAGGATACAAGATACGTGTTAGAGGACGACGTCCTCTATCGTCAAGGGTTTTCCATGCCCCTACTACGATGTATCGCACACGACGACATCAAATGTGTACTGCAGGAAGTACATGAAGGCGAGTGTGGAGATCACACCGGGGGTCAGACCCTAGCAAAGAAAGTATTGCGATATGGATATTTTTTGCCTACCGTGAATAAAGACGCGGCTGATTATTCACGACGCTGCGATAAATGTCAAAGATTCGCCAAAGTTCCCAGAGCACCTCCGACCCAGCTTAAGTCAATGGTAATCCCATGGCCGTTTGCCATGTGGGGAATTGATATTATTGGGGTATTACCCATCGCCAAAGGAGGAGCAAAGTACGTGATCGTCGCCATGGATTACTTCACGAAATGGGTGGAAGCCGAACCCTTAACCACGATCACGATAAGGAAGGTGATAAGTTTTGTGGTCAGAAACATTATCTGCCGATTTGGGATACCGAAGACCATTATAACTGATAATGGGACACAGTTCGACAACGCCGAATTCAGAAACTTTTGTCAGAAATACAAGATCGATAAAAGGTATACCGCTGTAGCTCACCCACAGACAAATTGGCAAGTTGAGGCAATAAACAAATTATTAAATCCATTCTTAAGAAGCGGTTAGAACGAGCCAAAGCCAACAGGGTGGATGAGCTACTGCTAGCCTTGTGGGCTAATAGAACAACATTTAAGACGGCAATTGGCCATACTCCCTTCTCACTCTCCTTCGGATCGGAGGCAGTGATCCCGGTGGAGCTCGAAGTCCCCTCTCATAGAGTAACATACTATGACCCAATGACGAATAGAGCACTCCTCCTAGAGTCTATTCACATGGTTGAAGAAAAAAGAGACGAAGCTGACTTGCGTGCCTCAAGACATCGACACCAAGTAGCACGCTATTATGACCGAAAAGTTCACTTCAGGACTTTCGAACTAGGGACTTAGTGTTAAAGTGAATCTTCCCGCCTTCAACCCAATTGGGTCCAAAATGGGAAGGACCATATGTCATCCAACGGAAGCTTGATACAGGAGCCTTCAAGCTAACGACCGTGGATGGCAAGGAGATTCCCAGAGCTTGGAATGCTCAGCACTTGCGGCAATATCTGGGCTAAATATGCAATGTTTTCCTTTTGTTTTTATAGACTATGTAAAAAGGCACGACTTGCCACAAAAAGTTTGTTTACACGAATAAAGGATTATGAAGTGGATGTAGGCTACGACTTAGCTGAACCACTAAAAAATATTGTGTGTCATTTACTTTCCTGCATTATTTCTATCTTCAATGATTATTCTATCATGAAAAATTAGACTTGAAAAATTGGAGACAATTCGTGTGCAGGAGCAAACAAAATGACCGTTTGCATAATAAGACAGAAGGAATGGGAAGACAACATTCCTAACTTTAACTCTCATGAATCGAGTGAGAGTATAAAGGACGGGAAGACGACGTCTCGTGAGGCGTGAAGGTGCACCCCGATAAGAGACCGCCTCAATAGTACTCTAACCTGATTATTAGACAGGAGAGTATAAAGATGCTATAAGAATAAGCATCAACGACAAAAGAAATTTAGCCCCGCCAGAGAGTTGGGGGCAACTGGATGTTGAATTTAATCAATCTCGCATAAGCCTTAGTTAATCAGTCTATTCAAGATTGATTGGGGGCATATACATACACATGTTCCCTTTATTATGACTTTATTGTATAACTGTGATATGACATGTTGTTTATCTGCATTTTTACTTAAATAAGAGATTCACAAATATTTGACATTGCAGTGTACAAAGTACTTTATGCACAAATATGTGAGTTTATACAGAAAGACTAAGCAAAAAAATGCGAAGGCTGTGCCCGCTACAACAATAATGGACTAGTGGAATATCAAAACAAAAGACAAAATGCGTTTTCTCTTGGACTTCGGAGTAGACTTTGCCATCTTGGCATCCTTGAGATTTTCCTTTTCTTCTTTCTCAGTCTCAATTAAAATACGCTTCGGCTTCTTGTTCGCCAGGACAGTGACACTGGGATCAATAGAAGATTTTTTAGAAAGTTCCTCAGTGATCGATCTAGTTGAAAGTTTAACGACTAACCTTGACCCTGGATGTACTGTCGCAAGAGGTTTAAGATTTTCAAGATCTATCTCCTCAACTTTCAATTGCACACGCTTATCTTGCTTGGCCTTCATCTCCGCCAAAGTCAGATCATCGACATTCCCTGCATCCCCAGTTATACGTCGGGGTCTTCATCATGCCTGTCATTACCACTATCATCTTTCAAAGCTGCTATTATTTCATCATCATGAGTAGTTTCGGTGTTAGGTGGTAGGGGAGACTTGTCGACAACCTCCTTTCTCTCGCCCTCATCATCCTTCCCAGGTTCTATAGCAGCAAATTTATCCTGTTTCTCCTGGGTCTCTTCAGTAGACTTTTTACCCGGAGATGTCTTTTGCGAATCGTCAGCCCTTTCAACTGGCTTAGTACCTACAGAGTGAGAAGCAACAGCTATTAATTCAGGAGAAAACATGGGGTCTTCAATTGTCTGCCCGATAATATGACCAAAGGTTGAGATACCCTTGATGAATTGAGGATAAAGGTAGAAATACCTTTAGCAGACTTCTCGATTTGAGCGGCAATAACATCGTAGGTAGACTCGGTTATAGGAAACAAAAGAGAAGCCTCAGGAATTCCTGGCCTTTCCGGGTCATATCCTTCTGCTCCAATGACCTCAGCTGTAGCAGAAGAGGAGCCAGATTCGATGGTATTTTTTCCTTTGGCCTGACGCTTCTCTTCCTCCATGGCAGCAGCAATAAGTCTACGCCCTTTGGCCAAGCGCACTGGTTCCTCACCCTTAAAAAATGTCTCCATAAGCTTATTTTCGTCAATCGAATCCACTTCGAGTTCTTCTTTCTCCCATTCGACCAGCTGGTCCCATGCATACACAAAGGGAGTGGGATAGTCCTTAAGCCAAGCAAAATCTTGATGACGGATCACCTGAGCAAAGAATCCAACCATGGTTTCACCACTCTCGTCAATCTCCCTTTGAGCGTCTTTTAGTTGTTCGTTGACTTCCTTAACTTGTTGCAAAGCCGTATTTACATTTCCTTCAGCAAGAGCCGCCGTCGTCTCAGCTTCCAATAACTTAGTCTCAAGCTCTGCATTCTTTTTGACTAAATCTTCTTTCTCTTGAACAAGACAAGTATTCTCAGATTTTGAATCCTCGGCCTGCTTCTTTAAATCCATCCGCTCCTGACTATAGGATTCAAGCTCGGAATGATAGTGCTTTTGTAATTCCTCAAGCTGCTTCTTATAGTTATCTGCATCGCGTTGTACAAGAGCAAGCTTAGCTTGGGCATCCTCCAGATCTTTCTCAGAGTTTTCGATGGCCCTCGCATCATACTCAGCAACGTCATCCATGATTTTTACATCTGCCATCAGATCACTAATGATTTTAGAGAGGGTCTTTGCATACTTCTTCATCTCTTTATATTGTTTATCCATGAAATCTATGGTAGCCTTGACATCATTGGCCCAATCATATTTTACCGGTTGGAGTTTTGGGACAAAGTGCACGTACCTGAAATGGTGTTCGGGAAATTGCTGCCTCAGAACTTCCAGTCTAGCCTGGTTCTCATCATTGAGAATAACCGACCTTGTGGTAGTTATGTCAACAGTACGACGAGATAACTTCGTGGTGGGTCGTTTTTTTCCTGCGTCCTTCCCCGATTCTGGTTGCTTCCCTTTTGGATCAGGAACCTTTCTTGAGGTATCAACTTAAGGAATTGTGCCCTTAGATGGAGCAGGAGGCTTAGCGCTGTACTTATCTTTCTCATGATGTGAAGGATGGCTCTTGTGCTTGTCTGAACCTTTGTGGTGTGGGGATCGAGAACGGGAAGGTCGATAAGGCTTTGGAAGTCTATCCCTCCAGTCGTCTCTACCCCTACTTTCATGCCGATCATGCCTCTTGTGGGGATCTATTAGGGGCATACTTGAACGAACATCTCACATATGATATCGCTGCCTCCCCATTTGACCTATAAAAAGAAATGAAGGAATATTAGAGTCAACGTTAACATAAAACTCGAGTGCTGTGACGTACGGTACTAGAGTGTAGTGTGTTTCCTAAAGTGGTGATTTCCCCTCAGACAAACCAGAGCCCGGACTGAGGCCAGTATGAGTGGTCTCCGTGGACTTTACTGGAGTAACTTCTTCTTCAGAAGTGAAAGAAAGAGGATTAGTCGCAAAGTCATCTGCAGTATAAAAGGTCTCGGGCAAGGGAAGATTTCCTAAGTCCCGGTATATGGAGTTATCAACTGTAGTCTTATCCCCTAAAGGAACAACTAATGGTAAATCCTTTGGAGAGATTGGCCTTTCAGGGGTTGCTACATCTTCAGGAGTGATATATTTATCTTTGTCCTTTTCAGCTATGTTTGCCAGTTCGTCATCCTGAGTCGAAGAAGGAGAAGGAGAGTCCCTATGAGGTACCGTTGGATTTTTTGAGCTATCTCCTACCTCAGGAATAATATCAACTGGCGGTATGTACACGTAAGGGCCTTCTCCATGCCTTGTGTTACGAGTTATAGCAACAAGACGATGCCTATGAAGATATTCATCCACCAAATACTCTTTGATGGTCAAGAATTTTTTATCACCGTTGATAGCTGGTTCAAGCGATCAAATTGCGTTGGATGTTTTTCTTGCAGCGGGTTAGGAAATGCAAGTAAAAACAAACGATGTTAGTATGTTTTTGAGTTTTGGAACTTAAAACATTGATGTCCTTGCTCGACTTGAGCCACCGTCTGGCGCACCCCGGCTGTTGTCTAATGTAAAACCATTCAGGCTTCGGATCTCCAGCTTTGCTGCTAAATAGAACCGGGATAATTTTCCTTTTTGGCACCGATTCGAAATACACAAAAATGGAGTCTCATTGATCCGATGCTTGAAATTGTAAAAGAAATGTACATCTTTGAAGGTGAGTTCATCACCCAGAATTTCTTGGTATGCTATGTACATGGTATACAAATAAGCATAAGAGTTAGGATGAAGTTGCATAGGAGCAACCTGCAGTTGTCTCAAAAAGTTTACGACTAATGGTGGAAAGGGAGGAATTGCTCCGACTAGACACATTAATCTGGTAATAGCCATGTACCCCTCTGGTGGATTATGAGGACGATATGTTTTGGATGGCACCTCGGTATCTCTTCGGAGAATCCCGTGTTTTAAACATATCCTGGAAAGTCTGTCATCATCGATTGTTGATTCAACTGAGTCTTTAGGCGATTCCAAGATAACTGCATCCCTGAATTCATCGGAAGCACGGTTATCTCCTACCCCTCCTTCTTCGTCCTCACCGAGAGAGACATCACCTCCAGAAGATGCTTCACTATTATGAACTTCCATCTCGTAGTCTGGGCCTTCACTATTCCATCCTGAGTCTGAGGTGGAAGATACATCCTCGACAGGTGGATTCTCAGATGTTCTGGCGACGTCTTTCCTTTTTGCTAGTCTAGATGAGCGTCTTTCTGCCATGGTTGTTAAGCTATTGAAGAAGCAATAGTGCGAGTTAGAGTAAAGCTGCCCGTGTTCCCCTGTGCATGTGTGTGAGCTAAAGTGTACAAGCGTGTATGTAATAACATGAGTTAGTTAAATAAAGAAGTGCAGTACAAAGATGAACAATGCAGTGGGATATTTATAAGCAGCCCAAAAGTCAAGTCAGAGAGGCTCTATCCTAACTGTCCATAAAGTCATCGACTACGGCCAACATTGATTAAGTTAACTGAATTATTTCTAATAAGTCCTCTTGGATCGGTTCGGAAGTTAAGTGGAAATAGTTTGGGTCGGTTCAGGTGTACGTGCTGTGATCGGGTCGGATCAAGTCCCCTTTGTTGTGTTAAAATCGGATCTGGTCGGATGTCCTGGGTGTTGTGGGATCAGATCGAGCGCCCAGATCATCAGCAGACAAGTTCGAATATTTCACTGCAACAGATCGGATCAGATGAGTTCCAAAGAAGATGATAACGATTGGTTCGGTTGACACCGTACCGAACCGCCCTTATACCCTCATGCTCATCCTCCTAATTCAACTTTCCCTTTGCGATTGCCATCAGTTCCACCGACCCGACCGGGTTAAATGAATCCTTTTCTCCTCCCTTTTGTGCTACCCACTCCGAACCGACCCCATTCCTTTCTCTCTCCTTCTCCTTTACTTCTCCATCAACACCGAACCCGCCTCCTCTCAAAAGCTCATCCACTTTTCATGGACTCCATCATAATGAAATACTCATGGACCTATACGTCTAGCGCTGGCTTCAAACTCCTCCGCAACCATCTTGAGGTGGCGACGAGACCACCAACATTGTAACACCCCGTGTATTCTATAACCGTGAAATTCATAAATTAAAGTATAATTAATTTCAAATCAAAGAATTAAGGGAAACGGGATACGCCATTGCGTTCGTCTCGGAAAAATACGCGAAATAGAGTCCGAGTTTTCGAAAATAGGAGTCTGTATGACCAAGATATGGCCTCCGGAAGTTTCAGAATTAGGTTTAAAATTCGAACAGACGAAAACAGCTCAGATAAACTAATTCAAAATTCAAAATCGGGCCCAATTGGCCAAGGCGGGAAAATTCCCGCCCAAAGCACCCAGGTCGACTGGGCAGTCGACCTGGGTAACCCGTGTCGACTGCCAAGTCGACACGGTGTCGACTGGGCTGTCGACCTGGCCCCTGAGCCAGGTCGAACCCAGCCCACCCTGGCTGGCCTAGTCTGTGTTTGGTCGATTTTCTGAGCCTTGCCTTGTCACTAGGGCTAGGTGTCAGCTCCTATTTGGTCTCCCCTTCAAACGAACGACTATTATTGAACCAAGCTTCATCGACGGTCTAAATCAACTCACAAACTCTATAAAAAGGACCTAAGTCTAACCCTAATTCACATAAACTAAAATGGAGATGAGACCGTTATGTTGCTGAGGAGAGACTGAAGATAGCCGTCAGAAATAGAGAGACAACTAGGAGATAATTCAAAGCTTAAAGCAACGTAAATCAAATCAAAGCAACGCCTGCAACAAAGGATAGCATCTCCAAATTCAGAATTCAGATTTCTGAATTGAAGATTCGCCATATGCTGTAAGTAGAGTGTTATTCCGATTTGAATTAAATAATTGTGTTGATTTGTGTAATGTAAGAAATGGAATTGTGGCGATAATAATCTATATTTGTATGTTGCTTTGATGCAAAACGATTTGGGAATATTATGGTATACGATTGGATATTTGCAAGTACGCGATTTGCGTTGGAAACGAAATGGAATTGTGGCGATAATGAATTATATTTGAATGTTATTTTGATTCTAAACGATTTGGCAATGCTATGGTTTGATTCATACAAGTATGTGGCTTATGTTGACAACCACATGTTGTGGAATTTTGATTGGGACTTACGCAAGCATATGATTCATATTGAAAACTACATGTTTGTGGTAGTTATTTACAACACCCATTTTGTAATAACCCGAAAATCTGGGCCAGTTTAAAAATTTTATTTTGGCAATTTTGGCGGATTTTGAATATTTAAAATGAATTATTTTAAATAATATCGACGAGAAATTTATTTTGAATAGAATTCGACGTATATTTTATATACATCGTCGTTAGAATATAAATATTTATATATAATTATAAATAGAATTGAAAATGGCGCGGTAGTTCGATAATTCGATTTCAAACTTCAATTGAATGTACCGGGTGCAAAACAATCCGGATTTTAGTGAAACCAAAAATAATAGGATCTAATTGATAATATCTTTCCAACGAATCCGACAAATCAAATTTTCGTAGCGAGAATCAAAAGATATGTCCAGTTGAAAATTCTGAATAGTCGCTATGGAATTCAGACCCTTAAAAATGGACATTTTGCAAATGACCTCGGATTTCGACGAAACCACTTTTGTTGGGTCCGTGATGTCAAGTTATTGCTAGGTTTTAAATTTCATAATTTTTCGAATCAATATGTGAGCGTGGCAAAGGAAAACGCGTTCGACCAGTTTCAGTTGATTTTAATCGACTGGAAATTGGCCATTTTTCTAACGGTCTCAGAATTTGACGAAACTAGTTTTGTTAGGACCGTATCGTCAATACGAAGCTAGAAAATATTTTTCGAGAATTTTTAGAGTTAGTATGCGACCCCGGTAATTTGAAATGTACGTTTAAAATTCAATATAGCGATTTAAGTGTAAATTTAACAGAAACTGATTCAAACAGTCGAATCAGCTTACGATACATATCCCATTGTGTTCGGAATGGGGGTGAAACGCTATGGGCGACAGTCGGTGGGCCTCGTCTCGAAGTCGAATAAAAAGTCAACTTTTAAAAATAATTAAATAATAAAATAATAAATATATATATTTTTCATATACCCCCCCCTTCATAATCGATTTTCAGAAAAAAAAAAGAAACGCATCCAAATCGATCTCGCCCCCCCCCCCCCCCCCGCTATTCCACCACCGACGCGACTGCCACCCACCGCCCTCCGCCACCGACGCCTCCTCCTCTTCCCTCCCTCCGTTCGAACCCCACAGCCCCCCCAAACCCTAACTCCACGAAGAAACCCGCCGTTACCCCCTTCGAACCCCGAACCGCCTGAACCCACCGCGACGCCCTCCTCCACGCCGAGCGCCACCAACCACCGCCCCCTCCAGCGAAGTCCGCCGACGAGCCCCCCCCCCCCTGTAAGTTCCCTGATGTTTTTATTTTATTTTATTTACTTTAACTGTTTTTTTTTTACTTATTTTAAAAACTGATTTTTTACTTATTTTAAAAACTGATTTTTATTAAGGAAAGTTTCGATTTTTATTTATAAGGAAAAGAAGATTTTTATTTTTTAAAATTCGGTTTTTAACTTATAAAAAGGTTAAAAATATAATCTTTTATATTGTAGAAAGATTAAAAATATGATCTTTATATTTTTAAAGTAATAAAAATATGATTTTTATATTTTTAAAATATTAAAAATATGATCTTTACCATGTAGAAGATGTGGAAATATAATTTTTACATGATAGACATATTAAAGACGATATTTTTAAAATAGAAAAGATTAGATTTTAAAAATAGAAAAGGTGTGATTTTTATATATTGAATAGCATATTAAAAATATGATTTTTATATTTTTAAAGTATTAAAAATATAATCTTTATAGGATAGAGAATATAAAAATATCATCTTTGTATATGTAGCGAAATAAAAATCTGATTTTTATTTTTATACGTAGAAGTAAAGTGATGATTTTTATAATGATGAAATCTATATTTTTGAAAAGGCGAAAACTTTATTTTTATAAAGGAGAAAACTCTATTTTTATAAAGGCGAAATCTATATTTTTATAAGGGCGAAATCTATATTTTTGAAATAGAATTTTTATCTATATATTAGCGGTAAGGAAATATGATTTTTATATATTGAATAGCATAGTAAAAATTCGATTTTTAAATATATGAAGTGATTATAGAAATATGATTTCTAAATTGAATGTGAATAAATAAAAATGTGATTTTTATTTTAAAGACATCGAAATATAAAAATGTGTGATTTATATATATATAGTGACTACGGGCAACGAAGATGACGAAGATGGGATAACGAAGAAGATTTCTATTAATGAAGTGTCGTGAAGTGGATAGCTATCGGTGAGAATTTCTCACCTTTCAATTTCTTTTCTAGTTATATATATATATACTAGGATGCAGACGGTGCTTAGTAGCATCCGACACAATCGTCCACAGACCATGGACTTGTTTGTTTGGTTGCATAAATTAGTTAGATGATTTGATTGGAATTTGGTTGTTTGGTGAAATGAATTGATTTGATTGATGTGTGAATGGCGTGGGCCTTCACTAGACCGGGGATAAGGCTAGGCCTCGTCCCGTTTCTAGTATCGTGCCGTTATGCCGCCGAAATTTTCTGAAATATGTTAGAAAAACAAAAATATCATTTTTATTGTGTAAATAAAATGAATAGAAATTCAAGTGTTGAAATAGAATATTTTATCATTAAAAATATAATTTTTAACGTGAATGTGAATAAATAAAATATTTATAAACAAATCGGCCGATTTGTTTATATACACTGATATTGATTGGGACGATAAATTTTACACATCGCCCAACTGCACAAATAAAATCTGTGTTTGATTGTTTGAAACCCCACACGGGTGTTGGGATGATATTTGGTGTACACTAATCCCAATTATTTAATTATTGTCGATCGATTGGTCGACAGACTGTGTAAGCGTCGATTATTTATATTTGATGCTTATGCAGTTGTGTGGTGCACTTTGGTTGATGGTTGATTATTTTTCAAAGCTATTATATACATGTGTTGTATGGAATCCGTATAATTAACGTTATATGGTGATTGATTGGGCCTCATTCCAATCGGGAAAATAATGAATATTATAAAAGAAAATTCATGTGTTGAATATAAAAATAGTCATGTGTTGACGATGTTCATGTGTTGAGTGAAATATTTTATATAATAAAATTTACATCTTTATCATATTTAAAATTAGAACTCCTTCCCAGTAGAAGTCTAATTGAAAATCAAACGATAGATACCATAGTTTTATAAAATATTTTACATAACAAAAATAGTGATGTGTTGACAGTACTCATGTGTTGAGATTAGTCGTGGGTTGAAAAAAATCTAGATTCATGTGTTGAATGGGATAAATATTCATTTGTTGAATAAAATAAAGAAGTTGTGAAAAATATAAAGCCGTGTTGATTAGTTTTGCGCCATTTTGACTTGAACGATATTTATATCGATTTTATTCGTTGTATAATGAATTGAAAACGATTTCGAAATGAATTGAATTGAAAACGATTTCGAAATGAAATGAATTGAAAACAATTTCGAAATGAAATGAATTGAAAACGATTTCGAAATGAATTGAATTGAAAACGATTTCGAAATGAATTGAATTGAAAACGATTTCGAAATGATTTGAATTGAAAACGATTTCGAAATGAATTGAATTGAAAACGATTTCGAAATGAATTGAATTGAAAACGAATTCAAAATGAATTGAATTGAAAACGAATTCAAATTGAATTAAAATTTGAATTGAATAGAAATGAATTTTAAAACGAATTTATAAAGAAGAATTCAATTTTGATTTGAATTGAAAAGAAAGTTGAAATTGCTTTTGAAACAATTTTAAAACGATTTATAAAATTCGTTTTAAATAGAAATCGACGAAATATATATTATATATATTATATATATAATATAATGGCCTGAATAGAACGCGCCGCGCCGCGGCAGTTCGTGAATTTCGACCATTTATTTCAAACGGACATTGCGGGAGATCCGACCGTCGGATTCTCCTCAAACCGAAACCGTTGGGTTCGTATCGAAAAGAGCTTTCCAATAAATGTTAGAAATTTGAAATCTAACGGTTGAATTTGGAATTATGTCCAAATCAAATTCGAAAAAGATCGCTGTAAGTGCAGTTCGATGGCCGTTGTTGGAAATCGACTGTACGGGCCTTGATAAAATTATCAAAAATATCTATAATTTGTGTAAAATTATAATATGTGAATTGGAAAGAATTGGGCTGGAAAATTCCACATTAGAAGGTAAAAATAGATTTTTATCGAAATGAACTAGTTTTGAACTAGAATTAAAATCAATTTATTTTTGAAATAAATAGATTGAATTTGAAAGTGATTTTGAAAATAATCGATAATTTCCAATACGTGGATTGGACTGGAGCTGAATCGAAATTATCTTCGGGATATTTCGATGTTGGATTTCGTGACTATACAGATATTGTTATGGGAATTTGAAAGATATGTTATATATCGTTATTTCCAATACGATATTTGTTAGTTTCAGAATTTGATATTGAATATAAGCCGATATATTTTCTATTCAGAGCCTTGTATTTAATATCAAATGTGATTTGGTTTGTCGTGAATCGTGTTTTTGATGACATTGGTTCTTTAACCCAGTTAAAGGCAGAATATTGATTTTTGAGAAGATTAAAACTAAGTGGAGTTTTAATGAATCTTTAATTAGATTAAAAATGTGGATTGATAATCTAAATTATCAAATTTGAAAGGTGATCGAGAGTGGAGTATCACCAGTTTGGCTCCAAAGCGATAGTTAAATCTTTAATTAGATTTGAACGTGAAATGGTAATTAATTTTACCGATAACACCGTGGTGTTAGATATGGAGTATCACCAGTTTTGCTCCATGGGATATATAGGTTGGGATTGGGAAATAAACTAAATAATTACTTCGGTGTGGTTCGTTAATCCCGACTAGTTTGAGATGATATCCAAAGGAAGATTAAAGAATAAATTTAGAAGAATTTATCTTTGATAAAATTAATGGGAACCTTTCCCTAAGAATGTGATTTTGTGAATAAAAGAATATTCTGAATTGGAATGAGGCGTTTGTTGTGTTTGTGAAACATTCGTTTATTATATACGTGGGTTATTCAGAAAGGCCGGGTTTATACCCATTCTGAATAACCGATTCGACGAGATGTCGAAGATGAAGACGGTGGTTGAAGACCGGAAGTCTTCACATCGTTTGGGTGATTACTGATGATCTTGATTGGGCTGTACACCCAGGATGAGGGAATCAGTTGGTGATCTTCCAGACGTACTTGGAGATGGATGGATATGCGAGGAAAGTGCCTCCGGTTTCGTTCAGACCCAGAACGAACTTGTAAATGGATTGTGTGTCTGACATTGGATTTTATTCTGTGTTGATTGATTTCTATTAAATATACATCTGTTTGGCGGCGGAGAATTTATTCTCTTGCTTAACGCCCTTCTCTGAGACGTACGAGCTCAGAGGTTGTATATCGATGGACATCAGTCGCATGGAGTGAATTGTCAATGTGGCATGCGTAAGTGGCAATTGATCAGGGCTTTTGTTGAAAAGCAAAGTCTTGTGGTTGATGATCAAAGCACGGCCTATGTGGCGTAGCTTTGTGTATAACGTGAATTCGCGAGCCTCACACCTCGGTATGAGTCAAAAACGGGAGACGGACCCAAGGAGTGCATGACGTTTCTTTCTAGCTAGGGTGGTGTCAGTGACCTACCAGCCCTGACATTTATATACTTTTCACCTGTGTGGTTGTTGGATATGAGGCGCCTCGGATATAGGTCTGTAAGGACCGGGAAACGTGTGTTCAGGAATAATTAATCCTCAAAAGTAAGAGAGGACCGGCCTTGGAGGTTCCAAAGGATCAGAGTGGGGTCCTGAGGCATTGCTAGAGTGTCTCGAACGCGGAGAGGAGCTTGCCCCTTGCCTCGGCTCATGACGGAATCCAATTTCCAATACGTGTATTGCGGTTTTAATTGTAGAACTAGTATGGCGACATAGTAGATGGTAGCTATGCCGCCTATGATTGATATTTATGATTGAAATTGTTTTGGCACTATACACTTATTATAGTATCAAATAATGTGTTTTAAACGTATCAAGCATGCTTTGGTTGTTATAAGGTAAAAACCCTATCCTCCGGCTTGCGTTGCATTGTGTGATGGGACCTGGGTCTTATAACAGCTTCATTTTTCTTTATTTAGCATTGCGCTGTTTGTTCTATGCACTGGTATTCTTGGGAGGAAACCCGTTCCGTGTTATACGGCGTGGTCCCTTGATTTACCTAACTTTAAAACCAATATTAATAACTGTTTTAGTTCTCACACCAGTCACATGACTGACCTGGAGTTTATTGTTTTAACCTAAACTCTGGGTGCCCCTATTTTCCGCACGGGCAGCTAGCAGTTTTGGTTTTGCAGATTTATATTCACAGGGTCCTGATTTACAGCTGGAACGATGCTCGGAAAGCTCTGTATCCGTGTATCACTTCTAGTTGTGTTTTGTATATTTTTCCGCTGCTATGTAATTTATTGTAATCTCTGATATTTGTCGAATGTAATTTTATCATTTATACTCTGTATATTCTTGTATCTGATGGAATTGTTGTAATAACAATGAAATGTTCTTCCGTATGCGTCCTTTTGTGTGTTGTTCTCAAAGTATTCGTGCTTTCCCTCACGGGGAAGTTACGGGTTCTGTCAGTTTGGTATCAGAGCTTTGGTTTACAGAGCTCGAGAACAAGGCACATTAGAACCATACGAAAGAATTCATCAGATATTGGATTAGCAACATCCAATTAGAATGACTCGTTAGAGATAGGATCAGTAGTATCCTAGAACGAGTGTGAAGAGTATATTTTTCAAATGAAAACAATTTTGTTTTGAAAATTTAAATCGTCTTACACGTATTTGAATATTTATTTATTTTGAATATGGACAATCGAGTATATATAGATTTCGCGTATACGCGTCATGAACGTATATTCGAAGTTTTAATATACTGGATAGATATAGAATCATACTCTAGTGGCCCGAAGATGATTCTGATGATTGACTAGTTGTCATTAGTATTCATGTTCGAGTAACGAAGGTGTGATTTTCTATATATTTCCATTAGACTGGTGTGAGAACCAAAACTAATATAGCTAGAATACATTGTTGTGAATTGGCATCAAAAACAAGATTTTTTGTATATATATCAAAATTATGAATTAGAAACTCTAATTTTCTAATTGATTGATGTTTGTGTTGTTTGTTTAATTGTTTGCTAATTTTTAACCATTTATGCCTAATATAATCAAATATTGAATTGTATTGAAAATCGGTCGCATTTGCTTGCATATATATATACTTACATTGAACAGGTCATAGCAAGGAGGCTAGAGCCAGAGAATAAAATTTGTTTGCCCGACAAATAGGTACATGTTTACTACATAATTTCCTGTTTTGTTTGGGTGATGATGATTTTGTGAGCCTATTGGCTAGCCGCTTGGCTTTTTCTTTTTCTTTTTGAGATCTGAAGGACCGGGGAAGCTATTTGAAATTCCCCGATGCTCCCGGTGCAGGGGAGGTTATGGCGAAATTTTTCGGAAATTTAGGGTGTTAGCCAAAATTTTGAAATTTTGAAAATTCTCAGAAACTAAAAAGTTGGAGAATGGGAGCCGAATCGAACGTAGAGTTGAATAATCAAACCATTTTCGACTTTGTTCCTTTTCGGGGACGAAAAGTTTTAAGTGGGGGAGATTGTAATAACCCGAAAATCTGGGCCAGTTTAAAATTTTTATTTTGGCAATTTTGGCGGATTTTGAATATTTAAAATGAATTATTTTAAATAATATCGACGAGAAATTTATTTTGAATAGAATTCGACGTATATTTTATATACGTCGTCGTTAGAATATAAATATTTATATATAATTATAAATAGAATTGAAAATGGCGCGGTAGTTCGATAATTCGATTTCAAACATCAATTGAATGTACCGGGTGCAAAACAATCCGGATTTTAGTGAAACCAAAAATAATAGGATCTAATTGATAATATCTTTCCAACGAATCCGACAAATCAAATTTTCGTAGCGAGAATCAAAAGATATGTCCAGTTGAAAATTCTGAATAGTCGCTATGGAATTCAGACCCTTAAAAATGGACATTTTGCAAATGACCTCGGATTTCGACGAAACCACTTTTGTTGGGTCCGTGATGTCAAGTTATTGCTAGGTTTTAAATTTCATAATTTTTCGAATCAATATGTGAGCGTGGCAAAGGAAAACGCGTTCGACCAGTTTCAGTTGATTTTAATCGACTGGAAATTGGCCATTTTTCGAACGGTCTCAGAATTTGACGAAACTAGTTTTGTTAGGACCGTATCGTCAATACGAAGCTAGAAAATATTTTTCGAGAATTTTTAGAGTTAGTATGCGACCCCGGTAATTTGAAATGTACGTTTAAAATTCAATATAGCGATTTAAGTGTAAATTTAACAGAAACTGATTCAAACAGTCGAATCAGCTTACGATACATATCCCATTGTGTTCGGAATGGGGGTGAAACGCTATGGGCGACAGTCGGTGGGCCTCGTCTCGAAGTCGAATAAAAAGTCAACTTTTAAAAATAATTTAATAATAAAATAATAAATATATATATTTTTCATATACCCCCCCTTCATAATCGATTTTCAGAAAAAAAAAAAGAAACGCATCCAAATCGATCTCGCCCCCCCCCCCCCCCCCCCGCTATTCCACCACCGACGCGACTGCCACCCACCGCCCTCCGCCGCCGACGCCTCCTCCTCTTCCCTCCCTCCGTTCGAACCCTACAGCCCCCCCCCCCCCAAACCCTAACTCCACGAAGAAACCCGCCGTTACCCCCTTCGAACCCCGAACCGCCTGAACCCACCGTGACGCCCTCCTCCACGCCGAGCGCCACCAACCACCGCCCCCTCCAGCGAAGTCCGCCGACGAGCCCCCCCCCCCTGTAAGTTCCCTGATGTTTTTTTTTTTATTTACTTTAACTGTTTTTTTTATTTTACTTATTTTAAAAACTGATTTTTTACTTATTTTAAAAACTGATTTTTATTAAGGAAAGTTTCGATTTTTATTTATAAGGAAGAGAAGATTTTTATTTTTAAAAATTCGGTTTTTAACTTATAAAAAGGTTAAAAATATAATCTTTTATATTGTAGAAAGATTGAAAATATGATCTTTATATTTTTAAAGTAATAAAAATATGATTTTTATATTTTTAAAATATTAAAAATATGATCTTTACCATGTAGAAGATGTGGAAATATAATTTTTACATGATAGACATATTAAAGACAATATTTTTAAAATAGAAAAGATTAGATTTTAAAAATAGAAAAGGTGTGATTTTTATATATTGAATAGCATATTAAAAATATGATTTTTATATTTTTAAAGTATTAAAAATATAATCTTTATAGGATAGAGAATATAAAAATATCATCTTTGTATATGTAGCGAAATAAAAATCTGATTTTTATTTTTATACGTAGAAGTAAAGTGATGATTTTTATAATGATGAAATCTATATTTTTGAAAAGGCGAAAACTTTATTTTTATAAAGGAGAAAACTCTATTTTTATAAAGGCGAAATCTATATTTTTATAAGGGCGAAATCTATATTTTTGAAATAGAATTTTTATCTATATATTAGCGGTAAGGAAATATGATTTTTATATATTGAATAGCATAGTAAAAATTCGATTTTTAAATATATGAAGTGATTATAGAAATATGATTTCTAAATTGAATGTGAATAAATAAAAATGTGATTTTTATTTTAAAGACATCGAAATATAAAAATGTGTGATTTTTATATATATAGTGACTACGGGCAACGAAGATGACGAAGATGGGATAACGAAGAAGATTTCTATTAATGAAGTGTCGTGAAGTGGATAGCTATCGGTGAGAATTTCTCACCTTTCAATTTCTTTTCTAGTTATATATATATACTAGGATGCAGACGGTGCTTAGTAGCATCCGACACAATCGTCCACAGACCATGGACTTGTTTGTTTGGTTGCATAAATTAGTTAGATGATTTGATTGGAATTTGGTTGTTTGGTGAAATGAATTGATTTGATTGATGTGTGAATGGCGTGGGCCTTCACTAGACCGGGGATAAGGCTAGGCCTCGTCCCGTTTCTAGTATCGTGCCGTTATGCCGCCGAAATTTTCTGAAATATGTTAGAAAAACAAAAATATCATTTTTATTGTGTAAATAAAATGAATAGAAATTCAAGTGTTGAAATAGAATATTTTATCGTTAAAAATATAATTTTTAACGTGAATGTGAATAAATAAAATATTTATAAACAAATCGGCCGATTTGTTTATATACACTGATATTGATTGGGACGATAAATTTTACACATCGCCCAACTGCACAAATAAAATCTGTGTTTGATTGTTTGAAACCCCACACGGGTGTTGGGATGATATTTGGTGTACACTAATCCCAATTATTTAATTATTGTCGATCGATTGGTCGACAGACTGTGTAAGCGTCGATTATTTATATTTGATGCTTATGCAGTTGTGTGGTGCACTTTGGTTGATGTTTGATTATTTTTCAAAGCTATTATATACATGTGTTGTATGGAATCCGTATAATTAACGTTATATGGTGATTGATTGGGCCTCATTCCAATCGGGAAAATAATGAATATTATAAAAGAAAATTCATGTGTTGAATATAAAAATAGTCATGTGTTGACGATGTTCATGTGTTGAGTGAAATATTTTATATAATAAAATTTACATCTTTATCATATTTAAAATTAGAACTCCTTCCCAGTAGAAGTCTAATTGAAAATCAAACGATAGATACCATAGTTTTATAAAATATTTTACATAACAAAAATAGTGATGTGTTGACAGTACTCATGTGTTGAGATTAGTCGTGGGTTGAAAAAAATCTAGATTCATGTGTTGAATGGGATAAATATTCATTTGTTGAATAAAATAAAGAAGTTGTGAAAAATATAAAGCCGTGTTGATTAGTTTTGCGCCATTTTGACTTGAACGATATTTATATCGATTTTATTCGTTGTATAATGAATTGAAAACGATTTCGAAATGAATTGAATTGAAAACGATTTCGAAATGAAATGAATTGAAAACGATTTCGAAATGAAATGAATTGAAAACGATTTCGAAATGAATTGAATTGAAAACGATTTCGAAATGAATTGAATTGAAAACGATTTCGAAATGAATTGAATTGAAAACGATTTCGAAATGAATTGAATTGAAAACGATTTCGAAATGAATTGAATTGAAAACGATTTCGAAATGAATTGAAAACGAATTCAAAATGAATTGAATTGAAAACGAATTCAAATTGAATTAAAATTTGAATTGAATAGAAATGAATTTTAAAACGAATTTATAAAGAAGAATTCAATTTTGATTTGAATTGAAAAGAAAGTTGAAATTGCTTTTGAAACAATTTTAAAACGATTTATAAAATTCGTTTAAATAGAAATCGACGAAATATATATTATATATATTATATATATAATATAATGGCCTGAATAGAACACGCCGCGCCGCGGCAGTTCGTGAATTTCGACCATTTATTTCAAACGGACATTGCGGGAGATCCGACCGTCGGATTCTCCTCAAACCGGAACCGTTGGGTTCGTATCGAAAAGAGCTTTCCAATAAATGTTAGAAATTTGAAATCTAACGGTTGGATTTGGAATTATGTCCAAATCAAATTCGAAAAAGATCGCTGTAAGTGCAGTTCGATGGCCGTTGTTGGAAATCGACTGTACGGGCCTTGATAAAATTATCAAAAATATCTATAATTTGTGTAAAATTATAATATGTGAATTGGAAAGAATTGGGCTGGAGAATTCCACATTAGAAGGTAAAAATAGATTTTTATCGAAATGAACTAGTTTTGAACTAGAATTAAAATCAATTTATTTTTGAAATAAATAGATTGAATTTGAAAGTGATTTTGAAAATAATCGATAATTTCCAATACGTGGATTGGACTGGAGCTGAATCGAAATTATCTTCGGGATATTTCGATGTTGGATTTCGTGACTATACAGATATTGTTATGGGAATTTGAAAGATATGTTATATATCGTTATTTCCAATACGATATTTGTTAGTTTCAGAATTTGATATTGAATATAAGCCGATATATTTTCTATTCAGAGCCTTGTATTTAATATCAAATGTGATTTGGTTTGTCGTGAATCGTGTTTTTGATGACATTGGTTCTTTAACCCAGTTAAAGGCAGAATATTGATTTTTGAGAAGATTAAAACTAAGTGGAGTTTTAATGAATCTTTAATTAGATTAAAAATGTGGATTGATAATCTAAATTATCAAATTTGATAGGTGATCGAGAGTGGAGTATCACCAGTTTGGCTCCAAAGCGATAGTTAAATCTTTAATTAGATTTGAACGTGAAATGGTAATTAATTTTACCGATAACACCGTGGTGTTAGATATGGAGTATCACCAGTTTTGCTCCATGGGATATATAGGTTGGGATTGGGAAATAAACTAAATAATTACTTCGGTGTGGTTCGTTAATCCCGACTAGTTTGAGATGATATCCAAAGGAAGATTAAAGAATAAATTTAGAAGAATTTATCTTTGATAAAATTAATGGGAACCTTTCCCTAAGAATGTGATTTTGTGAATAAAAGAATATTCTGAATTGGAATGAGGCGTTTGTTGTGTTTGTGAAACATTCGTTTATTATATACGTGGGTTATTCAGAAAGGCCGGGTTTATACCCATTCTGAATAACCGATTCGACGAGATGTCGAAGATGAAGACGGTGGTTGAAGACCAGAAGTCTTCACATCGTTTGGGTGATTACTGATGATCTTGATTGGGCTGTACACCCAGGATGAGGGAATCAGTTGGTGATCTTCCAGACGTACTTGGAGATGGATGGATATGCGAGGAAAGTGCCTCCGGTTTCGTTCAGATCCAGAACGAACTTGTAAATGGATTGTGTGTCTGACATTGGATTTTATTCTGTGTTGATTTATTTCTATTAAATATACATCTGTTTGGCGGCGGAGAATTTATTCTCTTGCTTAACGCCCTTCTCTGAGACGTACGAGCTCAGAAGTTGTATATCGATGGACATCAGTCGCATGGAGTGAATTGTCAATGTGGCATGCGTAAGTGGCAATTGATCAGGGCTTTGGTTGAAAAGCAAAGTCTTGTGGTTGATGATCAAAGCACGGCCTGTGTGGCGTAGCTTTGTGTATAACGTGAATTCGCGAGCCTCACACCTCGGTATGAGTCAAAAACGGGAGACGGACCCAAGGAGTGCATGACGTTTCTTTCTAGCTAGGGTGGTGTCAGTGACCTACCAGCCCTGACATTTATATACTTTTCACCTGTGTGGTTGTTGGATATGAGGCGCCTCGGATATAGGTTTGTAAGGACCGGGAAACGTGTGTTCAGGAATAATTAATCCTCAAAAGTAAGAGAGGACCGGCCTTGGAGGTTCCAAAGGATCAGAGTGGGGTCCTGAGGCATTGCTAGAGTGTCTCGAACGCGGAGAGGAGCTTGCCCCTTGCCTCGGCTCATGACGGAATCCAATTTCCAATACGTGTATTGCGGTTTTAATTGTAGAACTAGTATGGCGACATAGTAGATGGTAGCTATGCCGCCTATGATTGATATTTATGATTGAAATTGTTTTGGCACTATACACTTATTATAGTATCAAATAATGTGTTTTAAACGTATCAAGCATGCTTTGGCTGTTATAAGGTAAAAACCCTATCCTCCGGCTTGCGTTGCATTGTGTGATGGGACCTGGGTCTTATAACAGCTTCATTTTTCTTTATTTAGCATTGCGCTGTTTGTTCTATGCACTGGTATTCTTGGGAGGAAACCCGTTCCGTGTTATACGGCGTGGTCCCTTGATTTACCTAACTTTAAAACCAATATTAATAACTGTTTTAGTTCTCACACCAGTCACATGACTGACCTGGAGTTTATTGTTTTAACCTAAACTCTGGGTGCCCCTATTTTCCGCACGGGCAGCTAGTAGTTTTGGTTTTGCAGATTTATATTCACAGGGTCCTGATTTACAGCTGGAACGATGCTCGGAAAGCTCTGTATCCGTGTATCACTTCTAGTTTTGTTTTGTATATTTTTCCGCTGCTATGTAATTTATTGTAATCTCTGATATTTGTCGAATGTAATTTTATCATTTATACTCTGTATATTCTTGTATCTGATGGAATTGTTGTAATAACAATGAAATGTTCTTCCGTATGCGTCCTTTTGTGTGTTGTTCTCAAAGTATTCGTGCTTTCCCTCACGGGGAAGTTACGGGTTCTGTCACATTTGGTAAATGCAAGTATAAGATTCATGTTGAAACAACAACTATATGTTGTAATAGTTTATTTTGAAATTCATGCAAGTCTATGATCTATTGTTATGACAACATGATGTATAAATCTATGGTCATCTTTAGTGTAATTTGATCCACTTAAGTATTATGATTCATATGAAGGTTATGTTGAAATTGGCATCATAGTTCAAGTATAAAAATCATATTTTTGTGATAGTGACAAAAGCACGCATCTTTGTAACTTTGTATTAATTTTATGAACATGACTAAACTATGTTCGTTATTATGCCCAATTGAAAAACATGTTTTTAGGCTCATGTTGTTATCATAAGTTACATTAGAATTACATTCCTCTTGCAAGTTTGCATAGATAAAATAAAAACCATGATGTAAGTTTAGATATGTTTATGCTATAATTCTATGAATAGAATGAAAACCATGATTCATATAAGGATTAGGTTGGGATAATTCTAGTTGAACCATACTTTTGTATTAGTGACAAAAGTAAGTACCCTTTTGTTAACATGTAGTGATTTTATGAAAACGATTAGTTTATGCCTAAATAAAAATATAGGCTTATATTTCTAGTCAAGACCATGTGCCAATAATAATGATATCTAATTTAGTTAGATTCTTAATTTCAAGTTTACATGGTTAGTTGAACCTATGATTCATGTTTAAGTATTGTTTATGCCATAATCATATGAATTGAATAATTCATGCTTAGGTATTGTTTATGCCATAATCATATGAATAGAATAATTCATGTTTAGGTATTGTTTATGCCATAGTCATATGAATAAATGATTCATGTTTAAGTATTGTTTATGCTATAATCATATGAATTGAATAATTCATGCTTAGGTATTGTTTATGCCATAATCATATGAATAGAATAATTCATGTTTAGGTATTGTTTATGCCATAGTCATATGAATAAATGATTCATGTTTAAGTATTGTTTATGCCATAATCATATGAATTGAATAATTCATGCTTAGGTATTGTTTATGCCATAATCATATGAATAGAATAATTCATGTTTAGGTATTGTTTATGCCATAGTCATATGAATAAGTGATTCATGTTTAAGTATTGTTTATGCCATAGTCATATGAATAAGTGATTCATGTTTAAGTAATGTTTATGCCATAATCATATGAATAGATTGATTCATGTTTAAGTATTGTCTATGCATTAACCATATGAATAGAATGATTCATGTTTAAGTATTGTTTATGCCATGATTATACGAATAGAATGATTCATGTTTAAGTATTGTTTATGCTATGATTATATGGATAAAATGATTCATGTTATGCCATGATTATATGATGTTACAATTGCAAGTTCACATGTGCCTATTTCATGTTAATTGAATCATTCGTTGCAAGTTCATGCGTTCACACTCCCCTTTTTCATGTTATCTTATAAACATCATGTTATAAGCCTCCCCTTTTCATTTGGCTAAATTGGGTTTAAGTATTAAACCCAACACACCTTACGTTGGAGCGAACGTATAATACGGGGGTAATGACGTTTGGGCTAAAATATAGAACATATGTGTTGGCATGTTTAACGCATGCCAACAACCTTGAAAGAACAATTAAGTGGCATAAATGAAATTTAACCAATAAAGATGAATTTGAATAATGGGCCGCAAATATTTACATATAAAAAGAAAAGAGACAAAATATGTAAATGTAGAAAATACGATGTGTTTAACCCGAGGTTGGATTGAGTTGTGATGTAAACCTGCCCGGAACCGCCCGGCTGTCCAGTAGTCACAACAATACCTATCCAATGTGGGTGGTTAAACATGGAGCCCAATAAGGACCCGAGGTTAGACAGAGTTGTGGCGTAAGACTGCCCGGACCCAACCGGCAACAGGCAGCCACAACAATACCTGTCTAATGTGAGAGGTCAAGGCTTTAATAAGACAATTAAGGCTGAGTCAGGATTGATAGGATTAAGTAAATTATATTGATACTTAATCAAGATGGAACATGCTAAACTAAACAGACTGATTGGGGGTTAGGTTTATAAAACACTTAACCAACTTAGCATGTTGGCTAGAAATAGAAAAACCTAGTAGCGGGGGACCCTTTTCAGCAGTAACCCTATAAGGTATCATGATACCCTGAAACTAGGCAGGGTGGGGCACGATTACTGGGCTGACTGTAAGAGGTCAAATCGACGGCAGTGGTGCAGTAGTGTAGGTTCTAACGGGGTGCGGGCGTGCACACACTCCGACGCAGAAAAATAAGGCACTGGGCACCAGTAGCATACCTGTGCATTCTAGGGTTGTGTCGGGCCGCCACCATGGGACTTGATACACCCCATGGTGGGACCAGCATAGGTAACTACAACATCGGGGGCCGTAAGACACATGTAACTATGCGAGTAGGAGCCGATCATCATAAAATGGATCACTTTACCCTGATTATGGGGTGCATGTTGGGAACTAGTTTATATGGGTACAGAGATTAGTATGGGGTACGATAGTATGTTCGACCCTAGTCAACTTAACTAAGTTTATGGTGCTTTCCCATTTCTAGTTTATACTTATCATACCCAGTTCTTTATTCATAGACTGAATAGTCCAAGACTTACTCAGGCTTTATGTCTGACTCTACTTTTCTTTCGTCTTCTTTTCTTCCGTTCCCCCCCAGGTCCACAGGGAGGGAATACCGCAGCTTGACCAGCCTTCATATCCAGCTTGAAGAGAAAGAATGTATTGCTTGGATCTTTTCGTTTTGGACTATGGCTTTGGACAGCAACTATGGGACTTTTGCAGTTTATTTATGTTTTCTTTATGCTTCTTTAAATAATGTAATCAAGACAGTTATGATTTTGGAAATATTGTAAGACAATTATGGCATGGTTTGTGTAACACATATTTTAATGAAATAAAAGTTGTTGTTTTCCGCTGTTCAAAAATATGTGTTCTTATATCTGTCTTGTATATCTGTGACTTATACTTATAAACCTCCACCAAAATTAGGGCATTCCCTTTGAGAGTGACCCTAACGGAGGTGGGGTGTTTCACTTGGTATCAGAGCATAGGTTTACCAGATAAGATAAAAAGTTTTGAAAATTTATTTTCAAAAAGAAAATTTAAATAAGCATTTTTAAAAGATAAAATATTATTTTGTTTTAAAAGGCAAAGTCCCCCCCCCCCAAAGCCATAGGTACTATCTTCTATCATTCGTTTTGAATCTATCCTTTCTGTTTCAGCATGTCTGGAGACCTTACTCCCCAGCTTCTAACACTTTCACTCCTCCTCCTCCACGTGAACCAGCAAGCGGAAGAGTCTCAGAGTAGGAAGACGAATAATAGTCAAACAAGAAAGGATCGTAACCGTAATAATAAGAAACGAGAAGAAAGGAAATGCAATTTTGTGGTACGGAAGGGCACATAGCCAAGGATTATAGAAATAGGAAAAGAAAGCAAGGAGAATGTTTTCATTGTGGGGAGACTGGACACATCAGCATAGACTGCCCTGAGAAGACAGACTTTGAGAAGGGCGGGAAAGACAACAAGTCCCGAGAGAAGAGGAAGTGTAAATTCTGTGGCAAAGTGGGGCACTTAGTGAAAGATTGCCGAAAAAAGAAGGCCAAGATGAATGGTGGGTGCTTTTCTTGCGGTGAAACAGGCCACATGGCTAAGGACTGCCCAAAGAAACGGGGTATAAATACTTCTGTAGAAAGTGTAGTTTATCTTTATGATCACCCCGTTCGCACTTTATTTGATTCCGGCGCGTCACACTCCTTTATCTCGTCTGCTTTAGTTAGAATCTCTGCACCTAAAAACTAGTATGGTAGAGGACCCCTTAATTGTTTCAAACCCAATTGGGGGCCCAGCTCATTTGTCTATGATCTGTTTGGGATTGAAAATTTCTATTCTAAGCATAGAATTTCAATGTAGTGCCTTTGTTTTGGGCTTTTCGGGATATGGTTTGATTTTGGGCACGGATTGGCTATCCAGTAATGGGGCCATCCTTGATTGTGAGAAAAGGGTTGTTAGGCTCCTAACCCAGCTCGGTAATACTTTGGAAATTTCTTGTAATCTCTCGTATGCGGTTATGCTTAGTTACCTTGAATCGCTAGATGCCTCTGTTGAAAATTTGCAATCAGTTAGAGTGGTCCGGGAATATCCGGATGTCTTCGAAGAGGTGAAGGGCTTGCCTCCGAAGCGGGAGATAGACTTCCGCATATACCTTGTAGATAATGAAAAGCCTGTTGCGTTGCCCGTTAGACACATGGCTCCACGGGAAAGGTAAGGGCTCAGTAAACAGATTAAAGAGCTTCTAGAGAAGGGGTTCATTAGAAGGAGCATTTCAGAATGGGGCGCTCCAGTAGTGTTCGCCACTAAGGCAGAAGGTTCATTTCGCTTATGCATGAGTTGTGGAGAATCACCTTAGCAAGTACATTTGGCAACATAGTTGACATTTGTTTATTTTCAAGAGATAATTCATCTATGTGGAATACCTTCTAGTAAGTGAACAAGATCCAAGATTCACTAGTGAATTTTGGAAAGCTTGCATGGAACCATGAGTACGCAGTTATGCTTGAGCCAAGTATACTAGAAGGAGAATAAGTGAAAGTGGAACGAGAGGCAACAATGAAATAGGTTCCAACTCATATTTTGGAAACAAGAATTAAGAAGCTACGAAATTGTGAAGTTAAAGACGGACAAAGCATAATGGAGTTAAGCTCAAGGAATGCGACTTAGAAGATTGAAGACTAGATTCGTGCATCATATCTCTTCTTAAGAGTATATCCTTGATCCCACTCATCCTGTAGAGCTTACTTGCATGCTATCTTTTGTATATATCCTCTCGTCCCATTCTCAATCCAATTTCTATTGCAAACCCCATAGGGAGTATGACTCATCTTTTAGTAACACATGTTGGGGCTCGAGGGTGTTCGTTAGTTTGACTAAACTTTTTGGGTTTTATAGGATACGGGTTGGTCTTAGGAAGGGACTCCCTTGTGACCTAAAAGGAGTCCATCATGCTTAGTTTCCTAGAATCATATATAGTGGTTGGGTTGAGTAATTCTTTGGGTGTCAGTCTGATGTTGATTTCGGTCTTCGGGGCTGATGCTTAGAGAGTTCTTCTCCTAATCAATATATATATGGCATAGATTTCCAGTTTTGACATTGCCTAATGGGCACAAAGTTTTTACTTGCTTCTATCATTCGACTATACCTTTAGATAGGAACAATTGGGAAAATGGCCTATAGATTAGAGCTACCCGAAAGATTGGCCGGAGTTCACAACGTTTTTCATGTTTCACATCTCCGAAAATGTCTACATGAGTCTGCTGAAGTGGTAGAGCCAAATATCCTAGAAGAAGCTGAAGTGGAACGCAAAGCAACCGTGAGGAAAGTTCCAACCCGCATATTAGGAATGAAAGTGAAGAAGCTACGCAACTGCGAAGTCAAGCTCGTCAAAGTTCAGTGGAGCGACGCCGAAAGAGATGCAACTTGGGAGACTGAAGCTAGAATACGCGCTGCCTACCCTTTTCTTTTCGAGGGTACATCTTTGATCCTTCCTTTTCCTTAAGTTGCGCTTTTATCTATCTTTTTTTTTTAGGTATATCTCCTCGACCCTATCTTTTAGGTAGAAACTCTTTGGATGAAAACATGTAGTTGAAACATGTTATGGATGATGGTTGCAAGTGGTTGCAAGTGATTGCTAGTGGTTGCTCGTGGTTGCATATACACACAATCTAGGTTTTAGATCGGCTCAGTCACTTCATATTGCATATGCATATATGTTTGCATTCGTATATGGTTGAACTTTAATGTGTTGTCATATGGATGTTGCATTTATATGAATGATTGTGCACTCATGTAGAATCATGAATAGGAGGATTTGCATACATAATGGATTCATAGCACTTACATAATTCGCATTAAGGAGGTCAACTGAATCAGTAGACCGCCTGATTTTGCATTAGATAAGTACATGTACACACACACTTCGCATATGATCATGAAGCATTAGAAGTCTTTTAAGGACAATGGATGCTCGTGTTTGATGGATGAGTAGATGGATGTTTGGATGTTAGGATATACATTCTTCCTAACTTCAAGATTTCGGGGACGAAATCCTTTTAAGTGGGGGAGAATGTAACACCCCGTGTATTCTATAACCGTGAAATTCATAAATTAAAGTATAATTAATTTCAAATCAAAGAATTAAGGGAAACGGGATACGCCATTGCGTTCGTCTCGGAAAAATACGCGAAATAGAGTCTGAGTTTTCGAAAATCGGAGTCCGTATGACCAAGATATGGCCTCCGGAAGTTTCAGAATTAGGTTTAAAATTCGAACAGACGAAAACAGCTCAGAAAAACTAATTCAAAATTCAAAATCGGGCCCAATTGGCCAAGGCGGGAAAATTCCCGCCCAAAGCACCCAGGTCGACTGGGCAGTCAACCTGGGTAACCCGTGTCGACTGCCAAATCGACACGGTGTCGACTGGGCTGTCGACCTGGCCCCTGAGCCAGGTCGAACTCAGCCCACCCTGGCTGGCCTAGTCTGTGTTTGGTCGATTTTCTGAGCCTTGCCTTGTCACTAGGGCTAGGTGTCAGCTCCTGTTTGGTCTCCCCTTCAAACGAACGGCTATTATTGAACCAAGCTTCATCGACGGTCTAAATCAACTCACAAACTCTATAAAAAGGACCTAAGTCTAACCCTAATTCACATAAACTAAAATGGAGATGAGACCGTCATGTTGCTGAGGAGAGACTGAAGATAGCCGTCAGAAATAGAGAGACAACTAGGAGATAATTCAAAGCTTAAAGCAACGTAAATCAAATCAAAGCAACGCCTGCAACAAAGGATAGCATCTCCAAATTCAGAATTCAGATTTCTGAATTGAAGATTCGCCATACGCTGTAAGTGGACTGCTATTCCGATATGAATTAAATAATTGTGTTGATTTGTGTAATGTAAGAAATGGAATTGTGGCGATAATAATCTATATTTGTATGTTGCTTTGATGCAAAACGATTTGGGAATATTATGGTATACGATTGGATATTTGCAAGTACGCGATTTGCGTTGGAAACGAAATGGAATTGTGGCGATAATGAATTATATTTGTATGTTATTTTGATTCTAAACGATTTGGCAATGCTATGGTTTGATTCATACAAGTATGTGGCTTATGTTGACAACCACATGTTGTGGAATTTTGATTGGGACTTACGCAAGCATATGATTCATATTGAAAACTACATGTTTGTGGTAGTTATTTACAACACCCATTTGGTAAATGCAAGTATAAGATTCATGTTTAAACAACAACTATATGTTGTAATAGTTTATTTTGAAATTCAAGCAAGTCTATGATCTATTGTTATGACAACATGATGTATAAATCTATGGTCATCTTTAGTGTAATTTGATCCACTTAAGTATTATGATTCATATGAAGGTTATGTTGAAATTGGCATCATAGTTCAAGTATAAAAATCATATTTTTGTGATAGTGACAAAAGCACGCATCTTTGTAACTTTGTATTAATTTTATGAACATGACTAAACTATGTTCGTTATTATGCCCAATTGAAAAACATGTTTTTAGGCTCATGTTGTTATCATAAGTTACATTAGAATTACATTAGAATTACATTCCTCTTGCAAGTTTGCATAGATAAAATAAAAACCATGATGTAAGTTTAGATATGTTTATGCTATAATTCTATGAATAGAATGAAAACCATGATTCATATAAGGATTAGGTTGGGATAATTCTAGTTGAACCATACTTTTGTATTAGTGACAAAAGTAAGTACCCTTTTGTTAACATGTAGTGATTTTATGAAAACGATTAGTTTATGCCTAAATAAAAATATAGGCTTATATTTCTAGTCAAGACCATGTGCCAATAATAATGATATCTAATTTAGTTAGATTCTTAATTTCAAGTTTACATGGTTAGTTGAACCTATGATTCATGTTTAAGTATTGTTTATGCCATAATCATATGAATTGAATAATTCATGCTTAGGTATTGTTTATGCCATAATCATATGAATAGAATAATTCATGTTTAGGTATTGTTTATGCCATAGTCATATGAATAAATGATTCATGTTTAAGTATTGTTTATGCCATAATCATATGAATTGAATAATTCATGCTTAGGTATTGTTTATGCCATAATCATATGAATAGAATAATTCATGTTTAGGTATTGTTTATGCCATAGTCATATGAATAAATGATTCATGTTTAAGTATTGTTTATGCCATAATCATATGAATTGAATAATTCATGCTTAGGTATTGTTTATGCCATAATCATATGAATAGAATAATTCATGTTTAGGTATTGTTTATGCCATAGTCATATGAATAAGTGATTCATGTTTAAGTATTGTTTATGCCATAGTCATATGAATAGGTGATTCATGTTTAAGTAATGTTTATGCCATAATCATATGAATAGATTGATTCATGTTTAAGTATTGTCTATGCATTAACCATATGAATAGAATGATTCATGTTTAAGTATTGTTTATGCCATGATTATACGAATAGAATGATTCATGTTTAAGTATTGTTTATGCTATGATTATATGGATAAAATGATTCATGTTATGCCATGATTATATGATGTTACAATTGCAAGTTCACATGTGCCTATTTTATGTTAATTGAATCATTCGTTGCAAGTTCATGCGTTCACACTCCCCTTTTTCATGTTATCTTATAAACATCATGTTATAAGCCTCCCCTTTTCATTTGGCTAAATTGGGTTTAAGTATTAAACCCAACACACCTTACGTTGGAGCGAACGTATAATACGGGGGTAATGACGTTTGGGCTAAAATATAGAACATATGTGTTGGCATGTTTAACGCATGCCAACAACCTTGAAAGAACAATTAAGTGGCATAAATGAAATTTAACCAATAAAGATGAATTTGAATAATGGGCCGCAAATATTTACATATAAAAAGAAAAGAGACAAAATATGTAAATGTAGAAAATACGATGTGTTTAACCCGAGGTTGGATTGAGTTGTGATGTAAACCTGCCCGGAACCGCCCGGCTGTCCAGTAGTCACAACAATACCTATCCAATGTGGGTGGTTAAACATGGAGCCCAATAAGGACCCGAGGTTAGACAGAGTTGTGGCGTAAGACTGCCCGGACCCAACCGGCAACAGGCAGCCACAACAATACCTGTCTAATGTGAGAGGTCAAGGCTTTAATAAGACAATTAAGGCTGAGTCAGGATTGATAGGATTAAGTAAATTATATTGATACTTAATCAAGATGGAACATGCTAAACTAAACAGACTGATTGGGTGTTAGGTTTATAAAACACTTAACCAACTTAGCATGTTGGCTAGAAATAGAAAAACCTAGTAGCGGGGGACCATTTTCAGCAGTAACCCTATAAGGTATCATGATACCCTGAAACTAGGCAGGGTGGGGCACGATTACTGGGCTGACTGTAAGAGGTAAAATCGACGGCGGTGGTGCAGTAGTGTAGGTTCTAACGGGGTGCGGGCGTGCACACACTCCGGCGCAGAAAAATAAGGCACTGGGCACCAATAGCATACCTGTGCATTCTAGGGTTGTGTCGGGCCGCCACCATGGGACTTGATACACCCCATGGTGGGACCAGCATATGTAACTACAACATCGGGGGCCGTAAGACACATGTAACTATGCGAGTAGGAGCCGATCATCATAAAATGGATCACTTTACCCTGAATATGGGGTGCCTGTTGGGAACTAGTTTATATGGGTACAGAGATTAGTATGGGGTACGATAGTATGTTCGACCCTAGACAACTTAACTAAGTTTATGGTGCTTTCCCATTTCTAGTTTATACTTATCATACCCAATTCTTTATTCATAGACTGAATAGTCCTAGACTTACTCAGGCTTTATGTCTGACTCTACTTTTCTTTCGTCTTCTTTTCTTCCGTTTCCCCCCCAGGTCCACAGGGAGGGAATACCGCAGCTTGACCAGCCTTCATATCCAGCTTGAAGAGAAAGAATGTATTGCTTGGATCTTTTCGTTTTGGACTATGGCTTTGGACAGCAACTATGGGACTTTTGCAGTTTATTTATGTTTTCTTTATGCTTCTTTAAATAATGTAATCAAGACAGTTATGATTTTGGAAATATTGTAAAACAATTATGGCATGGTTTGTGTAACACATATTTTAATGAAATAAAAGTTGTTGTTTTCCGCTGTTCAAAAATATGTGTTCTTATATCTGTCTTGTATATCTGTGACTTATACTTATAAACCTCCACCAAAATTAGGGCATTCCCTTTGAGAGTGACCCTAACGGAGGTGGGGTGTTTCAAACATCGATGGCGAAAAGGCACCTAGCACCATGTCGAGATTGACACAATGATGGGCGGAATTATTCGAATCACTCTTAAATTCCTAATTAGAATCAGTTAAAGAAGAATTAGTTGCAAATCAGAGTTCTACCTATGGATTTATTTCGAGAAATTAAGGAGTTTTTCTTCGTGATTCACGAGTTAGGGTTGGGGTGTTTCAAGAATGAAGAAGGTGGCGGTAGGCAATAAAGTGTAGAAGAAGAGTGTGAAAACATATATATACGTGTGTGAAAGGGATAGTAGTCCCTTCGTGTTCCAGTAGACAAGACTTTGAAGTCCGGTCAGATCATTGCATGGCCCCTTAAGCTTTAAGCCTTTTTTTCCCATCGACAGTTGGAGCACGGGCTAAGGCGGATAAGTTTGATCCGATCCGAAGCAGATCCGATAATGTTAATTCAGCATGTAAAAAAAAAGATTCATAAATATGCATTATTAAAGTTTACCTGGAGGAGCTATTAGACATCAAGCAAAATTCTTAAAGTTATTTGAAGTAACGAAAGCAATTTGTGCGTTCTATGGTGTATATATAGACAACAAGAGGTGCAACTTGATGAAGCAACACAACTTTACAAGCGAATGGAAGCAACTATTCAGTGATTTTAATTCAGAAACCAATGGATGGAAAAATTTGAAGTACACTCTATTTTATAATAGAAGCGTACTTCAAGGAGGCAAAATGTTAGTCTACTTTGTGAACTAGGCTACACAAAGTCAGAAGATTAATTATGAAGGATGATTCACTAGAAGAATACCCACTTCAACGACCGGATCGGATCGAAATCTCTTGATCAAGGCGGAACAGCTCAGAGCATAGAAGGAAGAAGCGCAGGCTAAACCGGATCGGTTCGACCCGATCCGCTCCTCCAATCCTAAGCACATCCAATCCGGGCCAAAATCTGCAACAGTTATAACCTACGTTCCCAGAAGACTCGGAGCGGTTGCGAACCCGTTATCCCATGTTCACCAACTAACTTAATGCGTTGTCATCACCAGAAGAGATCCGAACCCAACATTCATAGGATGGGCACCACGTGGATCAGAACCGAAGCCATTCCAGAAGCATTTTTCGCCTATAAATACACCTCCAAGGCTCATTTAAAAGGATCTTTTGGCATTTTCAGAACTCAACCTCCTTAGCTATCCGAATTTCATCATCATTTTCAGATTGCAATCATCATTTAAAGCATATTTCAAAGGAGATTGAGTGAATTCATGCATTGTATGAGTGAAATTGAGTGAAAATCTTTGTTGTATTTGTTTTCAAATCATCAATTCAAAGAGTAGAAAGTGGACGTAGGCTATTTAATGCCGAACCACTATAAACCGTGTGTTTCTTCTTTGTTTTTGATTTCATTTCCATAGTATTATTTCTGATTTGGGTGTTAGAACCATTTTTGGATCTAACACCAATGATGATAAACTTTCGTTGATCATGAGTCAAATAGACAAAAATGAGAGAATTTGAATTGTCAATGAAATCAAGTACGCAACAACCAGTTGAACTTTAAATGATGATATGAATTTTCTAATGAATTTGCTGTTATAGATCTTTCCTGATTATTGAGATAATTTTCCTTTTTCTTTACATTCCTGAATTTCTTGATAAGATATTATCTATTTCAACTGATCAAAAACTGATGGCAAGGCACATGTTGCAGCCAAGTTTCGATCACCGATGACAGAGTGGATGATGATCTTATCATTTCCACAAATGATGAAATTAAACTAATATGGAAGAGAACTCAAATGATGAGAATTATCTAATGAGTTCCTCTCTATGGATATTCGTTCCTTTACACTACTAAGCGAATGAGATATAATGTTCTGGTACCAAGTAAGAAATTATAGTTCATGATTTCTAAAATGAAAAACTTGATGAACAAATTGTTTGATGAGTTTCGGTGAAACAAGAAAGTTGGAAAAAGGAAAGTTTTCTTGATACTGAATGATTATAATCTTCGGTGATACAGTATAAATATGTTTTGCTAAAGGAAATAAAAAAGAACAGTTCAACCCAAATGCAAATAGAATGTGCTCAAATGACCAAGTCATATATAATGTCTTCATACGAGAATGAGCAGCCATTTATCACATTATTCTCTTGTATAGTGGGTCGGGTAATTAAAGCAAGTGGGGTGAATATTAGCTAAAGTCGATTTGCATTATTTTTTAATCTCATTGTATTATTGATAACTAGTTATTGTAATCATTTTTTAATAGCTAGAAAGGTCAAAGGTCCAAAATTAAAAGCCTAACGTATGGGGTAAGGTTACAAACAAGCGCAATCCAAAAATAAAAAACAAATGCAATAACCCTAGCCATGTTATTCTCATCAGATCAATAACCCTAAATTTGCGAACAAAAGATGATGTGGGCGATCCATTTCTCCCTTGGTTTCCAGGAGAGGGGTAACTTCGTGGCAGCTTCCAATACTTTCTTCGGACAGTTCTATCATCAGTATTCCATTTGTAGAAGCTCGATCTACTAGAATTTGTTTTAGCATCAAAAATCCTTGAATAATCTCCATATGGGCTTTCTTCAATTATATAAGTGTGAGATTTGTTAAATCTATGCTATTTTGAAGGCGTGAAAGCAATCTCTGACCTCAGTCTAGTATCATCTTCTAGATGCTTCCAAACTCGAAGATTGCTACTTCCCCTTGTTCCAATCAGATAAGTGATGAAATTTGTTATCCATGTTGCTTTTATAGTTGTAAACTTCAATTCTTTGATCTCCAAACTAGCTATGAACATTTGAACCTTTTTGAAAATTCATACATCCATCTGGAACACCGCCGAAGATGAGCAAGTTCTCTTTGTTAGAATCAGGTTAGAAAATCACACAATTATTATTTTATTTTGACATCCGTATAGACCTTATTTTGCGTAAAGCTTAGTTATTTCCCTTGTAGTAACCATTATTGAAATCATTTTTAATTTATTGCCTTTAAGAAGGGAGCCTAATGGGTTCTCGAGGGTGGATCTTCCCTTCAGATTAAATGCTTCCCTTGATTGCGAAGGATACCCATCAGGAACACCACTGGAGACATAGAGTGTCTGCAATAATTAAGTAAATTATGAATAGTGAGCGAATTTGGGTCATATTTAGAATTTAAAATACTAATATAATTCCTTCTTCCCTCACGGATACTTGCTATTGATTTAAGAACAACTTGCTCATCTTCAATCAGGGAGTCATATGTGAATCTTTTTAGCTTTAAACAAACCTTATTAGCTCCGTGATCTTTAAGATGATAAAAGGAGTTAGAGCTTCTAACACAGGAAAGCTCAAAAGAGATTTTCTTGTTATATAAGTAGCCTTTAATCCTCTCTCTATATATATATCCAATCATAGCTGCTTTGAGCATGAATTTCATTATGGTTTTTGAGGTCTTTTTTCAACTTTGAAAGAACAATATTGTATTCTATTTTAATGATTATCCAAAGTTGGATGCAGCCAGGCTGAGAAATTTTGCTATTATTGCAACTTTTTTGGCCATTATTGCAAAATTTTGCTTGAGATTGTAGGAATTCAAAATTTTGTTATTATTGCAACTTTTTTGGTTATGCAAGCTCGCGCTGTCCGCAAAAAACTCATTACATCCTATGCCAAAAAAAATTCGCGCCCAATTACCATTCGTCGATATGCTGCAAAGTGGGTCCCCAAATCTGTCAACAATCAATTTTCCTCTAACTACTCAAAGTCATCACCTCATTCCCCTCAAAATACCAGATCCACCTCATCTCCCTGTCATTCTCCAAAACCTAAACAATTTCCCACCAAAAATTTCTCCATGGCGAATAATTCACTTTATATCATTGCCCATCGCCACCGGATATTGGACTCATGATACTCTACGACTGACCCTATCAGCAACCTTTCAACGTGATGACTAGGCAGCATGGATTATCTCTGATATATGCTTCCTCATCTACTGTCCTACCCACGAAGTCTATGTACGAGCTATCCAGCTTTGAACTTTAAGGAAGACGAATGGAAGTTTCGCTAGTACCCTTCTTCTCCATCCATGGTTAGACTTCAAAGAAAACTAAAGGGCCAACCTTGGTCCAGTGTCGTGGGCTAGAATTGATGGTTTCCCGGAATTTATTAGGAATAATTTTGAGGCTATTGGTGAAGCATTGAAAACCATTGGTCATGTGATGGAATTAGGTAATTGTGATCACTCGTATCAAGATCACCGTTATTTGTTTCTAAAGATGCAATTTTACGTTAGGGTCGAAACTCCATGCACCATAGTGGCACACATCAACAACTCTGAATACAGGCTGAAAGTAGAACAATGGGAACACACACACCATAGCAAAAGACCGAAAACCATTTTACTTAGCTTGGATTATGAAAGGGACATCAAGTGTTTTAACTAAAGGGTCTACACCGAGGATGCTCAAGACTTGGATTTGAGCGATCGTTTGGATGTCATGGTATATGAACCTCGTTCACATTCCCCCTCCTTTCCACGAGAACCGGCATGCAGCCATCCCTAACAATTCACTGGAGGTGGTGGGATCGATGTGCAGGAGAGAGTGGCCAGAGTCTCCTCAACAAGTTATGCAAGAATATGATTTCCAGGAAATATAAGTGCTCCTACAACAACCGTCCGATGAATCCCCAGCTACTCCAGTCACTCAACCAGTTGAACCAAGGCTTACGCAGGTAGTGGTCAGGCGCAATTCAAGGATCAGTAGGGCCAGATCTCTCCCTGGAACTTCAGAGAGTTTCATCGAACCTGTGGTATTTTCTATTGAGAATAAAAGTTTAAATAAAAGATTAGCATGTTGCATGGGTGTAAGTTTGAGTAATGAAAACTACATTGCCATGCAAACAGTTGAATTCAAGCATTCAATTATCTCTCAATGAAGTTTGTCACATTGAATATTCATGGACTAGGGGACCTATCCAAAAGTCACTCCGTAAACTTTATCTTGTCTCCACATATAATAGATATTCTTCTTCTTCAAGAAACTAAGACCAACTACCCAAACTCAACGCTAATCAGAAAGTTAGGCCGTCCTTCTTTGTTGGGATGGGAACATATCAAAGCCGATGGGTCCAAAGGAGGTATTATCACTGCGTGGAATGAATCCATCTGGTCCCACCAATAAACTTTTTACTCATCTTTTTCCATACATGCATTTCCCTTCGCCACCTTCCTTCCAACATCATATACTTCTTCACTAACGTTTATGGCCCATAAGATGCAAAAGACAGAACTGAACTATGGAAAAACTTCATTGGGTTTGCCGCCCAGGTTAATGGACCGTGGGTGATTGGCAGTGATTTTAATACTACAGAACCCCTTCAGAAAGAATCCTAGGCAATCTTCCCTATAATATTGTAGCCTTTAACTCCTTCATTAGCTCATGTTCGCTCATTGATCCACCTATCAGCAATCACCTTCTTGGACATTGAAGCTAATTTTGGACATACTTGACCAATTCAACTCATCTCAACGAAGAAGGACATTTTCGTCAAATTTTAGAATTAACAATTTTTTTGTTATTCTATTGTAGCACTTTGTACTCAACTACTGTCCAAACTTGTACAACATTGTAATCGAAAAATATGTGATGAATAATTACTATGAAGTGGACGTAGGCGTTAGTGCCGAACCACTATAAAAAGTTGTGTCTCCTGCCTTTACTTTATTACATCATCGGATTACTGTGTTCACACTACACATACACATTGGGTGTTGGCGTGTGTTGAGTCCACGACAGTTTTCCATGTCAACATTTTGGCATGCCAGCAAGGGGATGCATAGCTTTGACCTCTGCTTCAGAATTCATTCTCGACTTTGGTCCTCAAATCTTGGAATTCAACTTCAACTCTCCTCTGGAAACAAACTTCACTCGCTTCCTGACATGGTTACGCGAAAATAAGTAATTTTCTCGGAGGGAGCAGGTGTTGAGGAAGAACAAGAACTTTCCTCGACCGAAAACCCATCTAACTACGTCACTCGAGACGAAATTGACGAAGTCATCAAAGATCCAACCAAAGATCTTGCCTCACGCTTGGAACAACAGGAAGAACACTTCCATCGCCAGGAGGCCTCCATGGCCACCATTCTCACCCGACTTGATGGGTTTACGAGGCAGTCGGGCCAAGGAAATCTTGTCGGAACAAGTGCTAGTGTTCTGCAAGCCTAGCTCGGGACATAGGGGTAATTCCCGAAGAACAACCCCGCGTTGACACCAATCCACAGACAACTACCGGATCAGCTAGGCTCAGGGCAACACCCCCAATTCCATTCAGAATTGCTTAGATTGCAACTAATCAAGCTTCAGTATCAGGCACTGAAAATGCCACTTAAGCGCTAGTGCGCGCAACTTTGGACATAGGAACTCCTGTAGTTCCTGATCTTGGATTTGTTCACGCCAAGACACTATCTTAGAGTAAGTAGGTGAAGACCCGAGTTTAGACCACGGTGAACTAAGAGTGAACAATTTGAATTAATTTACTAGCAAAGTCTTAACTCTAGTATCTTGGCATGACAAGTTTCGTTTCCTTTTGTCAACGAATGCTCTTATTACACTCGTACGGCCTTTCTTCCGTTTCTCAATATCAACTCCCGATTTCCGCTCCATTAGCGAAAAGAAGCAAGATTTCCTTCATTTTCCATTAGAGACCTTTCTCTAACATTGGACTTGATGCTTGTCCAACTTACCTAATTTGGACTCATTTCTTGGCTTGGGCAGCGAATGCCAAGTCGTCGATGTCATCCGACGCTACGCCCATGGCGGGGCACCTCTTCCAGCTTGGATTGCGTCACTCACAACCCCTTCACCCTAGACATCAAGAACTCTTAGAACCTATTGGACTTCAAGTTGTCGGTGTTGGATCCTTTCGACAGTAGGAAAGACCCTACTGTTCAACTCATGCGCTACATATGCCATATGAAAGTGCATTCCGCCTCAGAAGGCTTAATGGCCAAGTGCTTCCCACTTTATCTCATTGAATAGCCGCTCTATAGTTCAGACAGGTAGATCCATAATTGATTAACAACTGGAATGTCTTGGTCTCTAGGTTCATTGAGCAATTCAGAGTACATATCGCTCAACAAAGGAGTGTCATGACCCTAACGTCCGTCAAGCAAAGAACAAGTGAAACTCTATGCAAATTCCTCAAAAAATTCAATGCAGCGGTGGCATCTGTTGACAGACTAAATCCGTTCATGGTCTTAATGGTCGCCGTCTCCAGCATTCTTGACAAAATAGAATTCAAGGTCTCATTGCGACGGAACCCGCTGAGGGATCTCGCTGACTTCTACTTCGAGGCCGAAAGATTTCCGAGGGAGGAAGACTACCACCACAAGAATCCCGTGCAACGAACCACCTCCATTGTAGACTCAGGGTTATCCGCCCTCGACAAAGGCAGGGGAAAGTCTCAAGAAAACCAAAACTCATGGCCTCGTTTCGAGTCAATGTTCCCAGTTTACACCGAGCTCAACCAATGCCTAGAAACGATCTACCTCGACATGCAAGAGACTTCGCCTTTCCCGAATCCTACCAGGAGATACCCAATTTCGCAGCAAGAAACCTCCGAAAAATACTGCCTCTTTCATGAGCTTTTGGGTCATGACGTCGATCACTGCAGGGAGTTCCACAATCATGTTGAAGCTCGCATCAGGTGCGCCGAGCTATAATAATAGGTCTTAAATCCGACTAGGACAACAGCTGCACCACTAACTCTACCACCTACAACATCTCAGGATAGGGGAAGAACCGGTCGCCCCCAGGGCATCATCATCAACTGATCCCGCTGAACGTATCTTAATGACTTTCTTGGACCCCGATTTGAAACTTTTGTTGTTCTTGCTGTTGGCGATTTTTCACCTTTTATTTCCCTTTCCATGTAATCAAAGCGGTAATGTCAGCCCAAACGCACGGAACCAGTTTGTAGTCTCCAGTCGTGTTCGAGGTTGGACTAACGACCGTGGTACTTACGAGGAATTAATAAAATACTACTTTTGAGCTCCGGCTTGCACTGGACTAGTCCAGTATAAATATGATTAGAGCTCTTGCTCGCACTAGACTAGTCCAATATAAATATGATTAGAGCTCCGGCTCGCACTGGACCAGTCCAATATAAATATGATTTCACACTAGACCGGTCCTGGATAAATATGATTTCACACTGGACCAATCTAGAATAAATATGATTTCACACTGGACCAGTCTAGTATAAATATGATTCCTCACTAGATTAGTCGAGTATAAATATGATTCCACACTGGACCAACCCAATATAAATATGATTCCCCCCGCATTGGATCAGTCCAATATAAATATAGCCTCCCCACACTGGATAAGTCTGGTATAAATAAAGTCCTAGACTCCGATCTCCACCTCTCTGATTAGACGGGTATGAGCTTTGAACTCAGTTCTTAGCTTTGGACTCCGGTCCACGACTTCCCCAGAAGGTTGGGCCCATCGGTTGTTAATATTCCACGAATAAGTTTTCCAAACATGAGAACTACCCGACTTGGTCCGTCGAGCATGGTAGTTCCTTACCACAACCCTCTCATCGTATGAACCTTAACAACCTGGCCCTCCATACACATAACACTGCGTAACTTGGTCTGCCAAGTGCAAAACCCTTTTGTTTATTCATTAAAATTCATGCACCAATTAACAGATCGAACATGTGTCAAAACTATGGGTCGAGCATGGACATGGTTCGAGCAATAAAGCCACGAACATCACAAAAGGGTCGAACATCACACATGGATCGAGCATTGAGGGTCAGTCAAGCACATTCATGAAGGGTCGAACATCATAGATGGGTCGAACAGGTGTCAGATAAATGCAAAAAAACTCATACAACTGTAGGGTCGGTCGAACATCTCCAGGGTCGAACATCTCCAAGGTCAATCGAGCATGGTGGTTTGAACAGGGTCGGTCGGACATAGGATCGAGCAAACAGCTGGGTACAGCTGTCAATAGCTGCCATTGGCATTTCTGTAATTACTTGTATGTTCGACCCATAGCCTGCATATACAAATTTCAGCTCACCACTTCACTCCAACTTCTCCTATAAATAGGCCATAGCTTCCATACTTTTAGTGATTGATTTCCACCACCCCGAAGGGCTGCCAAATTGCTTCCACTCCCGTTTCAAGTGATCCTAAAAACATCTACCATCTCAAAGCAAATATCTAACATTGAATCCATCATGGAATCCGACAAAAGTGCTCAAGTATTTTAGAGGTTGGAGATCCTCCGCCATTTTCCTTGCGCTTAGTGGAATCCGCCTAATTCTTCGCTGATTTGCATGGATTAGAGTGAAATCTTTGTGTAAAGGAGAAGATGAATGTACTTATGAATGATTCTAAGCTTGTAACTCTTGAATTGCTAATGGAAATCCTTGCCAAAGTGGACGTAGATCTTTCCTAGATTGAACCACTATTTTTTTTGTGTTTTTACCTTTCTGTTGCGATTGTGGTCTCATTTCTTACCGATTGGTGAAGTGCCTTCGTGGCATCTTTGGTGTTTGAACTAATTTCGGTTTAAATATTTAGCACCCACTGTGGGGCCCATTCGCATTTCCTTTTTCTAAGTCATTCGCAAAGTTAAAGGTTGGAGCTCGTTCCTCCTTTAGATTTTCCAAATCTAGAGTCCGAGCTATTCAACAAATTCTCTCACAAGTACAAGGCCTTGTTCAAGCTATGGGTAGACCACCGAAGAGTAAAGCTAGTAAGACCATCGAAGAGACCGACAACCTCACCAACAGTGCTACACCGCCCACCAACCACTTTGAAGTTGGTGAAACTTCTAGAACTGGAGCAGCTGCAACAGAGAAGGAGTTGTATGAAGTTGTTGCAGGTCTAACAAGTCAAATGGACATCGCAAACAATGCTATGCTGAAAAAATTAGAATTCATGTTCGCTATTCAAGTTGCAACAACAAAATTCACCATGAATGCCGCCCATGCTAAATCTGCTCAAACTGCTCGTACAGAAGATACAGGTTCCTCCTCATCAAGTCCAAATCGAGACAATTATGTCCAGGAGGTTGCAGATCCTAACGATCCTAATCATAAGGAAGCAAAACCACCTACCCGCAACCATTCCGATAAAGCAACTTCTCAACAAGTGCTTGGTTCCACCAAAGGGGAACATCCAAAAGAGGGAGGCCCAGAGCCCCGGAATCCAAACCATGACCGTTTTCTTAGGCAGACATATGGTAAGGAGGATGGCGTCCGCCCCATGGACCAACACAATCAGGAAGAGCTCATATCGGAAATGATCCGGAAGATCATGGAGAAAAGCTTAGAAAAGAAAGATAATGAGAAAGAGTGGGGGTTCGCTCCTACCAAAACCCCACTCACGGAGAGGATCAAGAGGGCTCCGTACCCAAAGAAGTTCAAGCCTCCAATGCACTACAACAAAATGACCATATTACAACGGTGGAAAAACATCGTAATATACATTTTACAACGGTGGGCTAACCGTCGTGTATTAAGAAGTTGTAATAGACTAAAATATTTTATAACTTTTCTGCACCATTGCAACACCGTTGTAATATGTATATTTTACAACTTTTCCCACCGTTGTAATAAATTTATTACAACAGTTATGCACCATTGTTGTTTTAATTTTTACAACTTGTTATAACCGTTGTGATATATTTTATTACAACTTTTATTTTACAGTTGTAATATATCCACAAATTATACACATATTGCTAATAAAAGAATTCATTGCAGAACATATTATCTACAAAACTAAAAATATCAAACAAACTTAAAACATGAACCAAAACAATATATCATTTTTTTTCAAACTCCCATCATTTTTTTAACATAATACATTGACAAAACACAATAAATATGAAGCACCCCACCTCCATTAAGGTCACTCACAAAGGGAATGCCTTAACTTTGGTGGAGCATTATAGGTAAAAGACATAGATAATTTACAAGACAGACATATATAAGCAGCGAAAAAAATCTAACTGTATTTCATACATGGTTCATAACAAAAACATTACATCATACTGTCTCAAAACAACTTCCAAATAATTACATCAAAATCTCTGTCTTGATTATAACATAAAGAAGCATAAAACACAACAAAACTGCATAAATCCCCAAGTAGTAGTGTGTCCAAAGCCATAGCCAAAGATAAGAGGTTCCAAGCTATACATCACAGAGTCTTCAAGCTTGGAAAGATGAACGCTCCAAATTAAGCTGAGCTATTCCCTCCCTGGCTACCTGAGGGGGAGGGGGGAAACGAAAGAAAATAGAGCGAAAGAAAAATGGGTTAGACATAAGTCTGGTAAGTCCGGTGATTATTCAACATGTAAAATGGTAAGAGAACCATGACATGAATAAACTGGACGCAGGATAGTAACAAAGAAATAAGGTAACATAAGATAAGGCCAGGTAAAAAAGGCAAGATAAACTAATCATACTATCGCACTCATATCCATATTCTTTGCACCTACTAGATTTTTCAACCATCATCATGAATTCAAACCCAGTGATCTCTTTTTATCGATCGGCTCCTACTCACACGCATTTACTACTTGTGTCATACGGCCCTGCTCGATTGTAGATACCTGTGCTGGTCCCACCATGGGGTGTATCAAATCCTATAGTGGCAACCCGACATGATTCAAGATGCACAGTGTATAACCACTGATGCCCAGTGCCTACTTTTTCCACTCCGGAGTACGTGCACGCCCGTACTCTGTCGGAACCTACACTGACGCACCAACCGCCGTTGTTTTGACCGCTTATAATCAGCCCAGTAATTGTGCCCCACCCTGCCTAGTTCAGGGTGCCATGATACATCTATGTGGGTTACTGCTGAAATGGGTCCCCGTTACTAGGGTTTCCTAATCAACATGTTAAATTGGTTAAGCGTCCAAGTTAACCTAACCCCACCCATCAGTTTAGTTAACATGTTGTATTGGTTAAGTGTTGCCTTAATTAACTTAACCCTACCATTCCTAACTTAGCTTTAATTCATTAATTAAAGCACCAATCACTCACATTAGACAGGTATCGTTGTGGTCACTGGATGTGCCGATCGGGTCTGGGCAGTTTTACACCGCAACTCAGTCTAACCTCGGGTTCTTTCGGGCTCGATGCACTGACCTCTTACATTAGATATATATTGTTACGGTTGCTGGATGTGCCGGGCGGTTCCGGACAGTCTTACACCGTAACTCAATCTAACCTCGGGTTAGGCATATTCGTCTTTTCTAAATTTACATATTTACCTTTTTATATTTATATTTAAATTATTGTCATTCAAGTCAAGCCCCACTTTCCCTTTTAAATCAAGTTCATAATTTTAGGTATAAAAATTTATACCACTTTATGCCATAAAACGTTTACATGGTTATGAGCCAAATATGCCAATTATATGTAATTTCTTGTTTTTCCCCAACGTTACCCCCGTTAAACGTTCGCATAAATCACATAAAATCTTAGGCTCGATACATAGCCTAACTTATACACAAAAGGGGAAAAAGAGGAACATGTAATAATTCCAACATCATAAAAATATGGATTTAACTACACATGTATCATATGAATATGGCATAGAACAATATACATTTAATTATGAACTTGCAAATTTAGATCTACGCAACATGAATCGTGAAATAGGGGTTTTACATAGAACTACATAAACTTAAATTTAGGCATGTAGTTATGAACTTGCAAATTAGTTGGATCAAATTTAACATGAACCTAATCATATTAGCATGTAGTTTTGGTCATATATGTGATCATGGTTGAACTTGCATAAAATTTCCAAATTGACATACAACATATAGGTGTCATTACCAAATCATACAACATGAATGTCATCGCCAAGTTATACAACATGGTATGTCATTGCCAAATTACACAACATGATATGCCATTGCCAAATTATACAACATGATATGTCATCGCCAATTTATTCAACATGATATGTCATTTCCAAATTATACAACATAATATGTCATCGCCAAAGTATACACATAATATGTCATCGCTAAATTATACAACATATATGTCATTGCCAAATTATACCACATATGGATTCATTGCCAAGCATTTAACATTTATCATCAAATTACATACAACGTGATCACAAACTTAACATGATAAGAGTCATAGTCTTAATCAATTCAGTTTCAAGAAAAAAGATAGGCATAAATTTACATTAGGCGTTGTTCTACATCCAGTTATTTAGTCACGATTCTAATATCATTTAGGTCTAAATGATAACTGGACTTACAAAAAGGAGATTATTCTTGTGTTCTGGTATCTGTATTCTGAAATCGAATAGCTCTCCTCTGTTGTATACGTTGAATTCTCTTAGTTGAATTAGATTTGATTTGTAATTCCTAACTCCCTTTCTAGTTGAAGGAGAATGACGGCTACTCTAGGTTGAGTTCTGACAACATGACGGTCTTAGGAATATTTTTGTGTGGCTTAGGGTTTATATTTAGCTTGTTTATATAGAAGTTTGATTTAATAGAAGCCGTCAGATCAACCTAGGGCAAATCAAAGCCATTCAAACCTAAGAGAACCAACCAGAACTTGTCACACAAGCCCTAATGACACAACAAATCGTCACACAAAGAAACACGTCAGTTTTCAGATCTGGACCGAGGGGGAGGTCGGCCCCCAGGTCGACCCCCTGGTCGACCTGTATGTGGGGAGGTCGACCCCCTGGTCGACTTGGCCTTAGGCGGGAAAATTCCCGCCCAGCCCGCTTATGCTCCTGATTTCGAAATTTGAATTTTTTGAACTTTAATCTAAGCTGTTTATTTAAATTCTTGAATCTTCTGAAAGTCATAACTTCTGCGTATGGAGTCCGATTAATGCAAACTCAGACTCTATCTCAAGCAGAATTCCGGGACGAACGCAATGGCGTAACCCGTTTCCCTTAATTCTCACATTTGTAATTAATTATTCTTTAATTCATTACTTTAGTGTTTTACAGAAAATACAGGGTGTTACATTCTCCCCTCCTTAAGGGATTTCGTCCCCGAAATCTTCAAGTCAAGAAGAACGTATATCCTACCATCCAATCGTCTATCTACCCAATCATCAAACATAGGCATACGTTGTCCTTAAAAAGGCTTCTAATGCTTCATGATCATATGCATAGTGTGTGTACATGTCTTTATCTAATGCAAAATCAGGCAGTCTATTGATTCAATTGACCTCCTTGATGCAAATTATGTCAGTGTCATGCGTCCATTATGTATGCAATCTTTCCTAATCATACTTTCTACATGAGTGAACAATCATTCATACAAATGCAACGTCCATATGATAACACATCAAGTTTCAATCATATACAAATACATATATGCATACGCAATATGAAAGTGACTGAGCCGATCTAACACCTAATGTGTGTGTATATGCATCCACGAGCAACCACTTGCAGCCATCAATCATAACATGTTTCAAATACATATTTACATCCATTGGTTTCTACCTAAGGATCGAGAACAACACTGAGGAAAATACTAAAAAGATAGATATGAGTATGAACAAACTTAAGGAAAAAGAGATCAAAGATGTACCCTCAAAAAGAAAAGGGTAGGTTGCGCGTATCTTGGCCTCAGTCTCCCAAGTCGCGTCTTCCTCAACGTCACTCCATTGAACATTAATAAGTTTGACTTTGCAGTTGCGTAGCTTTTTGACTTCTGTACCCAAGATAGGAGTTGGAACTATCCTCACTGTCGCCTCTCATTCTACTTCTACTTCCTCTAATATGCTTGGTTCCACCACTTCCGCAGACTCATGTAAGCACTTTCGTAGGTGAGAAACATGAAAGACATTATGAACTCCAACCAATCTTTCGGGTAGCTCTACTCTATAACCCATCTTTCCAATCCTTTCAATGATAGGAAATGACCCTACAAATCTTGGTGCCAACTTTCCTGCGGATCCAAAGCGAACGACGTTCCTCAAAGGAGATACTTTAAGGTAAACACTGTCTCCAATCTCAAACTCAAGGTCGGTCCTTCTTTTATCTGCGTAGGACTTCTGTCTATCTTGGGCAGTCTTCGTTCTTCTTCGTATCATGTCCACTTTCTCTGAAGTTTCTCTAATCATATCTGGTTCAAGTATGAGCTTGTCTGTAGACTCCCACCAACAATTTGGTGATCGGCATGGTCTTACATATAAAGCTTTGAAGGGTGCCATGCCTATGGTGGCTTGGAAGCTATTGTTGTAGGCAAACTCCACCAAAGGAAGATGATCCTCCCATGTTCCTCCAAAGTCAAGAATGCATAATCTCAAGAGGTCTTCTAATACTTTGTTCACCCTTTCCGTCTGACCATCGGTTCGGGGGTGATAGGCCGTGCTTAAGCATAGCTGTGTGCCTACAGCCTCTTGCAAGCTCTTCCAAAATTCGCTCGTAAAGATAGGATCTCGATCACTCACAATGCTGGAGGGTATCCCATGGAGTCGAACTATCTCTTTAAGATAAATGGATGCTAAAGATGAGGCAGTCCTTCTACTTTTAACGGGTATAAAGTGAGCGCTTTTTGTGAGCTTGTCCACTATTACCCAAATACTGGTATTGCCCCTTCTTGACCTAGGTAGCCCATCAATAAAGTCCATTGAAATGATATCCCATTTCCATTGTGGGATCTCTAGAGGATGAAGCAAACCACCAGGCTTCTTTTCCTCTGCCTTGATTTGCTGGCATATTAAGCACTTAGAGATGAATACAGCTACATCCCTCTTCATGCCATTCCAAAAGAAAACCCTTTTTACATCTTTATACATTTTGTCTCAACATGGGTGTATGGTCAACTTGGAATGGTGTGCCTCTTCGAGAACCTTCTTCACCAAATCCCTTGCTTGTGGGACGCATAGCCTTCCATCCCGCCTCAACAAACCCTTACCATCGATGGAGTATCTATTGAGGTGACTAGAAGTCTCACCCCTAATTAGCTTATCCATCACATTAACTAGCTGAGGGTCTTCACGTTGCACGGTTTCTATTGAGTCCAAAAGAGTAGGCCGCACTTCTAGCGATGCTAACAAACCAGTCACATGATCGATAGAGGGTTAAAGTCAAAGTTGGCTATGTATTCCAAGCTCTGCCTTTCTACCAAGAGAGGGCTTAAGGTCAGCTTCTTTCTACTCAAGGCGTTTGCTACTACATTGCCCTTGCCAGGGGTATAGGAAATCTCGAAATCGTAGGATTCCAAGAACTCCATACACCTTTGTTGCCACAAGTTAAGATCTTTCTGCGAGAAAAGATACTTCAACGATTTATGGTCAGTATACAATTCAAACTTCTCACCTAGGAGATAATGGAGCCAAAACTTAAGCGCAAAGACGATGGCAGCCAACTCTGGATCGTGGGTTGGGTAGTTTGTCTCATGTGCTTTCAACTGTCTGCCTCCATAAGCTACTACCTTCCCTTCTTGCATCAAGACAGCACCTAGTCCCGTACCACATGCATCCGTGTATACGGTAAACATCTTGCTCCTATCCGGCAATGTCAGAACTGGGGCTGTTGTTAGAGCCCTCTTTAATCGTTGGAAAGCAACATCGCAATCCAAATCCCAATTGAAAGTTAGGTTCTTCTTCGTCAACCTTGTAAGCGGAGCTAAGATTTTCGTAATGTCTTTGATGAACTTTCGGTAAAAGCCCGCTAGCCCGAGGACTTTGGTAGCATTCCGTGGAACCTTCCAATCTTGCACCGCAACTACTTTTGCGTGGTCCACAGCCAACCCTTCCTTGGACACCACTGTCCGAGAAACCTTACTTCCTCTCTCTAGAAGTGGCATTTGGAGAATTTGGTTTTCAACTGATGTGCTCAAAGAGTATCCATAACTTCTTTTAAATGCTGAGCATGCTCTTCCCCACTCTTTGAGAAAATCAAAATGTCATCTACAAAGACCACCACAAACTTATTGAGAAACTCCCTGAACACCCTGCTCATCAAGTCAACGAAGTAAGCGGGTGCATTTGTCAGGCCGAAAGGCATGACAAGCCACTCGAAGAAACCATCCAGAGTTCTGAACGCGGTCTTATCAATGCTATCTTCAGCCACTCTTAGCTGATGAAACCCGGTAGCCAGATCTAGTTGGGAGAAAACCGATGCACCTACAAGCTGATCAAACAAGTCATCTATTCTTGGGAGTGGGTGCCTATTCTTCTTGGTCAACTTGTTTAGCTCCCTATAATCAACGCATAGGCGAAGCGAACCATCTGCTTTGGTTGCGAATACTACTGGAGCACCCCATTTAGAAATACTCCGCCTTATAAACCCCTTCTCGAGCAACTCTTTAACTTGCTTGCTAAGTTCTTTCCTCTCCCTTGGAGCCATGTGTCTAGCGGGTAAAGCAACGGGTTTTGCATTATCAACGAGGTATATGCAGAAGTCTATCTCCCGCTTCAGAGGTAACCCCTTCACCTCTTCATAGGCATCCGAGTATTCACGGACTACTCTAACAGACTGCAGATTCTCAACAGACGCATTAAGAGATTCTAGATAGCTAAGCATAACAGAGTTCATGGGATTACAAGAAATTTCGAGAGTGTTACTGAGGCGAGTCATGAGTCTAACCACTCTCTTTTCACAATCGAGGATGGCACCATTACTGGATAGCCAATCCATGCCTAGAATCAACCCATAGCCCATGAAGCCCAAAACATAGGCATTACATCTAAACCCCACACTTAGTATAGAAATTTCCAAATCCAAACAAATCATTGACAAATAAGTTGAGCCCCCAATTGGATTTGAAACAACCAAGGGATCCTCTACTAAACTGGTGTCTAGGTGCAGAGATTCAACTAAAGAAGTAGATATAAAACAGTGCGATGCACCAGAATCAAAGAGTGTACGTACATGATGATCAAAAAGATAAACTAAACTCTCAACTGAAACATTTCTACCTCGTTCTTGCGGAGGTGCCATGAGAGCGTGAACCTGCCCTCCAGAAGTAGATCCAGCTCTCTGCCCTTGCTTTCTTGGGCAGTCCTTAGCCATGTATCTTGTCTCGCCGCAATGGAAACAACCACCCATCTTCCTCTTCTTCTTTCTGCAGTTCTTTACCAGATGTCCAGGAATGCCACAAAAATTACACTTCTTCTTGTCACGGGTTTTTTTGTTCTTCCCGCCCTTCTTGGAATCTGTCTTCTTGCTCTGTGATCCTTCCACTTTCTTATCTTGAGGTACTTCCACCTTTGTCTCTTTCTTGCCAACCTTATCTTCCTCTTGTAACAGTGCCATGTCCACCAGTCTCTCATAAGTCGCACCCATAGGTATATGGGACATAGCTACGCTGTGCAGTGGCTCATTCAATCCTTTAACAAAACAGAGAGCCTTCTTATGTGGAGTGTTCACCAACCCCAATCCGAACCTAGCCAGCTGGTTGAATTGGTTAACGTATTCCTTGACCGACATACTCCCCTGTTTGAGAGAGCTAAGAACTTCTCCATTTGTAGGCTTCGTTCAGCTTGTGAGAGGAATTTCATTTCAAACCTCATTCTGAAATCAATCCAAGTTTCAACTGGTCTTTCAGCGTTAGTAACTTCCCACCAATAGGAGGCTTCGTCTTTAAGCAACCACATGGCCAACTGTATCTTCTGCCTTCCACTTCAAAGATATCAAACAAATCCTCAGTTTCTTTGAGCCAGTTTCTTGCTTCCAAGAAGGATTCATTTCCATTGAAGTTCTTTCCACCCATGGCTCGAAAGTCCCTACATATTTTTGAGAAAGCATTTGCATGCGGAGGAGGAGGAACCGCCGCAACTGGGGGAGGAGGAACGTCTGCTGGGCCTACAACATTAACCCTAGCCTCTAGGTACTGTTTGAACCAGCCAGGTACCGGCACACCCTCTGGAAGGTTAAGATCCCCAGACATTTTGAAACAAAATGGTTAAGATACAAAACAAAGGATAGAAAGATAGTGCATATGGCTTTGGGGGATTATGCCTTCTTAAAATAAAACAACACTTTTTCTTGAAAATTGCTTCTTTAAACTTCTTTTTGAAAACAACTTTCAAAAATTTTATCTGTTCTGGTAAACCTTTGCTCTGATACCAAGTGAAACACCCCACCTCCGTTAAGGTCACTCACAAAGGGAATGCCTTAACTTTGGGGGAGCATTACAGGTAGAAGACACAGATAATTTACAAGAAAGACATATATAAGCAGCGAAAAAAAAACTAAATTTATTTCATATGTGGTACATAACAAAAACATTACAGCATACTATCTCAAAACAACTTCCAAATCATTACATCAAAATTTCTGTCTTGATTATAACATAAAGAAGCATAAAACACAACAAAACTGCATAAATCCCCAAGTAGTAGTGTGTCCAAAGCTATAGCCAAAGATAAGAGGTTCCAAGCTATACATCACAGAGTCTTCAAGCTTGGAAAGATGAACGGTCCAAACTAAGCTGAGCTATTCCCTCCCTGGCTAACTGAGGGGGGGGGGCAAAACGGAAGAAAAGAGAGCGAAAGAAAAATGGGTTAGACATAAGTCTGGTAAGTCCAGTGATTATTCAGCATGTAAAATGGTAAGAGAACCATGACATGAATAAACTGGACGCAGGACAGTAACAAAGAAATAAGGTAACATAGGATAAGGCAAGGTAAACAAGGCAAGATAAACTAATCATACTATCGCACTCATATCCATATTCTCTGCACCTACTAGATATTTCAACCATCATCATGAGTTCAAACCCAGTGATCCATTTTTATCGATCGGCTCCTACTCGCACGCATTTACTACTTGTGTCACACGGCCCCGCTCGATTGTAGATACATGTGCTAGTCCTACCATGGGGTGTAACAAATCCTATAGTGACAACCCGACATGATTCAAGATGCACAGTGTATAACTACTGATGCCCAGTGCCTGCTTTTTCCACTCCGGAGTACGTGCACGCCCGTACTCTGTCGGAACCTACACTGACGCACCAACCGCCGTTGTTTTGACCGCTTATAATAAGTCCAGTAATCGTGCCCCACCCTACCTAGTTCAGGGTACCATGATACATCTATGTGGGTTACTGCTGAAATGTGTCCCTGTTACTAGGGATTCCTAATCAACACGTTAAATTGGTTAAGTGTCCAAGTTAACCTAACCCCACCCATCAGTTTAGTTAACATGTTGTATTGGTTAAGTGTTGCCTTAATTAACTTAACCCTACCATTCCTGACTTAGCTTTAATTCGTTCATTAAAGCCCCAACCACTCACATTAGACATGTATCGTTGCAGTCACTGGATGTGCCGGTCGGGTCCGGGCAGTTTTACACCGCAACTCAGTCTAACCTCGGGTTCTTTTGGGCTCGATACACTAACATCTCACATTAGATATATATTGTTACAGTTGCTGGATGTGCCGGGCGGTTCCGGGCAGTCTTACACCGTAACTCAATCTAACCTCGAGTTAGGCGTATTCTTCTTTTCTAAATTTACATATTTACCTCTTTATATTTATATGTAAATTATTGTCATTCAAGTCAAGCCCCACTTTCCCTTTTAAATCTAGTTCATAATTTTAGGTATAAAAATTTATACCACTTTATGCCATAAAACATTTACATGTTTATGAACCAAATATGCCAATTATATGTAATTTCATGTTCTTCCCTAACGTTACCCCTGTTAAACGTTCACATAAATCACATAAAATGTTAGGCTCGATACATAGCCTAACTTATACACAAAAGGGGAAAAAGAGGAACATGTAATAATTCCAACATCATAAAAATATGGATCTAACTACACATGTATCATATGAATTTGGCATAGAACAATATACATTTAATTATGAACTTGCAAATTTAGATCTACTCAACATGAATCGTGAAATATGGGTTTTACATAGAACAACATAAACTTAAAATTAGGCGTGTAGTTGTGAACTTGCAAATTAGTTGGATCAAATTTAACATGAACCTAATCATATTAGCATATAGTTTTGGTCATATATGTGATCATGGTTGAACTTGCATAAAATTCCCAAATTGACATACAACATGTAGGTGTCATTACCAAATCATACAACATGAAATGTCATCACCATGTTATACAACATGGTATGTCATCGCCAAATTACACAACATGATATGCCATTACCAAATTATACAACATAATATGTCATCGCCAATTTATTCAACATGATATGTCATTGCCAAATTATACAACATAATATGTCATCGCCAAATTATACACATAATATGTCATCGCTAAATTATACAACATATATGTCATTGCCAAATTATACCATATATGGATTCATTGCCAAGCATTTAACATTTATCATCAAATTACATACAACATGATCACAAAATTAACATGATAAGAGTCATAGCCTTAATCAACTCAGTTTCAACAAAAAAGGATAGGCATAAATTTACATTAGGCGTTGTTCTACATCCAGTTATTTAGTCACGATTCTAATATCATTTAGGTCTAAATGATAACTGGACTTACAAAAAGGAGACTAGTCTTGTGTTTTGGGATCTGTATTCTAAAATTGAATAGCACTGCTTTGTTGTAGACGTTGAATTCTCTTAGTTGAATTAGATTTGATTTGTAATTCCTAACTCCCTTTCTTGTTAAAGGAGAATGGCGGCTACTCTAGGTTGAGATCTGACAGCATGACAGTCTTAGGAATATTTTTGTGTGGCTTAGGGTTTAGATTTAGGTTGCTTATATAGAAGTTTGATTTAATAGGAGCCGTCAGATCAACCTAGGGCAAATCAAAGCCATTCAAACCTAAGAGAACCAACCAGAACTTGCCACATAATCCCAAATGGCACAACAAATCATCACACAAAGAAACACGTCAGTTTTCAGATCTAGCCCGAGGGGGAGGTCGACCCCCTGGTCGACCTGTATGGGGGGAGGTTGACCCCCTGGTTGACCTCCTGGTCGACCTGGGCTTGGGCGGGAAAATTCCCGCCCAGCCCGCTTCTGCTCTTGATTTCGAAATTTGAATTTTCTGAACTTTAATCTGAGCTGTTTATTTAAATTCTTGAATGTTCTGAAAGTCATAACTCCTTCATATGGAGTCCGATTTATGCAAACTCGGACTCTATCTCAAGTAGAATTCCGAGACGAACGCAATGGCGTAACCCGTTTCCCTTAATTCTCTCATTTGTAATTAATTATTCTTTAATTCGTTATTTTAATGTTTACAGAAAATACGGGGTGTTACAAAATACATACCCAACAAAACAATCTAAAGTAGTCATTCATATTACCAGCTAAACCTTACAAAAACATAACCATTCCAAAATATGTACATCGATACAACACAAAAAATACATATGAAAAAAGTTTTGTCCACATACTCAGAACTTGAAGCTACATACTAATCAGGTCCAGGTCCCTCAAATCGAGTACTTCAATAGATCCCAGACATAAAAACCTGGTTAAAAAAATACAAAATTAGATGTGATGCTTCAATAACTCAAAGGGAAGTCGGAGAGTATCTTTACTTAAATAATGTATGTAGGAAAAACCAAACTTCATAACTAAATAACGTCAATCAGTATTTTCCTACATTTAAAAGATGATGAATTACTGAATATGAAGGTCTCTTTGATTCCTCTAGTAGACTTCTTACTCTGAATTTCCATGAATTTTTAGACACCTCTAACTTTAGGAAACAACCGCCTTCAACATCATACACTCCCATCACTGCTACAACCTAGAATTGACGTATTGAAATTAGCACACTGAATATAATAAGCATCATCATAATATGAATTTTCATATTATTTTTCATCCCTTCAAGTCTATAAGCGCAGAATATTTGCAATACTTTAATGCTAAGTAACAGATTTGAGTATTATTGTTTTCTTTAGTTGGAAATAAAGTATGCAGTTGAGTTTTTTATACCAATAACATATAAGGACCTCAAAAAAATTTATATAAACCAAAAAATATATTATGTGCATCACACATAATTACACTGACATTAGGAAAAATCATAAAGAAAAGAAATAATGAGAGTAAACCTTCAAAGCATGTAGAAGACTCTCGGATGCGTATCTCAAATCTTTCTGAGAGTGGACAAGAGCATGATTACTATTACACTCAAGTTTGACTCTACCCTGTACAGCATCATTGAAAAATGTGCATTAGATATGTTCATAAATCCGACTTTATCTATTTGTATAAGTTAATTTAAGACCATATGTAGACAACCACATTGGCATAAACTTTATAGCAGACCTGAAAAAAGAATTGCATTGCCTTCTGATTCTTCACACATATTAAAGTGTCATGTCGCCATATTTATACAGTTCTGGCTTCAGCATACACACACATCAAAACCGGTCCAAACAACTTTGCTCAATCAGTTGATTCGACCCAACCAATTATCATACGAGTGGTTAACCCATTGCAATAACTCAACCTTTTATTACAGTAGTAACACAAATTATTGGGATGGGAGAACATGCACACAAGTCCGACTCATGTACAACTAATACAACAAGGATTACAGTAATGATAAGAGTTATGATTATATTGCATTGTAGTCTACAGGGAACAAGAGCTGGAATCAATGCATTAGTAAACAAACTTGTGCTCATGTAACAACAAGGATATGTGATAGATATAGTCATATAGGTAAATCAAGCATTAATGGATGAAAAATTAATAGCAAATGATAAACAAAACTTTAAGATCAGTAGGTGAACAAAGGAAAGCAAACAATAAATTAAAAATTGCAAAATCTTGAATAACATGGAATTATAATATATTAGCGGAACAAATGTATGAACTGTTATAATTAAATCATACAGTTATATTATTTCATGTTGGTAAACCAAATATGTCATAACTTGTATAGTATTATATTTAAATCATGCAGGCATACAGAGTTAACTTTGTAATGCTCAATTGCATGGAGAGGTAGCTGACCTTGGCATAGAGAACTGAACATAATAGAGTATTACCAGGCATGTTGCAAACAAATGTGTTTGTTCGCTTCTGGTACGACATGTAAACAAGTGAAATCAGTTATATAATCACCTACTAATTTCCATTTTCAGGTTCCGTGTTAACCTAAGGAAAAAACTCTACCAAGCAAGATACCACATACCTCTGGCAAGCAGCTCTAAACCAAAAACACAGAAAAACTCACCCAACGCAAGATGAATAGCATCACCGGAGCACAACTGCAATACATCAAACCGACTTGAGGCAACTAAACTAACCAATAAACACAATAACAAAGAGGAAACCATACATACTCGACTATTGCCACCTTCTCCAATCAAATAATCAGTCCAAAATGTCATAGAAACTACAACAAAAAAAAAGATTTTAAAAAACATGCCAAAATCGAAGTTTGTAGAAAAAGACCTTTCGAAAAGTAGTTCCAGTCGATATTTCTCCTAAAGCAGTCATTTAAAAAACATCCCTTAATGCAGTCATTTAATTTGTGTTTATTAGATTCAAGAAATGAGGATTTGTGGGATATTGGTCCTTAGACGGAGAGGTGATTTCCAGTCGATATTGCTCCGACCAACGTTGATGCGCATGAGATGGAAGGCGACAAGCAACGGGTTTTTTTTTTGTTAATTCAAAATGAGGAATTTGGGGGAGCATCTCTTTCTTCATTGCCGATGGAAGAGGAAACATGGTAGAAAGTAGAAAGAAAGAGCATTTTAGGAACAACTGTAATTGAAAACCTTGGGAAGGAACGAAAAGTTAAAGCCAATTTTTTTTTTTTTTTGGAGCGAAATTTTTGCATTTGGAGCCAAAAATTCCAACGCACATAACTTGATTTTGTTTTTATATTTTGCCAAATGATTTGGTATTCACGGTCAAAGAAAAACTGAAATAAGCGAGACATACAGATCATCAAGAAATAATGTGAAAAAATAAGAGAAATTGTCATGCTAACCATTAAAAATAACATATAATTGAATCTATTGTGATACCCAAAAATATTAAGTAAAAACAAATTTGAACTTTAACGGTGAAAATCAAGAAGATTTGCAGTACAATCGAAAATTTAAATGGTACCAACAGTTTTCCATCGGTTACAATTAAAATTGCACCAAAACTTAGAGAATTAAAAATTATAATTTAGAAATAATAAGTAAAATTTTATATTAAATATAAATATAATATGAATTTCTTGAGAATTGATTTTTACTAAAATATTAAATATTACTGATTATTAATAGTTTTTATTATTATTACGTTTTTTTCAAAGTTATAATTGAATTCCAACTATTAAAAGTTAATTATTATGTAAATGTTATTGATTATATACTATTAAATATTTAATAGTAATTTTTAAAAAGTAACTGTTATTTATTAATCATCAATTAAGCAGTTTTTATCTAATCTAATAGTAATTAATAGTAATTGGTATTAATTTGGAAATTTATTATTGAGTATGAATTATTTTTAAATGTTAATATTAATAATTATTAAATATAAGTTGTTATTAATTTTTAATAGGTCTCTAATACAAGAAATAGAAAAAAAGAGTTACTAAAAATAAGTTTAAACAACTTTCTAATTTAACTATTAATTATCAGAAATTAATTAGTATATATTAGTTATTACAACAGACAAAAAAGAAAAGTTGTGATATGTATGCTTATTACAACAGTGATTTTTTTCATAGTTGTAAAAAACATTTATTACAACAGTGCATTTTGCACAGTTGTAAAAAAGCATTTATTACAACTGTACTTTTCGCACAGTTGTAAAATTAAAGTTATAATATGGTGTTTTTGTTGTAGTGATGGTACAAGCCTATAATGGGACCGGCGATCCCAACGTGTTCCTATTCAAGTATGACCAACATATGGATGGGGCACGCGCCACAGATGAGCTAAAGTGTCTTTACTTCCCAACTTATCTTGAAGGGGTGGCTTCTCTCTGATTCACGAAGTTGCCACCAAAGTCTGTGGATGATTTCTCTACCTTAGCCAAGTTATTCATAGAGCAGTTCAGGCTCCAAGCCATCAAGGTGTGGGATGTCATGGAGTTAAACGAGCTTGAGAAAAGACCTGGAGAATCCATCAAGGATTTTCACACTCGCTTCAATGCAGGTGCGGCCGAAGTTGGAAATCATGAACCCCGCCTGGTTCTGATGGCTTTGAAGGGAGCTATATGCAAAAAAACCAAGTTTGGGTGATGGATCAAAAAGAAGAAGCCGACCACACTTAAGGAACTATTGAATAAAGATGAAGAATACATGAGCGTTGATGAAGACCCAGCCTATGCCTTAGACATTCCCGAAAGTAGTGGACAACTTGAACAGAAGGATGTTAATGTACAGGGCAGGCAAAAGAATCTTGGTGGTCAGAAAAGGGGCAACGACGGAAAGGATAATCGAGCTAACAAGAAACTCCGCTTCCTTAAGAATTCCAAGCTGACTCCTCTCAACAACACCATGGAAAATATCTACATAGCGACTAAGGATACCGAGGAATATCCAACGCCAGGGAAGGTAAAAGTCAATGATGCTGTAATAAATTCAGGCAGGTTCTATAGGTTCCACAACCAACCAGGCCACAATACAAATGAATGCAGACATCTAATTAAAGAGCTTAATTGAGAAGTTAATAAGGAAGAATAGGCTCCAGCAATATACATAAAACCCGCAAAATATTCAAGCCGCTCAAGGGCAAGGAACATCTGCAGGACAACCTCGACAAAGCGAGAGTAATCCAGTTGTGGTTATTTCCAAGACCAATCATCAACACAATTTCAGGAGGGCCCTACCCAGCCGGAAGGAGCTGGGGGACATCGTGAAGTATACTGAAGAGATGAAAAGCCTTCCTAATAAAGAAGGACTTATGGTTATGAACAATGCCTTTCCTGCAAAAATGCCAAATACTTCATGGGATGATGTTGTGTTTAGAGATAGAGACTCAGATGGATTGCTAACACCAACGGTTGATCCCATGGTTATTACCATCGGTCTGGGTCCAGCCATAGTGAGTAGATTTTTGGTTGACAGTGGGGCATCTATCAATGTTCTTTTCATTAATGCATTCAAAAAAATGAATCTTTCTGTGGACGATGTGAGAGCTTTCCAGAATAAGATCCATGGTTTCACGGGGAAACACACTCAACCGATTGGCGTTATCAACTTGCTAGTCGAACTTGGAGAAGGAGAACAGAAGGTTGCCATGAAGCAAGATTTTGTCATAGTCGATGAGCTTTCGGCCAACAATGCCTTCCTCAAAAGACCAGCTCTTGCCACATTCAGGATAATAATGGCGCCATGGTGCTTAACCTTGAAATTCCCTACCGAAAATGGAGTCGGTGTGATTAAGGGTGACCAGAGGGCAACAAGAGAGTGTTACATGGAAGAACTGGTTAGTTGAAGTTAGGAAGAAGGAGACGAAGAAGAATGCAAGGGCTCTGCTCCGTATTCATGAATCCCCCTCATAGCAATTAGGGCAGGGCCCTCACACCGGCGAGCATAACGGAGCTCAAAAGGAGATGGACCATAGAAAAGCCGGTGTGGGGGGAAACAGAGCGGCGCCAACTGAAGCCACAATCTCAATCCCAGTGCAAGACGAAGACCCTGACAAAGTACTGAAAATAGGTTCTCAGCTGGGCTTAAAGTTGCAGAAAGAATTAATCTTATTTTTAAAAGCAAATTTAGAAGTTTTCGCTTGGACACATTTCGACATGTGTGGAATTTCATGTGATGTAATAGTGCATAAGTTGAATGTTAATTCAAGTTTAGCTCTAATAAAGCAAAAAAGACGAGTTCAAGGACTTGAAAGATCTATAACATTAAAATAAGAAGTGGGTAGGTTGTTCAAAAATAATTTCATATGAGAATCCACATATCCTGATTGGGTTTCCAATCCGGTCCTTGTAAAAAAGTCCAACGGAAAATGGAGGGTGTCCATAGACTACTCAGACCTCAACAGGGCGTGTCCCAAAGACAGTTTCCCATTGCCCATAATTGATCAACTTGGTTATTCAACAGCAGGGCACGAACTATTATCTTTCATAGACGCGTACTCCGAATACAATCAGATTATGATGCATAAGCCGGATGAGGAAAACACGAGTTTCATAACAGATAGAGGTCTGTATTGCTACAAAGTCATGCCGTTTGGAGTAAAAAATGTAGGAGCAACATACCGGCACCTTGTGAATTCCATGTTTAGATCCCAGATCGGGAATACAATGGAAGTTTATGTAGATGATATGATCTTGAAAATCTGGCTGAAATGTTTCATATCCTCAGGAAATCTGGGATGAAGCTAAATCAGCTTAAATACTCATTTGGAGTTGCGTTGGGAAAGTTTCTCGGATTCATAGTCAACGCCAGAGGCATTGAAGCAAATCCTTCTCAAGTCAAAACCTTACGGGAGATGCGTGCTCCAAGAACAAAGAAAGTGCTCCAATGCCTAAATGGGAAAGTAGCTGCACTTAACCGAATCATTTCAAAGGCCACAAATCGGTGCATTCCACTCTTCGATGCTTTGAAGAAAGGAAGGAAGGATTTCCAGTGGACTCCTGAATGCCAAACAGCCTTCAAAGAGTAGATCAAGCACATGGAATCACCACCGATGTTGTCAAAGCCGAAGGATGGAGAGGAACTATTCCTATATCTGGTTGTCTCATCTCATGCATTAAGCGTTGCACTTGTCCGGGAAGATGCCAAGGTTCAATGACCAGTTTTCTATATCAGTAAAAGGCTCGCTGGGGAAGAATTAAACTATTTAAAATTAGAGAAGTTTGTGTATTGCCTTCTTATTTCTTCAAAAAAGCTAAGGCCGTACTTCCAAACCCATCCTATAAAGGTTCTCACCGACCAACTGCTAAGACAAGTTTTCTTTCGCTTAGAAATTTCGGGGAGATTATTGACGTGGAACATAGAGCTCAGCCAATATGACACACTTATCATCTTCGAACAGCTATTAATGGGCAAGCCTTAGTGGATTTTATCGCCGAGTTCGTGGATAGGGCGAAGAAATAGAAGAACCAGCAGAGGCGGTGGCTAGTTGGAAGCTATTCATTGATGGATCTAGGAACGATTACTGCTCGGGGGCAGGAATAGTGCTGGAAACTCCTGAAGGTCACTCCTTATGCTACGCCCTAAGGTTGGAATTCCCATCAACCTGTTGGAGAATGGAGTTTTGATGACAACAACCTTATTTCAATTCTCATTGATTATAAAATATATACTAACACTTTTTGTATAGAATATATATGTACATATATGCAGGAATTATATACAGGAAATATTACTGAATGATTGTACAGTTTAAAGATGATAGAGATTCATAATTCAGACAAATTTCAAGACATATGAGTATTCAAGATTTCAAGAGTTCAAGATTAATTTAGTTACAGAGTCTAGATTATGTAAGACTCTAAATAGCACTCTAGGTTCAATATTCAAATTTTGATTTTCAAATTCTATTTTCTATCCTCAATTCTCTCTATTTTATTTTTTTATCTTTTATTTTTTATGTTTTTTTTTTCAAACTTAAGTTTTATATATTTATAATTCTATCTATTTATATATAGATTAAAACATTATAATTTTATAAATATGTTTTTATAGTTTAAATTTATGTTTTCATATGCTTTTCTACTTTATAATATTAATTTACAACACTATATTTTTATTCAAGAATTTCCAAAATTATATTTATATAAAAACACTTGACAAATGTTTAAAATTCATATTTACACTAGAGTATGTCGACATACATAAAACACTATGTCGACATATAACTGTCAGAAATTTAAATTTAAATGGAAGTATCTTTTCCCCATTTGAAACGTTCCAGAAATGTTGCAACCTTTCACCCAATATAAAAAGGACTTGAATTCGAATTTTTAATCATCTCTTCTTATCCACTTTCGTTCTCTTTCACTGTATAATTATTCTTAATCATTTTTATGATTTCTACACTTATACTCTGCCAAATCCAGTTCCGTTTTGACCAAACTTCTTCTCTCTACACTCTCTTCTCATCTCTCTCTGAATCAAGTGCTATTGAAGAGTTATAGGGATGTTTGTAATTGCTTGGGTTGAGTAAAGTAGGAATTGGTGGTATTCCTTGTAGCAGTGAAATCAAGGAAGTAGGAATCGGTGGTATTCCTTGTAGTCATGAAATCGAGGAAGTAGGAATTAGTGGTATCCCTTGTAGCTGTGAAATCATGGAGGTTGTACTTGACTATTGATAGAGTAATAAAACACTGCGCAATCTAGCATTGTGCGGGATTGGACATAGGAGCAATCCGAACTAGTATAAAACCCGGTGTGTTATTTCCTTTTCTGCATTTTTATTTCTATTTATTTTGCATCTGTTTTTGAATTTGTGTCTGTGATTGTGTTTGTGGTGTTTGATTCATTCTATTATTCACATAAGTTTTAAATTTTGTTTAGATTCTCACAAACACTATTCACCCCCCTCTAGTATTCGTTTTTCCTTAACGATCACTTCCGCAATCGCTAACAATTGGTATCAGAGCAAGGTTTTTCAAAAAGTTCATAATCTGATTTTAAATTTTTTTTAAATGGCACTAGTTTAAACTCATGCCTTGCATCCATATTAGATGAATCTGCATTTAATTTGATTGAAAATTCAAGCTATCAAGATATGATTTCTTGAAAAGTTTAAATGGATATGTCGCAGAATCATCATGATGTTATTATTTCAAATTACCATTTTTTATTTTGAAAAGTCACTTGATTCTTTGAAAAGGTATGTTGTTTTGCAGGGAAAGAGTTATGTCTGATGACTATTGGCCAAAAGACACCAAGATGATTATTCATCAATCAAGAAAAGAAGAGTTTATGAAGAGATATGACTTTTGGGGTTATAGTAGTTGAAGTGTCTGTTCATTCAATATTCAAAATTTTGGAGCCAAGTTGGTTAAACTATTAAATCATCGATCTCATTGTCAAATTCTGGAAGATGTAAATATGATTCAAATTCGTCATCAAGTGATGGAGAGCCAGAAACCGGAGAATCAAATATGTGTTTCACAACAATTCAGAATTTAGAAAATATTGAAAAAATGGATCTAAAAAACGGGTTAATTAGTTTTTAAATTCTTTTTGGTTGAATGGATGTTTTGTTTTGTTTTCCTAGTTTTGAATTTGAAATATAAACTTTAAAATTCAAACTTGAAATTTAAAATTCAAATTTGAAATTTGAAATTTGAAATAATACTATTATAATGCATATTCCCTTTGAAATATAAATCGATAACTTAAAACCAAAAATCACAAAACCATATTCCCTTTGAAATAATGCATATATGTCAACATATCAGCCTATAGAATGAAATTCAGATTTTGAATCTTAAAGGTTTGAACTTCCAAACTTCCCTTCGTCTTTTCAATTAGAAAATGCCAGTTCAATTTCTAGTTATTAAGTTTATCTGTATACTTATTTTCTCATATCTTATTTCAATATATATATATTATAAGTATATAAATTAATAAAATTATATAGACATGTTCATATGATATAAGACTTAAAATAAATTTTTTATAAAATATAATTTTACTTATCTTTTATTTATAGTTTAAACATATATAGTTTAACTTATATATTGTTCATATGATTTTACAAATACTATTTGTAACTTAATACTAATTTCTTTTTCAGATTTATAAAAGCTTGAATATTTAACGTAGTATTTTGGTATAAAAACAATAATATGATTTTATGTCTTAAATATGTATTATAAATATAAGAAATTATGGCTTTATAGTTTTATTTGTATCTAAATTTCATAATTTTGTTATGACTATAGATTTCTTTTTAAAGCTTTAACATATAAATGGTTCCTTAACAAATTAATATATTTTGATTTCTAAAAGTCTAAATATTTGTATCAAAAGATTGATTTATATTTCATAATAAATTAAATTTTAAATCTTTTTTGAAAATGGTTTTTACATATATGAGTATATGTTTACTTTATATGATACAATTCTATATTCTTCTTAAAAAGATATTCAATTTTTACTATATTAAAGAAGCACCCTATTACGATTATTTAACTCCAAATTTCTCATAGAATTATTTTAAATATTTTATTATGTATTGTGAATACCATAAAACTTTTATCTTTACTATCCTTTCAATCTCTTTTATAAGTATCGTTAACCTAAGTCTGGAAACTAATATATATTATCCTTGTTTAATTCAAATAATGTATAATATATATGCATATGCATAATAGTTAAATAATACTTTGAATATATGTTACCTAAATAAATATAATTATCGAATCATTCTGCATACTATCATTACACATCTTATTTCATATCATACATCATTATTAGAGTACATCTCAAATTAAAATCATTCACATCCAAGTTGCATTTCATTCAATATATCACTTCATATAGATTTGCATATAACATACTTCATTATAACCAACGCACTACATTACATGTTAACTTTAATTCTACATATAATAAGTATATGGCATGAAAAGTTTTTTTTATCTAAGTATAAATAAAGGATTATTAATTAAATACATAACATATATACTTTTTCTTGATTAACTTGATTGGTTTGTTTGGCTTGACTGAATTGATTAGGTTGATTGAATTGATTGAATTGGTTGACTTCTTTGATTATTATTTTTGATTTGTTTGACCTAAATAACTTGATTGACTTACTTGACATGGTTAAATTTCATTAGTGGTTGATAGGTTTGTTATAAATATACTTATGCATTTGTAGTTAATAGAAACTTTATAGGTTTTAGGATAAATAGAAGTTACAAGAAATGTTTGGTTTCATGTTTGAATTGATGTTTTGTGACAACAAAAATCAAATTGATTGATTGATTGGATTGAATTGCTTTACTTATATCACAATTTTAAGAATATCTTATTAGAGTTATTTCTAAGTATAGATTTAGGTCTTATTATAGTATTAAGGGAATTAGAGTTTAGGGATAGGTTCAGTCTTGTATTCTAAGGGGGAGTTTAGAGTTTCTAAGGATTAGTTGAAGGTTCTAGAATACTTTGGTTGATTTAATTATTTAGAATGGTTGTTTGAATTGCTTGTTTTCTTGAATTATTTGTTTGAATTGCTTGCTTGAATTGTTTATTTGATTTACTTGTTTGAATTGATTGGTTTGCTTAGTTTATTATCTTTTATTTAGTTTATTAGACTATTGTAGTCATAGATTTAGGGGGAGTAATTTATAAGGTATAGACAGATTTAGGATTCAGGGGGAGTGCTTTATTTTAGTACAAGAATTATTTATATAGTTATAGGATTTAGGCGGGGTAGCGATCCATCCACTACTTGTTTCCCTTTGCTCGTAGAGAGGTGGAGCAGTGTTCGCAGACTTGCACATATTGTTGCAAATGATTCTTCCTGATTAGTTCCTCAATTAATAATTTTAAATGCCTACAATCATTAGTATCGTGCCCTGGCTGGTATGAAATTGACAAAACCTTCCTGATCTTATAGCGACATCTTTGACCTGCATTCGTTTTGGGATCGATATTTCTCGGTATTCTTAGTTGCCATGAAGATATTCCCCATGGTGCCATTAGGGGGTGAGCTCAGAATTCTTAAAAAAGCGTAGCTTCTTCTTAGCTTGGTTATCTTTTCCTTCGTTGCTCATCTTCTGACTATCAAAGCTACTTTGCACACTATCTTTTCTTTTTAGCTGCTCACACACCGAATTCTCTTCAACACTCATATATTTTTCACCTTTATCGAGTAGTTGTTCGAGTGTAAATGGTTTCTTCCTCTTAATCCACCGTCCTAACTTGGTCTTTTTACATATGCCCCCTTTCAAAACCATTAGAACTAGACGGGGCTCATAATTTTCAACTTCAGCCACTGCCATATAAAAGCAAGTGAGAAAAGCTTTGACGGACTCTCCTGGTCTTTGTTGTAGTTCACCTAGCTCCATGACGTACCGGACCCTAGCTGCTTGGAACCTGAATTGCTTACAATAGTTTAGTCAAGGTAGTGAATTCGTCCACAGACTTCAGCGGTAGCCTTGTGAACCAGAGGTAGGCCACCCCTTCTAGATAAGTCGGGAAATATAGGCATTTGATCTCATCGGTGGCGTGCGCCCTTTTCATATGCTGATCATATATGCACAGGAACACATTGGGATCGCTTGTCCCATTATAGAACTGCACTGTTGGAGGTTTAAATTTTTGTGGATATATGGCCATTCTAATTCTTTCAATGAGTGGAGTCTTAATAGGAGAAAATTCCCATTCTTTTTTATTATCCTCTTGCTTTAGGCTTTCCTTCACAATTCCACGTGCTATTCCCAAAATATATTCCTGCTCTTGGTTCTGATCCATGGAACGAGTGCCTTCCTCCTCGCCAGACTCTCGCCTAGTCGTGTGATCATGATCTGGAGACAGGGGATATAGGATTTCTTTTGAGGGAAATGCCCCCTTAGTGGGATTATTTTTCCGTTGAGATGTTGTGTCATCGAAATAGTTATGCATGGGGACCTTAGCTCTTCCACAGTCCAGATTGGCATGATATGCAACTTCCTGAGTAGAATTTCCCTATTTCATGCTTGAAGCAGAAGATTCTGTGCCGTATGCATGACTTGTTCGAGAGGGTGGAAAACAAGTGGCACTTAGTGTTGCCTTTGCGGTAGCGACCTGAATAGCGAATATTGACTCAAGTTTCATCATCATTGCGTTGTTTGCAATAGTTATTTGACTCGTTTGTCCCGTCATTGCTTCTTCCAACTCTCTCTTGGTTATAGCTACTTCAATTTCTGATGATTCTCCTACCTCGAAATAGGTGGTGTGCGATGTGACAATATTAATATTGCCAGTGAGGTCGTCGATTTCACAAGTTACTTTCTTTGGCACATCCATGATCTTAAGCAAAGTTTTTCATAGAAAATCTCGTTGGACTTCAATAGGGAAAGATGCAAATACGGCCCCATTGTGGGCGCCAAATGTTTTCACCAAAATATGGCTCAAACACCAAGGGTACGAAAATTGTACTTCACCAATGTGGTTAGAAAGTAAATGGAGCCGTATTCAATAAGAGTTGGCAGTAAAAACGTAAGGAAAATAAAATGGAGACAAGATTTTAGGGTGGTTCTGCCCTAAGCTAGGCCTACGTCCACTATGAAGGTACTTTGCATTTTCATGATAATGCATATAGACTCTTTTCCCTCATATATCTTCTTGTTCTCTCAACATATTCTCATTCTTACATACAAATCTCGCTCAATATTCACAGAATTTGATGGAGGAATAGTGGAATTTGCGGAAAAGAAGGGTGGATGAGCAACAAAGATATCTTTGATTCCTTTTACTTATGAGATCTCAATGGTTGCCATGGCCGTATGGATGAAGATCCTTCATGTGGAGATGACGATGATGGTTGAAATGCTTAAGGAATGTTGGAGGAAAGAATTTTGTAGCACTTTGTGGTGGCGAGGGGTCCGTCCCCTTTATGGTGGGAGCCATGGCCTATTTATAAGTGACCTCCCTTGAAGAAATGAGTTAAGATCCACATGCAAGTTGCGGGCCGCTTGCCCCATTAATTGCTAAAATGTTACTACTTAGCTGTAGCCAACTGTCGATAGCTGTATCCAGCTGTTATGAGCGAGTGACTTCATAGAACGAGCGGTTTGAACAGGTGGTCAGGTGATAAGTACGCGGGTGATTGGCCAGAGTTCTTGTGTTAGTGTATAGGCGAATGGTCAAAGCTTTTAGGTCAGAATGTCAGTGCGACCCTTCAGTAACTGTTATCTGATTGACCGGTGGGCGGCACCTGATTGAAACTTTGCCATCTGAGTACGGAATGAGCGGGCGACTGTGATTGCAATCTATGAGCGGACATGGGATACATGTATGACTTATGGCTTCTTCGTGTTTCTTGCTCGGCTCGATCGGCCGGAGTAGCATGAGCAAACGACTTCAGAGCAGAGCATGTTACTGGAGCCAATTCTTCTCTTAGTTTTGTACGATCGGTTTCTTTGGTACAAGGATGAGCGACTTCTTCAAATATGGACGATCTTTGCAGGATGCACGATCCTTACTATTTTTTGCGTCGTGCCACTCTTGAGCTAGCTTCGTATGCGCGACCTTTCTGTCTGGCCGTGCCACGCTACCTGTCCAATCCTGATTATGCTAAGCGGTCGGCCCACCTTGTTCTGATGTTCAAGTGACTTTGTTTGGCACAAGTGACCAATCTTTGCTCCCCTACTCGATCCGTGGCTTATGTTTAACCTTGTTGTGTATGAATGACCTTGGTTGAGGCATGAATGTGTGAGCCTGGTGTGTGCTCGCCTTGCAGTTCTAACATAGGCTTAATCCTTCAATGTAAGTATGATTCTTAAGGGATAAACATTTTCCCCTCGAAGTTTGTAATTTTTAATTTGTAAAGATCACATGCTTCGAAATAATGAAATGTAACATCATTTGATGGATTAAGTCCAATTTCCGGTAAGACGAGTATTCTTACTAACGGCTCGTACTTATACAAAGTTGAATATCCTTATAGTCGCTCGCACACAAACATAGCTATTTATTGACTGGATTTGATGGGCTCTTTTTCGGGTATAGTTAAGCCGGTTATCCGAACCTGATCGAGCTGTCATGTCACTTCGGTCTGTAAGGGCCGTTTAGTCTCCTTTAAATATAATCTCTTCATTTTCCCGCTCTTTATGTATTTCATCTTTCTAAAAATTCTGCCTTAATGGTGGCTCTGCTATAGGAGATTCCCTACTGCCTTCGATTACTCCCAGACTTCGATTGCATTACCTTCCTCAATTTATCATTGCGCCTGATCTTGCTAGGCTGAGTTTCTTTAATTTCGAAATTAGTTAAAGCGTTTCTCCTTTAAAATTGGTTCCATTCGCTCGTCTGTAAGTGAATTTCTTCTATGAACTTTGCTTTTGGGTTAATCCAACTTAACTTCATAAAAGTTCCCGGTTGATAAGAATTGAATTATTTGAGCATGTATTGAAGTTTCCGGTAGTTTTGGTTGTGATTGCGATGGCTGGAAAACGTTGATTTGACTCAGTACACTCTAAGGGTGTGTGTGTAATCATTTGACAGATCCGATTTGCACAAAAAGCCCCTTGGTTTTCTAATTTCAATAATATGTCAGCAAGCTGCTTGTTGAAATGTCTTTGAGACGTTGTCTTTAATTTACTATGCCTTCGTCAGCTGTTTGATGGAATTCCATGCCATAGAACCTTAACATTGTTATCATTGTTTCATGTTCTATTTGTTGCTGGTAGCATCCATTTATTATGCATGACCAGTAGTTATTTATAACCGACCGGGCCAGAACCTTTTGTACATGCAAGGGTTACGTGCGACCGGTCGATACTGGTTCATTTTTATTGGCTGAACTTTCCTTGTAACACTTAACCTGTCATGACAAGCCTTACCACACACTCTTAAGCTCACAATTTTACCTTCGTTTGCTTATACTTCCAGTAGGTTTTGAAGACTAGGTAGAGTTGATGATTTCCTGTTTGAATGGCACATTCACTCAGAGTTGTTTTCCTTTAATTATTAGCAACCAAGCTGTAACTTGTTTCTCAAACATACCTACTTATGCAGAAATGCAAGCTAAAAACCAATTTAGTCAAGATCCCAAGGAAGGGGCCACGTCTGGAAAGCCCAAAGGTCCTGGTCAGGTGACTGAGGCTGCCCCGTCTGTTGGTCGTAGAGTGAATGTTAGCCAATCTTACCCCCCCCCCCACCTCGAATCCTTGAATGGGTGCCCTCTAAAAGTCAAACATCGACATTCCAATTTGGCTTATACCAGCAGATGTGTGCTCATTTTGGGTTTTTAGAAGGTGAAACCAGATTTCCAAGGAAAGATGATTCGGCTGATCGTCCGCCTCCTGGATATGTAGCAGTCAATCATCATATGTTGTCCAGTGGAGCAGTTCCTCCTTTCAACTCCTATTTAGAGTCTGTTTTGCGGCACTGGCCATTGCCCCATTCCAGTTGCATCCCAATGGATATCATATTTTATTAGGGCTGTACATACTTTTTATGAGGGTCAGGCAACGAGCACCTACATTTCGGGATATCTGTTCATTATATGATTTTGAAAGAAGGGAGGAGGACGATACCTCTTTTATTTTTATGGAAGGCATACATTGTAGAATTATTACTGGTTTAACAGACGGTGCCAGGGATTTCCAGATCAATATTTTTATGTTCGATGTCCTGGTAACTTCTATGGGCGGTGGATGGAAGGAGGTAACTGTCCTTGCTTTGAAATCTTTGCTTTTCCTTTCTCTTCTTATATTTTTATTTGGTTCTCTTTCCATTTTGTAGTAATTCCTCCCAATGAAGGCCTTGTCCTTGACTAGGCGCTTCTCGATTCTTTGGTTGCTATTGACAAGACTGAGAGGAGTAGATAGGTGTTGCTTTCAGAAGGAAACCTTCGTAAATATTAGTTACTCCATCCTTCACGATCCATTAAGAAAACTTTGGCTTATACACAAAGTACCACTGGTAAACCCCTTATCTAAAAGGAATGATTAACCCTTGGTGATAGTGGCCAATTTTAACTGGGATCCTCCTTGCCTTTGATTACTAAAGGGAGTGATATAGGAATAGATGAAAACATAGGTGGTACAAGTGGTAACATAATTTCTGAAAAGATTATTGAAAACCCTGCTCCTCTTATTATTCAAGAAGAAAGTTCCACAGGAACTTTTGGAAGTTTGGGAGATTTAGACACCATCAATTATCTTAGTCAGGGTGATATTGTGACTTATGATCCTGTAGTGTCTGATATGGAAAGAGCTCGAGAATCCACCCAATGGCCTGGGAAAGCATTTGATTTAGGAACTCCCTTCGAAATTGGTTTGTTTTTGGATGTGCATTAAAATGCAATTATTATAAGCACTTTACGCTCTCCCGCAAATCTTATAATTTCTTTGTATGCTTGCTGAAATTCTGCTTTTGCTCCCCTTTGCCAGGTGTAAGCATGGAACACTAACTATCAGATAGCTTCTCCCGATAAGCTGGTTCTGTTGATCCTTAAAGTCCTTTACAATCTCACCTTTCTCATTGCTTAAAGCGCTCTCAGCCGTCTTCGAGTTCTCAATCCCAACACATCCTCGATCTTCCAATAACTGATTCTTTAAGGATGGAAGGATCCAATCGTGCACAAATATTGGATAAGGGCGATAAAGGTGAGCATCACATAGAGGGAGAGACGATGAAAAGGAGAGGGAATGATCGAGGCAAACGTGAGACTCAAAAACATTCCGTATCAACTGATTTCCTAGCCCCCGATGTTCCCTCTTTCCTTAAACGATCCATTGTCCCAACCTCTGCTCAGATCCGAATGATTCTCGACCGCCCCTTTATAAGGTCCCGCCTGGAAAATTGATGCTTAGGGATTGTTTTTGAGGTTAGGATTTAAGGGGGGTGTTCTTTTATCTAGATCTGCATCCAAATGATAGGCGAGATACTGTTGAGGGGTTAAGTACTATAAAGAGCTGTATGATTACTTAGTTTAATACTGTTGGAGTCAGCTCGAAACGCGGCTGAACCTGGCCATGAGCAATGTTGATAAATAACTAGAGCATTGGACTAAATTTGGTTACAAGTTCCAAAGATTAAATGCTCGACCTCTTGATCATATTGACATCTTGGAGAATGATAAAGCTGGGTTGGTTCACTTGATCAAGTTTCAAGAATCTGAAATCGCCTCTTTACAGAGCGGGAATATTAGATTGAACAACTTGGAAGCTAAAAATGAGGAACTCAAAAGAGAGCTTGAGGCTGTAAAGGGGCAACTTCGAGAAGCTCAATCTGCTCAAGAACTTGCTGAGTGTCAACTGGCTTTAGAGAGACGGGCCTCGGCTTCTTACCAACAAGAAAAAGCAGTTCTTGAGGACAACATTAATTCTTAGAATGAGACTAAGGGATCTGAAAGAAGGCAGAATCAAGCAGCGCAAAGCCCTTGATGAGGCAAGAATTGATACCGACAATACTCTATTTCAATTTTATGTTTACAATGTTATGAACCGCGGAAGCTTAAGTTATCTGAACAAGGATTTTCCAGGACTTTGGCTCTTTTTTGGGAACAAGTGCTCTCATATTCTGATGGTGCTAATGATGAATATCTCCAGGAAAGCCTTTTGGAAGAAAAATACCATAAGGCTTTGGTTGGAGGCAGGAAAATATCGGCGGACGAGCGATCTCGATCTTCTAGGGGAAAACTCTGGATGTTTTTGCCACTCGCAACCCATCCAGTCTTATCGACATTGAAGCTTCAAATTCTCAAACTCCCCCTGCAGACCACCCTGTCTAGGATGCTACCGGAGTTCAACTTATTAAAGAACACACAGTCCAGGAAAATATTCTCAAACAACGTGCAAGCCATAAAGACACCTCTTTAAATGTGAATGACTACGAGGTCGACCTTGTATACCCAGTAACCCGAGGTAAAATTGATATCTATCAATCCGTGTCGAATTTGGATTATCTCACTTCTTCAGCTGGGTTTGCTGAATTTAGTGCTTACTATTCATTTGCACTAGGTCCGCCTTCGCCACCTCCTTTGTCTACTAGCGGTACCGCAATTCAAACTGCTACTGTTGACTCTATTTTAGTATCAAGCAGTATTAGCTCGCGCATCACACCTTTACCGGGCGACCCAACATTACTTAACATGTCTGATCTGGAAGACGAGGGAAAAATTTGGAATACTAAGGCTGTGTCCACTCTGACACGCAGAAAGAAGGCCATTGCAAATAGCCCAGGAATCATTGACTTGTCCTCTCCTGACAATTCTTGCGTAAACAAAGGAACAAAGGGTGGATGTCAAGAAGTTGGTTCACCTCCGCCTTTCTATGTTAAGAAGTAGAACTTATGACCCTTATGATTTGATTTCAATCTATTTTCTTATTTGTCACGCACTTAGATCGATTGTATATGCGAGTATCAGTCCTCGCCTAATACTTTTATGCTTGTATACCCAAGTTGTCACGTTTGGTATTATAATGATTTCGCCGTTCGTTTTAATGAATGATTTTATTTCATGGGGATTCAATCTCATTAGTCGAACGATCCCATCAGACACTTATTCTTTATTGTAAATTTGTAACGAGTTTGTGGTATGTTTAAGTGAGCATTATTGATTTTTACACAATGGTAATGCCCCCATACCAAAGTTCTTTATAACTGTATTGGGGTAGAAACGATCGATTTTTCATAAATTCTCTTTGTTATAGCCATAATTTTAGTTTTAATCGAGCAGTTCATGACTTTTGGATAGGTAATCAACCGTGTTTCCCTGGTAGTACAAGCTCTTCGGGGATTAGGTTTTTAAACGCGCAAGGTCGTTATGTTTTTTTTATGTATTCATCCCCCATTTCTTGTTGACCTGGTGGCCTAAGCCCTTCGGGGATTGAGGTTTGAATGTATGCCCCTAGGAGAGGTTTTGGGTTTCAAGTTTCGATCCAAGTTCGGTCTTGTTTGTTTTGATTTCACTAGAATCAAAATGACCTTGTTGGATACCTCCTTTCGGATAGGATTTCTGTTACCCTCTTTCGGCTATGATTTCTGTTTGCGCTGGTCCTTCCAGCATGTTTTACCGGTCCTTCCGGCGCTAGGACTGGTGCTTCCGACCCATATGTCGTTGTTCCTTCCAATTTTATGCACCACCCCGGGAGGCGGACACTAGTTCCTCTTATCGAATTCTATTTTGATTTAAGGAGTTTGTGTCCAGCACCAAACAAGGTGCCTCTCTCGGGACTAGCAATTTTTATCCGTGGGACAAATTTGATACTATCTTTGTACTTTCCTCAAAGTTTGACGCCAATCCCTTCAATGGATGCTGGTTTGGCGTGTTTCGTAGTGAAAAGTATAGCTTTCTGACCTGCTGTTTGTTTACTATGCTTTTCACTATTTTCCCTAGAACAGCTTATTCTTTTGAAGCGATGTGCTTATTTATCCTGCTTAATCTGCATGATGTTTTTGGCTCTCGAGCTGCTTTGCTTGAAATATGCTTTGGGAAGCCTTCCGTTACGGTTTAGTTGTGGATGAGTGATCGCTTCTATTATGCCCTACATTTAAGAAACCAACTTTTAGTATGAGTTTACAAGTAGGTTATTTAGGTAAGCACATAACTTTTGATTTATAAGGCCTTTGTTTAGTACAACGCAAGTGAATCATTGTCAACTGCTTACAAGAATGTAACAAGTAATAGAACAGAGTAAAGTAACTACTGGTTCTTAAGTAGTAAAGCAAAACAAAGTAATAAAGCAAAGTAAAGCGATGGAGGTCTCTTATTCAGAGTCACCATAACTAGAACGTTGAATGTTGATCCTTAAGTATGGGCTGGCCTTGAATCGGTTTGAGCGATCCATTCACTGCTTGTTGCCCTTTGCTCATAGATAGTTAGAGCAGTGTTCGCGGACTTGCACATATTGTTGCAAATAATTCTTCCTGATCAATTCCTCAATTAATGATTTTAAATGCCTACAATCATTAGTATCGTGCCCTGGCTGGTTATGAAATTGACAAAACCTTCCTGATCTTATAGTGACATCTTTGACCTGCATTCGTTTTGGGATCGGATATTTCTCGGTATTCTTAGTTGCCATGAAGATATTCCCTATGGTGTCATTAAGGGGGGGGGAGATCAAAATTCTTAAAAAAGCATAGCTTCTTCTTAGCTCAGTTATCTTTTCCTTTGTTGCTCCTCTTCTGACTATCAAAGCTACTTTGCGCACTACCTTTTCTTTTTAGCTGCTCAAACACCAAATTCTCTTTAACATTCATATATTTTTTAGCTTTATTAAGTAGTTGTTCAAGTGTATATGGTTTCTTCTTCTTAATTCACCGTCTTAACTTGGTCTTTCTACATATGGCCCATTTCAAAGCCATCAGAACTAGACGGGGCTCATAATTTTCAACTTCAGCCACTGCCATATTAAAGCGGGTGAGAAAAGCTTTGACGGACACTCTTGGTCTTTGTTTGTAGTTCATCTAGCTCCATGACGTCCCGGACACTAGCTGCTTGGAACCTGAATTCCTTACTGAATAGTTTAGCCAAGGTGCCGAAGTCGTCCATAGACTTCGGAGGTAGCCTTGTGAACCAGAGGTAGGCCACCCCTTCTAGATAAGTCGGGAGATACAGGCATTTGATCTCGTCGGTGGCGTGTAGCCCGTTCATATGCTGATCATATTTGCACAGGAACACATTGGGATCACTTGTCCTACTATAGGACTGCACCGTTAAAGGTTTAAATTTTTGTGGACATATGGCCATTCTAATTCTTTCAGTGAGTAGAGTCTTAGTAGAAGAAAATTCCCATTCTTTTTTATTATCCTCTCGCTTCAGGTTCTCCTTGTAACACCCCATATTTTCTATGAACATAAAAGTAACAAAACAAAGTATAGTTAATTTTTAAAAGAAGAATTAAGGAAAATGGGTTACGCCATTGCGTTCATCTCGGAATTCGGCTTGAGATAGAGTTCGAGTTTGAGTAAATCGGACTTCGTATGAAGAAGTTATGACACTTAGAATTTTCAGGAATTTAAAATAAAAACCAACCCAAATTCAAATTCAAAGTTTCGAAATTCAAATCACACACCTGGGTTGGGCGGGAAAATTCCCGGCCTAGGACCCAAGTCGACCAGGGGGTCGACCCGGGGGGTCGACCTTGGTAGAACAGGTTGATCATGGGGTCGACCTGGGGGTCGACCTCCCCCCCTTTTCCAGATCCGTGGACAAATTCGTTTTTCTATATTTAGATGCCCGTTCTGACCAGATTCGTTGCTCCTAAGCTATTTAAACACCCCCAAACCTCAATTTCTCTCCACACAATTTCATTACGCCTATACTCTACCTTAATTCATATTAATATAAATCAATGGCGTCGTTACTCTACTGAAACCTAAGCTAGAACAAGTGCTCCTTCTTCTTCCAATCTGAATAGGATTAAAAGAGAACAACTACAACCCCTTTTTCTTTTAGAATCCAACCAAGGTGAGTACAGTTATTTTCAGATATGAAATTTAATTATGATCTTGACGTGGTTATGAATCTGAATTGGAGATTATGCATATTCTTATTTATCAGATTTGTTTTCTTGTGTAGATCTATCTTATTCCTGTTTATCAGATCTGTTTTTCTGTGTAGATCTATCTTATTATTGTAACTATTCCGTATCTCTTCCTTCCTTCTGTTCTATAGCCAGGCTACCATGAGCCTGAGCCAAATCTCATAAGAGATTGACGCACGAACACTAAATTTGGGGTAAATAATGAATGATGCATAATTGGACAAGACTGATTTGTGACTGATTTAAGAAAAGAGCATATGTTGTAATTTAAACTCTAGATCTAGGCATACTATATGACGGTTTATGATTTGGAAGAAGGAGAATTATTGTATGACAACATATGACTTGTAATTTGGGAACATAATGCATGTTATAATTCAAGATCTGATTTTGAGGACATAATACATGTTGTAATTTAAGATCTAGATTTGGGGGCATATTTCATATGACGATCTATGACTTGGAAGAAAAAGGATATATGATTTAGGCGTAAAATATCTATATTAAAATAGGATAACTATTAATTGTGAATACGCCTAAATGGGGATTTTGGATATTTGACATACACTGAAATCAAAGGCTATAATTTGGCATAATTCATATTGTATATAACAATGGACATTCTTATTTCAACTAACATGTTCTAACACAAATGCTATTTTTATTTCACTAACATGTTTTAACAAAAATGAATATTTCTAATTCACTAACATATTTTTAACAAAAATGAATATTTCTAACAAATTTAACATTGAAAATTGTTCTTTTTAATTCCAATAAATTTAACATTGAAAATTGTTCCTTTTTAATTTCAACAAAACAATAATGATTTTATTTTTGACAAATCAACACTCAACAAAAGGGTATATTTTGATTCAACAATTGTGTTTTCAACAAATATCATCACATCAACACATCCACATAACAACATCAATCAATCCAGATTTCATAGCAATCAACAATATGAATTTCACAACATACATATATAGAATTCACATGGCGAGGAATAATTTAATTTTAATAATTAAATATAGAAATCTCACATAAAGGTGATATGTTTATACTTTGTCGATTTTAATTCACATAAAGTGGTATGTTCATATTTCAATTCTAATATAACATAAAAGTGATGTGTTCATTGGACAATCCTCATATAACATAAAAGTTATATGTTTACCCGACCATTCTAATATAACACAAAAGTGATATGATTCTAAAAGCGATAAAAATAATTAAAATTTAATTTAATTGTTAAGTCAGAATTCTCACAGTTCTTTTTATATTAACAAGGTAATGACGCTACTAACATGTTATATTATAAAATGATTCATTTTTAATGTAAACTAGTTTTACATCAAAATTGACCAATTCAATGTTTAACACATACGCTACTAACATGTCATATTTTTAAAAAGTGCTTTTTTTGTTTCAACAAAAAATGCTATTAACAAAAGAGTTATTTTTGTTTCCACAAAAATCGCATTAACAAATGTTTATTTATTTTATATTTTTCTTTTTTCATCACATTTATCATATGAACAAGATTCTAGTCTTTATGTTCTTAAACTAAAATCATATGAACCAAATTCTATTTTTGTTCCTAATGTTTTCAACACAATCATTTCATCGAATCAGCAAGTCTATACAATAACATCAGTCGACACAACAAATCATGAATAACAACCACAGAATTTCCTAACATGATTTCAGATATTGCTATGACGCGATAACAAATTATTTTTAATGATTTAAAAAAAGAGATCTCACAGAAGTATTGAATTCTGAATAGATCTGATCTGAATTTGACCAAAATTTGACTTGCTCAGAATTGCTCCTTTTCAGTCTAGAAACGTAGATCTCAGCTTCACGATCACAACGCTTCAGAAATCATTAAATTCTGAGTTCAAACGAATAAGATATGATTTAATTAAGATTGGAAACATTTTAAATTAATTAAATATTAAAAATTATGGGTCCATACTCTTCTTCCTCAACACTAGACCAAGGTCATTGCTTGCTTCGATATGTTCAAAACAAGGTCTCACTTTTTCATGCAACACAGTGTACGAGAGGGAAATCGGCTGATGCAGCGTCGACAGGGGAGGAGAGGCGCATGCAAGGGGGCCACGGCCTGAGGTGCGATCGCACCTATAGGGGCCAGCGGCGGTCAGGATGGGCCGGGTTCTCGGGTCTGGATCTCCTTGAATACTTCATGGGTTAGGGTGAAATCCGTATGGATAGAAAGAGGAGGAAAAACACATCGATATTGTCCAAAGAAGAGGGGGTTTTCGTTGAGAGGAGGAGGAGTTATTGTAAGGAGAAGTTTCGAGTGCTGCAGGCCATTGGAAGATAGTGGCGGTTGTTTGAACGACAGCGAACAGTGTAATTAGGGTTTTGATTTTCTAATATTTATAATATTAAATTGTTATTTTACAAATAAATCCCTAAGTCCTAAACAAATCCAACCTCAGTCCAACAGGAGTTGACCCTACCCAATAGCCCCCGTTCCGGATCCAATGGGTTAGGTCTCATCAGCCCAAACGACTGTCTGTGGCCTGAAATCTTAAATTTAATATTTAAATCCTTTATTAAACTAACTCGATCGTATATTTAAATTCACCGGGGCCACATACGGACACAGAAAAATCCAGAAAAATTATTTCTGGCTTTGTTTTGACGATACGGTTCTAATAAAACTAATTTCATCGAATTCTGAGACTGCTTGAAAAATGGCTATTTTCAAGTCGATTAAATCTGACCGAAATGGACAAAACACATTTTCGTTTGCCACACTCACGTATTAATTCAAAAAATTATGAAAATTGAAACCTAACAATAATATGACATTTCGGTTCCAACAAAAGTGGTTTCATCGAAAATAGAGATCGTTTGAAAAATGGCTATTTTTGAGGCCATATATTATATTAAAAAATATATAAATTCTACAGTGACTTTTCTAAATTTTAAACTGGCCATAACTTTTATTTAAGTGAAATTTCAGTTTCTTACATTCATTAGAAAGATATGGTTAAACAGTTTTAAATATTTTTGGTTTTACTAAAATCCGATTTATTTTGAATCCTGTACATTCAGTTAAAGTGGTTCAGAATTTGCGGGTTGTTATAATACTTTAGCTAAAATAAGAATGTGGAGACACGAGGTTAAACTCTATTTGCGGTAGAAGCCTGCCCGGACCCAACCGGCTTAACCAGCAACCGCAAACTGTTAGTCTAAAGTGAGAGGTCATGGGCATAAAGATGCTTAGACATGAGGTTAGGTCTGGCTTGTGGCAGAAGTCTGCCCGGAACTGCCTGGTACATCCAGCGGCCACAAGCTACCGACCTAATGTGAGAGGTCTGTTCATTAATATTTAATTAATGCAAATCTAAGATAAATATGATGCCTAAAACATATGGGGTAGATAAGGTTAAATCAACTGGACTGATGAATCTAATAAACCCGTTTGAAAATCTATAGGCCCAATACAAGGTTAGGTGAAACAATCTGTAAGTCTATTAATCTGTATATCTGATCTGTTAGTCTAAAAACTTGTTATCTTGTATGTCTGATCCGAGAACTAGTTAATCTAAACTTTGTACATCTGAAATCTGTAAGCAAGTTAATCTGAAATCTGTTAGTCTGGGGACACAAGGTTAGGAGGGGTAATTACTTGTGTCATCTATTGTTTGGGACCCATATTAGTCAGTAACCCTTTCTGGTATCAAAACTATGACCGAACACTAGGTAGGGGTCCAGAGCACGCTTACTGAACTAATTGTAAGAGGTTCACTCTGATAATGGCGAGGGGTGTTGATGGCGCATTCCAACCGGGTCATGTAAGACACCGTGGCATCTTTAAATAGGTTTGTGTCTATAGTTTGCCACTTTAGGGAGTGATACACCCTTTTGTGGGGACGACACAAGGTATTTATGTATTAGGGGGCCGATCGCCTGGGGTAGAATTTAGGGTACACTTAGTTCTGTCTGTTTCTGTTGGGGTACCGTCTGTTTCTGTTGGGGTGGTAACATCTGTCTGTTTCTGTGTGGTACCGTATGTTAGGGTGGTAAAGGCCCATTACTAGTGTACACCTAATTCTAACATTCTGTTTCCGTAAGGAATATTTTGTTTCCGTCTCTGATTCCGTTTCTGCTTCTGTTTCTATACCGTCTGTCTCTGTTCGGGTGGTAAAGGCCCATTACTAGCATTCTGTTTCTATAACCGTCTGTCTCTGTTCGAGTGGTAAAGGCCCATTACTAGCATTCTGTTTCAGTACATCTGTCTCTGTTAGGATGGTAAAGGCCCATTACTAGCATCGTGTTTTTGAAGAGATCGTTCTGTTTTCTGTTTAGATATTAGGACAACACCTAATTCCGTTATACTAGTATTAGTGCAGAGAAGTGAAAACCAAGTAAGAAGCTTAGTTTAGCCTATATCATTATGTCTCTTCTGTTAACCTGCTACTCCTATTATGGTTATCTCTCATCCAGTTTTATTTACATGTCATGATACTGTTATCTGTTTATATGCTGAAAGTCACTGGACTTACCAGACTTATGTCTGACCTAGTTGGTTTCGCCTCTTTTCTTCCGTTTCCCCCCTCCCCTCCAGGTTCTCAGGGTGGAAACATAGGAGCTTGACTCAGGTTCCATCTGCTTGAAGAGCTAGAAGTGCTTGAAATATTGCTTGGCTTTGATTCTACCTATTTATGGCATTCTCTGTTGGGGATTATGGCTTTAAAAAAAAATGCATTCTAAAGGATTTTGTGTAAGACTGATATTTGTGTACTTGGGTTTTGGTATTGTAATGTAACCAAACTTATTTCTGTTTCTGCTGTAATAAAGTTAAAAAAGTTTCAAGTACTACTTTACATATCTGTTTTGTAAATTTCTGTTCTCTTTACTTATAACGTTCCACCGAAGTTAAGGCATTCCCTTTGCGAGCGACCTTAACGGAAGTGGGGTGTTACACTTGGTATCAGAGCAAGGTTACCAGATTTGATAAAAAGTTTTTGAAAACTATTTTCAAAAAGGTTTTAAAAAGGAAGTATTTTCAAAAGTAAAGTTTATTTTGAAAAACATAATCCCCAAAAGCCATATATCTGTCTTTCGATTCTCCGTTTTGAATCTCTCCCCTTTTCTTTTTAGCATGTCTGGGGTACCCGAGATACCCGAGGGCATACCGATACCAACTTGGTTCAGAAGGTATCTGGAGGCTAAGGCCACCGCCGTAGGCCTAACAGACGTTCCTCCTCCTCCTCCCCGCGTTGATACTTTTTCGAAGATATGCAAAGACTTTCGGGCAATGGGCGGGAAACCTTTTCACAGATCAGAGACGTTTGATGAAGCTCGAAATTAGCTTAAGGAGGCGGAAGATTTGTTTGGTATCTTCGAGGTAGAAGATGGAAGAAAGGTCCAATTAGCTGCTAGGTTAATGAAGGACGAAGCCTCGTTTTGGTGGGAGGTCACGAATGGAGAGCGTCCGGTAGAGACATGGATGGATTTCAGGCATAGGTTCGAGATGAAATTCCTCCCACAAGCGGAAATTCCTCTCACAAGCGGAAGAGAATTTATACATGGAGAGGTTCTTAGCATTGAAGCAAGGGAATTCATAAGTGAAGGAGTACGTCAACAAGTTCAATCAGTTGGCGAGATTCGTCTTAGACTTGGTGAACACACTTGAGAAGAAGGCCCTGAGATTCTTTAAAGGTTTGAATAAGCCGCTACATGGGCTGGCTATGACCTACATTCCTATGGGGGCTACCTTCGAGAAATTGGTTGACATGGCATTAATGCATGAAGAGGAAGCCAAAAGTGATAAGAAAGAGGAAAAGCTCGAAGGACCACTGAACAAGAAAGTGTGGCCCAAAAAGGAAACACAAAAGAAGGATGAAAAGTCTAAAGATAAGAAGGAGAAAAAGTGTTTTACTTGTAGAAGCTTGACTCATCTGAACAAGGATTGCAGAAAGTGGAAGGGCGCTTGCTTCAACTATGGAGAAATGGGACACTTCACTAGGGACTTCCCGAAGAAACGTGGGCAAAGGCAGAGGCCAGAACCTACTTCTGGAGGGCAGGCGAATGCTCTCGTGACTGGTGGTTAGGGTAGAGATAGGAAAATTTATGTAGAAGGATTAATTTCCTTATCTGATTATTGAGTTAAAACTCTCTTTGATTCTGGCATTTTGATCCTGTAATTGAGACTCTGCACTTTAATACTAGTCTTGTTTCTGATCCCGCTATAGTCTCAAACCCCATAAGGGTTACGACTCATCTATTTGTGATAAGTTGGGGTTTGAAGGTATCTGTGTTAAGTGTTAAGTTGACTGTGACGCATACATTCTGGTTTTTGTGGGATATGGTGGGGTTTTATCATACTTAGTTTTAGCCTACTTTGCGAGTTAGGCAACACAAAGTTAAGAGATCAAATATTGAAGAACACTTATTCGTATAACAAGCCAGACCGGATCGGATTTTCATTGTGAAGTCAGAACAGAGTGGAATGGAAAGAAGAGAAACCTCGCCAAGATCGGGGTTAGGAATGAGTTGATCCGATCCCATTCTCTCTTATACAGCCGATCCGAACCCATGCACTCAAAACTGCAACTATCACACACCCAAGTTCCCTTAAAGTTCGGAGCGGTTAGAAGGCCACGTTCCCATGTTCATCCACTAACTCAATGTGCTGGAACCATCTTGTGGTATCTGAACCCGCAAGTGATGGAATGGAGGCCACGTGGATCCAAACCGGAGTCATCCCAGGAGCGTTTTTCACCTATAAGTACACCATCAAGAGACATTTGGAAGGATCTATTGGCATTTTCAGAACTCAAACTCCTTTACTATCCGAATTTCAATAACTTATTCAGATTACAATCATCTTTTGAATCATATTGTGAAGGAAATTGAGTGAATCAATGTATTAGATAAGTGAGAATTGAGTGAAAATCGTTGTTGTATTCGCATTCAAGACATCAATCCAAAGAGAAAAAGGTGGACGTAGGCTATTTAACGCCGAACCACTATCAATTGTGTGTTTTCATCATTTTTGATTTCATTTCAATAGAATTATTATTAGTTTGGGTGTTAGAGCCAATTTTGGATCTAACATTTTGGTGCTTTCACTGAGAAATCTTTGAATTCTTCGCTTTTTGGGATTATCATTCTACTATTTGAACCTTCAAAGTTCAAAGAAGTTAATCCTTCGTTTTTTGACATCTTTAAGTACCTTTTGTTGAACCATTGAAGAATTGAACACTATGGCCAAAACGAAAGGAAAAGAAGTGCAAGGCGCTAGAGAGAATCAATAAGCCATGGTATTGACGAGGTCGCGTGGACAAGACTCTGGTGCAGGCCGCTCGGGTCAGGAAGGTCCGATCCGAGCAGGTGACTCCGATCCGAGTCGATCAGAAGACGTTGAGGTCACTCGCTTCCCCCATCTGAACCGGTCCGGTCCTACTACCTTGCTCCGATCCGAACCAGAATGAAGCTGGAACTTCTACTCGAGCTCCCTCCAATGCTCCGATTCCAGCCGTTATGACCAATGATCTGCTTGACCCGTCTGCACCCGTCACCCAAGGAGATTTTTCATGTTTTCTTGACATGCTCCAAGATACTAAGGAGGCATTGGAAGCCCATAAGCGTGATAGTCTTCGCATGCAAGAAAACATGATCAGTATAAGTAGGGAACTCCAGGAGCTCCGGAGGCAAAAGACACCTTCCCTAATACACCGCCTTGCTGTAGATGATTCATCTTCTTCAGATGAGGGACGTCCTCGTGAAAGAAGACAGCTAGAGCGACCTGAGAATCTTGATTAGCTAACTTTTGGATCTTTAGGATCCCGCGAAGACTATGCTCGTGTGTTAGGGCCTGATGACCCAAGCTTGAAAGAGCCTATGTTGTTGCCCATGCGTGGATCCCACGTTCTACCTAGGGATCCTAACATTACTAATCCTACGCAATAGCAACTTCTTCAGCCCCTCCCTCCTGAGATCGACCGGGAGCATAGGGAACAATGTAGAGCAGCCGCCGCTAGAAACAAGAGGTTATCCCCTAATCAGGAGCCCAGAGGTAATCCGAATATCAGACCTAGAGAACCGGAGCAGACATTAACAAATGCCGATGTATGGGCGATGGTGCGTCAGATTATGTCCGAAAGCCGGCAGTACACTAATGAGGACTGGGGTATTGAGCGAAGTCATACCCCCTTCACAGATGATATATTGGATTTCCAGTTCCCTCGTCGGTTCAACTTGCCTCCGATGGATCGGTATTCAGGAAGAACGGACCCAGGGCAGCAACTGATGAGGTATGCATGGTTCATGAATGCTGCAGCAGCTCCAGATGCTGTAAAATTCGAAGCCTTTCCAATTTATCTTGAAGATGTGGCGTTAATGTGGTTCACCCGACTCCCTCCCCGGTCGATATCAAATTTTACAGAATTGAGTGAGCGCTTTATGAACCAGTTTCGACTTCACGCCCGAAAGTCCAAGAGCGTCATAGAGTTGTCACGGATCAAACAGGCCCTAGGAGAATATTTGAAGTCATATTTAGACCGCTTCAACCTGGTCGTCGCCGAAGTTAGTGACCCTCATGAGCCCAGTATTATGATGGCCTTGATAGAAGGGGTTGACCCTAATAAAGAATTCGGGGATTACTTGTCTGGGAAACCGAGTCCTACTAGAGAATTGTTCTATGAGAAAGCTAATATTCGCTTAAAGCGAGAAGAAGCTCATGCAAATAGGAAGAGAAAGTCCGAAGGGGCCTCGAGGGAAGGTGTCCAAAGTAATGTTGATGTGAAACAATCTGGTGACAGTTCAGGGAAGGTTGAAGTAAACGTTGGCAACCCGAGCGGAGGTAATAGCAATAGGAATGGGAACGACAATAGAAGGAACATGAACCGAGGTAATAACTCTAGTAAAAGACCTAGATTCTAGACTTTTGAAAACTATACGTCGTTAAGTGATACGTTGGAGAATATTTACTTGGATACATATAGCATATTGCAGTACAAAAAACCACCACCCAGAGACTCCACTGAAAAAGAGATCGCAATGGGAAAGTTTTGTTTGTTCAATGGAACCCACGGTCATTCCACCAACGAATGTCGTCATTTGAGAGATATAGTTGAAAGATTGTTGCGGGAAGGGAAGTTAGACGAGTACAAAGTTGCCCCAAGGGACAGGGAGCAAGGGGGACAAGCCCCGGACCAAAACCAGCCCACTTCAAAACCCACAGCCCAGCAGAAAGGTAAGGGGATCGTTATCAATACCATTGTTGGAGGACCCCACCTAGCTAGTCATAGTTTCAAAGCAATGGATCAATACGTCAACGCCGCCAAGCACTTTGAGGTAGGAGAATGCAGTAACCTCGAAGACATCACTCCAGTAAAATAACAAAAGACGATGTCAGACGACGTCATATTCCGTAGTAGAGATGATTCCGGAGTTCAATCCCCAACTGAAGATCCACTGGTAATTACCACGACCATCGGCCCTTCTTTAGTCCATAAAGTGTTGGTGGACAACGGGAGCTCGGTCAATATCCTCTTCAAGAAAGCTTTCGAACAAATGAGACTTGAAGCAAAAGATCTAAAGCCCTGCGAAGGATGGATACGTGGCTTCAACGGGGTGTCAACGGCTCCGATGGGCTACGTAGAGTTACCAGTGACATTAGGGCAGGGAGATCACCAGAGAGTGAGGATCCTGCTGTTTGTAGTTTTGGATGTAGAGTCACCCTACAATGCCTTCCTAGGCCGACTGGCCCTTGCCGAGTTTAGGGCATGTATTGCACCTTGGTGCTTGCTGCTTAAATTCCCGATTGACGCAAGAATTGGGGTGATGAGAGGCGACCAAGCTACGGGACGAGCTTGTTACATGACGAAATTGAAGATGCTAATGAAGGGGTTGAATATAGAAACTAAGGACGATTTTCCCCCTCCGAAAGAGAACTCAGCATAGCAATTAAGGCGTCCAGTCCCAAAAGAGTCGCCCTTAGATGTGCTCAAGGATATAGATTCCAGAGAGGATAGAGAATCCGAGGATAGGAAGGCGACTCCCAACGAGATAACAGTAGATATACCTATTGATGAGACAGATTCGACAAAAGTAATAAAGATCGGCTCGCAACTAGATCCAGTTCGAGCGAAAGAGTTGGCTGATTTTTTAAGGGCAAATTTAGATATGTTTGCCTGGACTCACGCTGACATGTGTGGGATTTCGCCTACCATTATGAGTCACTCTTTATGTATTAATCCAGAGCACCCACCAGTCAAACAGAAAAGACGGATGTTAGGCCCAGAGCGGTCGGCAGCTTTGAAAGAAGAGGCGGAGAAATTAAAAGATAATGGATTCATTAAGGATTCGAAATATCCCGAATGGATATCAAATCCTGTCCTGGTCAAAAAGTCTAACAGGAAGTGGCGTACATGTATCGACTTCTCTAGTTTGAACAAGGCCTGCCCGAAGGATAGCTTTCCTCTTCTCAGAATCGATCAGCTAGTAGATTCGACGGCCGGGCACGAGCTTTTATCCTTTATGGATGCCTATTCTGGGTACAATCAAATTCCCATGCACATACCAGATCAGGAGCATACAAGTTTCATCATAGACTTGGGGTTATATTATTATGTGGTAATGCCATTTGGGTTAAAGAATACAAGGGCCACGTACCAGCGCTTGGTCAACCGCAAGTTCTATAATCAAATCGGGAAAACCATGGAGGTTTACGTGGATGACACGCTTGTGAAGTCTAAACAATCTTCCGATCATACAAGGGACTTAGCTGAAATGTTTGATATTCTTCGAAGGTATGGAATGAAGTTAAACCCCCTAAGATGCTCGTGTGGGGTTGCATCTGGAAATTTCCTTGGGTTTATCATGAGTTCTCGAGGAATTGAGATAAATCCTAGTCAAATAGCAGCAATAAGGGATATTGAAGAGCCACGAAAGAACAAAGATGTTCAAAGCTTAGCCGGAAAAGTTGTTGCATTGAGCAGGTTTATTTACAAAGCAATAGATAGGTGTGTACCTTTCTTCGATCAAATAAAACGAGGAAAGCGAAATTTGGAGTGGACCCCCGACTGTGTGGAGGCATTCCAGAATTTATTAGACTTATTAGAAAAGCCTCCAATATTATAAAAACCCGTGGAACATGACTATTTTTTGTCTACCTAGCGGTATCATCTCACGCCGTCAGTACAACATTGGTACGTGAAGAGGATAAAGTCTAGAGATCTGTATACTACGTGAGCAAAAAGCTAGCTGCTGTAGAACGTAATTTTACGAAGATAGAAAAACTTGCTCATATCCTCCTGGTTGCTTCCCGGAAACTTTGTCATTACTTTCAGGCTTACCAGATAGTTGTATACACCGATCAACCTTTAAGACAAGTGTTGCAAAAACCCGAAGCATCGAGGCGGTTACTTAAATGGAACATCGAGCCAAGTCAATTTGATTTAAATTTTCAACCACGAAAATCAATAAGGGGGCAGGCATTGGCCGACTTTATAGCTGAATTCACAATTCCCAAAGAGGAAACGGTGGGTGACAAGGTAGTTACTTTGGACCAAGAGTTAGAGCTTAGTCCGTGGAAGCTATATACAGATGGAGCCAAAAATGATCGAAGGTCCGGCGCTGGAGTTGTTTTAATAACTCCTGAAGGACGATCTATTTACTATGCATTGCGATTAGAGTTTTCTGCTACCAATAATGATTCTGAGTATGAAGCCCTGATTGCCGGGCTGAAATTCGCCAAAGAACCGGGAGTGAAAACACTGGATATATGTTGCGATTCCAAGATAGTTGTATGCCAGGTCCGGGAGGAATTTATTGCTAAAGGACCTTGACTCGTTACTTATCTTAAAAAGGAAAAGGAGTTGCTGGGAAGTTTGGAGCATTACAGCATAATGCATATTCCAAGAACGGAAAATCAGAAAGCAGATCGGCTGGCAAAGCTAGCAAGTTCTGACAATCCTAAAGAAACTGAAATGGTTCCGATAGAGGTTTTGGAATCACCGAGTTTCGACCTGATGGAAGTGGAACTAGCCTTGGAAGTCGACCCAGAGAGAGAATCATGGATGACACCAATCAAGAATTTTCTCAAGAATGGAACCCTCCAGTTGAAGAAGAGTGAAAGACGAGCTGTAAGACGCAAGGCTGCAAGATACATTTTACAGGACGACGTCCTTTATCGCCAAGGGTTTTCAATGCCCCTACTACGGTGTATCGCACACGACGACATCAAACGTGTACTGCAAGAAGTACATGAAGGTGAGTGTGGGGACCACACCGGGGCCAAACCCTAGCAAAGAAAGTGTTACGGTATGGATATTTCTGGCCTACCGTGAATAAAGACGTGGCTGATTATTCATGACGCTGCGATAGATGTCAAAGATTTGCCAAGATTCCCAGAGCGCCTCCGACTCAGCTCAAGTCAATGGTAAGCCCATGGCCGTTTGACATGTGGGGGATTGATATTATTGGAGTGTTACCTATTGCCAGAGGAGGAGCTAAGTACGCGATCGTCGTCGTGGACTATTTCATTAAATAGGTGGAAGCTGAACCTTTAACAACGATCACGGCAAGAAAGGTGATCAGTTTTGTGGTCAGAAACATTATCTGTTGATTTGGGATACCGAAGACCATCATAACTGATAACGGGACACAGTTTGACAGCGTCGAATTCAGAAACTTCTGCCAGAAGTACAAGATTGATAAATGGTACACTGTTGTAGCTCACCTGCAGTCAAATGGCCAGGTCGAAGCAATAAACAAGGTCATTAAATCTATTCTCAAGAAGCGGTTGGAGCGGTCCAAAGCCAAATGGGTAGATGAGTTGCCACTAGCTTTGTGGGCCTACAGGACAACCTTCAAGACGACCACCGGCTATACTCCCTATTCACTTTCCTTTGGGTCAGAAGCAGTAATACCGATAGAATTGGAAGTCCCTTCTCATCGAGTCGCGTACTATGACCCGATGACAAATAGAACACTCCTCCTAGAGTCTCTTGATATGGTTAAAGAAAAAAGAGACGAAGCAGACTTGCGTGCCTCAAGACATCGACATCAAGTAGCACGTTATTATGACCGAAAAGTTCGCTTCAAAACCTTTGAGCCAGGAGACTTAGTACTAAAGCGAGTCTTCCCGCCTTCAACCCAATTGGGTCCAAAATGGGAAGGGCCATACACCATCCAACAGAAACTTGATACAGGAGCATTCAAGCTAATGACCGTGGACGGTGAAGAGATTCCTAGAGCTTGGAACGCTAAGCACTTACGACGATATCTGAGCTAAATATGAAATTTCTTCCTTTTTATTTTTATAAACTATGTAAAAAGGTACGACTTGCCTTAAAAAGTTTGTTTTTATGAACAAAGGATTATGAAGTGGATGTAGGCTACGACTTAGCTGAACCACTATAAAAATATCATGTGTTATTTATTTTCCTGCATTATTTATGTCTTTAACCATTATTCTGTCATGACAATGAAACACAAAACACAAATTTAAATTTCAAAAATTGGAAATAACCCATGTGCAGGACCATAACCCATGTGCAGGAGCAAACAAAATGACCGTTTGCATGATAAGATGCAAAGAATGGGAAGATGACATTCCTAACTCTAACTCTCACGAAACGAGAGAGAGAGAGTATAAAGGACGGGAAGACGACGTCCCTTGAGGCATGAAAGTGCACCCCGATAAGAGATCGCCTCAGTAATACTCTAACCTGGTTATGAGACAGGAGAGTATAAAGATGCTAAAAAGAACAGGCATCAATGACGAAAGGAATATGGCCCCGTCAGAGAATCGGGGACAGCTGAATTTTGAATTTAATCGATCTTGAATAAGTCTTAATCAGTTGTCCAAGATTTATCGGGGGCATATATATGTACACATGTTCCTCTTAGTAACGACTTTACTATATAACTGTGATTTGACATGCTGTTCGTTTACATTTTTATCTAAATGTTAAAATTTATGGATATCAGACATTGTAGGAAATAAACCACTTTATTCACAATTATGTGAGTTTATACAGGAAGACTAAGCAAAAGACGCGAGGGCCGCAATCACTACAATATTAGCGAACCAGTGGAAAATCAAAATAAAATAAAACAAAGCACATTATCACTTGGGCTTTGGAGCAAACTTGGATTTTTTGGCAGCCTTAAGAGCATTTCTAGCTTCTTTTTCAGCATCAGACATGAGACGCTTTGGCCTTTTCTTCTCTGTAGTTGAAGTACCAGAATCGGTAGATTTCTTCCTAGGAGTCGGAACACTGGAATCAAGAGAAGATTTTTTAGCAAGCTCTTCTGTAATTGACCTAGTTGAAAGCTTAACAACTAACCTTGATCCAGGATCCACCACTGCAAGGGGCTTAAGGTTTTCGGGGTTTAATTCCTCGACTTTCAGCTGCATGCGCTTGTCTTGTTCGGCTTTCATTTCAGCCAAAGTCACGTCATCAGCGCTTTTCGAATCCCCAATTATAGCCATATCAGGATCTTCTTCATGCCCCTCATTACCATCGTCGTCTTTCAAGGCATCTATCATTTCGTCATCGTGAGAAGTGTCGGCCTTAGACGGTTTAGCTTCCCCTCCGGATTCGACGATGGTAGCCTTATCCTGTCCTCCCTGAGCCTTTTTCACGGGTTCTTCCCCAATAGAGGCTCCCCGAGGCTCATCAATCTTCTCGACTGGTCCAGCACCTACAGAATGAGAAGCAACAGTTATCAACTCAGGAGAAAATAAAGGATCCTCGATCGATTGCCCAATGATGTGATGAAAGGTGGAGATGGCCTTGACAAATTGAGGTGAAAAGGTAGATATACCTTCTGATGATTTCTCAATTGGGGCGGCTACCGTCTCTGATGCTAATTCGGGTATAGGAGATAAAAGAGACGCTTTAGGAATTCCCGGATTCTCGGGATCATATCCCTCAACTCCAGTAGTTTCAGCGGTAGCAGAAGAAGAACCAGCTTTAAGGATATTCTTTTGTTTGGCCAGGCGTTTCTCCTCCTCCATGGCAGTAGCAATGAGGCGACGCCCCTCAGCCAGGCATGCTAGTTCATCATCTCTCAAATACTTCTCCATAAGTTTGTCTTTATCAATGAAGTCTACCTTAAATTCCTCTTTCTCCCATTCGATGATTTGACTCCATACGTGAACTAAGGTAGTTGGATAGTCTTAGATCCAAGAGATGTTTCGGCGACGAATTATGTGTGCAAAGAATTCATCCAATAGTTCGCCAAAACCGTGCAATTTTTCCTAAGCCTCTGATAGTTGTTTATGGGTTTCTTCATCAAATTTAATAGCGTTATCCGTATTCCCCTCAGCTAAGGCGGCCCTAGTCACGGCTTCCATTAATTTGGACTCCAAGTCAGCATTTCGTTTCTCCAGCTCAGCATTTTTCCTCGCTAACTCGGCCTTTTCTTGTTCAAGAGTATTATAAGCCAGTTGCATTTTGACACTATCTGACTTAGCGTCTTCCTCTTATTTCTTCAACTCCAAACGTTCTTGACTATGAGATTCCAACAAGTCATGATAACGCTTTTGTAATTCCTCAAATTGCTGTTTGAAGTTGTTGGCATCTCATTGAGCAATGACGAGTTGAGCCTGTGTATCTTCTAAGTCCTTCTCCAAATTTTTCAAGGCATTCTCATCGGAATCCGCAGCCTTCTTCATTGAATCAACATCTGTAATTAAGGCTCGAATGATTCTGGAGAGATTGTGTGAATACTTGTGCATCTTCGAGTATTGTTTCTCAACTGCGTCAATCTTTGCTTTAGCCTCATATGCCCACTTTGAAGAAATAGGCTCAAGTGTGGGTAAGAAAGTTAGATTCTCAAAGTAGTGATCAGGGAACTGCTTCTCCAGATATGCCAGCTTAATTTTGGAATCAGCATCCAGTGGTGGGGGCTTGCAGTATGATAGTTCAATGTGTTTCCGCTTAACAGGGACGATGGCTGCATCAAATTTTCCAGATCGCTTCTCAGAAACTTTTTGTTTGTCTCATGAATCGGCATGTTTCGGTGGACTTTTTTCCCAATTATATTTGTCTTGAGGAGAAGGTCGATCTTTGGATTGCGACGTTTCTTCTCCACGACGACTCTGGTGGCTCTTATACCTGTCTGGATCTGACCGGACAGGGGAACGAGAGTGTGTGGTGTGTGGTCAATGAGAATCATGAGGCCTTCTATCATCTCTGCTCCGGCTCTCACGGCGATCATGCTCGATGTCGGAAGGAGGTCTAGACATGCTACGGCGCATTTTTCTGACATAATAGTTAGGGCGAGACATTGTACCTGCACAACAATATAAGTGGAATTCAGAATCAATGCTCACATAAGACATAAGTGCTGTGACGTGCGGTGCTAATGTGTTATGTGCATCCTAAGTGGTGTTTCCCCAACAAACCCGAGTCTGAAGCCAGACTAGCATGAGCGGGCTCTTTGGCCTTCATGGGAGTAGTCTCCTTTGAAAAAGTGAAAGTTAAAGGATTCGTGCCAAAGTCCTCTGAAGTATAGATGGTTTCAGGAAGGGGAAGATTTCCTAAATCCTTAAATGTGGAATTGTCGTTAGTAGGAGCATCTCCTTGAGAAGCATCTGTTGGCAGCTCTTTAGGGGATGTTGACTTCTCAGGAGAAAAAGCATTGTCAGGGACGGTATACCCTTCTCTGTGCTTTTCAGCTATGTTTGCTAACTCATCGTCCTGAGTTGAAGATGGAGAAGGTGAAGTCCGGAATGGTATTGTTGGACCTTTCGAGCCCTCGCCCGTCTCAGGAATAATGTCTACCGGGGGTATGTACACATATGGACCCATCCCATGACCTATACTACGGTTAATAAATAGTAACTCGTGATGATGAAGATCCTCATCCTTAAGAACTTCGTCGATGGTTAGGAACTTTTGATCGCCATTGAGATGCCGATGCAAACGATCAAAGTATAATTGATCCGATATTTGCTTTGGGTTATCAACTGCAAATGAAAAAGAAAGCAAGTTAATGTGTTGACATGAGCATTTAAAATTGAGATCTAGAAAGTCGGTGCTTTACTTGATTTGGTCCATCTCCTGGCGCACCCCGGCTGCTATCTGATATAAAACTATCCAAGCTTAGAATCGCCAGCCTTGCTGCTAAATCGAACAATAATAATTTTCCTTTTCGGGACTGATTCAAAATATTAGAAGGAGGGAGTCCCTTGAGTACGATGCTTGAAATTATAGAAAAAGTGAACGTCATCGAAGGTAGGCTCTATACCTAAAACCTCTTTGTATGCTATATACAAGGTGTATAAATAAGCATAAGAGTTGGGATGTAATTGCATGGGGGCAATCCGCAACTGTCCCAAAAAATCGACAACAAAAGGCGGAAACGGTGGAATAGCCCCAACCAGACATATCAATCGGGTAATTGCCATAAATCCTTCCGGTGGATTGTAGGGGTGATCTGTTTTCGATGGCACCAGGGTATCTCTTTTTAATATTCCGTGCTTTAGACATATTCGGACAAGTCTATCATCATCGATCGTCGACTCAGCAGAATCTTTGGGTAACTCCAATATAGTGGCAGTTTCAAACTCATCGGGAGCGCGATCATCTCCTACCCCTCCTTCCTCTTCATCACCAAGAGAAACTTCACTATCAGAAGGTATTTCACTATTGTGTGCTTCCACTTTATAATCTAGGCCCTCATCATCCCATTCCGGGTCTGAGGGAGAGGATATGTCATCAAGAGTGAGTTTCTCAAAAGTTTCTGCAACTTCTCTCCTTTCTGCTAACCTAGATGAACGTCTCTCTACCATGATCGCTAAACTACTAAAGAAACAATAACATAAGTTAGAGTAAGATATCCAGTATCCCCCCGTGTACGTGTGTGAACTAAAGTGTGTGCTATGTGTGCAAAGGATGCAAAGTAAACACATGAGAGCATATTGCAAAAGTTTGACGAAGTAATAATATGTTCACAATAGTCTTAAATGTTCGCTCATGTTTATAAGGCACTATCCTAACTGTTCATTAAGTTGTAGATCACGGCAAGCAACAACCGAGCCAGTTGAACAGATTTTTGTGCATTAAGTTAGATGAGTTCGGTTCGGTTCAGTTGTGTATTTTGGGATCAGATCAGGGGCAAAATCACGTTTTGGTTTGAAGCAAAAGTTAATGCCCTATATGCAAATCGGATCGGTTCGGGAATGAATATTCTGAGTGGTCCGGATCGGCTTGGGTTCCCATGCTTTTCTCTCTTTGCTTTTCATTCCGACCCGACCCGGTTGGGTAAGCCTTGTTTCCCTTTTAACCATTCACTTTTCAATCCGATCCGGTTAGATGAAACCCCTATCCTCTTCACTCTTATATCTTTCCACCTGAGCCAATCCTAAATCCTCCTCTTTTCTTCTTCTTCTCCATCCTTCCTCTTCCTCAGCCAACACCAAACCCAACTTTGTTCCAAGAACCAAATCAAAACCGAATATTCATACGTTGGCTTGGCAAGTATTAGGCTCTGGTCTCCTCTGTAACTGCCTCGAGATGGTGACAAGGCCATCGATGACGATGGCGATGGGAGGAGGTCATGACGTCAAGGTCAAACAAAAACCATACCCAAATCGTCCAAATTAACCACAAATCCTAACTGAAAACAGCTATTACGAAGTTAATTGAGGTTATAAACCTACCTATTTGTTTGATTCGAAGACTAGTGTGAAAATTCTTTAAGTTTTTGAGAACTAGGGTCCCGGTGCAAAACTTAGAAGGCGAGAACGATAAAAGGAAGAGAGGTAGAAGAAGGAGAGCGACAGATTTATATAGGCTCAAGATGGCTCTTTGTATTCCTAGCCCTTTAATTCCGCTCGGACCGGTGTGCAAGCCCATTTATACATTAGGCCCATTGAACCAGTGGTGAGGGGACAAAAAAGAAGCCATTTGGATCGGAGACCAAACCCAGAGGGAATCATACACATTGACATAGCATACAAATTGAATTCAAAGAAAAACAAAGAAAAAAGCTTACCTGGAGGAATTGCTGAACATCAAAAAGAGTTCCCAGAACTGTTTAAAAATAAAGAAGGTATTTCATACATTTTATGGTGTATATATAAGCAACAAGAGACATGACTTTATAAAGCAACACGTCCCTACAAATGAATGGAAGAGACTATTCAACAGTTCAAGTTCAGAAACTGATGGACAGATAACGTCAAAGCACGCTCCATCTTCAATAGAAGCGTCCTTTGAGGGGGCAAAATGTTAGCCTACTTTGCGAGTTAGGCAACACAAAGTTAAGAGATCAAATATTGAAGAACACTTATTCCTAGAACAAGCCGGACCGGATCGGATTTTCATTGTCAAGTCAGAACAGAGTGGAACAGAAAGAAGAGAAGCCTCGCCAAGATCAGATCAGTTCGGAATGAGTTGATCTGATCCCATTCTCTCTTATACAGCCGATCCGAACCCATGCACTCAAAACTGCAACTATCACACCCACGTTCCCTTAAAGTTCGGAGTAGTTAGAAGGCCACGTTCCCACGTTCATCCACTAACTTAATGTGCAGGCACCATCTTGTGATATCCGAACCCGCAAGTGATGGAATGGAGGCCACGTGGATCGGAACTGGAGCCATCCCAGGAGCGTTTTTCACCTATAAATATACCATCAAGAGACACTGGGAAGGATCTTTTGGCATTTTCAGAACTCAAACTCCTTTACTATTCGAATTTCATTAACTTATTCAGATTACAATCATCTTTTGAATCATATTGTGAAGGAAATTAAGTGAATCAATGTATTAGATAAGTGAGAATTGAGTGAAAATCGTTGTTGTATTCGCATTCAAGACATCAATCCAAAGAGAAGAAAGTGGACGTAGGCTATTTAACGCCGAACCACTATAAATTGTGTGTTTTTGTCGTTTTTGATTTCATTTCAATAGAATTATTATTATTTTGGGTATTAGAGCCAATTTTGGATCTAACACTTAGTTTCCTAAGAATCATTTGATAATCTGATCTGTACTAGTACTCTGCAAGTATTTGAATATTTCTGAAAAGGATAGGTGTTTTTACTCGAAGCATGAAGTAGATTTCCAGTTTTGACATTGTTTAATGGGAGTAATTCTGTGAGTGTCAATTTGATGTTGATTTCGGTCTTCGGGGTTGATACTTAGGGATTTATTCTCTTAACCGATGTCTAATGGGAACAGAACTTTTGTACTTGCTTCTATCACTCGGCCGTATCTTATCGATTGATTCTTCGATATTTAGGTAGAAACTAATGGGTGTAAACATGTGTTTGAGACATATTATGTTTGATGGTTGCAAGTGGATGCAAGTGGTTGCTTGTGGATGCATATACACACACTAGGCACTAGATCGGCTCAAAAACACTCTCATACTGCATATGGATGTATGTGCATTTTTTAATTTTTGTGGATGCAAAATGATTGACTCATCACGTGGATGTTGCATTTGGATGAATGGTTATGCACTCATATAGAAATGATGTGTATCAAATAGGATTTCTTGCATACATAATTGGACTCTTGGCACTAACATAATTCGCATCGAGGAGGTCAACTGAATCAGTAGACCGCCTGATCTTTGCATTAGATAAGAGACATATACACACACTTTTTCATATGTTCATACAACATTAGAAGTTTTCTAAGGACAATGGATGCTTGAGGATGATGGTTATGTAGATGAGTGATTGGATGGTAGGACACATTCTTCTTAACTTTAAGATTTCGGGGACAAAATCCTTTAAGGATAACACCCCGTATTTTCTGTTAACATAAAAGTAACAAAATAAAGTATAATTAATTTTTAAAGAAGAATTAAGGAAAATGGTTTACGCCATTGCGTTCGTCTCGAAATTCTGCTTGATATAGAGTCCGAGTTTGCGTAAATCAGACTCCGTATGAAGAAGTTATGACACTTAGAAGTTTCAGGAATTTAAAATAAAAACCAGCCCAAATTCAAATTCAAAGTTTCGAAATTCAAATCACACACCCGGGCTGGGCGGGAAAATTCCCGCCCAGGACCCAGTTCGACCAGGGGGTCGACCTCACCCCTTTTCCGGATCCGTGGACAAATTCATTTTTCTGTATTTAGATGCCCGTTCTGACCAAATTCTTTGCTCCTAAGCTATTTAAACACCCCCAAACCTCACTTTCTCTCCACACAATTTCATTACACCTATACTCTACTCTAATTCATATTAATATAAATCAATGGCATCGTTGCTCTGCTGAAACCTAAGCTAGAACAAGTGCTCCTTCTTCTTCCAATCTGAATAGGATTAAAAGAGAACAACTACAACCCCTTTTTATTTTAGAATCCAACCAAGGTGAGTACAGTTATTTTCAGATATGAAATTTAATTATGATCTTGACATGGTTATAAATCTGAATTGGAGATTATGCATATTCTTGTTTATCAGATCTGTTTTCCTGTGTAGATCTATCTTATTCATGTTTATCAGATCTGTTTTTCTGTGTAGATCTATCTTATTGTTGTAACTATTCTGTATCTCTTCCTTCCTTCTGTTCTATAGCCAGGCTACCACGAGCCTGAGCCAAATCTCATAAGAGATTGACACACAAACGCTAAATTTGGGGAAAATAATGAATGATGCATAATTGGACATGACTGATTTGTGACCGATTTAAGAAAAGGGCATATGTTGTAATTTTAGATCTAGATCTAGGCATACTATATATGACGTTTTATAATTTGGAAGAAGGAGAATTATTGTATGACAACATATGACTTGTAATTTGGGAACATAATGCATGTTATAATTCAAGATCTGATTTTGAGGACATAATACATGTTGTAATTTAAGATCTAGATTTGGGGGCATATTTTATATGGCGATCTATGACTTGGAAGAAAAGGATATATGATTTAGGCGTAAAAGATCTATATTAAAATAGGATAACTATTAATTGTGAATACGCCTAAATGGGGATTTTGGATATTTGACATACGCTGAAATCAAAGGCAATAATTTGGCATAATTCATATTGTATATCATGATTTGGGGTTTTTGGAGAATATTCTATACTATGTAAATTTAACTAGAAATTTGTGGCATATGTTATATTGTGAATTATGATCATAATTTAAGCATGTAAAATTAGGCTTAATTTTATGATTAAGCGAGGTATGTCAATGGAATTTTAAGGGATGATTAAATCTGTTAAATTGCATAATCTGCTAAATCTGTTAAAATTGAATATGGTAATTTGGGGTATAAAATCTGTAGGCTCGATCTAAAATTTAGCAAAACATGTTAATAGAACTTTGGATAATCGGCTATAACTTGTAAAGAAGTTAATTTGTTGAATTGGCATAATTAGTCTGATATTGGCATAATCTGTGAATGAATACTTTAGCTAAAATAAGAATGCTGAGACAGGAGGTTAGACTCTGTTTGCGGTAGAAGCCTGCCCGGACCCAACCGGCTTAACCAGCAACCGCAAACTATCAGTCTAATGTGAGAGGTCGTAGGCATAAAGATGCTTAGACACGAGGTTAGGCCTGGCTTATGGCAGAAGTCTGCCCGGAACCGGCCGGCACATCCAGCGGCCACAAGTTACCGACCTAATGTGAGAGGTCTCTGCATTAATATTTAATTAATGCAAATCTAAGATAAATATGATGCCTAAAATGTATTGGGTAGATAAGGTTAAATCAACTGGACTGATGAATCTAATAAACCTGTTTGAAAATCTGTAGGCCCAATACAAGGTTAGGTGAAACAATCTGTAAGTCTGTTAATCTGTATATCTGATCTGTTAGTCTGAAAACTTGTTAACTTGTTAACTTGTATGTCTGATTCGAGAACTAGTTAATCTAAACTTTGTACATCTGAAATCTGTAAGCAAGTTAATCTGAAATCTGTTGGTCTGGGGACACAAGGTTAGGAGGGGTAATTACTTGTGTCATCTGTTGTTTGGGACCCATATTAGTCAGTAACCCTTTCTGGTATCAAAACTATGATCCAACACTAGGTAGGGGTCCAGGGCATGCTTATTGAACTAATTGTAAGAGGTTCACTCCGATAATGGCGAGGGGTGTTGATGGCGCATTCCAACCGGGTCATGTGCGTGCATGGATCCGGTCTGCTCTGAGGATGTAAGACACCGTGACATCTGTAAATAGGTCTGTGTCTATAGGTTGCCACTTTAGGGAGTGATACATCCTTATATGGGGCCGGCACAGGGTATTTATGTATTAAGCAACCGATAGCTTGGGGTAGAATTTAGGGTACACTTAGTTCTGTCTGTTTCTATTGGGGTACCGTCTGTTTCTGTTGGGGTGGTAACACCTGTCTGTTTCTGTGTGGTACCGTCTGTTGGGGTGGTAACGGCCCATTACTAGTGTACACCTAATTCAAACATTCTGTTTCCATATGGAATATTCTGTTTCCGTCTCTGATTCCGTTTCTGCTTCTGTTTCTATACCGTCTGTCTCTGTTCGGGTGGTAAAGGCCCATTACTCGCATTCTGTTTCTGTAGCCGTCTGTCTCTGTTCGGGTGGTAAAGGCCCATTACTAGCATTCTGTTTTAGTACATCTATCTATGTTAGGGTGGTAAAGGCCCATTCCTAGCATCGTGTTTCTGAAGAGATCGTTCTGTTTTCTGTTTAGATATTAGGACAACACCTAATTCCGTTATACTAGTATTAGTGCAGAGAAGTGAAAACCAAGTAAGAAGCTTAGTTTAGCCTATATCATTCTGTCTCTTCTGTTAACCTGCTACTCTTGTTATGGTTATCTCTCATCCAGTTTTATTTACATGTCATGATACTGTTATCTGTTTATATGCTGAAAGTCACTGGACTCACCAGACTTATGTATGACCTAGTTTGTTTCGCCTCTTTTCCTCCGTCCCCCCCTAGGTTCTCAGGGTGGAAACATAGGAGCTTGATTCAGGTTCCATCTGCTTGAAGAGCTAGAAGTGCTTGAAATATTGCTTGGCTTTGATTCTACCTATTTATGGCATTCTCTGTTGGGGATTATGGCTTTAAAAAAAATTATGCATTCTGAAGGATTTTGTATAAGACTGATATTTGTGTACTTGGGTTTTGGTATTGTGATGTAACCAAACTTATTTCTGTTTCTGCTATAATAAAGTTAAAAAAAATTCAAGTACTACTTTACATATCTGTCTTGTAAATTTCTGTTCTGTTTACTTATAACGTTCCACCGAAGTTAAGGCATTCCCTTTGCGAGCGACCTTAACGGAAGTGGGGAGTTACACTCCTTCATAATTCCACATGTTGTTCCCAAAATATATTCCTGCTCTTGGTTCCGATCCACGGAACGAGTGCCTTCCTCCTCGCCAGACTCTCGCCTAGTCGTGTGATCATGATCTGGAGACAGGAGATCTAGGCTTTCTTTTGAGAGAAATGCCCCTTTGGTGGGATTATTTTTCCGTTGAGATGTTGTGTCATCGAAATAGTTATGCATGGGGGACTTAGCTCTTCCACGGTCCAGATTGACATGATATGCAACTTCCTCAGTAGAATTTCCCTGTTTCATGCTTGAAGCAGAAGATTCCATACCGTATGCATGACTCGTTTGAGAGGGTGGAAAACAAATGGCACTTTTTGTGGCCTTTGTGGTAGCAGCTTGAATAGCGAATATCGACTCAAGTTTCATCATCATTGCATTGTTTGCAATAGTTATTTGACTCGTTAGTCCCACCATTGTTTCTTGCAACTCTCTCTTGGTTATAGCTACTTCAATTTCTGATGATTCTCCTACCTCGAAATAGGTGGTATGCGATGTGACAATATCAATATTGCCAGTGATGTCGTCGATTTCACAAGTAACTTCCTTCGTCACATCCATGATCTTAAGCAAAGTTTTTCTTAGAAAATCTCGTTGGAATTCAACAGGGAAAGATGCAAATACGACCCCATGGTGGACGCCAAATGTTTTCACCAAAAAATGGCTCAAACACCAAGGGTACGAAAATTGTACTTCACCAATGTGGTTAGAAAGTAAATGGAGCCGTATTCAATAAGAGTTGGCAGTAAAAATGTGAGGAAAATAAAATGGAGACAATATTTTAGGGTGGTTCTACCCTAAACTAAGCCTACGTCCACTATGAAGGTAGTTTGCATTATCATGATAATGATTACAAAGCATATAGACTCTCTTTCCTCATACATCTTCTTGTTCTCTCAACATATTCTCATTCTCACATACAAATCTCGCTCAATATTCATGGAATTTGATGGAGGAATAGTGGAATCTGGTGTAAAGAAGGACGAATGAGTGACGAAGGAGAAGGATATCTTTGATTCCTTTTACTTATAAGATCTCATTGGATGCCATGGCCGGATGGATGAAGATCCTTCAAGTAGAGATGACGATGATGGTTGAAATGCTTAAGGAATGGTGGAGGAAATAATTTTGCAGCACTTTGTGGTGGCGAGGAGTCCGTCACCTTTATGGTGTGAGCCATGACCTATTTATTGGTGATCTCCCTTGAAGAAATGAGTTAACATCCAGATATGCAAGTTGCGGGTCGCTTGCCCCATTAATTACTAAAATGCCACTGTTTAGCTGTAGCCAACTGTCGATAGATGTATCCAGCTGTTTTGAGCGAGCGACTACATAGGAATGAGCAGTTTGAACAGGTGGTCAGGTGATAAGTACACGGGTGATTGGCTAGAGTTCTTGTGTTGGTGTATAGGAGAACGGCCAAAGCTTGCAGGTCAGAATGTCAGTGCGACCCTTCAGGAACTAGTATCTGATTGACCGGTGGGCAGCATCTGATTGAAATGTTACCAGCTGAGTGCGGAATAAGCGGGTGACTGTGATTGCAATCTATGAGCGGACATGGGATACATGTACGACTTCTGGCTTCTTCGTGTTTCTTGCTAGGCTCAATCGTCCGGAGTAGCATGAACGAATGACTTCAAAGCGAAGCATGTTACTGGAGCCAATTCTTCTCTTAGTTTTGTACGACTGGTTTCTTTGGTACAAGGATGAGCGACTTCTTCAAATATGGACGATCTTTGCAGGATGCACGATCCTTACTGTTTTTTGCGTCGTGCCACTCTTGAGCTAGCTTCGTGTGCGCGACCTCTCTGCATGGCCGTGCTGCGCTACATGCCCAATCCTGATTATGCTAAGCGGTCAGCCCACCTTGTTCTGATGTTCAAGCGACTTTGTTTGGCATAAGTGACCAATCTTTTCTCCCCTACTCGAGCCATGGCTTATGTTTAACCTTGTTGTGTATGAACGACCTTGGTTGAGGCATGAGGATACGAGCCTCGTGGGTGCTCGTCTTACAGTTCTAACATAGGCTTAATCCTTCAATGTACGTATGATTTTCAAGGGATTAACAACAGGTATGATATTTTATAAACTAAGATTGTCATCATCAAAAAGTGGCAGATTTTTGGAGAATGCATTTTTGATGACAACAACCTTATTTCAATTATCATTGATTATAAAATATATACTAACATTTTTTGTATAGAATACAGACACACACACACACACACATATGCATGAATTATATACAGGAAATATTACTGAAGACTGTACAGTTTAAAGATGATAGAGATTCAGAATTCAGACAAATTTCAAGACTCATGAGTATTCAAGATTTCAAGAGTTCAAGATTAATATAGGTATAGAGTCTATATTTGGTACTCTAAATAGCACTCGAGGTTCAATATTCAAATTCTGATTTTCAAATTCTATTTTCTATCCTTAATTCTCTCTATTTTATTTGTTATCTTTTCTATTTTCTTTTTTATCTTTGTTTTTCAAACTTAAGTTTTATATATTTATAATTCTATACTTTATATTAATATATAGTTTAAAAAAATTACAATTTTATAAATATGTTTATATAGTTTAAATTTATGTTTTCATATGCTTTTCTACTTTATAATATTAATTTAAAGCACTATATTTTTATACAATAATTTCCATAATTATATTTATATCAGAACACTTAAAAAATGTTTAAAATTCAAATTTACACTAGAGTATGTCGACATACATAAAACACTATGTCGACATATAACTGTTGGAAAATTAAATTTGAAAGGAAGGGTCTTTTCACCATTTGAAACGTTTTAGAAACGTTGCAATCTTTCACACACTATAAAAAGGGCTTGAATTCGAATTTTTTAATCATCTTTTCTTCTCCACTTTCACTCTCTTTCTTTATATAATTATTCTTAATCATTTTTTGATTTCTACGCTTACTCTGCCAAATTCAATTCCATTTTGATCAAACTTCTTCTCTCTACACTCTCTTCTCATCTCTCTCTGAATTAAGTGCTATTGAAGAGTTATAGGGTTGTTTGTAATTGCTTGGGTTCAGTAAAGTAGGAATCTGTGTTATTCCTTGTAGCAGTGAAATCAAGGAAGTAGGAATCAGTGGTATTCCTTGTAGCCTTGAAATCAAGGAAGTAGGAATCAGTGGTATCCCTTGTAGCCATGAAATCAAGGAGGTTGTACTTGACTATTGATATAGTAATAAAACTCTGCGCAATCCAGCGTTGTGCAGGACTGGACGTAGGAGCAATCTGAACCAGTACAAAATTCGATGTGTTCTTTCCTTTTCTGCATTTTTATTTCTGTTTATTTTGCATCTGCATTTGAATTTATGTCTGTGATTATGTTTGCGGTGTTTGATTCATTTTGTTATTCACATAAGTTTTAGATTTTGTTTAGATTCTCACAAACACTATTCATCCCCCCTTTGGTGTTCGTTTTTCCTTAACGATCCATTCTACAATCCCTAACACAACCAATAATGAAGCTGAATATGAAGCACTAATCACAAGGCTAAAGTTGGCAAAAGAATTAAATTTGAAAACCTTGCAAATTCTCAGTGATTCGCAGCTGGTAGTATGCTAAGTCCGAAAGGAATTCCATACCAAACTCTGGAACCTTCCTGCTTATCTTACCAAAGCTTTGGAACTTCTAAACGATCTTGACTACTACACTATATCTCATATCCCTAGGGAAGAAAATTCAAAAGCAGATTCTCTAGCTAAGTATGCCAACTCCTCAGATGCACAATTGCTGGGTTTGATATCCGTTGAAGTCCTTCCAACTCCCGCTATTGAAGAAGTAGATATTGACTGGATTATGGAGGCTGTTGAACAGCTTGTATCCTCGATGACCCCAATCAAGGAATATATCCTTAATGGAACACTTCCAGAGGAACCAAAAAAGTGATGAAAAGTATTGCGCAAAGCTCCGTTATATCTTATTCAGGATGGAAGGTTATATAGACGAGGTTTCTCTGTGCCACTGCTGCAATGTGTAACCAAAGAGGAGTCCAAAGCAATCTTGGCAGAATTACATGAGGGAGAATGCAGAGGTCACACAGGTGGACAAACACTAGCCAAGAAAATTACGCGATAGGACTACTTCGGGCCTAATGTGAACTTGGATGCAATGACCTATGCTAAGAAGTGTGATAGATGCCAAAGATTTGCAAAAATTCCAAGAGTTCCTCCCACAGAAATAACTCAAATGGTCAGCCCATGGCCATTTGCTATCTGGGGCATAGATTTATTCAGAGCATTGCCTACAACTAAATCAAGTATGAAATATGCAACTGTGGCCATTGACTTTTTCACTAAATGGGACGAAGATGAGCCGTTAGCCACTATTACTTCGAAAAATGTGATCAACTTTGTCCTGAAGAACATCATCTGTAGATTCGGGGTACTACAAAAAATAATCATCGACAATGGAACTCAGTTTGAAAGCAATGAATTCCTTGATTTTTGTGCTAAATACAAGATTAAGAAGAGTTTTGCAACCGTTTCTCATTGCCAGGCCAATAGGAAAGTTGAAGCAATCAATAAAATTTTGAAGTCAACTATTAAGAAGCGTCTCGAAAAAGCTAAAGGTGGTTGGGTAGACGAGATTCCCCGTGCACTATGGGCATATCGCACAACTCATAAAACTACGACTAGGCACACTCCATTTTTGCTTGCATTTTGATCCGAGGCTATGATCCCGATAGAGCTGTAAGTTCCCACTCACCGAAGAATCCACTTCAACCGAGAAGAGAATGAGAAACTGCAGCTCGAAGCATTCGATTTGTTTGAAGAAAAAAGGAAAGAAGCAGAACTCAAAATTGTTACACATTAAAGAAGGGTAGCCAGACATTTTAATGCTAAAGTCAAACGGAGAATCTTCAAAATTGGGGACCTTGTTCTGAAGAGAATCATGATAGAAAATGGAGTATTTGGACCCAATCGGGAAGGACTGTATATGATAAACCAGAAATTCTCAGATGGCACCTTCGAACTGAAAACGACGGATGAGGTCCGACTTCCCAAAGCCTAGAATAGCATACACCTCCATCACTACTTTGCTTAATGTTTCTTTCGTATATCTTGAAAAAGTTGTAAACATCGTGCATTGTAAATACCATGCAACATTGTTACAAGCTTTGTATATGTTGATGAAAGAAATTGCTTTACTTGCCTAAATCGTATATTTGCAAATTCTTGATTACAAGTTGCTGAAATTCGATTTTGATTGCAGGTCCCTTAAAAAAACGTCGTCGCATCTATAACCTAGTAAAGCCTGATGATCACCATAGCACATCCTGATTGGGATAGCTCAAACACCTATTGCTCAATGCTCAAAACATCATTCGCAACAAATACAAAGGTATGGAGCACAACATTGCAAATAAGGGACACCAGGAACTGAACGGTCAAATGATGCGGCGTTCAGACTACAAATAAAGTTGTAAGTTTCACCGTGGGGGCACCTTCTTAATTGCAAGGTCTAGGGCCCTAGTTCTAACAAATCGTGGTAAACCCGATAAATGAACTAGCATCTGCCCCATGGAACGATGCAATACTAAACCAAAGACCAACCCGAGGGTTACCCAATCGATCTCCAATGCCACTAATACATGGCCGGATTGCGACAAACGCTGGGCTTCTAAGTCAAAGATCTCCCCGAGGCGAACCCAGTCGATCGACAGTGCCATTAATACATGGTCGGATTGCGACAAACACTGGGCTTCTAAACCAAAGACCTCCCCGAGGGGAACCCAGTCGATTGTCAGTGCCATTAATACATGGCCCGATTACGACAAACCCTGGGCTTCTAAAGACCTCTTCGAAGGCATCCGATCTGATGCTGGGTCCTCCATATATAGTTACTCATGCTAGGTCTTCCAAATCCAGTTACTGATGGACATTAAAGACCCCTTTGGGGGCATCCGATCATAAGCCGAGTCTTCCAAATTTGGTTAGTGACGGACCTAAAGACTTTTTCGAAGGCGTCCGACAAATTCTACAAGTTGCTGAATTATTCAGTCACCACAAATAATGGATTTACAAAGACCTCTTCGGAGGCACGAAAAACAAGACCTCTCTGAGGGCATATGTTCAAATATAATCTTCGAAGGGCCTGGAATTCCTGGTTAGCGAGAAAAATGATTGAATATACTAAAAGTATAAGACCTCTCAAGCAGGGGCACAAGAGAAAAAATTCCTCTTCATTAAAAAGCATGAGCTAGATCGACTAGACCGGAAAACCTTGGATCATGAGCAAGCCAGGAAATTTTAAACGTGATGGCAAAAACACACGACTAGGAGATTCCAAATGCAATATATCACAAATGTCATGCCTAACCTTTAAAGTATGTTACGAATTTTGGTATGGGGGCATTTCCACCGCATTAAGGAAATTCAATAATGCTCACTTAAACATACCATAAACTCGCCATAGTTGAATCCCTTGAAATGGAGGCAAACTTGAGGGCTCCGATATAGTGACAAGCATAAAAGTGATTAGTCATGGGAAAGAAGTCTCAAATATTACCCTAGTCAGAATCAAGGAAATTCAGCAAAATTGGTCAAAAAAATCCAGCTAATAATGATCCGTGGCTACAACTGAAAAATCATTATTTATAAAAAAAAAAACGTACCACGAGGCCATTTTAATACTAAACATTGCAATAACAAATGGCTTGTAATATAAAAGAATTTGTGTTGTGAGCATGAAAAGAAAATGGATGTGGAATGTAGAACAAGAAGGTACGACAAAGCTAAAAGTAAAAGCTTAAGTATAGTAAGCACAACATAGTTTCATTTCAACAACACAGAACCAGATCACAAAATTATAAGTCAAGAACAAAAGTATTAGATATAAATGTGCGTAAAGTAACAAGCATAAAAGTAGTGAGCGAGGACCAACACTCGCATATACAACCGGTCTGAATATAGTTAACATAAACTAGCAAAGTCATTAGTACTACTACTTCTTGTCACCCAACCTCAGAGAAGGTTTAGTGGAAGGAGGAAGAGTCTTAGCTGGTTGTTTCCCTAGACCGCTGGGGCTTTCCTGAGAAGAGAAAGTAATAACCTTCTTCTTGTAAGTAGCATGCTTTTTTTCTTTGCGTCCGAAAGCCGACGAGGCTTTGGATTTCTGCTTCTTCGGGTCCTCAGTCTCCTTGTCTAGGGTCTCACCAGTATGCTCAGAATCCTTCCCACTCGGAATGTAATCCTCATCATTACCTAAGTTAGCAATTGCTAGAATCCTAGTATCCTGAGAACCCGGAGTGTTAAAAGAAAGAAGGGATGGATCACCCGGAGGAGGAGTAGAATCTGGAGCAAGAGGAACTGACATCAAATTTGAATCAGTTATGATGGCTTTAGTATTCATTGTCTTTCCTGTAGCAGGGAAGGGTGATGGCGAGATTAGACCTAAAGTAGATGAGAAATGAGCACAAAATGCAGATGTCTCAGGTGAAGGGCATAAACATTCTAAGTATAGCAAAGTTTCGATGATTTCAAGTTTACCTGCAGCTATAAGACTGGCCTGAAGATTTCTGTGCTCTTCGACCTCAAATCTATTTGCATAAGTATCATCATCAACTTCATCATCCTTGCTCTGCTCCTCTGCTAATTTTTTTCTGTACATTGTGTTCCTCGAATGCTGTGTCTTTGGAAGCAGCAGAAGGATTCGCTGGTGTTTGTGAGCCAGAAGCCTCAACATTAGTAAGAAGAGTAGGGGCATCAGCAGTTGTTGCATCTTGGGCTTGTCCTCCAGAAGGCCCGGCCTTCTCACCTAGCAATTCCCGCTTCTCCCTTAGTATGATCTTTCCTTTAGCTAAGGCTTCTCGGGATTCCTCATCTAAGAGTTCTTCTTTAAGATCCTCCTCACCTCGATCGCCCCCGTCGATCCTGAGTACTTCTTCCCAGACAAGAGCTAAAGTCTCAGCAAAGTCTTTTCCCAAATAGTATAAACTACCATGGCCCATGACGATGTAAACATAAAACTTGAATAGGGTTTCCTCAGTTTTTGCTTTGACTAACCTATAAGCATCCACGGCTTTGGTTTTATCCTCTTCAAAAAACTTAACATTGGTAGTTAGTGCTTCAAGGGACAGGCTTTGAGAAGAAATCCTATGCTGGAAATTCAGGTTCTATTGTTTTAAAGTAGCGGAAGCACTTCTTTCTATAGCCAATTGAGACTCCGCAAGTTGCTGAGCAGATTGAGCTTCTTCGACTTGAATCATTAATGTGCTTTCCTTTTGTTTTGAAGTTGCAAGCTCTCCTTTGACCCTATTAATCTCTGCTTCTAAGCCAGCTACTTCCGTTTCCCATTGGGTAGAAGATGCAATAGTCTTTTCTCGAGATTTTATAACCCTGATCAGTTCGGTCTTGTCGTATTCAAATGTGGCAATGCGATCGATGGTAATTCCGTTAACTCTTTGGAGTTCATGTGCGAAGGGACACCAATCATTCAACTATTTCTCCGCATGACCTTTGATTTTGTCTAGCTTAACCTCAAATTGACTTTTAGCCGTATCAAACTGCATGAACATACAACCCTTCAAGCCATCGAATTCCTCAAGAAAGTCTCACCTGTCATTAGGATATATGTCTAGGTTGAGACATGTTCCTCTTAAATTCCAGCCTGAGAATCGATCTACAAGGATAAAGTTAGCCGGCCCAGGAATGTAGCGAGGCCTGTTGATGATTATCTGAAGGTCAGCAGGAGTAGGAGTGACTGACGGAGAAGCCAAAGATATTTGATCTCCAGTAGTTTGAATATCCGGCATTGAGAAATCCCGTACTGGAATCTTATCCGGTTTGTGACACTTCCCGGAGTCACCTTTACCCTTATCACTCCTCTCTCTCTTGTTTTTGTTCTTCCTCTTTTGGTTTTCTTCTTTCCTCCTCTTAGCTTCCATCATATCAGAATGATCATGCCTCCACTTGTTTTGTTGCTCGGTTTCAATGAGATCACCAATCATTTGAGGCTGGTAAGCGGGTTGTGAATGTTTTGTATACTGGGAAGACCGAGGTTTGATGAAGTCTTTGGGATTGAATTGTTGGGTGCCATGTTCGAAGATATATTCAAGGGAGCATCTCATTCCTGAACCTAGTAAAAGGAAAGAATAAAATTTGAGTACTTAAGATAGAAAGTACTGAGGCAAAATAGGAAGAATATATGCAGCGTATTGGGAGCGTAAGACTAAGTAAAAGTAAAAATAATTTGCTCGTGAACGTCTAATAACGAACCAATCTCAAGAGGCTCGTCTAAGAAAATTCCTATATCAACAGCTGTTTTTCCAGGATGAGGGTCCCAAGAAGAGTATTTCTCAGCTTTATCCTTCGCGGCTGATACGGCTGACACTGATGATGAAATGTCACATGGAATGATATCTTTAGCTAAGCTAAGATAACCAAGGTTCCTAAAAGTCTCCGAAATACCATCTCCTTTGTTATCTTGAATAATGGGATTCTCATCACGATTCTCAGTACTTAAGTTATTCTTAGAAGTTACTCCAGCCTCTTCAGGCTACTCATTCTCCTTCATCGGATCTGAAACAGTTTTTGAAGCAGTTTCATCCGTAATCATCCCGCCTAGTTTCTTGCATAGGCTCCGGGACAGTGCCCTCCTTCCCAGTTTGATCAGGTAAAGACAAAGGACTCTTACCCTTACGTTTTTTAGGTGCCTCCTCCTCAATGGAAGTCAATTTGTATTTGGGAGGATTTTTGCTGCTTCCCACAGGATAAGAGCACTTCCTTATTTGGGCTTTCTTGGCTGGGGATTTGCGAGAAGTATCTTTCTTATCTGTCGGATTTGTCCCTAGAGATCGTGAGGGAAGAAGCTTCTGGCATTAACGAAGGAACTCCTTCGTGAGCAAGAATTTCCTACTCCTTTCACTCTCGGGAACAACCGTTAAGGAATTAAAGAGAACTTGATCAAAAGTGGTATTCTCAAAAGGAATATCTGTAATATAACTAAATATTTGAGCATTGGAGTAAGGGGAGAAAAGAAATAAAAGACTAGAAAGTAGATATATTCATCTCTTTCCATCCAGAAACCATAGAAATTTGCAGGGCACCGAACAAAGAAATAGTGGTTTGGGAACCCTCGAGCACTCTCGACTAAATCGGTAATAATTTTAGAGCCCCGACTCTCGATGAAGATGACTAAGGGATGATCCTTCTTCCTCTTTTTAAAAGAATATAAAGAGCAAATATCTTGAAATGTAGGCGCATGCTCTTTGACCCTCATAAACAGTGCATAAAGCCCCGTTAAGGAAAAATAACCATTTAGGTGCAACTGGTATGGGGCAATAGCCAAGCGCCGAAGAATTGACTCTAAATAAGGATTAAAAGGAGGAATCGCCCCACTCATTGGCATGTATCGGTTAACTGTAATGTATCTGGTAGGAGGAATGTCAACAAATTCATCTTTTTTGGGGAATTTGGCCTCTTCCTTTTCTGAAATCCCATATGCTTACACAATTGTTGATATGAGCTAAAATAAAGTTCTGTTCTATGACTTTCGCGAGGTACATCAGAAAGTGGACGGGGTTAAGGAAAGTTCTGGTTAACATTCACTATGGGTGTAGTATCTGATAAGGTTCCAGTAACTTGAGCAGAACTCCCAGCTTCACCAGACATGGTTCCTTCCTTGGAATTCTGACGTAACTATTGTCGGGTTAACATTTTCTACACGAGCGGTTATGTTTTAAAATAAATTAAAGGTATGCGTTTCCTTGGTCACAAGAAGTATTATTCTATAAATGAGGCTTGGAATTCATAGTCAGCATGTACTGGTTAACCAATTTCATGCATCATATGAGGTGAATGACCGTATTCACATAGAAAGTGTCCTTAAGTGACCAGATGAAAATAATTCTACACGAGTATATCATTCAACATGGATCATACTTTATTTTTAAACCTTCTATATTAACCTTTGTAATTGTGTGAGCATCCAATAGCAAAATTATGGCTCAAGAAACATGCAAGTGTTCTAGTTGTCACAGGTATGGTACAACATGATAATTTGGCAATCAACGAGACACCCTAACCAGACAATGGGATTATGTTCACCTCATAGGGGTTGAACAAGTTCGAGTCCAACATGGGTCGAACATGTTCGAGTCCAGTTTGGGTCGAATATGTTCAAGACCATTCTGCATCGAACATGCTCGTGCCTACACTGGGTTGAACATGCTCGACCGTATAAGGATCGAACATGTTGAGTCCAGCCTGGGTCAAACATGTTCGAGTCCAGTATGGGTCGAACATGTTCGAGTCCAGCCTGGGTCGAACATACTCAAGCCTACACTGGGTTGGACGTGCTCGACCGCATAAGGATTGAACATGCTCGAATCCAGCCTGGGTCGAAAATACTCGGTGTTGAGTCAACGGTTTCAATGCTTATTTTGATTAATGACAAGAAGGAGCTTCATGATCGACAAAAAGAAGATTCAATGTTTTCATAGGTTAGAAGTTGGTTATTTAGAGTTATTTATGTTAAAATCTATCCTCAAATAATCATACTTCTTATTCTCTTCAAAAATATACATGAAAACTATTTTTTTTATGTATGTTGACAAAAACCTGTCAACCTGTTAAATTTAACAGGCCAACAACTTTTTAAACTTAACAGGTCAACCTGTTAAAATTAACAGGTCAACAGCTTTTTAAAATAACGGTCAAAAACCTGTCAACCTGTTATTTTTTCCTGTCAACACCTTTTTGAAATTTGTGAAGAGTCATCTTCTTTCATGAAAGGTTGCATCCATTTCTCTTCATCAAGAATCATCTCTTTTGGTTGCAACTTTTCATGAATGATTGCATCTTCTCAAACTCTATAAATACATCAAGATTCAATCATTCAAATCACAGAATACCGAATTTTTCTCTCTAATTTCTGATTTAAACTTCTATATTCTTTGCAAACAAAAGCTCTCCAAATTCAAGTTACTTATTGAATCCTTGATATATTTCTCATATCTTGATTCAACAAGCAACTAACTTCCTTCAAATCTTCACATTCAATTCATATACTTGAGGATAAGATTATAGGAAGGGTATGCTCAATCATTGACTAATCAGTGTTGAAAGAAGAACATAATCAGAAGTCAAACTCTTGTAATTGTCCTGTGTGGGTAATCTTGTAGCCCGTGAAATCAAGTGGGTAAGCTTGTAGCCCGTGAAATCAAGTGGGTAAACTTGTAGCCCGTAAATCAAGTAGTTGTGAACCTGTTCCTCCGGGTGAAGCGAGGGTGTTGTTTAGTGAAAAGCCGAAGAGGAGCTTCGGGACTGGACGTAGGACGGGAGGTCCAAACCAGTATAAAAATCCTGGTGTCGTTACACTACTTTATTTATTGCAATTATAGTTATCTGTGATATATATTGTTATCATATCATATTCCGCATAGCCATATTAAAGATCCCGCACAAGTCGTACACAACCGACTTTTCACTCGGATCCGGCCTGGGTCGAACATATTCGAGTCCAGCTTGGGTCGAACATGTTCGAGTCCACCCTGGATCGAGCATGCTCGAGCCCAGCCTGAACCGAGCATGCTCAAACCTAAGCTGGTTCGAATATGGCCAACCACCCAAGGGTCGAGCGTGTTCGAGCCTAGCCCGAGCCAAGCCAATTCATTAGGAAAAGCATCAAATTATGCTGCAATCTGAAGTGCCATAGCCAAGCTAAATATTACTGAAGTTCAACATTAAGCTTTCACACAACGTGAGCTAACGATTCAAGTATCATTCGAAATTCACAATGACAACTAAAATTCAAAGGGCCATACACAGTTTCAAGGAATGCAATAAACTAGTCGACATATGCAAGCAGTAAATTTTGAGACACACTGCAAGTACAAGCTCAGTATCAAACGATGATCAACAAATATACAAGGCTTTATGTCCTTAACATTCATCAAACACATTATGGGAATGCAATTTATGTCGGGATTTAAAGGATTTGGGATAACTTGTGTTCTTCAACCACATTCAAATCTGCACCATTATTCCCAATCCGATCAAACTCACTGCAAAATTTAACCATCGCAATTCCAACAGTCAATCCAAAAACTGTACCCCCAAAACGTTTCAATTTATACACTCAACCATTGTCTAAATTAGATCAATGCGAAGATAAAAGGGGAAATCACCTTTGTTTTGCAAAGAACTTTGGAATTGGAGGAGGATAATCCAGTCGAGTTCAAGGTTAGTCAAGTTTTGCTGCCAATGGTCGAGCACGGATGATGGATCAAAGAAAGTTGGTGATTGACGAGTTGACATGATTAAAGTCTAAAGAGAAGCTGGTTGCAAAGATGATAACCCTTTAGGAGAAAGATGCGATCGCCATTAAAACGTTCTCTTCAGCAAAAAGAAATGGACTGTGAAAGTGAAGGGCAAGAAATATGTATAAGGAGTGGGAGACGAACAGACACATTCGATCCAGAAAATATGTTCGACCTGATATCTACGTTCGACCCAGAATGTATGGTCGACCCAAGATGTTTGTTCGACCCAGAATGTCTATTCGACCTAATATGGTTGTTCGACCGAGTTGATATAATTTTGACCAACTTAAATGTTTGATGCTCGACCCGCAGTAGAACCAGACTTCTTGACCTGTGGAAAACCAAGATTCGATCTATTAAATGGTGCTATATTTCGAAGCTCATTATTTTTACAAACTAAGAATTACAAACTTCAAGGGGCAAATGTTTATTCATTAAAAATCATGCACCAATTAATGGATCGAACATGTGTCAAAACTATGGATCGAGCACGGACATGGTTCGAGCAATAAAGCCACTCGAACACCACAAGAGGTTCGAACATCACACGTGGCTCGAGCATTGACGGTTAGTCAAGCACATTCATGAAGGGTCGAACACATAGATGGGTCGAACAGGTGTCAGATAAATGCAACAGGACTCATACAACCGTAAGGTCATTCGAACATCTCCAGGGTCGAACATCTCCGGGGTCGATCGAGCATGGTGGTTCGAACAGGGCTAGTCGGACATAGGATTGAGCAAACAGCTGGGTACAGCTGCCATTGGCATTTCTGTAATTACTTGTATGTTTGACCCATAGCCTGAATATACAAATTCCATCTCACCACTTCACTCCAAGTTCTCCTATAAATAGGCCATGGTTTCTGTACTTTTAGCGATCGATTTCCACCACCCCGAAGGGCTGCCAAATTGCTTCCTCTCCCATTTCAAGTGATCCCAACATCATCTACCATCTCAAAGCAAAGATCTAACATTGAATCCATCATGAAATCCGCCAAAAGTGCTCAAGTAGAAGATCCTCCGCCATTTTCCTTGCATTTAGTGGAATCCGACTAATTCTTCACTGATTTGCATGGATTAGAGTGAAATTTTTGTGTAAAGGAGAAGATTAATGTACTTATGAATGATTCTAACCTTGTAACTCTTGAATTGCTAATGGAAATCTTTGTTAAAGTGGACGTAGATCTTTCCTAGATCGAACCACTATAAAAATCTTTGTGTTTTTACCTTTTTGTTGCGATTATGGTCTCGTTTCTTACTAATTGGTGAAGTGCCTTCGTGGCATCTTTGGTGTTTGAACTAATTTTGGTTTGAACACCTTTGTTGTAGGTGTTAGGAACGCAGAATGCAGATCTTAAGGCAAAACTAACACTAGAGGGGGGTAAACGGTGTTTTCAAGGAATTTAAGAAAATCTAAAACTTATATGATCTACTATATGAATCACACACCGCAGAGATGATCATAGACACAAAATTAAACACAAACACAGAAATAAACAAAAATAAAATTCAGAAAAGGAAAGAACACACCGGATTTTATACTGGTCTGGATTACTCCTATGTCCAGTCCCACGCAGCGCTGGATTGCACAGAGTTTTATTACTAGATCAATATCTAAGTATAATCCCCTTGATATCACGGCTACAAGGTTAACACCAATTCCAACATTTTACGGCTGTAAGGTTAACACTGTTTCCTTTCCTTGATTTCAGGGCTACAAGGAACACACCCATTCCCAAACAATCCCAAATGATTACAACAGCTCTATAACTCTTCAATAGCACTTTAATTCAGAGAGTAATGAGTAGAGAGTGAGAAGAGAAGAAGTTTTATGAAATTAGAATAGAAATCAGCAGAATAGAAATGTAGAAATCAATAAAATATGAAATAATAATGGGGGGATGAAAGGGGTGAAGATGGAGAAGAAGAATGGTTAAAATATTCGAAATCAACCCCTATTTATAAGATTTGAAAGGTTGCAACGCTTCTGGAATGTTACAAATAGGGAAAAGACACTTCCTTTGAAAATTGAAAAAGTGACAGTTATATGTCAGCATCCCCTCCTTTGTATGTCGACATATGTATTAAAGAATATCCTTTTTAAACTATTTTTTAAGTGTTTAGACATATATACTATTCTAGAAATTCTTGAATTAAAACGTAATGATATAAATGAGTATTATAAAGTAGAAAATCATATGAATCATAAATATAAATTATATAAACATATTTATAAAATTATAAAGTTTAAAACTATATAAATATAAAAGTATATAACTATATAAATACGTAAACTTTGAAACATAAGTTTAAAATCAAAGGTGAGATAGAAAAACTAATTGAAATTAGATTTTGAAACAGAATTTGAAATTTAAAAAATGGAATTAGAATTTGAACCTGGAGTGTTATTCAGAGTCTTACATATAAACTAGACTCTATTACTAGATTTATCTTGAACTCTTGATTTCTTGATTACTCATGAGTCTTGAACCTTCTCTGAATTCTACATCTCTTGAATCTCTAAAACTGTACAGTCTTCAGTATTAATTCATGTATATAACTCCTGCATATATGTGTATATATATTCTAGATAGAGATGTTAGTGTGCATATACATATATATATATATATATATATTGGCATAGTCAACTGGTTTTTATAGTGTTCCGGAACACTCTTTTATTATGACTAATAATAAAATTACAATATGGTACATGTGATTGTAGTTAGCAGTCAGCTAATTCGGTTTCTAAGGTGGACCGTCCACCACTTATAGAGATTATAGTGTTCCGTCCACTCTACCTAGATAGGCTTAAGGCACTGGAGCTAGCTAATACACTAGACTACAATATTACATCCACATTAACTCCACGTAGGGAGGTGAAGTAAACATTACATGCTCCGAAAGGAGAGAGTTGTATTTTGAATACGGATAATGCAGTTTTACACTGCTATAATAGAGGCAAGGTATCCAAAGACTTACTTTAACTTGACCATAGAGAAAATTCTGAAAAGTGCCATGCTTCAAAATAGGAACCAAACATTAACAAGCCAGAATTTCTTGAGTTCCCACTGGGGATATGAAGCTTTTTCTTGCACAGATTTCAAGGAAAGTATACTAGCATTGTGGCCATACTGACTTGTCGCAGAGAAAGGAAGGTAAAAGTCTCATTGGCCACCACTTCAACAACAATGTTGAGAGTATATGTCTTCACCTGTATCACTATTGGACTGATGACCGCAAATTGAACCAGAGCACCAAATCCCAGACAAAACCAGACATAAACACAGAATCTCATGAGAAAATTACATTGTTGAAAACCCTGAAGCATCCATAAACTCCATTCTCTAACAATCTCCCCCTTTTTGATGATGACAACCTTAGTTTATAAAATATTTGTACTTGTTGATGCCAATTGTTCTAATACTCCCCTTGTCAATATGAATCCTATATATTCTACTTAAACTAAGTCTACATTTTATAATTTCTCTCCGTTTGGAATTATCAATAAGAAATTCTAACAACACTCCCCCTAAATCTCAATCTATACACATCTGATACTCAATCTAAAGTAAATTACTCCCCCTAAATTCATGACTATAAAATAATCAATACCTAGTGTATAATATTTACAAGTGTATCAATCCATAAACATAGAAGTTTTCAAACCAATCTTAGAAAACCAATACAAGCAATATGTTTTAATATATATATATATATATATATATATATATATATATATATATACACATACAGATTTTAAGTCTAACAATCCAAACAAATCAAACCAATCAAATCATACAAAACAATCAAACATTTCTTGGGACTTCTACCTATTTGTCTTCTCCAAAAATTGGATCCTTCTTGATGACTTCCCAATCTTCATCTTCTTTTGTTGGTGGTTCCTTAGCGAGATTGTTATCTTCATCTCTGTAAAGAGAAGATATTAGCCAACGAACGTCATCAAAGCTTCTCTTGTTGTTCAAACATCTTTATTTGGCTTAATTCAAGATGGCGTTGGTTTCGTAGTACTATGGAAAGAATGTTTTTGAAGGAATTCAATGTCTCTTTAAGATTTTCACTCAAGTTATGAATTGGATTAGCCATATTTTTGATAAGAATTAAATAGAGAAGGAGGAATGATATAATGAATTTTTCTGGAAGAAGTAGTCTTAAATAGGGTCTAGAATTCATTGGAATTGGATGGACACGAGTTAGTTATTTAAATTTAAATCTTGAACAATTATGAAAAACTGGCAGTAATATGTCCACATAAGCAATTATGTATGTCGACATATTTTGTTAAAAAAATTGAAATTTCAAATTTTGAATCTTTGGTTATTATATTACATTTAGTTCTAAAGTTTTTACAGTAATTAAAAGATAACTAGACATAAATAAAACTCCATTCAGTACTTCTTAAAAATCAAATACATCCACCTAATTACGAGGCATTAAATACGAGATTTGAAAATAAAATAAAAGCAAATACTAAGATAACTTAAGTTAGATACGCTAGATATCAGCGGATGATGAGGAGAAAGATGAAATTCCAAGTTTTCTTCCTATCTTGCCCATGAACTTAGTTATTTTGGTTAAATTCTATTTGAGCTTCTTTTGTTTTTGACTATTTTCACTTGATTTTGAATGATCATCTCTTTGGAAATGATTCTAGTGTTGATTGGACACTCGACATTTTACCAAAAAGTTTCTTCTTCTTCTTCAATTTCCATAGGCTCTTGTTCTTGTTGCATTCGAGCTTGTTTGTCTTCGAATGTCTCATAAGGTGTAAAAGTGAAAGGAAATTGCATAAAGTGTATGTTTATGGAGTCAAACACCTTTCTTGATACAAATTCTTCTCCGTGAAGATCAACTCCGAAATACTTGAAAATACGAATGAGATAAACTCCAAAATAAAGAGTGTTTTCTCTTGTTGATGTTTCTATGAGCTTGGATTCTTTTAAGATCATGTCGGCCCAATTGACGTTATATCGACCAATAATAGCAAAGAGTGCTTTTTGGACTTTGAGAGTTGGGTTATTAAAATTTCCGGAACGAGGAGTGATGGTATGTTGAAGGAGGAGGTTTACGATTCTTATTTTTGGGTGAAAAAAAGAATTTTTTGAATTCCATGTGAGCATCGCTTTCAAATATGTGGTGATAAGTTTCGAAATTGGTTTCATCAATTTTGAAATCCAAAAAATCCGACCTCGTGCTTCTACAATCAAGATATTTCCCAATATTTTGCAATCTAGAACAATTTGTGTGCCTTTTACGGTACTCCAAATTTGATCTTCATTTCCTTCGTAAAAATTGAAGATTAAGATTTGCATAGAACATTTTGACAAGCTTCGGTTAACACACTTCATCGTTATCCTGAGCATCAATCAAGCTCAATACTTCACTGTGATTAAAAAGAGAAGTAAGATCATATGATGGAAAGTCTCCAAAGATGGCGAAAGCACCCTTATTGAATTTTTCATTAGCTACATAGTCAACATAGGTTTTGATTGCCTTTTTCATTGTGGAGACATCCTTTGATGGTTTTGGTTAATTTCAATTTCGGAGATGAGCTTGAGGAAGCCATTTGAATGTTTGTTTTAAAGAGTATAAATATGAAGAATGTAGTTTGAATTTTGAATGAGAGGTAGAGAGAATAAATATATGAATAGAGATGAATTGAATGAGCACAACTTTTCAGAAATCAATGACACATTTTCAAACCTTGGGAGTCGGTGAAAAGTTGGAGGGAAGTTTGAAAGTTTTAACCTTAGAAATTCAAATTTTGAATTTATTTTACAAGCTGATATGTCGGCATACGGAAATATGTATGTCGACATACATGTATAAATTTCACAAGAAATACGATTTTGTGACTTGGTTTAAATTATCAATTATATTTCAGGTTTGATTATTTCCTAAAATAATATTAATCATAGCAAACATCCAAAATTTGTTTTATTGTTTTATTAATTATTATTTTGAATTTCAAATTTGAATTTCAAAATTCAGATTTCAAATTTGAATTTCAAAATTCAAATTTCAAATTTGAATTTCAAATTTCAAAATTCAAATTCAAATTTTGAATTTCAAAATTGAATTTTAAATTTCAAGATTGAATTTTAAATTTCAAGTTTGAATTATAAGGTTTAATTTCAAATTCAAAACAAAGCAAACAGTCAAAGCAATCAAAGCATCCATTCAACCAAGAAAATTTAAAAATTAATTAAGGCGTACCCAGCTTTTAGAACCATTTCTTTGATATTTTCGGAATTATGAATTGTTGTGAAGCACATGTTTGAATTTTCTGTTTATGTCCCTTCATCACTTGGCGACGAATCTGAATCATCTAAAGTTGTTGCGTATGCTCTCTTTCTTTTCTTTGATGAATTGCTATTGTCTGTTTATTGAATTGATTTATCTGGATATGAACACATTCTCTTTATATGGCTTGGTATATTGTAGTTATAACATAGAATAACATTTCTTCCTAAACTTCCTTGGTTATTAGTTCGAAAATCATCTCTTTCTATATTTTAGAAATTTTCTGAACTGTCTTGTCATTAAGGTTGTTTCTTCATCGTCTTCACTGCTCGAGTCTGAACCATTTGTTGTTGCTTTGAATGAAATAGATTTCTTTTCAATTGGCCTATTTTTCTTTTCTTTTCTATAGCTGGACTTCAAAAGACATCAGATTTCCGATTAACTCCTCAATCCTCATTTCACTGACATTACGGGACTCTTCAATTGCTAATATTTTCTGATCTCATTCTAAAGTCAGTGAACTCAATATTTTTCTGACTTGGTCTTCTTTAGAATAAGTTTTTCCAAGTACTATTAATGAATGCACTACCTCTTGAAATCTGCAATGCATATCGGAGATAGATTCATTCTCGTTCATTTTTAATAACTCAAATTGATTAATTAACATTGATATATTGTTTGTTTAACTTTACTGGTTCCTTCATGAGTAACTTGTAAAATTCTCTAAATTTCATAAGCAAATTTACAAACTGACACTCTAATAAATTCATTCCTATCCAATGAACAAAACAACATATTCATGGCTTTAGAATTGCTTTGTACAGCAGCCTTTTGTTCATTAGTCCATTGTGCAAAACTAGTTGTGGGTTAAACATATTCTGTCTGTGTGATATTCCATATGTCTAATCTTACTGATTGTAAATATATTTTCATTCTACATGCCCAATATGAATAATAACTACCATTGAACAGTAGTGGTCTAATAATGGACTGACCCTCTACAAAAGAACTATTATTATCATTGTTGGTTGCCATTTAATATTTTCAAAAATCAGATTATGAACTTTTTTGAGAAACCCTGCTCTGATACCAATTGTTAGGGAACGCGGACCTTAAGGCAAAACTAACACTAGGGGGGGTGAATAGTGTTTTTAATGAATTTAAGAAAATCTGAAACTTATATGATCTACTATATGAATCACACACCACATAGATGAGCACAGAAATAGAATCAAACACAAACACAAACACAAAAATAAACAAGAATCAAATACAAACACAAAAATAAACAAAAATAAAATGTAGAAAAGGAAAGAACACACCGGATTTTATACTGATTCGGATTACTCCTACGTCCAGTCCCACGCAACGTTGGATTGCGCAGAGTTTTATTACTAGATCAATATCTAAGTACAATCCCTTTGATTTCACGGCTACAAGGTTAACACCGATTATATTCCACCACCCTTGATTTCACGGATAAAAGGTTAACACTGTTTCCTTTCCTTGATTTCAGGGTACAAGGAATACACCCTTTCCCAAACAATCCCAAAAGATTACAACAGCCTATAACTCTTTAATAGCACTTCAATTCAGAGAGTAATGAGTAGAGAGTGAGAAGAGAAGAAGTTTTATGAATTTAGAACAGAAATCGACAGAGTAGAAGTATAAAAATAAATAAAATATAAAATAATAATGGAGGGATGAAAAAGGGTGAAGATAAAGAAGAATAATGGTTAAAATATTCGAAATAAACCCCTATTTATAAGATGTGAAAGATTGTAAATTGGTAAAAGACACTTTCTTTGAAAATTGAAAAAGTGACAGTTATATGTCGACATCCCCTCCTTTGTATATCGAAATATGTATTGAAAAATATATTTTTCAAACTATTTTCCAAGTGTTTTAACATATATATTATTCTAAATATTTTTGGATTAAAACATAATGATATAAATGAGTATTTTAAAGTAGAAAATCATATGAAATCATAAATATAAATTATATAAACATATTTATAAAATTATAAAGTTTAAAACTATATAAATATAAAAGTATATAACTATATAACTATATAAACTTTGAAACTTAAGTTTAAAATCAAAGGTAAGACAAAAAAACTAATTAAAATTAGAATTTGAAATAGAAATTGAAATTTGAAAATCAGAATTTGAAAAAGATAATTTGAATTTGAACCTGGAGTGCTATTTAGAGTGTTACATATAAACTAGACTCTATTACTCATGAGTCTTGAATCTTCTCTGAATTTTGAATCTTTTGAATCTCTAAAACTATACAGTCTTCGCTATTAATTACTGTATACAACTCCTGCATATATATGTGTGTATATATATATATATTCCAGATAGAGATGTTGTAACACCCTGTAATTTGAACATAAAAATTCACAAATTAAAGTATACTTAATTAAGTGAAATGGGTTGCACAGAGAAATATATATATATTGATATATATATATATATATAATTGAAAATTTAATAAATAAATATGCAAAAATGTTCAAAACAGCGAATTGGGAGAGGGGAATAACCGAACCGGCCGATTTTTGAGGTCGACCCAAGCCCGCTGGGTCGACTAGGGGTTAATCCAGGGTGTTTGGCTGTCAACCCGTGGGTCGATTCGCTCAAATGCAGATTTTGCATTTGAATGGTTCTCATGGTTCAGCTTTAATCTAAAGGCCCTAGATGGTTCCTACACTTGACTTCTTCCCCAAGACATGCTTTGATGGCTTGGATTGAATCTAGGGTTAATCCTATGGCTAATACTATCCTAATCCTCTATAAAAAGACCCCTAAACCTAGCCTAAATCACCATTATTCAATCCTACAACTAAACTACGTCAAATTTGTTCCTCTCATGGCCTCCACTCTCATGCTAAAATTCCTAAGCCTATTTCTATGAGAGATTGTGAGTTCATACAAGTTCTTTCAAACTTGTATGAGTGTTCTTAGTTTGCATTCAAGTCAAGTTGCAACATTTCTATTTCAAAGCAAGGATTTTTATTGATTTGGCGCAAGGGTTTTTCAATTGGGGCTTTCATATTTTGGTGCTTGCATAAGGACTTCGTCTCAATCTTTATAATAAATATTCATTTGTGTCTTCATAGCGTAGTAAGCCCTTTTCTACTTTCTTTTTATTGAACTCTAAAGTTAAATGAATGATGCAAGTTTGGGGTTGATCATGATGATATGCAAGTTTAGTTGATCATTATGATATGCAAGTTTGGTTGATTATTATGATATGCAAGTTTGGTTAATCATTATGCTATGCAAGTTGGTTTAATCATTATGTATGACACATATTGCTATGTTATGCAAGTTAAACTTGATGTTGTGAGCATAAAGCTCCAAGCTTTATATCAAAGGTTTCATTTTGGCAACATAAAAGTTATCATATCCCTTATGATAACTTGCATGTGAGGCTAAATGCGAACTTCTAGCAACTTCTACATGTCATTTATCACCATGTATCACTCATATGCTAAGTTTGGTTTTATGCATGCTTTTGAAGCCTAACAATGCAATATGCAAGTATATGAACATATGTACATCTCATATGCCACCATGATAAACTTGTGGCTTCAACACCTTTTTGTCATGATTATGCCAAGTTCCCTATTTTACCCTTTATGCGTTGTTGCGATTATGTGAACGATGGGATTACGTTGGGGTTGGGTAAAATTATGACATGAACATGATTTTTATAACATAACGTGATATGTTAACTTGTAATTATGTTTTGGAAACATAATGGACATGACACTTAGAAAATATGAGTGTGGCCAACTCGAGGTTGGGTTGAGTTTGTAGCATAAATCTACCCGGACCCGCCCGGCTTAACTAGTGGCTACAAACAATAGGACCCAATGTGAGAAGTTGGTCATGTTGTGCTCGAACCCGAGGTTAGACCAAGTTGTGGTGTAAAGCTACCCGGACCCGCCCGGCTTAACTAGTAACCACAACAAAGTCTAATGTGAGAGGTTAAAGCACATTAAGTTAATTAATGCCTCCTGATTAGGGTTAAGTCATGGTCCACTTAATACTTAATCAATTTGGGCTGGATGGGTTAATCGGGGTTAAGTCACGAACCTTGGGTATACTTAACCAATTTAATCCACGTTTGGATCGGGTTAACCACATTTAACCCGTTAAGGAAACCCTAGTTGTGTGGTCCTTTTCAGCAGTAACCCTCTTGATAGTATCATAAGACCCTAGGACTAGGCTAGGGTGGGGCACGATTACCGGGCTGACATGTAAGCGACCAAAACGACGGCTGAGTAGGTACGCCGGTGTTGGTCCAGGCGGACTATGGTCGTGCACATAGTCCGGAGTTGGAGAATCAGGCACGGGTACCAGTAGATCTAGACTGCGCATACTTGATTCGTGTCTGAGGTTGACACCCTAGGACTTGATACACCCTAGGGTGTACCTAGCGCAGTTTAACTACATTGCATGTTTGGGCCGTATGACACCGACACTTGACGAGTTAGGCTTATAGGGAGCCGATCGATTAGACCGTGTAGTTGGACCTTAATTTAGGTCACCTCATGATGATGGGCCAAGCTTGGGCCAAGGGATCAATTCTTGTTTTTACTTGACATGTTAGAATGCTAGTACACCCGTGGTGCAAAACTTAACCTTAATTATGCGATGACACCTTTATCTATCTTGTTAGTTAATCATCATGCCAGTATGTTGTTATCCTTATGTTCATCCCAGCTTCTCATGCCAGTTAACTTTACTAGTTCATAGACAGATAGTAGTAGGGCTTACCAGTCTTTTTGACTGACCTGTTTTCTTTCGCCTCTTTTCTTCCGTTTCCCCCCCCCCCCCTCAGGTTCTCAGGGCGGGAACATTGGAGCTTAGCTTGGATCTTTACAGCTTGCTTACTGGATTTGCTCATGTACGGTTTTGGACATTGAGCTAGCTATGGTTTATCACTTCATTTTGGGGATAGTACTTTATGTATTTCAGTTTTTCAGTTTATGCTTTTATCTAGACTTTGTTGTTGGAAAATAATGACCAAGTACTTTGTTGTAACATGACTATGGTTTTGAAATGCTAAGTTTTATCCGCTGCTTTACTAATCTGTTTTACTTATATGTTCTGTCTTGTGATATCTGCATGCATGTTTACCTTGTTTAACGCCCCTCCAAAGCTAATGTCCTTGCAAGAGTGGCATTGGCGGAGGTGGGGTGTTACAGATGTTAGTATATATTTTATAATTAATATTGAAATAAGGTTGTTGTCATTAAAACCCCATTCTCCGATAGCAGATACATATTTGCTCTAGCAAGATTCGATATGCCCATGGCTCCTTATTTTCTGGATATCGAGCATCCCGAACTCGACAGTTCATTCTAAATACGATCTCGATGATCGTCGGGTTTCAATTCTAATACGGTCCCAATGGCCATCAGACTTCTACTATTACGATCTGAGCGATCATCCGCTTCCTTTGGATTTCTAATTAATACGGTCCGGCACGATCGTGGCTCTTTAGTTTTCTAATCACAGGAGTTCACTTTGGATTTCACCTACCTTTGCTTTTCTGGATTTATGGTCTTGCAAAAACACATCTTCCTTCTATCAAGCAAGGCATGTTTTGGGAGACAAATATTGGCGCGTTTTTTTGTCAAAACTGTCACACATCAAGTTTTCAACTAGCAACGCGTTAAAGCGTTAGAAGCATCGTTGGAAAACACAAAGTGTTTTAGTCGAAGTCGCGTCACGTACATAAAAATGGCCCAAATTCCCTACAGATGACCTCTTTTGGGCCCGAAAACATTAAGTAAGGTGCTTTGCACCGTTAATCTTGTAGCCCAATGAATTAGCTTCTGGTACAACTTTCGTTTGACCCAAACAGACTTAGGATTTGAAAGTTATGCCCGTTTTCGTGAACGCATGTTAGTCAACTCAAGAATTTTGGATCCCTCACCTCCAGATTCATAATTTTCGTATCCCTCAACATTAGAATTTCAGCTCCCCCTCCCTCTTTCTCGTATCCCTCAACATCAGTTCTCCCCTTTTTCAAGTTAAATGAAATCATCCAATTTTTACTTTAACATACTACTTGATAACAAATTAGATTTGAAGAAACTAACGCTAATTGGATTTTGGAAAATTTGAGGGCTCATGTGACACATTTATGACTTTCCATATATGCAAAAAAGAGAATTTTATCGAGACTTAATAAAGAATTAGCGGAAAGGTCATTTTTATAAAATCAGCCTCCCCAATTTGTTTCATTTCATTCATTCTTTCTCTAAGAGCATTCCCAGCAGCTCCTCATTTTCTGAGCGTTGATTCATTGTCTGGAGCGTGGATTCCCCCCACCGCTCCAGCAGTCGGTGGGGGGATTCTCTATGTTTTTTTATATATATAATATAACCCTAAATGATTTTCTGAAAATCGTTAAGGTGTTAAACGGTTTTCAGAAAACCGTTTAACGCTTAAAGGGTTTTTAGAAAACCATTTATTATTATTATTTTCCTTCCCCTCCCTCCTCCCCCATATATGTTATTTATAAAATGTCGAGGAAAAAAATTATCTAGTATAATTGTTGAGACGTTTTAATGAAAATTAAATTAAAATTAATTTATTTTCAGTATTAACGGATATAAAAATAGTTATAAATATATGGTCGTTGTCGCACCTAAAATTATACATTATATATACGGTCGCTAGGAGTGCTCTAACAACTCATTTGCTCTTGTCATCCTTTTCTTCCACTTTCGGCCTAAATTTCCATGGTTATTAAATCGTAAAATTCTCGAAATTTCAAAAAAGAAAAAGAAAAAAAAAAGAACTGAAAACGAATTCAGACATAAACAACTTCAAAAAAGAACTGAAAACTGAAAACGAATTTCCATGGTTAATATATATATATACATGATATTACTTATAGAAAGCATGCAGTGAACAACAACATAAACAACTTCAAAAACGACATCAAAAGATCAAGGATGATGCTATTTTGCTTGGCTCAAAAACATGGTACAAAGTGCGAAAAAGTACAATATCTGAATACCATAATCAGTTGCCTTTTTGGTAATGAAATAAAAATAAGTGGTTATTGAAGTTTGTAAAGAAAAAACCAGACATCAATTACAGTCTACATTTTCGGAGACGACCTAAATGGAGATCAATTCTTCTGTCCCCATTTCTTCTGTTCTTTCAGGTTCCTCCAATCAAATCTTCTCATTTCCGCTGTTTTGTATTTAAGTCTACCAACAATTTAGAGATTTAGCTGTAAAATGTGAAAATCAGGGGGCTGTGATTGGGTGCAACGCGGAAACAAGGGAAATGGAGATAGAAAAATTGGTGTTACCTAAATGTGCAAAATTCAAAACTGAAATGATATGTTACAATCACTACAAACGAGTGTCTAATAGACCAATTTGACAAAATTAGCATTTTCTTACATCCGAGCGCTTTTGATGTTGTCTTCTGTAAGTTAAACCAATTTCACCACATCGCCTTCGACGATTCCATTTGAATCACATGGCTAATCAAAAATGCCTTCTACATATAATGAACACCGTTAGAGTTTATATCTAACAGATCTACTCAATCGTCTCAAAAAACAAAAAAAGTCAATCGACTTACCTAAATAATGATTACTGAAGAGAGTCAAACTTTGCAACTCAAATGTGCCACCACTTGAAAATATGTAAATAATTCAGAGTTGGGGTATTTGAAAGAGCAGGGGAAAATTGATGAAGGGAGAATGAGTTTTTATATTATTCGGAATGGGCACATAAAAGAGGCAAATATGTGTAAAATGGTGAAAGAGGAGGAAAAGGACAAGCGAACCGAATAAAATGCAGCTTTCGTTTGAAATGAGCAAATTAGTGGGTCTCACGTCGACGCGTCGGACGCTTCAGGCCCGGACACGGATGTAATTTGCCCATTTCAGAAAACAAATGCTACCGTAGTTTACCTTGCTTAAACCAATAATTAACATTATCATTTTAGATGCTACAGTAGTCGTATCATTAATGTCTAAATTATACTAAACTATACCGTATATCACACATATGGTGTAGTTCTCTTGAAGCATCATCAACCATCAGTCATGCTATTATATGTATAGATTATATTTAATCATAAACAATATATATTACAAATTATTTAGCAATTTTCTTGAAGTTCCACTACGCATATTATTGGATGTACACACACTGTTTGGTGTCCATAAACCCCTTTGAATTTTGAAATCCACCCATCCATGTTTTTTTTTTCTAAATTTTATTTTCTTTATAAAGAATAAAGAATAAAAGGTGGACATTGATTTAGCCTATGGAAAGGTGCTCAAAATGGTTTCGTTCAATATCTAACAAAAAGGTAATAAAAATAAAAATCAATTGAGAACCATGAGCAGACTTGCAAAATAATCGTTTGAGTCACATGTAAAATAGAGGATGCTATGTCCATGTACACTTCTTATCAAGTGTCTAATCGTTTGCTTCACATCATTTTGGTCCTCAATTTTTTGGCTAAAATTGTTATGTAATGATGGTCGAAACAAAAAAAAACCTTTTCTTTGCACGCATATGATGTGAGACTGTTGTATCCAAACCATCATCCCTTAACAAAAATAAGGCATGCATTATTCCAGCTACACCACGAGCAGCTCTCAACTGCAACGAGAGCAAATCACCTGTAGCCAAATTCTCTGTTCTCTCTGTACCCAACCAATCAGGATCTTCAATGTTAACCTTTTTACAATTAAGTCTGATGGCTTATTTACAAAAAGGTGGAACTCATGGGTCCTGATTGGTTGGGCACAGAGGGACAGAGGATATTGGTCACAGGGGATTTCAATTCAACTGGAACACCCAAGGACCTTGTTCCATGCAGAGGTGACCTAGATGGAAGCCCACCAAACCTACAGACTGGGGCAGAGCAATATTTTTAAAAAATATGGCCTTTAGATTATTAAAATATAAAACTTAGGTTACATACGTTCCTTAAAGAATTGTGTGGTGTAGTGGTAGTTTAGTGTCTTCCCTTTGTAATGATGTGGGATCAATTCCTGGTAGGACAACAATTTTTTTGCATGGATGTTTTTTGAACTGAGCACAAATTTTGGGCTTGAGCGTCATATTAGTTGGGCCGGCTCTGGTTCCATGCCAAGTACATTAATGGATGGCCACATTGTCAGAGGACTACCTCCACTGAGAACCGCATGTACACTGGAATCCACTGCATTACCGGCACAGTGCCTGACTCGAGGCATTTGTTAATAGAAAATGCAGCACAACAAAAACCGGCTCAATCAAGAAGAAGTTCATATGACATTCCAAATCCACCGACTTCAGGTCCAACTGGCAATGCTGGATCTTCTGCAATCTAGTACAAAGAAACGATTTAGTATTTGAAACTGGATTTATGGAAATTAAGAATGATAGTGCATACTGTTGAAATTCGTAAGTATTGAATGAAATATACTTTGTCCATTGTTCCACATGATTTAAGCGAACAGGTGCAACTGTTCAGTGAAAAGATATGACTATTAACAACATGGTTTTTCGTGAAAAGACACTTCGCGAAAAGATACTTTTTTCATCAACGGTCATATGTCAGTGAAGAGACATTTCGCTAAACGACACTTCACGAAAAGACACTTTCTTTTATCAAACGGTCATATTTCAGCGAAACGACACTTCGCAAAAAGACACTTCCTTTCACCAAAAGAGATGCGTCTATACGAAGAGGTACAAGCACAACCGTTCGAAAGAAATGCGACTGTACAAAGAGGTACGGGTGCGACCGTTCAAAAGAGATGCGACTGTACGAAGAGGTACGGGTGCGACCGTCCGAAGGGATGCTGATAAAATATAAATAAGGAGGAAACCTAATCACTTTTCTCACTCATTTCAATCCTATTTTCCTTCTCTCTTCTCTAATACTCTTATATAAAATCACAGAGTGACATACTCATTACAATCTCGTGCAGAATACGTCTGTTGTATCTTGGAAGAATTTTGAAATAAAATTCTTAAGGAAATTGTTACGACAAGTCTCAAACATCATTCGGTTAGATTTTTATTTTGTATATTTATATACATTATTTCATAATCTTTCCATACTTTAAGTTGTACTATTTCTTAAAATAGTATAACGTAGTTGTTGTAAATTAATTACAACATATTGATTGCTATCATTAGCTAATATTGAATTCTAGAGTAGTGGAAATTCAAATTATAAACTTGTGTGACGAGTTTATAATTCTCTGTTTTGGTACACTAGATATCTAACACATACTTGCCTGCATGAGCAGATGTAAGAAGAGGTCGAACATGGTCAAGCTAGTGGACTCCAGTTAGTTTCCTTCTAAAAAAAGTCAAAAAAAAAAAAAAAAAAAAAAAAAAAAAAAAAAAAACCTTCATAACGTGAATACTTGATTAACAGTCCTATGAAACAATTTCCATTTAAACTTTGCAGATAGTGAAGGCCATGCACATGGCTTGCTTGGAGCAGCTCGGCTGTGCTTCAAGTCATTCCAGGTAACCAGTGACTCCAACGATCTTAGTTTACGCAGTGACATCATGGACACATGTACCATAGTGACTTCCAATATTGCTAGATATGTAACTTCTATTTTCGTTGCTAGATTATTCGAAGAAACTACACCAAAAAATGTGTGATGCAGCCATGCAGACTAGTGATTTTTTACGTGGAAACACTGGAATTTATATATTACAGAAATTGAATGGACCCATTCAATTTTGGGTAGCCATGTATTTCTATATGTTGATCAATGTGGTTCACACCAAGCCTTGATAAGATCTATCGCACCTGAAGAAGCAACAAAGTTTTTGAAGACAATATAGAGTTCAGATTTTCAAAACCCAAAAGGGTCAAGGCTTTAAGGACAAAATCTTAAATTGCATTAGTATTAAGAATTAAGCCTTAGGATTTTATAGAAACAAATTTAATATTAGTATGAATTCAAACTAAAATGTGCATCTAATTTTTAATAATAATTTAGTCAAAGGCTTTAATATAAGGCAAATTCTATTCAGACCCAGACATTTGCTGAGTAGCCCCCCTTTTTTATTTTAAAATTTCGCTGGATAAAAATACCCTTCGCTGAATAATTTTTTTTTACACGTTTTCGTTAACCACGCAGTGCGGGTGTGGGGATTGTGATTCATCCACGTAGTAGCCCTACGAGGTTGATATCATTACCTCGTAGTTGCCCTACGAGGTTAGCAGCATTACATCGTAGAGTCCCTACGAGGTAGGCAACATAACCTAGTAGTGACTCTACAAGGTAAAGGGTATTTTGGTCATGCGAAAGTTTTTTAAAAATTAGGGGGTCTACTCAGCAAATGTCTGGGTCTGAATAAAATTTGCTTTAATATAAATCTCTGCTGCAACAACTTATAAATTACAATCAGATCACTTTGAGGTAACATTTGATGGTACACAAATCATAATATGTCAAGATCTCCTCTCACAAACATGTTAAAAGATAAAAAATGGAAAGATCGAATATTTACCTAACTTGACGAAATTAGCAACATATCATCAAAAAAATAACCGTTTGTAGCATATGACAGTTAATGTCTTAAACTCTTAGCAATATTCCATCCTAATCTCTTCAACCTGATATTTTATCCATTCATTGTTGCATTCTCGAAAAATAGCAAAAGTTGGTTCAAATGCGAAATCTAAACATAAATCAAGATGCACGCGGTGAAGTAAGATAACTATTTTGATTCTTATCAAAGCAAATGTAGTTCGTTCTTCTAATAACACTTAAGTCAAAAATAAAGATACACAAATACACACACACGTGTGTGTATGTGTATGTGTTTGTAAGTATGGGTGTGTATGTGTGTGTGTCTCTGTGTGTGTGTGTGTGTATTTGTGTATCTTTAAATGCACTCAATGGACATATGTTTACAATATACATAGTAAAGAAAACTGGTAACCTAATTGATAATAGTGTTTATGGATTAATTAGCATATTGAAAACACTTAATTAATTAAACCAAATGACCTGTTATTGGAAATAATCTTGGTTTTTCCGGAAACAATTAATTGTATTGTTAAATTAGCAATTGTATTAATGAATTGAATAATTCAAGGGAAAATCTAGACTTTCTATTTTAGATATTCTAGATAATGCATTTCTAAAATACTTTAAAGAGTGCACTGTGTTATAAAAGCAGGGTAATCAAGCTGATGTATGAATGCAATCAAAATTTGTAATCAAAAGGAAAACAATGAAAATTTCCTCCTCATTAAAATAATTCTCTCAATAATTCCTTCTTCTTCTCCTAAAATATTCCTAATAGTGGTATTATAGCTCTAGATCCTTGCAATTTAAAAAAAAACAAAGTGCAAAGTAATGTGGCTTCTCCAAGCAATACTTCAGCAAGCATCAACTCCACCTATAGCAATGTCCAAGTTCCTTTATTTGTAGGAGAAAATTATGATTTTTGGACAGTAAAAATGAAGACTTTGTTCACCTCGTTGGATGTCTTGGAGTTCATCAAATAAGGATATGAAGACTCAACAGCTACGGCAGAACATACAGTAGCCCAAACTGAAGTATTAAAAAAGAAAAAAATCACAGATGCTGGAGTTCTTGGAATGATTCAAAGAGTAGTGTCAAACACTATATTCCCAAGAATTATGAGAGCAAAAACAGCCAAGAAAGCATGGGAAATCTTGCAACAAGAGTTTGAAAGGGATTCAAAAGTGAGAACTGTCAAACTTCAATCTCTAAAGAGAGGTTTTGAAAATAAAAAAATGAAAGAAAATGAAAGTCTGAATGAGTATTTTAATAGGCTGTCCGAATTAGTGAATCAAATGAAGTCTCATGGAGATATAATTGATGATCGTAGAATTGTTGATAAAATTTTGATAAGCTTAACTGAAAAATTTATCCTATGGTGGCTGTTATAGAAGAAACCAAAGATTTATCAAACATAACCGTTCAAGGCTTGATGGGTTCACTTAGATCCTACGAGTAAAGGTTGTTACGCCGTATAGAAAAGACGGTTGAAAATGCGTTTCAGTCCAAACTCATCACTCAATTACAAAACATAAAGCAAAATAATGGCGAGTCTTCTAGAGGTGCCAGATTTGGCAAAGGTAGAGGAAGAAATTCACGCGGAAGAGGTCGGGGCACCTATGGCGAAAGAGGAAGTGATGAGGGAACAAATAAATGGTGTGGAATTTGCAAAAAAAGCTCTCATAAAGAAAAAGATTGCTGGAACAAAGGAAAGCCACAATGTCATAATTGCAAAAGGTTCGGGCACATTCAAAAGGACTGTCGCCTTGGTAAGCCACAAAACACAGCATTTGCCGGAGCAGAAGATATGGAAGGGAGCTTGTTCTTTGCTTGTCAAAAGGCAACTGAAGAATATAAGAATATATGGTACTTATACAACGGATGTAGCAATCATATGACAGGAGACAAAAATGCATTCATTGACATAGATCCTTCATTTGATTCGAAAGTTAAACTCGGCAATGGAGAGTATGTTGAAGTTGAAGGCAAAGGCAGCAGTGGAGTTGCAACAAAGCAGGGAAGTAAAGTTATTCATGATACCTTTTATGTTTCTAAATTAGATGAAAATTTGTTGAGCATTGGACAACTTTTAGAGCATGGTTATTCTCTTCAATTTGAGAATCGAGAATGTAAAATCTTTGATTCAAAAGGAAAAGCTACTGTTGTAATAAAAATGACAAACAACAGAAGTTTTCCCCACCATCTCAATTATCAGAAAAATCATAACTTCATGGCAAAAAAGGAATACGACACTTGTTTATGGCATAAGAGACTTGGGCACTTAAACTACAATAGTCTCACATTGCTTTCACAAAAGAAGATGGTGTACAGGTTGCCAACAATAAAAAAAGAAGAACATGGAGTATGTGAAGGATGTGTACTTGGCAAACATCATCGGCAACCGTTTCCAAAGGAAGGATCAAGAAGAGCTAAAGTAGTGTTGGAATTAGTACACACGGATGTATGCGGTCCTATGTGCACATTATCTCATGCTCAAACCAGGTACTTTATTTTATTCATTGATGATTAGACCCGCATGACATGGGTTTATTTTATGAGACAAAAATCTAAAATGTTTGTTATATTTAAGAAGTTTAAAGCTTTTGTTGAGAAACAAAGTGGCAGGTTCATAAAAGTTTTGAGAAGTGACAGGAGAAAGGTGTATAACTCCAATGATTTTGATAAATTTTGAGAAGAAGAAGGTGTGGAGAGGCAAATAACCGTTAGGTATACACCTTAGCAAAACAGTGTATCCGAAAGGAAGAATCAAACAATGATGGAGATGGCTAAATCAATGTTGTTTGAGAAAGGCATGCCTAAAGAATTTTGGCTTGAGGCTGTAAATACAGCTGTGTATTTGTTGAATATATGCCCAACAAAACATGTATGGAATATGACGCCATTTGAAGCGTGGAGTGGAAGAAATCCTTCAGTGAATCATCCTAGAGTCTTTAGGAGTATTTGCTATGCTCAAATTCCTAAAGAAAAAAGGACAAAGCTTCAAGAAGCAAGTGAAAGATGCATTTTTATTGGCTATAGTTCTGTGTCAAAGGGCTACAGACTTTACAACTTGAAGACAAAGAAAGTAATCATCAGTAGAGATGTTGAATTTGATGAGAAGACATCTTGGAATTGGCAAAAGGAGAATGTGGAGGATAAAACCGTTCCAGCAGTAATTTTAGAACAAAATCCAACTACACTTGCAAATAACCAATGTGATTCATCTACACCGAGTTCTCCATCTAGCACTTCATCCTCAGCAAGCCATAATTCATCATCTCCATGCTCAACCCCAATAAAAATGAGGAGTTTGGATGATATTTTTGCTAGGTGCAACTATTGCGCAATGGAACCAGAAAATTTTGAAGAAGCGGTTAAAGAAGATGCTTGGAGGAAGGCAATGCAAGAAGAGATGGATGCCTTGAAAGGAACAAAACATGGATGTTGGTTGATAAGCCAAAAGACAAAGAAACCATTGGAGTAAAATGGATCTACAAAGTGAAGCATAATCCAATGGTTCAGTTCAAAAGAACAAAGCGAAACTCATTGCAAAGGGCTATTCTCAACAGCCCAGTATTGACTACGAAGAGACATTCGCTCCAGTGGCACGTCTTGACACCATTAGAGCTTTAATATCACTTGCAGCCCAAAAAGGATGGAAGTTATATCAGCTAGATGTAAAATCGGCATTCTTGAATGGAGAATTGAAAGAAGAGGTTTAGTGGAGCAGCCTCAAGGATTTAAGATTGAAAGACAAGAAGGAAAAGTTTACAAACTAAAGAAAGCGCTTTATGGGCTAAAACAAGCACCACGAGCATGGTATAACAATATTGACAATTACTTCATGGAGAAAGGCTTTGAGAAAATCAAGAATGAGCCTACTTTGTATGTCAAACGGCAAGGTATGGACGGTATTCTAATTGTTTCACTTTATGTAGATGATTTAATTTATACCGGAAACAATTTAAAGTTGATTGAAGATTTTAGAGAAGAAATGATGAAGGAATATGAAATGAACAATTTGGGTTTGCTGCATTTTTTCCTTGAAATAGGTATCTCTCAAGGTGATGATGGAGTTTTTATTTGTCAAAAGAAATATGCTGAGAAAATATTGAGAAAGTTTGGGATGCTTAGGTGTAATCCGGTTGATACACCGCTAGTTGTGAATGATAAGCTAAAAAAAGAAGATGGGGGAAAGAAGGTTGATGCTAGTTACTACAGAAGCCTAGTTGGTAATTTATTTTACCTTACCAATACAAGACCTAACATCATGTTTGCAGTCAGCCTACTTTCTCGGTTCATGAATGATCCCAGTCATATCCATCTAGGTGCAACAAAAAGGGTGCTGAGATATATTCAAGGCACTTTGGACTATGGGACCAAATATGAAAATAATGTTGAAACAAATTTATTTGGGTTTTGCGATAGTGACTGGGCAGGAAGTATAAATGACATGAAAAGCACTCCTGGATATGTGTTTTCTCTTGGATCAGGAGCATTTTCTTAGTGTTCGAAGAAGCAACAAATAGTTGCTCAATCTTCTGCAGAAGCTGAATATATTTCAGCTGGCCTAGCTACCCAACAAGCAATATGGTTGAAGAAAATACTAAATGATTTTGGTGAGAAACAAGCAGCTGTGACTATCCATTGTGACAACAAATCAGCCATTGCTATAGCTAAGAATCCAGTCCATCATGGAAGAACAAAGCATATAGCCATCAAACATCATTTCATACGAGAAGCAATTGAAAATGAAGAGGTGCAGCTAAATTTTTGCAGAACAAATAATCAAGTTGCTGATATTTTCACAAAAGCATTGAAGCCTGATAATTTTAAAAGATTGTGAGACATTCTTGGAGTTCAAAAACCAAGCTTACGGAGGAATATTGGAAATAATCTTGGTTTTTCAGGAAACAATTAATTGTATTGTTAAATTGGCAATTGTATTAATGAATTGAATAAATCAAGGGAAAATCTAGACTTTCTATTTTAGATATTTTAGATAATGCATTCCTAGAATACTCTAGAGAGTGCACTGCATTATAAAAGCAAGGTAATCAAGCTGATATATGAATGCAATCAAAATTTGTAATCAAAAGGAAAGCAATGAAAATTTCCTCCGCATTAAAATAATTCTCTCAAAATTTCCTTCTTCTTCTCTTAAAATATTCCTAACACCTGCAATTTATTTTTGCATCTGATTGTTCATGAAAGAAATAAAGTGATAAAGCTACAGCTGAGATAGTTTTCAGGAGCCCGAGATATACTATAGATTCTATATTGGAAAAAAAAAAGAAATTACATCACTTAAAGCTTTTAGACTTTGGTATGGTTTATACAAAAGAAGTCTGCATGACTAAAATTCTAAAAATTCATAAACACACATTATTAAGCTTCAAGCTATTTTCTTTAAAAGCTATACGCAAAATTAGGAAGTGTCTAAAATTTAATTGCAGTATGCAAAAACAATAAAGCAATTAAATACTATGTCTGAATCTTCACGAGCTTAGAATATCAAAATAATCTACATTTTTGCAAAGATATGTTAATGTTAAGTAGATTATGTATACAAAAACCCATTTGATCTTGATATTCATATCTGGAAATTAGGTTGCAGTACCTTTTCGTCGGCTTGAATTTGTTTCTAGGACACCGGTTTTCAATATTAATTTTCCAGGACGCAAGGTACATTTTCATTTTATTTAAGTGCTTTATCGTACACTTTAATTAGTTTCCAGGACAAAAATATATTTTAAAAATACCCTAACTACCCTTCTCCTCCCTTATTCTCGATGAAAATTGCCTTCCACGATTACCAATTTACCATTAGTTCTTCTTGCGGATCCTTCTCATTTTCCTCTAAAATATTCCAACTTAGCTCGTAAGTGCTCCGTGATGGCAGACCGCTCCTTCAATTTGAACCCTAAGCTGCTCATGAAATTTTAACCCTACGAAACTCAAGTAGTTCGATGTAATCCTTAGAAGCTCCATCATTAATTGGATTTAAACTCCAGGTACAAAATTTCAGAAAAAATCGCTTTTTATTTGATGTTAAAAATCGATACAAGATTGTAAAATTTTAAAAGGTACGAATTATTGTCTGTTGCTATTGATATAATATGTTCAGTGGGTCTTCTAATCACACTTTGCAGATAATGCATGTCATAGGTTTCTTTTTTTTTTCAATTTTAATGTTTGGTTATGCCTAAATTTCAATTTTCTGCTCTTATTGTGACGTTATTAAAATGATAATTTTTCATTAAATATTCACCATAATTATTTTTTGAATTTTCCTAACAGAACAAAATCTTATAAAGCTCATTATCAAAGATACTTCTGATCATTAATCCTCTTATAATGTCCGAAAATTGAATTTCTAGAATTGAAGGACAAGAAGAATATCGAGGAAGCAGAAGATTTTATTAATGAAATAATATATTTCTTGTACAAGGAGTAATGAAACAAAGACATGTATATATAGGAAAGCATTGCAACGACTAATTGTAAATTGCAAATTGCAAATCATACTAAATATAACATAACGGCTAATTGTAAATTATAAATCATCTTTAATAATAGTTGGAATAGGTTTGGTGTCACACTTTTTTGGTGTACATGCAAACTACCGAAAATGCCCTTTACTTAATTTGAACAGATCTTAATAAATCCACAAAAAGTTCCATCCACACATTAAAGGGCAATTCAAGTATATAAAAGGAATCTTTTAGCACCTAAATAAATTAGATCCAAAATATTAGCATTGGCGCATGGTATAACAATTCAAATAAATAGATCTTCTTAAACATAGAAACCACGCCAAAATCATAGCAACTTTCACGCATGCTCATCTACACATAGGTACTAGAATTTTCTATTGTTATTGTGAAACATTCAAGGCTTCATTCGAACAAATATAGAATGTTGGAAATATCCATGGATCCCTTTATATTATACATCTTATCATTATTAAATGTTGTCACGTCATTTACATGAAATAAAAATTTATATTATTAAATGTCCCCACGTCATTTACATGAAATTAGATTTTATATTATACTTATTTCGGGAAAATAATACATTATATCTTTTATTATTACAAAATATGTCATCACCTTTATTTAATTATCTGCGTTGATATATATATTTCCTCCTTGAATACTGGATCATAATATATTATACCTTTTAATCAATTTGAACATATCTTAATAGATCCACAAAAAGTTCCGTTCGCGCATTGAAGGGCAATTCAAATATATAAAAGGAATCTTTTAGAACCTAAAGAAATTAGATCTAAAAAATTAGCATTGGCGCATGGTATAACAATTCAAATAAAAAGATCTTCTTGAACATGGAAACCGAGTCGGTCATAGCAATTTTCACACATGAGCATCTATTAGAATTTATATTATACTTATTTCGGGAAAATAATATATTATATCTTTTATTATCACAAAAGATGACATCACATTTACTTAATTATATGCGCTGATATATATGTTTCCTCTTTGAATATTGAATCATTATATTTCCTTGGTCAATACATCTGCTAGAATCCCACAATATTTCATTTATAAATGCACATACCTTCTTTTATTCTTCAATCCCACATATCAACTTCTCTACTTCTCTCTCTTTTTTCCTTCCTCTTTCAGCTACTCTGCAGAAGTATTCTACAATATTTCAAAACCCTATTTTATATTCCATAAATCTACATGCTTTCATCATCACCTGTTTTGAAGATCGACCGGTTTGGTGGTAGGCTTTAATTATTTACTGCTTCACTTTTTTTTAACTGTGATATGTTTAGTGAATTTTGTAGGGCAGATATTAGGTAAAGACTTAATTTTGTCTTTGGTAAGTTCTTAGAAAAATTATGCTGCTAGATTTTTAATGTTTATCAATAATGCATTTTACTATAGTATTCATTATCTCTACAAAACTCATTCTATATACTTCAGGATGAGGAAGCAAGCCATTCCAATGTATCTAAATGCTGATGAACCTACTCAAGAAGATAAAACAAATTAGGCCCATGCATATTCAAATGTTAATGTGTTTGATGATACAGTTTACACAACCATCGATGACAATGAAGGAGCATAGCATACACTGGATGATATAATCTTTCCATGTAATGTTACAAGGAAACAGTGTTACAATAAGGCCATGTTTGCTAGCGGAAAATATTTATTGTCCCAAAGGTGCTTAAGTGTCATTTGTTTATATGTATATTAGCGATTACACAAACTTTTGAACATCATAAAAGATAGAGAAATTTAAAACACGGAAATAGGAGCAGAAATGTTTAATATCTCCTGAAAGATAAAATAATTGAATAATATTTTGTAGCCATTACTTTAGAATTTGTTTATATTTAATATTTTTATTTCTTTTTCTTGCATTGACAGTTTATAAATTATGCAACATTTGTACTTGCCTATAAAAATATAAAATATTTGAGAATTAGTAACCCATGCGCGGAGCGTGTGCCACGATCACGTGCAGAGCACGTGCCGTTACACTCGTACTAAATATAACATAATGGCTAATTGTAAAATATAAATCATACTAAATATAACATAACATCTCTTTTGTCTTCATTATGCCCCCTCGGTTCGAACAAGGGTTTCCTATTTCATTTCCGCCTCCATGAACTACTTTTAGCTCATCTTTTAATCTCACAAAATTCTTGGTCGATAATGCTTTTGTAAGAGCGTCAGTTCATTGATAATAAGCAGGAATATGACAGACAATTAGCTTTCCATTTTGCATCATTTCTCTCACAAAACGAAGATCGATTTCAAAATGCTTTGTCCTTGAATGTTGGATTGGATTGAGGGAAAAAGAAACCGTACTTTTATTATCGCACCAGATAACAAATTTTCGTGTTAAATACAATCCTAATTCTTCGATCAACTTTTCAATCCAGGCTACTTCGGTAGTTGCACTTGTGAGAGATCTATATTCAGCTTCTGTACTAGATCTGGATGTAGTCTGTTGTTTCTTAGTGCACCAGGAAATTATGTTGTTGCCAAGATAAACACAGTATCCTGATACATATCGTCTATTATCAACATCATTTGCCCAATCAGCATCGCTAAAGCATTGTAAGGAAAAATTTCTCTTTAATTTTATAATTATTCCTTAATGCTTTGTCCATTTCAAATATCTCAAAACCCTTTTTAAGGCAATCCAATGTTATGATAATGAATTTTGCATAAATTGACTAAGCTTTTGTTAACACTGTAACAGATATCTAGACGAGTAATTTTTGCATAATGCAGTGCTCCTATTAAACTCCTGTACAGTTTTGCATTAGTGATGGCTTCCCCTTTATGCTTAGATAAGTGTAGATTACTTATCATTGGTGTTGGTAGATGTTTGGCATATTGCATATTGGCCCTGCGCAAAATTTCAGAAATATAATTTTCCTGAGATAGAATCAATTTTCCTTCACTGTGTTTGATAATTTGAATCCCAAGAAAATATTTTAATTCTTCTAAATCTTTAATAGAAAATTGTTGATTCAATAATTATGACTTTGCTTATCTCTTGATCATTATCTCTTGTGATTAACATATCATCCACATATACTAAAATAAAGATAGTTCCTTGCCTACTCCTTTTCATGTATAATGAGTTGTCAGACTTGACTTGAATAAAACCTAAATTTAATAATTTCATCTTGAGTTTCTCATACCAAGCCCTTGAAGCTTGCTTGAGTCCATAGATTGCTTTATAAAGTCTGCAAACCCTTTTATCATCAGAATTGTATCCTTCAGGTTGTTGCATGTAGACTTCTTCAATTAATTATCCATTCAAAAAAGCATTGTTCACATCAAGTTGTTTTATATTCCACCCCTTGTTTAAGGCTACAGTCAAAATTATCCTAACTGTAGTGGGCTTTATAACTGGAGAAAAAGTTCATTGAAAATTTGTTGGGCATAACCTTTAGCTACCAATCTAGCCTTGTATTTGTCAATAGAGCCATCAGCTTTTCTCTTTATCTTATATACCCATCTGCAACCAATAACATTTTTGTGTGTTGGTGGTACAACAAGTTCCAAAGTCTTGTTCTTCATAAGAGCTTCATATTCTTATCCATGGCCTTTTCCCAATATTTTGACTTTAGTGCTTGAGTGAAATTAAGTGGTTCAGTTTCAGTGATGGTCACATTATAAACTTTTGGTTTAAAAATACCACTTTTTGATCTAGTAGTCATGTAATGCCTGCTTAGATGTTGTTGTGTCTGTTGTAACTGCTGGTCCTGTTGTGATACCCTTGTACTGTTGTTTCTTTATGTGTTATCATCATCAACAGTGTTGTGCATATTATCACTAGCTTGGCTTATTTCTATGTCTTCTAAATTTCTTTCTTCTAATCCACTGGTGTGTATACTTGTTTCGCTTATATCATCTGCTTATATGCCTGAATGCTCATTGTCTTTAATTGTTTCAAAAGTAACTGGTCTGAACTCCACAGCTTTAATGGATTCCATTCTGTTGTTTTCTTTGGAATTATGCCTATCTGCATAAGGAAATTTATTTTCATCAAATATTACATGTCTTGAGACAAAAATTCTACCATTCTTGCCAAGACATTTATAACCTTTTTGACTTTGAGCATAGCCAATAAATGTGCATGGACTTGACCTCATACTTAATTTATGTCTATTATAATCTCTCAGACATGGAAAACACAGACAACCATATATTTTCAAAAATTTATAGTCTGGTGTAACATTGTATATAACCTCATGTGGGGTTTTATTATCTAGCATTTTAGTAGGTAATAGGTTAATAAGAAAAACTGAAGTAAAAAAGGCTTCATTCCAATTTTTCATGGGTAAAGAGCTTCGAGATAACAATGTTAAACTAGTTTCCACAATATGTTTGTATTTTCTTTCAACCAAACCATTCTACTCAGATGTGTGAGGACATATCAATCTGTGTTTAATTCCTCTTTTAGCAAAATAATTAGCCGAAGGCTTGAATTCTGACCTACCATCTGTTTGCAGAATTTTTAAATTACAATTAAGTTGCTTTTCAACATGAGTTATAAATTGTATAACGGTGTTACAAGTTTTAGATTTATTTTTTTGCATATATATTCAAGTATATCTCGAATAGGCATCCACAAAAGAAAGATAGTACCTGTGCCCCTGATATGAATTTAGAGGTGTTGGCCCCCATAAATTTGCAGCTACAAGCTCCAATGGCTTGTTATACCTGGTTTCAGAATTACTAAAAGGAAGCTTGTGCCTTTTTCCAAGCTGACAATGTGTACATGTGTGTTTAACGGATGCATTTTTAAAAGCAATATTATTAATAGATAAAAAAGTTCTGACAGTTTCAAAATTTGGATGACCAAGTTTCATATGCCATAAAGTAATATTATCTAAAACATTATTTCTATTACAATGCTTATTACTACTGCAATCGTTATTACTACAAGCATCCACATTGTTGCACCAGAGTTTACCACTTGAATTTCCAGTCTTCAAGTTGTTAAATCTGTAAAGTCCATTATGTAGACTACCCTGTAGTAATATTTCATGACTTAGAATATCTTTGACTAAGAAATTTTTTGGGTGAAACTCAAAATATACACAATTATCACTGGCAAAATTTGATACACTTCAAAGATGTTTATTTATGGTAGGAACCCTTAGCATGTTATTTAGTTGAAGTTGTCTTTTACCAAAAATAGTTCCTTTGCTAGTATGTGTTATATTTGCAGTCTCACCATTGCCCATATATAAATATTTCATACCTGAATAATCTTTGCTACCAATGTTTAAATTCTGAAGATTATTTGTAATATGATGGGTTACACCTGAGTTTGGATACCATTCCTCAAAGTTACCTTCATCACCCTTATCAGCATTATTACTGCTTTGACTGTCATTGTTTCCTATTCTTGAGTTTTATTGTAGCAAAATTTGCCTGTGCTCCTTTCTAAGAAAAACTGCCTTGATTGCTTTGAGAACTATTATCAGGATTGTACCTGAAGTAACATTTATTTGCCATATGACCAAATTTTTGACAAATTTGACATTTTACACGATTGTTATTATTCCATCGGCCTCTTCCACGACCTCTCTAAGACTTGAAACCCCCTTTTTGTGCTTGAAAACCCCCTCTTTGTGATTGAAAACCTCTTGAATACTGATTTTCTTGTCTGTTTGAATCATTATTGTAGTTGTTTCCTTATTGATTATTTTTTGCTACTGCATAGTTGACAGAAAAACCACCTTGTATGGTTTTTCTTTGTTCAATCCTTCCTTCATGAGCAAGTAGAGCAGATCTAACAAACTGCAAATCAGGTAATGTTTGTTGAGTAGCAATAGTAGTTATTAATGAGTCATATTCCTCATCAAGTCCACCAGTGATAAACAATATTTGCTCACTATCACTTATCTTATGACCAACTGCATTTAATTTATCACAAGTACTTTTAATTTTGCCTAAATATTCTTTCATACTCATGCCTTCTTTTCTGGAGCTTTCTAAATCCCTTCTATACTTCATTACCCTTGTTGCAGACTGAGAACTAAAAATTTGCTTAATAGATGACCATATTTCATGAGAACTGGTACATCCTACTATCTGTGATAACAAATTTGGACTTATAGATGACATAAGCCATGATGATAATAGATTATCCTGCTTTTGATATCTAACATAGTCTGGATTTGAAACAGTGCTACTGTCTTGATTCAAACTCATGACTGGTGCTATTGTTATGGTTCCATTGTTGTATTCCAATAGTCCACAACCTTTTAAAGCAACTTCAACTTGATATTTCCATAATATATAATTTTCTTTATCAAGAGATGTGGCAATAATTTGGCTTTTGGGTTTTATTAGTTTAGGGGTGTTTGGTGGTGGATCAGCACTTGTATTGAGTGTAGCTGCAGACTTGGCTTCATTATCGTTGGCCATAGTTGATCAAAAAAAAAAATAAGCGAGGCAAAAGCAGGAAATTGCAGCCAATGTAAAAAAAAAAGCAAAAAACGAAGAGCAATAACAAGGTATATAATGTATGCCTGGCACGCAATATCCGATCTTGTAGCTGTCTTTGTGCTTGGCAAGTCAAGACTGATATTTGTAGCCGCTACAAAAAAATACCTATGATGAGGAGAGGTTCAATAAACTAGCAGTTTGTTGATCTAGGCGTGGCTAGTTTTTAGACCAATGATCCAAAACAATAAAGAGGTGGATGTCCCTTCGGTGAGATCTCCGATGAAGATAAAAACAAAATTGAGGAGACAGATAAAATAAAACAACTCTTGGTTGATAGAAAGCGTTTCGGCAATTTGCTCTGATACCAAATTGAAGGACAAGAAGAACAAATTGAAGTACAAGAAGAATATTGAGGAAGTAGAAGATTTTATTAATGAAATAATATATTTCTTGTACAAGGAATAATGAAAAAAAGACATGTATATATAGGAAAGCATTGCAACGGCTAATTGTAAATTGCAAATCATACTAAATATAACATAACGGCTAATTGTAAATTATAAATCATACTAAATATAACATAATGGCTAACTGTAAATTATAAATCATACTAAATATAACATAACGCCTCTTTTGTCTTCATTATCTAGTATAATAACATTCATTTGCTTACCTTGCAAATTTGATTATGTAGTTAAAAAGCTTGGTTTCAAGAGAAGCCTTGCACCTCTTCTCTCTATAACGCGTGCAAAAGTTGCTCTTACCTGTGTCAAATTTGCATCTACTGCTTCTGAAATTCAAGAAGATACTAGAAACATATTTGTAAGCATTAAGTATTATTGTTTTCTCAAATGGAAATGCTATTACAGGCATTGATATTAGGGTTTAATTTACGTATACAGTGAGACAGAATTTTCACTGCAGAAGCAAATTAAACAATTTGGATGCTAATGATAGTTTTGTGGAATTCATGGTTGTACATAAAAACAAATGATCTCATTGTGAAATCGATTTTCTTTGTTTCTTTTGGAAGCAATAATCTTATCGACTATTTTGGGTCTAATGGACCTGTAGCTCTAGATCTGAAAATTGTTTTCATCGATAATCTGGTGTCTTCCTACAAGTCCTATTGACTGTAAAAATATACTAAAAAATACGTTGTTTCTTGGAATATGTCCAGACATATATAGTAACAACATTTGTGTATATTTTGGTAGAGTTTATATGAAAATGGTGTGAGGAAGTTCGTGATAGTATCTCCACCACTAGTAGGATGCTGCTGTAACGACCCGACTTTTCGACCCTCGAATGTCGACACTAATACATCCACGGTATTCACGTGCCGAGCACCTAAGTGCCGGAAAGACGAAAAGTGAAGGTGAAATAAAATAAAAAGAAAATAGACTGAGGAAGAAGAGGACACAATATTAGAATCTCACAACGGAACGGTAACATATAATATAATGAATGATCTTTACCAAATAAAACTGTATGATTACAACTATCAGAGAAGACTAACCTATCATCAATTTGGACAGTTATAACAACCCGTCCTCATAAATGTTGATGTACAACATAGAATGCAGCGGATATAAAAAGTACGGTAAGATGAACTCCAACTCTCTTCGAAAAGCTCCAAGGCATCCAAAGTAAAACCTGCCATACTCAGCCTACTCGAAGGAGTACGTGATGATTTTAAGGGAAACAAAAACCAAGCATCAGACATCAGTCTGGTATGAGAAACTCAAGATACACATTGCATGTAACAACACTGAGGGGACTGTGCAGATAACCGCTCCGGATTTACCCCTCAATTGAAACCAACCATTTATTAGGAGAAGTATAGTTGTATTATAAATAATGTCTAGGGTGTAGAATATAAATAAATTCACATAGAAGGAATGGTTACATTGGTTAAATTCGACAACTATTAAGTGTACAAACAAAACCGATAAGGCACGTTCGCATATTGGATTTTCCATCGGAGATCTCTCAATACAGATCCAAACTCCATGCACAAGGGTCAGAAAGTACCTCCGAGCGTCATATATCTCTAGATAAAATATACCATATGGTAAACACAACTGGCCCACGCACGAAACACCGAAGTGCACCACGTGGAACCAAATATATCCAACTCCCGCGCGCAACTTCGAGGAGCTCCCGCACGATTTGTTAATAAGCATACACTAGATATGGAGTCAATATATCCTGCCATAGGTTAGCAAAACCCCAGATTGTGCTCCTACTCTGTTTTTAGCCATTTCCGATGTCGAGGTTTCGTTCGTCATCTTTCACACGAGTCTTCATCACTCGAACAGAACAAGAATTCCCAATTGGAATCCCACATCTCAATAGATCTTGGAATCACACATAGATTCCTTCATAGATCTCGGAATCACACATGGGTTCCAATACATCAGCAGATCTTGGAATCACACATAGATTCTTTCACATACCTAACAATCACTATATGTGTTCGAGCGTCTCAATAGATCTCGAATCCCCATATAGAATTCACTTCCCAGCCGCTTCCAAAACATAGAACCCGTATACTAGTTTTGAAGTGGTTTTCGATAAGTAGAACACTTACCAATCCCGGTCTCCTCAAAACCAGTCGCTAGATTTAAGGACAAGTTCCATAGTCGAAACCGACTATAGTACACACAATAAATGATTGTATTTGGAAATCAGCCTCGCTTAATTTCCATAACAAACGAATAAACATTCAAGGCACTATCAAGATCATGAAGTATGATAAACAATCAAATCACTATCAAGTCACATAGCATGATAATAGTCAAAGCACGATTAACTCATATAAACGTCTTTTAGTCCCTTTCCCATTTAATTAATATTTCATTAATTAAAACTTATTTTATTAGTAAAACTCCTTTTAACTAATAAAACTTCACTTGTCAAATACAACTTCAATTATTAATCAATAACTCATACTCGATTAATATTCCTTTATATACTAGCATATATATTCAACTTATACATATAAAATGTGTATATGTATATATTCTACGAATTACCTAATCCGTTATAGTCTTACTACCCAAAAAGGGTTTTAATATACTTATCCCTCCGATATAAGTATAATCACAATTCAATTCCAAGATTTCCTATTTAACTTCAATATTTCAAAACGTACTCATATACTTATCCCTCCGGTATAAGTATATCTACAATTCAATTTTAAGATTTCTTTTCTAACTTCAATACTTCAAAACGTATTCATATACTTATCCCTCCGGTATAAGTATAACTACAATTAATTTTCAATATTTCTTTTCTAACTTCAATACTTCAAAACGTACTTATATACTTATCCCTCTAGTATAAGTACTTCAATAATTCATTTCTAGGATTTCTTAAAGTATAACCAAAGAGGTTAAAACCATTGTTTAATAAAGAACCTCTTCTCTTTTATAAGTTAAACATCTTATTCAATATCTTTATTCTGAAAGATTCCTATACTTGTTTCTATCTTTAAAATCAATTATTAAAGATCTAAGTATATTCAAAATCATTAAACCGTATATTCCAGTTTAACTACATTCCAAGGGTTTCAAAACAAGTGTTGCTAAAACAATGTTTACAACAAACCCAAAACAACCCTTTATAATTTATCTTTAAATGTTTGTTTAAAGATCCAGTTATATTTACTTCCATGATATAATTTGAGAGGGTTAAAAACTAATGTAATTAACACGTTACCACGACAAACCCAAAACCATTTTATGCTTATAGAAATCACACTTCGTGTACTTAACTCGTTTCCGACATTATCAACTTAACTATCCCTCGGTCAAGAGTGAGGCCAGGTAAGTTAGAGCACTGGTTGCATATCACCCCTTTCCTAGACACCCCATTCTTGACACTCACAGATAGATAAGCCTACTAGTCGGCTTATTAGAATTAAGCACAATAATCATGATATTCAATAAACAAGTAATTAGCAAGTGCACTTATATGACTATTCTAGCTTTACACACTTTCAAACTTACTTCAATTTAACATATAAGTTAAAAAAACCATTTTAATATGATAAGAAACCACTAAGGACGTCATTACAAAGTTCCATACAATGTATTGAAAGCACAACAATTAAAACTGCATATATAGCGACTATCGCTATAAGTGCACTTTCAAGTTCAAGTCCACAATATATCAATTCCCTACTAATCCTTATGTGCTTTGTTTCAAGTCCATTCCACTTGTTATACAAGTCAATTCAAGTCCATTCAAGTCCATTCCAATCCATTAACATGGATCACATATGTCGCTTACTTTTAAAGTAAGAATCAAGACAACATTTTTAACATAAGTTACCAACATTCAAGCAACTTTAAGCATAGTTAAAAACATGCAAAAGGGTTTATGTTTGCTGTCCTAAATAGTGAGTAAACTCACCTTAATCCTTATCAAATCCTAGCTCCAAGAATAAGAATAAAGATCCAAGAATAAGAACAAAGATCCAAGCTAGCCACCTCCTTCCTTTCCTTGCTTTTCCTTGCTTCCTTCCTTATATAGCTCACGAACAAAGATGAAAATTGAGAGAGGCTTGGATTTTTCAACTTCTAACTTGCTAGAAGGTCTTGTAATGGTATAAGAAGGCTACACTCAAAGTTTGAGTTGATTTGGAGTTGATTTGAATATAGTTTGAGAAAGTTAGTAAGGAAGAGGAAGAAGATGAAGAAGATGAAGATAAGCCATTAAAAGCTTCACTTTTGCTTAGGAATTTTGTGTAAGAAAGAATGAGGTATACCCCTCCTTATATAGGAAAAGGAAGGTGGATGGGAAAAGACCAAAACGCCCTTAAAACCCTAATAGTAATTATGATAGATGGGTTGGTGTGTAAGGGAAGTGAAAGGTGTGTAAGAGATGGTAAGTTTGCTTTTTCAAGTAAGCATTCATTTGTATACATATAAGAAGCTTATATACATACACTTAGGATATTTTCTAAACTCTTGATGTGACTAATTATGCTTACATATATATGTGTATATGCATGTATGTGATTACATACACATATATCAAACAACGTTGCAACGATATGAAACAACTTCTATTCAACGATAGGATGTGAATCTAGAAGTTGAATCTCGATCATACTATTAGTTCTTTATAAAATGATTTATTCAAGTAAACAAAACTTGGAAATAAATCCATTAACTTATTTAAACAATTAAACAAGCATATTCAAATTATAAAACATTTATTTGAATATTTAAATACCCAAAATACAAAAACTTTCCTTAAATGCTCATTTTTTTTTAAAATGATGACATCATCAAAATAGTTAACCATAAATATGAAAAATACTTTTATTAGCTAACTACTTCCCTAATGATTAATTAGACATTCACTAAAATTTTCAACAACTTTTACTGAGAAAATAGCCATTTATTGATAAAACGATTTTCGGTCATTTTATCAATATTTTACCAAAAATATATTTTTGAAAGCATTTTTCCAAAACGAGCCTAGAATTATAAATTACTAATTAAATGATGTTTAACAAGGTTATAAAATCATATTTATAACACTTAACAATATTACAAATTGTTATGTTATTCAAAGATTAAGTGTTCGAATTTTCCGGGTCTTTACATTCTCCCCCACTTAAAATATTTCGTCCCCGAAATTGCAACACGAGAAACCAAAGAAACAACCAAACATCGATACCTAATAGTATCATACTACCAGCAAACAAAACTCATGGCTTGATCAAGTTCAAACCCCCTCATCGCATAAGGATGACAAACAACCTACTAAGTGAGCCTTACGCTCAACAGCCTTAGGGATTACTCAGTCGATAATTCACAATACCTCATAACAAATCAAAGAGTCGTTTCCCAAACCCTCCACTAGCTACCAAACATACTAAATCCTATACGATGTTAATAAACCATCCGTACACATTGTTTGATCATATCACTTTCCCGATCATAAGACTTCGTTTCCGAACTAGTATACCACACTTGACATATCTAGTGCGTACTTCGATCTAGTTTCTTGACCAGAAACTTCCATCTTCCTTACATAGCCATACACTATGATAGAAAACTTCAGGATCATATCAAAAATCCATATCAAGTATTCACTATCAAAGTCTAGTGAAGAACCCTTATTCGGACCGGTGTAAATCACCTTCAAAATCCTGTACTCGAATCTGTACCAAGATCAACTATGTGAATAAAACGATCTACGTACAACTCACGTATTTTATCCTGTTGGTTTCTTAACCACCAATATCCTTTATTAATTCTTCTATATGTATAGTATGCCATTTTATTCTAATATCCTTCCTCTTTTTCAACATTCAATTATCACTTAGTATTTCTTTATTAATACTTAAACTACTTATGAATCATTTCATAAAACTTTACTTCAAGTTATTAAACACTGTATAACTTAAGTTTGTACACACATAATTCTCTAATACATTCTATGAGTATATCCAAACATCAAATTTGTTGAGTATGTTAATCAAATTTTGGACTTGTTCCAACTTGCTATCTTAATAATTCAAGTATTATATAAACTCAATTTATATTTTCACAAACACTTAACTTCAAGTTCCATAATAATTCAAAAGTTTTCAACTATCCAAAATCGTTGAAAATCCCGTTTCATTTTAACAAATGAAACCGACCAAACTACAAATCATGGCATTATTCACATTTATACAATCTTAATGCATAGACTATATGGTTCCGTAAAATGACTTAATCGAGTTTCAATAATTTATATAAAGCACTTCTTTATCTAACTTATTTCACAAATTCTTATCATTATTCGGATTATAATAGACGAATCATGTTAAAATTAAATTTAACCTAACATCATCATTAAACGCCTTATAGTCAAACTATGAAACTTAATTCACAAGGTGTTCATATCTAATGTTCTCACTTATTCCCATCTACCCAACCCATGTTTTTAAAAGGTAAACTAGTTATAAGTCAACAAGCAATAGTACATGCTCGTAAACTGATCAAGAATAACTAATAATAGTTGAATATTATCATTCCTAACAACCAAACACATCATAAATAACTATATCAATTTATGAAAGTTTATATTTTGCACAAAAATATAAGCCTAGGTAAAATAATTTCATTTACCAATTTGAAACCAATATTGTGTCGATTTGCCTTGTTTAAGTATTTAGAAATCCCTATCGATACCATGGCGTCCCACATACCGACCAGAATTCATAAACCACTCAACAGATTAACTAACACCACATAAAATATATTTATAGCACTAACAAATACGCGCTCTCATATATATAATACATTCAACTCATGTTAGGGCATTCCATTACCTTATCTCTTGATGAGTCATACCCAACCAAAGCCAAGGTGTTCGCTCAACCTTGTGCTCTGATACCAAATGTAACGACCCGACTTTTCGACCCTCGAATGTCGACACTAATACATCCACGGTATTCACGTGCCGAGCACCCAAGTGCCGAAAAGACGAAAAGTGAAGGTGAAATAAAATAAAAAGAAAATAGACTGAGGAAGAAGAGGACACAATATTAGAATCTCACAACGGAACGGTAACATATAATATAATGAATGATCTTTACCAAATAAAACTGTATGATTACAACTATCAGAGAAGACTAACCTATCATCAACTTGGACAGTTATAACAACCCGTCCTCATAAATGTTGATGTACAACATAGAATGCAGCGGATATAAAAAGTACGGTAAGATGAACTCCAACTCTCTTCCAAAAGCTCCAAGGCATCCAAAGTAAAACCTGCCATACTCAGCCTACTCGAAGGAGTACGTGATGATTTTAAGGGAAACAAAAACCAAGCGTCAGACATCAGTCTGGTATGAGAAACTCAAGATACACATTGCATGTAACAACACTGAGGGGACTGTGCAGATAACCGCTCCGGATTTACCCCTCAATTGAAACCAACCATTTATTAGGAGAAGTATAGTTGTATTATAAATAATGTCTAGGGTGTAGAATATAAATAAATTCACATAGAAGGAATGGTTACATTGGTTAAATTCGACAACTATTAAGTGTACAAACAAAACCGATAAGGCACGTTCGCATATTGGATTTTCCATCGGAGATCTCTCAATACAGATCCAAACTCCATGCACAAGGGTCAGAAAGTACCTCCGAGCGTCACATATCTCTAGATAAAATATACCAAAAGTTAAACACAACTGGCCCACGCACGAAACACCGAAGTGCACCACGTGGAACCAAATATATCCAACTCCCCCGCGCAACTTCGAGGAGCTCCCGCACGATTTGATAATAAGCATACACTAGATATGGAGTCAATATATCCTGCCGTAGGTTAGCAAAACCCCAGATTATGCTCCTACTCTGTTTTTAGCCATTTCCGATGTCGAGGTTTCGTTCGTCATCTTTCACACGAGTCTTCATCACTCGAACAGAACAAGAATTCCCAATTGGAATCCCACAGCTCAATAGATCTTGGAATCACACATAGATTCCTTCACAGATCTCAGAATCACACATGGGTTCCAATACATCAGCAGATCTTGGAATCACACATAGATTCTTTCACAGACCTAACAATCACTATATGTGTTCGAGCGTCTCAATAGATCTCGAATCCCCATATAGAATTCACTTCCCAGCCGCTTCCAAAACATAGAACCCGTATACTAGTTTTGAAGTGGTTTTCGATAAGTAGAACACTTACCAATCCCGGTCTCCTCAAAACCAGTCGCTAGATTTAAGGACAAGTTCCATAGTCGAAACCGACTATAGTACACACAATAAATGATTGTATTTGGAAATCAACCTCGCTTAATTTCCATAACAAACGAATAAACATTCAAGGCACTATCAAGATCATGAAGCATGATAAACAATCAAATCACTATCAAGTAACATAGCATGATAATAGTCAAAGCACGATTAACTCATATAAACGTCTTTTAGTCCCTTTCCCATTTAATTAATATTTCATTAATTAAAACTTATTTTATTAGTAAAACTCCTTTTAACTAATAAAACTTCACTTGTCAAATACAACTTCAATTATTAATCAATAACTCATACTCGATTAATATTCCTTTATATACTAGCGTATATATTCAACTTATACATATAAAATGTGTATATGTATATATTCTACGAATTACCTAATCCATTATAGTCTTACTACCCAAAAAGGGTTTTAATATACTTATCCCTCCGATATAAGTATAATCACAATCAAATTCCAAGATTTCCTATTTAACTTCAATATTTCAAAACGTACTCATATACTTATCCCTCCGGTATAAGTATATCTACAATTCAATTTTAAGATTTCTTTTCTAACTTCAATACTTCAAAACGTATTCATATACTTATCCCTCCGGTATAAGTATAACTACAATTAATTTTCAATATTTCTTTTCTAACTTCAATACTTCAAAACGTATTTATATACTTATCCCTCTAGTATAAGTACTTCAATAATTCATTTCTAGGATTTCTTAAAGTATAACCAAAGAGGTTAAAACCATTGTTTAATAAAGAACCTCTTCTCTTTTATAAGTTAAACATCTTATTCAATATCTTTATTCTGAAAGATTCCTATACTTGTTTCTATCTTTAAAATCAATTATTAAAGATCTAAGTATATTCAAAATCATTAAACCGTATATTCCAGTTTAACTACATTCCAAGGGTTTCAAAACAAGTGTTGCTAAAACAATGTTTACAACAAACCCAAAACAATCCTTTATAATTTATCTTTAAATGTTTGTTTAAAGATCCAATTATATTTACTTCCATGATATAATTTGAGAGGGTTAAAGACTAATGTAATTAACACGTTGTCACGACAAACCCAAAACCATTTTATGCTTAAAGAAATCACACTTCGTGTACTGAACTTGTTTCCGACATTATCAACTTAACTATCCCTTGGTCAAGAGTGAGGCCAGGTAAGTTAGAGCACTGGTTGCATATCACCCCTTGCCTAGACACCCCATTCTTGACACTCACAGATAGATAAGCCTACTAGTCGGCTTATTAGAATTAAGCACAATAATCATGATATTCAATAAACAAGTAATTAGCAAGTGCACTTATATGACTATTCTAGCTTTACACACTTTCAAACTTACTTCAATTTAACATATAAGTTAAAAACCATTTTAATATGATAAGAAATCACTAAGGACGTCATTACAAAGTTCCATACAATGTATTGAAAGCACAACAATTAAAACTGCATATATAGCGACTATCGCTATAAGTGCACTTTCAAGTTCAAGTCCACAATATATCAATTCCATACTAATCCTTATGTGCTTTGTTTCAAGTCCATTCCACTTGTTATACAAGTCAATTCAAGTCCAATTCTAAGTCCATTCAAGTCCATTCCAATCCATTAACATGGATCACATATGTCGCTTACTTTTAAAGTAAGAATCAAGACAACATTTTTAACATAAGTTACCAACATTCAAGCAACTTTAAGCATAGTTAAAAACATGCAAAAGGGTTTATGTTTGCTGTCCTAAATAGTGAGTAAACTCACCTTAATCCTTAGCAAATCCTTGCTCCAAGAATAAGAATAAAGATCCAAGAATAAGAACAAAGATCCATGCTAGCCACCTCCTTCCTTTCCTTGCTTTTCCTTGCTTCCTTCCTTATATAGCTCACGAACAAAGATGAAAATTGAGAGAGGCTTGGATTTTTCAACTTCTAACTTGCTAGAAGGTCTTGTAATGGTATAAGAAGGCTACACTCAAAGTTTGAGTTGATTTGGAGTTGATTTGAATATAGTTTGAGAAAGTTAGTAAGGAAGAGGAAGAAGATGAAGAAGATGAAGATAAGCCATTAAAAGCTTCACTTTTGCTTAGGAATTTTGTGTAAGAAAGAATGAGGTATACCCCTCCTTATATAGGAAAAGGAAGGTGGATGGGAAAAGACCAAAACGCCCTTAAAACCCTAATAGTAATTATGATAGATGGGATGGTGTGTAAGGGAAGTGAAAGGTGTGTAAGAGATGGTAAGTTTGCTTTTTCAAGTAAGCATTCATTTGTATACATATAAGAAGCTTATATACATACACTTAGGATATTTTCTAAACTCTTGATGTGACTAATTATGCTTACATATATATGTGTATATGCATGTATGTGATTACATACACATATATCAAACAACGTTGCAACGATATGAAACAACTTCTATTCAACGATAGGATGTGAATCTGGAAGTTGAGTCTCGATCATACTATTAGTTCTTTATAAAATGATTTATTCAAGTAAACAAAACTTGGAAATAAATCCATTAACTTATTTAAACAATTAAACAAGCATATTCAAATTATAAAACATTTATTTGAATATTTAAATACCCAAAATACAAAAACTTTCCTTAAATGCTCATTTTTTTTTAAAATGATGACATCATCAAAATAGTTAACCATAAATATGAAAATACTTTTATTAGCTAACTACTTCCCTAATGATTAATTAGACATTCACTAAAATTTTCAACAACTTTTACTGAGAAAATAGCCATTTATTGATAAAACGATTTTCGGTCATTTTATCAATATTTTACCAAAAATATATTTTTGAAAGCATTTTTCCAAAACGAGCCTAGAATTATAAATTACTAATTAAATGATGTTTAACAAGGTTATAAAATCATATTTATAACACTTAACAATATTACAAATTGTTATGTTATTCAAAGATTAAGTGTTCGAATTTTCCGGGTCTTTACAGCTGCCCTTCGCAAAGGGCATTCAATGCCATAGGCGGTTGCCGACGTGAAAAAACTTTCTATAATGTTCTATGGTACCATTGACACTACGCTACGACAAATGAGTTCTGAACTCAATGACTTCAAGTACTCACTTGGAAACCTATATGAGATGTTTGTGGACTTCTTTCGGAATGCACGTCTTAGGTTTCTACTTGACTCTATATCTATAATGAGGAAGAATGTGGTAAAGTTTGGTAATTATGTTATTTAATGTGGTTATACAGGGTTTGCTGAGCTAGAGTCACTATGCTGTGGAACTGGAACGTTACCATGCACGGGAAATTATGCGGTTTGCACTACAACAAAAAACACTTTTCGCAAGAGGTCGCAAAATCTGTTGCAGTAGGCCTATTGCAACAGGCAAACGCCCGTCTATATAACCAGAGTTGTAATAGGTCGGTCCGTTTTTGCAACGGTTCTTTTCTGTTGCGGTAGACTTTTTTGCAACAGGCTTTTGCTGTTGCAACAGATTCTTTTGCAACAATATATGCCTGCTGCAATAGATTCATAAATCTGTTAAAAAATATTACAGCTTATAGATATTACATACTAAATGTATTCGTTTTAGTAATAGTGTGTATCACAGAATGAAATAAACAAATAAATTTTTTATTTTAACAAAGTTTTAATAGTACAATAATCACAACAAAAATTTCTATAATTTTCATACACCATTCATGTATAACAATTTCTTCTCTCATATAAGACATTTTTCTCGAATAGAGCTTTTCTAACCATATTTCTACTCTATCATACATATGCTATAACAAGAGAATAAATATCATCAGTTCACTATAACAAATCTGCAGTTCATGCTCCAAGTTTGCTGTTGATCATGAACATGCACATGCCTATCCAGGAATATGTATGTCATTCCATCGAACTCTACATCAAATAAAAACCTAGAACTGACAACACCTTCTATGCTTCCTTGCCACCCATTGATGTGCAATACTGCAAAATACAACTTTTTAACTGACTTTTTTCAACAAATATATGATGCTTTCTTAACAAAAAAAGAAAGTAAATTACCTGGCGGGAACCAAAATTAATTGCAGTGAACTTGCGTTCATCTTGTACAGAAGAATGCTACTGCTAACCAAAACGATCACCATTTTCATAAAGAATGCGCACTTCGCAGAAGCACTAGCAAACACTACAAAACACAGAGCAAATTGCGATGGCAGAAAACCATTGGCGGCCGTCGCTAGCCGTCGCAATGTGTCGTCGCTATTTAAGTCGTTGCCAACAGAAATAGCAACGGGTTTTGCGACGGCTCCGTCACTCATTTAGCAACGACTTGCAACAGTTAGTTGCCATGTGTCACCTTACGTGGCAAGTAGTTTCTTTTCTCGGGAAGCCTTGTAAACCGTCACAAATCCGTTATAAAATGATGTTACAAGCCGTCGCTAGCCGTCGCAAATCTGGAGCAAAAATTTTACACTGCACAGCACTTCCTTTCCATCAAACCACACCACTATCATCACTATCATCTCATCTCATCAATTCACTATCAATTCACCAATACTCATCAAAAATCAATTCAATTCACCAATATCATCTCATTAATTCACCAATACTCATCAACAATCAATTCACCAATTAAAAAAACAAAATTATAAACACCATACGTATCAAAACACATCATACCATCGTGAAATACCGTCATACATATCAAAACACATCATACCATCGTAAAATACCATCGTACATATCAAAACACATCAAACCATAGTCAAATACCATCGTTCGTGCATCTAGCATATAAAAAACCAAGTATATGTACATACCAGAGCATAAACCAAGAAATGAGCATCTACACTAATCTTCCTCGTCATCGTCTTCTTCTTCTTCCCCTCGATAAGTAACAGAATCTCCTCCTTCTCCTCCCTCCCAGGCATAAACCCATGCTCCTGAAAGTAAGCTGCAATGCGCTCATCTATTTCCTGTTACATCTGGGTTTTTCGCCAATCCATCGTCTTATTCATCTGCTTCTGCATTCGAGCAATAGTCGCCTCCTCCATCGACCTCATATAACCTCGCTGAACATCCTACGAAATAAGTAAGTTCACATTAAAGTTATTTAAACAAGTATAAAGTTAAACATGTATATAGTTTGTGTTAAACATGTATAATTAGCAATAACATTTATTTTTTTAAAGTAGAATTCTCAGATATAATATCAATACACACATATATATCACACATCTTTTATCATGATATTTACCTCCTGATTGCCGAAACTATATCGCCTTCCTCGAGTAGGCGGATCATTGATAGAATGTCATATACGATCAGACTCTGTAACCGTAAGCTCCTGTCTAGTAGCCTCTATCACTCTAGCAGCCTCTGCATCATACTTCCCCTACAATAGCAATATAATTTTAACACAAATGTTATAAAATTTACTTCTATACTATGATATGAACGAATATGAAATATTTTAATTTGTACGGATAAGAATATTTATCATTATACGTGCACTCTTCGGATCCACCCAATCATATGTAACATTTCCTTATTCATCAGTATGCTCCATCGCATGTGTGTGTCTGAATACGTCTGCCAGCGAAAGCTCTCTTCCATACTTTTACAGAGTGAGTAAATATTTATTAAAAATAAGAATGAATTATATACACTAAATTTTTACGTGAACGTATACTATAAATATTTAAAATTTATACCAAATCTCTTCTATGTTGTTGAAATGATTTTGAGCCACCGCGGTGTAGAGCAGGATTCTTTTCTCTATTTGCTTTATTTCTAGCTGCTACTTTCTATTAAATTTGATACATGGTGATGTAAAATAATGCAATCAATATAGACATGAATATTAATTATCATTATATCTTACTTTATCATCTTCCGTCTCCTAGTACTTTTGAAAATATACCCAAACATCATCACTCATAAATGAAGGCTTTTTCCATATGTCTTCGCCCTTAAAACCATCTCTCGATAATTTTTGTGCATCTTCATATTCCAATGAGTCAAAAAAGTTGATATGTCCTGGTCCTCAACACGTACAATAGCCTGCATATTACATATATTTTTAATTATTTACAGTATATTAATTTTCAATATTAGTATAAAAAAATACTTACCAATAAATCAGCTAGAATGACATTCTTAATATGGGGTGGAATACTATCCCAATGTGGCCAAGCCCCCGACGTTCTGCTTGTGTAAGACTGCCTCAATACATCTAAAATGAACTGTGCTGGCTCAATCTCGAATCCCCTGTGTAGAAGTTGATATAAATATTTCATATATTTTAAATAAACTAGATCGAAATAAATTTGACATTTACCCGCCACTCTTTAGAATAATCTCCGCAACTCGGTGTAGATCTGACACTGAGCTGCTCGGACCAGCTCCTGGTCCAGGAGATGGTGAAGGAGTAGGCTAAGATGTACTCCTCGATCGTCGTTGTCTATCATCTGACATATATGTTACAATCATATAATGTTCATACAAAATAACTTGAATTATTAACATCAGTCATCATTATCATAACATAAATCATAAATGAGAAGAACAATATTGAATAACATACATAGTCAACATTATCATTACATAAATCAGAATAGTAACGAACATAAGTAAATTCATAGCTAAGAACAATCAACATCATTATTCTTACATAGCTGAGAATAATACATAACATAGTACATAGCTCATAATAGTACATAACATAAGTACAAAACCTCAGTCTTCATCGTTTTCGGATCCAGACTCGGTCTCATACTCTATATCATTTTCTTCAGTACTTACAAATCCATCTACTAATAAATTTGCTTCACATTCAACTACCCTACATCATTGTCATCAGCTATTATTATTTCAGTATTTGGCTCAAGACCCGCTTGATATGCTTCTTCGTCTGAAATATTATTTCCAACAAATGTAAATCCTGCCTTTGTTTTAAAAACAACCCACCAATCTTCTTTAACTTTTTTTAAGGATGGATATGCAGCAAAATAGACTTGTAATGCTTGCTTAGCTAACACAAAAGGAACATACTTATAGTAATGCGACGTATGCCTTATTTTGATTAACTTATAATCTTTGTGCACGTTGATTCCAGAACCAGGAACATTGCTAAACCAGTTGCGTTTGAACATATAAATTTTCTCTACGGGTTGAACATAATATGTCAACTCTACAACTTGTGTTAAGACACCGTAAAAATCTTTTATATGCTCCTCTGGATCATCACTACCTTTGGCAAATACACCACTGTTATACGTTAATTTTTCAGCTCCGTAATCATTGGTGTCGAATTTAAATCCATTGACAAAGTATATTGGATGAGTTTTGACATTTCTTTTTGGTCCGATAGCAAGATGTCGTAATCCTTCGTTAACAACACAGTTTTTTGGATCATGAACATAGTCTGAAAACCGTCTAGCAAATTCTTTACTGAGATCACTAGATGGATGTTGTGACTCGTAGATAATGCATATATGTGTTATGTTCCTTTTTTTTAATAGACACAAAAAAATGTATATGTATATATAATTGAATTTTACATGAATTTAGTATGACCTGATAAATGGTGCAACTTCCGCACAATTTAACAGAATATATGTGTCTGTCACATTGTAGTTTGTATCGCTTAACCATATTTCCACACATTTTCCTGCACATCTTCCGTGTTGTCTAAAAATAGATAACATTGTTTGAGAAGACTCCTGCTCAACAGCTTCTTCATTATGGGGAACAGTTACCTAAAGACAAGTTCACATCTTCACTAAAGTAATGAGAAAAAAAAAGAAGTTTCTTCTTCAAGGTACGATTTGCAAATCGAACCTTCTACTCGAGCTTTTTGCCTAATTTTTCTTCTTCAAATGACTCAGGTACCTATAATAAGATTAATTTAATTTATATGTGGGTGCAATAATCTAAGTATTAATTTATCACAATATTTATTGATAGAAAATTACCTCTCAAATGGATACATCCATCCATATTGGACTGGACCTCGAAGAAGTGCTTCGGACGGAAGATGAATAGGTAAATGCTCAATTACATTAAAAAACCAGGTGGAAATACTTTCTCGAGTTTGCAGATCAGTACAGGAATTTCTAGTTCAAGCTTACGTAGGCAATCTACCTTTAACGTCGTTTAACAAAGTTGTTTATAAAACAAACTTAATTCTGTTATAACACTCCAGATTTTTGTAGGCAACAATTCCTTGAAAATCACAGGTAAAAAGTAATCCATCATGATATGGCAATCATGGCTTTTCATCCCGCTCAATTTACTGTTTTTAAGGTCCACACATCTATGAAGGTTTAAAGAAATCCCATCAAGAAATCGTAATCCTTCCACCCACTTTAGCACGAGTTTTACTTGCTTGTTTTCTAGCTGATAACATGCTTTAGGTTTTTTTATTCTCGTCATACAAGTGCAGTTCCAGCCGTTTACGAAAGTGTAATATATCACGTCTCGAATTCGCATCGTCCTTGGTTTTACCCTTTACATCCAAAACTGTATTAAAAACGTTTTTTCGGTATGCATCACGTCAATATTATGGCAAAGCTTTAGATTTTTCCAGTAAGGTAACTCCCAAAATATACTTTGTTTGCACCAATTATGAATGTCTGATTTACCTGGAATTTCAACCTGCATGCTCTCCAGTTTCATGTATCTTTGGAGAGTCACATACAACTTCATATATCTCTTCACTTGTCCACACTTTAGGCGGTAGCATAGTCTCTAGTCTGTTAGCTTTAAAGTTCTTTTTATCCATTCTAAATTTATGATTAGTATGGAGAAAGCACCGATGACAATCAAACCAAGAATTTTTTTCCATACTTCAATGAAAATGCCCGTGTCTCCTCCATACAATGAGGATAAGCTAGACGTCCAGCTGTGCTCCCACCTGAAAGCATGCCATATGCGGAAAAATCACTAATAGTCCATAATACAGAAGCAAACATATGAAAACTTGTTTTTCTCGAAATGTCGTATGTTTCGACTCCTTTGTGCCACGGTTTTCCAATTCTTCAATCAATGGTTGTAGATAAACATCAATTCCTTGTGTCGGCTCATCGAGACCAGGGAAGACAACCATTAGAAACATATATGGACTTTTCATACACATCCATGGAGGTAAGTTATAATGAGTAACAATGATAGTTCGTGATGAATATGTACTACCAAACCGAGAAAATGGAGAAAATCCATCCGTGCATAAACCGAGCCTAACATTACGGCTCTCTGCAGCAAATTTAGGATAAGTCATATCAAAATGTTTCCATGCTTCACCATCAGGCGGATGTATAATAGTTCCTTCTTCTGATGTTCTCACGCTATGCCATTGCATATGACATGCTGTAGCAGAAGATGCATATATCCGTTGAAGTCTGGGAGTTATGCGTAGATAGTGCATTCTTTTATATGGAACTTCTTTTCCTTTCTTTTTCCTTGGTTTATATCTATCTTCGTTGCAAAATTTGCATTTTCTATGGTGAGCGTCTTCTTTCCAATACAACATGCAACCTTTAACACATGTATCTATCTTATGATACGGTAGTCCAAAAGCAGACATAAGTTTTTTCATTTTATAATGACTATCGCACATCAAATTATTGGGTGGCATATGTCGTTTTGCTGTTTGTACAACTGCTATAAATGCAGCTTTTGTAAGATTGAATTTTGATTTCATAGTGATGAATTCAGCGATTACAGACAATTCGGTTCCGCTTGTACACCCTTCCCACAACGGCCTCTTAGCAGAATTCAATAAATCATTAAAAAAATTCTCTTCCGCCGTTGGTTCTTCAACATTTCCAGTCTCATCGTCGCCTTGCTCAATGTTAGGAAACATTGATCGTGCTGCATCTTGCACCATATTTTCTGTCGGATTCGTCGTTGTATTATCGTTCATCATTGTACTATCGTCCTCTACCACTAAAGGGTCAGATGTAGGTTGAACAAGTTCTCCATGACAATCCCATATGTAATAATTCGGCACAAAACCAAATTTATACAAATGTACTTCTACTACATCTGGCTTCCAATGCTTCAGATGTCTGCGCTTACTACACGGACAACGAATGCCTGCGTTACTGCGATTACTAGATTTAGCGGATCTAATAAATTCTTGAACTCCATTACATAAATGTTCCTTTATCGACCATTTCTTACCGGTTCGGGGTTGATACATCGAGCTACGATCATGAAAATAATCGAACATTTTCCTGATTTGCAACTATTATGTTAGAAAATTCAATCAAACACTTTATACTAATTGAAACATGTAAAATTTCATTTATAACTACTTAATGTTTTCGGTTTATTTGTTTATTTCTTTTGTACTTTGACGGCCGGTCTACCTACTTCACATTACAGATATAATAACGTAAGCATATTTTATAAATCATTTCAGGTTAAACGGTTCAACAAAATTTCAGCAGCACTTCCCTTTGATCCCTGTATCGTACACAAATGCGTTGCGTGTACACAGGGAACAAAAAGGAAGTGACATCGAAACTATGTTAACAATTTACACTGAAATGATTTATAAAATATGCTTACGTTATTATATTTGTAACTTGTCCAATACTAGGACAAATCCAACGAATATTATATTAGATGAATATAGATTTCCGTTTTATGTAAAAAGAATATCCATATAACGATCATATACAACACTTGTCGGATGGGGCCAAATTTATCAAGGGGTTCATAAAAGTAATCAAAAAAATATTCAACCTAAGTTTAAACCAAAAAAACACTTCAAACGAAAAAAACGCGCTTTGGCCTTTTTTCCTTTTTTTTTTTTTTTTTTTGCGCTTCACTAATAGGTGCGCCTTAAACTTCAAAAAAGCCCCTTAGTTGCGTCTTGCGCCTTTTTCCGCCCACGCGTGCGCGTTAAGTACATAGCGCCTACATAATATTTTTCAGTACTTCCAATTTGTAAAATAACATGAAAATGAAAATTATGACGTATAAATTAGTTCTAGTTACTTTTAGTTTAAAGTTTGAATTATGAATTTAATTTTAGTATATTGCAACAAATTTTTTATTAAATATTATAGCAACAAAATTGTAAAATAACATTTTTTTATTAAATATTATAGCAACAATTTTTTTGTATATTGCAAATGCATTATTTAAATTTGTTTGAACCGACTACTCTTGCATCCGATGGTGACATAATTAACAGTGCATGCAAAGAGGGACATTATTACACGGTTTCAATAAATTATAATCAATTTCCTACTGGTAAACAATCACGTTTACTCCATTTTCTCAAATAATCCTACAACACAATCAACCTACAACACAATCTACTTTAGCCCAATAACATATATGATAATCATCGTTTTCATTCTCCTAAATCAAGTACATATGTGATAATCAAGGATTTCAACCTCCTAATCAATTACACTTATTCCCAAATCAATGTATAAAAAAATCAACATCATATGCATCTCACAAGACAACCAATTTCATTTCCATAAATATTCAATTAACAAACCCATATTAACATGCAAATTAACCCTAATTAAACATAAAATATGGATTAGAAAACATACCGGAACAAACGGAGATGATTGGAGCAGAGTTTGGGTGGGTGAAATCGAAATCGCAGTAGGGGGCGACGGCGGTAGTTTTTTTTTAATAAGCTGAAATGGTTTGGGGAAGAAAGGTCTCAGCCGTTATTATCTTCAGGTCGAGCGACGGCTATCGACGGCCGCTTTTTTAGCCGTCGCCCAGTGTCGTTGCAAAATGATGCCTTTCTAGTAGTGAAACCTCCAAGCGATGCTTCAGAATTTGAGCGCACCTTGAAAGATTACCTTTGCATTCCATTCCCTACTTAAGTTATACAAGGGAAATCACAATGGAATTTACTTTTGCTTCACACTTCATCAGTGACAGTTGTAATCACAATGGAAATTAAGCTACTCAAAATTGCACGAAAACATCTACAAGTAAGATGCAAGCATATAATACAGCTTTATATAATGAAAATACATACAATTTTACCATTGCAAAATAAAAGAACTCGAGGATAAACAATAAAATTTACATAGTGTACGGCAGTTTGCATATCTCAATTTGCTGAAACCCAAAAAAGCTTCCAGTATTGACTGAAGAGGTTTTTTCTATAAATATTGCCTCAAGCACAGGAATTTTCACTATTTTCCCTTTTTTTTAAACCAAATATTTTAATTTTTCTTTCTTCCAAAAAAAACCACAAGTAACTCAAGGTTATGCATAGGCTTTTGTGTACTAAATGAAGAATTATTAGCAATTTGGCATAAATGCAAGACAAACAACTACTACCAACTTCTCAATAAAATGTTTTTAATCTGCATACCTTATCTAGTAGTTTTACAACATCCTTCATCGTGCACACGTTCTCCTCGGTTAAGCAATCACATCTTCTCTTATATGTTAAAATAAAGCATAAATTAGAACATAGAAAGGAAATACAACATGAAACAAAAAGCATCACATAAACTTTTGCTTATTTATCACCTGAAGGTTCCCTTGTGTTGGGTCTAACAGGCCAGCGATTTGCTCATTGTATATCTGCAAAACACACAAATGGCCACGGATATGATATAACAACATTTACTAAATTAGTAGACCAAATCCACATGCAATGTAAGAATACTTGCCTCCAAAAATGAACAACAGCATTGGCAAGTCAGATGCTTATCTAAATGCTTAGCTTGTTCCTACAGATGTATTCCCTAAATCAATTATATTGAAATTGGTGTGATAACAGGATTAGGACAACACATAAAGCTGGCTACCTCTTTTATATGAGAGAAGAGTCTCTTAAATACCCGTGGTGCTAGTCCAGTCTCCTCGCTTAATGAATCCTTTGATGACAAGGCACTTGGAGGTCCCCACATAGTATAAGTCTTCCCACTTCCAGTCTTTCATAGTTCCATTAAGTCAAGAAAATATAATGATTAAACATATGTAGTTAAACAAAAACAAAAACATATATGCGTTTATTCTATGCAAATAAAAAATACATGTCCATAGACAGAATCGAACTATTGAAACCAACCAAACAATTTTCCACCCAAGGAAGTCCAACAAGTTCAAATATTTCATGCTGATAAAAGTTAAATGAAGTGATTAGTCATTATGATATAAACGGAAAAATTACACTCCAGTGAAAAATTAAAATTAATTACCTGACCTGATTGAGCATCAGCTATCGAGTCAAATGTGAACATATGGTCAAGAATTGAAACCGAATCCGAAATGTCTTTTGCACAATCTGATCACTCTCCTCATCTTTTTTGTTCAAAGGTCTCAATCTCACAATCACCTGCGCAGATTAGAAGCAGAAATATGTATATTACGTATTTATCGTTTACCACATTTAATTTTAGCAGTCAACATTTACCATTTAAAAGTTATCTGCGCAAATTAATTAAGACTTGACACATACCAAATTTTCACGTGTAATCTAATCAAAGCACATAAAAATAAAGTGCATCAAAATTTTATTTCACCCTCAATCAAAAATTACAGTAATATTTATTTATGGTAGTGCTTTTGAGTTTTAAATACCAAAGTTCAAGTTTTGAATTGTTGTCTAATACTAGTATATTCTATGCACTGTGTATCCCTTTTCATGTCACTTGAAGTACCTTCAATAGGCCTGAAAAGAAAAATCAGGCTCTGCATATCAGCCCATCAACATCATCAATGAACATTCAAAGGTTAAAAAAGACACCAATTATTCTAGTCAAACCCGTACTAAAATATAAAGAAGTAAGAGATTCACTGAGCTTTAAAATTCATCATCTTTCTAAGACATTTTCCATTGCTCGATTTTAGCTAACAGATGCATATTTAACATCTTTACTCCAATTAAATAGTAAATATGCACAAAAATTTATACCTAATGCCAAAATCATACGAACCCGAACTCACCCCGCCATTTTCAACTATGGTTTCCAAATTCAGCTTCCTTTTAAGGGGATTAACATTTTAATTCGCCGGAGGTCCAGGTAGCAATGGGCTCTTGCTTTTGAATCCTAAAAACTTCGATCGGAACGAACTTGAGTTCGGCTCAACTGTCACAGAGTTCGGATCCACATTCTCCTTGGCTGATCGAGGCGTCCTCTGCTTCTGAGAAGATTGTGGAGTTAGAGAGTGTGGATTTTTGCGGAATATGGATTTCATATCTTAAAACCTAGAAGAAAGTGAGAATGATGGAGATTTCAGATCTAACTGGCTGTCATTAAATCATGTGATTGAGTTTTGTTTGAATTATAAAATATGTGGTTAGATATGGGGTTTGTTGATTTGGGATTTAAGTGCATTGTTCGTTTGCTGTAGGTGGTTTTTGGCCGAACTTCGAGAAAAAAATAGTAGCAAGGGTGGGTGGACAAAAAATGAAAGCGCGCGGAGATTGAAAATTTTATGCTCTTATTTCAATGGACCCATATAATAGATGTTAAAAACTCTTTATTGAAACTATTAAAAAAATACAAGTTGTTAAAAATCATTTATTGTAAGATTACAAAATTATAAAAATAAGTTAAAGGATGGGGTTTGGTGCTTATATATAACCTATAATATTTTGTCATACAAAATTATAAAATTCGCTACTAGTTGAGAACGCAACTATAAATCTGTAAAAGTATAAAAATACATTTATTATTTGGTAATTATTAATTATAATTTTAAATATTAAGTATTTTATATAATTATTGACTATTACAATTAAATAATAAATAATAAATATAATTATAAAATATTAAATAGTAGCTGTTGCTTTTTAATTATTAATATTGCTTATTAATTATAAATTATCCTTAATTATTAGTTCTTAATTTTTTTAATCGTCATTATTAATTAACCATTATTTATAGTTAATTACTACATAAAAAATATTACTTTGTAATTATTTAATATTATTATCAATTATTAAGTAAAAAATTTATAAACTATTAATTGTTAGTTTTGAATATAACCTATTTAATATTAATTATTTAATTATAATTATTAAAAGATAAATTTTTGTTTATTATTACTTCATGACAAACCATGATAAATGATTTAAGTCATAGTTTATTATTTAATTGTAATTAATTAATTATTAAAAATTAACAACTAAATCCTAATTCATAATCGTTAAGTGTTATTTATAAATTAAATATTAAATGTTAAGTATTAATCATTAAGTACTAGTTATTGATTACTAACTAGTATGAACCCGTGCTACGCACACGGGATGTTGCTATATGTCATTTTTGCATATTTCCGAAAAATTTCAATTTTATTCTCTTGTAATAATATTAATTAACTCAAACCAATATTCTTTTAATAATGGAAATAAATCGTATGAGCACATCAAATTTGGATAACTTGATGAAATATCGTGCTTTTTAAGCATAGTAGTTGCGAAGTGAAGGTTAACCTATGATTCATTTTGTTGAGGCACGTTATGATTAGCTGTTAGTATATTTGGTGACCACAAAAGAAACCGAGGATTTAGAACACCATTGAAATATGTAGTATTATGACCGAGCATGAAGTTCACGGTTGCATTACATGTTCAGCAATAACTTAACAAATGAACAATTATCAATTTCAGCTTATAGAGTTACTTTGCATGTGGCTATGGGCAGAGATTTATAAACTTGCATGAAAAAGAAAATATATGAATAGCAAGGCTGACATGTGCATTTATGATACCTCATTTGTACTAAACCATAACTGAGTGCATCAAACTACATTTAACATCATAATGTTGATGTTATATATACACACAATAAAGGAAATAGGTTAGAATCATTCCGTATTCTTTTCGAAAAAAAAGATGAAGATAAATGGGGAAAAAACTGCAAGATAGTGCAAATAATCAGATGCAGCGAGTAGACCAAATATGTTAAGTACAAATAGATGAGCAAAATTCAAATCCAAATATAAGTCATGAATTACAACTTAATATCACAAAAGAGATCAAGACCTCAAAACTATACCAAGCGCCCTTAAAACACACATAACCCAGCTGGTAAAACGTTGAAGAGAATTTCCCTTCTAATAGAACTTGAAGGAGATCATTAGAGTTTGTTTGAACACAAAATATCTTTACTCATAGGTTACCATTATGCATCACCTGCCAGTTCACCAGAGCACTAAAAGTTCATCGAACACCTTGAAGATTTATTAACTTTTATCCTTCAAACACACCCAACCTGCTAACAGAAAAAGATACAGTAAGTACACATGTATTTGACATACATAACACTCTTAAAACATCACATAGGTCTACAGATGAATGTCCAAATGATTGAAAGACAAAGGGTCAAATAATTAGAGCAACATCCACTATAAATATTGTTTAAAATAAAAAGGGTGGTTATAAGACCAACTTTTGATAATAGAGAATTATAGCCTAGGTGACTTGAACTGAAAGCTTCTAGCTGAAATTGATAAGATCAACCAATGGAGATAATACTGGGTTGTTGATATACCCAAATTATAACCATCAATTAGATTAGGAAGACCAAAATCATTTAAAGTTACCTAATTCTTAGATTTACTTTATTATTTAATGCAAAATTAAGTTTAGCAATTGAAAGCAACTTAAATGCTGAAGCTATAACAGTTAGTTTAAATGATTTTTAGGTAGTATTCAAATTTCGGGATTTGCGCAAAACAATTGCATTGTCAAAGCAGTTGCTTGGTTTTATATTTGGCTTAAATTATCAAAACGATCTTTATTTATCCTAAAAAGTTTGTTATTCATATTTCATCCTATGACAGTTGATATTATTTACCTAATAAAAATCCTTAAATCATGCATTCTGGAATTAATAGCTTGTTTAAAAATTGCAGGGCGTTGATTGATTTTTTAAGGCTAACTTACCTAAGATTAAGTAAAAGGCTTGAACAAAAAACTAAAGCCAAAATAACATGTCAAGCATGTCAATCCCATTTATGACATTTACGACTAATAAAACTAACATATTCTTAGCCTAAAATTATGGTGTTGATAGGTACAAAACTATAGTATCTTTTTATTTATAACAATCTGCTAAGCAAAACGCTTTAGAGACCGGACAACTCGAAAGACAAATAATAACAAATCAACAAAAACTATAATATCTCAGTAATGTGTTTTATTTCTAATATTTGACAAATGTGAGGAATATCATACAATAACGCTACGACTTAATTTTTGCAATGAGGGTACATATTTTTTTTAAAGTCCTATAGCAATTACTTATGTGTTAAATACTGTATATAAAAAGTATAAATAAATGGGTTTAAAACGTACAACTTAACATATACATAACAAACCAAATTTCAATTCTTAAAGATATCCCTAAACATGTGGCTAATTAAGATCCATATACAACACTAAAAATACATTTCAATTAATGTACATGAAATCTTAAAAGCCAGCCACATAGAGAAGCTTTGGTTACACATTAGTCTGAAATTCCAACACTAAGCTGAATAAAAATTATCAAAATTAATTGGAAAATACTGAATACACGAGAAATATTTGTAAAAAGGCAATAGGTTAAATGGTTTGTGTAAAATTTCACTTCATTTTAATATATAGTCAATCCTTTCTCTTTATTCCCAGAGTAGATTCCTGAACCTGTAAATAAATAGAGTACATAAATATTGTTTTATATCCATTAACATTGACAATGGTATTCATGGCATAAGAAATAAAATTAGAATGCTTTTGCAAAACAATCTAGGAAAACATCCTAACTGTAGCCTGCATGTGAACTTGTACTAAGAACAAAGTGCTAAGCATTTCCTTCTTTTATATGTTCACTTTAGGTTAGTCCCCTATGCAAAAATTGTAGTCACTTAAGCTTAGTCCCTTGCTCAGAAAAATACTGCAATGACAATAAGCAAAATAGCGCGCAGCGTGAGCTATGACAAAATTGGCATGTTGAAAAAGTTAAATCAGGATTAGCCACTTCGACAAACTGATTTATTTTTTATCCTATCATCCATTGGTCATTTTTTGTCAACTTCTTTTACTTCGATAATGTAAACGTTAATTAAATTGGTGATGGAAATGAAAATTTCATCTAATAATAACAATATGATTTAGTGCAATAGTGCTAAGGTTTTTTTTGTTCTTTAGAAGTAGACAATAACCACATGTTACTCTATTAGCAACAAAGAAATGACTACGCTGCATTTTGTACTGTTAACTAAGCTAGAAATGATGTCATTTTTTGCCAACTTCTCTTGTTTTGATACTGTAAACGTTCGTTGAATTGGTGGTGCAAATGTTCTGTGAAATAGAAATGAAAATTTCATTTAATAATAATAGTATGATTTAATGCGATAGAGCTGGTTTATTTATTTATTTATTTGTGTGTTCTTTAAAAGTAGGCAATGGCAACTTGTCACTCTATTAGCAACAAAGAAATGACTAATCCGTATTTTGCACTGTTAATTAAGCTAGAAGTGTTGGTACATATTTTTAGCATGACAACACGTGTACCACAGTACCATTAGGTAACACATAAGGTAGGACTGCTTTTAAGTAATATACATAGTTTGAACATGTGGTCCGTCCATAGTGTTCATAATAATACACATTGTTATTTTTACGATGCAAACTAACAATTCGATTTCTTTAAATGATTTTGTCTGTAACGTGCGAAAAGGGTAATATTTTTACTATTTAAGTAATTCAAAATCTAAATTGACATGTAAAGCACAATATAATATATTTCAATTTTTCTTTTCATTTTTCCTTTTTTTTTTTTACTTCATGGTTACTTAAATTTGTTTTCCTTAAATTGATTTTTACTCGATCACTTAAATTTTGTACCAAAATGTAGGTTCTAGGTCGAAATGACAAATTGTGAAGTTCTCATTTATATTTACATTTATAAGTTCTGACTGTTACTTTCTTAAATTAGAAACCTTAGCATTTAATATCTGCCTACTATAAACACTTACTTGTGTAGCAAAATGTTCAAACTACTAACTTAAAATGATTTATCTATAACCAGTACTTTAGACACTAATTTGGTTCATATGAATAGTTGAATAGAAAAAAGCTTACAACAAATAGCCATATTAGCACTGCATCTTTTGTAGTCATGATTGTAGATCTTACACATAAATTGTTAAGCTAACGTGGCATAAATTTTACTGAGAGTTTTAAAGCGATAGTTCTACACTTTAGTTTCAAGAGAAAACAAAATGTAGTTTATTTGTTTAATACCAAATTTAAGTGACGGTATTAAAATTTTGAATTACAGAAAATATTCGTAGTTTTTCCATTTTAACTATAATTCCTGGTTCATTTGAAACCATAGAGTGATTGTGAAAATCGGTAAGTATTGTTTCAAGACTGCATGAAGAAGGTTTAAGAAGCCCTACACACCCCTAATCTCCTCCTGGGTACAAATAACAAATAATGTCCATAATAAACACGATAGTTTGTATCCCTCTACCTGAAGGTTGTGTACCTATTTCAAGCTTGTATAACATCTTACTTGATAAGGTTAGCAATACCATCTCAGGTTGACCAAGCCAAAGAAAATTACAGTAGAACCTCACGTACCTGATGTGATAGTAGAAACCAAATTATAGAGTTTTATGTCGTAACTTTATAAGAAAATTGCTATACATATTCTTACACCTCAATTTGTAGGGGTGACATCAAAGCATGAATATATAGTCTAGTGCATGATCCAAGCTCCATGCATAGTTAATACTTAATAATATCATAAGTAGTTTGTATGCTAAATTTGAGTTTTCATTTTATTATGACATTATGTCTCTTTATTTTAAGAAAACGACACTAGTATAAACAATTCAGATCTCTGAAAGGAGAATATATGCATATAATATGTTAACTACAAATGCATATAAAATGGTCATCGTTATTCAACAAAGATCTAAAAACCATGCATGAAACTCATTTATAGACCTATCATTAGAACGACGCCAACAGTCTAGTGCAAACGAACGCGTACATCGATTACATTAAAAAGAAACACGTATTATGATCTAAAGTGTTGACATGTATAAACATCTAAAGTGTCTTTTTACGATTATCAAACAAACGAAACTGATTTATGGATGAAATTTGAAAATGATGTTTTTTTTTTAAATTAGCAAATAAACGATCTTAGGGATAGTTTATTATTAAAAGGCAATAAGTTAATCAAAACTCCATTTTCCAGGAATACAGATCATCAGATTAATTAGCAAATAATAAGAAAAAAGATTGCTACATAAAGCAATTGACAAAAAGGTAACACAGTTACCTACTTAAGGCTATGGATGGTGAAAGCAAAGAGCATATAGATCACACATTTCAGCTTAGTAGTTACTAAAACCTCTTGGATGTGGTACTTTTGCAACATGCATGCAACGGTGTCTATTTATTGAATCAAAATAAACCACCTACAACTCACCAACTCACAAAGTATATCATATCATCTTCAAACAAATTGCTTAGAGCCAAACACAAATTAATTTGAAAACTCAGCTATGAGTAATTATAAGTAAGAAACACAATTAACACGTGTCAAACCATATTTTTCATTATATAAGATGAAGATAAAAAAATTAAATTATAGAGAATAAAATTAAGGAAATTATGAGTACTTGTAAAATACATTAGAAATTAGAGGAATGCACACAATAGCTTCATGCATTTCCTCTGTGCTAATAATTCAGCTAATCAATATGATGGACAAACGTTCCATGATAAGTTTGATAGGTATGTCCTTGAGAATTTACACGCTGAAAGAGAACTAATTACAATATTAACATATATAATTTGACTACTTCTAAAGAGCAAACCAAGAAAATTCAAAAACAAAACACTACTATACCAGAAAATTAGCTGGCCAACGCGTGATAGTTATTCATAAGAATGTCCATAAGACAACATTTTTTCCCACACAACACTAAACTACTATATTATCTCACAATTTAATCATAATTGTTGTATTTTTCCAATGCTTCTCACCAAATCTAGACAAAGAGATATATTATTTATGTATAGTAAATGCTGCAAAATGCTAAAACATCTGTTAGATTTCGCTCTCACTTTAAAATAACGCCTTTCGCACTCCATATTTAATAGTCTTTTAAAGGATCACTTCTCCAACCACTACAAAATTTGATTACATGTAATGGGTTCCATTTCTAAAGCAATAGTGAACATTGAGAATGATTTGTAATTTTTTTCTCAGGTTACTCGATATAAAATATAACTATTGTCGAAATGTGTTTGATTTTTTGTTGGCTGGAAAGCTTACTGTTTTTAAGGCCAACTGATATCAAAATTTTGCACCCTTCAATTTTAGTTTTTATTTGGCGTGTCCAGTGACATGTAATGGGCAAAAGTTGTAGTCAGCAAATGGATAACCGTGCATGTTTCCCATGATCCCATCTTTGACATGACAGACCATACTTCTACCATGGCAAAGATCACCTTGGATTTAGGAGACTACCACATTTTATACAGAAAAAATATATATTTTAATATGATGTAATATGAAATTATACTGCAGTGGAAAGGGCAATTTAAAAACATGGATGATATATTGAAACGTTGATGAGCAAGCTGTTTTCAGTTAGCTTAAACACCTAATCGACATATGTATTTCTTCTATCATTCACTATTAAAATTAGCAGTGATCACCAAATATCGGGTTCTCTCATGTTATTTAAGTCATCCATAGGAAAAAAAATGTCAATAGTATCACAAATTAAATTTTGAACTCAAAATTTCCAAATGCTGCACTGTTGTCGTACCATTTGTGTACATAAATAATGTAATATAAAAAAGGTTCTAATGCAAAGTGCAATACCACATGAGTGCCAGTTATGTCACTGATGCCAAATTCTGGGGCTTTTAATTTTTTAATAGAAGAAATAAAAATAAATATGCATAACATTGGGCGCTACATTGATTATTTCAGGTAAAAAAGCAAAATAGTTAGCATCATTGGAGAATTCTTCTATCAATTTTGTTACTGCATTTTCAGATATAATGAAATCGGTATATGAACTTGCTAATCCTACATAACTACCGTAAAGGCTTAAAGCTTGAAATTATGGTCCTACCTTATTTATGCATAAGTAAATTAAAAAAGTAGTTGTAACTATAATGGCTGAGCTATTGATACTTTAGCCATATTCACTAACATACTATTAATTAACATACTATATATTTCACCTATAAAATTAGAACGATGACGAAATTTGTAGAGTCCATCATTTTCACGTAGAGAAGGAAAATTATGTTTCAGGTTTTAATACATGTTTCCACATACATACTTAGATAACTCAAATGGTAAACATTTTTCATGCAACATTATCAAAGAATGAAAAGGCAAAACGACCAAGTCTAAGACATTGGGCAACACAAAAACCACAAAAGGCATCATTATTGCTATTTAGGGTGCAACATGATAAAATTGACAGTGGAAAATGTTAATCTTTCAATAGATGTACTATTGCTAAATTGATGTGGTAAAAGGTTATAAAACTTTGGGCTACATATCAAGATGATTGAAGTTAAAGCAACCAAATTCAGTGAGTCCAAAAAAGCATACCAATTTACAAAACTCAACATTAGGAGCCATGATCAGTCGGCTATATCTTCATCATTGCCCGAGCGCATCTGTTACGAAAAAAATATTATTTCCATTTTTGATTTTAAAAGAAATAAATGATTAAGTCACCGATTACTGAAGTAAATGAAATTAACAGGCCGTATCCACTTGTATAAAATGAAAATATCGGTTGTAAAATTTCAAATAATTAATATATAGTTGTTGACCTCTCTCAGCAGTTGATGATAAAGAACTGATAGAAAAGAAAAGTTCATATCATTTACACAAGATATTTATATCAACTGTTATATTTCTATTACACATGTTAATAGAATGTAGACTATCATAACATATCCATGATTAATTTGATCAGCATTAAAATACAGAGAATGTGTTGACATAATCATTTGATAAAATGTCAGTATTTTTGAAACCAGAATTATTACAAATTGCCGACAGTAATCTTTCGGTGACGTAATTACATCTAGTAATCGATAGGAATCAAATTCTTAATTAATCAATAAAGAAGTTCATTTATACTAAACAATAATTAATTGTACTGACCTGTGGTAAGATGCGATTGGTAATGGTGGACAGCGAGTGGGTTAATTATTGTGCAGCACGTATGATGAGGGGAGGGCCATTTGTGGTGGCTGGTTGGATTCCCCATAGCAGTGTGGCATGCGGATGGAGAAGTAAAGGCGGATGGAGGAGGAGACGTGGGTAGCTAAGGAAGCGTATAGTTTCTTAAGATTGGAAGTGAAAGGAATGGAAAGAAATGGAGGTTGGGAAGCAAGTTTTTTCCTAGGGCTTGGAAGGAAAAGAATGGAAGAAAGGCTAGGGTGTGGAATAGGAAAAGAATGGAAGAAAGGCAGGAAATTTGCGAAGAGGGCGGCGGAAGATATTCTGTTTCCAGAATTTTGAGAATTCATTTTAAAGTGTGTAAGCTGTCACCGAATAGTTAACGACGGGTGTTCTACTGAACGGCAAGGATTCAAAAAGTGTACACATGTCAGCCGTGGAATTTTCCAGGGATCTAGATCTGAAAGGTCTTCGCGGGAAGATTGTGCTTTCATATAATATAATAGATTATTTAATATTAACTATTTATTTATTATTAAATGTAATAAATGATTATTAACTACAATTTATTGATCAATAATAATTAATTATAATATTAGAAATCACTACACCAAACAGGCCATTTTGTAACATTTTCTCGGTTCCTATTAGTAACGGTTATATCTGTTACTAATTCATAACGTTTATTACCGTGGTTTTCGTTTATAATAGTCATTACCGTTACAACAGCCCGTAATTTTGAACGCAAGGGTTCAGATGGTAATTTTACCTCCAGGAAGTATCCAGCCCTTCCTTTCCGTTTTCGTTATAACCTAACACTTAGGTTTAGTCCCTCCTTCCCCAAATCTTTCGTTGTAACAATCCCTAAATTTTCATCGCCGCCGCCTATGTTTACTCCCTCCTTCCCCAAATTTTTCGTTCTTACAATCCCTAATCGCCGCCGCCTAGGTTTACTCCCTCCTTCCCTTCTGACGCCACGTTTCTTCAGAAATTGAATTGGCCTCTGTCATGCCGATCTCTTCAGGTATTATTTTCAATCTTATTTTGGGTTCTTGCTATGGTAAATTGGTGTTTTCGAAGAAAGATTATGTCTTAAAATCCTTTCATGTTTACCGATTCAATATTTGGATCGCTTATGATTTCTCAGTTTAGTGGATTTATTCATGTAGTTTGTTTGTTTAAATTACCCAGCGGACTTTAACTGTTATGCTTTTAGTCATAGAAAAATAACTGACTAGAGCAAGATCAGTGCTGATTTATTACGTTTGTTTTGAAGGAAAAAGAATGCACTGGACGTGTTAACTTTCTGGGTGGCACAACAATGTCAACTGTTTAGTGTTTCTTGCAGGTATTTCTTTAACAACCAGACCATCATTTTGATAGTATTTTTTGAGTACTTGTGTCCTTTTAGATGTCTTACTTAAGATATCATCGTCAGTATATAATTGTTGGTATACGTAGCTACTAAATTTGACAATATAAATTTTGATAAATGTATTTTACGATATATTGTTTTCATGTAATAAAGGAATCGACTATTTACGCTCCTTTTCACTTGACATTGGATGAAGATGTCATGTTGTTTTCCCAGTCCAGTTTTTTTACCTGTAAATTCCAAAAAAGTATATTCTTTAAATTTCATAAAATACTGGCCCCTCGTCTGCTTGCCAAAATATTTTTCTATTGTAGACTAGTTTGGGTTAAGTGCTTATGTTCGAAATGTATATCTAAGTCATAATATGTCAAATGCTATGATAGTTTATTCAGCTCACCACTGTTATTACATAGATGACAAGTCTAACAAAGATTCCTTTTTTAAGTTATGTATACTCTATCTTTCTCATGGTACTCATATCCTTTTTATGGTCAAACTGAAACTGCTGAGAAAATGATTTTCAGTTGATTACTGATTGTCCTCTTTCGTAATATTGGACCTTAGTTGCTTACCACTAACACGTCTCATGGTTATATTATATGGAAAAATAGTTGCTTGCACAAGATTAATCAAGAATGGGTGGTTAATATTTTGGAGGTTAAACCATTTTCTTATTGATGCAAGTGCTTAGTGTACTGGCTATGTTATTTAATTTTTTAAACTTTAATGTCGCACAATATCACAGAATTTTTTTGAAATAAACAAAATTTTCTTTCACATATTCAGTTAAATATTTTAACTATTTGGTGTAAATGATTTGTATTATTTATCATTATTAAAGAAGAAAAGGATTGCTGAGTTGGACAGTCTTATACTGTACTACTTTAAAATACTTCCACTTCCGCGATTTCCTTTTTCTATTGACAAGCTAGACGCTAACACATCTTACGTGTACAATGCTATTGATACTTTGGCCACAAGAAAACAGAGCTTTCTACTGATAAGCTTAAATAAACTTACATATTTCTACTAAGTTTTGCCAAAAATAGATTGAATTGCCAAAAATACATATCTACTGTGTGCGGTGATTTAGAACTTGAAACTGGTTATTTTTTTATTGTAATCTAATGCTTTACACATATGCACTAAAACATTCCATACTGTAGTTATTACCCATTCCATCTGCAATAACAAACCATGCTCACAGTCTAGCATTAACACCAGGAGATTATTAATCTAAAGTCCAAATTTATGGAGCAATCAATATTTAATAGCACTCTCTTCCTAAGTGACGTGGTCAGAAATCCTAGGGAAACCAATGAAAATCCACTTCCTGGTTTTGTATAACCTTGTTTGTTCAATTGGCCTATATGCATATCCAACTTATATAGGATGTGTACTCATTAATTTACTAAAACCTGTAAATAACTTGGAAAAACTAGAATAGTATATCATATTATACGCACAAAAATAACACAGTGGACATAATTTTTTTTGGTAATCTAGAAACCTAACAGGAAACCTGTAAATAAGATCAGAAAGCTCCACTGCATCCAGTCGAAACTACATAAGCACCCTTTAATTTTGGATAAAAATCTAACAATATTTTTTTATGAAGAAGTAGATCTCATTAATATAGCTGATCTATAACATGACAAGAAAATAGAACTGTTCACGCAATACTATATAATAAAGATACAATAAACAAAACTGACAAGAAAATAGAATTGTTCATCCTATAATTTTGGATAAAAATCTAACAAGAAAATAAAAATAAAGAAGCAGATATCATAAAAATAGCAGATCTATAACATGACAAGAAAATAGAACTGTTCACGCAAAACTATATTTATTTATAACCAAAATAAAGATACGATAAACAAAACTGACAAACGAAACTAGTCAAAACAAGCATGAATCTAGCAGCATGACCACTTTGCTACAACAAATGGTATGGATGATCATCCCATTACTTTAATGGTTGTTCATTAAAACAAGTAATTCTTTACATTGCTTTATGCCTTCAATGTTAACCTGTTTGAGCCACTAGTTTAAAAATTGTCTCCATCTTTTATGCTGGACTAAAGATTTCATCTCTCTTTTACACATTTTTGTGCACCATACTTATTTCTTTCTGTAATATCTGTTTTCTATGGGATTCAACCTTCATTTTTGAAATTGGTGCAACATAATTAGTTCAGTTATATTTGGTTTTCATAGGAAAATAAGTGAGCCTAATGTATTTCGACCATAATTACTAAAGTTGGTCTAATTTAATGTGTTCCAATGACACAAGCTGGAAAGATTTCAGAAAATGGGTTCTCACTATAATAATTTAATTGTTTGATATCTTTGATTTTCACTACACTTTAATACGTTATTTTAGTGACCCAGATTGGTAATGATTATGAGGATTAATGCATTACCACACCCTGAAGCACAATCCGACTACCATATGAAATTTTAGCACAATTTATTTTTATTTAATGATGCAAAACGATATGCTTTTGTTTTCCTTAACATTATGATGAAAATGATTTTTTTTTACAGGCAGTCTTTTTTGCTTTTCCTTTAACTGAGTTGTGTACCATGAAGTTGTTAGACAGAATTTGATAAACTCCACTTTATTTCTTTTCGCCTTCCTGCTACTACGCAAAGCTTCTCATTCAAGGTAAACTCCACTTTACATTTTGCAATATTTTAAACTTCCCTTTTTTTTAAAAAAAAATCGCCTTATGCTCTGCGTTCTTCCTCACCCTTTTTGAGGACCATGCTGATTAGAATAATATAATGCATGAAGTTGGTCCCCCAACAGCAACCGTAATGCATGAAGTATCCTAATTCAAATTTCTTTCTAGCAAATCTTCACTAAAAAATTGAGATATACAGTAGTGTCATTCATAAAATTAGTTGGAATCTGGGTGACAAAGTGTCCATTTTTTCACCAGCCTTGCATGTTTCTGAGTGCAACATAACTGCATTTGTATACACGTCCAAAACCTTTATGTTCAGTATTATATTAGAGAAATTTTATTAACCCATCGTGTCCAAAACCTTAATTTTTAGGAAGTTTCAAGTCTTCATCAACCTTGGAATAATACGTGTCCACTGTTTTATCATCTATTGGGTCCAATCTAGATGGCTCCCACTTCAGGTTTATATCTTTGTCCACTAACTGAGCCATACTTGTTTGATATCTTAATAACATTGCATCACCGGATATTAAATTTTATAGCAAAATTGGAACTAACAAGGTTTTGGATTCAAATATTACCTTTTAAACGAATTTATGCAACACCAAACATGTAAAACTAAACTCCGATTTAAGCAACTTCTGTTTTCACCTTGCACATGTGGCAGTGCACAACTGCACATATAGTTGAAATAAAGTTAAGAGAGTTAGAAAAATAATTGTTCCAAGAGCTTAAATATGGTATTGATACTGGATAATTATATATTCGCACAAATTACTATGTACTAGACCGCAATGTAAGTGAAAGTACGTGTATACGGGTCATATTGAGTCAGCGTAGATGTCAAAATAAAAGACTATTTTTACTCAAAAATCGACAGTAAGCATACAATGAAAATTGCAACTACTGCGAGTTGAATGATATTCCTTAGTAGGTTGTCAACGTTTTGCAGAAGTGAGTTGCATTAATTTATCAACCGGAGAACATAGTTAAAAAGTCGCAAAGTGATATAAGAACATAGCCTTGTAAACCCGAGCCTCGTCCTACCTATCACTGCTTTGGAACCCAACTCTTGCTCCTGTTTCCACTGAACGCCCTATGACCACAGGATCTGTAGCAACAATATGTGTTTTGATTTTTACCGATAATATTTAATTTATTTTTATTTTACTTTGATCTCCTGAAAGAAGATGTTTACAAAAGAAAGTTTGGCTTAACTCTAGTTTGTGATGTTTAGGAAAATTTAGCAACTATCTGCATTTATGATGTTGATGGTTTTAATCTCACGAATTATAGAGATTTTAAAAATAATAATAATAGAATATTCATTTTATTATATCAATGGTGTTGCTGTCAACTTTATATTTGGAGAAGATTTATATGACTAAATGTGCATTTTTCATATATGTGAGAAAGATGTACGCGTTCCCAGGTTCATATACCTCTTATCAGAGCCATTTATTATCACTTAACTTGTGCACTGTATGTTTAAGCCATAAGAAACCATATGAATAGTTCAAATGAACTAAAATAAAAATAAAATGGGATTTCCAGAATTACTATAAGTGAAATTAGAGTTCTGGAGTTTGCAGCCTCTGTTAATTCATTGGTAGCTTTGAACGGATCTGTTTGTTAACTACTGGAATCCATATTATTATTATTTTTTTATTTTATTTTTGATATTGTTAAAACGGTCAGGATATTGTTAACTCAATGACATTGATCGGATCTATTTGTTAACTACTAACTGTTTATTTAGGATTCGAAATATAATGTTATTTCAAATGATGCTGCAGACTAAATGAATGTCCAACGCTTAATTACTCTAGTTGCTTGTTGACTTACAATTGGTAACCGTGATAGCTACAAGCCATGCGTCTATTGTAAATCTTCCTATGAAACTCGGTACAAGATATAAACCTGTCAAAAGCTTATAAGAGACATGAACTGGCTTAAAAAATTCGAGACATGAACATACCACATATTAAAAATTAATCATAATGCATGGCCTGTAGCCTATATGTGTATAGTCAAAAGCATAGCAATACTAATTTATTATTTGCCGCATGCAGTATCAAATAGCTTTGATGTAAAATATATGGGTCTTATAAAATATGGTGCAGATTGTGAAATGAAATATGGTAGATAAATAGAAGCATGTATGTGAGTAAGAAGATATTGTGTGAAAAATATTTAACACGGTAGGTACACATTGTGTGAAATACACTCGGTACATAGATAAATAGAAACATGTATGCAGATTGTGAAAAGATATCTTGTGTGAACATATTGTGCTCAGTAAACTCGACCCAGGCTCAGTAAACTGAGCCACTCGGCTCAGGGTCACTGAGCCTTAGAATTATATTTTTCCTTCTCTCCATAGTTCTGTTTTTTGTCCAATTTTTATTTAATATTTCATGAACTAATTCAGGTTTATTTTCTATTCCCCCTTGCTTGCTTCCTCTATTTTTTTTCTGATGTAAGAAATTTTGGTTCTTTTCCTAAATTAATGTTCTGCTTGTTTTGGATCTGAAACCTCGATTTGATTGAAGGAATCCGAAATTAAATCTGAAATCTTTGTTTTCATTTTATGTTAGCATCTTAATGATATTTTATGCTAACTTCGCTAGCTGTAGAGCATGCTTGACTGATAAATTTGATTTTTACATGGTGACAATCCAGATATTACAGAGTGTTATTTTAGATGCATAAACTATTTTCTATTTTTATTAGACCTGGTGCTTTCATAGATTTTACATTTCTATAAAAGAGAGACAAACGGTGAGAGCAAAAGTGACAAAATGAAGTATATAATGTCTGTACCTGCACTATATCAAGTTTCTCCTCTTGCAGTGCTTCATCCTACTGGTTAACTATTGCCTTTGACTTAAATTTCATGACCTTATTATTCGTTGCATAACATCGTTCTTCTCTCTTTATGTTCTAACAATTTCTACCATAGTTTTCAATGATGTTTTTGGTGAACTTGCCTTCAATCTTACTGCAGTTCATTTGTCTCAATTGGCTTGGAATTTGATGTAGTTGCTATACTAGTTTATTTATCAAAATGATAATTACCACACAACCCTATTACAAGTGGCTCAGTAAACCTGAGCCGAGGCTCAATTTTACTGAGCCTTGTAGGCTCAGGTTTACTGAGCCACAAAACCAGTTTACGTTTTTTCTTTTAATCAGCCTGCTCGGTGAACTTTCTTTGTTCTTTAATCGAACATAGACTCATATCATTATATTTGTTAAACAACGTAGGTTTTGGTTGAAGCAGCGGAAGCAAGACAGAGATTAGAAGGTGGCGATGATGCTCTAAGTCTAGATAATTTTGAGAAAGATCCCATTGCTGAAGTTTTTGGAGGTGATAAAAGAAGAAGTCATTGTCGTGCTATCAGCTCTACGGGCAATGTAAAGCAAGTAAAAATAGCACAAGCTTCAAAAGCAATTACCACGGCAAAAGAGAATGCAACTAAACAACAGTTAGCTAAATTGGAGAACAACCAAATCAAATGCATGAAGACATCAAATCAATGAGTTCAACATTAGCGTACTTGCAGCAATCTATGAAGCTTCTTATCAATCAACATGGAGGAAATACAACATCACCAGACCAGAAGAAGTTGCTTTCGATGGTGGTCAAGGTAATAAAAATTTAAATAGTACTTCTAATGATGTCATTGGATCATCTATGAGAGATAAACAATCGGTAGTGTTATTGTCGTCAACATTAAAGGAGGTAGCGAAGGGATATGTAGAAATGCAAAAAGTTATGGATCCGGATGCATCAATTTTTGACGCACCCCAAAATGGTATGCATACACTATCTGATCTTGTCGATGGTGAGTTTGTAATTTGGCCCACTTATCGTTTGCGTTTTGTGTAATGGTTGTATGTTAAATTATGATATTTATATATTATTTGATATATTTTTTGGATAATGAATGGTTGTATGTTAAATTGTGATAGTTCGATGTTTGTCGAAATGGAATTTGCTTTAGGATGCAAATTGTGATATGTTGTGTTTGCTTTGAGATATTATTATTATATATGTTGTATATGCTTATTGATATATGTTTTATGAAAGTAGACGAAGCATGTTATGATTGTTAATTGTTTGAAGGAATTGCCTACTATTGGGCTGGTATAATATACGCGTTTGTAACAGTTATAACTGTTATTAAATTTATTATATGATATAGTCAGCTTTTTATACTAACAGTAATAACTGTTACAAGTTTCGTATTTGTAACAATAGTTAATGTTATAAAAATAAATTTTATAACGGTTATAAGTGTGACAAAATAATAATTTCATAACGGTAATAACCGTTACAATATACACTCTTTGTAACAGTTATAACCGTTACAATATTCGTGATAATAGTTTGTCACGTATGTCGTAGTAACGGTTTTAACTGTTACAAAGTTGATTAGTAACGGTAATAATTGTTATTAAAACCCTTTTCTGGTGTTGTGAATATAAAAATAATTATTAATGATAACTAGAAACTATTAATTAATTCATAAAAATGCCTCTATCAAACACAAATTATAAATTAATTCTTACAAGAAATTATTATTAACTACTCCTTAATAGTTATATTAATCAATTATCGTTATTTATTATGAATTTGTTACTTATTTAATTATTTAATATTTAAACTTATTCATATTTCAAATTAATTGTTATCCATTAGTTTTATTTATTTTATTATTATGTTAAATGTTAGTTATTATTATTTGTAAATTATTAATTATATTATTTAATTATCAGTTATAAATATCATTTTGTAATACTCAAATTTTATTATTAATTAATAATTATTAATTATTAAATAGTAGTCTTAATTATTTTATAATTGCTAGTAGTTAATCACTTAATAGTAACTATTTAAAATTTATTATAAAATGTTAATCATTAAAGGATGATACTTATTTTTAATAGTATGTTTTCGCAACTGGCTTTACTGAAATTACAGTTATTGCAAGTGGCGAAAACAATTGCTAAAGATATTTATTCGCAACTGGTTTGGAAGCGCAGTTGCAAATAATATATTTGTTGCAACTGTTATGAAAGCAAAATTGCAAAAATTATGTTTTTGCAACAGGAAGGGAAGCGATGTTGCTAAAAATATGTTTTTCGCAATAGAAAGAAAATGCATGTTGCTAAACCTTATTTATTGCAACTGCTATAATAGGCCAGTTGCTAAATATCGTTTACTGCAACTGTCATGTGTCGTCTGTTGTAAATAGCTAGTTGCAATAAGGTATTTTTCTTGTAGTATTGCTATGATAGGACATAGGAGGCAATTCTTTTGTTCTGGAAACAAAATCTTATAAAGCTCATAATTATTCATTCTTTAGTGTACTCAATATTTTTCACTCGGCAAGGTACAAAATTTCATCTTCGTTGGCATTTCTACGATCTTTGGTGTTCGAGTTGTCAAATTTGTTCAATTTAATTTGATATGTCAAATTTTGTATGCTTCATATTTTGTTTTTACTGAAAAATCTTACATCTCAACGTTTTGGGGTTTGCACCTCGCTTCTGGCAGCTCATGCATGTTTTTGTCTGATGAAAAAACAAGGGTATGCCCCGTAAGTTTTACCGCGACCATACCGGAAAAGTTTGGAATGTTACCAACCGAGCTATCGGCGTGGAGATCAATAAACAGGTTTTATTTTTATTTCTTTTGAAATGGGTTTATTTCCGAGTCATTGGCATTGGTTGCTAGGATAAATGCAGTGTAAAATTGCGACCGGAGTAAGAGGTAGTTAAGTTTTAGGTTAGTTATCTGCTAATCAGCATCGAGCTTAAAATGTCCATTATTATAGACTGGCGTGATTGTTGAACCTTCAGTACTGTACTGTTACTATGTTAGGCGACCGTTGCACTGTGAATTGGATCTTTTAGCTTTTTGATTCATTGTAGGATATAATATAGTCATAGAGATGGTAAAATTGGTCTAATCGTTGAATGTACGTGTACCTTTAATAAGTTGTTCTTCCAGCAGATCCGATATTGAGCTTTTTGATTGGGGCATTGGTATATAATAGATTGATTACGTGGGTCAGTAACATATCATTTGGAGTGAAAGGTATATTATCATACGGAATACAGTTGATCAGATCAAGTTCCATCTTTGTCATTATCTAGTACTTATCACTTCTTACCGCTTTGAACAGACTCAAAACTCCATTATAGGATATGACTGAACAACATAGATGATCTCTGGCTTCTTCAGTGGTCGCAAAATTGCATGTGAAAGAAGGCGTGTATATATTAATCTGATTGTTTTCACATTGAAGCCATTTATTTTACTTGTTTGGTTGAACATGAGAGAAAAGATGAATTGTATATTTTGATATGTTTTCAATTGTCACTCTCGGTTTTACTCATGTTTGTAATATGTCCGAAGTATCATAGGAGAGCAAATCCTAAATAGCCAAAATCCTCTGTTTTCCTATACCCAACCAATCAGCACTTCATATTTTCATCTTTTTACAATTAAGTCAGAGAAAAAAAGAGGGTTTGATCGTAAAAAGGTGGAAATTCGGAGATCGTGATTGATTAGATATAAGAGTATAGAGGATTTTGGATATAGAGGATTTGATTTGGTATCACGGTTACATTAGACGTAAATGCTACGTTCTTCCCAGCTTTTTTTTCTTTTTCTTTTTTGAAAGGTTAAATGCTCTCTATCGAGCCTAAGTTTTTGAATCTCAGTTATAAGTGTATTAAATCTTCCTCATTTTGACTCAGATATGAACCCGAGATTTTCTTGAAAATCCGAGGTTCAAAACTATTTGAGCCGTTGACGTGACTGATATGTCTGATGCAGCCTCTGTTGTTTGTTTCTCCTGACGTTTTCCTGGCTTATATATGGACTTGTCTGTGCATAGTCGGACAGATTCGGGTAGCGTCATATCGGTATTTTTCTTCAAAATCATCTTCGGATATTTGATATACGTATCCGTGGATATTGACGAATATCCGTGGATATTGGCTTATATATGTCGGTTGTGTTTATGACCATATCTACATGCGTTTCCATTTTTGGATTCCATAATTTTTATTATTTTGGACATGGATGTAGACGGGTACTTGTTGATGACTTGCCTGTATATCTTAAAAAGAAATTGAGGTTTTGAGGCTACTGGTACTTGGATGTATATCACTCCAATATCTTTGATCTATCTTCCTAACATGCTCCTCAGTATAAATAAATTTATAATTATATTTAGCTTCTGTGAATGTTATTTGTGTTTATTCATGTCTTTGTGCCAGTTTAAAAGCTCAGGACGAGTTCTTAGTTTGCTGTTGTAGATTAATCAGGTGATTGATGGGTCTAAATCAAGGGTTTACCACTATTAAAAAATTAAATTGGTCCTACATTCAACCATGTTGTACTGTGTATAACTTGATTCTTTGATGGAATTTGGGTTATCTAGCACTACTTTTCTACCATTCTCAATTGTTTCCATTTCAGCTTTCTTTCAAATTTCAGTGGCATTGGATAATTGTATTTGTTGCGTGATACATTGTAGTTGGTTGTGAAATACACCTCCCATTTGTCCAGCAACTTGTATAGCACCTAGAGCATGATATATGACATTCCAGACCACTAAAGATCTGTCCAGGCTTTTACAACCTTGCGTGTTGTGTTACTAAGCCATTATTAACTAATTATGCCTGTATATTTCCAAAAATAAGTTACAATTCACAGTAATGTGTTTGTGATTGACGACAATCCCTTCAGATATGTCAAGCCATGAAACACGAATCATGTTATATATATTGATCATAAACTCAGGTAGAGAACTGTAACGCTTTGTTTGCATCAAACAGGTTGGCAACAGAATCATAAGGAAGAGGATTCATGATCGAGTAGAGCATGTGGAACCATCAAGATGCAGCGAAGGTTTCCGCCTTAGGAAGATAAAGAATGACAAGCTGAAGGCAGAAGCATAAGCCCGTGGTGAAGTTATCAGCACAAAGGGACAACCTGCAGGACCCAAGCTTGGTTTCATGGTTGACGGTGCAAAGCTTGAGACCGTCACTCCTATTCCATATGACATTGTCAATGATCTCAAGGGTTGTTACTAGAGCATTGTTTAATTTTATTTTCCGTCTCCTTTTGTTTGTTTCAGATAAATTTTGGTTAGTTTCTTAAACTGGTACCTTTTGTTATTGTGCTTGGATCTGATCAGACTGATGGTAAGATTATTGTTGTGGGTATGATCATGCTTACTTGATCAGCTTGTGTATTTCTGGTTGATAACTCTAGTTGCTTGCCCTTTTCAGTTTTGTCGGTGGAAGTCAGATGTTCCTACCGACTGCAATGTCTGCAGCGTTACGTGCGTGTGTGTACACACATACACATGTGGGTGCACGCAATTATGAGATAGGATCAAGACCTCCCCAAACCATGCACAACAATTGAAATTTTGTAAATAAGTCTGTAATTTTATTTATGTATTTTGTGAAATGCAGGCATATCTGCGTTGTGTTTACTGGATGGGCGCAAAAAACACCAAATTTAAATCTTGGATAGGTCAACATAAGGTAGTTGATTGAGCTGCTTTAGAAATGTTGCACAAGTTTAGTGGTTTAACCATAACCAAGAGAGAAAATGCAACTGCAAATTGCATTGCTCTAAATCATCATAACCAAGAGTGCGAATTGCATTACCCTCGATGGATCACCACTTCAGGGTCAGACAAACCACAAATGATTTCCTGGAGTTTTGGCTATACGGTGAGTTCTGGCACTTCATCAAAGTTACAATCGAGCAATTATGACTATGACGTCTCGTTCAAAAAATGACAAGGACATCACAACCTCGTACATGGTGGATCGTTTTGAGATTAAAAATAAATCAAAACACAGAGCTATTCATATTTATCTACACTTTCTAAAAACCCATAACAGAAAAACTAAAATATAATTCAAAAAACATAACTCTAAACAAACAAAATAACTATAACTAAAGTCCTTTAATTACAGAATAATTCTAAATAAAAAGTTTGAACATTTGGTAAAATATCAAATAAAAAGTAGATATCTAATAAATAAATAAATGCACCCCTTCGTCACGTCGTCATGCCTTCAAAACACTACCAGTTTTCTCTATCGACCTAACAATATAACTAAAAATAAAAAAAATGATAAAAGGAATTAGACATATGTTTAATGAATAAGCTTTTATAGCCATCTCTGTAACCAAATTAAATCATAAACAAAGTAATAATCAAGCTTTTACACAACCTAATACGTTATCGATCGAGCCTATAATCGTGCGCATAACCGAATAGATTACTACTATGCCCATAACCAAGCTAATTAATAAGCCTATAACCGAGCATATAATTAAACTCATAATTTAACATACTATGCATAACCGAGCTCATGACAAAGACCATAACCATGCCCATAAATAAACATATAACCTATAATCAAGCTCATAACCAAGCTCATAATCGAGCTAATAACCAAACGTAAAACCAAGCACATAATCGAAATTAATTTTATAATTCATTTTTATTTTTATTTTAAAATTTATATTTTATATTATATATTGTATGTTTAATATTTCCAAATTTAGCTCGAATATTATTAACTGAGCCCACAACCGAACCCATAACTGATACAATAATCGAGCCCATAACCGAGCTCTTAACCTACCTCATAACTGAGGTGATAACCAAGCTCTTAACCGCGGTCATAACCGAGGTCATAATCTAACCTATAACCGAGCTTACAAACGATCACATAACCGAGCTCATAACCGAATTTATAACCAAGCCCGCAACCGAGCCCATAACCAAACTCACAACCGAGTCCATAACCGATCCCATAAACAAGCCCTTAACCCAGCTCATAACTGATGTAATAACCGAGCTCTTAACTGAGGTCATAACCAAGCCCGTAATTGAACATAGTTCCTATAACCGAGCTCATAACCGTGCCCAAAACCAAATTAAACCATAAACAAAGTAATAATCGAGCTTTTACACAACCTAATACATCATCGAGCCTATAATCATGCGCATAACCGAACAGATTACTACTAATCCCATAACCCAGCTAATTACTAAGCCTATAACCGAGCATATAACCAAACTCATAATTAAACATAATAACCACAAATGAGCTCGTAATCGAGCCCATAACCGAACATAATATCCATAACTGAGGTAATAACCAATCCCATAATCGAGGTCGTAATTGGGCCCTTAACCCAACTCGTAGATGAGGTCAAAACTAAGCTTTAATTTTGGTCTTAACCGAGCTCATAACCAAACCCATAATTAAACATAGTTCCCATAACCAAGTTTATAACCAAGGACGTAACCAAGCCCATAACCAAATATATTACCCATAATCAATATCATAACTAAGCTCATAACCAAAATTATTTATTTATGTTTTATTTATATTTTATGTTTTATATTTTCTAAATTAGTTTTAATACTCATTATTTTATTATTTCTATTTTATGACTTATATTTAATCTGTAAGTCATTCTTAGCTAGTTTCATAACCATCCCAATAACCAAATTAAATCATAAACAAAGTAGTAGTCAAGCTTTTACACAACCTAATACGTTATCAAGCCTATAATCGTGCGCATAACCGAACAGATTACTACTAATCCCATAACCGATCTAATTACCAAGCCTATAACCAAACTCATAACTGAACATAATATGCAAAACCGATCTCATGACAAAGGCCATAACTATCCCCATAAGCAAACATATAACCTATCATCAAGCTCATAGCCAAGCACATAATCGAGCTTATAAACACTCAGTTAAACAATCCCCACTAGGTGCAAATTCGTTGCTGAAGTACCCGATTAGGCCTTGCGTCCGAATGTTATTTATGTGTCATAGGTATCCGATTAGGCCTTGCGTCCGGATGTCTTTTACATGTCATAGATACCCGCTCGGTTAAGCAATCCATACTATATGCATATTCGTTGCTGAATTACCCGATTAGGCTACACATGCAGATGTCTTTAACATGTCATAAGTACCCGATTAGGAATTTTGTCCGGATGTCTTTTACGTGTCATAGGTACCCGCTCGGTTAAACAATTTCTATTGGGTGCAGATTCATTGTTGAAGTACCCGATTAGGCCTAGTGTGCATATGTCTTTTACATGTCATAGGTACTTGATTAGGCCTTGTGTTCGGATGTCTTTTACATGTCATAGGTACCCACTCGGTTAAACAATTCCTAGTGGGTGCAGATTCGTTGCCGAAGTACCCGATAAGGCCTTGCTTCCGGATGTCTTTTACGTGTCATAGGTACCCAATTAGGCTTTGCGTTCTGATGTCTTTTACGTGTCAAAGGTACCGACTCGGTTAAACAATCCCTATTGGATGCAGATTCGTTGTTGATGTACCCTATTAGGCCTTGCGTATATATGTTTTTTATGTGTCATAGGTACCCGATTAGGCCTTGCGTCCGGATGTCTTTTACGTATAATTGGTACCCGATTAGGCCTCGTGTCTGGATGTCTTTTACGTGTCATAATTACCCGCTCGGTTAAACAATCCTTACTGGGTGCAGATTCGTTTCTGAAGCACCCGATGAGGCTTTGCATCCAAATATCTTTTACATGTCATAGGTACCAGATTAGGCCTTACATCCGGTTGTCTTTTACGTGTCATAGGTACCCGATTAGGCTTTGCATCCAGATGTCTTTACGTCTCATAATAAAGATCATACCCAAGCAGATAACCGAGCTCATAACCACAACATTAAATGAAATTATTTATTTATATTTTCTAATTTAGCTTTTATTTTTACTATTTTTTCTTTGTATTATACGACTTATATTTAATTTGTAAGTCATCCTTAGCTAGTTTCATAACCATTCCCATAACCATATTAAACCATAAACAAAGTAATACTTGAGCTTTTACACAACCTAATACGTTATCTACCCTATAATCATGCACATAACTGAACATATTACAACAAAACCAATAACCGAGCTAATTACTAAGCCAATAACCAGGCACATAACCAAACTCATAACTGAACATAGTTTGAAACTAAGCATAATAACCACAAATGAGCTCATAATCGAACATAATATCCGTAACTATGTTAATAACCGAGGTAATAACATAGTAAGTAATGTATTAACCGAGCTAATAACCACTGTCATAATTGTGGTCTTAATCAGACCTATAACCGAGCCCATAACCGAACCCATAACCGAGCGGATAATAGAACCCATAACCAAGACCACAACCGGGCCCATAACCGACCCATAACTGATCATATAACCAAGCTCTTAACCCAACTCGTAAATGAGCTAATAAACAAGATACTAAACAAGGTATTAGTTGAGGTCATAACCAAATCCATAACAATCGAGCTCACAAATGAACACATAACCGGACCTATAACCGAGCTCAAAACCGAGCCCATAACCGAATCCATAACAATTTAGCTTTTACATTTATTATTTTCTAATTTTTATTATACAACTTATATTTAACTTGAAAGTCATCCTTAGCTAGTTCCATAGGTATCCTCGTAACCATATTGAACCAAAAGTAATAATCGACCTTCTAAACAACCTAATACATTATCAAGCTCATACCCTAATATGTTGTCAAACCAATACTCATATGCATAACCGGACAAGTTACTACAAAGCCCAAAACGGAGATAATTACTAAGCATATAACCAACCATATAAAAAAAGTCATAATTGTACATTGTACGCATAATCGAGCCAATAATCTAACACATAACCAAGCCTATAACCGATCCCGTAACCGATCAAATAACTGAACTCTAATCTTAGCTCGTAACTAAGGTAATGACCGACCTCATGACCACGATCATCATTGAGGTCTTTAACAAACCTTTAATCTAACCCATAATCAATCCTACAATCGAGCCCATAACCAAGCCCATAAACTAACCCATAACGTATCCCATAACCGAGCCAATAATTAAGCCTATAACCGAGCCAAAAACCAAACCCATAATCGATCCCATAACTGAGCTCTTAAACCAGCTCGTAACTGAAGTAATAACTGAACTCTTAATCGAGGTCATAACCAAGATCATAACTTAAACATGTAATTGAACATATTTCCCAAAACCAAGCTCATAACCTATCCCGTAACCAAAATTATTTATTTGTATTTTATTCATATTTTATATTTCAATTTTTATATTTTATAATTTTTAATTTAGATTTTATAATTTATAATTTATATTTAATCTTTTATATTTATTATTTTCTAATTTGTACTACATAACTTATATTTAATTTGTAATTCGTCCTTAGCTTGTTTCATAGGTATCCCCGTAACCAAATTGAACCATAAACAAAGTAATAATCGACCTTCTACATAACGTAGTACATTATCGAACTCATAACCTAATACGTTGTCAAGCCTATACTCATATGCATAACCGAACCAATTACTACTAAGTCCATAACCGAGCTAATTACTAAGCCTATAACTGAGCATATGCACAAAGTCATAACTGTACATTGTACATATAACCGAGCTAATAACCTAATCCACAATCGAGCCTATAACAGATCCCGTAGTCGAGCCCATAACCGAGCTCTAAACCTAGCTCATAACTGAGGTAATAACCGATCTCATAACCACGATCATAATCGATGTCATAACCAAAACTTTAACCTAGCCAATAACCAAGCCCACAATCGACCCCATAACCAAGCCCATAACCTAATCCATAATGTATCTCATAACCGAGCCAATAATTAAGCCTATAACCGGGCCCAAAACCAAACCCATAACCGATCTGATAATCGAGCACTAAAACCAACTTGTAACCGAAGTAATAATTGAGCTCTTAATCGAGGTCATAACCAAGATTATAACCTAAACATGTAATTAAAAATATTTCCCATAACCAGGCACATAACCTAGCCCGTAACCAAAATTATTTATTTACATTTTATTCATATTTTATAATTTAACTTTTATATTTTATAACTTATAATTTAGCTTTTATATTTTATATTTTATATTTTCCAGTTTAGCTTTTATTTTTATAATTTTTAATTTGTATTATACAACTTATATTGAATTTGTAAGTCATCTTCAGCTAGTTTCGTCGGTACCCCTTAATCAAATTGAACCATAAACAAAGTAATAATCAACCTTGTACACAACCTAATACATTATCGAGCTCATAACCTAATACGTTGTCAAGCCTATACTCATATGCATAACCGAACAAATTGCTACTAAGCCCATAACCGAGCTAATTACTAGGCCTATAATCGAGCATATAACAAAGTCATAACTGTACATTATACGCATAACTGAGTCAATAAGCTAACCCATAACCGAGGCTATAACCAATCCCATAACTGATTCCGTAATCGAGCCCATAACTGAACTCTAGACTTAGCTCGTAACTGAGGTAATAACCGAGATCATATTAACTGAGGTAATAACCGAGATCATAACCACAATCATCATCGAGGTCTTTAACAAACCTTTAGCCTAGCCCGTAACCGAGCCCATAATCATGCTCATAAACTAACCCGTAATGTATCCCATAATCGAGCCAATAATCGAGCCCATAACTGAACACATAACCGAGCAAAAATCCAAACCTATAACTGATCCCGTAATCCGTCCCATAACTGAGCTCTTAAACCAGCTCGTAATTGAAGTAATAACTGAGCAATTAATCGAGGTCATAAACAAGGTCATAACCTAAACTTGTAATAGAACATATTTCCCATAACCAAGTTCATAACCTAGCCCGTAACCAAAATTATTTCTTTATATTTTATTCATATATTTTATTTTACTTTTTATAATTTATAATTGAGCTTTTATATTTTATATTTTATATTTTAGCTTTTATATTTATTATTTTCTAATTTGTATTATACAACTTATATTTAATTTGTAAGTCATCCTTAGCTAGTTTCAAAAGTATACACGTAACCAAATTGAACAATAAACAATGTAATAACCAACCTTCAATACAAACCTAATACATTATCGAGTTCATAACCTAATACGTTGTCAAGCCTATACTCATATGCATAACTGAACAAATTACTACTAAACACATAACCGAGCTAATTACTAAGCTTATAACAGAGCATATAAACAAAGTCATAATTGTACATTGTACGCATAATCAAGCCAATAACGTAACCCGAAACCAAGCCCATAACCGATCCCATAACTAATACTGTAACTGAGCACATAACGAACTCTAAACCTAGCTCGTAACTGAGGTAATAACTGAGCTCATAACCACGATCATAATCGAGGTCATAACCAAACCTTTAACCTAACACATAACCGAGCCAACAATCAACCCCATAACCAAGCCCATAACCTAACCCATATCAAATCCCATAAACAAGCCAATAATTAAGCCCATAACCGATCCCAAAACCAAACCCATAACGGAGCCCAAAACCAAACCCATAACTGATCCCATAACCAAGGTCTTAAACCAGCTCGTAACCGAAGTAATAACTGAGCTCTTAATCGAGGTCATAACCAAGATCATAACCTAAACCTGTAATTGAACATATTTCCCATAACCAAGCTCATAACCTAGCACTTAAAAAAAATTATCTGTTTATATTTTATTCATATTTTATATTTTATATTTTATAATTTATCTTTCATATTTTATATTTTAGCTTTTATATTTATTATTTTCTAATTTGTATTATAAAACTTATATTTGATTTGTGAGTTATCCTTAGCTAGTTTCATAGGTTTCCTCGTAATCAAATTGAACCATAAACAAAGTAAAAATCGACCTTCTACACAAACCTAATACATTATAAACAAGCATATAAACAAAGCCATAACTATACATTGTACATATAACCGAGCCAATAACCAAACACATAACCAAGCCTATAACCGATCCCGTAATTGAGCCCATAAACGGACTCTAAACCTAACTCATGACCTAGGTAATAACTGAGCTCATAACCAAACCTTTAACTTAGCGCATAACTGAGCCCATAATGGACCCCATAACTAAGCCCAAAACCTAACCTACAACGTATCCTATAACCAAGCCAATAACCAAACCCATAATCGAGTGCATAACCGGGCTCAAAACCCAACCCATAACCGAGCACAAAACCTAGCCTGTAACAACCGAGGTCTTAAACCTGCTCGTAAATGAAGTAACAACCGAGCTCTTAATCGAGGTCATAACCAAGATCATAAGCTAAACCTGTAATTGATCATATTTCTCATAACCAAGCTCATAACCTAACCTGTAACCAATATTATTTATTTATATCTTATTCACATTTTATATTTTATATTTTTGCTTTTATATTTATTATTTTATAATTTGTATTATACAACTTATATTTAACTTGTAAGTCATCCATAGCTAGTTTCGTAGGTTTCCCCGTAACCAATTTGGACCAAAAACATAGTAAAGATTGAACTTCTACACAAACCTAATACGTTATAACCAAGCACATAAACAACGTCATAACTGTACATTGTACACGTAACCGAGCCAATAACCAAACACATAACCAAGCCTATAACCGATCCCGTAAACGAGCCCATAAACGAGCCGTACCTAGCTCGTAACTTAGGTAATAACCGATCTCATAACCATGATCATTATCGAGGTATTTAACAAACCTTTAACCTAGCCCATAATCAAGCCTATAACCTAACCCATAGTGTATCCCATAACCGAGCCAATAATTAAGTCAATAAACGAACACAAAACCAAACCCATAATCGAGCCCAAAACCAAACCCATAATTGATCCCATAACCGGGCTCTTAAACCAGCTCGTAACTGAAGCTATATCTGGGTTCTTAATCGAGGTCATAACCAAGATCATCACCTAAACCTGTAATTGAACATATTTCCCATAACCAAGCCCATAATCTAATCCGTAACCAAATTTTTTTTATCTATATTTTATATTTTAATTTTTATAATTTATAATTTATATTTTAGCTTTTATATTTTATATTTTATATTTGACCTTTTATATTTATTATTTTCTAATTTATATTATACAACTTATATTTAATTTGTGAGTCATCCTTAGCTAGTTTCGTAGTTATCCGCGTAACCAAATTGAACCATAAACAAAGTAATAACTGACTTTCTACACAACCTAATACATTATCGAGCTCATAACCTAATACATTGTCAAGCCTATACTTATATGCATAACCAAATAAATTACTATTAAGCCCATAACTAAGCTAATTACTAAGCCTATTACCGAGCATATAAACAAAGTCACAACTGTACATTGTACGCATAACCGAGCTAATAACCAAACCCACAAACGAGCCTAAAACCGAGCTCTAAACCTAGTTTGTAACTGAGGCAATAATCGATTTCATAACCATGATCATAATCGAGCTCATAACCAAACATTTAACCTGGCCCATAACCAAGCGCATAACCGAGCCCACAATAGGCCCCATAATCAAGCCCATAACCTAACCTGTAACGTATTCCATAACCGAGCCAAAAATTAAGTACATAACTGAGTACATAACCGAGTCCAAAACCAAACCTATAACCGAGCCCAAAACCAAACCGATAACTGATCCCGTAACTAGTCCGATAATCGAGCTCTTAAACTAGATCATTACTGAAGTAATAACTGAGTTCTTAATCGAGGTCATAACCAAGATCACAACCTAAACTTGTAATTGAACATATTTCCCATAACCAAGCTCATAACTTAGCCCGTTACCAAAATTATTTATTTATATTTTATTCATATTTTTATTTTATTTTTTATAGTTTATAATTTATATTTTATAATTTAGCTTTTTTATTTTATATATTTTATTTTCTAATTTAGCTTTTATATTTCTAATTTCTAATTTGTATTATACAACGTATATTTAATTTGTATGTCATCATTAGCTAGTTTCATAGGGATCCCATATCCAAATTGTACCATAAACAAAGTAATAGTCGACCTTCTACACAACCTAATACATTATCGAGCTCATAACCTAATACTTTGTCAAGCCTATACTCACATGCATAACCGAACAAATTGCTACTAAGCCCATAACTGAGCTAATTACTAAGCCTATAACCGAGCATATAAACAAAGTCATAACTATACATTGTACGCATAACCACGCCAATAACCTAACCCACAACCAAACCCATTACCGATCCCGTAACCATGCCCATAACCAAACTCTAAACCTAGTTCTTAACTGTGGTAATTACCGAGATCTTAACCACGATCATCAACAAGGTCTTTAACAAACCTTTAACCCAGCCCATAACCGGGCCAACAATCGATCCCATAACCAAGCCCATAACCTAACCCGTAATGTAACCCATAACCGATCCAATAATCGAGCCCAAAAACGATCACATAACTGAGCCCAAAATCAAACCCATAACTGATCCCATAACTGGTCCCATAACCGAGCTCTTAAACCAGCTCGCAATTGAAGTAATAACTAAGCTCTTTATCGAGGTCAGAACCATGATCATAACCTAAACATATAATTGATCATATTCCCCATAACCATGCTTATAAACTAGACTGTAACCAAAATTATTTATTTATTTTTTACTTATATTTTTTTTATTTTATTTTTTATATTTTACATTTTATAATTTATAATTTGGCTTTTCTATTTTTTATTTTTTTATTTTAGCTTTTATATTTATTATTTTTTAATTTGCATTATACAATTTATATTTAATTTGTAGGTCTTCCTTGGCTAGTTTCATAGGTATCCCCGTAACCAAATTGAACCATAAACAAAGTAATAATCGACCTTTTACACAAACCTAATACATTATCAAGCTCATAACCTAATACGTTGTCAAGCAAATACTCATATGCATAATCAAACAAATTACTACTCAAACGATAACCGAGCTAGTTACTAAGCCAATAACAGAGCATATAAAAAAGTCATAACTGTACATTGTACGCATAACTATGCCAATAACCTAATACATAACAGATCCTATAACCGTTCCCATAACCGAGCCTATAACCGAACTCTAAACCTAGCTCTTAACTGAGGTAATTACAAAGCTCATAACCTTGATCATAATCGAGGTCATAAACAAAACTTTAACATAACACATAACTGATTCCACAATCGACCACATAACCTAATCCATAATGTATCCCATGACCAAGCCGATAATTAAGCCCATAACCAAGCCCAAAACAAAACCCATAACCGAGCTCAAAACAAAACCCATCACTGATCCCATAACCGATCCCATAACCTAGGTCTTAAACCATATTGTAACTGAAGTAGTAACTCAGCTCTTAATCGAGGTAATAACCAAGATCATAACCTAAACCTGTAATTGAACATATTTCCCAAAACTAAGCTCATAACCAAGGCTATAACCAAAATCATTTATTTATATTTTGTTCATATTTTATAATTTATCTTTTATATTTTATAATTTAGCTTTTATATTTATTATTTTATAATTTGTATTATACAACTTATATTTTATTTGTAAGTCATCCTTAGCTAGTTTAATAGGTATCTCCGTAACCAAATTGAACCATAAACAAAGTAATAATCAACCCTCTACACAAACCGAATACATTATAACTGAGCATATAAACAAAGTCATAATTGTACATTGTATGCATAACCGAGCCAATAACCTAACCCATAACCGAGCCCATTCTGATCCCATAACTGATCCCCTAACCAAGCCCATAACTGAACTCTAAACCTAGCTCGTAACTGAGGTAATAACCGAGCTCATAACCATGATCATAGTAGAGATCATAACCAAACCTTTAAACTAGCACATAATCGAACCCACAATCGACCCCATAACCAAACTCATAACCTAACCCATAACATATCCCATAACCAAGCCAATGCATAACCGAGCCCAAAACGAAACCCATAACCGAGCCCAAAACCAAACCCATAACCGAGCCCAAAACCAAACCCATAACTGATCCCAAAACCGAGGTTTTAAACTATCTCGTAACTGAAGTAATAACTGAGCTCTTAATCAAGGTCATAACCAAGATAATGACCTAAACTTGTAATTGAACAAGTTTTCCATAACCAAGCCCTTAACCAAAATTATCTATTTATATTTAATTCATATTTATATTTTGTGATTTAGCTTTTATATTTATTATTTTCTAATTTGTATTACAAAACTTATATTTACTTTGTGAGTCATCCTTAGATAGTTTCATAGGTATCCCCATAATCAAATTGAACCATAAACAAAGTGAAAATTGGCCATGTACACAAACCTAATACATTATAACAAAGCATATAAACAAAGTCATAACTGTACATTATACGCATAACCGAGCCAATAACCTATCACACAACCAAGCCTATAACCGATCCCATAACTGATCACGTAACCTATCCCATAACCGAACTCTAAACCTAACCCCTAACCGAGGTAATAACTAAGCTCATAACCACGATCATAATCGAGGTCATAACCAAACCTTTACCTAGCACATAATCGATCCCACAAACAACTTCATAACTTAACCTACAACTTATCTTATAACTAAGCCAATAATTAATCCCATAACCAAGCTCAAAAACAAACCATAACCGAGCACAAAACCAAACCCATAACTAATCCCATAACCGAGATCTTAAACCTGCTCGTAACTGAAGTAACAGCCGAGCTCTTAATCGAGGTCATAACCAAGATAATAACCTAAACCTGTAATTGAACGTATTTCCCATAACCAGGCTCATAACCTAGCCTGTAACCAAAATTATTCATTTATATTTTATTCATATTTTTATTTTACATTTTATGTTCTATATTTTTGCTTTTATATTTATTATTTTCTAATTTATATTATACAACTTATATTTAATTTGTAAGTCATCTTTAGCTAGTTTCTTAGGTATTCCCGTAACCAAATTGAACCATAAACAAAGTAAAATCGACATTCTACACAAACCTAATACATTAAAACCAAGCATATAAACAAATTCATAACTGTACATTGTACGTATAACCGAGCCAATAACCAAACACACAACCGATCCCACAACCGATCCCAAAACCGATCCCATAACCGAACTCTATACCTAGCTCGTAACTGAGGTAATAACCGATCTCATATCCACGATCATCATCGAGGTCTGTAACAAACCTTTAACCTAGCCTATGACCATGCCCATAATCAATCCCATAACGTATCCCATAACCGAGCCAATAATTAAGCCCATAACCGAGCCCAAAACCAAACCCATAATTGATCCCATAAACGAGCTCTTAAACCAGCTTGTAACTGAAGCAATAACTGAGCTCTTAATCGAGGTCATAACCAAAATCATAACCTAAACCTGTAATTGAACATATTTGCCATAACCAAGCTCATAACCTATCCCATAACCAAAATTATTTATCTATATTTTATTCATATTTAATATTTTAATTTTTGTAATTTATAATTTATAATTTATAATTTATAATTTAGCTTTTATATTTTATATTTTACCTTTTGTACTTAAATTTTTCTAATTTGTATTATACAACTTATATTTAATTTGTGAATCATCCTCAGCTAGTTCTATAAGTATCCCGGTAACCAAATTGAACCATGAACAAAGTAATAATCGACCTTCTAAACAACCTAACAATAAATTATTAAGCTCCTAACCTAATACATTGTCAAGCCTATACTCATATGCATAACCGAACATATAACCACTATGCACATAACCGAGCTAATTACTAAGCCCATAACCGAGCATATAAACAAATTCATAACAGTACATTGTATGCATAATCGTGCTAATAAATTAACCCATAACCGAGCCTATAACCGATCTCGTAACCGAGCTCTAAACCTAGTTCGTAACTGAGGAAATAATCGAGGTCATAACCACGATCATAGTCGAGGTCATAACCAAACCTTTAACCTAACCCATAACCAAGACCATAACCGAGTCTACAATCGACCCCATAACCAAGCCCATAACCTAACCTATAACGTATCCCGAAACCGAGCCAATAATCAAGTACATGACTGAGCATATAATCGAGCCCAAAACAAAACCCATAACAGAGCCCAAAACCAAACCCATAATTGATCCCATAACCGAGCTCTAAAACCAGCTCGAAACTAAAGTAATAACTGAGCTCTTAATCGAAGTCATAACCAAGATCACAACCTAAACATGTGATTGAACGTATTTCCCATAACCAAGCTCATAACTTAGCCCATAACCAAAATTATTTATTTATATTTTATTCATATTTTTACTTTATTTTTTATATCTTATAATTTTAATTTTGCTTATATATTTTATATTTTCTAATTTAGCTTTTATATTTATAATTTATAATTTGTATTATACAACTTATATTTTATTTGTAAGTCACCCTTAGCTAGTTTCATAGGTATCCCATATACAAATTGAACCATAAACAAAGTAGTAGCGACCTTCTACACAACCTTATACATTATTGAGCTCATAACCTAACACTTTGTCAAGCCTATACTCATATGCATAACCGAACAAATTACTACTATGACCATAACTGAGCTAATTATTAGGCCTATAACCGAACATATAAACAAAGTCATAATTGTACATTGTACGCATAACCGTGCCAATAACCTAACCTACAACCGAGCCTATAACCGGTCTCATAACCGATCCCGCAGCCGTGCCCTTAACCAAACTCTAAACCTAGATCATAACTTAGATAATAACTAAGATCATAACCACAATTATCATCGAGGTTTTTAACAAACATTTAACCAAGTCCATTACCGGGCCTACAATCGAGCCCATAACCAAACCCATGACCTAACATGTAATGTATCCCATAATCGAGCCCATAACCGAGCGCAAAACCAAACCCATAACCGATCCAATAATTGGTTCCATAACCAAGCTCTTAAACCAGCTTGTATCTAAAGTAATAAATGAGCCCTTTATCGAGGTCACAACCAAGATCATAAACTAAACCTGTAATCGATCATATTTCCCATAACCAGGCTCAAAACCTAGCCTGTAACCAAAATTATTTATTTTTATTTTATTCACATTTTTTTATTTTTTATAATTTATATTTTACATTTTATAATTTTGCTTTTATATTTTCTATTTTTTTATTATAGCTTTTATATTTATTATTTTATATTATACAACTTATATTTAACTTGTAAATCATCCTTGAATAGTTTCATAGGTAACCCCGTAACCAAATTGAACCATAAACAAAGTAATAATTGACCTTCATCACAAACCTAATACATTATCAAGCTCATACCCTAATACGTTGTCAAGCCTATACTCATATGCTTAACCGAACAAATTACTACTAAACCCATAACCGAACTAATTGCTAAGCTTATAACTGAGCATATAAATAGAATCATAATTGTACATTATACGCATAACCATGCCAATAACATAATCCACAACCGAGCCTATAACCGATCCCATAATCGAGCCTATAATCGAATGCTAAACCTAGCTCGTAATTGAGGTAATTACATAGCTCATAATCATAATCGAGGTCTTAACCAAACCTTTAACCTAGACATAACCGAGCCTATAATCGACCCCATAACCAAGCCCATAACCTAAACCATAACGTATCCCATAACCAAGCCAATAATTAGGCCCATAACCGACCCAAAATAAAACCCATAACTGATCCCATAACCGAGGTCTTAAACCGTCTTGTATCTGAAGTAATAACTTAGCACTTAATTAAGGTCACAACAAGATCATAACCTAAACCTGTAATTGAACATATTTCCTATAACCAAGCTCATAACCTAGGCCATAACCAAAATTATTTATATTTTATTTATATTTTATAATTTATAATTTAGCTTTTATATTACATATGTTTTATGTTTTATCTTCTATATTTATTATTTTATAATTTGTATTATAAAACTTATATTTAATTTGTAAGTCATCCTTAGCTAGTTTCATAGGTATCTCCATAACCAGATTGAACCATAAACAAAGTAATAATCGAACTTCTACACAAACCAAATACATTATAATATAGCATATAAACAAAGCCATGACTATACATTGCAGGCATAACCGAGCCAATAACCTAACCTACAAGCGAGCCCATAACCGATCCCTTAACCGGGCCCATAATCGAATTCTAAACCTAGCGTGTAACTGAGGTCATAACCACGATTATAATCGAGGTCATAACCAAACAATTAACCTAACACATACCTAGACCACAATCGACCCCATAACCAAGTCCATAACGTATCCCATAACCAAGCCAATAATTTAGCCCATAACCGAGACCAAAACCAAACCCATAACCGAGCCCAAAACCAAACCCATAACTCATCCCATAATCGATCCCATGACCGAGCTCTTAAACCAGCTTGTAACTGAAGTAATAACTAAGCTCATAATCGAGGTCATAACTAAGATCATAACCAAGATCATAACCTAAACCTGTAATTGAACATATTTCTCATAACCTAGCCCGTAACCAAAATTATTTATTTATATTTTATTCATATATTTTATTTTTTATGTTTTATATTTTATAATTTATAGTTTAACTTTTAGATTTTTTTAGATTTTATAACTTATTTAACCATGATTGGACATGACATTCAAAATCAAGAGCATAACTAAGTCCATAACTTAACGTAATAAGATTATCGTTTCCATTACTAAGGTCTTAACCGAAGATAGAGTTGAGCTGTTAACCAAGCTTGTAACCAAAATCATAATAAGGCCATTAAATGAGCTCATAGTCAAGTTGATAACCAAACCAATAATTGAACATAGTAACTATAACTGATCTCATAATCGACTCCATAATCGAATTTAACACACATAACCGAGGTCATAAATAATCCATACTCTAACATAACACCCATATCCAGGGTCATAACTGAGCCTATAACTAAATATAATATTCATAATCAAGCTCATAACTGGGATTATAATCTTGCTCATAATTGAGATGATAATCTTGCTCATTTCTGATTATATATCAAAGTCCATAACCAAACATATTACCTATAACCAAGGCTATAATTGTGTCTATAAAAAAAGTCATAAGCAACCCTATAAAAAAATCACAATTTATCGTTTAAGCAAGCATGTTAACAATATCATAACCAATTAGGACTTACGTTCGAATGTCTTTTACATGTCATAGGTACCCACTCGGTTAAATAATCCGTACTGGGTGCAGAATCGCTGCTGAAGTACCTGATTAGGCCATGCATTCATATGTCTATTACGTGTCATAGGTACCCGATTAGGCCTTGCGTCCGGATGTCTTTTACATGTCATAGGCACCCGATTAGTGCTTGCATCTGAATGTCTTTAACGTTTCATAGGTACCCGCTCGGTTAAATAATCTCTATTGGGTGCATCCGTTGCTAAAGTACCCACCTAGGCCATGCATCCAAATGTCTTTTACGTGTGATAGGTACCCGATTAGGCCTTGTGTTCAGATGTCTTTTACGTGTCATAGATAGCAAATTAGGCCTTGCGTCCAAATGTATTTAACATGTCATTGGTACCCGATTAGGCCTTGCATCCAGATGCCTTTAGCATGTCATAGGTGCTCTCTCGGTGAATCAATCCCTACTTAGTGCAGACTCGTTACTAATGTACCCGATTAGGGCTTGCGTCTGGATGTCTTTTACGTGTCATAGGTAACAGATTAGGCCTTGCGTCTGGTTGTCTTTTACGTGTCATAATACAAGATTAGGCCTTACTTCCGAATGTCTTTAACATGTCATAGGTACCCGCCCAGTTAATCAATTCCCACTGGGTGTAGAATCGTTGATGAAGCACCGGATTAGGCATTGAGTCCAGATGTTTTTTACGTGTCATAGGTACATGATTAGGCCTTGCATCCGGATGTCTTTTACGTGTCATAGGTACCCGATTAGGCCTTGCGTCCAAATGTATTTTATGTATCATATGTACGCGCTCGGTTAAATAATCCATACTGAGTACAGGTTCGTTGCTGTACCCGATTACGGCTTGCATTCAGGTGTATTTTACGTGTCATAGGTGCAGGATTAGACTTTACGTCCAGATGTCTTTTACGTGTCATAGATACCCGATTAGGCCCTGCGTCCAGATGTCTTTTACGTGTCATAGGTACCCGCTCGGTTAATTAACCCCTACTAGGTGTAGATTCGTTGCTAAAGTACCCGATTAGGCCTTGCGTACGTATATCTTTTACGTGTCAGGGGTACCCAATCAGGTGTTGCGCTTGGATGTATTTTACGTGTCGTAGGTACCCGATTAGGCCTTGCATGCAGATATTTTTTACATGCCATAGGTACCAGATTAGGCCCTGCGTCCTGATGTCTTTTATGTGTCATAGGTACCTGGTCGGTTAATTAATCCCTACTGGATGCAGATTCGATGCCGAAGTGCCCGATTAAGCCTTGCGTCCGGATGTATTTTACGTGTCATAGGTACCCACTCGGTTAATCAACCCCTACTAGTGCAGATTCATTGCTGATGTACATTATTAGGGCTTGTATCTGGATGTCTTTTACGTGTCATGGATATCCGATTAAGCCTTACAAGTAGATGTCTTTTACGTGTCACAGGTACCCAATTAGACCCTGCATGCAGATGTCTTTTACATGCCATAGGTACAGGCTTGGTTAACTAATCCCTATTGCATGCAGATTCATCGCTGAAGTACCCGATTAGGCCTTGCGTCCGTAAGTCTTTTGCATGTCATAGATACCTGATTAGGCCTTGTGCTCAAATATCTTTTACGTGTCATAGGTACCCGATTAGGCCTTGCATCCTAATGTCTTTTATGTGTCATAGGTACCCGATTAAGCCTTGCGTCAGAATGTCTTAAACGTGTCATAGGTACCCGCTCAGTTTAAAAATCCCTAGGGGCAAATTCATTGTTGAAGTACCCGATTATGCCTTGTATCCAGATGTCTTTACGTGTCATGGGAACCCGATTAGGCTTTGCGTCTAGATGTTTTTTACGTGCTATAGGTACCCGATTAGGCCTTGCGTCCGAATGTCTTTTACATTTCATAGGAATCCGCTCGGTTAAATAATCCTTACCAGGTGCAGATTCATTGTTGAAGTATCTGATTAGACCATGCATCCCGATGTCTTTTACGTGTGATAGGTCCTAGATTAGGCCTTGTGTTCGGATGTATTTTATGTGTCATAGGTACCCGCTTAGTTAATTAATCCCTGTTGGGTGTAAATCCGTTGTTGAATTACCGATTAGGCCTTGCATCCGTATGTTTTTTACGTGTCATATGAAACCGATTAGGCCTTGTGTTCTAATGTCTTTTATGTGTCATAGGTACCCGATTAGGCCTTATGTCAGGATGCCTTTTACGTGTCATAGGTACCCTATTAGGCCTTGCTTCCGAATGTCTTTAACGTGTCATAGGTACTCGATCGGTTAATCAATTTCTACTGGGTGCAGCATCGCTGAAGTACCCGATTAGGCCTTGCGTCTGTATGACTTTTACGTGTCATAGACACCCGATTAGGCCTTGCGTCTGTATGTCTTTTTCGTGTCACAGGTACCCAATTAGGCCTTGTGTCCGAATGTCTTTTAGTGTCATAGGTGCCCGCTCGGTTAATTAACCTTTACTAGGTGCAGATTTGTTGCTGAAGTACCCGATTAGGCCATGCGTCTGTATGTCTTTTACGTGTCATAGGTACCTGATTAGCCTTGCATTCAGATGTCTTCTACATGTCATAGGTACCCGATTAGGCCTGGTGTACAAACGTCTTTTACGTGTCATAGGTACCCGCTCGGTTAAATAATCCCTACTGGGTGCAGACTCGTTGCTGATGTACGTTCCCAACTAACTAAAATAGAACATAGTACCCATAGCCGAGCTAATTGCTAAGTCGATAACCGAGCTAATTACTAAACTCATAATTGAACATAGTTTGCATAACCAAGCTCATGGCAAAGGCCATAACTATGCCCATAAGCTAACATATAGCCTATAATCAAGCTCATAATCAAGCACATAATTGAGCTCATAATCAAACGTAAAACCAAGCACATAATTAGAACTACTAATTTTATAATTCATTTTTATTTTTATTTTTATTTTAAACTTTATACTTTGTAATTTAGCTGGAATATTTTTAACCGAGCCCACAATTGAGCCTATAATCAATCCCATAACCAAACCCATAACCAATCCCATAATCGAGCCCATAACAGAGCTCTTAACCTAGCCCATAATTGAGATCTTAATTGTGCCATAATGGAAGTCGTAAACAACTTTATCAATTTAATATTTATTATTTTATTATTTATATTTTACGACTTATATTTCTCATCACCGAACCCATAATCAAGCCCATAACTAAGCCCGTAACTGAATCCATAATCAAGCCAATAACTGAGCGCACAACCGAGCCATAAATGAACCTGTAACCGAGCCCATAACCGAGCTCTTGACCCATTTCGTAACTGAGGTAATAATCGAGCTCTTAATCGAGGTCATAACAAAGGTCATAACCAAACCCGTGATTGAACATAGTTCCCATATCCAAGATCATAACTGAAATTTAAAATTTATATTTTATTAATATTTTATGTTTTATATTTTGTATTGTATATTTTCCAATTTAGCTTTTATATTTATTATTTCATTATCTGTATTTTATGAGTTATATTTAATATGTAAGTCTTCCTTAGCTACCATCCCCTTAACCAATTTAAACAATATACAAAGTAATAATTGAGGTTTTACATAATTTAATATATTAATACATAATCAAGGCTATAAAGAAGCTTATAGTCAACTTATATCAGAACATAATAACTATAAATAGGCTCAAAATCGAACATAACTGGTCATATCACCCATAACCATGCTTTTAACCGAGGTCATAACCGGTCTGATAACCGAGTTCATAATTGAGCACATTACTGAGCTCGTAATCGAGATCATAATCGAGCCCATAACCGAGGCCATAACTGATCTTATGACAATAGTCATAATTGAACATAGTACCGATAACCGAGCACATAACCAAGAACATAAGAAAGTCTAAGACCAAACACATAACCAAACAAATTACGCATAATCGAGATCATAATCAATCTTATAACTGAGCCCATAACTGAAATTAATTATTTTATAATTTTTTATATTTATTTTTTATATTTATACATTATATTATATGTTTTATATTTTCTTATATCAATTTTATATTTACTATTTTATTATTTATATTTTACGACTTATATTTCCCATAACCGTACCCAAAACCAAGCCCATAAATGATTCCATAAGCTAGCTTATAACCAAATTCATAACCGAGCAAATAACTGAGCCCACAACCGAGCCCATAACCGAACCCATAATCAATCCTATAACCGAGCCCATAACTGAACCCATAATCAATCCTATAACCGAGCCCATAATCGAGCTCTTAACCCAGCTTGTAACTGAGGTAATAACCGAGCTCTTAATCGAGGTTATAACCAAACTCGTGATTGAACATAATTCCCATATCCAAGTTCATAACCAAAACTTACAATTTATATTTTATTCATATTTTATGTTTTATATTTTATATTTTATATTTTCTAATTTTATTTTTATATTTAATATTTTATTATTTGTTTTTTACGAATTATATTTAATTTGTAAGTCATCCTTAGCTAATTTCATAACCGTTCCCTCAACCAATTAAATAATACACAAAGTAATAATTGAGGTTTTACATAATCTAATATGTTAATGCATAATCAAGGCAATAGGCAAGCCTATAGTCAAACTATAACTGAACATAATAACCATAAATAGGCTCAAAATCGAACCTATAACCAATCATATTACCTATAAACGTGTTTTTAACCGAGTTCATAGCCGGTACAATAACCGAATTCCTAATTGAGCATATTATCTAGCTCGTAACCGAGATCAGAACTAAGCCCATAATCCAGGTCATAACCGAGCTTATATCTATACTCATAATTGAGCGTAATACCCATAACCGAGCTCATAACCAAGACCATAGGAAAGTGTAAGACCAAGCCCATAACCAAACATATTACGCATAACCGAGATCATAATCAATCTTATAACTGAGTCCATAACTGAAGTTATTTATTTTATAATTTATTTCTATTTCTATTTTATATTTTATATTATATTTTTTATAATTACTAATATCAATTTTATATTTACTATTTTATTATGTATATTTTACGACTTATATTTCCCATAACGGAGCCTATAATCGATCCGATAACCGAGCCCATAACCAAGCCCATTACCGAATCCATAACCAAGCCCATAACCAAGACCACAACCGGGCTCATAACCGATCCCATAACCGAGCTCTTAACTGAGCTCATAACCGAGGTAATAACTGAACTCTTAACGTAGGTCATAAACAAGGTCATAACCAAACCCTTGATTGAATATAGTTCCTATATCCAAGATCATAACTGAAATTTACAATTTATATTTTATGTTTTCAAATTTAGCTTATATATTTATTATTTTATTATTTGTATTTTATGAGTTATCTTTAATATGTAAGTCATCTTTACCTAATTTCATAACCTTCCCCTTAACCAAATAAAACAATACACAAAGTAATAATCGAGGTTTTACATAATCTAATCTGTTAATACATAATCAAGGATATGAAAAAGCGTATAGTCAACCTATAACTGAACATAATAAACATAAACAGGATCAATATTGAACCAATAGCCGATCATATTACACATAACCGTGTTTTTAACCGAGGTTATAACTGGTCTGATAATCGGGTTTATAACTGAGCATGTTACTGAGCTTGTAACGAAGATCATAACTAAGCCCATAACTAAGGTCACAACTGACATTATAGCTATACTCATAGTTGAACATAGTACCCATAACCGAGCTCATAACCAAAACCATAGGAAAGTCTAAGACCAAGCCCATATCTAAACATATTACACATAACCGAGATCATAATCAATCTTATAACCACGTCTATAACCGACATTATTTATTTTATAATTTTTTTATATTTATATTTTATATTTTTACTTTATATTATATGTTTATATTTCCTATAACCGAACCCATAAACGAGCACATAACCGATCTCATTACCGAGCCCATAACCGAATCCATAACCAAGCCCAAAACCGAACTGCTTGTATTTAATATTTTGCTTCAAACTAATTTTCTTTAAATTTTGTGTCTGAATTTAAAAATTTAATGTCCTTTAAGCCTATTTTTTTTAAAGTTTTTCCAACTTCCTAATTACCTCTTTTTTTACCCTTGTTTTTATTATTTCAGCTTGTTCATTAATTAATTAATGTATGTACCATTCATAAAATAGGGATGCTACTAGCATAACTTCCACATCCACGTTGGTAGTTACCCTACATCAAAAGCATTCACAATGCAAGGGAAGAAAGTGAAGTCCATATTATTATTTTTTGTTTCTATAAAACGTTCTGAAATCATACTTCTGCAAGTACACTAAAATGTACGATAAATGCTACTCACTCTCATAAATCATCGATATTTCAATAGAAAACATCTGAAATGATTTTTTTCCCTATTGTAGTAGGTCCAAAGAATAGAAAAAGAAAGGCTTCGGAGGCATTTCCACATCTATGACATTTCCTTCCAACATTTCTTAAACTCCGAGCATCATAGGACGGGAAGATCGCAATATTTGAATACACCATAATCCTACTCCACACAATTTTATCTCAATGGCTACAGGTTCGATCCTATAATCTAGCACTTCTTAATTTGTTTTTTTAATCAGTCGATCATAAATCCATGAGGGTTAGTAGGCTTCACTAGAATTCTTCGCTCATGAGTCGTAGTTTCTTCTTCCGCTTGCCATTTCCAGAAGCAACATTCCAAAACTATACATATCTGACTTGTAAGAAATTAGTCCAAAACTTCTTGAAATAAGTTCAAGTGTCTTGTATCCAATAGTGCATGTTGTTAATAGACTCATTTCAATAATTGGGTGGAGAGGAATTTATTTAAAATAATCAGGAACATATTTTAGCATATATGTGTGGAATTGGCATGAATTAAATTTGTAGAGAATATTCCTGCAGCATGGGATAAATTGTAACGGCAAGGAATTTCGCTCGATCTGAATCAGTCGTTAAACCGATCTAGACCGTTCGAAACCCATGATCGTTTGAGAACAGGACAAATCAGAACGCAGACGGAAGAACATTTCATTGTTATTACAACAATTCCATCAGATACAAGAATATACAGAGTATAAATGAATAAATTACATTCGACAAATATCAGAGATTACAATAAATTACATAGCAGCGGAAAAATATACAAAAACACAACTGAAAGTGATACACGGATACAGAGCTTTCCGAGCATCGTTCCAGTTGTAAATCAGGATCCTGTGAATATAAATATGCAAAACCAAAACTACTAGCTGCCCGTGTGGAAAATAGAGGCACCCAGAGTTTAGGTTAAAACAATAAACTCCAGGTCAGTCATGGGACTGGTGTGAGAACTAAAACAGTTATTTAAAACTTTACTTTAAAGGATAGTAATTCAAGGGACCACGCCGTATAACACGGAACGGGTTTCCTCCCAAGAATACTAGTGCATATAACAAAACAACGCAATGCTTTTTGGAAAAAATGAAGCTATTATAAGACCCAGGTCCCATCACACAATGCAACGCAAGCCGGAGGATAGGGTTTTCCCTTATAATAGCCAAATAATGTTTGATACGTTTAAAACAAATCATTTGATACTATCATAGGTGAATAGTGTCAAAACATTTTCAATCACAAATATCAATCATAGACGACATGGGTACCATATATCATGTCGCCATACTAGTTCTACAATTAAAACCGCAATATCACGTATTGGAAACTGGATTCCATCATGAGTCGAGGCAAGGGGCAAGCTCCTCTCCGATTCGAGACACTCTAGCAAATGCCTCAGAACCCCACTATGATCCTTTGGAACCTCCAAGGCCGGTCCTCTCTTACTTTTGAGGATTGGCAATTCCTGAACACACGTTTCCCGGTCCTTACAGACCTATATCCGAGGCGCCTCGTATCCAACAACCACACAGGTGAAAAGTATATAAATGTCAGGGCTGGTAGGTCACTGACATCACCCTAGCTAGAAAGAAACGCCGTGCACTCCTTGGGTCCGTCTCCCGTTTTTGACTCATACCGAGGTGTGAGGCTCGCGAATTCACGCTATACACAAAGCTACGCCACACAGGCCGTGCTTTGATCATCAACCACAAGACTTTGCTTTTCAACAGAAGCCTTGATCAATTGCCACTTATGCGTGCCACACTAGCAATTCACTCCATGCGACTGATGTCCATCGATATACAACCTCTGAGCTCGTACGTCTCAGAGAAGGGCGTTAAGCAAGAGAATAAATTCTCCGCTGCCAAACAGATGTACATTTAATAGAGATCAATCAACACAGAATAAAATTCAATGTCAGACACACGATCCATTTACAAGTTCGTTCTGGGTCTGAACGAAACCGGAGGCACTTTCCTCGCATATCCATCCATCTACAAGTACGTCTGGACGACCACCAACTGTTTCCCTCATCTTGGGTTTACAGCCCAATCGAGATCATCAGTAATCACCCAAACGATGTGAAGACTTCCGGTCTTCAACCACCGTCTTCATCTTCGACATCTCGTCGAATCGGTTATTCAGAATGGGTATAACCCGGCCTTTCTGAATAACCCACGTATATGATAAACAAATGTTACACAAACACAACGAACGCCTCATTCCAATTTAGAATATTCTTTTATTCACAAAATCACATTCTTAGGGGATAGATTCCCATTAATTTTATCAAAGATAAATTCTTCTAAATTTATTCTTTAATCTTCCTTTGGATATCATTTCAAACTAGTCGGGATTAACGAACCACATCGAAGTAATTATTTATTTTATTTCCCAAACCCAACCTATATATCCCATGGAGAAAACTGGTAATACTCCACATCTAACACCACGGTGTTATCGGTAAAATTAATTACCATTTCACGTTCAAATCTAATTAAAGATTTAACTATCGCATTGGAGCAAAACTGGTGGTACTCCATTCTCGATCACCTTTCAGATTTGATAATTTAAATTATCAATTCACATTTTAATCTAATTAAAGATTCATTAAAACTCCACTTAGTTTCAGCCTTTTCAAAAATCAACATCCTGCCTTTAACTGGGTTAAAGAACCAATGTCATCTAAAACACGATTCGCGATAAACCCAAATCACATTTGATATTAAATACAAGGCTCTGAATAGAAAATATACCGGCTTATATTCAATATCAAATTCTGAAACCAACAAATATCGTATTGGAAATAACGATATAAAATATATCTTTCAAATTCCCATAACAATATCTGTATAGTCACAAAATCCAACATCGAAATATTCCGAAGATAATTTTGATTCAACTCTTGTCCAATTCACGTATTGGGAATACTGATTATTTTTAAAATCACTTTCAAATTCAATTTATTTATTTCAAAAATAAATTGATTTTAATTCTAGTTCAAAACTAGTTCATTTCGATAAAAATCTATTTTTATCTTTTCAAATATGGAATTTTTCAGCCCAATTTTTCCCAAATCATTTCTTATGATTTCACACAAATTATAGATATTTTTAATAATTTTATCAAGGCCCGTACAGTCGATTTCCAACAACGACCATCGAACTGCACCTACAGCGACCTTTTCCCAATTTGATTTGGACATAATTCCAAATCCAACCGTTAGATTTCAAATTTCTAATATTCATTGGAAAGCTCTTTTCGATACGAACCCAACGGTTCTGGTTTTAGGAGAATCCGATGGTCGGATCTCCCGCAACGTCAATTCGAAGTCAATGGTCGAAATTCACGAACTGCCGCAGCGCGGCGCGTTCTATTCAGGCCTTTATATATATAATATATATATTATATATATTTCATCGATTTCCTTTTAAAACGTATTTTATAAATCGTTTTAAATTCGTTTTCAAAACCATTTCAACTCTATATTCAATTTCAAATCGATTTGATTTCAATTCAATTCGAATTCATTTCCATTTTATTCAATTCGAATTCAAATTCGATTCAATTCAATTCAAATTCTAATTCGTTTCCATTCAATTCAAATTCTAATTCGTTCCGATTCAATTCAATTTGAATTTACCTTCTATTTAATTCAATTCGAATTCATTTCAAATTGATTTCAATTCAATTTCAGTTCGTTTTAAATTTCATTCAAAACGATTCCAATTCGTTTTTAATTCAATTTCAATTTAATTCAATTTGAGTTCATTTCTATTCAATTCGAATTCAAATTCACTTTCTATTCAATTCGAATCGAATTCATTTTCTATTCGATTCGAATTCACTTTCTATTCAACAAATGAATATTTATTCTATTCAACACATGAATCTATATTTCTTTCAACACACGACTAATCTCAACACATGAGTACTGTCAACACATCACTATTTTTGTTGTGTAAAATATTTTATAAAATTATGGTATCTATCGTTTGATTTTTAAATCAGACTCCACCGTGAAGTAGTTCTAATTTTAAATATGATAAAGATGTAGATTTTATTGTTATAATATTTTACTCAACACACGAATATTTTCAACACATGAACATCGTCAACACATCACTAATTTTGTTGTGTAAAATATTTTATAAAATTATGGTATCTATCGTTTGATTTTTAAATCAGACTCCACCGTGAAGTAGTTCTAATTTTAAATATGATAAAGATGTAGATTTTATTGTTAAAATATTTTACTCAACACACGAATATTTTCAACACATGAACATCGTCAACACATGACTATTTTTATATTCAACACATAAATTTTCTTTTATAATATTCATTATTTTCCCGATTGGAATGAAGCCCAATCAATCACCATATAACGTTAATTATATGGATTCCATACAACACATGTATATAATAGCAGCGATAAACAATCAACCATCATCCAAAGTGCACCACACAACTGCATAAGCATCAAATATAAATAATTAACGCTTACACAGTCTGTCGACCAATTGATCGACATACAATTAAATAATTGGGATTAGTGTACCACAAATATCATCCCAACACCCGTGTGGGGTTTCAAATCAACAAACACAGATTTTTGTTTGTGCAGTTGGGCAATGTGTAAAATTTATCGTCCCAATCAATATCAGTCAAATCAGTGTATATAAACAAATCGGCCGATTTTTTTATAAATATTTATTTATTCACATTCACGTTAAAAATTATATTTTTAACGATAAAATATTTTTAACTATACAAATATTTTATTTCCTTTCAACACATGAATATATTTCATTATCTATTTCACATCAATTTCACAAACAAATTCACAACACATCAATTAAACAAACAAGCCATCCATGGTCTGTGGATGACGGGTGTCGGGTGCTACTAAGCACCGTCTGCATCCTAGTATATATATAACTAGAAAAAGAATTTTAGAGTGAGAAGTTCTCACCGATAGCTAATCCCAACTCCACGGCACTTCATTGATAGAAATCTTCATCCTTCTCGCCTTCCTTCACTTTCGTTGCCCGTATTCACTACATATGTAAAAATTGAATTTTTACTTTGCTATTCAATATATAAAAATCGAATTTTTACTTTGCTATTCAATATATAAAAATCTCGCCTTTTGAACTATAAAGATTTCTCCTTTTCAAATTTATCATTATAAAAATCACATTTTTATTTTGCTATACATATAAAGATGATATTTCTAATATTCCCATCATGTAAAAATTATATTTTTAATATTTTAAAAATATAAAAATCATATATTTAATACTTTGAAAATATAAAAATCATATATTTTTAACCTATATAAAAGGTTTATTCGCTACGATATATATCGAATGTTTTGTCACTAAAAATCCGTTTTGAAAATCCATAAAAGTCCGTTTTAAAATCAATAAAAATCAGTTTTTAAAATCAATAAAAAAATCAAAAACAAGGAAACTTACAGATGGGGGGGGGTAGCTGCGCGTCGGAGCTCTTGTAGGAGGGCAGGGCGACTGAAGGAGGAGAGAAGGAGGTCGGGGAAGAAGAAGATGGAGGGCGGCGGTGGTTGGGGGCCCCACCTGGCGGCGTCGCGATCTATCTGGGGGGGGGGGTTCGGAGGAAGAAGCTGGGGCAGGGGTAGAGAGGAAGGGGGTGAACGCGAGGGCGGCGCGACGCCCTTGGTGGCGGCGGCGATGGGCGAACGTCGCCCTTCCTTCTCCCTTTTCTTTTTTTTTCTTCTACTGACTGTCGATTTAAAATCAAAAAAAAGGGGAGGGGCCAGAGGAATTTAAGGGGAGGGAGAGAGAATTTTTAATTTATTTAATTATTTTATTTACTAAAAGTTGACATTTTATTTCGACCTCGAAACGAGGCCCACCGCCTGTCGTCTATAGCGTTTTACCCCCATTCCGAACACAATGGGATATGTATCGCAGGCTGATTCGATCGTTACGATCAGTTTTCGTCAAAATCAACATATAACTCTATATATTGAATTTAAACACGTATTTCAATTTACTTGGGTCACATACTAACTCAAAAAAACCCTGAAAAATATTTTCTAGCTTCGTATTGACGATACGGTCCTAATAAAACTAGTTTCGCCGAATTCTGAGACCGATGGAAAATGGCCATTTTCCAGTCGATTAAAATCAACTGAAACTGGTCAAACGCGTTTTCCTTTGGCACTCTCACATATTGATTCGAAAAATTATGAAATTTGGAATGTAGCAATAACTTGACACTGCGGATCCAACAAAAGTGGTCTCGTCGAAATCCGAGGTCGTTTGCAGAATTCCCATTTTTAAGGGCCTGAATTCCATAGCGACTATCCAGAATTTTCAACTGGACATATCTTTTGATTCCCGCTATGAAATTTCGATTTTTCGGATTCGTTGGAAAGATATCATCAATTAGATCCTAATGTTTTTGGTTTCACTAAAATCCGGATTGTTTTGCACCCGGTACATTCAATTGAAGTTTGAAATCGAATTATCGAACTACCGCGCCATTTTCAATTCTATTTATAATTATATATAAATATTTATATTCTAACGACGACGTATATAATATATACGTCGAATTCTATTCAAAATAAATTTCTCGCCGATATTATTTAAAATAATTCATTTTAAATGTTCAAAATTCGCTAAAATTGCCAAAATAAAAATTTTAAACTGGCCCAGATTTTCGGGTTGTTACATAAATAATACGAGCAACAACACTTAGCAATAGGATATTACTAATTTCCATTGAATTTTTTTAGTGTACCCATTTGAGGACAAAAATCATGCTTGATCCACTATATTCAATACTTAATTGGATAAATATCCCTTATTCCACTTCTTTTACGAATGAAAGCAAACAAAAACGTATATCACGTAAACAATAGCATAATTTTTTGGACAAAGAAAGAAAAAAAGCATAAAGATGACAAATAGCGGTGGGTGTGTAGCACCAAAAAAAATACATTCCTTTTCAAATTACAATTGAGTCTAGGATAAAAAGTAGTTTTCTAACTACACCTCTTGCAACAAAGGTCGAAACCAAACTAGTGTCCTTCAAATAAAGTTTTGCACGTCCGAAATCAGAAACCTTCAGGTTGAAATTACTACCCAGAAGTATATTATGTGGCTTAATATCAAATTGAAGAATCCTCATATCACATCCTCAATGTAAATAATCAATTCCCTATGACACACCAATAGCTATTCATTCAGCTTCATTGTGGTGTATTTCCGAGTTGAAGAGAAAATATACTTATCAAGAGATCCATTATACATGTTATCATAAACAAGAGCTCTATGTAAACCTTTTAAGCAAAACCCAATCGGTCGGACAAAATTTGGATGATGAATCATATAAATAATGGACACTTCACTCATAAAGTCTTCGCCATTGTCATTTGATTTACCCAACAATTTGACTGAAACCAAATAAGCACCAGGTAGCTCTCCTTCGTAAACCGTTCCAAATCCACCCTGACTTAATCGATCTTTAAAATGATTTGTCATTGTAACTATGTCAGCATACATGTACGATGTTAGTGTTGTTTGTTGTTGGTTGCATAGGAAAGTTTCTATGTAGTCGATAAGAGAAAGAATTATTAATAATTCGTAGAAGGGAAAGACATGTATACATAGTGGTGCAATTACAAGTCTTTCGGTTATGATTATGATTGCAAAAAAGATATCATGGTAAAAAATACCATCTTGTTGTTAGTTGATCCTCACAATTTAGAGAAAAATTAATGATGTATGTAATGCATCCACGAACATGTTATTCCTGTATGTGAATTCAATTTTGTTTATAGATGATAGTGTTATATAAAAAGATAAGACATTGTAATTTCGTTGTATGTTTGAGTATTATGCATGTTGAAGCAACGACCTAAATACCGAAATATGATGTGGATGAACACAGCGAAATCAATGGAGCTTCCAAATATGATAGAATACCCAAACCAATATCCACAACCGCCTCGCCAGCACCTCAAATCAGCAATCAACAGTCACCACCCAGAATAAAGCCGGCAGAAACTTCTTCACCAACCAGCAAACATCACACAATCGCGAATACAGAATTCGAAACTTTCTTTTAATTGAAGAAGAGTGATGAAAACGGTTTAAGTCTTATTCCATACATTAAAGGGGCTGAAGCTCCAAGTTAGCGAATTCCTTGACAGTGGATATTGTCATGAAATGGTGCATCATGCAACACATCTTTAAGCCACGGTTGACTTTGAAACAGCATTAATCGCCTGGAAATCGAACAACTCAAACATCCAAATTGAACGGCGACAACTGACTTCTTTTCAATGGTGTCTTCGGCCATGGGTTTTTCTATGGTAGATTTTCATTCAACTTTAGGTGTTATGACAAATTAGAGCGATTTATGAAGAGTTGGGGCTAGATTTGGGGGAAATTAGAGAACGATAGAAGGAAAATTAGAAAATGATTTATAAAAGAGTTAATTTGATGCCAGATTGGAGTAGGAATTCTACTTTGGATTGATTTTGTATAGGGGATTGTTAATGACACCCCTTTTTTGGTTAAGGGGTGTCACGAAAGTGGCTTTTTCAATTTTTGTTAAGGGGCGAACGCTACAGGCTAGACACCCCTTAACAATACGAAATAATAAGACCAAAATACCCTTAATCTGAAAACGGTATACTCTTACCGTTTTCGTTGTTTGTTAAAGTTTCTTATAGAAATAGAAAAAATGGTCTAATGAAACCGTTTTTATTAAATAAAAACGGTATACTCTTACCGTTTTTACAAGGTTATTTTTGTCCCGTAAAAGTTTGCCTGATGTTGCCCCTTAACAAATTTTCCAACGTCGGTTTCCCCTTAACAAAATGACACCCCTTAACCGAATCGGTGGTGTCATTAACAATTGACAGAGATGGGAGTAAAGCGGTTCTCGTACTTTGGGATTTACTAAGAAATCAGATTTTCATTACTTTAGTGACGTAAAAGGGTAGATAAGTAATTTTAGTCCTTTTGTTCTGGAAACTAATTTAATTTAAACCGCGTCCTAGTAATCAGCCCTTTATCCTTATTCCCTCTATATTTGAGCATGTGGATCCCCTTTACCTTTATATATACACACGTCCACTTACATATAGGGCTGTTATGGTAACGGTTACCATTACCGTTTGGCAAATACCGTTATCGTACCGTTTTTATTGGTAAGCCAGAATTGCTTACTGCTACCGTTACCGATCGATTGGTATACCGATGATTGGTATACCGATAATCTGGTAATCGTTACACTGGTAATGGTAAATTACCGTTTGTCTAACAAAGTTTATATCTTAACATATTTTTTGTATACAGTGCATTTTTATTATACTATATGCAGTGTTAGTTTATAAAAAAACATAAATGAAAAAGAAAATAAGTGTATCTGGAATTATTTCATTTGATTATTGAACTAAATACAATCATTTATTTGTTTCTACGTGCATGTTATATAGCATATCAAATGAGTATACTTAGGTTTTGAATTAACTGGTAAATTACCGTTACCGCTGGTATTGAAAAAACGTTACCGATAATTTACCGTTAAAAATGGTAAATTTACCGTTACCATACCGTTTTAACTGGTATACCGATTTCAATCAAAAATGATTACCGATCGACTGGTAATGGTATGGTAATGGTAAATTTACCGTTACCGTAACAGCCCTACTTACATATATGTACACATACACTGTTATCGTAATAAACATATATGGTCACGTTGATTACGCACCTTACAATTATGAATAGTTGGGTCAAATTATATTATTAAAAATCAAAGCTATGGCCAAAAACTAAATACTGGTGTTTTCTATTAAAAAAAATGCACTGTATTGATAGTGCAATGACCCCAAATGAGCATATCATATATCTACACTTATTTGTCTTTTCTCAACAGATAAACTCAATAATTTACATGTCGTGAGGAGGTTAAACTCTAGCTATCACGTTGAGATATTTAATCGCACAAATATAAAAATAACACAATTATAGAATTTTGTTGTTTTTTCAAAAATTAAAATCTAAACTTAATCACATGTTTTCTTTTATCAATTTTTTAAATTTGAAAATAGCAATTATAAACACTTCTCTTTTTTACAACAAAGGTACTTATAAACAAATTAATTAAATCCCATGCATATTAAAATAAACTAACAAAAACAATACATAGAAGGATTTTTTTAAAAAAATGGCGTAGCTTGAGCTCTTGTTAATGGCGTCCACTTCCTCACTTTACAACCTTTCTTCCTCGTCTTCTCTTACCTTTGATTCGTCCTCTTTCCCACCTCTTCCTTCATCTCGTCCAATCCCTCCTCTCGATCCTCCTCTTGATTTGAATCTTGATGGGACCAATTCCTGTATGCAAAATCATATTGGTTCTTCTTCTTTGAATATTAAAGTGCCCCCGCTAAGATTCTTGATGGTGCTAATCTTGATAGCACTGCTAATCTGCAATCATGTAATTTTGATCTTTCCAAGCTTTCTTGCAATGTTAATCTTTCTGGATTTGGTTTTGGGTTCATTGATTTGAGTAAAGGTATTTCTTCAAACGCTTCTCAATTTCATCATTATCCTGATAAGAATGTTATTTCGAATCCTGTTGCTATCAATTCTATTAATTCTAATCATCATATTTCTAATCCTTCATTTCCAAATCCTATTCCATCTAAATCTGTAAGTTTCGATTTACCGAATGCCTCATCTGCATCCCATTCTTCCATGAAAATTGATTATATCTCTCTGTTCAAAACCCTTCCTTATAATGCGGGATCTTATAAACCCATTCAATTTGACATACCACGTGATGGTAAACCTAATCCTTTTCCGGATCATGTCAAAGATGAAGGATTAAAATATTGGAGAGAGTATCTAGTGGGTTTTCTCCTTGATGGATCTCTTTCTTACTTGACTATGGAAAATTTTCTTCGTATTAGATGGAAACTTGCAGATGAAGTTGACATTTTATTTGATGGGTTGCATTTTTACTTTAAATTTTCAAATGAGTTGGATAGTGATAAGGTCTTGCAAGCTGATCCAATATTCATTAAAGGAAGAATGTTTATAATAACAAAATGAGATCCTTCAATTGAAAATTCCCAATATCAGATTAAGAAGGTTCCTGTTTGGATTCACTTGCATATGATTCGTTTATTGCTATGGACTCTGGTGGGTATTAATTGGCTTGCATGCCATGTTGGTCATTTGATTTTCTTTGATTCAAATACTGAGAAGATGCACAGAATAAGGTATGCCAGGGCACTAGTGGAAGTTACTCCAGATTTTGAATTACCTTCCTCAATCGAGTTTGATGATTTTTTGGTGAAAAATGTACTTCAGTTCTTGTTTCATATGATTGGAGTCCAAGAATATGCACATATTGCAAAGTTTTTGGGCATGAAACTTCTAATTGCGATCTTTTAGCAAGGGTTGATGTAATAATGAGGATCAGTTTTTTGATACTGAAGCAAATTAGAAAGTTGCTAACCATAGTTTAAATGAAAGGAAGCATTATAATGGGAGTTATGTAAGAAGTAGTACTCAATATAATTTTCGGAAGAAAGACAATAATAATGAGTGGAAAGATGTTCGCAAAAAGAAAAAAGTTTGGCAAAAGAAAGGAAGTGATAGGAAGCAATCAGTAGTTGATGAAGTAAATAAGTACCATAATGAAAATGTAACAAAGGTTGGTAGGGATCATGTTATGGGTGATGAAATGAATAACAATGAGGAAATGAACATTGACAAGGAAGTGATGGATAAGAGCAACAAACATGGATCAGTAAATGAAAATATAGATAAAAGTCAATTTGGTGATATAAATGATGAGTCTGCAAACAATATTGAATTCAACATTATCCATAAAAACCCTTTTGATGCATTGCATGACTTACATCACTCATCCTTTTCAGTAGCCACTTCATCATCTCTTGGTTCATACTCTTCATCCTTTGATGGCATAACCTCTTTGTCCTCAAAAGCTAGTAACTCATCCTCATCCGTTTATAATTCAATGCCTTCTTCTTCCTCATTTAGCACTCCTTCTATCAGTAAATCATCTTCTCCTTATTTGAATCTTTCAGTCCCCTCTCATATCAAACTTCTACCTTCACAACTTTCCTCTTCTACCTCAAAAGCATCCTCCTCCTTGAGTAGGCATAAAAAACCTGGTAAAAGAAAAGATAAATCTTCTAATGTTGATGATTTAAATGATGGTAAAGAATATAGGCCACAAGATGTAATGTCGTCAAACAATAATCTCAAGTCCGCAACAAGGCATACTAGGAGTAATCCATCCACCCTTGTTAATCCTCTTCCATTTAAATGATCAATAAAATAGCTTTTTGGAACATTAAAGGTGCAAATTTACCCTCTAAACAAAGTGAAATAAAATCTTTTATCAGTGAGAATAAAGTTCAACTGTTATGTTTATCGGAAACAAAACTTGATGTGAATTCGACAAATAGAATGATGAGTTATATTGCTCCTTATTGTAATTTTATTCATAATCTGGAATGTGCAAGTTTTGGCAGAATATTGATTTGCTGGAATCCATCTATCTTTAGTGTAACCACATCCTCAAAATCAAATCAATTCATTCACTCTCGATGCATTTATAATCCATCAAATACTCATTTTCAGCTCACTGCTATTTATGCTTACAATGTTCCTTCTCTTCGTAAACCATTCCTTGACAACATGCACCTTCTAAATTCATCTAATGCACCTTGGTTAATAGGGGTGATTTCAACTACATGTTCTCCTATCATCATAAATTTGGAGGTAATCCTCTGTCTATCAATGAAATTCCTCCTTTAAATCAAAGCCTCATTAAATCCAGTCTTCTATCTTTGAACTCTTTTGGTTTGAATTACACTTGGTCTAATTGTTCTAGCTATGGAAATCCTACTCTGTGTAAGTTTGATCATATTTTTGCCAACTTACAATTTTTCAAATTTGGCCTCATTCTTTTTATCAATCCATGCCCTCAACTCTCTCTGATCACTGCTATTTGTTGTTTAATTAGGGAGTTGTGGAAGCCAATAACAAGGGTAAGATAGCATTCAATTTTTTAATATTTGGCTTCAAAATGCAGACTTTACTAACATTTCATTGCAAGTGTGGACCAATCAATTTTCTAGTGATCCCCTTAACTATTTTTTATGCAAATTAAAGTAGCTTAAATTCCACTTGAAGGCTAAGGCTTCACTTAATTTTGGTAAAAAATAGTTTATCATCGAAAATCAGGAGTGATTTAAGTGATGTTCAAGTGGCTTTGCAAAGGAATCCCCATGACCAACTACTACATCATTTGGAATTAAGTCTGAAAAGCAAATTGCAATCTTCTCTTGGTATGGAATTTCAAGCTTCAAGGCAGGCTTCTTGTTTGAGGAAGATTAAGGAAGCTGACAGGTATACTATATATTATAACAATTATCTTAAGGTAAAGAAAACTAATTCTATTTTCTTTATTAAAGATATGCATGGTAATATGCAATATCATGAGAATGATATAAATGAGGCCTTTGTGAGTTAGTTCTCATCGATTCTTGCTCCATCCAACGCTTTTCAGATTGACTTGGAATCATATAGTTTTATATCATTGCGTTATATTACACAAGCTCAATTAGATGATTTGATTACTACTGTATCGTCTAATGAAATTAAAGATGCAGTTTTTGGATTAGATTCAACTAGTGGTGGGGGAACTGACGGTTTTAATGCTTTTATTTTACAAAAGAGCTGGGATACTATTGGCAAGGATTTGATTTATGGAGTTAAACATTTCTTCCTTCATAGTACACTACCAATTACCTTAGCATCTACCTCAATAGCATTGATTCCTAAGATTGATAATCCAGAGATGGTGTCGGACTTTAGGCCTACCTCTTGCTGCAGTGTGGTGTATAAAGTAATTTCAAAGGTTATTGCAAAAAGATTTCAACAAATTCTTCCAACTATAATATCCATAATCAACCGGCTTTTGTGAATGGAAGGTCTATTAGTGATAATCTTCTTATCACTCATGAACTACTGTGTGGCTACAATAGGAAATCCATCTCTTTAAGGTGTATGATTAAGTTAGATATCAAAAAAGCCTTTGATACTGTTTCTTGGCATGCTACTCTAGCTGTCTTATCTCGTATGAACTTTCCAATGCCCTTTCTCTCATGGATTCATAATGTATTTCATCACCAAGGTATTTTATAGCAAGGAATGGTTGTTTACACGGTTTTTTCAAAGGTACAACTGGGGTGAGATAAGGTGATCCCGTCTCTGCATATTTGTTCATTGTAATTATGGAATTGCTCAATTCTCTTTTAAAGAAGCAAGTTGAGGATGGGAAATTGGATTTGCATCCTCGATGTAAGGACCCTCAAATTATATATCTCCTATTCGCTGATGATCTTGTAATATTTACAAAGCCAACTATCTCAAATATTCAATGCATTCTTACCACTTTGGAGAAGTTTCATGCCTTAACTGGATTACAAATAAATATGAAAAAGTCACATATTTTGATTGCTGGACTCACTCTATCAAGTAAGGAGGAGTTAATCAAATGCTCTGGATTTTTGGAGTTGCCATGAATTCCTTTTATTTGGGACTTCCTCTTATTAGTTCTCGTATCACAAAGTTTAACTGTATGCCATTATATGAAAAGATTATTGACAAACTCAAGTAGTGGCCAAGTTGTAAATTGTCTCAAGCAGGAAGACTTACGATTGTGCAATCCATAGCTATTTTTATTACAACTTATTAGAGCAGACATTTCATTCTTCCAAAGAAACTTTTATCAATGATAACATCTGGACTCAATAAGTTCTTGCGGCATGGAGATGCGTTTTCTAAAAAGATGATTCTAATTTCATATAATAAGTTATATGAAGATAAAAGTCATGGAGGGCTTGGAATCACTAACATTTTCTTATGGAATATGGCTACAATATCATGTTGCTATCAGAAGCTTTTTACTGATGATAATTGTCTTTAGACAAGATGGATAAAGAATAATGTGATAGGAAATAAAAACTTTTGGACAATTTCTTTGCCATCATTCTGTAGCTGGAGCTGGAGGGCAGTTCTCAAACTCAGATGTCAATTCTTACCTTTCATACAATATGGTAGAAGAAGATTAACACAGATTTCCTTCTAGAATGATCCTTGGGCAAATCAGGGGTTAATTTTATCTGATGTTGTGGATTATAACTTGAAGAACAATTTAAGGATTCCTGGTAATGCTTCTATTGATAACTATATTAATGATGGTCATATTGAGTTACCCTATTCTAGTTCAACTCAGCTTAGAAGGCTTTAGAATGATTTGTCAATAAATATGAGATTAATTGAGGATGATGATTTAATTTGGAATGGGAAAAAACACTCCATTAATCGTGTGTATAAGCTGCTTAAAGATGAAAAGGAAACTTTTCCATGGGCTTCGCGGGTTTGGAATACTGGTGCTTCTGCTAAAGAAAATTTAAATATTTGGAAAGTAATGGCGAATGCCATTAAAACAAAAGATAAACTGTGGTCTATGGTTATCATTCACGACAATCTATGTCTACTATGTAATCGTGAGTCCGAATCTAATATTCATATTTTCTCTGAATGTGATTATGTCTATCAAATCTGGAATAGGCTCCTTGCTGTTGGAGGCTTTCATAGAGCATCGAGAGTTAGTATGAATGAATGGTTCAATGTTTTTAAAGATACTAGGTGGAAAAGTGCTCAATCAAAAGCATTGCTGAAGTTGTTAAAAGTTTTTGTTTCTTCCATTTGGCGGAAGAGGAACAACGGGATCTTCGCAATTGGTTTCCTTTCAAAAGGGAAGATGTTTTCTTTGATATTAAAGAAGATGCAGACGAGATGCTTGCTGTGTTTTGCAGTTGGAAGTTAAAAAATTTTGGTGCTTTTTATGTGCATTGCAACTCAGTTTTTTTTCTTCTGTTTTCCTTGTATACATGTTATTATTATTTTCCTCAGCTTGTATATGTAATTGTTGTATGAGGTGTATACTTGTGTATAGGTAACTTTGTAATTCGTTTACATGTTAATAAAATTTCACTGCTTTTCAAAAACAATACATAGAATAAGAAATCATGTGTGATATGCAAACAGAACAAAAATAGAATCGAAATCATTCAACTGATTTGACTTTAAACCGAAAACCTTTTTGCTTACTTAGCCATTTCATCAAAAGTGCTTGTAAAATCATGCCAACTGCTGGTAGAACAAAATATTAAACTAAAAACAGTCCAAAAATGAGAACCAGAAGAGGCTTCTTGTATATAGATTTTTTTCTTGCTTTACAAATAACTTGCATGAGACGTGAATATATAGCCTCAGTAGCTGAATAAACAGTAACAAATAATAAATGCTTTCAGACTACAACTTTATGGCTCCTGTCACTTCGGTTTTCCTCCTGACAATTCAGCATGCACAACATGTATATTGTAGTGAAAAGATACATACATAAATCAAGTCTATTTATTTCAACACCCCAACTTAAACTTGATCTTCTTTCTTCACTCCAATCCAGGCATGCAATCTTGAAAAATCCTCAAACTTAATGCCTTGGTAAAAATGTCAGCAATCTGATCTACCATGTTGACATATACCAATACAACTTCTTTTCTTTCAGTGGACTCTCTTATATATTGATACCTGGTATCTATATTTTTACTCCGATCATGAAATACATGATTTCTAGCCAAAGCAATAACAGACTTATTGTCAACATATAAGCTATTGCTTCTTCCTAACGAAAATGAATTATCTTCAACAATCTCCTTAGCCATGTTGCATGACAAATAGACGATACAGCGGTGCTACTCCAGTCATCAACATCTCCTCCCCATTCACTATCACTATAACCATTAAGTTTTAAATTTTTAGATGGAAAATAAGCAAGACCATAGTCAAGAGTAATTTTGATGTAAAAAAGAATTCTTTTCACCATTTTCATGTGTGTTACAGTAGGTCCTTCCATAAACCTACAAACAAGATGAACACCAAAAAGAATATCTGGTCTAGAGCATGTTAGATATCTCAAACTTCCAATAAGGCTTCTATAAAGTGATGGATTAATTTTTCTACCTTCATCAAATCTTGACAGTTTTATTTCATAAGTAATTGGAGTACTTGCAGGCTTGCAATTTTCCATCTTAAATTTTTTAAGAAGATAGAATCTTCTCTGCATGACCATTTTGAGAAACAAAAATATGCTTTTCACTTTGCTTTACTTCCGTTCCAAAATAGTAGGACATGAGACCAAGATCAGTCATCTCAAATTCTGCATGCTTTGCTTTCTGGAAGTCTTCAAACAGCTGTGCATTATTCCTGTGAAGATCAAATCGTCCACATATTAGCACACAAGCATGAAACCTCCATTTTTATCTTTCTTAACATATAAAGCATGTTCTTGTGGATGTTTGGTGAAGTCATGATCTTGAAAATATTTATCGATTCTGTTATACTACGCTCTAAGGCGCCTGTTTCAAGCTATACAACGCCTTCTTTAACTTCAAGACTTTATCTTCATGCTCTACATATCCTAGAGGCTGCTATATATAAATTTTTTCTTCCAAATATCCATTCAAGAAAGATGACTTGACATCCATTTGAAAATTATTCCACCTATTTTGGGCTACCAAAAAAGTAATTAATTGAATAGTTTCCAATCGAGCAACAAGGGCAAATACAGCGTCATAGTCGATACCATGCTTCTGACTGTATTCCTTCGTGACAAGCCTCGCTTTATATCTCTCTACCTTTCCTTCCACGTTTCTCTTCACTTTATACACCCACATTACATCAATTGCTTTGTGTCCTTTGGGAAGTGTTGCAAGCTCCCATGTATTATTTCTTTTGATTGCTTCAATTTCCTCGTCCATTGCATGCTTCCATTCTTTATTTGATATTGCACTTTCAAAGTTTAATGGCCCAATCTCGGAAAATAAACAAAAATAGCTTGGATTGTTATCAATATAGAAATTTGGATCATTAACAACATTTATTTTCTCGTAAAGATCAGAATTTTTTTGTGTGCGAAGTGGTCCTACAAGAGATTCATCATTGGATGACTGAGAACTTTCAGGTGAAAGAGGTGGTGTGTTTGCAACTTCCCTTTCAACTGATTCTTCTTCATGCTGAGGCAAAATGGTATATTCTTCATTTTGAGGTACATTCCAATCCCAAGAACTTCTTTCATCAAATTCAGCATCTCTACTAATAATGATTTTCCCATTAGTAGGATTATAGAACTTGTAACCTTTTGAACAATAGTCAATGAAAACGAACTTCTCACTTTTATCTTCAGGCTTTGATCTTTTTTCATCTGGAACATGAATGTAAGCAATGCTCCCAAACACCCGCAAGTGCGAAACAGTTGGCTTTTTACCACTCCATCCTTCTTGAGGTGTGACACCCTAAACTCTTCTTAATGCAGAAAGATTTGATAGATATACTGCACATGCCACTGCCTCAGCCCATAATTCCTTTGGCATGTTTTTGCTTTTAAGCAAGCTGCGAACCATGTTTAGTATGGTTCTGTTTTTTCGTTCCACGGCCCCATTCCGCTGAGGAGTTGCTGGAACAGTAAGAAAGCGATAAATCTCATTTTCTTTGCAAAACTGATTGAATTCATTCAAAGTGAATTCTCTGCCTTGATCAGTTCTTAAAGTTTTAATATAGCAACCACTCTCCTTCACAACTAGAGCTTTAATTTTTTTTTGAAAGCTGCAAAAACTTCATCCTTTGCTTTTAGGAAATAAACCCAGGTTTTGCAGGGAAAATCATCAATAAAAAACAAGAAATAATTAGCTTTTCCATGTGAGGATGGTCTGCTTGTTCCGCACACATCAACATGAACATGTTCTTATGGCTTGGTTGCTCTAAAACTAGCCTTTTGTGGAAAACTTCTTCTAGCTTATTTGCCATAAAGACATCCTTCACATAATGGTTAGGATGATTGATCTTTAGAAATCCACGTACCATATCTTCATGTGACAACAACTTTAGGCTTCCAAAATTAAGATGGCCTAGTCTCAAATGCCAAAGCCAAGAAGTGTATTCAATACAAGTTTTCAAGCATTTTAGATGATCAACTTCAATATTAATAAGAAACATTTTATTTTTCTCCATGGGTACTTTCGCAATCAGCATATTTGAATTATCTCTCAAAGTGAGATGATTATCTTACATGTGAATGCCATAACCATCTCTAGAATTTTTCCCAGACTGAGTATATTTGTCTTCAAATTTAGTATATAATAAACTTGAGAAATCAAAATATGATTTCCAATTTTAGAATGAATAAGTACATCACCTTTTCCTTTGATTTGGATTTTGGTGTCATCTCCGAAGGTAATATTTCTTGTCATCTTTTCAGTAAATGCAGAGAAAAATTATTTGTTTCCACTCATGTGATTTGCAGCACCTATATCAAGATATCACGCTTTTCTGTTTTTGTCTTCCTTAGCTTCTGTTAGCAAAACCAACTCTTTATCCTCCTTTACTTCCACATAATTTTCTTGCTCATCATTTTTGTTACAGGAACTCCTACATTCATTGGAACAATGACCATATTTTTTATAAGCATAACATTGAATTTTTGATTTGTCATACTTTCTACCTCTACCACCACCTCTTGTAGCTCCATGATTCCCACACCCTCTTGAACTGTTGATTGTCATTTCATCGTTGAAGTTCTGGCTTTCACTAAATTGACTACGACCATGACCAAAACTTCTACCTTTGCCATGGCCTCTTCCTCTTCCACGATCTTGTCCTCTTCCTTGGAATCACTCATGTTTCTCATTTCCTCACGAAGAGATATTAGTTTGAAGAGCATAGGAATCTGTTACTTCTTTCTTTATTAATCTTTCTCCATATGCTTGCAATGATCCCATGAGCTCATCAACGGTCATAGTTTCCAAATTGTTTGGCTCCTCAACAGAGATTCCAACAAGCTATCTAATTATTTTCTCATTGATACGAACCTCTTTAATCTTCTCTCCATATTGCTTCATTTGACTGACAATGGAAGAAACTCGAGTAAAATAATATGGGACTGATTCAGTTTCATTCATATGCAACGATTCAAATTCACTACGCAAAGTTTGAAGACGAGCCTTCTTTACTTTTTCAATTCCCTTGAAATTATTCTGAAGAATTTCCCATGCTTCCTTCGCTTTTGCTGCAGTAGCAACTTTCTAAAACATGGCTTCGTCCAAGCCCATGGGTATAATAGAGTGAGCATGTTGATCCTGCTTGCGAGCTCTCGCCAAGGCATTTTTCTGAGTTTGATTCAAAGCATCTACATTTTCATGTTCTTCATAGCCGTTTTCTACAACCTCCCATGCATCCTGGGATCCCAGCAATGCTTTCATGCGAAGACACCAATGCAAATAATTCTCCTTTGTAAGTCCAGGAACAACAATGGGAAATGAATTCATCTTTGCACTTAGCTCTAATACCACTCTGTTGGTAGAAAAAAATATGATACTAAAAACAATCCAAAAAATGAAAACCAGAAGAGGCTACTTATATACAGATTTTTCTTGCCTTACAAACAACTTGTATGAGACTTGAATGTATAGCCTCAGTAGCTGAACAAACAATAACAAATAGTAAATGCTTTTAGCCTAAAATTTTATGGCTCTTGTCACTTCGGTTTCCTCCTGACAATTCAGCATGCATGGCATGTCTATTACAGTGAAAAGATATATGCATAAATCAAGTTTATTTATTTCAACACCAGTCGTAGTAAAAAAACAAATAGAGGTAGCAATCTGCATTGAAACTGACCAACACCAACAAATAAAAAAATGATAGCATAAAAAAGACTATAAAAGGCTCATAGTAGCAAAGCATGTCAAATGTCTATTTTGGACTAATGCTCCTTCATGTCTTTTTTATAAGGATTTGTTCCATATCCTAAAAATATTGGTAATCAAATACTGTAGAAATCACATAATGAAATTATTAATAGAAATGCTGAACATAGAATTAAATAAATTCATGTAGGTTTAGAAATTGGTGATCAACTAAACTCCTATAGGATCAAATATTTCAAGGCACTTTATTGCTTAAAATCTCATTATACCAATCCACAAAAATTTAATACCAAACATCTCTTTGTACAGTGAAACCAACACATGAGAAATCTTTTATAGGTTTAAGTTGTCTTTTAAAAGACATCCAAATAATTTGAGTTTTTTTTTTCAACAGATTTCTTAACCAACCTTAATCCAAAATTTAACCTTCATGATTGCATTTTGGATCTCTATTTCCACTTAGCTTATGCTATCTGCATATGTAATGTTGGAAGGAATTTAAATAAAGTGAGGAACATCAAACCCACATCATAAGAATTGAAAAAGGTTTCAAAGTACTCAAGGGGCTTTCTTAGAAGCTTGTTGGGGCCTTGGGGATCCCACATATTTGCCTTGTTGTGAGAATGGAGACCATGCATCTTTCTACCACACACACGTGCGTGCCGCTGCTATTTGTCTGGTCGTGCAATGTTGTGTATGGGTTTGGGCCAAGCATATATTTTTGGACAACGATGCAACTGGTTTTTAGCACACCGTCTGAGTTCGAAAAGACACTTGTATTGTCAATCTAGACCAGAATCCTATTAATAATTTGATCGCTAATATTTTTCATCATTTAGACCCTATGTATGTCCATCCAAATGATTTTTGAATCAGGTCTTTATTGTATTTTTCATCATCTAGACCCGACCCGATATACATCGTTTTGATTCGGGTCCTTGTCTTTTCAAGTCAGGTTGATTTGGTTTCTGGACTTTGGTTCTGTTGACATGCTTTTTTGTCAAAGTTGTCACACGTCAAGAATATCGTCAAAAAGCACAAAGCACTTCAATCGAAGTCGCGACATATTCAGAAAAGGAATGGAAATGACACTGATTCGTAAAATCATCGTCGATGAACTTAGGCAAACTAGCGCGCTGAAAATACGTGATTGACGCTGCCCGATCAGCTTAAAATTATTGAGCTCGTCGATCCGATCACGTAGCAGAACTCGTCGCGCAAAAATATGTGAATTGGAAAAAACAGCGTCACACGCTCAAAACAGCTGATCGACACGCGTCGATCACAAAAAAATGGCTCATGCGACTCACATCGTCAAAATATGGTAAACTAGCAGAAGCTAATTTGACACATCAAAAACAGCTGACCGACACGTGGAAATAATGAAAAATCATGTATTTTACCTTGGTCGATCAATCTGGCAAATTTGGCAAGCTCAGGCTTAACATGAAGAAAAACAACCAAAAAACACATCGGATCACTAAAAAATGTGTGTGCAACCTTGGATGATCACATAAAAAAATTGGTCGATCTCTAGATTTGGCAGTTCGAAAATCAGTGAAAAACACAGCGGATCTGGGGAAAAAAACGTCTGGCACTCGGGCTGATCATATCAAAAAAGTGGCACAGAACTTGGTCTGGCAACTGATCAAATACGAAAAAAGGATTCGAAAATGGCTTGAGCACACTGAGGGATCCGAATTTTTCCACGTGTGCACATCGGGTCAGAGGGAGTCGAATTATGGCGGATCACTTTGGATCTGAAATTTTCGGAAGAGTGCCGATCATGGTTTTTCAGTGTGCAACATGTGTTTTTGGTAGATTTTTGGGATACGAAGTTTTTGGCATGGCAAACACTCCAAAATTGGCAGATGACTTCGGATCAACCCAGAACTCGTGTCGATCACTAGTTTTCACGTGTGAACCACGTGATTTTGGCAGATTTTAGGGATTCAAGTTTTTTAACACCCAGGATACGAAATTTTGATGGAACATTAATTTTTCAACTCCGATTTTGGGATCTGAATTTCAGACCCCTCAAGGATACGAAATTCTGTTGTGTGGGTCCCATTTCTCACCTACTCTACTATCAAACTCCACTATAAATACCCCCTCACTTCCAACATCAAAGGGGTTGGTTTTTCTTAGCTACTTGGATTTCTTGAAGCTCTCTACCACCATTAATGGCTTCCACCTTCTCCTCCATGACCGTTGGACATGGCATAAACATCTAAAACGTCACCTACAAGTTTTCCATCATTATTTGGACATCTACAAGAATAAATACACCGCTTTTGGACCATTTCGGAATTTTTGGATATTCCTTGGATTTCTTGGACATTGAAGTTACTTTTTGGATATAGTTGACTGAGTCAACACTTTTTACGCCTTAGAAAGAAGAAGAGAATTTTGGTCAAAGTTTAAATTAACAAATATTTTGTTGTTATACTGTAACGCTTTGCACACGAATATTATCCGAACTTGTACAAATTTTATAATCGAGAAATGTATGATGAATGATGACTATAAAGTGGACGTAGGTATAGTGCCGAACCACTATAAAAAGCTGTGTCTCCCGCATTTACTGCATTATATCTTTGGATTATTGTGTTCACACTACACTTATACTTTGGGTGTTGGCGTGCGACAATTTTCCACATCAACATTTTAGGATGCAAGGAAGGGGACGCACAGCTTTGACCTCTACTTCAGATTACCTTCTCGGATTTGTCTTTGAATTTCGTCATCGGTTTCAGTTTCAACTTCAACTTCACTCAATTTTCACCTTGGTTAAACGTAAGAAGCTCAATGCTATCACTGAGGCTCAAGGAACTGAAGGAGGAAGTCAAGAACTTTATTTAGCTAGAGTTCCATTGACCTATGTCACTCGAGAAGACATCAACGGAATGATTAAGAACTTAGCTACGGAATTGAACGCTTGACTTGAGCGCCAGGAAGAAGCTTTTAACACCTTTCTTGCCTGGATTGAGGACATGATAAGGAGTGCTTCAAGGCCGACTGGCCAGGCGGACATTTTCGGAATTAGTACCAATGTTCCTCCACCCATGACTCCGAACTTGGGGGAAATCCTGCAAACTAATCAACAGGCCGACGCCGCTCCTCAGAACGGTGCTTGTCTCGCTACACTCGGGGGCACCCCTAATTCCAACATCGCTCCAGCCCATGACGCTTTAGTAGGTCATGTGACGGGCTCCACTATTGGTAATGTTTCTCAAGCGCCGATGCTCGCAACTTTGGATGATAGTGCCCCCACAGTTCTAAGAGTCAGGATTGTGCCCGATGTAGCCCCTCAGGTTGGAATTCAACCGGATATTCTTCTTTCCACTCAACCGATTCTTAATTTGGAATTAAACACTAGGGGAACTAGTGTCACTTTGGATAATCTTAACCTCCTACTGGCTCTGATGTCTTAGATGCAAGTCTCTCCTAGCATCTGTATCTTATGTTTTGTTGACCCTAGTCTTCCAATTTTCTAGCTTTATGGTCTTTTGGTCCTCTGGTCTTCCGGTTTTCTGGTCTTCCGATCTTAATGGCTTTCAAATAATGAGCTCCTTACTTATGGATTTCTCATACTTTGTCCTTCGGATTTCTTGAGCCCCATGGCACTAGCTATCTTGGCTTTCTCCGGATCATAGATATTCAGGCTCCAGCCCTTGCATTTATCTCTGATTCTCTGAACTATGGATGGTTGAGTCGGCCTACCTATGCATGAGACAAAATCACCTCGATCGTGCTCTTTGCTCAACGACACACTATTACCATCTGGCTATCGACAAAATGGATTCTCTAGCATGCCTTGGTCGTCTAACCGATGTGAGGCTGCCTTGAATGTACTGCATGCCTTGGTCATCTTACGAATGTAAGATCGCCTTTTGTGCATCATATACCTTGGTTGCATCATCAAAGCGTGATCGCCAAGGACGAAATGCATCCCTTGCTTGCATCACCAAAGCATGATCGCCAAGGATGAAATGTATCCTTTGGTTGCATCACCAAAGCATGATCGTCAAGGACGAAACCATATCCCTTGGTTGCCTTGCTAGAGCGAGCAGAACAAGGATGAAATGTATCCCCTGGCTGTCTCGTGAGAGTAGACCAAGGATGAAACATATCTTTTGGCTATCTCGTGAGAGCGAAAAGACCAAGGATGAAATGTATCCCTTGGTTGTCTCGCGAGAGCGAGCAGACCAAGGATGAAACATATCCCTTAGCTGTCTCGCGAGAGCGAGCAGACCAAGGATGAAACATATCCCTTGGCTGTCTCGCGAGCGCGAGAAGACCTAGGATGAAATGTATATATCCCTTGTCTGTCTCGTAAATGCGAGCAGACCAAGGATGAAATTAATCCCTTAGTTGTCTTGCGAATGCGAGATGACTAAGGACAAAATTACATCCCTTGGTAGTCTCTCCTCGACAAGACTGCATTGAAAAACACGATGACTTGTGGCGGACTTGTCGGTGACACGCAAGATCGCCTGCCAATGGTTATGAGTATCTCTTTTTTATGCAGGTTATTGGGCATCTCCAATCCCTCGGACATTCTGATTATTCTGGTTATCTTCAATATGATTCCAAGCGAGCATTAGATTTATATTTGTAATACGATCACAAGAAATCGTGGGTTTCTATTAATACGATCCCAAGCGATTGTGATTTTCTAAATAATACGATCCCAAGTGATCATGGTCTTCTCACAATACATTCCCAAGCAATCGTTGGATTTCTATTAATATGATCCCAAGCGATCGTCAGACTTCTATTCTTAATACGATCTCAAGTGATCATGATTTTCTATTAATACGATTCCAAGTGACCATGGATTTCTGAATAATACGATCTAAATTGATAATCGCCCTTCGATAAAGTTCAAGTTGTCTGGTTTTCTGACTCATAAATAATATGATCTAGATTTCTCTTCTCGTAAAACACACCTTCCTTGGATCAAGCAAGGTAAGTTTTGGGGGAAATGTTGAAATGTTTTTTTTCAAAGCTATCATATATCAAGTATATCTTCAGAAAGCACAAGCGCTTCAATAGAAGTCACGACATATTCAGAAAAGGATGGGAAATGATGTCAATTTGTAAAATCGTCGTCGATGGACCCGGAGAAGCTGACGCGGTGAAAATACGTGATTGACACTATCCGATCACTTCAAGATGGTTGACCACATCGGTCCTATCATGTGGCTAAACTTGTCACGCAAAAATGTATGGTTTGGTAAAGCGTCACGCACTAAAAAAACAGCTAATCAACACGCTCGATCACGAAAAATTGTTCGCGCAACTCACAGCGTTAAAATATGGCAACTGGCAAAAGTGGATTCGGTACATCAAATACAGCTGATCGGCGCGTGAAAATCATGAAAAATCACATGTTTTACCTTGGTCAATCAATCTGGTAAATTTGGCAAGCTCGGGCTTGGCACGAAGAAAAACAGCCAAAAAACATGTCGGATCACTCAAAAAACACATGTGCACTCTTGGCTGATCACACAGGAAAATTGGTCGATCACAAGATTTGGCACTTCGAAAATTAGTAAAAAACACAGTGGATCAGGGAAAAACCACATTGGCACTCAGGCTGATCACACCGAAAAATGGGCACAGAACATGGTTTGGCAACTGATCGGATACGAAAAAGGGATTTGAAAATGGCTTGAGCACACTGTGGGATCCGAATTACTCCACATGTGCACATCGGATAGGAGGGAGTTGAATTATGGCGGATCACTTCGGATCCAAAATTTCCAGAAAACACCTCGGATCAGCCCACAACTCATGTCGATCACTGTTTTTCATGTGTGCAACACGTGATTTTTATAGATTTTTGGGACACAAAGTTTTTAGCATGGCAAACACTCCAGAATTGATAGATCACTTCGGATCAGCCCAAAACTTGTGCCGATCACTGGTTTTCACGTATGCAACATATGATTTTGGCAAATTTTGGGGATTCGAGTTTTTTGACCCCAAGGATACAAAATTTTGATGAAACACTTATATTTCAACTCCAATTTTGGGACCCAAATTTTGGACCCTTCAGGAATAAGAAATTCTGCTGTGAGGGTGTAACACCCGACGTCCATTAATGTCACTCACAAAGGGAATGCATTAACTTCCATGGAGGTTTTAAGTGAATATAGGACAGTAAAATTACAACAAGACAGATATAAAATAGTACTTGGAAATTCAAAAACTTTATTTCATTGTAGCAGAAGTCAAAACATGTTTGATTACATCATAACACCATATTCAATGTCAAGTACAATATCTATCTTGATAAAACAAGTACATAATCCCATTACATGAATAGCCATTAAAAAGAAAGATAACAAGCTGGACTTTACTTCAGCAGTCCAAGCTTTCCAGAAGATAAGCGATCCAACTAGACTCCACTAGAACTTGGCCCAACCTGCGGACCTGAAGGGAGAAAAAGGATGGAAAAGAGGGGGTCAGACATAAAGTCTGGTGAATATGATAATTCTACAATACTATTACCAAAATAACTGGACTAAGGCATAAGCTGGAAAACAAGAAAATGTCTATGAAGAGCAGATTAAGGACATAGACAATCGCTAAAGGCAACGTTATAGGCGCTCCTAAATACTAAAGGATAAACACTATACTGCACCACACCAGTCACCCTAAAGATTCATCCCACTTAGCTTCACTTAGAAACTTTCCCAATGGCTTTACGTACCCCTAGCTGACTACATAGGTGCCGCCTGCCCCTATCCCCACTAGGTGTACCCTACTTCCCATTATTCGATCGGCTCCCTAACTCGTAGATACCCGTGCTGGCCCCACAGTGGGGTGTATCACTCCCCTAAAGTGGCAACCTGATACAACGGACATGCACGGCTTATACCTACACGATGCAACAACGTCTTACCTACCAGCCCGGGTCCACACACGCATATGAAACCCGTTGGACTTGCGTTGCCACTGCTCCCTGTTTTGGCCTCTTATAGTCAAACCCAGTATGCGTGTCCCGTCCTCGACTTAGGTCGAGCCCACAAAGATACGTTTTGGGATACTGGTTGAAATGGGCCCCCACTATTTACCACAAGCATTCCACCTAAGCTTGTCCCCATTAGTCCATCCCACTTAACCCACTTAGTCATGTTCATTTACATGTGTGTTTGGTTAAGTCTAATCGTATTTCAAATGCCTCTAAAGGCAATCACCAGATTCCTCATGCCACCCAAGGCACCTACTTAACCCCCATGTCCCACCTTACATGATTATCTGGTTAAGTATTTCTTAGTTCATTAAGGCCATAACCTCATAAAGACCTCTCACATTAGACTGGCATTTATGGCAGCTGGATTTGCCGGGCGGGTCCGGGCAGTCTTACACCATAAAAGAGTCTAACCTCGTGTCTTTACAACTGTTATGCTTTAGTTTGGGCCTAGGACCTCTCACATTGGGCCGACATTTGTGACTACTGGATTTGCCGGGCGGGTCCGGGCAGGTTTACATCACAAACGGGTCCAACCTCGTGTCCTAAGCATTGATTATTAATAATAATCCACTTTCCCCCAATTTTAATAATTCCCTACTTGAATTATTAATTACTTCCAATTTTTAACAATGTCCATAATTGACTCAATTATGGACATCCATTCATGGTATGCAAAATCTTACAAAATTGCACCCAATTTATTAATTCCTAATATTACCCCTACCCCACGTTTGAACGTTTATTCGCAAAATATATGTTAGACTCGAATAGCCTAACTCATAGCATAAAAGAGATTATCATAATAACAACATGTATATGTGACCAAATGAATCATAATAAGGGGTGAAACTTGCATATGTCCAACTTGCATAGATTATACATGTCATGGACCTAAAGGTGTCAACTTGTTCAAAATTCACCTAATATAATCTCAATCAATTTTCATAAACTTACATATGAACATGTGTGAATCAACATCATCTAATTTTTTAACAACATGGTTTTATATGGGTACACCTAACTCAATAGGCAAATTCCCATAATCAAGTTTTATTTAATTATAGTTTCAAGTTTATGGGTACACCTAACCTAATAGGCAAATTCCCATAAACAAGATCCATTTAAATTAAGAAAAAAAACATAACTTTAAGCATGATCCAACAACATGATTTTTCAACATAATATAGCATGATTTATAACATGGCATAGTATGATAGTATAACATAGCTTGACATGATTCTCAACATAGCACGACATAGCATAAGAGAATTTACAACATAGCGTGACATAGCATATATAATTTACATCATACGACAACATAATAACATAATAAGAGATCCACAATATATAGAATTTACAATTACAAATCACATCACTTTCTTGTGATCCATTCATAACTGAGTCAAATTAGTTTGTAATAGTCTTGTGAGAATCATCATACTCACCAACAAAAGAAAAGAATTAGAGAAAGAGAGATCTTTTGATTTGATTTGTGTAGATTTAGTTGTAGATGATTAGGCTTCCTCTTCTTAGTTTGTGACGGCTATGCTGAACTCCATGGCAGCAGCATGACGGTAGCTTCTCTAATTTTACAAGTGATTTAGGTCTAGGGTCTACCCACTTATTTATAGATTTTAGAATGCGTTTAGGCCATTAGATTTAACCTAGAAATAACCGCAGCCGTCCAGACAAGATGGGGTTTATCTTGTTGACTCAGCAATGAGTCAGAAGTGACTCAGCAAACACTCAGCATATTAATAAACTTCTATTCATGTCATAAATATATATACATTTTCTACAATGTACATATTAGATACATCCCCCCCTTTTACACACTTATTATTGTTTTTATATACATATTAGATACATCCCCTCTCTTACACACTTATTAATATTTTTATATTCATATTAGATACATCCCCTCTCTTACATACTTATTAATATTTTTATATTCATAATAGATACATCCCCTCTCTTACATACTTATTAATATTTTTATATTCATATTAGATACATCCCCTCTCTTACATACTTATTAATATTTTTATATTCATATTAGATACATCCCCTCTTCTACACACTTATTATTATTTTAGCAATTTTAGTGTTAATAGAAAATTCGGGGTGTTACATTCTCCCCTCCTTTTAGGATTTCGTCCCCGAAATCTTCAAGTCTGGAAGAATGTATATCCTACCATCCAAACGTCCATCTACTCATCCATCATACACAGGCATCCATTGTCCTTACAGACTTCTAATGCTTTCATGTTTAAATGCACAGTGTGTGTATATGTCCGTATCTAATGCAAAATCAGGCGGTCCACTGATTCAGTTGACCTCCTTAATGCAACTATGATCGTGCCATGCATCCATTATGTATGCAAAAGATTTTTAATGCTACATAATACTTCTATATGCGTGCACAACCATCATCTGAATGCAGCATCCACATGATAATACAACCATCGTTCATCCATTTTACTAAATACATCCATATATATGCAATATGCAATATGTAGTGACTGAGCCGATCTAGTGCCTAAAGTGTGTGTATATATGCATCCACGAGCAACCACTAGCAAACACTTGCATCCATTTTGCATCCATCATACATAACATGTCTCAAACACATGTTTCAACCATAGGATTATCCTAACTAAAGGTCAAAGATACTAATGAGAGGACATACTAAAGATAAGATAAGATAAGCTAAGCGATAAAGGAGAAATTAAAAGACATACCCTCAAAAAGAAAAGGGTACAACGAACGCATCTTCTCTTCTGTCTCCCAAGTTGCGTTGCTCTCATCATCTCCCCATTGCACTTTAACCAGTCTGACCTCTCGATTCCTCAACTTTTTGATCTCCGACCCAAGAATGCATGTAGGAGCTCGTCTAATTGTTGCATCACGCTCTATTTCCACCTCTTTAAGCAAGCTCGGCTCTACCACCTCCGCGGTCTTGTGCAAACACTTCCTCAAATGTGATACATGGAATACGTCGTGTACTCCACTAAGTTTCTCAGGCAACTCCACCCTATATGCCATCTTCCCAATCCTGTCTTTTACAGGAAACGGCCCTACAAACCTTGGTGCTAATTTCCCCATGGACCCAAAGCGAACAACATTCTGTAACGGAGATACTTTGATAAAAACCATGTCCCCAATGTCAAACTCAAGATCTGTCCTCCTCTTATCAGCATATGATTTTTGCCTATCTTGTGCTGCTTTCATCCTCCTTCGAATCAACTCAATCTTCTCCGAGGTTTCCCTAACCATATCGGGCCCAAGTAGGATTTTATCGGTAGATTCCCACCAACATGTAGGCGAACGGCAAGGCCTTCCATAAAGAGCTTCGAAAGGTGCCATGCCAATACTAGACTGAAAGCTATTATTATATGCGAATTCTACTAACGGAAGGTGCTCTTCCCATGTACCCCCAAAGTCTAGGATACAAAGCCTTAAAAGATCCTCTAGAATGCGATTCACCCTCTCGGTCTGGCCGTCTGTCTGAGGATGATATGCGGTGCTCAAACATAGCTGAGTCCCTACCGCCTCTTGTAAACTCTTCCAAAATTCGCTAGTAAAGATGGGGTCACGGTCGCTCACTATACTAGAAGGAATACCGTGCAAACGAACTATCTCCTTAATGTATACAGAAGCCAACCACGGAGCAGTCCTCTTACTTTTCACGGGAATAAAATGGGCGCTTTTAGTAAGTCTATCTACTATAACCCAAATCCCCGTGTTACCCTTCCTTGATCTTGGTAATCCATCCACAAAATCCATTGAGATGCTTTCCCATTTCCATAGTGGAACTTCTAATGGGTGAAGCAACCCACCGGGTTTCTTTTGTTCTGCTTTAACTCGTTGGCACACCAAGCATCTAGCGACGTACTCGGCCACATTCTTTTTCATACCGACCCAAAAGAAAACCCGCTTCATATCTTTGTACATCTTATCCCCGCCGGGATGAATGGTCATTTTTGAGCGATGAGCATCATCAAGAATGGCCTTCCTTAAGTCTTCGTCTTTTGGTACACAAAGTCTATTATCCCTTCGTAACCAACCCTTATCGTCTAGGGTATACCTACGAAGATGGCTTGACGACTCCCCCCTTTTGAGCTTTTCTACTATCTCAACCAACTGTGGGTCGTCTCGCTGTGCCTCACCAACCCGTCCTAGAAGTGTAGGTCTAACCTCCAAGGATGCTAACAGACCGGGTACTAAGTCAACGGAGGGTCTAAAGTCAAACATAGAGATGAATTCTAAGCTTTGTCGTTCAACAAACAACGGACTCAAGGACAACCTTTTCCTACTTAAGGCGTCTGCCACCACGTTACCCTTGCCCGGGGTATATGCTATTTCAAAATCGTAGGAGGCTAAGAATTCCATCCACCGTTGCTGTCTTAAATTCAAATCCTTCTGAGAGAATAAGTATTTTAATGATTTGTGGTCAGTGAACAGTTCGAATTTCTCACCAAGAAGATAGTGACGCCAAGACTTAAGCGCGAAAACAATTGCGGCTAGCTCTAAGTCATGCGTGGGGTAATTCTTTTCATGAACCCTCAACTGCCTTCCACCATAGGCTATTACTCTTCCCTCTTGCATGAGGACCGCGCCAAGTCCCATCCCACAAGCATAAGTATAGATGGTAAACGGTTTATTCCCGTCTGGCAGCACTAAGACTGGGGCAGAAGTTAAGGCTCTCTTTAAACGTTGGAACGCATCATCGCAATCTTTGTCCCATGTAAAAACCAGGTTCTTCTTCGTTAACCGTGTTAATGGAGCTGATATTTTTGCGAAGTCTTTGATAAACTTCCTATAATAGCCAGCCAACCCAAAGAAACTTCTTACTTCGGTTGCATTTTTAGGGACCTTCCAATCTTGGATGGCCACCACCTTTGCGGGATCCACTGCTATCCCTTCTTTGGAAACCACGTGCCCTAAGAACCGTACTTCCTCCCTCCAGAAGTGACACTTAGAAAATTTTGCCTTAAGGTTATGCGCTCGAAGGGTTTCCAACACTTCCCTAAGATGTAGGGAGTGCTCTTCTTTATTCTTAGAAAAGACTAAGATGTCATCCACAAAGACTACCACGAATTTGTTAAGGTATTCCCTAAACACCCTACTCATCAAATCAACAAAATATGCAGGGGCGTTTGTCAAACCAAAGGGCATCACTAGCCATTCATAGAATCCGTCAGGAGTCCTAAAAGCAGTCTTATCTATACTATCCTCAGCCACTCTCAGTTGATGAAAGCCAGTGGCTAAGTCCAACTGCGAAAACACTGAGGCGCCAACTAACTGATCAAAGAGATCGTCAATCCTCGGCAGTGGGTGTCGGTTCTTTTTAGTAAGCTTGTTTAGTTCTCTATAGTCCATACAAAGTCTAAGAGACCCATCCGCCTTTGTGGCAAAAACTACTGGAGCACCCCCCTCCGATATACTACGTCTTATGAACCCCTTCTCAAGCAACTCCTTTACTTGCTTATTGAGTTCCCTCCTTTCACGAGGAGCCATGTGGCGCACTGGCAAAGATACGGGTTTAGCATTATCCACAAGATAAATTCGAAAGTCTATCTCCCGCTTTGGAGGTAAGCCCTTCACCTCCTCAAACACATCCGGATATTCCCGGACCACTTCTACCGATCGCAGGTTCTCTACAGACGCGTCAAGCGATTCAAGATAACTTAGCATAACGGAATTTATGGGATTACAAAAGATGTCGAGAGCATTACCAAGGCGAGTCACAAGCCTAACTACTCTCCTTTCACAATCAAGAATGGCCCTATTTCTAGACAACCAATCCATTCCTAAAATTAGCCCATAGCCCGTGAAGCCCAATACATAAGCATCACATCTAAATTCAACGCTAAGTATAGAGATTTTCAAATCCAAACATATCATGGTCAAATGAGCCGAACCCCCAATTGGATTTGAAACGACCAAGGGATCCTCTACTAAACTGGTGTTCAAGTGCAGTGATTCAACTAATGATGCAGAGATAAACGAATGAGATGCGCCAGAATCGAATAAGGTACGGACATGATGATCAAACAGAAAAACTAAGCTTTCAACAGAAATTGTTCTACCTCTTTCTTGCAGCGGTGGGGCCGCAATAGCCTGAACTTGCCCCCTTGCCTGCCCTAGTGCCATAAGAGCCTGCACCTGTCCTCCCGAGGTAGACCCTGCCCTCTGCCCCTTCTTTGGACAGTCCTTCACTAAATGTCCCGCATCTCCACAATGAAAACAACCAGTCTTCTTTTTCTTTCTACAATCTTTGCTGAGATGGCCAGGCGTCCCACAATTGAAGCATTTCTTCTTCCCTTTGCCATTATTGTTTTTACCACCCTTCTTATTTTGCTGTTGGGGTTTCTTCTGATCCCCTTTCTTTTCAACTGCCTTATCCTCATGCATAAGTGCCATTTCTACTAGCTTTTCAAAGGTGGCTCCCATAGGGATGTGGGTCATAGCCAACCCTTGCAACGGTTCATTCAAGCCTCTAACGAACCTCAAAGCTTTCTTCTCTGGCGTGTTCACCAACTCCAAGCCAAACCTTGCTAACTGATTAAATTTATTGACATATTCCTTTACTGATGAGCTCCCTTGCTTTAGTGCCAGGAATTTTTCCATATTTAAGTTCTCCTCTGCCCTTGAAAGAAACTTTGCCTCAAACCTTCGTCTGAAATCCGCCCATGAATCAACTGGACGTTCCCCGTTAGTGACCTCCCACCAAAACGAGGCCTCTCCCTTCATTAACCAAGCAGCTAAACGGACTTTCCTCCCATCTTCCACTTCAAAGATATCCAACAATTCCTCAGTCTCCTTAAGCCAATCTCTGGCCTCCACAAACGTCTCAGTCCCTTGAAAAGTTTTTCCTCCCATAGCCTTGAATTCTTTGCACGTCTTTGCAAAAGTGTCAACACGAGGAGGAGGAGGAGGAGGAATGGGTGCAACTAGGGGTGGAGGAGTATCCGCTGGGCCTGCAGTGGTGGCCCTAGCCTCCAAGTATCTCCTAAACCACCCTGGAATCGTCACACCTTCTGGGAGATTAAGATCTTCAGCCATGCTGAAACGAAAAAGGAAAGATTCAAAATGGATAATTCGAAAGATAAAGATAAGGATGTGGCTATTTGGGATTATGTTTTTCATAAAAACTCTCTTTAAATAACATGTTTTTTTTTTGAAAGCACTTCTTCCAAAAATACTTTAGAAAAAAAATATTTTTCTAAAATTTTTTTTTTATCTGTTCTGGTAACCTTATGCTCTGATACCACGTGTAACACCCGACGTCCATTAATGTCACTCACAAAGGGAATGCATTAACTTCCATGGAGGTTTTAAGTGAATATAGGACAGCAAAATTACAACAAGACAGATATAAAATAGTACTTGGAAATTCAAAAACTTTATTTCATTGTAGCAGAAGTCAAAACATGTTTGATTACATCATAACACCATATTCAATGTCAAGTACAATATCTATCTTGATAAAACAAGTACATAATCCCATTACATGAATAGCCATTAAAAAGAAAGATAACAAGCTGGACTTTACTTCAGCAGTCCAAGCTTTCCAGAAGATAAGCGATCCAACTAGACTCCACTAGAACTTGGCCCAACCTGCGGACCTGAAGGGAGAAAAAGGATGGAAAAGAGGGGGTCAGACATAAAGTCTGGTGAATATGATAATTCTACAATACTATTACCAAAATAACTGGACTAAGGCATAAGCTGGAAAACAAGAAAATGTCTATGAAGAGCAGATTAAGGACATAGACAATCGCTAAAGGCAACGTTATAGGCACTCCTAAATACTAAAGGATAAACACTATACTGCACCACACCAGTCACCCTAAAGATTCATCCCACTTAGCTTCACTTAGAAACTTTCCCAATGGCTTTACGTACCCCTAGCTGACTACATAGGTGCCGCCTGCCCCTATCCCCACTAGGTGTACCCTACTTCCCATTATTCGATCGGCTCCCTAACTCGTAGATACCCGTGCTGGCCCCACAGTGGGGTGTATCACTCCCCTAAAGTGGCAACCTGATACAACGGACATGCACGGCTTATACCTACACGATGCAACAACGTCTTACCTACCAGCCCGGGTCCACACACGCATATGAAACCCGTTGGACTTGCGTTGCCACCGCTCCCTGTTTTGGCCTCTTATAGTCAAACCCAGTATGCGTGTCCCGTCCTCGACTTAGGTCGAGCCCACAAAGATACGTTTTGGGATACTGGTTGAAATGGGCCCCCACTATTTACCACAAGCATTCCACCTAAGCTTGTCCCCATTAGTCCATCCCACTTAACCCACTTAGTCATGTTCATTTACATGTGTGTTTGGTTAAGTCTAATCGTATTTCAAATGCCTCTAAAGGCAATCACCAGATTCCTCATGCCACCCAAGGCACCTACTTAACCCCCATGTCCCACCTTACATGATTATCTGGTTAAGTATTTCTTAGTTCATTAAGGCCATAACCTCATAAAGACCTCTCACATTAGACTGGCATTTATGGCAGCTGGATTTGCCGGGCGGGTCCGGGCAGTCTTACACCATAAAAGAGTCTAACCTCGTGTCTTTACAACTGTTATGCTTTAGTTTGGGCCTAGGACCTCTCACATTGGGCCGACATTTGTGACTACTGGATTTGCCGGGCGGGTCCGGGCAGGTTTACATCACAAACGGGTCCAACCTCGTGTCCTAAGCATTGATTATTAATAATAATCCACTTTCCCCCAATTTTAATAATTCCCTACTTGAATTATTAATTACTTCCAATTTTTAACAATGTCCATAATTGACTCAATTATGGACATCCATTCATGGTATGCAAAATCTTACAAAATTGCACCCAATTTATTAATTCCTAATATTACCCCTACCCCACGTTTGAATGTTTATTCGCAAAATATATGTTAGACTCGAATAGCCTAACTCATAGCATAAAAGAGATTATCATAATAACAACATGTATATGTGACCAAATGAATCATAATAAGGGGTGAAACTTGCATATGTCCAACTTGCATAGATTATACATGTCATGGACCTAAAGGTGTCAACTTGTTCAAAATTCACCTAATATAATCTCAATCAATTTTCATAAACTTACATATGAACATGTGTGAATCAACATCATCTAATTTTTTAACAACATGGTTTTATATGGGTACACCTAACTCAATAGGCAAATTCCCATAATCAAGTTTTATTTAATTATAGTTTCAAGTTTATGGGTACACCTAACCTAATAGGCAAATTCCCATAAACAAGATCCATTTAAATTAAGAAAAAAAAACATAACTTTAAGCATGATCCAACAACATGATTTTTCAACATAATATAGCATGATTTATAACATGGCATAGTATGATAGTATAACATAGCTTGACATGATTCTCAACATAGCACGACATAGCATAAGAGAATTTACAACATAGCGTGACATAGCATATATAATTTACATCATACGACAACATAATAACATAATAAGAGATCCACAATATATAGAATTTACAATTACAAATCACATCACTTTCTTGTGATCCATTCATAACTGAGTCAAATTAGTTTGTAATAGTCTTGTGAGAATCATCATACTCACCAACAAAAGAAAAGAATTAGAGAAAGGGAGATCTTTTGATTTGATTTGTGTAGATTTAGTTGTAGATGATTAGGCTTCCTCTTCTTAGTTTGTGACGGCTATGCTGAACTCCATGGCAGCAGCATGACGGTAGCTTCTCTAATTTTACAAGTGATTTAGGTCTAGGGTCTACCCACTTATTTATAGATTTTAGAATGCGTTTAGGCCATTAGATTTAACCTAGAAATAACCGCAGCCGTCCAGACAAGATGGGGTTTATCTTGTTGACTCAGCAATGAGTCAGAAGTGACTCAGCAAACACTCAGCATATTAATAAACTTCTATTCATGTCATAAATATATATACATTTTCTACAATGTACATATTAGATACATCCCCCCTTTTACACACTTATTATTGTTTTTATATACATATTAGATACATCCCCTCTCTTACACACTTATTAATATTTTTATATTCATATTAGATACATCCCCTCTCTTACATACTTATTAATATTTTTATATTCATAATAGATACATCCCCTCTCTTACATACTTATTAATATTTTTATATTCATATTAGATACATCCCCTCTCTTACATACTTATTAATATTTTTATATTCATATTAGATACATCCCCTCTTCTACACACTTATTATTATTTTAGCAACTTTAGTGTTAATAGAAAATTCGGGGTGTTACAGAGGGTCCCATTTCTCACCTACTCCACTACCAAACTCCACTATAAATACCCCTTACTTCCAACATCATAGCGGTTGGTTTTTCTTGGCTACTTAGACTTCTTGAAGCTCTCTACCACCATTAATGGCTTCCACTTCTCCTCCATGACCATTGGACATGACATGAATTTCTATAACATGATCAACACATTTTCCATCATTATTTGGACATCTACAAGCATAAATACACCGCTTTTGGACTGTTTTGGACATTTTTGGATATTCCTTGAATTTCTTGGACATTAAGGCTACTTTTTGGACATAGTTGACTGAGTCAACACTTTTTTCACCCAACAAAGAAGAAGAAGGATGGCATTTTGGTCAAAGTTTAGAATTAACAAATATTTTGTTGTTCTATTGTAACGCTTTGGACATGAATATTGTCCGAACTTGTACAAACTTTGTGATCAACAAATGTATTATGAATGGTGACTATGAAGTGGACATAGACGTTAGTGCCGAACCATTATAAAAAGTTGTGTCTCCCGCGTTTACTTCATTACATCTTTGGATTACTGTGCTCACACTACACTTACACTTTGGGTGTTGGCGTGCGACAATTTTCCACATCAACAGGTTCCAATTTCCAACCCTAGTTGATAGAGGGTTTGAATGTGATAATAAAATAGTATTTGATGCTGGATTTTTTGAGGACAAATAGAAGTTGTTTAGGCTGGAGTGCATTTTAGTCATTTCAAAAAGCGATCAAGTAAGCATGAAGTTTCCTTTTTTAGTAATAAACATGAAGATAAAGGTATCAATGACTAACATGTCCCTTTTATACCCTTTTTTATCATGAATATTATAAATTTAATAATCTAAATGACATGAAATTTTTAATTGAACAATATGTGGTAGATTGTTATCAATCTAAATATATAAATAATAGATTAATAACATATTATTGTGTACTGAAAGCAAAAAAAAAAGCCATAATTTTGTTAAATTAAAAGTAAATAAATTATGGATTAAATAAAACTTGTAATATTTTGTTAAAAATGATGTCAATGATCTAGATTTTCTTTCATTTATAAATTATTCACCAAAATATATTAAAGGTTGAACAATTTTTACAGTCTGTGAAATCTAGAGTTGAAAAAGGTATTTATATATTTAAAGACTATGTATTACTCCCTGGTTTATGTATATCTTTAACATAATAAAAACATATGAGTAATGTAAATATTTCAACTGTTAACTTTCAGATGTTGTGTGACACGATATTAAAAGTAATTTCACAGTGAAGAATCCATCTAAATAGACTAACGATTAGGAAATAAACAAAATAAAATTCAAGAAAATAACTACTTAAGTCAATATTTATGTGATAAATCAAGTATGTATTAATGGTATAAATGATTTAATTTTGAGTTAGCAAGCTTGACAACTTGACTTGTATAAAGATAACATTGAATAAAATGTTAGATATGAATCCTTTGGAAATATTAAATGCACTTTTAGCATTTCTTTCTAGCATATTTTGTAATGTTTTGGCTCTATTATTCCATTAAGTATTTATCATCGGCAACATTGAAAGGTAGTTGAGCTCAAAAGTTTGAAAAATGAGGCAAATAAAACGCATATATAACCATATGAAGTTCATAAATATAAATAAATAACTATATATATGAGATAATGATAACATAACATACAATAGGCGTATGACATTAAAGTTATGGATCCCTTTAGTTAATATAGAGTGAATACCGCCTTGGCAAAAAATATAGAGTAAATATCATAACCATGTAGAGATTCACATTGATATTTAGAATTCTAAAAAAAAGATCAAATTTTTATAGCTCACAATTAATTACTTTCTTCGTAATTATGTCACTGGAATTGACATCACTTTTTTCTTTGTAAAAGAACTTTATTTGTACACTAATTTATACAGTTACGCTTTTGCAATATAAACGCAGAATCTTTCCATTAAGAGACATTTTTTCCATGTAAGTTCAAAAAATATTTATCTCTTTGTTTCATTCTTGAACAAAATCAAATTTCACCATATATTCTCTCTATATAAAAAATGAGAGTTTCAATAATATCTCTGTATTTCATGTAAAATAAACTGGTGCCATTGTGGTTGAAACGTTTGTCAAACATGTCATTAAAACTGTTGTGAAATAAAATAAGAATAGAAGATATTAGGAAGATAAGAACAAAAATACTAGGGAGAGAAAACTCTTTAGTTTTTGTTAATTCAGATACAATACAATATAAATAAACTCTCTATTTATAGACTCTACATGACTTGGAGATTATAATAATGTCTCTTGACACTTAGCATATTTACCCTTGTTATTTCTAATATTACAACATTTTTATGAAAAACCCAATGAGAAAAATCATAATTAAGAAAAATAATATAATTTTATATCATCTTTAGATAACATGTAAAGATAACATGTTTTACAATGTTAAGGCCAGGGCGGGTAATATTTCTAGATTGAGTCCATGCCATCCGAGATTTCATGACGTATGCTTCAAATTTTTCCCAACTTGATTCGTTTACTTCTTCGTTTTCATCGGATGATGGTTCATCCAAATCTTGTGTGCCTTCATATAAAGAAATCCTATTAAAAACTCTGCTCGATTATCGAGAATTCGAAATCATAACTATCTCGAAGTATCATTTCTTATTCCAAATCACTGCAAGATGCTAGCTCAAACAAGAAATGTTTTCGATGCGGTGAATCAGATCTTTGGATTAAATACTGTACAAATCCGGTTATTTGTTTCAAGTGTAAAAAATCTGGTCACAAAGGTTTTTAATATTCTGTTAGATCCGCGCATAAAGAAAAATGGTGGTTGGAAATGAAGTGCATCTTACTCCGTTCATTTTTGAAGGTGATCTCTAAAGATTCGGTTCTTGGGCAGCCATGTTTGATTATTAAAGATGAATTCTCAATCCATCATATTGAGCATAGTTTGATGAAGGAGTTCAACTGTCTTTATGGTTGGGACCGGAATGTAAAGCGATTTTGCAATGATTTTATGGCTAAGTTTCTGAGAAATTACTTTGTTGGAGAATATTCTATAATATCTGATAGGGGACCTCTTAATCTGCGTCTACGGAGTCTTCACTTCGACTCTGCTAGGCCAAAGAGGGCGATGTTTTTATGGATCTCCCTCTGGTTTTCAGGAATATTAAAATGGTGAGGTTAGACGTGATTGGAATTCAGGTTGTTGTTTGGGGGTGAGTGAGACTTATCTTCAAGTGGAGCTGGAGGTTCCTGTTCCTGTTTGCTTGCCATCCATAATAAACTTTTTACTGGAGGTGCGTGTCATGAGATCAAGGTTAGTAGGTTGAGGGTGATTCCTATGCTTTGCCAAATCCTCCAAACTTCAAGAATTGGGTATTTCGTAAGGATTTGAATGGGGCTTTGAAGGTTTGGAAACCTAAGAGAGGTGTGTAGAAAATGGATGGCTCTGTTCATTTTTAAAGCCAGGGCAACTTCTTCCAGTCTGTTTGTTGTGTTGTCAGACTATGCACATATTGCTGAGTAGGTCGTGCATTCTGTTATAGATGTTGAGGTTGCAGCGGAACCTGGAGGTGGTAGGGATACAATTAAAGTGGTTCTTGATGGCAATGATAATCTTGGTGTTGATGTGGTGCCTGTCGTGGCAGTGGAGACTGCTCATGTTGGATCTGATGATGCTCCTGCTGACGCTTCACGTGTCAGTTCTCATCTGGACACTAGTAAAGGCAAAAGAGTGGTCGAATCTTATGAGGTGACTATGTTAAGACAAAGTGCTAGGAGGAGTTTGAGCACTGGCCATCTGTTGGAAGGTAGTGTTTTCATTCCTTTTCTTATTAGTTTATCTCATGATCAACAACATGCTTTAGCTTATATTTCTAGTTTTGCGCTTAATAACTTTGAAGTTGATATTGCTAAATTTAAGAAGAAGGAAATAGAGATATCTAATTCGATTAAATAATTATTGTTTCTTGGAATGTTCGTGGTTTAACAAACCCAAAAAATGTCATAGGGTTAAAATTTTATTGCTATCTTTAAACCCTTATGTTGTTGTTGTTTTTTTCAAGAAACCAAAATTTCTTATCATTCTTTAATGTCTTTGGAAGTTGTTGTGCATAATGGATGGTTTTTTTTGAATGAAATGGTAGTTCCGGTGGTTTGTTGATTGGTTGGAACAGTAGTAAGTGGGAGCTAAAACAGGAAATTAAGGATGTTCACTGTTTGCCTACATCCCTATGCTTTAAAAGTTCGGGAGTGTTGTATTATTTCACTAATGTATATGGGCTACCTACTAAAGAAGAGAGGAAGGTTTTGTGGACTGAATGTTTGAGAGTTTAATTCAAGGACTATGGTTAATTGGAGGTGACTTTAATGTCACGAAATTTTCTTTTGAGAGAAATAGAAGAATGGATAATTATGGGAAGACATGGATGATTTTGATAATTTTGTTCGTAGTTGTAATTTGATTGATCTTCCACTCGCGAATAGAAGTTTACATGGAGTAGTGGTAGAGAGAATCCGACTTTAGTTAAACTGGATAGGTTTTTTATTAATCCAGAGTTCGAATATATACATCCATTGTCTTCTCAAGGGTGTTTTGCCTCTATCATTTCTGACCATTTCCCCGTTATTTTTTAATCTGCTGATGGTTTGGCTAGAAGAGATATTTTCATATTTGAAAAGATGTGGTGTTTGGAGGTGGGTTTTGATGAGTTGTTAAAATCAAAATGGTCTGAATTTTTGAATTTGGGTGATAATGCGGGCTCTTTAAGTAAGAAGTTGAAGTTTTTGAGAAGTTACTTGAAAAACTGGAATAGAGAGGTTTTTGGTTTCCTCGGAATGAGGAAGGAGTTGTTGGAGGATGAAATCCTTCAGTTAAATATTCTAGTTGAACATCGAACTTTAACCATGGTTGAAAATCGTTTACTGAAAGATAAAGAGAAAGATCTAGTGAAATTGACTAATCCAGAGGAGATCGTTGGAAGCAGAGATCTAGGGAGAGTGGATCAAGGAAGGAGATAAAAACACTGGCTATTTTCATAGAATTGCTAATGGTAGAAGGAGATCAAATTTGATTTATAGTATTGTACATGATGGTGTGGAATTTAGTTAAAAAAAAAAGATTCGAATAAAGTGTTTACCGATTATTATATGAATATTATTGGATTACGTAGATGTTTGAGAGTGGATGTTGACTGGAAAGCTCTTTATCCAACTTCTATTGACTTAACCAGCCTAGACGGTAGTTTTACTAAGGATGAAATTTTGACTGCCTTGAATGATATGCCCAATGAGAAAGCTTCGGGCCGTGATGGCTTTCATAATTTCTTTTTTAAAAAATACTAGAATTGGATTAGAATTGACATTTTAAGGTTGTTTAAAGTATTGGAAGAGGTGTCTCTTAATTTCGAGAAGATTAGCTACGCTATTGTTGTGCTTATTCGTAAAAAAGAGGGATGTTTATATCTCCATCTGATTTCAGACCAGTTAGTCTACTAAATAGTACTCACAAGTTGATTACTAAAGTACTTGCTAATAAACTAAAATTGGTTATGGGATAGTTTGATTAATAAATCTCAAACGTCCTTTATTAAGGGGAGATACATTTTGAAAGGAGTAGATATGGTTCAGGAAGTTGTATCTTTTTGTTCGAGTAATTTAATTCCTTGTGCATTATTGAAATTGGATTCTGCTAAAGCATTTGACACAGTTGATAGGAACTTTATTACCGATTTGATAGGAGCTATAAATTTTAACGAGAAATGGATCAGGTGGATTAAAGGGATTCTTTTAGCCAACAAGGCTAACATCTTTGTTAACAGAGTGGCTGGGAAGACTATTTGCTCTAAAATAGGATTAAGGCAAGGTGATCCTCTTTCACCTTTGCTCTTTGATCTTGTGGCTAATGTCTTTACCCAAATTTTGAAAGTTGGTTGTTTAAATGGTTTGCTGAAATGTTTTGGATATGATTTACTAATGGGAGGGATCACTTTTTTGCTTTATGCAGATGACATTATTGTTTTCAGTAGGTCGGAGTGCAAGTACATTGCTGCTTTGGAGTTCGTTCTCTATGCATTTGAAAGTTTATCTGGTCTTGAAATAAACTTTCATAAATCTCTGTGTTGGTTGTCGGAGAGGCTGATGGTGTGAATCAGAAAATTACATATACGTTGAATTGTAATGTGGGCACTTTTCCCCTAAACTATTTAGGTTTGTATATTCGACTAGGAAAACTGCTAAAAGATGATTGGTTCTCACTTATTAACAAAATTGATGCTAAGTTGTCTAGGTGTAAGGGCAGCTCCTTGTCTAAAGATGGAAGAATGGTACTTGTTAATTTAGTTCTTTCGGCGATTACATCATACAGCTTTCATTTTACAAATTTCTGGATTGGGTGGTGAAAAAAAACTGATAGTATAAGAAGTTTCTTTTTGTCTGGAAAACGAAGCTCTATGCCGTTGTTTGTTTTATTTTTTGGGATCAAATTGGTAAACCCAAAGAATAATCACTTTTAATAGCCGTGCAAAAAATCTATAAAAATCTTTAAGGCGGAATTAAGAACGCCGTATAACGACATGTGGTAATAGGTTCTGAACTTTTAACCACACTTATAAAACCGCTATTAAAACACAAGTGTTACAGTGTTTAAAGTTTGATGTTATTTCTTACATTCACAACAGATTTTCAGCATTGTAAAATAGATTTCTAAATTTTCATAGGACAACATTGTCAGGATCTCCATTTCCTTTTCCTTAACATTTTTTTAAACGTTGTGCATATACTACATTTCCCCCACGATATTCATTATTATCCAATGTTATTAAACAGTAATATAATATTATACGACAATATCACAAAAATCTAAATATATAAGTACATATTCAAACGATAATCATGTAAACAAACTATGATAATGCAACATATTATAATGAACATTAAAATTTGCAAAATATTCATACACCATGTTTGCACATATCTTTTACTTACCAAAGTTTACCAAACCAAAAAAAATCATTTGCTTATAAAAATAGACTTCAAGCACTTGAAAATGCAAACACATCCTTGAGCTGTGTATAGCTCTATACCTAGAATAGAACAGATCAAACATATATACTTTATAAACACAATAAAAAATCCAATATACTGCAATTTGCAATTTGCAAATATTCCTAATCAATAATAAATAAAATATCATGAACTTATATTCTTACCTCCGTGATGCTAGCGTGTAGGCGCTCACAACTCTCTTTTGACAAACTTGAAGCAATTTGCATGGATGGACCCTAGCTTGAATTTTTACCAAGTAAACCAAATTTCAGCTCTATGGTTTTATGATATAAAAGAAATTAAACAATCAAAAGTTATAACCATAACGGTTTCAGCTCAGACTTTATTTTTCTGAGTATATATATGCAGGTCAACAGTTTTAAATTGCGTTTTCGGACCAGCAAACGTCAAAATTTTGGAAAAACCTACAAATGAAATTTATAGCTTATGTTCTAACCTTCCTAGAATGAGTAAAACCATCAAAAACCGACAAATCATTTGAAAGTTATGCTAAGTTTTGTTTAGATTATACTTTCCCGAAGTGTAACTGCAGGTCAGCTTTGCGAAATCAAAATTTTAGCCTAATAAACCTCAAAATGTTGCAAAATACTTAAAATTGAAATTATAGATTGGGTTCTCAGCTTTCTTCAGTTCCTAAAATCGTCGAAATCAGACAAATCAATCAAAAGTTGTGATTAAATGAATTTCTACGACGATCAATAATTAGGTCCTAAAACTGCTATGTAAGCCTTTTATAATAGCAACCTGAAACTGACCCACAACCTTTTTAGTGGTAATACAATGTATGCAAATAAAAATAAATAAACCACCAATAAAATACTTGGAAGCAGGTGGGTTTCTCTGTTCAGTTTCCCACATCAATTCAAGTTTCCCTAAAGACCAATAGCAATAACTATAACGAGTAGTTTAACTAATCAAGCGCTTCGAAAAAAGGAAATAAAATAATGAACACACCTGTTTCACGATGATTAAATACTATGCAAAGATGAAGTGTCTAAACAAATTAATAAGTAGATGCAACAATTAAATTTGAAAAGAACAAACTTAAAGATAAAAACCGATAAAGTAAGCTAAAGTTTAACATATTTACTTGAATTCTAGACAAAAATTCAACCTGATCTAGGGGTAGTATTTATTGCAAATTTATTTTTGCTCAAAGCTTCTTCAAATTCGTCATTTTCATTGGTTCAAATAGAGCATCAGGGACAAGCTTAGAGATGGGAGGTATAGTTGCTGGTTGCACAAATATATTTTATTAGTGGGGGCCGCTATGGTACTGAAAACACAAATATATATACATATATATTAAAGGATTTTTTTTTTATTTGGCCACCTTTAGAAAATTAATCACTGAATTAGCCTAGTTTTAAAACTTATTACGGTCATAGCTTGGTTTTAGCACCAGTGGTAAAAACATTTATCTTTTCTTGCTCCATTTGAGATGGCGCACAAAATAAAAATTTTGTGCGCTTTTTCAGATAGCGCAACCGAGCGTTATTTCAAATACCGCAAAGTTGTATTGTGTCATCTTGAATGACGCTAGTAAAAAATAACTTTTTTTGCCTCCAAGGCCAAAACCAGACTATGACCGTAATAAATTTTAAAATCGGGTTAATTCAATGATTAATTTTTTAAAGGTGGCCAAACTGAAAAAAAAATCCTATATTAAATGAAAGAAATGAATTGGATTGGATTGTCATTCCCATTGATTGTAGGACTCGGTAATAGGAATCTTCCCAATTTTATGTTATTCAACTCTAGCCTCATTAATATCAATAATCGAGATTGCAAATACAATTCAAGTTTAACTTGATCATTGATGGCCTAACACAAATTATGCCAGTAGGAAGCTACCAGAAATTATGCAATCTCGATTGTTGGTATTGATGAGGCAAGTGCATAAAACAAATTATCTTAATCCCCTTTGGGCGATCAATTAAGAAGAAACTAAATTTCCCTATGTAACATAATGCTTCTCCTGAGCATGCATTCAACAAGAATTGTTGAAGACAATATAAGCTTGAATTTGTAACATTCAGCACAGTAGGAAAAAGGCACAACCAAGACAAAGTTTTGAAGATCCTGACAATGTTAAGTAGTGCTACCAGAAAGTTTATTTTAGAACCATGTCGACGAGGTGTTTAGTATCTACAAAATACTATGACCAAATTCCATGAATATGGAACATTCATGTTTCATTAGGTACTAAATCATGAGTTATATGCATATACTTGGAGATAAGATAGGTACTGAACAAGTTTTCTGTGGGTTGGTTGAGGAAACACTTCTAAATGATAAAGTTGATCATATGGACGAATAGTTTCAGCTTGAGGAAACACTTCACATCGTGACTCGGGATGTTCTTTATTACTTCCCGGGAGTTTTCTTTGAGGAACTCTTGGTCTTGATTGAATTCACTGTGTTATCAACGATCGGTTCAAAGAAAAAAAGATTAGGTAAACTCGACAAGTTCAAGTGAAGTTCATAAGGAAAAATCATATATATATCGATCCAGCACTCATGATCTATAAATTTCATGTTTTGAGTTTTCCATGATTTTGTCCATGTTTAGTCAGTACCTTCTCCCCTTCAAATAAGGCGACCCTTTTTTTACGCCATAATGTTTAATAATTTGGTCTAGTTAACAAACTAACTAACCTCGAATTATCTTGGGAGTTATTAAATTGATCCGTTGAAACTTCTCGATCTTTGGAACTTGAGTTAAAGTGAGTTGTGTTAACATAGTGAATTTAATCAAGCTCGGGAGTTCCTTAACGAAAACTCACAGGAAGTAATGAAGAACAACCCTAGGCATATTGGAAGCTCTTTAATGACTGGAACTTTATTTTATAGTTTTCATCATTTCGAAGTGTTTCCTCAACTAGTCCAAAGAAAACTTGGTCGATACCTCTCTTACCTCTACGTATACGCATGCAAATCATGATTTGGTTCTTAATAACACATGAATGTTTCATCTTCATCGAACTAAGCCATAGTATCCAAAAAATACTAAACACCTGCTGACAGGGATCTGAAATAAACTCCTAACATCACTACTATACACTAACAATGAACTTTGATAGGAGATCCTACCATGTTAGTGTTACATTAATTATTGGTCCATTGAATGTAGTAACTTAATTTAGTAAACCCCAAGATAAATCGATCTTCATTTGTGGAAGTTCTCATTATGGTCGCCTTAGGCTATTGTGTCCAGTGCTAAAAATCTTGAAAAATACAGAAACTTATATTAGTGGTTTCCTTGAATAAAATGATAGATATGCACAATGCAACTATATCTAGTTCTGCTAAACAACTCTGACTCCACGTGTAACATATCCATGTGAAATTGACGTCAACACAACTATATCTAGTTCTGCTAAACTAACAATCTGATACTGTAAGATTAAGAGAATTGCATGTGAAAGTGATGTAAGGCAAATAATATAAGTAGCATGGTTCTTACAGTGGAAAGTCGAGTGAATAGAGGTCCAACTAGTCGAGTAGTTGGACTTGTCATAGACTAGTCGATAAATAAATAAATATATACATATATATTAATACATAATTGCAGTATATAAATAAATAAATAAATATTTATAGTGTATTAATACATAATTGTAGTTTATAATAAACAAATAGGGTTTGATTTCGGGTAAATGTTGATAAAACAAGTTCGACTTCAACTTCAACTTCGATTTCATGATCTAGGGTTCAAGTTCGTGATTTCGACTTCGTGATTTATGGTCGATTTCGACTTCTACTTTGTGAGTTATTGTACAAGTTCGTGATTTTGACTTCGACTTCATGATTTAGGGTTCGACTTTGACTTTGTGATTTAGGGTTCGAGCTGGACTAATGTTAAGTTGACTCTTCCATTCGATGCTTCAATGTCAACTAATCAATTAGTCACGACCAGTCAAACACCATAATAACAATGATAAGTAATCAAACATGCTTGGGATGTAAATTTAAACATAGTATAATGGTTATGAATAGAGTGTTTAATAGAAGAAGTGGAATTGTAATAAAATATGTGGACAAACTAGATTATGAAAAAAGTAAAATGATGGTTAGCATAGGTCCAAATGCACAAACTGGAAACAAAGTAAACCAAAGCATGATAAATAAATAAAAAATGCATAAGATAACCAGAATGCAAAGAAACATCAAAGATTCTTAGCATCCAAGTGGTCAAATAGAAATGGAAAATCATTACCAACTTTACCAAGGTCACCCTCATTATCACATGTCGCCTCATTGGCATTTGCATCACATCTAACAGCTACCAAGAAATGGAAAATCAATTATGTAATGTCAGCGATTTGCTTTGCTACGCAGACAACACCAGCTACAGTCTTCGCATGTTAGGGTTTTACTTCTAAGGGATACTTTCACTACACTAGCATCTTAGATCATATTTCATGACAATAACAGTACAGTGAAACCACATGCATTTAACTATTTAACTTGAGCTTTTCATTTGTTCCAGTTATTACATCATTTTCATTTAATTAACCCGTTTATCAATCAAAGTTAAAAACCAAATATTTATCAAACAATCATTTCCAGCCACAATCTCTCATTATGGAAGCAGCAATTTTAGTTTATATGAGAAAAAACATCATTCATAATATAGTAACATGAACTAATCAATTAAAGTACATATAGAAATGTGACTTTGACATAATTGCTATCTTTTTAGCGTCTTCGGATGGTGATCTTACCCAAGATTAAAAAAAATTAAAAAACCATTTTATGGTAACAAAATGTATAAGAAAAAAACTAAAATAAAATACATACCATTATTTTGGAGATTTCATAATTCGTAGAGGAAATAGAAGCAGGATGCTTTGTCATAGGCAAGGACGGGATTATAAGAAATTATCATATGAATTTTTGATAAGTAAATTACATAATTATATTAAATTAAATTAATTGCTCTGCATCACTCATTCCTTTTGGCAGTAGCTCGTCCATGGCTTCCAACCAAATATATTACCCAAGAAAATATAGATCTGCAGCTTGCATCATATTATAATGTTATCATCATCTTAATTCAGTAATCTTTATCATTCAAGCTACATGGTTTTATAAGGTAATACACTTGGTAAGCATAGATGTATAGTGCATGATGCATATGTTTATTTTCCAAAATGAAGCAAAATAATCCTCTGTAATAACTAGGCCGAGGTAGGATACACAAAATGTAAAAATGATGATAGATGCCATTAATTTGGGAATTGACCTGATCGTAGCCTTCACCACTGAATGACACACCATCACAATAACAAATCTTAACCCTATTTTTGATGCACATGCGTATAATATCAAAGCTCAGGCTCATCCTTAAAAACATTTGAGTCTCGATCATGAATATATTGAAACTGCAGAACATTTGACATATAAGTGGACAATCATGATGCAGCACAAAAATCAACACACAACATAATATAGTAATGATCATTTGCACAAAGAAAACCTATATAATCAAATTCGCATACCTCAAACTTTATTATCTTAAAGCTCTTCCCTGACAACACCTGATACCACATTAAATTGAATTTAATTTACTATGTAGCACAATATTTTAAGTTGGGTTCAACTCAGAGCTGTAGCCGAGGTAAACATAGAGTTGTCCCTGAGTTTAACTCAGCGTTGAGAACTGAGTTCGACTCGAGTTAACTATACATAATAGAGTTGAAAGTAGACCCAAATAAATACTTACAAGACAAAATTATACATTAATTTTTATCACCACAAATTTTATTTCCTAATTGTATTTTACCTTTGCAAGGGGTTAGAAGATTAGAAAATTAACTGTACTTAGGTTAACTATGTGCATGATCAAAGGCACTTTTTGAAGAATCAATACCAATTTCCATCTACAGTAATATGCCTTGCCCGGAACTAAATTTCAAGTGGATAAAAAAAAACGCTAACAAGACAGTTGACCTACCTCGGCAATAAAAATCGAACCGCTCTAAAAATTAAGTTTGAATTAGAACCGCTTCTAAAACAGAATCACATTTGAATGAACCCTAAAATTTATTGAATCCATATTAGAAAATGGAATTAAAACATAAAAATGAAAATGATAAGCAACTTAATATACTTGAGACTGAAGTCTAAATCGACCCCAAAAAATCCATGTCTGAGTCGAAAATCTAAAACTAGATGGGAGAATTAGTGCATAATCGAAACTTAATCGAGATAAATTAGTCCTCAATTAGTCGAAGCACATACTCGAGGGAATTAAGGCATAATTTATATCTAAGTATGACGGTAATAGGAAACGAAAAAGTGAAGAACATGGGCGAATGAAAAAGAAATTGAAGCGGTGGTAAACTGGAAGAGGAGGGAAATGAAAATTAGCCGAGTGAAATATTTAGTTTCCTAGGAAAGTGATAATAAGAGAGGCGGCACGACATTTTCACGTATAATAATCCAGCTGCAACAATGTTTCAACCGTAATTAAGATGTAATGCTAATAATGAACGCAGTTAAAGGTCATTTTTGTTGTAGTGAAGGAGGGTTGGGGGTTCTTAATTTGAACGCGATGAATTAGGCTATTTTATGCAGTTGGTTATCGAGTATTTTTTCTCTCACAAGAATGCATTGTGGTATGAATGGGTGATTACCACTTATTATAACGGTGCTTTTCTCTATATGATAGCGTTGGTCATACCCCTGTCTTCTAGAAAGGTGTCTTAAGTTCTTCGCATATTTTTAGAATTAATATTAGCTTGAAGGTGAATAATGGGAGATGGTGCTCATTTGGTTTGATAGATGGCTACTTCTGATTGCTCTTGTGTTAGAATTAAGAAGTCTCTTTGAGATTTCCAAAGATACGCATACTTTTGTTGCAGATGTTTATGATTCTAGCATGCCTGGTTTTAAATGGAAGCTGAGTTTTAATCACATTATTGAAGGAAGAGCTCTTTGTCAACTTTTGGAGATGTTCAAGTTACTAGGAGATGTGACTCTCAATGATTTGTTCGATATCATTTTGTTGGGTAACAAGTCTAAATTCTCTACGAAAAGCTTCTACAATTTGGTTAATTTTTCTGGTAGATGATTCCCTAACTTTTCTTGTATGTAGGAGTTTGTTGAGATTCCTACAGAAGTTAGGTTGCATATGTGGATTTTAATGCATAGGAAGCTTAATACTATCAGTATGTTGGAAATTAAGAATCTCAATAACTTAGAAAAGTGTTTGTTCTGTGGGGCTATTTTGGAGGATAATTTGCATTTGTTATGTGACTGTGAAGTGGCATTTTATGTCTGGAGCAAATGTTTGGTCCATTTGAACATTAATCTTTGCTAGAAGGATTCGTGACCAGCTTTTCTTTTGGGAGATTGGTTTCAAAGCATCTTGCGTTTCTTAATTTTTCTTTTTGTTGGGTTATGTGGCACGGAAAAAAACTGTAGATGCTTTATAAATATTGTCAAACCTTCTAATGCCATAGCTTTTCAAAAAAAAAAAAAAATCTTCTAATGCCATTTTATTTCAAGTGCTTAATTTTTTTATAAATAGGCAGGGATAGATAATTGGAATTATACCGACTTGATTGAAGACAACATAAGAGCAAGGGTACACAACATACATTCTTGACTGTGTTTTGAAGTTGTGATGTTTTTCCTTCCTTTCAGTTGGGGTTTTTGGTGGTTGTGCATATTTGTAGCTCTTGCATGAACATCTTATTTAATGTTTTTTGTCCTGTGTGATCTTTTTTCTTGTTTTGGGGTGTGTTTCTCTTGCGCAAGCAGTTTATTTTGTTGTTGATATTGTTTGTTTGTTGTTTTTTTGGTTGTGCTTCTTCTTATATTCATATATGGCATGGAACTCAACTGAGTTTCCACTACCTTTTGGTTTCAGAAAAAAAATATAATGCCTAAAAAATCTTACAACAAAAACTTAGTAATGGATGATCTTAGTGAAAGAAAAGAGTATATTTAGCATAATTTGATACACTCCCTTGATATATAACGTACTATTCACTTACTCTTTTGATGTATTCGATCCACGTCAATTTTATACACCACTTCTGAAACATTGATTTTGGAAGTGCCGTTGTGTAACGACCTAGTTTTTTAGCAGTTTAATTTCGAACGTTTAAATTGTTTTAAACGTTGTATTAGGTGTATAAATGGAAATATATATGGAATTTACTAATTTAAAACAGAGTTTGAACATATAATTTATAATTAAATTTAAAACGAGCTCGAAATTCCGCAGTAGTTCGTAATATTGCGTTTTGAACTTCGATGGAATATACAGAATCCAATATGAGTCGGATTTCTTTGAAATAAGAAACGTTCAGATCTATTTGACTATATTTTCTAATGAAAGAGAAAATTCAAGATTTCATATTGTAGATTTTGTTTTATATCCAAATCATTTTTTCAAATAATCGCTATGGAATACGTTATTAAAAATGTAACAATTTATTTTATAAATAAAAAGGATTTCAAATATATTGAATATCGATTTGGTTTGGAACTCAACCATAAGTATTTCATGTTAATACTATATAAATTTCTACCTGCGTATATTCGATTGCAATATTTTATTATTGTTATATTGAGATATTTTAAAATTGATTTTTTTTAATTTAAATTGGACCTTTAAAAAAGGGCTATTATTCAAACGACCTTCATTTTCGATGAAACCAGTTTCATCGTGTCCAGAATATTTAATTATTGTTAGATTTCAAGTTTCAGAACAATTGGAATTATTTTGTGAGTGTACGAAAATTAAACGTGAATCAGTTAACGGTATAAATATTTAAAATTTCGCTATTTTTCAAAATGGACTCGGATTTCGACAAAACAAGTTTTACTGGGTTTGGAAAGTCAAACTGTAGTGGGATGTCAAATTTTATTACGATTGGATGTTATATGTAATCAAATGAACAATAAACGTTCAAAGAAAAATAGCAATAGTATATTCCGTGAATATTCCAATCCCTAAACCTATACATTATCTCAATCCTCAAGCCCTTCATGTTTCATTATCTGGTCAATCTAAATTGGAGTCGCCACTAGTTTCCTTCATATAAGAGAAAAACCCAAAATCGTGTTCTTCATAAATCCACCATAAATTAAACAAAATTCTATAAATCCAAATACAGATATTTTCGAATTCTCCTTTTGTTCCTCTTCAATTTCTGGTGCGGTTTTCTAGGCTCGAATCACTTTTTCTTCGCTGGAATGGAACAGCGTATCTATGTTTTCTATTTTGGAGAAATTGGGGTTTAAGTTCGTGAAACAAAGTTGGTTTTGGGGTTAATGGCATCGATTAAAGGCTGCATTCGATTTTTGGGTGGAGTTACATGGAAATATTATTCGATACTTCTCAGCGTTGTATGGAGGTCGGCCTGTAGCCACTATCATGAACGAAGGAGGAGTCAAATACTTGGAGGTGGATAGGTTTGCGAAGGGAAGGTGCTGCAGGGTTTGGCAAGGTGGACGACGACTGGAAATTGATGACTTTCTAAACGATGAGTTATAAAGAAAACGATGAGTTTTAGTTCAAAAATTCGGAATATAAAATAAAGTGTGATAATGTTTTGTAGACTGGAATGGTTATAAAGAAATTCGCTAATGATTTGGAAAGGATAAGTTCAAAAGTTATTTTGGAATTTGAATTAACCAGAAATGGTAGATAAATTCCGAAGTTCGGAATATAATCGAATAAAGATTCTTCGAGAGAGAGGTATTGGAATTCAATTATATCGAATTTAGGGAAATAGTTATTTTTACTTTCCGATTTGACCAAAATTAATTATTTAATTATTTATTTACTTATTAATTGAATTAATAAGTACAAGTTATATTTTTATATACAAATATTTAGAAACAACGATTATAACGCTACTGTTATAATAAATGTTTTATAAATCTAAACAACGATTTTAACACTACCATTATAATTAATGTTTTATAAATCAAATATTTGGAAATAGCGATTATAACGCTACCGTTATAATGAATGTTTTTCCGTGAAAGAAGTTGATTCTTAGACTGAATCTGAAGGTCGTGTAAGCGATTTTTTGTTTGAAGTTGTGAGCTTTGACTATTTCAATGTTGAAAATGTTGATTAATTAAGGTCTGAGTGGTAATTATACCCCAACTTGATTGACTTCATGAATGATGGAGGAATGGTTAAGGCTCGATCGTGAATATTGGTTAACAATATGGTTAGTTAAGAAATGATTAATGGTTTGAGTTATAATAACGATGTTTTATAACATCGCGTTAATTTAAAGGATTTTGAAAAGTTTCCCCAAATAAAATGAGAGATATTTTCTATGCATAGAAAATGAAATGAATTAGTCAACGAGGAATTAAGAAATGGAATATGGAAATATTTTCTGATATTAATAAGATATATTTTCTAAACATAGATATGGATTCGTGAATATTTAGAAATGTTTTCTAACTGGAATAAGAGATATTTTCTCGAATAAAGAAAGTAACATTGAAAATGGGTTTTTCCAAGATTCGAGAGAGAAAATTGAGTTTTGAAATGATACAAAAGATGGGAAATGAGGATTGGAAATGATAATATAATAAAGAATTAATTTAAAAAGGGCCAGTGTTGTTTGATGCTTAATCGATAGAATTTCCAATTGGAAATAGGACCTTTGATTGTATGGATGTTTTCTTTGATAGTTAAATCACCAGCTATCAAAGTTTTGATTTATTTTATACCTCCGTTGTCAATATGGAGAGTCCGAGATCAGATTTAATATCTGAAAACCACTCCGTATTGGCATAAGCATTACGAATCAACTTATGCTGAAGATATATGAAGACAGAGTTAAATGCAAGGGCTGTTCTATCAATCCTTGGTGGAAATTACCCAAGATAGATTAATAAAATGGTGCCTTCGGTTTGTCCAGTCCCATGACAACGTATATGGACGAATGTCTAATGACGTGATATTCAAAGTAAATGGTGGCACGATGTTCTAAAAAATAATCGTGACCTCAAGCCTCATCAACCGGGAAATGACAGAAATCGGGCCGACATCATGGCCATGTGGGTCATTCCCATTAGGGGTATTATCACCTGATCTGGATAAATTTCATTTGCTTCTTATTCAATTCGCTGCTGTATGCTTTCGGTAACGGTTGCTGGTTACAACCGTTGGTGATAATATGCTTGGTACACTCAAGTTAAATGAGTGGCCAGCCATGTGTGGGCTGGGTTGCAGATGTTCTTGTTGAACCCAGTGTGTTCCCCTATAGAGATACACTATCGGAAGGTGGTTCCATACCTTGTCATGTTGGAAATCCAATCTCCAATAAGCGCCCTGCGGTTTTCGATTTATATTATATATGGAGCGTGAGATGCAAGCGTTCCGCTAGATTCTATTTATTTGATGTAAACATTATTATAATATCACCAGATTTGATATCAAAAATATTTTTGGTTATTGTAAGGTAAAAACCATCCGTGTTTATGTGTGGATCAGTCTTACGACTATCATTTCTTTCAAAAGGATTTGTGAAAGTTAAATCAAATGGTTGGAGTTTACTCACACCTGTCTCATGACTGACCCATAGTTTATTTTGTTTTGTTTTACCCTAAACTCTTGGGTGTCCAAATTTGTACGGGTAGTCAAGTAGTCAGGATTTTACAGATTAATTTGGAGGAGCTTGTAGCAGGAGGCTTCACCAGTTAGTTATAGACTAATATTTTTCCGCTGTGTATTACGTTTGTATCTGGAAATAGGTGTTTATAACTGTTCCATAAATAGTTGTTGTGCTCTGATGATGGTATGTATATAAACTTACTGAATTGTATTTCAAAGTTTATGTTATTTAATCTATTTTATTTGTTCCGCTGTGAGTTTCTGATCTTCGTTTTCATCTATTCTAATATTTCTTTTTTTTCTATTTCTCATCCTCTAACTTCTTTCTAATAATGATTCGTATATCTATGCAATTTGGGTTGGACATGTGGTATAATTAGTCAACTCAAAGGGTACGGAAATTCGGGTTGTTAGATTTGGTATCAGAGCTAAAGGTTGAGTAGTAACCTTGGTCTGTGGCATAACTCAATAGAGATGGGGCTAGTAATACCCTAGATTGAGTTTGAGTGTACATATATGTGAGCGTATTTTTAAATTTGATATAAAAATGTTTTATACTGTGTTGGCTGGTTTGTTGAGCAGTTTATGAATTCTAGTTGATACAGAATGTACAACTGCATCGATAGATGTTTCTAAACTCTCGAACAAAGCAATTCGATACAGTATTGTTTTAAAATGGGTAAATGAAATAATTTTTCCCAAAACTATTTTGATATAAAAAGGAATAATTTTTGAATTATTATATATGAATGTGTTGATTGTTATTACAATCAATAGAATTATGAAATATTGAAATGGTTATATATAACCAAATCAAATTTGTATATAAATAATGCGAATAAGATGAACTAAGATTAAGTTCAAAACAAAATTTGAGAATTTAAATCCCGGAGGTTAAGAAATATTTTCTGGAGTATTTTTGAAAGTTATATACTATTTCTTTAGAGGGTTTTTAAATAAGAACGATTTTAAATGGATTTTGAAAGTGATTAAGCACTGAAATCACGTCAGTGGCGAAAAAAATAATTCTGATAATGGATTGCGACAATATCGGTATTCATTTTTGAGTTTCTAAGTGATGGATTGCTACCATAGTAGATTTATTAATGGAAATCTGTTTGAAAAGAAAAAGTGTTTTAAAATTCAAATGTTTGAGTTGTAAATGGTTATAAATATTTGCATATATTTATATTATTTTAAAGGAATTTGAAATGAAAGCCGAGAATTTGAATTCTGGAGTTAATTGAACCCGTGCTAATTAAATGGGTTTGAATGATAAAAGTGAACCAAATGGATTTAACTGAGGTTTGGTTAAATGAATTAGAATGATTTCATGGAAACTAAAATCTGTTTGAAACCCATTGAAATGGAATTTGGTTGAAATTAGATGAGAAATTAATTTGAGTACCTTATTAAATGGAAAAGTGAATAAATTGATTCGAAATTGATTTTGGTGAATATGGATGGATGGTGAACTGAATGTAAGCTATTGAGTGAAAATCATTCAAAACTAAATGGAATGATGTTTGAAATCAAATTAAATGAAATTTGATTGCAACTAGACGAAAATTTGGCCAAGTGAGTTTATGAATCGATTTACAAGTAAATTATATGAGTTGGATTGTTATTTTGATAAATCAAAGCAAATTAAATTGTTTGAAACCATGAGAAGTAAATAAATTAGTTTAAAAACGAATATTTGAAATAAATAAATAATTGAATGATGGAATTGAGTTTGCTTATAAATCCATGTGTAGCATGTAGAACTTGAAAATTTGGTGTTTTCCTCAAATTAAAAGGATTAATGATTATTTAAACTTCATTATTTGAGACTCACATGTTAGATTGAGTAAATACAGGTACCTGGAGCCATTGGCTTGATCTTGGCTGCGTAAACTACATAAGAGTTAAGTGAGTTCGATTAATAATGCTTATACAAAGTATGCCTACGCAAAAATACAGAATTGGGTTTTAGATTTTATTTTCCGACCATGTGGATCGATGTATATATATTTGTTGATCCTACGATATCGCAAAAGTCCCCCCGTACAGGGGAGACTCTACCGAAATTTTTCGAAAATCTAAGGCATTAGAAATTTTTGTATGCAAGAATAAAGTAATATTTGTAATTAATTGGTTCAGTGAAAATTGAATTTAAAAAGTAAACTAAAGGTTTTTAATCTAGTTAGTAGGGCATGTAGCATTTTTCCTACCATATTAATTTCGGGGACGATATTCTTTTAAGGAGGGAGGAATGTAACGACCCGGATTTTTAACAGTTTAATTTTGAACATTTAAATTGTTTTAAATGTTGTATTAGGAGTATAAATGGAAATTTATATGGAATTTATTAATTTAAAACGAAGTTTGAACATATAATTTATAATTAAATTTAAAACGAGCTCGAAATGCCGCAGTGTAATATTGCGTTTTGAACTTCAATGGAATATACATAATCCAATATGAGTCGGATTTCTTTGAAATAAGAAACGTTCGGATCTATTTGACTATATTTTCTAATGAAAGAGAAAAATCAATATTTCATATTGTAGATTTGGTTGTATATCCGAATCAATTTGTCAAATAATCGCTATGGAATATGTTATTAAAAATATAACGATTTATTTTATAAATAAAAAGGATTTTAAATATAATGAATATCGAATTGGTTTGGAACTCAACTAGAAGTATTTTATGTTGATACTATATAAATTTCTACCCGAGTATATTTGATTGCAATATTTTATTATTGTCATATTGAGATATTTTAAAATTGGTTTATTTTAATTTAAATTGGACCTTTAAAAAAGGCCTATTATTCAAACGATCTTCATTTCGATGAAACCAGTTCCACCGTATCCAAAATATTTAATTATTGTAAGATTTCAAGTTTCAGAACAATTGGAATTACTTTGTGAGTGTACGAAAATTAAACATGAATCAATTAACGATTTTAATATTTAAAATTTCGCTATTTTCAAAATGGACTCGGATTTCGAAAAACAAGTTTTACTGGGTCTGGAAAGTCAATATATGTAATCAAATGAACAATAAACGTTTAAAGAAAAATAGCGATAGTATATTCCATGAATATTCCAATCCCTAAACCTATGTATTATCTCAACCCTCAAACCCTTCATGTTTCATTCTCTGGTCATTCTAAATTGGAGCCACCACTAGTTTCCTTCAGATAAGAGAAAAACCAAATTCGTATTCTTCATAAATCAACCATAAATTAAACAAAATTCCATAAATCCAAATACAGATATTTTTGGATTCTCCTTTTGTTCCTCTTCAATTTCTGGTGCGATTTTCCATGCTCGAATCACTTTTTCTTTGCTGGAATGGAACAACGTATCTAGGTTTTCTATTTTGGAGAAAGTGGGGTTTAGGTTCGTGAAACAAAGTTGGTTTTAGGGTTAGTGGCATCGATTAAAGGGTGCATTCAATTTTTGGGTGGAGTTACATGGAAATATTATTCGATACTTCTCAGCGTTGTGTGGAGGTCGGTCAACAGCCACTATCATGAACGAAGGAGGAGTCGAATACTTGGAGGTGGATAGGTTTGCGAAGGGAAGGCGCTATAGGGTTTAGAAAGGTGGACAGCGATTGGAAATTGATGGCAGAAGGTGGTGTTTGTGCGATCAAAAAGGCACGTTGAAGGACAGTAAGCGTGGTTTGCTGTAACCGGTTATTGTTGATTGGGGAGGAGTGTGTTGAAGCCTTGTTGAAATTTGGTGAAGTTAAGGTGGAAGGAATAACGTATATTCCTTATTTTAAACTGATGCAGTAGTGTTTAAGTGGAGAGGTGGAGAAGCATATGGTGTAGGTGGTTTTGCTTGGAAGGTGATGAGTCTAACTTATTTTTTGGTGAGAAGCGTGGCGTATGCTGACTGTAAAAGGAAGTGAGGATATGGTAGTTATAAGTAGCTTGTGTTGGTTAAACAAAAAGGAGTTTTGTTGAGCAAGGGGGATTTGAAATGGGAAAGTCTGGTAAAAGATCGCGACAATAGTGAGAAGGCATGGAATCGAACCCGGACTGGAGAAAGAACGGAAGTAAATCCTTAATCATGAATTATAACGAATAATTATGGTCATTATAAGTTTAGTGCCAATAATTATTATTATTAAATATATGTATAATCATAAATTAAATAAAATTTGAAATCACTACGGCTACTGTAAACTTGAATAGAATTGAACCGGATCGGTCCCGTTGGAACCTCAACGAAGAAATCTACGTTGTGGAATTATTTTGGGTTGAGAACAAAGCCATTAGAATTTCATGATAAAATCAAACGTCTGTTTGATTTTAGAACGAGACAAAAAGCAGAATCGACAACTGAAACAATGTGAGAAAACTCAGTAACTCTGACTCATTTATATTTTTATATAAACGAGTTTTATATTTATTTATAGTAATTTTATTCTGTGTGATGTTTGTTTGGATGAATGGTTAATAAAATTGGTTGAAATGGTTGATATAGTTATATCGTTGATCGATTATTAGTTCTGTTTAATATGATATTTCATATTTATGTGAAATTAATGTTGATTAACATTTGTGGATGTAGGGAAACAGGTTGGAGGGATCCAAATGGATCCCTCAACATTTATATTATTGTTTGTTATTCACTGTGACATATAGTGCGATAGATTATGCTATGTTGAATTACCTTGGCCTTAAAATTTTGGTATTTAATACTGAAATATATTTTCGAATGTAGAAAATAAATTGGAGATTTAGAAAGAAAATTTATTTCCAAAATTTGGAATTGGATTTCGAATAGATTTGAAAGTAGAAACTTGTTTTAATGGATAAAACAAGTAGTTAAATTTATAAACGATATTTATGGCTGAAGAGAAATAATTATCATTGAAAAATTAATATTTTGCTTGGAATCGATACTTTATTATCGAAAAAAAATCGCTATAACGTTTTAAAGGGAGATTTTAAATAGAAATATGTTTTTAATAGATAAATTGAGAAGATTAAATTATGAATGAAATTTTAAAATTCATTGAAATATTTATAGTGGAATAAATTGAATTTATATGGAAAAGTGAAAAACGGTTTTGAAAGCGATATTTGAAATTGGATTTAAACTTAGTAGTTATAAAAGAAATTATAGATTAAAACTGGATTTGAAATGATAAAATCAAATGGATTTGATTGTATATAAAAGAAATATATTCACAACTAAAGTGAATAATGGTTTAAAGCAAATATTTTGCAAATGAAATATCTCTAAAGGAAATATAGATTTGAAATATGAATCCAGATTGGAAATTGAATGAAAAGAGAAATGGGTAATCGTTTTAAAAGAATATGATGAGTTTTAGTTCAAAAATTCGGAATATAAAATAAAGTGTGATAATGTTTTGTAGACTAGAATGGTTATAAAGAAATTCGGTAATGATTTGGAAAGGATAAATTCAAAAGTTAATTTGGAATTTGAATTAACCTGAAATAGTAGATGAATTCCGAAGTTCATAATATAATCGAATATAGATTCTTCGAGAGAGGTACTGGAATTCAATTATATCGAATTTAGGGATGTAGTTATTTTTTACTTTATGTTTTGAACCAAAATTAATTATTTAATAATTTATTTATTACTTATTAATTGAATTAATAAATACAAGTTATATTTTTATATATAAATATTTAGAAACAACGATTATAACGCTATTGTTATAATAAATGTTTTATAAATCTAAACAGCGATTTTAACACTACCATTAAAATTAATGTTTTATAAATCAAATATTTGGAAACAGCGATTATAACGCTACGGTTATAATGAATGTTTTTCCGTGAAAGAAGTTGATTCTTAGACTGAATCTGAGGGTCGTGTAAGCGATTTTTTGTTTGAAGTTGTGAGCTTTGACTATTTCAAAGTTTAGAATGTTGATCAATTAAGGTCTGAGAGGTAATTATATGGTTAGTTAAAATATGGTTAAGGTTCGATAGTGAAGATTGGTTAATAATATGGTTAGTTAAAAAAAGATTAATGGTTTGAGTTTTAATAACGATGTTTTATAACATCGCGTTATTTTAAAGGATTTTGAAATGTTTCCCCAAATAAAATGAGAGATATTATCTACGTATAGAAAATGAAATGAATTGGTCAACGAGGAATTAAGAAATGGAATATGGAAATATTTTCTGATATTAATAAGATAAATTTTTTGAACATAGAAAATAAGGATTCGTGAATATTTAGAAATATTTTCTAACTGGAGTAAGAGATATTTTCTCGAATAAAAAATTACAACATTGAAAATGGGTTTTTCCAAGATTCGAGAGAGAAAATCGAGTTTTGAAACGATACGAAAGATGGGAAATGAGGATTGGAAATGATAATATAATAAAGAATTGATTTAAAAAGGGCCAGTGTTGTTTGATGCTTGACCGGTAGAATTTACAATTGGAAATAGGACCTTTGATTGAATTGATGTTTTCTTTGATAATTAAATCACCAGCTATCAAAATTTTGATTTATTTTATACCTCCGTTGTCAATATGGAGAGATCGGGATCAGATTTATTATTTGAAAACCACTCTGTATTGGCATAAGCGTTATGAATCAACTTATGTTGAAGATATATGAAGACGAAGTTAAGTGCAAGGGTTGTTCTATCAATCCTAGGTGGAAATTACCCAAGATAGATTAATAAAATGGTGCCATCGGTTTGTCCAGTCCCAGGACATATATGGATGAATGTCTGATGACGTGATATTCAAAGTAGATGGTGGCACAATGTTCTAAAAAATAATCGTGACCTCAAGCCTCATCAACCGAGAAATGTCATAAATTGGGCAGGCAGCATGGCCATGTGGGTCATTCCCGTTAGGGGTATTATCACCTGATCTAGAGAAATTTCATTTTCTTTTTGTTCTATTCGCTGCTTTATGCTTTCGGTAACAGTTGTTGTTCACAACCATTGGTGATAACATGCTCGGTACACTAAAGTTAAATGAGTGGTCGGCCATGTGTGGGCCGGGTTGCAAGACGTTCTTGTTGTACCCAGTGTATTCCCCTCTAGAGATACACTATCGGAATGTGGTTCCATACCTTGTCATGTTGGAAATCCAATCTCCAATAAGCGCCCTGCGGTTTTCGATTTTATATTATATATGGAGCGTGAGATGCAAGCGTTCCACTAGATTCTATTTATTTGAGGTAGATATTATTATAATATCACCGGATTTGATATCAAAAATATTTTTGGTTATCGTAAGGTAAAAACCATCCGTGTTTATGTGTGGATCAGTCTTACGATTATCATTTCTTTCGAAAGATTTTTGAAAGTTAAATCAAATGGTTGAAGTTTACTCACACCAGTCCCATGACTGACCTAGAGTTTATTTTGTTTTGTTTTACCCTAAACTCTTGGGTGCCCAAATTTGTATGGGCAGTCAAGTAGTCAGGATTTTACAGATTCACTTGGAGGAGCTTGAAGCAAGAGGCTTCACCAGTTAGTTATAAACTATCATATTTTTCCACTGTGTATTATGTTCGTATATGGAAATAGGTGTTTATAACTGTTCCATAAATAGCTGTTGTGCTCTAATGACGGTATGTATCTAAAGTTACTGAATTGGATTTCAAAGTTTATTTTATTTAATATATTTTATTCTTTGCGCTGTGAGTTTCTGATCTTCGTTTTCTTCTATTCTAATATTTCTTTCTTTCTATTTTTCATCCTCTAACTTCTTTCAAATAATGATTCGTATTTCAGTGCAATTTGGGTTGGACATGTGGTATAATTAGTCAACTCAAAGGGTACAGAAATTCAGGCCATTAGATTTGGTATCAGAGCTAAAGGTTGAGTAGTAACCTTTGTCTGGCATAACTCAATAGAGACGGGGCTAGTAATACCCTAGATTGTGTTTGAGTGTACATATATGTGAGCATATTTGTAAATTCGATATAAAAATGTTTTATACTGTGTTGGCTGGTTTATTGAGCAGTTTATGAATTCTGGTCGATACAGAATGTACAACTGTATCGATAGGTGTTTATAAACTCTTGAACAAAGCAATTCGATACAGTATTGTTTTAAAATGGGTAAATGTAATAATTTTGCCCAAAAATTATTTGGTATAAAAAGGAATAATTTCTGAATTATTATATATGAATGTGTTGATTGTTATTACAATCAAATTGAATTATAAAATATTGAAATGGTTATACATAACCAAATCTAATTTGTATATGAATAATGTGAATAAGAATTAACTAAGATTAAGTTCAAAATAGAATTTGAGTATTTAAATCCCGGAGGTTAAGAAATATTTTCTGGAGTATTTTTAAAAGTTATATACTATTTCTTTGAAGGGTTTTTGAATAAGAACGGTTTTAAATGGATTTTGAAGGTGATTAAGAACTGAAATCACGTTAGTGGCGAAAAAATAATTATGATAATGGATCGCGACATTATCGGTATTCATTTTTGAGTTTTTAAGTGATGGATTGCTACCATAGTAGATTTATTAATGGAAATCTGTTTGAAAAGAACAAGTGTTCTAAAATTCAAATGTTTGAGTTGCAAATGGTTATAAATATTTGCATATATTTATATTATTTTAAAGGAATTTGAAATGAAAGCCGAGAATTTGAATTTTGGATTACATTGAAGCCGTGCTAATTAAATGAGTTTGAATGATAAAAGTGAACCAAATGGATTAAAATTTTAACTGAGGTTTGATTAAATGAATTGGAATGATTTCATGGAAACTAAAATCTGTTTGAAACCCATTGAAATGGAATTTGGTTGAAATTGGATGAGAAATTAATTTGAGTACCTTATTAGATGGAAAAGTGAATAAATTGATTCGAAATTAATTTTGGTGAATATGGATGGATGGTGAACTGAATGTAAGCTATTAAGTGAAAATCATTCAAAACTAAATGGAATGATGTCTGAAATCAAATGAAATGAAATTTGATTGCAACTGGACGAAAATTTGGCCAAGTGAGTTTATGAATCAATTCACAAGTAAATTATATGAGTCGGAATGTCATTTTGATAAACGAAGCAAATTAAATTGTTTGAAACCATGAGAAGTAAATGTAACGACCCGGAAAATCTGAACCAGTTTGAAAATTTTAAATTAGCTAAAATAGTGAATTTAAAATATTTAAAATAAATATTTTAAATAATAACTACGAAAAGTGAGTTTGAATCGACGTTTGAAAATAAATATAATTAATTCTAATTATAAACAAGGCCTGAAATGGCGCGGTAGTTTCAAAATTTGAATTCAAACTTTGACTGACTGTACCGGGTGCCAAACAAAACGGATTTGAGTGAAACCAAAAATATTTAAATCTGTTAGTGAATATCTTTCTAACGAATCTAAAAAATCGAAGTTTCATAGCAGGAAGCAAAAGTTACGTCCAAACGAATTTTCAGAAAGGTCGCTATGGAGTTTATATAGCCCGTGAAAATGGCCATTTTGCAAACGACCTCGGAATTCGACGAAACCAACTTTGTTGGATTCGGGATGTTAAATTATTGCTAGGTTTCAAATTTCATAATTTTTGAAGCTAGTATGTGAGCGTGGCAAAGGAAAATGTGTTTGGTCGATTTCTATTAAATTGGATCGACCAGAAAAGGACCATTTTTCAAACGGTCTCAAAATTTGACAAAACTAGTTTTGTTGGGACCGTATCGTCAAAACATAGCTAGATTTATTTTTTTGGAATTTTTAGAATCAGTATGTGGCCCCGGCAAATTGAAATGTACGTTCAAATTAAATATTGAATGTTTTATATTTTTATTTGAAGGGAAACTGACTGAAACAGTCGAATGGGCCTACGAAACATATCCCATTGTGTTCGAAATGGAGGTATTTAGCTAGGGACGACAGTCGTTGGGTTTGAATTGGTGTTCGTGTGTGACAAGGGGTATTTTCGGATTTTTAAAATTTATAAATATAAAAAAAATCATTTGTCCATATCAGCCCTTCTCTCTCCCCGCACCCCAGATCGACGACGGAAGCCCTCCCATTTTTCCCATCCATTTTCTGATCAATCCACACATCAAAATCAAACACTCCAGTTGGGAAATTTGTAGAGCTCCTATAGATCTTTAAATCCATACCAGGGTTCGAATTTTTCGTTGAGTATCGGGGGAGATCTCGGGCTCGAAAGTTGAGCTGTTCAACTCGCCGTCGCCGCCGCAATTCGCCACCGAGTGGGACCCACCTGGCATCGATCTGGGCGCCTCTCCTAACCCGTCAGGGTGGCGTAGGCCGATCGACGTATAGTTGCACGGATTGAGAGAAAAGATCAAACCTAGTTTTGAAGATTTAAAAAAAGGTACGACCTATTTTAAATAAACTATATTATAGCACTTTAAAGCGCTACGATTTTTGATTTCATTGTAAAAATCATATCTTTTTGCTATGTTGACGAAATTCAGTGAAACAAGAGACAGTGGACTCATGTGGACGTCTTCTACATTCTAGAAGAGACCGCATATTTTTCTGAGCCTTCTGCTATTTTTGGTGGAGTGGAACCCAATGTGAGATTTCTAAATTATAAACGATATGGAAAACGACGATGTATAAATTATATTGTCGATGTATGAGTTATATAAGCGTTGTACACCTCTTGTATAAGCGTTGTATAAGTTGTACATTCGATATATAAGTTATATATGCGTTGTAAAAATTATATATGTGTTGAATAGAAGTGAAATGCTTATATAATATATATATATATATATATATATATATATATATATATATATATATACGCCCCTCGTCCACAAACCATGGACGATATTTATTGGTTGTGATTGGTGTGAAAATTGGTTGATAGCGAATGGTTGATTAGAATTGTTTGTGGTTGAAATTGATTGATTGTGGTTGAAAAATACCCGTTTGTGGTTGAGAATTATTTGGTTGAAACCACATATGATTAGTTTGTGGAAATGAAAAAAATATACATGCCACCTGCGTGCGAACTAGATGCATGAAATCCCCATTGTCAAAAGCTGCGAGGCTTTAAGGTAGAGCGAGGAGCCGTACTAGGGACGACCCCGGTTTTAACTACCCTGCTGTTATGCTGCCGAACTTTTGAATAATATTCATGTGTTAGAATTATTTTCATGTGTTGAAACTATATTCGTGTGTTGAATAGAAATTCATGTGTTGAACGACATTCATGTTTTGAGATAAATTGTTTCATAATAAAAATCATATTTTTATCATCTATATGAACTATATAAAATAGTCGTGTTTTGAAATAAATTGTTTTAACAATAAAAATCACATTTTTATCCTTTATATACGAACTATAGAAAACCTTCATGTGTTGAATAGAAATTCATTCGTTGAATAGAAATTCATGTGTTGAATGGTATTTGTGTTTTAAATAAATTGTTTTAACAATAAAAATCACATTTTTATCTTTTATATACGAACTATAGAAACTGTTCATGTGTTGAATAGAAATTCATTCGTTGAATAGAAATTCATGTGTAGAATGGTATTCGTGTTTGAAATAAATTGTTTTATAATAAAAATCAAATTTTTATCATCTATATGAACTATATAAAATAGTCGTGTTTTGAAAGAAATTATTTTATAATAAAAATCATATTTTTATCATCTATATGAACTATATAAAATAGTCGTGTTTTGAAATAAATTGTTTTACATAAAAAAATCACGTTTTTATTATATATATGAATTGTTAAAAATAGTGAAGTGTTGAAATAAAAGTCGGTTGGATAAAAACATCATTTTTATCAAATATATGAAAAGAATATCGTTTTGAAATCGAAGAATAGATTATATATATATATATAATTTAAACGAATCGAATAACGAAGCTGCAGTTCGTATTTTGAAACCGTGATTTCAAACGATTAGTGCGCGAGAACCCACCATCGGATTTTCCTGAAACCGAAACCGTTGGGTTCGCTTTGGAAATATCTTTCCAATGACACCAAATTTGTAAAGATCAAACGGTTGGATTGTCTGGAATGTTTAATTCAAATCTGAAGAAAAACAGCACCAGAATCGATTATATATATATATAATTAAATTAAATCGAATAACGACGCTGCAGTTCGTATTTTGAAATCGAAACTTCAAACGATTGTTCCGGGAGATCCGACCGTCGGATTTTCCCAGAACTGGAACCGTTGGATTCGTTTTGAAAAGATCTTTCTAATGATATAAATTTTGTGAAGATCCAACGGTTAGATTTTCAGATATGTTTAAAACAAATCTGAAGAAAAACAACGCCACAGCCGCGTTATGGCCTGAAGCGTCGTTTGAATAAATTGACCATTTTTAAATTAATAAAAATAGCGATAAATCGTTATAAAATATTATAAACAATATGGAATGTGAAATTTAGAAACTAACTGAAGGTTAGCTAAGTCGAATGGTTTCCTGTGTTTTGATCTGATGTTGGTTTCGGCCTTCGGGGTTAATATTTGGGAAATCGTTCTCTTACTGATTTACGGTTAGTGACTGATGAATTGAAATGAGGCGTATGTGTGTTTATGTAGCACTTGTTTATTATATACGCGAGTTGCTCAGAAAGACCGGATTTATCCCATTCTGAATAACTGAAACGACGATAAGAAATCGATGATGAAGACGGTGGTTGAAGACCGAAGATCTTCACCTCGTTTGGATGGTAACTGATGTCCTGATTGGGAGGCTTTCCCGAAATATGGATAATGAGTGGTGATCGTCCAGACGTTCGTGGAGATCGATGGGTATGCGAGGTATATAGTGCCTCCGGTTTCGTTCCGACCTAGAACGGACTTATAAAAGGACTGTGTGTCTGACATTGGAATTCATTCTGTGTGATTGATAGCCATCAGTTGCGTGGTGTGAATTTCCTGTGTGGCATGCTAAGATGCAATGATCAGGGCTCCTGTTGAAAAGCAAAGCCTTGTGGTTGATGATCAAAGCACCGCCTATGTGGCGTAGTGATTAACATAGAAATGTGTTTATTTTATGCTCGTATATTTTATCTTTTGTAAATAAATAAATGATACTTTGGTTACTTTTGTGTGTTTTTACAGGATGTCAAGAAATGCCTCCTTCGTTTCAAATTAAAGGCCAACTACAGATAAAAAGCTACTTCCCCGTATTAAAGCCATCTCAATTACAAAAGACGTTGTAGCTCACTGGTAATTGCATGGAAATTTGTACTGAGAGACCTGAGTTCGATCCTCGTCGAGCTCACTTTTTGCCAAAGAACGGAACGCGTTCACACTGCCCCTTTGCTATGAAGGATATATTAATTAGTGTTATATTATATATATACATAGTCATGTGTATGTATGATATTCACTAATGGACCTTTCAGGAGTAATCATGGAAATCAATTCAGAACATTCATTTTTCAAATTCCAATTAGAAGAATTTCTGATAAAAATATTACTAAGAAAAGATCAATTTTGAAGATTTTAACCCTTGTTGCCTTTGGCATCTAATGAGTATCCTTGTTTGAAAGAATTAATCACATACAATCTGCTCATCAATCAATCAATCAATTTGCCACATGGAAGATAGGGAAGATTTGGAAGATATTCACCGTGATTTGCTTTCCAATCAAGCTTGGTCAAGGAAGGCAAGAGATTTGATATTACTTCTTGGGAAAAGAGGGCCATTTAGTCATTGATTTGATTAGGATTTGGTCTACATCTCTATAAATATACATGATGTCCCATTGTAAATGCCATTCAATTTTCTATTCTGTATTCTCTTTTGTTCTAATAAAAGTCTTTTCTTTTCTAGTTTCATTGTTATTTTAATTTCATAACAATTTGTGTTATCTACCTAATTAGGTTTGAGTAGAACGCATATTGTTATTGTCTTTTATTATTGCTTGTTAGCGATTCACTATTTGATTAGTTTCAACAGGAATCCTACTTTTAATTTTTGTTATTGTTCTAGTTGTTATTCTCTTTTTCTAGTAATTGTTCCTTTTCTTTTCAATTGTTGAATTTGATACTGATTAGATTCAGAGTAATTTCAACAATATAAAAAAAAACAACTCCAAACTTCTTCTAACTCGCCCAAGAATAAATAGATAATAATTTTTATTAATACCTCCCTGTGTTCGACCTGTATGCTACATACCTGTATGCTTGCAGAATTTAATTTTAAATGTCGCGCTTTTCTAATCCATAGTAAAGCGTCGAACAAGTTTTTGGCGCTGTTGCCGGGGAGGTAACGATTAAATTTTATTGTTTATTTAATATCTGATTCGTGTTAGTTTTTATTTTTATTTTTGTTTTGTTAAAAAAAATCTCTTTATTAGTTGATTTTGTATCAAACAATGGTGCTAGAATCATCTAAACAAGAGAAGAGAAATTTTTTTTTGCCACTTTTGTCTCTTAGTTTCTTTTCTTTAATCTCATCTATTCCTTCCTTCCCAATTTTTACATTTGTTTGTTCCCTCTTGCGAATTTATTCCTACTTTAGGCAAATAAAAAAAAAGAACTTGCCAAATTTTCTTGACCTTATTTCCTTTTTTTTCTTTCATTTATTTATTTCCTTTTTATTTCTCAATCTCCTTCTTTTCTTTTATAAATTCTTCCTTCTTTTCAATTCTAAAGGAAAATAAACCTTTCAATTTTTGCTTTATTTCTTTCCATCTTTCCATTTCTTTTCCCAATCTTCTACGTTCTCTTTCTTCTTTTACAAATCAGAAAAAAAAAATTGTCATTAAATTCTTCCCATTGTACAAATTCTTGCCATTTTCTTATAATTTCTTCTCACAAATCTCCTTCTGTTGCAAATCTCTTACCCTTTAAAAAAAAACAAATTTCTTTCTAAATTTTCTCGTTGTTGCTGAATAATTCCATTACCCAAATTTCTTTCCATTTTGCAATCACCTTTTTAGTTTTCACATCTTTAATTTGCTTGCTATTTTCTCTCATTGCTTTCCTTTTATAAAAATTTTTTTGCCACTTTTTCTTTTAATTTCTTACCAATTTTTCAGTTTCTTTCCTTCATTTCCTTTCCTATTTTTTATACACCCCTTTTCTTCATTTTACAAATTTTAAAATGAAAAAAAAGTTACCAATTTTCACCTATTTCTTTCCTTTTTATTTCTCAATCCCATTCTCTTCTTTTACAAATTCTTTCTTCTTTTCAACATATTAATAAAATAAAAAAATAACTCTTTCCTTTTGCTTTTTCGTTCCCTGTTTTCAATAGAATCTCCTTCCCTCTTTCTCTTTTCATTTATTTTGTTTCCTTTTACTTTAGATTTATTTTCTTCTAATACTATTCCTTTCCATTTTTTCTGAAAAAACTCTTGATTGGCAGATTTGATGTTATTTATTGACATTGCAATCTCCAAAAACAAGAAAAAAATATCTTGCTAGTTTTGTCTTCTATTCCTTTTTTTCCTTAATCTCTTTCCTTATTTTAACAATTTCTTAAAAAAAAAAATCAAAATCAAGATCAAGCGAAGGAAGGAAAACAAGCAAGACCGAAGTGGAGAATTCAAAAGTCAAACAATTGCAAATAGTTGAAGTCGAATTGTTGGAGCGGTTGCACACCAAGTGGGGTGTGAACGCGCTAGCGCTACCCAATTTCACTGGAGGACTGCCGATCAAGGTGATAAATTTTTAAAAAAACTCTACAGGTGCTCTGCCGCAAAGAAAATAAGATATATAGGCAATTGTTGTAAAAAAATTCTGCAGGGGCAGCGGCTTGAATGTAATTTTTTGATTTCTACAATTATTTTGTATGATTGTTGTTATTTCTGCATTTTTTTTATTTATTCTGTTAAGGGCAACACCCCAATTCACATAAGGTGAGGGATTTCATCACCCTTTCCTTAGCCCACAAATTGCATTTCATCATAGAATCTGACTAATAATAACGGTTAGACATTGGACTTAAGGGAGTCACGGGCTCATCTAGGGCTTAATTGTATTGTGATAGTTGATTCATTTGGAACGAATTATTTCTTGGTGTCTAGACTACGGCATAGAAATAACCGTTTATAAATATTACGGTGATTCGTAAATATTATATCGGTTGTTACTCTGAAGGTACTTAAACCTTCGGCTGCATTGCTAGGGTGATTCCTGGTGCACCGATAACTCCTGTCCGTTAACTGGCTAAGAAATCTTTTGATCTAAGTAATCAAACGTGTCACTATATAATTTTGGGTTAGGAGCCATTAAGGACAGAAAATTTCATTGTAGCTAAATTCTGTGCTTGCATTTAACAACAATGAGTGAAAAAAGTGTTAGCCAACAAAATTCTCCTAGGGGTTCTCGAATCAACCAAAATTTTCCAACCGAATTGGATCAAAATCAAGTGAATCAAAACTTTCCAAACTTTGGGGATCAAAATCAAATAAATCAAAATTTTCAAAACCACAATATCCAAATGGATAGACCCTTGTCTCTTCGTGATCGATGTTATCCTACTAGGACCGTTCGACCCTCTGTTATCGTGTTCCCACCAGCTGAAGGAAACAATTTCGAGCTAAAACATTCTTTTATCCAAGGGGTACCAAAATTTACTGGGTCTGAAAATGCTTATGAATTTCTGAGTGAATTTGAATTGTATGCTTCCACAACAAAAATGCAACAACTATCTAACGAATCGATCAAGCTAAGGCTAATCCCATTTGCACTACTTGAAAGCGCTAAAAGATGGCTAAATTCTCTTCCAAGACATTCCATAAGAAGTTGGGATGAATTTGTCACTGCATTCTTGAAAAAGTTTTTCCCTTTCCATAAAACTCTAAAAATTCGAACTGAAATAAATCAATTTTGTCAAAATGAGGGGGAAACTTTTTCAAAATACTTTGAAAGATTCAACCAACTATTATATAGTTGTCCTCATCATGGAATTCTAAAAGATCACTTATGTCAAATTGCATATGAAGGGCTAAACTATCAGACTAGAACTCAACTAGAATCAATGTGTGGAGGAGATTTTATGTCTAAGACAGCCGATGAAGCTTGGCAATTCTTAGAAGATTATTCAGAAAAGGACATGCAATGGGAATCAATTCGTGTTCCCATTCGTACTTCTACTAGAGGAGTGCATGTCATGGACCCAAGTCAAATTCCCTTAGAAAATCAAACTCCTCAAGCCGGAGAAGGGCTACCCCACTATTACTCTCAGGACCAAGCCAATGCCATAGCTCAAAATAATCCTTACTCATCCACATACAATCCTGGTTGGAGGAACCACCCAAATTTTTCTTGGTCAAACCCCAATAATTCGGCTAACCCATCTCACGTGCAACCCTTTATTCCCAACCCAAATTATCAAGCTCCACCTCCAATTTCTCAAACCTCTCAAACAACATCTCAATCCAAGCAACCTTATAGGCACCCCAATTTTCAAGCATCGAACCAATCCTCTCAATCTTCTCAATCGTCACCAGAAATTGTGCGTTTAGAAAAACAAATGGACCAAATGATGAATATGATAAAGGAAGTGGCGAAAAATAATGAGAAGGGAAAGTTGCCGAGTCAACCTGAGGTGAATCCAAAATATAACTCTCGTGCTGTGAATTCTTGTGAGAACGAAAACCATAATCTAGTCAACGCTATTACAACCCTTCGATCTGGAAAGAGGATTGATAATAACGTGTGCGACCCTGACGAACCTTCTAACTCGACCCCAATGCCAAATCTTGATAATCACCCATCGGCTTCGAATACCAATTCCTCTAAACCTCAAGTTTCCTTAAATGTTGGCAATCCCAACAATTCTTCTTCCAGTGTCGGCAAACCCGACCCACCTTCGAAAATTAATGTTGGCAATACCAACATTCCATCTTCTACGACCTTACCACCTTCTATTTCCTTGGATAAACCTTCTTCCTCGAATGATGAAACTCATCACAGAGTTGAAAAACCAATAGCTCCATTTCCCCATAGGATCAACAATAAGAAGAAAGCGGCAAATTTCGATAAAATCTTGGAAATTTTCAAACAAATCCGTGTGAACATTCCCCTTTTAGACACAATTGAACAAATTCCTCAATATGCCAAATGTCTTAAGGAATTGTGCACACAAAAACGTGCAACTAATGTTCCAAAAACCGCCTTTCTAACTGCGAATACAAGCTCTGCTCTTTCGAATCTTACCCCAGTCAAGTACAAAGACCCTGGCTGCCCTACGATTGATTGCAAAATAGGAAACACCCATATCTCTCGTGCCGTACTCGACCTTGGTGCCAGTGTCAATCTTCTTCCTTATACTGTTTATTGTCAACTTGGGTTAGGGGAAATTAAACCAACAAACATCACTCTTCAGTTAGCCGATCGATCTGTCAAAAAGCCATTGGGAATTATTGAAGACGTATTGATACAGATCGAATAGTTTTACTTCCCTGTCGATTTCATAGTTTTAGACACAGAGCCTGTCTCAAATCCCAAAGTTCAAATACCCTTGATTTTAGGAAGCCCCTTCTTAGCAACCTCAAATGCTGTCATTAATTGTAGGAACGGTCAACTTCGACTTTCCTTCGGGCATCTGACTATTGAGCTGAACATCTTTAATCTCAACAAACAACCTAGGGATTTTGAGATCAATGAAATTGACATGATTCAAACTATAGTTGACGAAACCTCTAAAGATACTTCTAAAGCCTTGAAAATGTGTCTGGAACATTTCGACTCTGATTTCGATGAACTTGAATACATTTCTGAACTGAATGAATTTCTTGACTTAAATCCTTCGTCTTCTGACTCTGACCAAGGAATGTTAACCAACGTTAACACTCAAGAACATCCTAAGTTAGATCTCAAACCCTTTCCACAAGACCTTAAGTACGCATACTTAGACTCCTCAGAAACTCTTCCCGTAATCTTGGCCTCTGATCTTACCGAAGACCAAGAAGAAAAACTCTTAGAAGTTTTGCGGGAAAATAAAGATGCCTTGGGATGGGAACTGAGCGATATAAAAGGAATTATCCCATCAATTGTGGAACATCGCATACACTTAGTTGATGAGGCTAAACCCATCCGTGAGGCTCAAAGGCGATTAAACCCAAACATGAGAGAAGTGGTCAAGGAGGAGATAATCAAATGTCTAGACAATAACATCATCTATCCCATCTCTGATAGTACCTGGGTGAGTCCGGTACAAGTCGTACCAAAGAAATCGGGAGTCACAGTGATCAAAAATGAAAGTAATGAGCTTGTACCAACAAAAATCAAAACAAAATGGCATGTGTGTAATGACTATCGAAAGCTCAATGCAGCCACACGAAAAGACCATTTTCCCTTACCTTTTATTGACCAAATGCTCGAACACTTAGCGGGTCATGAGTACTATTGTTTTCTCGATGGATACTCTGGCTACAACCAAATCCCTGTTGCTTTAGAGGATCAACACAAGACCACTTTTACTTGTCCCTTTGGAACCTTTGCTTATCGTCGCATGCCTTTTGGTGTTTGTAATGCCCCTGCGACTTTCCAAAGGTGTATGATGAGTATTTTCTCCGATATGGTGGACGAATTCTTAGAAATATTCATGGATGATTTTTCAATCTATGGATCTTCTTTTTCCCAATGCCTCACTCATTTAGAACTCATCCTAAAACGTTGTAAGGAAAAATCTCTCATGCTTAATTGGGAAAAGTGTCATTTCATGGTTAAAAAGGGGATAGTTCTAGGTCATGTCGTCTCCAAAGATGGCCTTGAAGTCGACAAATCTAAAATCGATTTGATTGCTAATCTACCTCCTCCTAAGTCTGTTAAAGATGTTCGTTCATTTCTTGGCCACGCGGGATTCTATAGAAGATTCATTAAGGATTTCTCGAAAATTTCAAAACATCTCTCAAATTTACTTGCCAAAGACGTTAAGTTCGAATTCTCCAATGATTGCAAAACATCTTTTGAAACTCTTAAGTCAATCTTGACCACAGCTCCTATCATTCAACCTCCTGATTGGACTCAGCCCTTCGAACTTATGTGCGACGCTTCTGACTTTGCAGTTGGAGCCATCTTAGGTCAGCGTATCGATAAACTCCCTCGAGTCATTTATTACGCTAGCAAAACCTTAAACGAGGCCCAATTGAATTACTCAACTACTGAAAAGGAATTTTTGGCAGTTGTCTTCGCTCTTGAGAAATTCAGACTATATCTCATAGGATCCAAAGTCATAGTTTACACTGATCATGCTGCCCTACGATATTTTCTTTCTAAGAAGGATGCTAAGGCCCGCTTGATTCGTTGGATCCTTCTTCTTCAAGAATTCAATATAGAAATACGAGATAAAAAGGGTTCTGAAAATGTCGTAGCTGATCATCTCTCTCGAATTGTGCACGAAAATGTTAACGACACCCAAATCGATGACTATTTTCCTGACGAACAAATTCTTTCCATCTCTAACACCCCTTGGTACGCTGACATTGTGAATTATCTTGTCACACAACAAATGCCCGCTGAATGGTCGAAACAAGATAAACAAAAATTTCTCTTGAAAGTTCGAAACTTCTATTGGGACGACCCATTTCTTTTCAAATACTGTCCAGACCAAATCATTCGAAGGTGTGTGCCTGATCATGAACACAAAAGTATTCTCTCTTTCTCACATGACCATGCTTGTGGCGGTCACTTTGGAGCAAGAAAAACTGCTGCAAAAGTTTTGCAAAGCGGTTTTTATTGGCCCACACTCTTCCGTGACGCTTTCGAATTTTGCTCTAAATGTGAGCGATGTCAAAGAACGGGTCGAATCACTAAGCGAAACATGATGCCTCTCAACCCCATTTTAGTGATTGAATTATTCGATGTTTGGGGCATCGATTTCATGGGACTATTCCCTAATTCATTTGGGAATCTTTACATCTTGCTTGCGGTAGATTATGTCTCAAAATGGGTTGAAGCCATTCCGACCAAAACCAACGACAACAAGGTTGTTGTCAAATTCCTCAAAGAAAACATCTTTTCACGCTTTGGCACACCTCGAGCTATCATTAGCGATAATGGCACTCATTTCTGTAATCGTGCTTTTGAGTCCTTGCTCAAGAAATACTCAATCACACACAAGCTGTCAACACCTTACCATCCACAAACTAGTGGACAAGTAGAAGTTTCCAATAGACAAATCAAACAAATTCTTGAGAAAACCGTGAATTCCAATATAAAAGATTGGTCCGTAAAACTGATTGATGCACTTTGGGCTTTTCGCACTGCTTATAAAACCAATCTAGGGATGTCACCATATCGATTAGTCTTTGGAAAGGCCTGTCACTTGCCTCTTGAACTAGAGCATCGTTCCCTTTGGGCCATAAATTTTTTGAATTTTGACTTAGAAAAAGCCGGCTCACATAGGAAGTTACAAATTTCGGAATTAGAGGAATTAAGAAATGAGGCGTATGAAAATGCGAAAATCTACAAAGAAAGAACCAAAGCCCAACACGACAAAAACATACTTCGTAAGGAATTCAACATAGGTCAAAAAGTTCTTTTATACGACTCTAGACTTCACTTGTTTCCAGGAAAACTCAGATCTCGATGGACGGGATCTTATGTTGTGAAAACAGTATATCCTCATGGAGCAGTTGAAATTGAAAATCCTAGGGATGGAAAAGTCTTCAAAGTAAACGGTCAACGACTGAAACCATTTTTGGAATTCGAGCAATATGACGAAGATGACCCTATCGATCTGCATAAGCCTGATCATCCACCATGAAATCAGGTGGTACACGTTCTTTTTCTTTTATTTTTCTTTTTCATTTTTTATTTTATTTTTGTTTTTCTGCCTTAGACAGTTGGGACACTGTCTCAATCTAGTGTGGGGGGAGTCTGCATTGCATTCTTTTGATTTTTCTTTAATTTTTCTTTCTTTTCATGTAGGACCATCATACATCTTATATCGTAGTAACATACCATAATTTTTTTTTAAATACGACTCATTTTCAATTGATACAACAAAATAAGTTTACAATTTTTAGCCAGTTGATAGTATTTTTTTTCTCTCAACTTAGATCGAATAAGAAATATAATGAAAAGTTTAATTTTGAGGGATAATAGTGTAACCGGTACATAGGGAGATTCTTAGGTGATGGCCATGAAATCTATTCTATATTGTAGACTTTGTTTAAATAAGTGAAGGAATTAAAATACTTATAATGGCTTGTCAAATCTTTAAAACTAAGTTGTGCTAAGTTGAATTCGCTTAACTCTTTTTTTTTGTGCTTATAAATTCCATAATAATAATAATAATCCAAGGGTATCCAACATTGCTTGTATATCGAGCGTTGGTGTGCAAACCCGCCAAGCTCTATCCGACATGTTGTTGACAAAGTCAGCGTTGGAATATCTTGGTCTCATTTTATGAGATTGGACACCTAAGGATTACCGACACGTTGTTGACAAAGTCAAAGTCGGCCTGTACAATCCGCCAAGCTCTTTACCCACTCTCCGTTAGTCTGCGAGGCAGTGCATGGGTGGTAAACCTTGGTCTTCTAAGTTAGGTGCGTGTACTTAATCATAAATTTTAAAATTTTATAGAATAAAGAATAAGCGATGATGCCCAAACACTTCTTGACCTTATTGATTTGACTAGCCATACATGAGAAAATTAGAATACCACTTTGCAAACTGTGCCAAGCAAACTAAGAATTTATTTCATGGCTGCACTATGTTATCGACCGAACTAACTGGCCAAACTGGAATTTAACATTTGAAAACTTGATTTATATTGAAAAATTTCTGACAAGTTGAGGTATCTAAAATAAAATCAACTGATCAGAAATTGTTAACTTAATTTGTTGTACCACTTTCCTGAAATAAGCCGTGTTTTCATTTTTCGTTTTTATTTGCATATGTCCATTGCATTCATGTAGTTTCATTAGAATCATAGCATACTGCATTTGGATTTTGTGGGTAGTATCCGCTGAAAACCCTCATGAGACACCACTCGTCCTACTAGGGACACCTAGAGGTTTAACGGCTTGTTGCATACGCTCAATGCAATCGTGTTTCCTACGAAAGTGCGACCTATCTAGTTAGTTTTTCATTTTCCTTTTACTCGAGGACGAGTAAAAGATAAGTGTGGGGGTATTTGATTAACATAGAAATGTGTTTATTTTATGCTCGTATATTTTATCTTTTGTAAATAAATAAATGATACTTTGGTTACTTTTGTGTGTTTTTACAGGATGTCAAGAAATGCCTCCTTCGTTTCAAATTAAAGGCCAACTACAGATAAAAAGCTACTTCCCCGTATTAAAGCCATCTCAATTACAAAAGACATTGTAGCTCACTGGTAATTGCATGGAAATTTGTACTGAGAGACCTGAGTTCGATCCTCGTTGAGCTCACTTTTTGCCAAAGAACGGAACGCGTTCACGCTGCCCCTTTGCTATGAAGGATATATTAATTAGTGTTATATTATATATACATAGTCATGTGTATGTATGATATTCACTAATGGACCTTTCAGGAGTAATCATGGAAATCAATTCAGAACATTCATTTTTCAAATTCCAATTAGAAGAATTTCTGATAAAATTATTACCAAGAAAAGATCAATTTTGAAGATTTTATCCCTTGTTGCCTTTGGAGTCTAATGAGTATCCTTGTTTGAAAGAATTAATCACATACAATCTGCTCATCAATCAATCAATCAATTTGCCACATGGAAGATAGGGAAGATTTGGAAGATATTCACCGTGATTTGCTTTCCAATCAAGCTTGGCCAAGGAAGGCAAGAGATTTGATATTACTTCTTGGGAAAAGAGGGCCATTTAGTCATTGATTTGATTAGGATTTGGTCTACATCTCTATAAATATACATGATGTCCCATTGTAAATGCCATTCAATTTTCTATTCTGTATTCTCTTTTGTTCTAATAAAAGTCTTTTCTTTTCTAGTTTTATTGTTATTTTAATTTCATAACAATTTGTGTTATCTACCTAATTAGGTTTGGGTAGAACGCATATTGTTATTGTCTTTTATTATTGCTTATTAGCGATTCACTATTTGATTAGTTTCAACAGGAATCCTACTTTTAATTTTTGTTATTGTTCTAGTTGTTATTCTCTTTTTCTAGTAATTGTTCCTTTTCTTTTCAATTGTTGAATTTGATACTGATTAGATTCAGAGTAATTTCAACAACATAAAAAAAAACAACTCCAAACTTCGTCTAACTCGCCCAAGAATAAATAGATAATAATTTTTATTAACACCTCCCTGTGTTCGACCTGTATGCTACACACCTGTATGCTTGCAGAATTTAATTTTAAATGTCGCGCTTTTCTAATCCATAGGAAAGCGTCGAACACGTAGCTTTGTGTGTAACGTGAATTCGCGAGCCTCACACCCCGGTATGAACCAAAAACGGGAGAGGACATCAGGGAGGGCATGCATTTCCTTCTAGCTAGAGGTGGTGTCGGTGCTTGAACTGGCTGACATTTATATTATTTTCACCTATGTGGTTGTTGCTGTTGCGAGGCGCCTCGGATATATCGGTGACTATGTGAAGCCGATGGAGTCATTCGTTGGCTCATTGACGTCCCATAGGGCGGGGAAACGCAGTGTTCAGGCATTTTAATCCACATCGGTGGACCGGCCCTGACGATCCAAGGGCCCACCTGTGTCTGGGCCCTGAGACACGGGCTAGAGCGTCTCGAAGTCGGTAAGGACTATCTTTTGCCTTGGTTCATGACGGAAATCCAATTTCCAAATACGTGACTGTGCGGTTTTGATTGTATACTGTGTAACTCTGAGGATTACGTTTATCCAGTGTATTATTTGTTCATTATCTGGTGTATTTATTTATTTCTGTTCTGCTATTATCTGTTTATGTGTTATATTCCAAAGATTACCCTTAACACCGTCGTACGGGGTTTTGGGGTCGTCATAGTAAATACATTGGTTTAAAACCAATTGTTTGAAATAAATAATTGAATGATTGAATTGAGTTTGCTTATAAATCCATGTGTTGCATGTAGAACTTGAAAATTTGGTGTTTTGCTCGAATTAAAAGGATGAATGATTATTTAAACTTCATTATTTGAGACTCACATGTTAGACTGAGTAAATATAGGTACTTGGAGCCATTGGCTTGATCTTGGTTCAACTACATACAAGTTAAGCGAGTTCGATTAATAACGCTTATTCAAGGTACGCCTACACAAAAATACAGAATTGGGTTTTGGATTTTATTTTCCTACCATGTGGGTCGATGTATATATATTTGTTGATCCTGCAATATCGCAGAAGTTCTTCCGTACAGGGGAGACTCTACCGAAATTTTTCGAAAATCTAAGGCATTAGAAAATTTTCGTATGCAAGAATAAAGTAATTTTTGTAATTAATCGGTTCGGTGAAAATTGAATTTAAAAAGTAAACTAAAGATTTTTAATCTAGTTTGTAGGGTATGTAGCATTTTTCCTACCATATTAATTTCGGGGACGAAATTCTTTTAGGGGGAAGGAATGTAATGACCCAGATTTTTAGCAGTTTAATTTCGAACATTTAAATTGTTTTAAATGTTGTATTAGGAGTATAAATGGAAATTTATATGGAATTTATTAACTTAAAACGAAGTTTGAATATATAATTTATAATTAAATTTAAAACAAGCTCAAAATGCCGTAGTAGTTCGTAATATTGCGTTTTGAACTTTAATGGAATATACATAATCCAATATGAGTCGGATTTCTTTGAAATAAGAAACGTTCGGATGTATTTTACTATATTTTCTAATGAAAGAGAAAAATCAAGATTTCATATTATAGATTTTGTTCTATATCCAAATCAATTTTTCAAATAATCGCTATGGAATATGTTATTAAAAATATAACGATTTATTTTATAAATAAAAAGGATTTTAAATATATTGAATATCGATTTGGTTTGGAACTCAACTAGAAGTATTTTATGTTAATACTATATAAATTTCTACCCGAGTATATTCGATTGCAATATTTTATTATTGTCATATTGATATATTTTAAAATTGATTTATTTTAATTTAAAGTGGACCTTTAAAAAGGGTTATTATTCAAACTATCTTCGTTTTTGACGAAACCCGTTCCATCATGTCCAGAATATTTAATTATCGTAAGATTTCATGTTTCGGAACAATTGGAATTATTTTGTGAGTGTATGAAAATTAAATGTGAATCAATTAACGATTTTAAGATTTAAAATTTCGCTATTTTTCAAAATGGGCTCGGATTTCGAAAAACAAGTTTTACTAGGTCTGGAAAGTCAAACTGTAGTGGGATGTCAAATTTTATTTCGATTGGATGTTATATGTAATCAAATGAACAATAAACGTTCAAAGAAAAATAGTGATAGTATATTCCGTGAATATTCCAATCCCTAAACCTATATATTATCTCAACCCTCAAACCCTTCATGTTTCATTCTCTGGTCAATCTAAATTGGAGCCGTCGCTAGTTTCCTTCAGATAAGGGAAAAACCCAAAAACATGTTCTTCGTAAATCCACCATAAATTAAACAAAATTCTTTAAATCCAAACACAGATATTTTCGGATTCTCCTTTTGTTCCTATTCAATTTCTGGTGCGGTTTTCTGCTCTCGAATCATTTTTTCTTCGTTGGAACTAAACAGCGTATCTAGGTTTTCTATTTTAGAGAAAGTGGGGTTTAGGTTTGTGAAACAAAGTTAGTTTTGGGGTTAGTGGCGTCGATTAAAGGTTGCGTTTGATTTTTGGGTGGAGTTACATGGAAATATTATTCGATACTTCTCGGCGTTGTGTGGAGGTCGGCCTGTAGACACTATCATGAACAAAGGAGGAATCGAATACTTGGAGGTGGATAGGTTTGCAAAGGGAAGGCATTGCAGGGTTTGGCAAGGTGGACGGCAACTAGAAATTAATGACTGAAGGTGGAGTTTGTGCGATCAAAAAGGCACGCTGAAGGGTAGTAAGCATGGTTTGCTGTAGTCGGTTATTGTTGATTGGGGAGGAGTGTGTTGAAGCCTTGTTGAAATTTGGTGAAGTTAAGGTGAAAGGAATAACGTATATTCCTTATTTTAAACCAAGGCAGTAGTGTTTAAGTGGAGAGGTGGAGAAGCATACGGAGTGCGTTGTTTTGCTGGGAAGGTGATGAGTCTAACTGATTTTTTGGCGAGAAGCGTAGTGTATGCTGACTGTTGATGGAAGTGAGGATATGGTAGTTATAAGTAGCTTGTATTAGTTAAACAAAAAGGAGTTTTGTTTAGCAAGGGGGGATTGAAATGGGAAAGTCTGGTAAAAGATCGCGGCAATGGTGAGAAGGCATGTAATCGAACCTGAACTGGAGAAAGAATGGAAGTAAATCCTTAATCATGACTTATAACAGATAATAATGGTCATTATAAGTTTAGTGCCAATAATTATTATTATTATTAAATATATGTATAATCATAAATTAAACAAAATTTGAAATCACTATTGCTACTGTAAACGTGAACAGAATTGAATCTGATCGGTCCCGTTGGAATCGCGACGAAGAAATCTACGCTGTGGAATCATATTGGGTTGAGAACAAAGCCATTGGAATTTTGTGATAAAATCAAATGTCTGTTTGATTTTAGAACGAAACAAAAAGCAAAAACGGCAACTGCAAACTAATGTGAGTAAACTCACTAACTCTGACTCATTTATACTTTTATATAAACGGGTTTTAAATTTATTTATAGTAATTTTATACTGTGTGATGGTTGTTTGGATGAATGGTTGATAAAATTGGTTGAAATGGTTGATATAGTTATATCGTTGATCGATTATTAGTTCTGTTTACTATGATATTTCATATTTATGTGAAATTAATGTTGATTAACATATGTGGATGCAGGGAAACAGGTTGGACGGATCCAAATGGATCCCTCAACATTTATATTATTGTTTGTTATTCACTGTGATATATAGTGCGATTGATTATGATGTGCTGAATTACCTTGGCCTTAAAATTTTGGTATTTAATACTGAAATAAATTTTCGAATGTAGAAAATATATTCGAGATTTAAAAAGAAAATTTATTTCCAAAATTTGAAATTGGATTTAATAGAATTGAAAGCAGAAACTTGTTTTAATGGATTAAACAAGTAGTTAAATTTATAAACGATATTTATGGGTGAAGAGAAATAATTATCATTGAATAATTAATTTTTGGCTTGAAATCGGTACTTTATTATCGAATGAAAAATCGCTATAACGTTTTAAAGGGAGATTTTAAATAGAAATACGTTTTTAATAGATAAATTGAGAAGATTAAATTATGAACAACATTTTAAAATTCAGTGAAATATTTATAGTGGAATAAATTGAATTTATATAGAAAAGTGAAAAACGGTTTTGAAACCGATATTTGAAATTGGATTTAAACTTAGTAGTTATAAAAGAAATTATAGATGAAAAGTGGATTTGAAATGATTAAATCAAATGGATTTGATTGTATATAAAAGAAATATATTCGCAGTTAAAGTTAATAATGGTTTAAAGCAAATATTTTGCAAATGAAATATCTCTAAAGGAAATTTATATTTGAAATATAAATCCAGATTAGAAATTGGACGAAAAGATGGGTAATCGTTTTAAAAGAAAACGATGAGTTTTAGTTCAAAAATTCGGAATATAAAATAAAGTGTGATAATGTTTTGTAGACTGGAATGGTTAAAATTCGGTAAAGATTTGGAAAGGATAAATTCAAAAGTTAATTTAGAATTTAAATTAACCTGAAATGGTAGATAAATTCCGAAGTTCGGAATATAATAAAATATAGTTTCTTCGAGCGAGAGGTATTGGAATTCAATTATATCGAATTTATGGAAGCAGTTATTTTTACTTCCCGTTTTGAACCAAAATTATTTATTTATTTATTTACTTATTAATTGAATTAAGAAGTACATGTTATATTTTTATATACAAATATTTAGAAATAGCAATTATAACGCTACTGTTATAATAAATGTTTTATAAATCTAAACACTAATTTTAATCCTACCCTTATAATTAATGTTTTATAAATCAAATATTTGGAAACAGCGATTATAACGCTACTGTTATAATGAATGTTTTTCCGTGAAATAAGTTGATTCTTAGACTGAATCTGAGGGTCGCATAAGCGATTTTTTTTTGAAGTTGTGAGCTTTGACTATTTCAAAGTTGAGAATGTTGATCAATTAAGGTCTGGGAGGTAATTATACCCTAACTTGATTGACTTCATGATTGATGGAGCAATGGTTAAGGTTCGATAGTGAAGTTTGGTTAACAATATGGTTAGTTAGTAAATGATTAATGGTTTGAGTTATAATAACGATGTTTTATAACATCGCGTTAATTTAAAGGATTTTGAAATGTTTCCCCAAATAAAATGAGAGATATTTTCTACGCATAGAAAAGGAAATGAATTGGTCAACGAGGAATTAAAAATGGAATATGGAAATATTTTTCGATATTAAGTATTCGTGAATATTTAGAAATGTTTTCTAACTGGAATAAGAGATAATTTCTCAAATAAAGAAATTACAACATTGGAAATGGGTTTTTCCAAAATTCGAGAGAGAAAATCGAGTTTTGAAAGGATACGAAAGATGGGAAATGAGGATTGGAAATGATAATATAATAAAGAATTGATTTAAAAAGGGGCCAATGTTGTTTTATGCTTGATCGGTAGAATTTCCAATTGGAAATAGGACCGTTGATTGTATGGATGTTTTCTTTGATAGTTAAATCACCAACTATTAAAGTTTTGATTTATTTTATACCTCCGTTGTCAATATAGAGAGACCGGGATCAGATTTAATATCTGAAAACCACTCCGTATTGGCATAAGCGTTACGAATCAACTTATGCTGAAGATATATGAAGACGAAGTTAAGTGCAAGGGCTGTTCTATCAATCCTAGGTGGAAATTACCCAAGATAGATTAATAAAATGATGCCTTGGTTTGTCAAGTCCTAGGACAACGTATATGGACGAATGTCTGAGGACGTGATATTCAAAGTAAATGGTGGCGATGTTCTGAAAAATAAACATGACCTCAAGCCTCATCAACTGGGAAATGACAGAAATCGGGCATGCAACATGGCCATGTGGTTCATTCCCATTAGAGGTATTATCACCTGATCTTGAGAAATTTCATTTGCTTCTTATTATATTCGTTGCTGTATGCTTTCGGTAATGGTTGCTGATCACCGCCGTTAGTGATAGTATGCTCAGTACACTCAAGTTAAATGAGTGGCTAGCCATGTGTGGGTCGGGTTGCAAGACGTTCTTGTTGAACCCAGTGTATTCCTCTCTAGAGATATACTATCGGAAGGTGGTTCCATACCTTGTCATGTTGGAAATCCAATCTCAAATAAGCACCCTGCGATTTTCGATTTTATATTATATATGGAGCATAAGATGCAATCGTTTCGCTAGATTCTATTTATTTGATGTAGACATTATTATAATATCACCAGATTTGATATCAAAAATATTTTTGTTTATCGTAAGGTAAAAACCATCTGTGTTTATGTGTGGTTCAGTCTTATGATTATCATTTCTTTCGAAAGGATTTTTGAAAGCTAAATCAAATGGTTGGAGTTTACTCACACCAGTCCCATGACTGACCCAGAGTTCATTTTGTTTTGTTTTACCCTAAACTCTTCGGTGCCCAAATTTGTACGGGCAGTCAATTAGTCGGGATTTTACAGATTCACTTGGAGAAGCTTGAAGCAGGAGGCTTCACCAGTTAGTTATAGACTATCATATTTTTCTGCTGTGTATTATGTTCGTATCTGCAAACAGGTGTTTATAGTTGTTCCATAAATAGGTGTTGTGCACTGATGATGGTATGTATATAAAGTTACTGAATTGTATTTCAAAATTTATGTTATTTAATATATATTATTCGTTGCACTATGAGTTTCTGATCTTCGTTTACTTCTATTCTAATATTTCTTTTTATTTCTCATCCTCTAACTTTTTTCTAATAACGATTCGTATTTCCGTGCAATTTGGGTTGGACATGTGGTGTAATTAGTCAACTCAAAGCGTATGGAAATTCGGGCCATTACACTTTGGGAATAAATCTGCCCGATTTTCATGAGATTGGATTTGTTTCACCTCTTTCTTGTTGCCCTTTTGTAGTTTATGCATGATTTTTTTTAGAAGAATTGTGTTTTGGACTATCACCCTTGATATAACCTACATGAATCTGTGCCATGCAAGATAGGGGTGAGCAATATTTAGATAGAACCGAATTAATTGATCGAACCGATCTATTTTGATTGGCTCGATTCGGTTTCAAAACTTAATCGATTTGAATTCGGTTTGAAAATAATATTTTTGGGTTATCTATCTAACAGAATTAATCGTAATTTTACTGTTATCGTAATTTTACTATTTTATTCAATTTTATGGTATTATGATATTTTAAATAATTGGTTTAATGATAAGGTACAAAGTTTACTTATTACAAATAAATCAACTTTTATTATAAACATAAAAAATGCAGAATAAAATTTCTTCAAGTGTAAATTTATGTTTTCCTTTAAATGAATTTATCATTTGAATAATGAAATCTCTTTGTATTCCAGTTAAATCGGCTATCGATCAAATTAATCAAACTTAAATCGGCTCATTTCAAAATTGAATTTTTTCTATTTCAAATCGATTTGACATGTTTTACCTCAAAACTGACTGAATCAACCGAATGGTCACCCCTAATGCAAACTGGATTGACTTCATAAATAATATTTATTGCATCAAAAGATGTTTGATACTTCTAGATCAAAATACTTCCATTTTAAACCTTACTAAGAAAAAACATGTGGGAAATATCTTAGTGAAGAAAAAAGAGTATAATATAGAATGCCATATTTCAATAACTTACTACATCAACTGGAATTTGACACTTCTGGATCGATATAATGTCTTGATAAAATCTTACTAAGAAAAACCCATTGGGAAAATTTTGAGTGAAGGAAAAAGAGTATATTATGATATACTTGTGTATTCAATTTTTATGGAAATAACTCATCTCTTTCATTTTTGGTGCTTTACATTAGTTTTTCTTATTGCAACCACACCTTTGATAGATATTAAGGGTTTCATTACAACAAGACTTCAAATCAGGAAGCGGTTTTGTTATCACGAATTATATCAAAAATTTCATTAAAACAATACTTAAAAGAAGGCTGTAATCTATACTCATTATTACTTGCATTCTTTATAACTAGGAATATTATTAATTTTCTTCACGAATTGGTATATTTTCATCATTTAGTATTATTAACAATATTTATATCTTCATGGTATTTTAAATGTTGAAACAATTTGTAATGTCCCGTATTTTTACAATGTAATAATTAATTTATTTAATTATTTAAAAAGTGATTTATAAATTTAAATTGTTGTTTAATTAAATAATATTGAATATTTAATTAATATATTTAATTCCGAAATTGTCGGAAATAGTGGAATTCACAATATTGTGTGAATTGGATCATATATAATATATAATTCAGTTTAGAGTTGAATTATATTAACGAATATATTATATAATCGACAGTTGAATGTATAATTATACTATAATTAAAATTGAGCTTGAAATGGCACTGCAGTTCGTAGTTTGCGATTCGAACTTCAATTGAATATACAGAATCCGTTTTAAATCCGATTTCTGTGAAACAAGAAACATTCGGATCTGTTGAACGATATTTTTCTAATGAAGAGAAATTTGAGATTTCGTCGTGTAGATTTTGAGTTATGTCCAAATCAAATTTCGAAAAGTCGCTATGGAATTCCATTATAATTTATATCGATTTATTTGTATTATAAATGGATTTTTCAATATAAATTGAATATCGATTCAATTGGGATTTGAATATCGAGTTATAAACCCAATTGGAGCTGTATGGTATTCTAATGTGAATATATACAATAATATAAATTTATTTATATTTAATTTAATTATTTTTAAATATATTAATATTTAAATGGGTTTATTTAGAGCTTTAAAAATAGCCAGTTTTGCAAACGACCTCCCTTTTCGATGAAACTAATCTTGTTGGATCCGTAATATTATATTATTATTAGATTTCAATTTTCGAGATTTTTGGAGTCAGTGTGTGGCCGTACAGATTTTTAATGTAAAAAACAGTCAGTATTTCGACGATTAAAAATACGTTGTATGAGCAAACGAAGTCGGAATTCGACGAAACAAGTTTAGTTGGGTCTGTATGTAACAACCCGAAAATCTGGGCCAGTTTAAAATTTTTATTTTGGCAATTTTAGCGAATTTTGATTATTTAAAATGAATTATTTTAAATAATATCGACGGAAATTTATTTTGAATATAATTCGAACGTATATATTATACGCGTCGTCGTTAGAATATAAATATTTATATATAATTATAAATAGAATTGAAAATGGCGCGGTAGTTCGATAATTCGATTTCAAACTTCAATTGAATGTACCGGGTGCAAAACAATCCGGATTTTAGTGAAACCAAAAATAATGGGATCTAATTGTGAATATCTTTCCAACGAATCCGAAAAATCAAGATTTCATATCGGGAATCAAAAGATATGTCCAGTTGAAAATTCTGAATAGTCGCTATGGAATTCAGGCCCTTAAAAATGGACATTTTGCAAATGACCTCGGATTTCGACGAAACCAGTTTTGTTGGGTCCGCAGTGTCAAGTTATTGCTAGATTCCAAATTTCATAATTTTTCGAATCGATATGTGAGCGTGGCAAAGGAAAACGCGTTTGACCAGTTTCAGTAGATTTTAATCGACTGGAAATTGGCCATTTTTCAAACGGTCTCAGAATTCGACGAAACTAGTTTTGTTAGGACCGTATCGTCAATACGAAGCTAGAAAATATTTTTCTGGAATTTTTAAAGTTCGTATGTGACCCCGGTAATTTGAAATGTACGTTTAAAATTCAATATAGTGATTTAAATGTTAATTCAACGGAAACTGATTGTAACAGCCGAATCAGCGTACGATACATATCCCATTGTGTTCGGAATGGGGGTAGAACGCTATGGACGACAGGCGGTGGGCCTCGTTTCGAGGTCGTATGTAAAAGTCAACATTTTGAAATTAAAATAATAATAATAAAAAAAAAAAAAAATAATAATAAGAAAATAAAATTTTCTCTTTCCTCCCTTAACTTCCCTCTGGCCCCCCCCCCGATCCATTTTGAATCAGAAGAAAAAGAAAAAAAAAGAAAAAAAAAAGAGACGGAGGCGCGCCCCACCGTCCAACCACCACCACCGCTGCTCGCCGCGACTCCCTCCTCAGCTTCCCCTTCCACCGCCGCTTCTCTCCTCCTCTCCACCTCGCCGCCCTCCCCTGCGGTCCCTTCTCTCTCCTCTTATATCCCAAATCGCCCAAAGACGCTGCCGCGCCCTAACCCCGTAGACCGCCACCAAATCGCCACCGCACTCCCCCCTGGCGCCGCCCAGACGCCCTTCCCCCTTCTCCGATTTCCCCCCCCCTCCTCCAGCGAGGATCTCGACTCCCTTCCCCCCCTTTTTTTTTATCGAGCACTGTAAGTTTAGGTTTTTATTTTATTTTTATTTTAATTCGTTAAAACTAATTTCCAGTTTTTTTAAAGGTTTAAAACAGTTTTTTTTTTTTAAAAAAAAAAGATTTAAAACAGTTTTTTTAAAGGTTTAAAACAGTTTTTTTTTTTGGTTTAAAACAGTTTTTTTAAAGGTTTAAAACAGTTTTTTTTAAAAAGGTTTAAAACAGTTTTTTTTAAAAAAAAAAGATATAAAACAGATTTTTAAAAGGTTTAAAAACTGATTTCTTTAGAAAGAAAAATCATATTTTTATGTATTGAAAGTCGAGATAAAAATCAGGTTTTTATATGTTGAAAGCAAAAGTAAAGATTCGATTTTTATATATGGAACTTTGAAGTAAAAATTCGATTTTTATATATGGAACTTTGAAATAAAAACTCGATTTTTATATATTGAACTTTGAAATAAAAACTCGATTTTTATATATTGAATAGCGAAATAAAAATTCGATTTTTATATATATAGTGGCTACGGGCGAAGGTGACAAGGAGGCGAGAACGACGAAGTTTCTGCAAATGAAGAGCCGTGGAGCTAGGATAGCTATATGTGAGAACTTCTCACCTTTCAATTTAATTTTTCTAGTTATATATATACTAGGATGCAGACGGTGTTTAGTAGCACCCGACACAATCGTCCACAGACCATGGACTTGTTTGTTTGACTGTTTGGTGATTGATTGCGATATTGGTTTGAATGTGGTTTGTGGTGTGAAAAATCGAATCGATAAATTGGTTAGGATTAGACGTGCGCCGTTATAAGGCGAAGGAGTAAGGCTAGGTTAGACCCTTACTCCAAATTTTGTGGTTTGCATAACGAAAGTGAATTTGATTGATATGTGAATGGCGTGGGCCTTCACTAGACCGGGGATTAGGCTAGGCCTTGTCCCGTTTCTAGTATCGTGCCGTTATGCTGCCGAAATTTTCTAAAATATGTTAGAAAATAAAAATATCATTTTATTGTGTAAATGAATAATAGAAATTCATATGATAGAATAAAATGTTTTATCGTTAAAAATATATTTTTTTACGTGAATATAAATATAGTGAAAGTGAATAAAATAAATATTCATTTACAAACCAGACGGTTTGTTTATGTACACCTATTTGAATGACGTTGATTGGGTCGATAAATTTTACACATCGCCTAACTGCACAAATAAAATATGTGTTTGATTGTTTGAAACCCCACACGGGTGTTAGGATGAAATTTGAAGTTCACTCATCCTGATTGATTAAATATGTCGATCGATTGATTGACAAGCTGTTATGAGCGTTGAATATCTATATTTGATGCTTATACAGTGTAGTGCACTTTGGTTGATGGTTGATTATTTTCAATGTTATTATATACATGTGTTGTATGAAAATCCATATAATTAATTTTATATGGTAATTGATTGGGCCTCATTCCAATCGTGAAAATAAAGAATATTTTGATAATAACAAATATTTTGACAATAGGAAATATTTGAAATAGAATATTTGAAAATATAAATTTATGAAGCCGTGTTGATTAGATTTACGTCATTTTGACGTAAACGATATTTATATCGATTTTATTCATTTTAAAATGAATATTGAAAAGTAATCTCGAAATCGAATATTTCGAAATGAATTGAATTGAAAACGATTTCGAAATGAATTGAATTGAAAACGAATTCAAATGGAATTGAAATGAATTCAAATTGAATTGAAATTCGAATTGAATAGAAATGTTTTTGAAACGAATTCAAAACTATTTATATAATTCGTTTTAAATAGAAATCGACGAAATATATATTATATATATTATATATATAATAAATGGCCTGAATAGAACGCGCCGCGCTGCGGCAGTTCGTGAATTTCGACCATTTATTTCAAACGGACATTGCGGGAGATCCGACCGTCGGATTCTCCTAAAACCGGAACCGTTGGGTTCGTATCGAAAAGAGCTTTCTAATGAATGTTAGAAATTTGAAATCTAACGGTTGGATTTGGAGATACGTCCAAATCAAATTCGAAAAAGGTCGCTGTAAGTGCAGTTCGATGGCCGTTAATGGAAATCGACCGTACGGGCCTTGATAAAATTATTAAAAATAGTAATAATTTGTGTAAAATCATAAGAAATGATTTGTGAAAGTTTGGGATGAAAAACTCCATATTTGAAAAGATAAAAATAGATTTTTATCGAAATGAACTAGTTTTGAACTAGAATTATAATTCTATTTATTTTTAAATAAATAAATTGAATTTGAAATGGTTTTGAAAATAACCAAAATTTCCAATGATTGCATTGGAGTGGATTTGAATCGAAATTGTCTTCGGAATATTTCGATGTTGGAATTCGTGATATTACAGGTGTTGTTATGGAAATTTGAAAGATATATATGTATATCGTTATTTCCAATACGACATTTGTTAATCGTAGAATTTGATATTGAATATAGGCCGATATAGTTTCTATTCAGAGCCTTGTATTGAATATCGAATGTGATTTGGGTTTGTCGTGAATGGTGTCTTCACTAACACTGTTCTTGAACCCAGTTGAGAAAAGATTAAATCTTTTTATTTAGATTTAATGAAGTGTACCAATTAAATGATATTTAATTGGAATTGAATTGATATTGATTTTTGGGTTTATCGTGAACAGTGTTTTAAATAACACTTGTTCTTTAACCCGATAATTAATGGGATGTGACTTTGGGTTTATCGTGAACCGTGTTTTAAATGACACTGATTCTTTAACCCAGTCACAGATTAAAACTAAGTGGAGTTTTAATGAATCTTTAATTAGATTGAAAAGATCGAGAATGGAGTATCACCAGTTTTGCTCCAGGCGATAGTTAAATCTTTAATTAGATTTGAATGTGAAATTTAGAAACTAACTGGCGGTTAGCCAAGCAGAATGGTTTTCTGGATATTGATCTGATGTTGGTTTCGGCCTTCGGGGTTAATATTTGGGGAATTATTCTCTTGATTAATTTACGGTTAGTGACTAATGAATTGGAATGAGGCGTATGTTGTGTTTGTGTAACACTTTTATAAAATATACGCGAGTTATTCGGGAAGACCGGGTTTATCCCATTCTGAATAACTGATACGACGATAAGTCGAAGATGAAGACGATGGTCGAAGACCGGAGGTCTTCACGTCGTTTGGGTGATAGCTGATGATCTTGATTGGGCTGTACACCCAAGAAGATGGAAACAGTTGGTGATCGTCCAGACGTACTTGGAGATCGAAGGATATGCGGGGTACTAGGTGCCTCCGGTTTCGTTCAGACCCAGAACGGACTTGTAAATGGACTGTGTGTCTGACATCGGATTTCATTCTGTGTGACTGATATCGGTTGCATAGGATGGTATGCCTGTGTGGCATGCTAAGATGCAAATGATCAAGGCTTCTGTTGAAAAGCAAAGTCTTGTGGTGATGATCAAAGCACGGCCTTTGTGGCGTAGCTTTGTGTAACGTTTACCTCGCGTGTTTCACACCAGGTATGAACCAAAAACGGGAGACGGACCTCAGGGAGGGCATGCGTTTCCTTCTAGATAAAAAGTGGCGTCAGTGGTTTTACACGCCCTGACGAGTTTGACTTATGTGGTTGTTGCTGTTGCGAGGCGCCTCGGATTGATCGGTCGTTCTCGAACCGATGGAGTCATTTGGTTGGCTCATTTACGCCCCAAAGGGCGGGGAAACGTATTGTTCAGGCATTCTTAATCCACATCGGTGGACCGGCCCTGTCGCTCCAAGGGACGATGCGTTCTGTTCCTGAGACATGGGCTAGATTGTCTCGAATCGGTTGAGGACTATCTTTTGCCTCGGTTCATAGATGGAAATCCAATTTCCAAATACGTGACATTTGCGGTTTTATTTGTAAACCTATATATGGCGACATAGTGGTATGGGGCATTCATGCCGCCTATGATTGATACTTATGATTTGAAGTTGTTTTATAAACTATACACTTATAATAGTATCAAATGATTTGTTTTAAACGTATCAAGCATTCTTTGGCTGTTATAAGGTAAAAACCCTATCCCCCGGCTTGCGTTGCATTGTGTGATAGGACCTGGGTCTTATAACAGCTTCATTTTTCTTTATTTAGCATTGCGCTGTTTGTTTTATGCACTGGTATTCTTGGGAGGAAACCCGTTCCGTGTTATACGGCGTGGTCCCTTGATTTACCTAATGATTTAAAAATAAAGATTAATAACTGTTTTAGTTCTCACACCAGTCACATGACTGACCTGGAGTTTATTGTTTTAACCTAAACTCTGGGTGCCCTTATTTTGACACGGGCAGCTAGTAGTTTCGGTTTTGCAGATTTATATTCACAGGATCCTGGGTTACAGCTGGAACGATATCCGGAAAGCTTTGTATCCGTATATCTCATTCTAGTTGTGTATTGTATTATTTTCCGCTGCTATGTATTTAAATGTAATTTAAATCTCTGATATTTCTGTGTAATATTCATTTATACTCTGTATATTCTTGTAATCTGATGCATTGTTGTAATATACAATGAAACGTTCTTCTGTATGCGTTCTGCTGTGGTTTGTTCTCGAACTATCCGACGCTTTCCTTTACGGGGAGGTTGCGGGTCTTTACACGTGGTATCAGAGCTTTGGTTTACAAAGCTCAGAGAACAAGACACATTAGAACCATACGAAAGAATTCATCAGATATTGGATTAGTAATATCCAATGGAATGACTCGTTAGAGATGGGATCAGTAGTATCCTAGAACGAGTGTGAAGAGTATATTTTTCAAATGAAAACAAATTTCGTTTTGAAAATTTAAATCAATTATTCGTATTTGATCATTTATTTATATTGATTTGGACAATCCGATATATAAAGATTTTGCATATGCGTCTTGCAAATGTGTATTCGAAGTTTCAATATATTGGATAGATATAGAATCATACTCTAGTTGCCCGGGGATAATTCTGGTGATGGGGCACTGTCGCCAGTGTTTACTTTCGAGTAACGAAAGTGAGATTTCTATATATTTCCTATTGACTGGTGTGAGAACCAAAATTAGATAGGGCCTATTGTTGTGATTTGACATCAAAAATCTGATTTTTGACTATGTATCAAAATTATGAATTTGAAACTCTAATTCACTAATTGATTGATGTTTGTGTTGTTTGTTCAATTGTTTGCTAATTTTGAACCTTTATGCCTAACTAAACCAAATATTGAACTATATTGAGAATTGGTCGCATTTGCTTGCATATACATATACTTACATTGAACAGGTCATAGCAAGGAGGCTAGAGCAGAGAATAAAATTTGTTTGCCCGACAAATAGGTACATGTTTACTACATAATTTCCTGTTTTGTTTGGGTGATGATGATTTTGTGAGCCTATTGGCTAGCCGTTTGGCTTTTTCTTTTTCTTTTTGAGATCTGAAGGACCGGGGAAGCTATTTGAAATTCCCCGATGCTCCCGGTGCAGGGGAGGTTATGGCGAAATTTTTCAAAAATTTAGGGTGTTAGCCAAATTTTTGAAATTTTGAAAATTCTCAGAAACTGAAAAGTTGAAGAACTTAAGCCGTAATCAAAAACAATGGAAGTTGAGTTGAATTGTTAAACAACTTTCGACTTTGTTCCTTTTCGGGGACGAAAAGTTTTAAGTGGGGGAGATTGTAACAACCCGAAAATCTGGGCCAGTTTAAAATTTTTATTTTGGCAATTTTAGCGAATTTTGATTATTTAAAATGAATTATTTTAAATAATATCGACGGAAATTTATTTTGAATATAATTCGAACGTATATATTATACGCGTCGTCGTTAGAATATAAATATTTATATATAATTATAAATAGAATTGAAAATGGCGCGGTAGTTCGATAATTCGATTTCAAACTTCAATTGAATGTACCGGGTGCAAAACAATCCGGATTTTAGTGAAACCAAAAATAATGGGATCTAATTGTGAATATCTTTCCAACGAATCCGAAAAATCAAGATTTCATATCGGGAATCAAAAGATATGTCCAGTTGAAAATTCTGAATAGTCGCTATGGAATTCAGGCCCTTAAAAATGGACATTTTGCAAATGACCTCGGATTTCGACGAAACCAGTTTTGTTGGGTCCGCAGTGTCAAGTTATTGCTAGATTCCAAATTTCATAATTTTTCGAATCGATATGTGAGCGTGGCAAAGGAAAACGCGTTTGACCAGTTTCAGTAGATTTTAATCGACTGGAAATTGGCCATTTTTCAAACGGTCTCAGAATTCGACGAAACTAGTTTTGTTAGGACCGTATCGTCAATACGAAGCTAGAAAATATTTTTCTGGAATTTTTAAAGTTCGTATGTGACCCCGGTAATTTGAAATGTACGTTTAAAATTCAATATAGTGATTTAAATGTTAATTCAACGGAAACTGATTGTAACAGCCGAATCAGCGTACGATACATATCCCATTGTGTTCGGAATGGGGGTAGAACGCTATGGACGACAGGCGGTGGGCCTCGTTTCGAGGTCGTATGTAAAAGTCAACATTTTGAAATTAAAATAATAATAATAAAAAAAAAAAAAAATAATAATAAGAAAATAAAATTTTCTCTTTCCTCCCTTAACTTCCCTCTGGCCCCCCCCCCGATCCATTTTGAATCAGAAGAAAAAGAAAAAAAAAGAAAAAAAAAAGAGACGGAGGCGCGCCCCACCGTCCAACCACCACCACCGCTGCTCGCCGCGACTCCCTCCTCAGCTTCCCCTTCCACCGCCGCTTCTCTCCTCCTCTCCACCTCGCCGCCCTCCCCTGCGGTCCCTTCTCTCTCCTCTTATATCCCAAATCGCCCAAAGACGCTGCCGCGCCCTAACCCCGTAGACCGCCACCAAATCGCCACCGCACTCCCCCCTGGCGCCGCCCAGACGCCCTTCCCCCTTCTCCGATTTCCCCCCCCCCCTCCTCCAGCGAGGATCTCGACTCCCTTCCCCCCCTTTTTTTTTATCGAGCACTGTAAGTTTAGGTTTTTATTTTATTTTTATTTTAATTCGTTAAAACTAATTTCCAGTTTTTTTAAAGGTTTAAAACAGTTTTTTTTTTTTAAAAAAAAAAGATTTAAAACAGTTTTTTTAAAGGTTTAAAACAGTTTTTTTTTTTGGTTTAAAACAGTTTTTTTAAAGGTTTAAAACAGTTTTTTTTAAAAAGGTTTAAAACAGTTTTTTTTAAAAAAAAAAGATATAAAACAGATTTTTAAAAGGTTTAAAAACTGATTTCTTTAGAAAGAAAAATCATATTTTTATGTATTGAAAGTCGAGATAAAAATCAGGTTTTTATATGTTGAAAGCAAAAGTAAAGATTCGATTTTTATATATGGAACTTTGAAGTAAAAATTCGATTTTTATATATGGAACTTTGAAATAAAAACTCGATTTTTATATATTGAACTTTGAAATAAAAACTCGATTTTTATATATTGAATAGCGAAATAAAAATTCGATTTTTATATATATAGTGGCTACGGGCGAAGGTGACAAGGAGGCGAGAACGACGAAGTTTCTGCAAATGAAGAGCCGTGGAGCTAGGATAGCTATATGTGAGAACTTCTCACCTTTCAATTTAATTTTTCTAGTTATATATATACTAGGATGCAGACGGTGTTTAGTAGCACCCGACACAATCGTCCACAGACCATGGACTTGTTTGTTTGACTGTTTGGTGATTGATTGCGATATTGGTTTGAATGTGGTTTGTGGTGTGAAAAATCGAATCGATAAATTGGTTAGGATTAGACGTGCGCCGTTATAAGGCGAAGGAGTAAGGCTAGGTTAGACCCTTACTCCAAATTTTGTGGTTTGCATAACGAAAGTGAATTTGATTGATATGTGAATGGCGTGGGCCTTCACTAGACCGGGGATTAGGCTAGGCCTTGTCCCGTTTCTAGTATCGTGCCGTTATGCTGCCGAAATTTTCTAAAATATGTTAGAAAATAAAAATATCATTTTATTGTGTAAATGAATAATAGAAATTCATATGATAGAATAAAATGTTTTATCGTTAAAAATATATTTTTTTACGTGAATATAAATATAGTGAAAGTGAATAAAATAAATATTCATTTACAAACCAGACGGTTTGTTTATGTACACCTATTTGAATGACGTTGATTGGGTCGATAAATTTTACACATCGCCTAACTGCACAAATAAAATATGTGTTTGATTGTTTGAAACCCCACACGGGTGTTAGGATGAAATTTGAAGTTCACTCATCCTGATTGATTAAATATGTCGATCGATTGATTGACAAGCTGTTATGAGCGTTGAATATCTATATTTGATGCTTATACAGTGTAGTGCACTTTGGTTGATGGTTGATTATTTTCAATGTTATTATATACATGTGTTGTATGAAAATCCATATAATTAATTTTATATGGTAATTGATTGGGCCTCATTCCAATCGTGAAAATAAAGAATATTTTGATAATAACAAATATTTTGACAATAGGAAATATTTGAAATAGAATATTTGAAAATATAAATTTATGAAGCCGTGTTGATTAGATTTACGTCATTTTGACGTAAACGATATTTATATCGATTTTATTCATTTTAAAATGAATATTGAAAAGTAATCTCGAAATCGAATATTTCGAAATGAATTGAATTGAAAACGATTTCGAAATGAATTGAATTGAAAACGAATTCAAATGGAATTGAAATGAATTCAAATTGAATTGAAATTCGAATTGAATAGAAATGTTTTTGAAACGAATTCAAAACTATTTATATAATTCGTTTTAAATAGAAATCGACGAAATATATATTATATATATTATATATATAATAAATGGCCTGAATAGAACGCGCCGCGCTGCGGCAGTTCGTGAATTTCGACCATTTATTTCAAACGGACATTGCGGGAGATCCGACCGTCGGATTCTCCTAAAACCGGAACCGTTGGGTTCGTATCGAAAAGAGCTTTCTAATGAATGTTAGAAATTTGAAATCTAACGGTTGGATTTGGAGATACGTCCAAATCAAATTCGAAAAAGGTCGCTGTAAGTGCAGTTCGATGGCCGTTAATGGAAATCGACCGTACGGGCCTTGATAAAATTATTAAAAATAGTAATAATTTGTGTAAAATCATAAGAAATGATTTGTGAAAGTTTGGGATGAAAAACTCCATATTTGAAAAGATAAAAATAGATTTTTATCGAAATGAACTAGTTTTGAACTAGAATTATAATTCTATTTATTTTTAAATAAATAAATTGAATTTGAAATGGTTTTGAAAATAACCAAAATTTCCAATGATTGCATTGGAGTGGATTTGAATCGAAATTGTCTTCGGAATATTTCGATGTTGGAATTCGTGATATTACAGGTGTTGTTATGGAAATTTGAAAGATATATATGTATATCGTTATTTCCAATACGACATTTGTTAATCGTAGAATTTGATATTGAATATAGGCCGATATAGTTTCTATTCAGAGCCTTGTATTGAATATCGAATGTGATTTGGGTTTGTCGTGAATGGTGTCTTCACTAACACTGTTCTTGAACCCAGTTGAGAAAAGATTAAATCTTTTTATTTAGATTTAATGAAGTGTACCAATTAAATGATATTTAATTGGAATTGAATTGATATTGATTTTTGGGTTTATCGTGAACAGTGTTTTAAATAACACTTGTTCTTTAACCCGATAATTAATGGGATGTGACTTTGGGTTTATCGTGAACCGTGTTTTAAATGACACTGATTCTTTAACCCAGTCACAGATTAAAACTAAGTGGAGTTTTAATGAATCTTTAATTAGATTGAAAAGATCGAGAATGGAGTATCACCAGTTTTGCTCCAGGCGATAGTTAAATCTTTAATTAGATTTGAATGTGAAATTTAGAAACTAACTGGCGGTTAGCCAAGCAGAATGGTTTTCTGGATATTGATCTGATGTTGGTTTCGGCCTTCGGGGTTAATATTTGGGGAATTATTCTCTTGATTAATTTACGGTTAGTGACTAATGAATTGGAATGAGGCGTATGTTGTGTTTGTGTAACACTTTTATAAAATATACGCGAGTTATTCGGGAAGACCGGGTTTATCCCATTCTGAATAACTGATACGACGATAAGTCGAAGATGAAGACGATGGTCGAAGACCGGAGGTCTTCACGTCGTTTGGGTGATAGCTGATGATCTTGATTGGGCTGTACACCCAAGAAGATGGAAACAGTTGGTGATCGTCCAGACGTACTTGGAGATCGAAGGATATGCGGGGTACTAGGTGCCTCCGGTTTCGTTCAGACCCAGAACGGACTTGTAAATGGACTGTGTGTCTGACATCGGATTTCATTCTGTGTGACTGATATCGGTTGCATAGGATGGTATGCCTGTGTGGCATGCTAAGATGCAAATGATCAAGGCTTCTGTTGAAAAGCAAAGTCTTGTGGTGATGATCAAAGCACGGCCTTTGTGGCGTAGCTTTGTGTAACGTTTACCTCGCGTGTTTCACACCAGGTATGAACCAAAAACGGGAGACGGACCTCAGGGAGGGCATGCGTTTCCTTCTAGATAAAAAGTGGCGTCAGTGGTTTTACACGCCCTGACGAGTTTGACTTATGTGGTTGTTGCTGTTGCGAGGCGCCTCGGATTGATCGGTCGTTCTCGAACCGATGGAGTCATTTGGTTGGCTCATTTACGCCCCAAAGGGCGGGGAAACGTATTGTTCAGGCATTCTTAATCCACATCGGTGGACCGGCCCTGTCGCTCCAAGGGACGATGCGTTCTGTTCCTGAGACATGGGCTAGATTGTCTCGAATCGGTTGAGGACTATCTTTTGCCTCGGTTCATAGATGGAAATCCAATTTCCAAATACGTGACATTTGCGGTTTTATTTGTAAACCTATATATGGCGACATAGTGGTATGGGGCATTCATGCCGCCTATGATTGATACTTATGATTTGAAGTTGTTTTATAAACTATACACTTATAATAGTATCAAATGATTTGTTTTAAACGTATCAAGCATTCTTTGGCTGTTATAAGGTAAAAACCCTATCCCCCGGCTTGCGTTGCATTGTGTGATAGGACCTGGGTCTTATAACAGCTTCATTTTTCTTTATTTAGCATTGCGCTGTTTGTTTTATGCACTGGTATTCTTGGGAGGAAACCCGTTCCGTGTTATACGGCGTGGTCCCTTGATTTACCTAATGATTTAAAAATAAAGATTAATAACTGTTTTAGTTCTCACACCAGTCACATGACTGACCTGGAGTTTATTGTTTTAACCTAAACTCTGGGTGCCCTTATTTTGACACGGGCAGCTAGTAGTTTCGGTTTTGCAGATTTATATTCACAGGATCCTGGGTTACAGCTGGAACGATATCCGGAAAGCTTTGTATCCGTATATCTCATTCTAGTTGTGTATTGTATTATTTTCCGCTGCTATGTATTTAAATGTAATTTAAATCTCTGATATTTCTGTGTAATATTCATTTATACTCTGTATATTCTTGTAATCTGATGCATTGTTGTAATATACAATGAAACGTTCTTCTGTATGCGTTCTGCTGTGGTTTGTTCTCGAACTATCCGACGCTTTCCTTTACGGGGAGGTTGCGGGTCTTTACACTGTAATGTCGAACTGATGGTGTATGTCCATTTTCATGATTTTTAGATATCAAATGTGATTATAGGAATTTTTAATAATAAATACATATAACAGTTGTTTAAAAATAAAGAAAAATAATAAATAAAAAATATTATAAATATCCTATAAATTACCCTAAATATTCCCTAAACCCTAAAATCATTTCTCTGGTCAGAGAAGCATTTGCGCCTCCACCAAAATAAGAACACAGCAAAAATGGCTAGGGAAAATATAATCAAAAGAAATAAAAATAAATTTCTAGAAATCTCAAAACAAACATCTTTGACTTCCTCTTTCATTTCTCTTCAATCCTATATAGATTATGTTGCACTTGGTTTCATTTTCTGGCTTGCGACTTGGAGGCAGCGGAACTAGGGTTCCGATTCCTGCTCGATATATGTAGCGCGGGGCCTCGGGGTTAGTGGAAATGGGTTGCTTGGTGGGAGGAGCACCTGGATTTGGATTTCTACATGGTGCGATGGGTATTTAGGGTGTGCGATTTCCTGCTGTGATGAGGATACTGACTTGAACTGTGACAAACAAATGGAGATCGAGTATTGTGTTAATAGGATGAGAGGATAGAGATTTCGACGAGCAAGCCAATGGGAGTTGTTTGAGTTTAAATGGTGAAGAAGGAATGGGAATTGGAAGGCAAGAAGAAATCGAAAGTGGCAAGATTCGAAGGAGCAGGGTATGGGATTTCTTTGACAGGGAAGAAGGAGTTCACGAGTGCGGTTTTAATTTGTTTGGGCCGATATTGGATTGGGTAAAGCCCAACAACTCAAATATTTAATTTAAACTATTTAAATTGTTACTTGAACTTGTAAATTACATATCTCATTCATACTACATCAGAATTTCGAACGGTTAGATCCATTGGGATCGTAGCGGTGGACACTACAATATGGAACTGACTGGGAGTGAATTGGTTCTCGTTACAATTTATAGAGAAATAAATTGTCCGATCTGAATCGACGATAATTTATCGTTATTTAACGATAAATTACCAATGTGAGTAAATCTTACTAACTCAGATCAATTTATATTTTTATAAATATAATATAGTAATGATAAATGATGATTGACTGCTGTGTGATGATTGTTTGGCTGAATTGCTTATGTGTTGGTTGAAATTATAGATAACGATATATATATATACATATATAAATCGTTAATCAAATATTGATTCTGTTTATCAGAATATTTCGTATCGAAATGAAATCGATGTTATTATATTGTTTAACATCTGTGGATGCAGGGAAACAGGTCGGAGGGATCCAACTGGATTCCTCAACATTTATTTTACTATTTTTTCGTATATTGTGTTATATGATGGGATATGAAATCTGTTGCTGATTTTGTATGTTTGAATGATACCGATCATTGTTATATGGTTCGTTAAATACCATAAGGAATACTGGAATGTTAAAAAGGAAATTTTCAATGTTATATTGAAAAAGAAATATTTATAAAATCAAAAGATTTTATAAAAAAGAAAATATTTATTTAGAAAATAAATAGATTAAAAAGGAATATTTATTGTTAAATAAGTAGATTGAAAAGGAATATTTATTTGTTAAATAAATAGATTGAAAAGGAATATTTATTTGTTAAGTAAATAGATTGAAAAGGAATATTTATTTGTTGAACAAATAGAATTGAAAAGGAAATATTTGTTGAACAAATATAATTGAAAAGGAATATTTATTTGTTAAATAAATAGAATAAGATAAAAGGAATATATATTGGGAAATAAAATAGAATAGGATAAAAGGAATATATACTGGGAAAATAAATAGAAAGATATAAGGAATATTTTTTAGAAAATAAATAAGATATCATAAAAGGAAATATTTAGAAAGTAAGTAGGATTATAAAAGGAGTTAATCGAATAGAGTTATTCGAAAAGGAGTTAATCGAATAGAGTTATTCGAAAAGGAGTTAATCGAATAGAGTTATTCGAAAAGGAGTTAATCGAATAGAGTTATTCGAAAGGAGTTAATCGAATATAGTTATTTGAATAGAGTTAATCGAATATCAGTTATTCGAATAGAGTAACTGATTAGAGTTAATCAACATAGGGTTAATTGGTAAGAGTTAATCAATTAGAGTTAATTGATTAGAGTTAATCAAATAGGGTTAATTGATAAGAGTTAATCGATTAGAGTTAATCGATAGAGTTAATTGATTAGAGTTAATCAAATAGAGTTAATTGATTAGAGTTAATCGATTAGAGTAAATCGAATTAGAGTAAAGCAAATAGAGTTAATCGAATAGAGTAGTCTAATATAGTTATTTTAATAGAGATTATCGAATATAAGTTATTCGAAGAAGAGAGATTATCGAATATAGTTTATTCGAAGAAGAGAGTTAATCGAATATAGTTTATTCGAAGAGAGTTAATCGAATATAGTTTATTTGTAAAGGAGTTATCGAATAGAAATTATTCGAAAGAGAATTATACGTTGAATTCGCTTATATTGAATTTGGGAAAGTACTATTCACTTTCCGTTTTTAAATCAAGATTTATTTATTTATTAATAAATTAGTTATTTTCTTATTTATCCAAATTAATAAATAAAAGGTATATTGAAGTTATTATATTTCAGAAGCTTGGGATTATAACAATATTGTTAAAATCAAATGATTTCTGTAAAAGAAGTGGATTCGTAAATAGAATCCGAGAGTTACGTAAGGAAGTTTGTTAAAGATTTAAAAGGTGAACTTTGTCTAGTTCGAGGTTAGAAATGTTGTTCAATTAAGATCTGAGAGGTAGTAATACCCCAACTTCATTGACTCCATTTTAACTAAGGAATGGTTAAGGTTCTACAGTGAAGGTTGGTTAAGTAAATTTAGTTAATGAGTGTAATAGTTTGAGTTGGCATAGCGATGTTTTATTTAAACATCTATTTAAATCCAATGAAGGAGTTTTGGAAATGTTATCCAAATAAGAATCAGAAATGTTTTCTAATATAGAAAATAAGAGATGAGAATGAAAATGGAAATGTTTTCCAATGATTAACAACATATATTTTCTAAATTTAGAAAATAAAGTATGTTGAATATATGGGAACAAGAAATGAAAAATGAATAAATTAAGGTACTAAAGAGATAAATGTTAAATGATGATTGATCAATAGAATTTCCATTTGGAAATAATATCGTTGTTCGCACACATTTTTTTCTTTGATAGTTAACTCACCGATTATCGAAGTTTTTGACCATTTTTCCATCGTCAATACGGAGAGACCGGGATCAGATTCATTACCTGAAGACCACTCTGTATGGGCGTTAGCGGTGTGAATCAAATATGATGAAGATAATTGAAGACGGAGTTATGCAAGGGCTATCCTGTTTACAGAATAGTGCCTTCGGTTTGTCCAGTCCCAGGATAACCTGTATGGAAGAATGTCTGACGGAGTATATTTAGTAGATATCGTAAGTTGATATCTTCAAACGTATTTACGTTTGGTGGTGGAGGAATTCGTTTCTCTTAGATGTTTACCCATGATATGTTTGGAGAAATCAATTTGTGATTTAGCGGGTATGACGATGTGACATTCAAAGTGAATGAAGATGTGGTTTGTAAAGGATACGTTATGGCCTCTAGCCTCACAACCAGGAATGGTATAAAATCGGGTAGGTTGCATGGCTAAGTGGTTAGCTGTAACAACCGCGGGTATCGAACCTCCGACCTCCCGTAAAGCAACACCATGCACTAACCACTGTGCTAGAAGATCTTTGTGTTAGCTTTTCGAGATTCAACGATTTCTTGAAGACTATTTCTTGAAGACTACGGCTAGGAATTGCATATTGGGGATTTGCTTCTACAATCAAATCAAGATTCAACGATTCAACAATTCGATGACTAGTTTATAGATTCAACTTCTGCATCTCAATTTCTTAGACCACGATCTGTAAGTTCAAGTTACTTTTAGATTAGAACTATAAACTTAATATGGACATGTTATAAATTGGAATTGGACCTATGTATGATAATTGATTCATGTCTATTCTTGTTCATCTTGGATCTTGACTTTTGGGAATATTGCTATGAAATCAGTTTGGACCTATTCATGTTGTAAATCAAACTCTTTCATGTCCATAACATTATCATGCCTATGACGTTGAAACTATTGTTAATGGCCTAAGACTATGACTGTGAACATAAGACTATGCCTATGCTTATGATTGTGAACATAAGACTATTGCCTATGACTATGACAAGGACAATTGTGGCTAATGACTCATGACTATGAGAATTATTGCCTATGATTATGAACATAAGACTATTGTCTATGACCATGACTTTGAAACTATTACCGTTAATTGCCTATGACTATTTAGAGTAATTGCCTAGAACTATTTTGGATAATTATCCATGGCTATTGTGACTAATCACCTCTGATTCATAACTATGAGATTTCTACCTATGACCATGACTATGACTATTGTGGTTAATTGCCTAGGACTATTATGGTTGATTGTTTATGCTCATAACACTATAGTTGCAAACCATGTTGTACACCGAACTGGCATTTTGTTGAATCTCATACCTAGGGTGTGACTTGCTTAGTTTATTCGCTATTATGTACACCAAAACCATTGGATCCATTATCCTTGTATTTGGCTCGCTTTTGCATGCCTATACTTTTATGTCAATTCTCATGTTTATCCTCTATTCCTTTTTTTTTAGTTTCATTTCATAAGTATTTAGAGAACTTGTGAAATCATGGTATACGTACGTTATGAACGCGGGGTTATTTGGGCATAACATGAAATCTATATTATTTGACATGAAACTTGCCTTGAAACTTGACATGAAAATTTTAACATGGACATGACACTAGAATGAACTTGAAAATGGCCAACTCGAGGTTGGGTTGAGTTTGCAGTGTAATTCTTCCCGGAACCGCCCGGCGAATCCAGTTACTGCAAACAATAGGATCCAATGTGGGTAGTTGGTCATATCGCGCTTGAAACCCGAGGTCAGACTGAGTTGTGGTGTAAATCTACCCGGAACCGCCCGGCATATCCAATGACCACAACAACAGGTATGATGTGAGAGGTTAGGATGCATTAATGAATTAATATGATAGTGTTAAGTCATGAACATGAAAGACAACACTTAACCAACTTGACACCTGATTCGTAGGGCTAAGTCATGAACTTGAACGACAACAATTAGCCAATTTGACATGACATGTAGACGGGTTAAGTCACGAACTTGAATGATAACACTTAACCAACCTGACATGCTAGACTGATAAGGGTTAAGTCACGAATTTAAATGACAACACTTAACATATTGGACAGAAACCCTAGTTACGCGGTCCGTTTCAGCAGTAACCCACTAGATGTATCATGGTACCCTGGAACTAGGCAGGGTGGGCCACGATTACTAGGCTGATTGTAAGCGACCAGAACAACGGATGAGTTGGTGCGTTAGTGTAGGTTCAGGTGGGCTATGGTCGTGCACGTGGTCCGGAGTTGAAAAAGCAGGCATTGGGCATCAGTAGGTTTACCTGTGCATGCTTGATTCGTGTCGGTGGTTGGCACCATAGGGCTTGATACACCTTATGGTGGACCTAGCACAGGTGACTACATTCTTGATAGGGCCGTATGGCACAGACACATGACGTGTAATGTCCCGGAAATTTCGACAACTGGAAGGTGTAATTAATTAATCAATTTTTAATAATCAATTTTTTTATTGATGCTCGTCTTAGAAATTAAAATCAAATATTTGATTTTTGTGTATGAGTTGAATTCAGAATGGTTGGTTGGGAATTTAATATTATTTATTTGGTTGGGTATTTGAAATGGATTTGAAATCCGATTGAAGAATTTAATGGTTGAATTAAAATAATAAAATAAATGTTAGTCAACATTAATTAAATTAGAGATTTTTATATACGATAATCGGATTGGATATGTGTGTATTTGTATGTATAAAGAAATTGAATTTAACATTCGAAATTTGGAATTGAACGGAGCTATTGATGGATTAACTGAATAAAGTTGGTGAACTGATAAGTAATTTAAAATTTAAATAACGTTGTATACCAAATTAATTTTTATCGAATTCAGAACATGAAGACGTAGTGACAAATCAAATTTCGTTGCGTGTGGAGTTAGTAAAAGCGGTATACAAAAATAAAACGTCGGCATAAATTGCGGTAGAATCATTTTCTTTTTAGACCAACCAAATAACACCTACCCTATTAACAACCGAAATTCCTTCCTATGCAATCCATTAATTCCTTGGCCACCACGAAAACGTGGTAACCACGGTATCTGCTTTTATAAAAGAACGGCCCCTTTCCCAAATTCTTCAGCAAAGAAAATCATCTCTTCTTCATTTCAATGGCTGAATTAATCTCTTCCCCAAAAATGGCGTCTTCTTCCCAAAAACCCTTATCCGCAAATCGATGAGCATAGCCACTGCAAATCCCCACCATCGCAGTTCGTCAGCTCGCCTCCTCAATCAACCAATCGTCTTCCCCCAATCGAAGCCACACAGCAGCCTTTCTCGTTTACAAGCCCAAATCGCCATCGCTTCCTTCCACCTTGAAGCAGCAGTCTTCAATCGCAACCGGAACCACCGTGAGCACCGCATCGTCACCCACGAGGACACCAGTGTCTGCTCGTATACCGCACCAATTTAAGGTGAGTTATACTCACGATTAGCTTGGTTTCAAATGATTTAACTTCAATAAAACTCGAATATAATAGTTGATTCTGTTGTGAGTTGCCTTGCCCATTATTTTTCATTGGCCATTATACCTGGGAGAAACAGTGCCGTGATGTTTTTAAACTGCATTTGTTGTTTGTAGTTGAGCTGCCCCGTTTGCTTTTTATCCGCACATACCCGATGAATCTCAATGAAAAACTTGCTGTTTTGAAAACCTGGAAACAGTTTTGGTTTACACACTTAACCTAAATGCATTGATACAGAAAATAGCTTGGCCAGTAGTAGGATGAGCATTTGAATTATGTTTGCGGTATGTGTACTATGACAGTGGTCACAACAGTTATTTATATCTGTGTTGATACAAATAACTACCGCGTATTAACCTATATCTAACCTTATATCTAATTAAAACTGTCACTATAATAGATTAAGTGGGTATTTAGATATTGACGTCATTGGGATGTCCTTGTTGATACAAATTGATATATTAACTGGTTCCAGAAACGGTTATAAAATACCCATGCATGGAAGTAACTCCTTATATTTGCTGCTCCTTTGGTACATAAGTATGACAATATCAAGGTTAATCAACGATTATAGGGCAATATATAATATGTTTTCAATTTTACAATGGAGAATATTTAAGGTACCACTGTATTAGCTAAATATATTGATTTTTTTTATTAATTAAGTCACTTCAAGTAGAACTTAAATTGAATATAATTCATTTCATTCTGATAATTAACTGGCATATATATGGTATTAAATTGAGTTGCTACCAATTTAACCAAATGTGTGAATATATGCAACTTTACAGACTTTAAATTATGTGTTAATATAACATGTATCAATATACCAAATGTTATTGAAAGCTAACTGATATTTGAATATACTGTTAGCTTATTTACACAATTAAAAATTGGTTATAATAACTTGTATTTCATATGGCCATTGTGTTATTTATTATTAAGCTGTAACGACCCAGAAAATCTGAACCAATTTAAAAATTTTAAATTGGCTAAAATAGTGGATTTTAAATAATAGCAATGAAAAGTGAGTTTGAATCGACGTTTGAAAATGAAAATAATTAATTCTAATTATAGACAAGGCCTGAAAAGGCGCTGCAGTTTCAAAAATTGAATACAAACTTTGTCGGACTGTACCGGGTGCAAAACAAAAAGGATTTGAGTGAAACCAAAAATATTTAAATCTGTTAGTGAATACCTTTCTAACGAATCTGAAAAATCGAAGTTTCATAGCGGAAAGCAAAAGTTATGGCCAAATGAATTTTCAGAAAGGTTGCTATGGAATTTATATAGCCCGTGAAATTGGCCATTTTGCAAACGACCTCGGAATTCGACGAAATCACTTTTGTTGGATTCGGGATGAGATGTTATTGCTAGATTTCAAATTTCATAATTTTTGAAGCTAGTATGTGAGCGTGGCAAAGGAAAAAATGTTTTGGTCAATTATAGTTAAATTGGATCGACCAGAAATGGGCCTTTTTGCAAACGGTCTCAGAATTTGACGAAACTAGTTTTGTTGGGACCGTATCGTCAAAACATAGCTAGATTTATTTTTCTGGAATTTTTCGAGTTAGTATGTGGCCCCGGCAAATTGAAATGTACATTCAAATTAAATATTGAATGTTTTATATTTTAAATTGAAGGAAAACTGACCGAAACAGTTGAATGGGCCTACGAAACATATTCCATTGTGTTCGGAATGGGGGTATTTAGCTAGGGACGACAGTCGTCGGGTTTAAATTGGTGTTCGTATGGAGAAAGGGGTATTTTTGAATTTAAAGAATTAAATATATAAAAAAAAGGAGAGGGCCAATCAGAATTCACAGCCACTTTCTCTCTCCCCGACTATTCTTTTATCGCGCACGACGGAAAGGAGGCGCCACCTTCTCTCCTCCGTTCCTCCTCCTACACGCAAAATTAGGTATTGGTTCTTCGGATCTTTTTGAAGAGCTCGGCGAGAGCTTCAAATCCATACAAGGGTGGTATTTTTTTCGTTGCCTGAATTGAGAGAATCACCTCTCTGAAGTCGACGACTTCAATTCGCAGCCGCCGCCTACAGGGACCACCGAAGTGGGCCCCCTCCCTGGCGCCAGCGCGCCTCTCCCCCCTCTTCGTCGCTGCGAAGGCCGATCGTCAAACCGCTTCACCGTTTGCACGAAAAATCCAAACCTAGTTTGGAACCTTTTGTTGAGAGGTACGGGTTTATTTATTTTTAACAGATTTCGACAAATAAAAGCGTTGCAAACTTCTAAAAATCATATGTTTTGCTATGTGGTCGAAATTCAGTGAAACAAGAGACGCCGGGACCGTGTGGACGTCTTCTACATTCTAGAAGAGACTGGATATTTTTCTGAGCCTTCTACAATTTTTAGCAACACGAAAAGCAATGTGAGATTTCTAATTTATAAACGATATGGAAAACGACGATGTATAAATTATATAGTCGGTGTATGAGTTATATAAGCGTTGTACACCTCATGTATAAGCGTTGTATAAGTTGTACGTTCGATGTATAAGTTATATATGCGTTGTAAAAATTATATATGTGTTGAAATAGAAGTGAAATGCTATATATATATATATATATATATATATATATATATACATATATACGCCCCTCGTCTACAAACCATGGACGATATTTATTGGTTGTGATTGGTGTGAAAATTGATTAATAGCGAATGGTTGATTGGAATTGTTTGTGGTTGATATTTATTGATTGTGGTTGAAAAATACCCGTTTGTGGTTGAGAAATATTTGGTTGAAACCACATAGGATTAGTTTGTGGAGATGAAATAAATATACATGCCGCCTGCGTGCGAACTAGATGCATGAATCCCCATTGTCAAAAACCGCGAGGTTTTAAGGTAGAGCAAGGAGCCGTACTAGGGACGGTCCCAGTTTTAACTACCCTGCCGTTATGCTGCCGAAATTTTGAATAATATTCATGTGTTTGAATTATTTTCATTTGTTGAAACTATATTTATTCGTTGAATAGAAAGCCTTCATGTGTTGAGTCGATATTCATTCGTTGGATAGAAATTCATGTGTTGAATGGTGTTCGTGTTTTAAATATAAAAATCACATTTTCATATATATATATAAACCATAGAAAACCTTCATGTGTTGAATCGATATTCATTCGTTGAATTGAAATTCATGTGTTGAATTGTATTCGTGTTTTAAATATAAAAATCACATTTTTATCTATATATATAAACTATAGAAAACCTTCATGTGTTGAATCGATATTCATTCGTTGAATTGAAATTCATGTGTTGAATGGTGTTCGTGTTTTAAATATAAAAATCACATTTTTTATCTATATATATAAACTATAGAAAACCTTCATGTGTTGAATCGATATTCATTCATTGAATTGAAATTCATGTGTTGAATGGTATTCATATTTTGAAATAAATTGTTTTATAATAAAAATCACATTTTTATCATCTATATGAACTATATAAAATAATCTTGTTTTGAAAGAAATTGTTTTATAATAAAAATCCTATCTTTATTACCTATATGAACTATATAAAATAATAGTGTTTTGAAATGAATTGTTTTACAATAAAAATCACATTTTTATTATATACATGAATTGTTAAATATAGTGAAGTGTTGAAATAGAAGACAGCTAGATAAAAATATCATTTTTATTAAATGTATGAAAAGAATATAGCTTTGAAATCGAAGAATCGATATATATATATAAATAGATTTAAAATATATCGAATAACGAAGCTGCAGTTCGTATTTTGAAACCGTGATTTCAAACGATTATACCGGGAGATCCGACCATCGGATTTTCCTGAAATCGCGACCGTTGGGTTCGCTTTGGAAATATCTTTCCAACGGCACCAACTTTGTAAAAACCAACGGTTGGATTGTCTGGAATATTTAATTCAAATCTAAAGAAAAACAACGCCAGAATCGATTATATTTATATATATATAAAAATATAATTATATTTAATCGAATAACGACGCTGAAGTTCGTATTTTGAAATCGAAACTTCAAACGATTATACCGGGAGATCCAACCGTCAGATTTTCCAGAAACTGGAACCGTTGGATTCATTTTGAAAAGATCTTTCTAATGGTGTAAATTTTGTGAAGATCCAACGGTTAGATTTTCATAAATGTGTAAATCAAATCTGAAGAAAAACAGCGCCACGGCCGCGTTATGGCCCGAAGCGTCATTTTGAATAAATTGGCTATTTTAAAATAAATAAAAATAGCGATAAATCGTTATAAAATATTATAAACAATATGGATGTGAAATTTAGAAATTAACTGAAGTTTGGTTAAGTCGAATGGTTTCTTGGGTGTTGATCTGATGTTGGTTTCGGCCTTCGGGGTTAATATTTGGGAAATCGTTCTCTTACTGATTGACGGTTAGTGACTAATGAATTGAAATGATACGTATGTGTATTTGTGTTGCACTTGTTTATCATATACGAGAGTTCTCAGAAAGACCGGGTTTATCCATTCTGAATAACTGAATCAACGATAAGAAATCGAAGATGAAGACGGTGGTCGAAGACCGGAGATCTTCACCTCGTTTGGATGGTAACCAAGGTCCTGATTGGGAGGCATCCCGAAATATGGATAATGAGTGGTGATCGTCCAGACCTATGTGGTGATCGATGGGTTTGCGATGTATATAGTGCCTCCGGTTTCGTTCAGACCCAGAGCGGACTTGCAAATGGACAATGTGTCTGACATTGGAATTTATTCTGTGTGATTGATAGCTATTAGTTGCATGGTGTGAATTGTCTGTGTGGCATGCTAAGATGCAGTGATCAGGGCTTCTGTTGAAAAGCAAAGTCTTGTGGTGATGATCAAAGCACCGCCTGTGTGGCATAGCTTTGTGTATAATGTGAAATCGTGAGCCTCACACCCCGGTATGAGCCAGAAACGGGAGCAGGACCTCAGGGAGGACATCCGTTTCTTTCTAGCTAGAAGTGGCATCAGTGGTTTTACACGCCCTGACGAGTTTGACTTATGTGGTTGTTACTGTTGCGAGGCGCCTCGGTTAGATCGGACGATCCGGGTCCGATGGAGTCATTCGTTGGCTCATTTACGCCCCAAAGGGCGGGGAAATGCAGTGTTAAGGAATTTTAATCCACATCGGTGGACCGGCCCTGACGATCCAAGGGTCGATGCGTTCTAACCCTGAGGCTCGGGCTAGAGAGTCTCGAAGTCGGTAAGGACTATCTTTTGCCTTGGTTCATGAGGGAAATCCAATTTCCAAATACGACATCGTGCGGTTTTGATTGTATATATATATATATATATATGGCGACATGATATATGGTACCCATGCCGTCTATGATTGATAGTTATGATTCGAAATTGTTTTTGAAACATGTAAACACTAGTAATAATATCAATTGCTTTTGTTTTATTCGTATCAACCATATTTTGGCCATTATAAGGTAAAACTCTAACCTCCGGTTTGCGTTGCATTGTGTGATGGGAACTGAGTCTTATAATGGCTTCATTTTTATAAAAAGCATTGCGATGTTTAAAAGAATTATTTGTTTTAAAGCACTGACAATCCAATGGAGTAAACCCGTTCCACGAAAGTGGCGTGGTCCTGTGATTAGCCATATTTTAAATATGTTGAGTAGATTTCTCATACCAGTCCCATGACTGACTCGTAGTTTGTTTCACTTTCAAACTCGGGTACCCCTTTTTCTACACGGGCAGCCTTGTATTCAGGTTTAGCAGGCTTTATCCGGATAGCTGGAGCTGAAGATGGATTCTATCATTTATCTCTTTTTATGCTGTTCAGCTCCTATTGTACATTATGTTTGTTTTTCCGCTGTAGACATATATGTATAGTTGAACTGTATTTGTACTAAGTAAGATCCTGTATACTATGTAACTATGATGATTACGCTTATCCAGTGTATTCTATTGTGCATTATCTGGTGTATTTATTTAATTCTGTTCTGCTATTATCTGTTTCTGTGTTATATTCCAAAGATTACCCTTGTCATCGTCTGTACGGGAAATGGGGTCGTCACAACGTGGTATCAGAGCTTTGGTTAAGCTTAGCTCTGGTATATAATACATTAGCGAACTCGTCAGAGATAGAACCAGTAATGTTCTAGGACGAGTAACTTAGTACAGATAGGATCAGCAATATCCTAGTATGAGTACAGTAGAATCAGAACAATTCGTTAGAGATGGGGTCAGAAGTTCCTCAGAACGAGTCGAGCGTAATATGTTTTTAAATAACGTATTTGTGATTATATATATAGTCTGGTTTTAGAAATATAATTTTTGAATATATAAAAGATATATGTTTGAAAAGTTAAAAACAATTTGATTGATTGTTTGTGTTGTGTGATAGTAGAGTTGATTAATTAAATTATTGAAATGCTAGTTAATTTAATCAATAATAGAATGAATGGTAGAATTTATTCATTTAAATCACACATTAAACTGATTAGAAAATGGATAGAAATATATACATGTGCATTATATATGTTTGAACAGGTAAATGGATAGATGTTGAGTAAAGAAATTATCTGCGTGCCCGACAAATAGGTAAACCTTAATGAGTTGGATGCCAAATATTATTATATCAACTCCTGTGAATGCCATTGGATGCGGAGTGCTGGTTGTTCTATGTGAAATAATAAACATCGCCATAGGATAGTAACAATTAATTTTGAACCACATTACATGGCATACTTCTGAAGATAGGCATACTTCATCATATACCACATAAGCATTTGGAGCTTGTGTGACGAGGTGGAAGATTTACCATACGAGCGAGAGGCTTGTATGGCGATGACTATATTTTACAGGTTGAACTGATGACTGATATGGACTATTTGAATTGTAACGATAAAATTGCCAGATTAATAAAAACCCCACACGGGTCTGGAGTTGACAATAATCACGTCTCTCTAGTTATTAGATACGGCACATGGACTATTTATTTCCCACACAGGACGAGGTGACGAGGATTTATCCTCTGGAGCAATTAAAAATACACACTCCCTCAGGCTAAGACAGGGTGACGAGAATTTATTCTCTGGAGTTATTATCTATACACGCTCCCCTGTAAACACCAGAATATCACTATAAATATGTGTATGCTTATTAGGATATATTGGGTACCTAATACGGTCCAAATGAATTTGCAAACGATATTTATTGGGTACCGGGTGCAAAACAAAATGGATTTGAGTGAAACCAAAAATATTTAAATTAGTTAGTGAATACCTTTCTAACGAATCTGAAAAATCGAAGTTTCATAGCGGAAAGCAAAAGTTATGGCCAAATGAATTTTCAGAAAGGTCGCTATGGAATTTATATAGCCCGTGAAATTGGCCATTTTGCAAACGATCTCGGAATTTGACGAAACTGCTTTTGTTGGATCCGGGATGAGAAGTTATTGCTAGATTTCAAATTTCATAATTTTTGAAGCTAGTATGTGAGCGTGGCAAAGGAAAACGTGTTTTGGTCAATTACAGTTAAATTGGATCGACCAGAAATGGGCCTTTTTGCAAACGGTCTCTGAATTCGACGAAACTAGTTTTGTTGGGACCGTATCATCAAAACATAGCTAGATTTATTTTTCTGGAATTTTTCGAGTTAGTATTTGGCCCCGGCAAATTGAAATGTACGTTCAAATTAAATATTGAATGTTTTATATTTTAAATTGAAGGAAAACTGACTGAAACAGTTGAACGGGCCTACGAAACATATTCCATTATGTTCGGAATGGGGGTATTTAGCTAGGGACGACAGTCGTCGGGTTTAAGTTGGTGTTCGTATGGAGAAAGAGGTATTTTTGAATTTAAAGAATTAAATATATATAAAAAAAGGAGAGGGCCAATCAGAATTCACAGCCACTTTCTCTCTCCCCGACTATTCTTCTATCGCGCATGACGGAAAGGAGGCACCACCTTCTCTCCTCCGTTCCTCCTCCTACACGCAAAATTAGGTATAGGTTCTTTGGAGCTTTTTGAAGAGCTCGGCGAGAGCTTCAAATCCATACAAGGGTGGTATTTTTTCATTGCCTGAATTGAGAGAATCACCTCTCTGAAGTCGACGACTTCAATTCGCCGCCGCCGCCTACTGGGACCACCGAAGTGGCCCCCCTCCCTGGCGCCAGGGCGCCTCTCCCCCCTCTTCGTCGCTGCGAAGGCCGATCGTCGAACCGCTTCACAGTTTGCACGAAAAATCCAAACCTAGTTTGGAACCTTTTGCTGAGAGGTACGGGTTTATTTATTTTTAACTGATTTCGACAAATAAAAGCGTTGCAAACATCTAAAAATCTTATCTTTTTGCTATGTGGTCGAAATTCAGTGAAACAAGAGACGCCGGGACCGTGTGGACGTCTTCTACATTCTAGAAGAGGCCGGATATTTTTCTGAGCCTTCTACAATTTTTAGCAACACGAAAAGCAATGTGAGATTTCTAATTTATAAACGATATGGAAAACGACGATGTATAAATTATACAGTCGATGTATGAGTTATATAAGCATTGTACACCTCATGTATAAGCGTTGTATAAGTTGTACGTTCGATGTATAAGTTATATATGCGTTGTAAAAATTATATATGTGTTGAAATAGAAGTGAAATGCTATATATATATATATATATATATATATATATATATATATATATATATATATATATATATACGCCCCTCGTCCACAAACCATGGACGATATTTATTGGTTGTGATTGGTGTGAAAATTGATTGATAGCGAATGGTTGATTGGAATTGTTTGTGGTTGATATTGATTGATTTTGGTTGAAAAATACCCGTTTGTGGTTGAGAAATATTTGGTTGAAACCACATAGGATTAGTTTATGGAAATGAAATAAATATACATGCCGCCTGTGTGCGAACTAGATGTGTAACATCCCAGATTTTTGAACGATGTTTACGAATATTTAAAACTTGTTTAAATATTGATTTGGCGATATTAGCAGATTTTATATCGAATTATTTTATAAAATCGAGTTCAAAAATATATAATTTATAATATAAATCAAACGTGCTCGAAAATGACGCGGCAGTTCGTAATTTTCGCTCTGAACTTTAACTAAATATACAGGATCTGAAATAAGTCGGATTTCTGTGAAACAAGAAACGTTTGAATTGATTTGATTATATTTTTCTAATGAAAGAAAAAAATCATGATTTCGTCGTGTAGATGGTAAGATATGCCTAATTTAAAATTTCCAATAGTCGCTATAGAATCGTTCGTCGACCGTAACAGTTTATTTGAAATAACCGCATACTGGTTTCGAATTTAGACAAGGTTCTTTTGAGACGTAGTTATAATTTAATTTTTAGGATTTTACTGTAATTTTTAATAAATTAAATATGAAAACTTTTTATTTGGAGTATTTTGCACCCTTAATCAATATTTCGGGGTTTCACAATATAAGTTAAACTACCGATATTGTTATATTTTCGGGACCGTAGCACCTCGCTGGACACAACTGTATCTTTACTTCTGTCCGTAGCGGTCTATAAATAAATAGAATATTATACTTAAATTCTAAGTAAATGTAAGTAAACTTGACCACCCAAAATTTATAAGTAAAAGCCTACTCTAGACTAACTACCGGTTATGCCTGCCATGAACAATTCGAAAGCTATATCTGCTTTGACAATTCACAATTTTGCACGAAAGGAAAATGCACAGCCTATTCTAGAAAACATGCAGGCCTCCCTATGTTTGAAAATACACATGCCAACTCAAGTGCATGCATATCTAGTGACTTAAGAGAAAACGTAAAGGAACCTGCCCAGTACCTATATATATGTATATATTTTATGAAATCTTCGTTGCCAAGTCTCGTACCACATCCTTTTTAAATATAGTAAATAGTACGCATGTAGCCTAATCAAACACCGCAAGCTTTCTTTTCACCAGCATACAAAGCCGACCTACTCGTGTTTTCATTTCAACTTACTGAAACTCTGACGAGCATTTATTCATGAGAACGACATCTCATTTGCCTTGCCGACCAAGGTTTCAAATTTCCCATCAAGAAACAGCTAGCCTAAAATCTTGCCTGAAAACCCCTCTATATATATATTATATTTAAATGTATACCGTGGTCAACACGTTTTTACTCCTATAAATACCACTGGCCACCTTCCTTTTCGCAAATCAAAAGAACGCAAGCCTTCCTCCAATACTTAAACAGCACCTCCTATTCAGCAGATATAAATTAAAAATACAAACATTTCTCTCTACTACAAATAATACCAGACAAGTATATCTATGTCAGCAGCGAGTCATTTCAGTGCGGCACGGTGACAACGGCAGGCAACACTAAGTCACAGGGGATGCCGGTCGAGGGCGTTGGGCGCGGGCAGTCCGACGACGAGGCAGCATGGGTCAACAGCGTTCGCGGACATGGGCGGAGCTGGGTAATCATAGAACGGCGGTGGGAAGCAACTGCAGGTGGAAGGAAGCTACTGTTTGCATGGGAGAGAACTGGAATGTGAAGTGGCCTTTCGGTTTTGAAAAAATAATAATAATAATAATAATAATAATAATAATGATGCGCACAACAGGAAAGCAAGAAGGGGGGTGGTGCATGTGCTAACGTATGGGGAAGGCTACTGAAGCATGTAAGTGATGGCATGGGGTAGCTCGTGAAGGGTTGTCTCGGAGGTATGAAAGGAGGGTGGTGTGTGGTATATTGCGGAAGTGGATAGAATGCGGCAGCAGTTGTATTGATGGGCAAGGATGGAAAAGCTAGGGGAGGCATCAAGAATGGCATGGGTCACAGCAGGTAGTGACAATGAAAATTACATTTCACATATAAGTAAGTTTATTGTATACGTAATTATTTAATTAACGGACCCTAATCGTCATTAAGTAGGTCTAATCATATTTACATTTTTGTTTACTCACTTGGTCTTGCTTGCAACTTAGGTTGCTTTGCTAAATAAAAAGCCCAGTATACGTTAATTTATTCCCTTCATTTAGTTGCGTTACTCAGTCATTCATTTGATCCGGAATTTTGTCATCTCATTGATTAGAACACCAACATAAGCCTGTTTTCACATACCTCATATATCCGAGTATCAAATTAGATAATGGTTTAGGGTATTTTAATTAACGTAATATATAAGGTCCGGATTTCATAGCGTTACCGAATCAATATATAAATGTATTGTGTCTTACGTTAAAGGAAATACGCCGATAACCATTGTGCCCAGTTTACTATGGTATCAGCTATAAGAACTTAGCATATAGCGTAGCCAATTGTTTATATAAGTTTCGTATACAAACAACCATAGGAGAAACGTATATTTAATATCCCAACCGTGTATTCATATACGCTTAACAACATTTAAATGTACTTAACAATTTGGGTAGTAAAATATATTGTTTAGATTGCAATATTATTTAAATAAGTAAATAACAATTAAATTTATAACAAATAATTGTGTTATCAGAACGGAAGCGGTAAGAGCAAGTGGCGCCAAACCGCATCGACGAACGCAACAATAAAGCTGATTTGGTCAGAATTGGCAGTTATCGGGATTTATAATTAAAACCAGACCGTCTCAGCAATGAATGTGACCAAGGTGAGTTTAACTCACTCAGTTACCCGTTTATATTTTATATAAACCGGGTTTTATTTTATTTTGTGTGCAATGTTTGCTGATGGTTGTTTGTTAACCGTTATTGGTTGAACTGTATGGTTGTGTTAAAATTGAGGTAACCATTGTGATGCAGGGACGGACAGGTTGGAGGAATCCAACCGGATTCCTCAAATATGTTGTTTTATTTATGTGAACCGTTAATCAGTTTGATTGATCATTTTTTTTATTGAAACCAAATCCAACACTTGGTTGATTTTAACCAATGGGTGACATTGGTTAAGTATTTATCGGCAGATGGCCCGTTAATGAATCATTTTATGGAAATTGGTTTATCGTCATGGAAAGCGATAGAAATACAGTTATAAAGTGTTTTATAACTAAGGTTAGTTTTGAAATCTATTTTGTATAGATTATTTTCAATAAAGTGATTAAGAGAAATAAATGATTAATTTTGTTTTGAACTTACAAAGAAGTATACAAAGTAAGTTTTGCATGTTAGCGAGTTTTGCGGCAAATATGAAGTGATTTACCAAATGTTTAAGATTGAATGAAATGGTTAAATGGGTTTATTTAACCTAATTAGATTGTTAAAATGAAAGTATTTAAATTAATCTTCGTTGTTTAACCAAGTAATAATGGTTAACAAAGTAACCGTGTTGAAATGACCAAGACGACCACTTGAATGAGAATTGTTATTTAAACTATTCATTTGATTGGTGATTATCATTAAAATTAAGTATCATTTTTAAATAACCCTTTGAGGAAGATTAATTATTTTTGTAGTACACCATTTGATGTGAATAACGGTAGAAAATTGACAAGGGATCGAACTGTAAAGGTATTGCAAAAGAATAGTACATAAATTGATAAAGAGACTCGATAAACAAGATTTGAATATACATGTAATAATGTTTTCTAATGGAACCAAGTATTTTTGATATATCGAGTCGAGCTTTCTATAAAAAGAAAAAAAGAAAGTTAACCTTTAGGGTGAATAATGAAAGAAACCAGATTTGAAATGGAAATGGTGATAAAGGAGATTTATTAAAACCCTTGTTTATAACCAAAGGGCATTTAATAAGTTACTCGTACTTATATGAGTAAAATTTTGATTTATCCCTAGAAGGGAATTTTACAAGAAGGAAAGTTTTAAACAAATTTGCATATGAGTTGAAATCGAACAAAAGCTTGAGCCGATTGAATTCTACTATAAAAGTGAAGATAAAACGGTGAGATACAGGGATAAATGTTTTAGATATGAATGGAGTTAATTGAATCAAAGTGGTTATAAGTGGGGTTATACAGAGATGATTGGGTTAATTATTGAAAAGAGATTTCGTTAATAACTTCTATCTAATCCGAAGATAAGAATGTTGTCGGTTTAAGGTCTGAGAGGTAAATAAAATACCCCAACTTGAGCAATTTCATAATTATCCAAGGGTGATATTAGTTTAAAGACGAAGGTAGTGGGGAGAATTGAAATGATATTTCTGCGAAAGATATTATAACTATAATTCAAAGAATTATAAATTGAATAAATGGATTTGGAAATAAGAATTGAGAAGGCGATATTCTAAATGTTGAAAGATTTAGAAATGTAACTGAAAAGGCCAAGTGATGTTGTATTCTGAACCAATGAACACATTTGATTTTTCTATGGATGATGTTTGTTATTTTGATAGTTAAATCACCGACTATCAAAATCTGGCCAAATCGATTATTGGTTCGGAAAGACCGGGATCGAATTTATATTCGAACACCATTCCGACCGATAAATACGTAAACGTTGAAGATATCTGAAGATGGTCGAGATGGAGCATTGAAGACCGTGGATCTTCATAAGCGGAAGGATTACTTGTTGAATATCCTCTGACTAGCTACCAGAGGTATTCTGACGTGATTCGGTCGTGGTTGAGATTTTGCGGATTGCAAGGACTTCTTGCTACTGATCCTTTGGATGTAGTAGGAGAGTGCCTTCGGTTCATCCTGTTCTTGGATGACGTGTGTGGTGGTCAGATGTCCAAAAGTCGATTATAACCTCAAGCCTCATCAACCGGGAAATGACAAAAATCGGGCAGGCAGCATGGCTATGTGGGTCGCTCCCATTAGGGTGTATGATCACCTATCTAGAGGAATTCCATTTGTTTCTTTAATCTGTATTCGATGCTGTCCCTTGTCGGGAGGCGGTTGCTGATCCCAACCGTCGGTGATATACATTCGATACACTCAAGCGAAATGAGTGGTCGGTCATGTGAGGGCCGGGTTGCAAGATGTTCTTGTTGAACCCAGTGTATTCGTCTCTAGAGATACACGATCGGCAGGTGGTCCCATACCTTGTCAGAGTTGGAATCCAATCTCCAATAAGCGCCCGCGGTTTTTGATTGTATACTATATATGTGGAGCGTGAGATGCAAGCGTTCCACTAGATTGTTATTTATTTGTATTTAGACACTATTATAATATCAGAGTAAGATATGATTTCAAAACTATTTTGGGTTATAGTAAGGTAAAAACCGTCCGTGTTTATGTGTGGGCTGGTCTTACTATTATCCTTTTCTTTCAAAAGGAATTTGAACTTAAAAATCAAGTTGGATGATTTCCCTTAAACTGTGCGAGTTATTCTCACTCTGGTTCACCAGACTGACCCGGTATTTGAAATGCTCGGGTTAGCCCGGGTTGCAGGTTCAGGTTATCAGATGCTCTGAAGTTCAGAGACGAGCTGGAGAGGTCCAGGCGTATGATTTAGACAAAATATTATTCTGCTGTGTTATTTTTGAGGACAGGTTGTTATAGCTGTCCAGATTGTCTGTAGTACTCTGATGTTGTAAGTATATTTTCAAGCACTCAATAAAGATTATTTCTATTTTATATTTTGTTTTCCGTTGCGATGTGAGACTCTGATTCTGTGTATTGTTCTTCTTCGTATTCTCCTATTCTAAAATTTCTACCTTATCTTTCTCATCCTCCAACTTCTTTCTTCTAGCTTTCTGGAGATTTGATACTCGAGTGGGACACAGTTTGTGTAAATGTCGATAATTCGAGTGTCGAATTTTCCGGGTCGCTACAGTTGGTACCAGAGCTGGTTGCTTAATTGGTACGGATGATAGGGGGTTCTCGCTTCGCGTTTGGTGGCGAACGGGAGACTCTTACCCCTACATCTCCCGACAATGTGGGTTGGCTGTGAAGTCGAGAGGCTGGCCGTAAAATCAGTTCTGAGGTATCACTGGATGTCACGGTGGGAGGTTAGCCCACTGCCTGATGGTTGCAAAGCCTAGGGTCGCTACAGTTGGTATCAGAGCTATTGGTTGAGTAGTAACCTTGGCTCTGTGGTGTAACTCAGTAGAGATAGGGTTAGTAACACCCTAGATTGAGTTAAGTGTGTATACGAGAGCGCGTACTTGAAATTGGTTATAAAATTATTTTTAAATTATTTGTAGAGAGGGATAAATGAAATAATTTTGCCCAAATTATATTTTTATAGAAAAAGGAAATAATTTTCTATAGTATGGTAATATTGGTTGTTTTGCTCGACTTGTTTGGAATTCGAATTGAAATTGAATTAATTGGAAGACTATACTTAATTGGATATAAAAATGGAACTTAAGCTGGTTAAGTGGAATCGAATTAAATAATTGGGACTTGAAAATTTAATGAATAATAATGAAAATTTATCGATTTATATTGACGTACGGTAAACCAAAGTTGAGGCAACCCAGTGGATACACATGTCGAATATAATTCAAATGAGTTGGTCGTCTATTATTTGAATGTTGAGTTGGTTAAATAAAGTTCATCAAACGGATCAGTGAAGAAATTGAATGGAATATTGTTGGATTACTATTTGCATTATAAATGAGTTAAGTGCAGATATTAGCAGATTATGGGAATTGGCTTTGTTGTATAGTTTGAAAGTACAGACCGGAAGAAGAAAGAGCGGTTAGTTGATTTGCTTCGAAATTGAAGTTAAGTTGCCCGACAAAAAGGTAAACCTTAAAATATTGATTGGAATTATTGATTTATACCCCTGAGTTGGGTAGCCATTTGGCTTTTGGTTTTCTTTGGGGGAAGTTGAGCCTGGAGTGGTTTGTAGTTGTTGTGATCGAGCCGTGCAGTGGAGGTGCTGGCGAATTTTTTTTTTAGGAACGTTTAAAGAGTTTGAATTTGTTTTAGTAATAATTATTTTAAAATAATCGTGTTCAGAACATTCTTCTTACCTTGCAATTTCGGGGACGAAATTATTTTAAGGGGGGAAGAATGTAACATCCCAGATTTTTGAACGATGTTTACGAATATTTAAAACTTGTTTAAATATTGATTTGGCGATATTAGCAGATTTTATATCGAATTATTTTATAAAATCGAGTTCAAAAATATATAATTTATAATATAAATCAAACGTGCTCGAAAATGACGCGGCAGTTCGTAATTTTCGCTCTGAACTTTAACTAAATATACAGGATCTGAAATAAGTCGGATTTCTGTGAAACAAGAAACGTTTGAATTGATTTGATTATATTTTTCTAATGAAAGAAAAAAATCATGATTTCGTCGTGTAGATGGTAAGATATGCCTAATTTAAAATTTCCAATAGTCGCTATAGAATCGTTCGTCGACCGTAACAGTTTATTTGAAATAACCGCATACTGGTTTCGAATTTAGACAAGGTTCTTTTGAGACGTAGTTATAATTTAATTTTTAGGATTTTACTGTAATTTTTAATAAATTAAATATGAAAACTTTTTATTTGGAGTATTTTGCACCCTTAATCAATATTTCGGGGTTTCACAATATAAGTTAAACTACCGATATTGTTATATTTTCGGGACCGTAGCACCTCGCTGGACACAACTGTATCTTTACTTCTGTCCGTAGCGGTCTATAAATAAATAGAATATTATACTTAAATTCTAAGTAAATGTAAGTAAACTTGACCACCCAAAATTTATAAGTAAAAGCCTACTCTAGACTAACTACCGGTTATGCCTGCCATGAACAATTCGAAAGCTATATCTGCTTTGACAATTCACAATTTTGCACGAAAGGAAAATGCACAGCCTATTCTAGAAAACATGCAGGCCTCCCTATGTTTGAAAATACACATGCCAACTCAAGTGCATGCATATCTAGTGACTTAAGAGAAAACGTAAAGGAACCTGCCCAGTACCTATATATATGTATATATTTTATGAAATCTTCGTTGCCAAGTCTCGTACCACATCCTTTTTAAATATAGTAAATAGTACGCATGTAGCCTAATCAAACACCGCAAGCTTTCTTTTCACCAGCATACAAAGCCGACCTACTCGTGTTTTCATTTCAACTTACTGAAACTCTGACGAGCATTTATTCATGAGAACGACATCTCATTTGCCTTGCCGACCAAGGTTTCAAATTTCCCATCAAGAAACAGCTAGCCTAAAATCTTGCCTGAAAACCCCTCTATATATATATTATATTTAAATGTATACCGTGGTCATCACGTTTTTACTCCTATAAATACCACTGGCCACCTTCCTTTTCGCAAATCAAAAGAACGCAAGCCTTCCTCCAATACTTAAACAGCACCTCCTATTCAGCAGATATAAATTAAAAATACAAACATTTCTCTCTACTACAAATAATACCAGACAAGTATATCTATGTCAGCAGCGAGTCATTTTAGTGCGGCACGGTGACAACGGCAGGCAACACTAAGTCACAGGGGATGCCGGTCGAGGGCGTTGGGCGCGGGCAGTCCGACGACGAGGCAGCATGGGTCAACAGCGTTCGCGGACATGGGCGGAGCTGGGTAATCATAGAACGGCGGTGGGAAGCAACTGCAGGTGGAAGGAAGCTACTGTTTGCATGGGAGAGAACTGGAATGTGAAGTGGCCTTTCGGTTTTGAAAATAATAATAATAATAATAATAATAATAATGATGCGCACAACAGGAAAGCAAGAAGGGGGGTGGTGCATGTGCTAACGTATGGGGAAGGCTACTGAAGCATGTAAGTGATGGCATGGGGTAGCTCGTGAAGGGTTGTCTCGGAGGTATGAAAGGAGGGTGGTGTGTGGTATATTGCGGAAGTGGATAGAATGCGGCAGCAGTTGTATTGATGGGCAAGGATGGAAAAGCTAGGGGAGGCATCAAGAATGGCATGGGTCACAGCAGGTAGTGACAATGAAAATTACATTTCACATATAAGTAAGTTTATTGTATACGTAATTATTTAATTAACGGACCCTAATCGTCATTAAGTAGGTCTAATCATATTTACATTTTTGTTTACTCACTTGGTCTTGCTTGCAACTTAGGTTGCTTTGCTAAATAAAAAGCCCAGTATACGTTAATTTATTCCCTTCATTTAGTTGCGTTACTCAGTCATTCATTTGATCCGGAATTTTGTCATCTCATTGATTAGAACACCAACATAAGCCTGTTTTCACATACCTCATATATCCGAGTATCAAATTAGATAATGGTTTAGGGTATTTTAATTAACGTAATATATAAGGTCCGGATTTCATAGCGTTACCGAATCAATATATAAATGTATTGTGTCTTACGTTAAAGGAAATACGCCGATAACCATTGTGCCCAGTTTACTATGGTATCAGCTATAAGAACTTAGCATATAGCGTAGCCAATTGTTTATATAAGTTTCGTATACAAACAACCATAGGAGAAACGTATATTTAATATCCCAACCGTGTATTCATATACGCTTAACAACATTTAAATGTACTTAACAATTTGGGTAGTAAAATATATTGTTTAGATTGCAATATTATTTAAATAAGTAAATAACAATTAAATTTATAACAAATAATTGTGTTATCAGAACGGAAGCGGTAAGAGCAAGTGGCGCCAAACCGCATCGACGAACGCAACAATAAAGCTGATTTGGTCAGAATTGGCAGTTATCGGGATTTATAATTAAAACCAGACCGTCTCAGCAATGAATGTGACCAAGGTGAGTTTAACTCACTCAGTTACCCGTTTATATTTTATATAAACCGGGTTTTATTTTATTTTGTGTGCAATGTTTGCTGATGGTTGTTTGTTAACCGTTATTGGTTGAACTGTATGGTTGTGTTAAAATTGAGGTAACCATTGTGATGCAGGGACGGACAGGTTGGAGGAATCCAACCGGATTCCTCAAATATGTTGTTTTATTTATGTGAACCGTTAATCAGTTTGATTGATCATTTTTTTTATTGAAACCAAATCCAACACTTGGTTGATTTTAACCAATGGGTGACATTGGTTAAGTATTTATCGGCAGATGGCCCGTTAATGAATCATTTTATGGAAATTGGTTTATCGTCATGGAAAGCGATAGAAATACAGTTATAAAGTGTTTTATAACTAAGGTTAGTTTTGAAATCTATTTTGTATAGATTATTTTCAATAAAGTGATTAAGAGAAATAAATGATTAATTTTGTTTTGAACTTACAAAGAAGTATACAAAGTAAGTTTTGCATGTTAGCGAGTTTTGCGGCAAATATGAAGTGATTTACCAAATGTTTAAGATTGAATGAAATGGTTAAATGGGTTTATTTAACCTAATTAGATTGTTAAAATGAAAGTATTTAAATTAATCTTCGTTGTTTAACCAAGTAATAATGGTTAACAAAGTAACCGTGTTGAAATGACCAAGACGACCACTTGAATGAGAATTGTTATTTAAACTATTCATTTGATTGGTGATCATCATTAAAATTAAGTATCATTTTTAAATAACCCTTTGAGGAAGATTAATTATTTTTGTAGTACACCATTTGATGTGAATAACGGTAGAAAATTGACAAGGGATCGAACTGTAAAGGTATTGCAAAAGAATAGTACATAAATTGATAAAGAGACTCGATAAACAAGATTTGAATATACATGTAATAATGTTTTCTAATGGAACCAAGTATTTTTGATATATCGAGTCGAGCTTTCTATAAAAAGAAAAAAAGAAAGTTAACCTTTAGGGTGAATAATGAAAGAAACCAGATTTGAAATGGAAATGGTGATAAAGGAGATTTATTAAAACCCTTGTTTATAACCAAAGGGCATTTAATAAGTTACTCGTACTTATATGAGTAAAATTTTGATTTATCCCTAGAAGGGAATTTTACAAGAAGGAAAGTTTTAAACAAATTTGCATATGAGTTGAAATCGAACAAAAGCTTGAGCCGATTGAATTCTACTATAAAAGTGAAGATAAAACGGTGAGATACAGGGATAAATGTTTTAGATATGAATGGAGTTAATTGAATCAAAGTGGTTATAAGTGGGGTTATACAGAGATGATTGGGTTAATTATTGAAAAGAGATTTCGTTAATAACTTCTATCTAATCCGAAGATAAGAATGTTGTCGGTTTAAGGTCTGAGAGGTAAATAAAATACCCCAACTTGAGCAATTTCATAATTATCCAAGGGTGATATTAGTTTAAAGACGAAGGTAGTGGGGAGAATTGAAATGATATTTCTGCGAAAGATATTATAACTATAATTCAAAGAATTATAAATTGAATAAATGGATTTGGAAATAAGAATTGAGAAGGCGATATTCTAAATGTTGAAAGATTTAGAAATGTAACTGAAAAGGCCAAGTGATGCTGTATTCTGAACCAATGAACACATTTGATTTTTCTATGGATGATGTTTGTTATTTTGATAGTTAAATCACCGACTATCAAAATCTGGCCAAATCGATTATTGGTTCGGAAAGACCGGGATCGAATTTATATTCGAACACCATTCCGACCGATAAATACGTAAACGTTGAAGATATCTGAAGATGGTCGAGATGGAGCATTGAAGACCGTGGATCTTCATAAGCGGAAGGATTACTTGTTGAATATCCTCTGACTAGCTACCAGAGGTATTCTGACGTGATTCGGTCGTGGTTGAGATTTTGCGGATTGCAAGGACTTCTTGCTACTGATCCTTTGGATGTAGTAGGAGAGTGCCTTCGGTTCATCCTGTTCTTGGATGACGTGTGTGGTGGTCAGATGTCCAAAAGTCGATTATAACCTCAAGCCTCATCAACCGGGAAATGACAAAAATCGGGCAGGCAGCATGGCTATGTGGGTCGCTCCCATTAGGGTGTATGATCACCTATCTAGAGGAATTCCATTTGTTTCTTTAATCTGTATTCGATGCTGTCCCTTGTCGGGAGGCGGTTGCTGATCCCAACCGTCGGTGATATACATTCGATACACTCAAGCGAAATGAGTGGTCGGTCATGTGAGGGCCGGGTTGCAAGATGTTCTTGTTGAACCCAGTGTATTCGTCTCTAGAGATACACGATCGGCAGGTGGTCCCATACCTTGTCAGAGTTGGAATCCAATCTCCAATAAGCGCCCGCGGTTTTTGATTGTATACTATATATGTGGAGCGTGAGATGCAAGCGTTCCACTAGATTGTTATTTATTTGTATTTAGACACTATTATAATATCAGAGTAAGATATGATTTCAAAACTATTTTGGGTTATAGTAAGGTAAAAACCGTCCGTGTTTATGTGTGGGCTGGTCTTACTATTATCCTTTTCTTTCAAAAGGAATTTGAACTTAAAAATCAAGTTGGATGATTTCCCTTAAACTGTGCGAGTTATTCTCACTCTGGTTCACCAGACTGACCCGGTATTTGAAATGCTCGGGTTAGCCCGGGTTGCAGGTTCAGGTTATCAGATGCTCTGAAGTTCAGAGACGAGCTGGAGAGGTCCAGGCGTATGATTTAGACAAAATATTATTCTGCTGTGTTATTTTTGAGGACAGGTTGTTATAGCTGTCCAGATTGTCTGTAGTACTCTGATGTTGTAAGTATATTTTCAAGCACTCAATAAAGATTATTTCTATTTTATATTTTGTTTTCCGTTGCGATGTGAGACTCTGATTCTGTGTATTGTTCTTCTTCGTATTCTCCTATTCTAAAATTTCTACCTTATCTTTCTCATCCTCCAACTTCTTTCTTCTAGCTTTCTGGAGATTTGATACTCGAGTGGGACACAATTTGTGTAAATGTCGATAATTCGAGTGTCGAATTTTCCGGGTCGCTACAAGATGCATGAATCCCCGTTGTCAAAAACCACGAGGTTTTAAGGTAGAGTGAGGAGCCGTACTAGGGACGTCCCGGTTTTAACTACCCTGCCGTTATGCTGCCGAAATTTTGAATAATATTCATGTGTTTGAATTATTTTCATTTGTTGAAACTATATTTATTCGTTGAATAGAAAGCCTTCATGTGTTGAGTCGATATTCATTCGTTGGATAGAAATTCATGTGTTGAATGGTGTTCGTGTTTTAAATATAAAAATCACATTTTCATCTATATATATAAACTATAGAAAACCTTCATGTGTTGAATCGATATTCATTCGTTGAATTGAAATTCAGGTGTTGAATGGTATTCGTGTTTTAAATATAAAAACCACATTTTTATCTATATATATAAACTATAGAAAACCTTCATGTGTTGAATCGATATTCATTCGTTGAACTGAAATTCATGTGTTGAATGGTGTTCGTGTTTTAAATATAAAAATCACATTTTTATCTATATATATATAAACTATAGAAAACCTTCATGTGTTGAATCGATATTCATTCGTTGAATTGAAATTCATGGGTTGAATGGTATTCATATTTTGAAATAAATTGTTTTATAATAAAAATCACATTTTTATCATCTATATGAACTATATAAAATAATCTTGTTTTGAAAGAAATTGTTTTATAATAAAAATCCTATCTTTATTACCTATATGAACTATATAAAATAATAGTGTTTTGAAATGAATTGTTTTACAATAAAAATCACATTTTTATTATATACATGAATTGTTAAATATAGTGAAGTGTTGAAATAGAAGACAGTTAGATAAAAATATCATTTTTATCAAATGTACGAAAAGAATATAGCTTTGAAATCAAAGAATCGATATATATATATATATATATAAATAGAATTAAAATATATCGAATAACGAAGCTGCAGTTCGTATTTTGAAACCGTGATTTCAAACGATTATACCGGGAGATCCGACCATCGGATTTTCCTGAAATCGCAACCGGGTTCGCTTTGGAAATATCTTTCCAACGGCACCAACTTTGTAAAAATCCAACGGTTGGATTGTCTGGAATGTTTAATTCAAATCTGAAAAAAAACAGCGCCAGAATCGATTATATTTATATATATAAATATAATTATATTTAATCGAATAACGACGCTGAAGTTAGTATTTTGAAATCGAAACTTCAAACGATTATACCGGGAGATCCGACCGTCGGATTTTCCCGAAACTGGAACCGTTGGATTCGTTTTGAAAAGATCTTTCTAATGGTGTAAATTTTGTGAAGATCCAACCGTTAGATTTTCAGAAATGTGTAAATCAAATCTAAAGAAAAACAGCGCCACGGCCGCGTTATGGCCCGAAGCGTCGTTTTGAATAAATTGGCTATTTTAAAATAAATAAAAATAGCGATAAATCGTTATAAAATATTATAAACAATATGGATGTGAAATTTAGAAATTAACTGAAGGTTGGCTAAGTCGAATGGTTTCCTGGGTGTTGATCTGATGTTGGTTTCGGCCTTCGGGGTTAATATTTGGGAAATCGTTCTCTTACTGATTGATGGTTAGTGACTAATGAATTGAAATGATACGTATGTGTATTTGTGTTGCACTTGTTTATCATATACGAGAGTTGCTCAGAAAGACCGGGTTTATCCCATTCTGAATAACTGAATCGACGATAAGAAATCGAAGATGAAGACGGTGGTCGAAGACCGGAGATCTTCACCTCGTTTGGATGGTAACCGAGGTCATGATTGGGAGGCATCCCGAAATATGGATAGTGAGTGGTGATCATCCAGACGTACGTGGTGATCGATGGGTTTGCGAGGTATATAGTGCCTTCAGTTTTGTTCAGACCCAGAGCGGACTTGCAAATGGACAGTGTGTCTGACATTGGTATTTATTCTGTGTGATTGATAGCTATCAGTTGCATGGTGTGAATTGTCTGTGTGGCATGCTAAGATGCAGTGATCAGGGCTTCTGTTGAAAAGCAAAGTCTTGTGGTGATGATCAAAGCACCGCCTATGTGGCGGAGCTTTGTGTATAACGTGAAATCGCTAGCCTCACGCCCCGGTATGAACCAGAAACGGGAGCAGGACCTGAGGGAGGGCATGCGTTTCTTTCTAGCTATAAGTGGCATCAGTGGTTTCACACGCCCTGACGAGTTTGACTTATGCGGTTGTTACTATTGCGAGGCGCCTCGGTTAGATCGGACGATCCGAGTCCGATGGAGTCATTCGTTGGCTTATTTACGCCCCAAAGGGCGGGGAAACGCAGTGTTCAGGAATTTTAATCCACATCGGTGGACCGGCCCTGACGATCCAAGGGTCGATGCGCTCTAACCCTGAGGCTCGGGCTAGAGAGTCTCAAAGTCGGTAAGGACTATCTTTTGCCTTGGTTCACGATGGAAATCCAATTTCCAAATACGACATCGTGCGGTTTTGATTGTATATATATATATATATGGCGACATGATATATGGTACCCATGTCGTCTATGATTGATAGTTATGATTCGAAATTGTTTTTGAAACATGTAAACACTAGTAATAATATCAATTGCTTTTGTTTTATTCGTATCAACCATATTTTGGCCATTATAAGGTAAAACTCTATCCTCCGGTTTGCGTTGCATTGTGTGATGGGAACTGAGTCTTATAATGGTTTCATTTTTATAAAAAGCATTGCGATGTTTAAAAGAATTATTTGTTTTAAAGCACTGGCAATCCAATGGAGTAAACCCGTTCCACGAAAGTGGCGTGGTCCTGTGATTAGCCATATTTTAAATATGTTGAGTAGATTTCTCATACCAGTCCCATGACTGACTCGTAGTTTGTTTCACTTTCAAACTCGGGTGCCCCTTTTTCTACACGGGCAGCCTTGTATTCAAGTTTAGCAGGCTTTATCCGGATAGCTGGAGCTGAAGATTGATTCTATCATTTATCTCTTTTTATGCTGTTCAGCTCCTATTGTACATTATGTTTTTTTTCCGCTGTAGACATATATGTACAGTTGAACTGTATTTGTACTAAGTAAGATCCTGTATACTGTGTAACTCTGATGATTACGTTTATCCAGTGTATTCTATTGTGCATTATCTGGTGTATTTATTTAATTCTATTCTGCTATTATCTGTTTTTGTGTTATATTCCAAAGATTACCCTTGTCACCATCTGTATGGGAAATGGGGTCGTCACATAAGCCCAGTACACATCTCGTCCTGATTTAAAACTAGTCTTCCGAGATTGCCTTTAAAGTAGGTAAGATTGTTAGTTTTTTTCATTTTTCCTTCTACGTTAATCCCTCTTATCCCTGCATTTGTCCAATGCCAATTTGTATGTTTTAATGGTAAATCCAACTGAGATAATTAATGTGACAGTTGACCCTTAAACCAATTGAAAAGATTAAATAGAAATTCTAAAATTTTGGGTGGATAAAATTATTACCAATTATTAACTTGAAATTACATGCATATATTGTAACCTGCATAGGTGGTGTTAACTTGTATATGTGTTACACCCTTTGTTAACTGGAAATATATGTTGTAACTTGCACATATATTGTTAACCTGCATAGTAGTTGTCCACCTTCATATGTTTATCCCATGGTTACATTGTATAAACTGCATATGTGTGTGATCATATATATATGATTGTATATGTATTTTGGGCTGCCCTTATTAGTCATATCTGTTATGAAGTATACACGTTTATACCCTATTACAATTGGCATTTTGTTTATCCGAAGCACGCTGAACTTGTTAAATGAAGTACGCATATATTTAAAAACATGTGCCCCTGTTGGAAGTGTATATTGTTATATATATGAAACATGGTTGTTTTCTTTAACCGCAACTATGCAGTAAGCTAGTGATAATAATAGTGTAATAGAAACCATAAAACGTTATTGTTTCCTTTAAACCGATTGATTGCTGCATATGTTTGATTATCATTAGAGGTCCTGATTTCCCTTTCATGAAAAATTTGTTCGTCTTGGACATTTAAACTGTGCAGACATGAGGTGGCTCTGCCTTATTTCCATCACACTGCCCAGTTGAAACAGTTGGGTTATATATATTTTACATGTTAATCTGCTATGCCCATTTACATTGATATTTGCGTTAATACCCTGTAACTTGAAGTGCATTTGCCATGGCTATTTGTATTTCAGTTTCCCTGTAGCTTGAGTACATTTGCTAGATACCATTTGTATATTTGTTGTCCACTGTTGCCGTTTTTGCTTGATCACTATGTTGGTTGGTCTGCACTATTTGTTGTGCAACCCCTTATCGTTGGTCCCTGTTTTCCCATTATGGACAATATTCGTCCATTTGCTGCCCGGTTCTGCTGCACACTGCGCGCACTTCATGAACTTCACAGTACTTGTTCATTTGTGGTTGCGGAATGTTGGGGCAGTGCACATGTGTACCTGTACACGTGTGTACGTGCAGACTTCTGTAACCATATGTCCCTGATATGAACATACACCATCACTATTTATCTTATATAAGACATCGATGTTGGATTAACTATTATTTTTCAGTTATATTGATGTTAATTTACTTGAACTATGATTTAATCCTGACTCGAGTGTTTTGTGTTTTGCATGGAACGCTCGGGTCAGATCCGAGTGTTACAGATTTAAAGATCACATCTTAGGATTCGAAGACTGGTGAAGCTGGGGATCCGAAGACGTGGGAACTCTGAGATTTTTGAACAGTAAACATTTTTCTTGTATTTAAACTGTTTTAATTCCGCTGTATAGAAAATTCCCTTTATCAAAAATTTTGAGTAATATATAAATGTTTATTTCGCTGTTCAATACCATATTATTTATTTATTCTATGTTGATTCTGTCTTTGAACTCTGTAAGCTAAATAACAATCCGTCGATTTGAATGTCTTAAGTTGGTTTAATTACCAATTTGAGGCGATCAAAAAGGCGGGATGTTACAAGTGGTATCAGAGCTTTGGTTTATTCAAAGCGTAGCTTATCGAGTTTGAAATAGAATCGACACTGGGAAAGTGGATTTTGAAAATAAAAAGATTTTTAAATATAATTTTGAAAAGTGTAAATAATTTTAAAATAAATTTTGAAGGGAAAAATATTTTGGGAATATTATATATTTTGAAAACAAGTATTTTGAAAATAATACAGCGGAAATAAAAAATTATTTTGAGATTTAAAGTTTTTCGGAATCCCCAGTCTTCGAATCCGGATTTGCCAGAACTGTTCTTCGATAAGTTCTCTTAGGATTGAATCTCGAATCCGTTGTCGAATAGTATCAAAGGAAGATACGTATGGGAGAATAAACGAATAAAATTTCTAAAATTGTGAATTTTAGAAATGAAAGCCAAATGAAATTGATTTGAAATAAGAATTTAAATGAAAATTTGAATGAAAAAGGGGAAACTTGGAATCGTTTCAGAAATAAAACGCTGAATTTTATTTTGATATTCGGGCTAGAAATAAGTGAAAATAAAATCGAAACAAGATATAATTGGAATACGACTGTGCTAAATTTGAAATGTGACAAGGAAAATCATAATTGGTTTCAAACCAATAGGGTATAATCGAATATATATGAATTCGATAATAAGATATAAACTTGTTAATTAATTAACAAGAAGTGAATGATAAACGAGAGTTATAAATGAAGCGAATCATTAATGAGATAAAGAAAACATAAATGGAGATTTTAAAGAGATTTGAACGTGTATTTAAATGGAATCAAAACTGATTTAGTGTGACGAGTTCATGTTCCTATAAAAGGAATAACAATTACTTTTTAGAAGTGAATAACATGTGAAAGCAAAAGTTTGCAAATGGAATTGAGGATAAAGGAAGTGGAATTGATCAGTACAGTGAAATTATTCTGAAGTTCAGAATATAAATCAAATGAGATTTTTTCCGAAGTTCAGAATATATTATCAAATAAGAAGTTATTCGAAAGGAAGTTATGATGGATGTCAATTGTGTTGAAATTTTGAAATGTGGTGTTATTTTCCGTTTTAATCAGAATTTAATATATTATTAAGTAATTGTTTATATAAAGTATATTTTAAAATTAAACATATTGAAGGCAGGAATTATTGTTATAATCAACGGTTTCCGTTAAATAAGTAAATTTGTAACTCGAAATTTACGAGGAGGAATGATTTGTTGGTGATTGAAGCTGTGAACTTGATCTATTTCGAAGTTAATAATGTTGTTCAGTTAAGGTCTGAGAGGTAAATATACCCCAACTTGATTGACTTCATTGTTGACTAAGAAATGATTCGGGTTCGATAGCAAGAGTTGGTTAGGTGAAGTAAGCTAATGAGTGTCAACAGTTGAGTGGGAATAGCAATGTTTTATTCAACATTAGTTTTAATCCGAATAACGAATTTAGAAATGTCTCCCCTCAGAATAAAGTATATTTTCGATAGAAAATAAAGCTATGTGAATATATGGAATTATTTTCCAATGGGAATAAGAGTTTTTCTGGAATTATAGAATATGAATATGAACTATTTTTCAAAAATCGTGAGGAGCTAACGAGTTTTGATAAATCAAAATATCGAGAACTGAAGAATAAAAAGCCGCACGGCGAGAACGAAGGGCGGCCGATGTAAGAGAAATGGTTTTGAAATTTGAATCTGGAAATTGCATAAGCAATAATTTGATAAGAATGGAGTTAAGGAATTTAGAACATGGCTGGAGATTAATGGAGTTGGATAATTTCCCGAGTGTTGATCTGATGTTGGTTTCGACCTTCGGGGTTGATACTTAGGGAGTTATTCGCTTGCTAATTGACGGTCGAAGGATGTGAACATGAAAGAGAAATAGAACGTGATGAGAAATTTATTATCAGAACGAAATAAATTCTGGAATTTCGAAAGTATAAAAATCGGAAATAAGTGATGAAGTGAGTAATTGGAAAATTTCTGAAATTTTGAGAACATAAATATTTGAATTAAGTAATGAACTTAATAATTGGATTTTGGAAGAGAATTCGGTTTGTAACAAATAAATTTGAGAATCTGAGTGGGAAAAGATATCAGATAACTGAGTTGATTAAGAAATCAAAACTGAAAATTTGAAAATTGAGTGGGATTTGAGGATATTTGATTTTGGAAGTTTTCGGAACTATTATGGGAATTATATTAGAATTCGGAAATTATTAAGTTGGAAGTTAATCGTTTGAAATCTTATGTAAGAACGACTAGTTGAAAACATGTTTTGAAAAGAAAATCTTATGAAAGTTGACATAAGTATGATTTATGGGTAATATGAAATAAAGTACTATTTATACGTAGTATTATATGTTTTTAACATCAAGATAAGGAAAGTACCTTCCTTCTCTATGAATTTCGAGCTTAGTTGAGATATGCTGCTGGTGGTAGTAGGTTGTCCGGACATAAAACTCATGAGTTGCCGTTGAACACGACTGCTAGCGTAATTCGCAGGGCGGCAGATAGCCTACGGCGGTCGGATGTTTCCTGAGGGAATCAGGCGTAACCATTGTGATCGCTGTGATCTAGAGTCGTTGGAATTCGACCGTGTAGCGAAATTCGCAGGGCTGCAGATAGCCTACGGCAGACGGATGTTTTTTGGGGGAACCAAGCGTAACCATTGTGACTGCTGCGATCTACAGTCGAATTATAAGGGCGTAATCCGCAGAGCTGTGAAAGCTTACATGTATGGATGTTTCCTGAGGGAATCAGGCGTAACCATTGTATACCTGCGGTCCACATGGCATATCTACAAGTGAAAGAGATGTAACTACAAGAGTTACGAAAGGTAGAATGGATCCATGCAATGTTAAGATATCTTAGTGATGGTGAGCCACCTGTTTGATGCAGCACTGTGTCTTCGTGACTTGATGGTCTTCGTGACCTGAATTGTGTCTGTAACTTGATTTGTCTGGTGACTTGACTGATTCTTGTGTTTTGATCTATTTTCATAATTTGTGTCCATGACCCTGAGATAGAGCGGGCAACGCTCATTGACCTCAGATTTTCTTTTGATTCTTAAATATCTTCTGTTGATTTGTCCATGACGAAATTCGCAGGGAAGTGATTTCCTACGGATACGGATGTTTTCTGGGGGATCCAGACGAAACCATTGTGTATCTGCGATTCATGAATAATCAACAGATCAGTATCACATTGGTACTTTCCGTATCTGTTTTTTAAAAAAAGAAATTTTCGAAATATTTTTCACTGGGAGTTGAAGCAAGGTTATTTAGTACTTGAAGATTTTAGTCGTGCGCCTGGCCAGCGTATGTCTAACATCTGTGAGAACGACCATATACTTGTTAAACTTCGAGTTATCAAATATTTTCAAATAAATAATTTGAAATTTAATAAGTTAAGAAAAGTAGTTTTCGAAGTATTTTCAAGTCCATAACTTTGGAATGATAATACAAATATTTTTGCACGGATTTCATATTCGGTATAAGAAGTTATAAAAGATTTAGGATTTTAAGATTTTTCAAATCGACAATTTATAGAGGAGATGTCATTTACACTCTTCAATGAGTGTTGAAAAGGATTAGAGGGATTGAATGTAAGGGGATTTGGTTGGACCTAAATTATAAGGGATAAGTGAACAAATGAATGAGTAGATATGGACAGAAGGGATTATAAAAAAAAATTGGGATAACTTGCAGATTTTGAATTTTGAGGAGAGATTAATTTTGAAAGGAAATATGGTTTTTTTTTGAATTAATTGAATATGATGGTAATAAAGAGGACCGATAGCTTAAATATCGATATTTAAGTTATTGGTGGGAAATTTCGCACGAATATGAAAATTTGAAGCATACAATGGTATAATTATAACGATCACTCCTTTTCGAGGATGAAAAGTTTTAAAGGGGGGGGGGGAGAATGTAACGTCCCGGAAATTTCGACAACTGGAAGGTGTAATTAGTTAATTAATTTTTAATAATCAAATTTTTTATTGATACTCGTCTTAGAAATTAAAATCAAATATTTGATTTTTGTGTATGAGTTGAATTCAGAATGGTTGGTTGGGAATTTAATGTTATTTATTTGGTTGGGTATTTGAAATGGATTTGAAATCCGATTGAAGAATTTAATGGTTGAATTAAAATAATAAAATAAATGTTAGTCAACATTAATTAAATTAGAGATTTTTATATACGATAATCGGATTGGATATGTGTGTATTTGTATGTATAAAGAAATTGAATTTAACATTCGAAATTTGGAATTGAACGGAGCTATTGATGGATTAACTGAATAAAGTTGGTGAACTGATAAGTAATTTAAAATTTAAATAACGTTGTATATAAACATAGTCAGATTATAATCAAATTAATTTTTATCGAATTCAGAACATGAAGACGTAGTGACAAATCAAATTTCGTTGCGTGTGGAGTTAGTAAAAGCGGTATACAAAAATAAAACGTCGGCATAAATTGCGGTAGAATCATTTTCTTTTTAGACCAACCAAATAACACCTACCCTATTAACAACCGAAATTCCTTCCTATGCAATCCATTAATTCCTTGGCCACCACGAAAACGTGGTAACCACGATATCTGCTTTTATAAAAGAACGACCCCTTTCCCAAATTCTTCAGCAAAGTAAATCATCTCTTCTTCATTTCAATGGCTGAATTAATCTCTTCCCCAAAAATGGCGTCTTCTTCCCAAAAACCCTTATCCCCAAATCGATGAGCATAGCCATCGTCAGCTCGCCTCCTCAATCAACCAATCGTCTTCCCCCAATCGAAGCCACACAGCAGCCTTTCTCGTTTACAAGCCCAAATCGCCATCGCTTCCTTCCAACTTGAAGCAGTAGTCTTCAATCGCAACCGGAACCACCGTGAGCACCGCATCGTCACTCATGAGGACACCAGTGTCTGCTCGTCTTCCACACCAATTTAAGGTGAGTTATACTCACAATTAGCTTGGTTTCAAATGATTTAACTTCAATAAAACTCGATATAATAGTTGATTCTGTTGTGAGTTGCCTTGCCCATTATTTTTCATTGGCCATTATACCTGGGAGAAACAGTGCCGTGATGTTTTAAACTGCATTTGTTGTTTGTAGTTGAGCTGCCCCGTTTGCTTTTTATCCGCACATACCCGATGAATCTCAATGAAAAACTTGCTGTTTTGAAAACCTGGAAACAGTTTTGGTTTACACACTTAACCCAGCTGCATTGATACAGAAAATAGCTTGGCCAGTAGTAGGATGAGCATTTGAATTATGTTTGCGGTATGTGTACTGTGACAGTGGTCACAACAGTTATTTATATCTGTGTTGATACAAATAACTACCGCGTATTAACCTGTATCTAACCTTATATCTAATTAAAACTGTCACTATAATAGATTAATTGGGTATTTAGATATTGACGTCATTGGGATGTCCTTGTTGATACAAATTGATATATTAACTGGTTCCAGAAACGGTTATAAAATACCCATGCATGGAAGTAACTCCTTATATTTACTGCTCCTTTAGTACATAAGTATGACAATATCAAGGTTAATCAACGATTATAGGCCAATATATTATATGTTTTCAATTTTACAATGGCGAATATTTAAGGTACCACTGTATTAGCTAAATATATTGAATTTTTTTATTAGTTAAGTCACTTCAAGTAGAACTTAAACTGAATATAATTCATTTCATTCTGATAGTTAACTGGCATATATATGGTATTAAATTGAGTTACTACCAATTTAACCAAATGTGTGAATATATGCAACTTTACAGACTTTAAATTATGTGTTAATATAACATGTATCAATATACCAAATGTTATTGAAAGCTAACTGATATTTGAATATACTGTTAGCTTATTTACACAATTAAAAATTGGTTATAATAACTTGTATTTCATATGGCCGTTGTGTTATTTATTATTAAGCCCAGTACACGTCTCGTCCTGATTTAAAACTAGTCTTCCGAGATTGCCTTTAAAGTAGGTAAAATTATTAGTTTTTTTCATTTTTCCTTCTACGTTAATCCCACTAATCACTGCATTTGTCCAATGTCCACCTGCATATGTTTATCCCATGGTTACATTGTATAAACTGCATATGTGTGTGATCGTATATATATGATTGTATATGTATTTTGGGCTGCCCTTATTAGTCATATCTGTTATGAAGTATACACATTTATACCCTGTTACAATTGGCATTTTGTTTATCCGAAGCACGCTGAACTTGTTAAATGAAGTACGCATATATTTAAAAATATGTGCCCCTGTTGGAAGTGTATATTCTTATATATATGTGTGACGATCCCAAAATCCGTGTGACGGTATTAAGGATAATCATTGGAATATAACACATCAATCATCATAGCAGAGAACAGATAATGGCAACAACAATAAAGAGAATAATTTTACATGGATATGACAGCGGACTCATAACATGTAACAACATCAGAATAGCACAACGTAGGATATAACTTAGTAAATAAAGGGGGAATGATCAGTCACCATCGCCAGAGGCGGAATATGTACATGCAGTGAGACATAATAAGGGTATTAGTCTACATCGCCGAAGGCGGTACATATACATACGATAATAAGTACTGGAAGTAAAACAGTCTGCATCGCCAGTGGCGGAATCATAATATAGATACAATAATGGCGGAAAATGTCAAAGTCATCTCTGTGTAGTCAGCCTCGCCATAAGCCAAAATGCACTCCATACAACAGTGCTGAGCCAAAAACAACCTATCATTTGTGAACTTGGCTGCCCATGTGAAAATAAGGGCACCCGCGTTTGCAAAGTGAAACAAACAACGAGTCAGTCATGGGGACTGGTATGAGGAATATACTTAACAGTTTAAACAACAGTAATAAGCAAATCATAGGACCACACCACTTTCGCGGAACGGGTTTATTCCAGTGATTGCTGGTGCATTTAAAACAAAGTAAACTCTTTAAAACAACGCAATGCTTTTTAAAAGAATGAAGCCGTTATAAGACTCAAGTCCCATCATACAATGTAGCGCAAACCGGAGGATAGAGTTTTACCTTATAATGGCCAAATATGCTTGATACGTATAAAGCAAAATCATTTGATATTATTACTAGTGCATATATGTTTCAAAAACGAATAGCATCATAAATATCAATCATAGACGGCATAAGTGCCCCATACCACTATGTCGCCATACTAGTTCTACAATCAAATCCGTTATTTCGTATTGGAAATTGGATTTCCGTCATTAGTCGAGGCAAGGGGCAAGCTCCTCTCCGCTTCGAGACACTCTAGCAAATGCCTCAGGACTACACACTCTGGGTAACCCCTGGATGCTTCAGGGCCGGTCCTCTCTTACGTTTGAGGATTGGTAATTCCTGAACACACGTTTCCCGGTCCTTACAGACCTATAATCGAGGCGCCTCGCATTCCAACAACCACATAGGTGAAAAGTAGATATAAATGTCAGGGCTGGTAGGTCACTGACACCACCATAGCTAGAAAGAAACGTCGTGCTCTCCCTGCAGTCCTTATCCCGTTTTTAACTCATACCGAGGTGTGAGGCTCGCGAATCCACGCTATACACAAAGCCAGGCCACGTAGACCGTGCTTTGATCATCAAACACAAAACTTTGCTTTGCAACAGAAGCTTTGATCACAGCATCTTGGCATGCCATATAGGCAGTCCACTCCATACGACTGATTTCTATCGATATATAACCTCTGAGCTCGTACGTCTCAGACAGGGGCGTTAAGCAAAAGAATAAATTCTCCGCCGCCAAACAGATATATATTTAACAGAGATCAATCAGTATAGAACAAAATCCAATGTCAGACACACAGTCCATTTACAAGTTCGTTCTGGGTCTGAACGAAACCAGAGAAGTCAAATTCCTCGTATATCCGTCCAATCAACACATACGTTCAGACGGCTACTACTTCCGTTCCTTCACGGTAGCTACTCCAGTCAGGAACCTCAGTAGCGCCCGTCCAACCGATACGAAGATCGTCGGTCTTGAATCGTCTTTGTATTCTTCAATTCGAATCGTTCGATCAATTATTTGAAATGAGGGTTAGCTCGGCCTTTACAAATAATTCACGTAATTAGAATTCAAATTAATTCTTTCTGTGGTTATATTATTCGACATTCATATTTCGGTTCTTTAGTATAATTTCCGTGTCAAACACATACAACCATCAAATATCAAGCAGATCAAGCCAAATTGGTTTATTTCCAATCTATGTTGCTTATAATATTTTATAACGATTTTTCGCCATTTTTATTTATTTAAAAATGGCCATATTTAATTGAACGACGTTTCAGGTCGTGTCGTGGCACTGGCGCTATTTTTCCCCTAATTTGTTTTACACATATCAGAAAATCTAACCGTTGGATTTCTACAAAGTCTATATCAGTGGGAAGATATTCCCAAAGCGAACCCAACGGTTCCAGTTTCGTGAAAATCCGACGGTCGGATCTTCCACACTAGTCGTTTGAAGTTACGGTTTCAAAATTCGAACTGCAGCGTCATTATTCGATTTAATTTATTTATATTTATATATAAATATAAACGATTCTGGCGCTGTTTTTCTTCAGATTTGAATTAAACATTCCAGACAATCCAACCGTTGGATTTTTACAAGGTTGGTGCCGTTGGATAGATATTTCCAAGGCGAACCCAGCGGTTGTGGTTTCGGGAAAATCCGATGGTCGGATTTCTCGTACTAATCGTTTCAAATTACGATTCCAAAACACGAACTGCACGGCTTCGATTCCTTTTAATTCTATTTATATTTTTATATATAAATATAGTTCATTCTTTAATTTCAAATATAGTTCATTCATTAATTTCAACATCGTTTTCACTTCAAATATTTCACTAACACCTTAATATTTCGAAAAATTTCGCCATAACCTCCTTTGTACGGGGAGGGGTTTGGAAATTTATTGGGCCGTGTTAGGTACCCAATAAATCCTATAAAGCACCCACATATTTATAGTGATATATTCTGGTGTTTACGGGGGAGCGTGTATAGATAATAACTCCAGAGAATAAATTCTCGTCACCCCGTTCCGTGTGGAAATAAATAGTCCATGTGCCGTATCTAATGACTAGAGAGACGTGATTTTTATCAACTCCAGACCTGTGTGGGGTTTTTATTAATTTGGCAATTTATCGTTATATTTTATATAGTCCATATCAGTCATCAGTTCAACCTGTAGTATAAAATCATCGCCATACAAGCCTCTTGCTCGTATGGTAAATCTTCCACCTCGTCACACAAGCTCCAAATGCTTATGTGGAATATGATGAAGTATGCCTATCGTCAAGAAGTATGCCATGTAGTGTAATTCAAAATTAATTGTTACTATCCTATGGCGATGTTCATTATTTCACACAGAATAACCAGCACTCCGCATCCAATGGCATTTACAGGAGTTGATATAAAAATAAAATTGCGTAGCCAACTCATCAAGGCTTACCTATTTGTCGGGCACGCAAATAATTTCTTTACTCTACAGCTAATCCATTTTCCCTGTTCAACACATGTATATATATGCAGAATAAAGCTAATAATAATATTTCTAGCAAACTATTATTTATTTCAACACGTGTGTATTTTTATCAAAGCGTATACATAATAAAAGAAATATTTTTATCATCAAAAATATTTATCCAGCACGTGAATGTTTTTAACACTTCATATTCACAATAAAAATGTAGTTTTTATTGTCTATTCATTTTATTTTAAAATACGATAACATTCAACACATGAATTTCAACTCGACGAACGAATCTCAATTCATCACATGAATATTCTCTATAGTTTGTATATATATATAAAAATGTGATTTTTATCGTTAAATCTATTTGTTTAAATTCGAATAATATTCAACACATGAATTTCAACTCAACGAATGAATTTCAATTCAACACAAGAATACTCCCTATAGTTTGTATATATATAAAAATGTGATTTTTATCGTTAAATCTATTTGTTTAAATTCGAATAATATTCAACACATGAATTTCAACTTAACGAATGAATTTCAATTCAGCACATGAATATTCCCTATAGTTTGTATATATATATAAAAATGTTATTTTTATTGTTAAACCTATTGGTTTAAATTCGAATAATATTCAACACATGAATTTCAACTCAACGAATGAATTTCAATTCAACACATGAATATTTCAGAAAATTTCGGCAGCATAACGGCAGGGTAGTTAAAACCGGGACCATCCCTAGTATGGCTCCTCGCTTTACCTTAAAACCTCGCGGTTTTTGACAATGGGCATCATGCATCTAGTTCGCACGCAGGCGGCATGTTTTATTTTCAATTCCACAATCCTATTCTAGTTTGTTTTAACCACAAGAGGGTATTTTTCAACCACAAAGGTATTTTTCAACCACAACCACAAAGGTATTTTTCAACCACAATATCAACCACAAACAATTATTTCCAACCATTCGTCATACCATATAATATCACGCCAATCACAAGCAATAAATATCGTCCATGGTCTGTGGACGAGGGGAGTATATATATATATATATTATTTCTATAATTCACTTGCATTTCATCACAATTTAAAGCATATATGTTTCATACAACGCTTGTATAACTTATACATCGCTAATAAAACTTATACAACACATGTACATGAGGTATACAATGCGTATATAATTTACACTTCGCTTATATAATTTATACAACACGATTCTATTCACACAATTTAGTTTAGATTCCTCACATTGGTTTTTTGAAGTGCTAAAAATCGTAGGAAGATCAGAAAAATCCGCGGCTTCTGCTAGATGGTAGAGAGCGTCCCTGCGGTCCCGATGTTTCCTGTTTCATCAAATTTTGTTAACACACTAAAAAGATACGATTTTTCAAAGTTTTGCAACATTTAAAAGTGTTATTTTCAATTCAGAAATTCCAAAGCAGAGGTTTTGCAAACCTTCAGAACTAGGTTTTGAATTCTCGAACAATCCGTACTGTTTCGTCTTGATCAGACCATACGACGTCGAAGAGCTACGAACAGGCTTCCTATCGATGGTGGTGGCAGAGAACTCGGTGGCTCCAGGGACGATCGGCAGTGGCAGAAAGATGCGGACTTCCTCGACGAAATCCGATGTCGATAGGCGATGGTCTTCGACGAGGCTGGGTTTGATTTGAAGAGGGGAGGAAGGCGATCGGAATTGTCAACTGGAGGCGGAGGCGAAATGGCCTGTGGCGGCGACGATCGAGGTGGAAAGGTTTGAACGATTATCGTCGTTCGTTTCTGAGGGGTTGACCAGATTTTTGATGTGAGAGAAAATGGTAGATATTTTCTAATATATTATATTTTTAAATTCCTATAATATCCTTTCTAGCCAACGTACACCAATTTCAACCCAACGACTGTCGCCCCTAGCTAAATACCCCCATTCCGAACACAATGGGATATGTTTCGTTGGCCAATTCGACTGTTACAGTCAGTTATTTTTCAAATTAAAGTATAAAACATTTTATATTCAATTTGAACGTACATTTCAATTTGCCAGGGCCACAAACTGAATCGAAAAATTCCGGAAAAATAAATCTAGCTTTGTTTTGACGATACAGTCCCAACAAAACCAGTTTCGTCGAATTCTGAGCTCATATGCAAAATGTCCATTTTCAGGTTGATCCATTTTAACAGAAATTGACCAATCACATTTTCTTTTGCCCCGCTCACATACTAGCTTCAAAAACTATGAAATTTGAAACCTAGTAATAATTTGACGTCCCGGACCCAACAAAAGTGGTTTCGTCGAATTCCGAGGTCGTATGCAAAATATCTATTTTCAAGGGCTATATATGCTATATAGCGACCTTTCTGAAAATTCATTTGGCCATAACTTTTGATTCCCGTTATGAAACTTCAAATTTTCAGATTCATTAGAAAGGTATTCATAAACAGATTTAAATATTTTTGGTTTCGCTAAAATCCGTTATATTTTCCACCCGGTACAGTCAGACAAAGTTTGTATTCAAATTTTCAAACTGCCTTACTATTCCCTATTCATTCTTTTATTGAAATATGCTATTTCAATTATTCAAATTCTTTGACAATAACCAATTTTAAAATTTTAAAATTGGTTCATATTTTCCGGGTTATTACAATCTCCCCCACTTAAAACTTTTCGTCCTCGAAAAGGAAATAACAGCAAAGTAGGGAACAAAATGTAAATGCAAAGTGTTGTAAAGGTACCTTGCACCGGAGTTAGTCAGAGATGTCCACTCTGCATTTGGGGTAGGCTTGTTTAATGCTTTCCTCAGTCTCCCAAGTACAGTCTCTAGGATCAATACTCCACTGCACTTTGACTAAATGAATCTTTTTGCTCCTTAGCTCTCTAGTTTCTTTGCCAACAATCTTTAATGGCTCTCTTCTGAGCATTAATTCTGGAGTTATGTCTATATCCTATTGCGCTGCTTCTTCTATAACAAGATCTGGATCATGTACATTTTTTCTGAGTTGAGACACGTGGAACACGTCATGTACACCAGGAAACCAATCAGGTAATGAAACCCTATATGCAAGAGTTCCAATCCGTTCGAGTATAGGAAAGGGACCAATAAATCTCGGTGCCAACTTCCTAGTTTTTCCAAATCTGATTACTCCCCGCATCGGAGAAACTCTTAAATAAACATAATCGCCAACGGCAAATGATAAATCCCTTCTTCTCACATCAGCATAACTTTTCTGTCGGCTTTGTGCGGTTTTCAATCGCTTTTTAATGAAATCGACCTTATCTGATGCTTCACGAATCATATCGGGTCCTAACACAAGTCTGTTGCCAGGTTCTACCCAACATGCGGGAGATCTGCACGGTCTACCGTATAACGCTTCAAATGGAGACATTCCCAAACTTGCTTGATAGCTATTGTTATAAGAGAATTCAGCTAAATGTAAGTGATCTTCCCATGAGCCTCCAAAATCGATAACGCAAGCCCGCAGTAAATCTTCTAGAATTCTATTCACCCGCTCAGTTTGGCCGTCTGTCTGAGGGTGATAAGCGGTGCTTAGATTCAATTTGGTTCCCAATTCTGTTTGGAATGCTTCCCAGAATTTGCTAGTAAATAGGGGATCTCTATCACTGACTATATTGAGCGGCACTCCATGTAGTTTAACTATTTCTTTGAAGTAAATCTGTGCTAAACTTTGAGTTGTTCTGTTGGATCGGACAGGTATGAAATGGGCAGTCTTCGTGAAGCGATCTACGATTACCCATATACTGTCGTTTCCTTTCTTAGTTCGAGGCAAACCATCAATGAAGTCCATCGAAATTTGCTCCCACTTCCATCCTGGAATTTCTAAAGGTTGTAATAGTCCAGCCAATTTCTGTTGATCGCTCTTAACTAGCTGACAAGTGGAGCATCTGCTAACATATAATGAAATATCCCTTTTCATTGATCTCCACCAGAATGTGCGCTTGATGTCATTGTACATTTTGCTCACACCGGGATGGATGCTTAGTTTGGACTTATGACACTCATCAAATATTTCTCTTCGAAGCTCTGGAAGATTTGGGATGCAAATTCTGCCCTTTAATCTAAGAACTCCATTGTCATCGAGTCGGAAACTTGTGGATTCACCCTCCTTGACTCTCTGACTGATTCTCTGAATAAATTCATCGTCTTTCTGAAGGGTCAAGATCCTGTCAATCGATGAAGACGTAATGATAAAATTGGCAATGATTTCATTCTTTCTGCTGAGTGCATCTGCTACAACATTGGCTTTTCCCGGAGTGTATAGGATCTCAAAATCGTATGCTGCAAGGAATTCTAACCAACGCTGTTGTCTCAAATTTAGATCCTTCTGAGTGAATAGATATTTCAAGGATTGATGATCGGTAAATAGTTCGAACTTCTCACCCAATAAATAATGCCTCCAGATTCTTAAAGAAAACACGATAGCTAACAACTCAAGTTCATGAGTTGCATAGTTTCTTTCATGCGGCTTCAGCTGACGGCTGGCATAAGCGACCACTTGGCCTTTTTGCATTAATACTACGCCTAGCCCTCTAATAGAAGCGTCTGTCCATACAGTCAAGTCTTGGTTGCCTTCTATAATTGTCAATACTGGAGCAGTTGTCAATTTCAGTTTCAGCTCCTGGAAAGCTTCTTCACATTCGGGAGTCCATTTGAATTTCTCATGCTTCTTTGTAAGCTTTGTCAATACACCCGATATCTTTGAAAAATCCTGAACGAATTTCCGATAGTAACTAGCCAATCCAAGGAAACTTCGAACTTCCGTGGGGGTAGTAGGTTGTTTCCTGTTCTGAATCACTGTAATTTTGCTTGGATCTACAGCAATCCCTTCCTTTGATACGACATGGCCTAGGAACTTAACTTCATCCTGCCAGAAGACACACTTAGAAAATTTAGCTTTCAATACATTTCTCCTCAGAATTTTCAACACTTGTTCTAAATGTTTTGCTAATCTGCTTAGCTCATTCTAAAACATCGCTAATCCTATCTCTAATGAGCTACTCGCCTTAGAACACTACTGATTCTATTCTGACGAGGTGTTTAATGTGTTAGATCCCAGAACTAAGGTTAACCAAAGCTCTGATACCAACTGTGACGATCCCAAAATCCGTGTGACGGTATTAAGGATAATCATTGGAATATAACACATCAATCATCATAGCAGAGAACAGATAATAACAACAACAATAAATAGAATAATTTTACATGGATATGACAGCGGATTCATAACATGTAACAACATCAGAATAGCACAACGTAGGATATAACTTAGTAAATAAAGGGGGAATGATCAGTCACCATCGCCAGAGGCGGAATATATACATGCAGTGAGACATAGTAAGGGTATCAGTCTACATCGCCGAAGGTGGTACATATACATACGATAATAAGTACTGGAAGTAAAACAGTCTGCATCGCCAGTGGCGGAATCATAATATAGATACTATAATGGCGGAAAATGTCAAAGTCATCTCTGTGTAGTCAGCCTCGCCATGAGCCAAAATGCACTCCCTACAACGGTGCTGAGCCAAAAACAACCTGTCACCTATGAACTAGGCTGCCCATGTGAAAATAAGGGCACCCGCATTTGCAAAGTGAAACAAACAACGAGTCAGTCATAGGGACTGGTATGAGGAATCTACTTAACAGTTTAAACAACAGTAATAAGCAAATCATAGGACCACGCCACTTTCGCGGAACGGGTTTATTCCAGTGATTGCTGGTGCATTTAAAACAAAGTAAACTCTTTAAAACAACGCAATACTTTTTAAAAGAATGAGGCCGTTATAGGACTCAAGTCCTATCATACAATGCAACGCAAACCGGAGGATAGAGTTTTACCTTATAATGGCCAAATATGCTTGATACGTATAAAGAAAAATCATTTGATATTATTACTAGTGCATATATGTTTCAAAAACGAATAGCATCATAAATATCAATCATAGACGGCATAAGTGCCCCATACCACTATGTCGCCATACTAGTTCTACAATCAAATCCGTTATTTCGTATTGGAAATTGGATTTCCGTCATGAGTCGAGGCAAGGGGCAAGCTCCTCTCCGCTTCGAGACACTCTAGCAAATGCCTCAGGACTACACACTCTGGGTAACCCCTGGATGCTTCAGGGCTGGTCCTCTCTTACGTTTGAGGATTGGCAATTCCTGAACACACGTTTCCCGGTCCTTACAGACATATAATCGAGGCGCCTCGCATTCCAACAACCACATTGGTGAAAAGTAGATATAAATGTCAGGGCTGGTAGGTCACTGACACCACCATAGCTAGAAAGAAACGTCGTGCTCTCCCTGAAGTCCTTATCCCGTTTTTAACTCATACCGAGGTGTGAGGCTCGCGAATCCATGCTATACACAAAGCCAGGCCACGTAGGTCGTGCTTTGATCATCAAACACAAGACTTTGCTTTGCAATAGAAGCCTTGATCACAACATCTTGGCATGCCACATAGGCAGTCCACTCCATACGACTGATTTCTATCGATATATAACCTTTGAGATCGTACTCTCAGAGAAGGGCGTTAAGCAAAATAATAAATTCTCCGCCGCCAAACAGATATATATTTAACAGTGATCAATCAGTATAGAACAAAATCCAATGTCAGACACACAGTCCATTTACAAGTCCGTTCTGGGTCTGAACGAAATCGGAGGCGTCAAATTCCTCGTATATCCTTCCAATCAACACATACGATCAGACGGCTACTACTTCCGTTCCTTCACGGTAGCTACTCCAGTCAGGAACCTCAGCAGCGCCCATCCAACCGATACGAAGATCGTCGGTCTTGAATCGTCTTTGTATTTTTCAATTCGAATCGTTCGATCAATTATTTGAAATGAGGGTTAGCTCGGCCTTTACAAATAATTCACGTAATTAGAATTCAAATCAATTCTTTCTATGGTTATATTATTCGACATTCATATTTCGGATCTTTAGTATAATTTCCGTGTCAAACGCATACAACCATCAAATATCAATCAGATCAAGCCAAATTTGTTTATTTCCAATCTATGTTGCTTATAATATTTTATAACGATTTTTCGCCATTTTTATTTATTTAAAAATGGCCATATTTAATTGAATGATGTTTCAGGTCATGCCGTGGCACTGGCGCTGTTTTTCCCCTAATTTGTTTTACACATATCGGAAAATCTAACCGTTGGATTTCTACAAAGTCTATATCAGTGGGAAGATATTCCCAAAGCGAACCCAACGGTTCCAGTTTCGTGAAAATCCGACGGTCGGATCTTCCACACTAGTCGTTTGAAGTTACGTTTTCAAAATTTGAACTGCAGCGTGGTTATTCGATTTAATTTAATTATATTTATATTTATATATAAATATAAACGATTCTGGTGCTGTTTTTCTTCATATTAGAATTAAACATTCCAGACAATCCAACTGTTGGATCTTTACAAGGTCGGTGCCGTTGGAAAGATATTTCCAAGGCGAACCCAGCGGTTGCGATTTCGGGAAAATCCGATGGTCGGATTTCTCGTACTAATCGTTTCAAATTACGATTCCAAAACACGAACTGCCCGACTTCGATTCCTTTTAATTCTATTTATATTTTTATATATAAATATAGTTCATTCTTTAATTTCAAATATAGTTCATTCATTAATTTCAACATCGTTTTCACTTCAAATATTTCACTAACGCCTTAATATTTCGAAAAATTTCGCCATAAACTCCTTTGTACGGGGAGGGGTTTGTAAATTTATTGGGCCGTGTTAGGTACCCAATAAATCCTATAAAGCATCCACATATTTATAGTGATATATTCTGGTGTTTACGGGGGAGCGTGTATAGATAATAACTCCAGAGAATAAATTCTCGTCACCCCGTTCAGTGTGGAAATAAATAGTCCATGTGCCGTATCTAATGACTAGAGAGACGTGATTTTTGTCAACTCCAGACCCGTGTGGGGTTTTTATTAATCTGACAATTTATCGTTATATTTTATATAGTCCATATCAGTCATCAGTTCAACCTGTAGTATAAAATCATCGCCATACAAGCCTCTCGCTCGTATGGTAAATCTTCCACCTCGTCACACAAGCTCCAAATGCTTATGTGGAATATGATGAAGTATGTCTATCGTCAAGAAGTATGCCATGTAGTGTAGTTCAAAATTAATTGTTACTATTCTATGGCGATGTTTAATATTTCACACAGAATAACCAGCACTCCGCATCCAATGGCATTCACAGGAGTTGATATAAAAATAAAATTGCGTAGCCAACTCATCAAGGCCTACCTATTTGTCGGGCACGCAAATAATTTCTTTACTCTACAGCTAATCCATTTTCCCTGTTCAACACATGTATATATATGCAGAACAAAGCTAATAATAATATTTCTAGCAAACTATTATTTATTTCAACACGTGTGTATTTTTATCAAAGCGTATACATGATAAAAGAAATATTTTTATCATCAAAAATATTTATCCAACACGTGAATGTTTTTAACACTTCATATTCACAATAAAAATGTAGTTTTTATTGTCTATTCATTTTATTTTAAAATACGATAACATTCAACACATGAATTTCAACTCGACGAACGAATCTCAATTCAACACATGAATATTCTCTATAGTTTGTATATATATAAAAATGTGATTTTTATCGTTAAATCTATTTGTTTAAATTCGAATAATATTCAACACATGAATTTCAAGTCAACGAATGAATTTCAATTCAACACATGAATATTCTCTATAGTTTGTATATATATAAAAATGTGATTTTTATCGTTAAATCTATTTGTTTAAATTCGAATAATATTCAACACATGAATTTTAACTCAACGAATGAATTTCAATTCAACACATGAATATTCCCTATAGTTTGTATATATATAAAAATGTGATTTTTATCGTTAAATCTATTGGTTTAAATTCGAATAATATTCAACACATGAATTTCAACTCAACGAATGAATTTCAATTCAACACATGAATATTTCAGAAAATTTCGGCAGCATAATGGCAGGGTAGTTAAAACCGGGAGCGTCCCTAGTACGGCTCCTCGCTCTACCTTAAAACCTCGCGGTTTTTGACAATGGGGATCATGCATCTTGTTCGCACGCAGGCGGCATGTTTTATTTTCAATTCCACAATCCTATTCTAATTTGTTTCAACCACAAGAGGGTATTTTTCAACCACAAAGGTATTTTTCAACCACAAAGGTATTTTTCAACCACAATATCAACCACAAACAATTATTTCCAACCATTCGTCATACCATATAATATCACGCCAATCACAAGCAATAAATATCGTCCATGGTCTGTGGACGAGGGGAGTATATATATATATATATATATATATATATATATTATTTCTATAATTCACTTGCATTTCATCACAATTCAAAGCATATTTGTTTCATACAACGCTTGCATAACTTATACATCGCTAATATAACTTATACAACACATGTACATGAGGTATACAATGCGTATATAATTTACACTTCGCTTATATAATTTATACAACACGATTCCATTCACATAATTTAGTTTAGATTCCTCACATTGGTTTTTTGAAGTGCTAAAAATCGTAGGAAGATCAGAAAAATCCGCGGCTTCTGCTAGATGGTAGAGAGCCTCCCTACGGTCTCGATGTTTCCTGTTTCATCGAATTTCGTTAACACACTAAAAAGATACGATTTTTCAAAGTTTTGCAACACTTAAAAGTGTTATTTTCAATTCAGAAATTTCAAAGCAGAGGTTTTGCAAACCTTCAGAACTAGGTTTTGAATTCTCGAACAATCCGTGTTGTTTCGTCTCGATCAGACCATACGACGTCGAAGAGCTACGAACAGGCTTCCCATCGACGGTGGTGGCAGCGAACTCAGTGGCTCCAGGGACGATCGGCGGCGGCAGAAAGATGCGGACTTCCTCGACGAAATTCGATGTCGATAGGCGATGGTCTTCGACGAGGCTGGGTTTGATTTGAAGAGGGGAGGAAGGCGATCGGAATTGTCAACTGGAGGCGGCGGCGAAATGGCCTGTGGCGGCGGCGATCGAGGTGGAAAGGTCTGAACGATTATCGTCGTTCGTTTCTGAGGGGTTGACCATATTTTTGATGTGAGAGAAAATGGTAGATATTTTCTAATATATTATATTTTTAAATTCCTATAATATCCTTTCTAGCCAACGTACACCAATTTCAACCCAACGACTGTCGCCCCTAGCTAAATACCCCCATTCCGGACACAATGGGATATGTTTCGTTGGCCAATTCGACTGTTACAGTCAGTTATTTTTCAAATTAAAGTATAAAACATTTTATATTCAATTTGAACGTACATTTCAATTTGCCAGGGCGACAAACTGAATTGAAAAATTACGGAAAAATAAATCTAGCTTTGTTTTGACGATGCGGTCCCAACAAAACTAGTTTCGTCGAATTCTGAGCTCATATGCAGAATGTCCATTTTCAGGTCGATCCATTTTAACAGAAATTGACCAATCACATTTTCTTTTGCCCCGCTCACATACTAGCTTCAAAAATTATGAAATTTGAAACCTAGCAATAATTTGACGTCCCGGACCCAACAAAAGTGGTTTCGTCGAATTCCGAGGTCGTATGCAAAATATCTATTTTCAAGGGCTATATATGCTATATAGCGACCTTTCTGAAAATTCATTTGGCCATAACTTTTGATTCCCGTTATGAAACTTCAATTTTTCAGATTCGTTAGAAAGGTATTCACAAACAAATTTAAATATTTTTGGTTTTGCTAAAATCCGTTATATTTTCCACCTGGTACAGTCAGACAAAGTTTGTATTCAAATTTTCAAACTGCCTTACTATTCCCTATTCATTCTTTTATTGAAATATGCTATTTCAATTATTCAAATTCTTTGACAATAACCAATTTTAAAATTTTAAAATTGGTTCACATTTTCCGGGTTATTACAATATGAAACATGGTTGTTTTCTTTAACCGCAACTATGCAGTAAGCTAGTGATAATAATATTGTAATAGAAACCATAAAACGTTATTGTTTCCTTTAAACCGATTGATTGCTGCATATGTTTGATTATCACTAGAGGTCCTGATTTCCCTTTCATGAAAAATTTGTTCTTCGTGGACATTTAAACTATGCAGACATGAGGTGGCTCTGCCTTATTTCCATCACACTGCCCAGTTGAAACAGTTGGGTTATATATATTTTACATGTTAATCTGCTATGCCCATTTACATTGATATTTGCATTAATACCCTGTAACTTGAAGTGCATTTGCCATGGCCATTTGTATTTCAGTTTCCCTGTAGCTTAAGTACATTTGCTAGATCCCATTTGTATATTTGTTGTCCACTGTTGCCGTTTTTGCTTGATCACTATGTTGGTTGGTCTGCACTATTTGTTGTGCAACCCCTTATCATTGGTCCCTGTTTTCCCATTATGGACAATATTCGTCCATTTGCTGCCCGGTTCTGCTGCACACTGCGCGCACTTCATGAACTTCACCGTACTTGATCATTTGTGGTTGCAGAATGTTGGGGCAGTGCACATGTGTACCTATACACGTGTGTACGTGCAGACTTCTGTAACCATATGTCCCTGAAATAAAAACTAATATGAACATACACCATCACTATTTATCTTATATAAGACATCGTTGTTGGATTAACTATTATTTTTCAGTTATATTGAAGTTAATTTACTTGAACTATGATTTAATCCTGACTCGAGTGTTTTGTGTTTTGCATGGAACGCTAGGGTCAGATCCGAGTGTTACAGATTTAAAGATCACATCTTAGGATTCGAAGACTGGTGAAGCTGGGGATCCGAAGACGTGTGCACTCTGAGATTTTTGAACAGTAAACATTTTTCTTGTATTTAAACTGTTTTAATTCCGCTGTATAGAAAATTCCTTGTATCAAAAATTTTGAGTAATATATAAACGTTTATTTCGCTGTTTAATACCATGTTATTTATTTATTCTATGTTGATTCTGTCTTTGAACTCTGTAAGCTAAATAACGATCCGTTGATTTGAACGTCTTAAGTTGGTTTAGTTACCAATTTGATGCGATCAAAAAGGCGGGACGTTACACGACGAGCTAGAACTTGTAGGGAGTCGATCGATTAGTGGATCGTTCCGTTGGACCTAGTAATGGGTCATTTCATGATATTGGGCCAAGGGATCATTTCATGATTAATGTAAGACATGGGTTTGGGATACTAGTACAGTTGGTGTAACTGACCTTGAACATGCGATGCTATACTTGATTTATTAGGTTATCTTAGTCTATCTTGCCCATCTTGACAGCATCCTTATGTTTACTTTCAGTTTATACATGCCATGTTACCATTACCTGTTTTTAGGCTAAAAGTCGCTTGGACTTACCAGTCTTTATGACCGATCCGTTTTCTTTCGCCTCTTTTTCTTTGATTTCCCCCCAGGTTCTCAGGGAGGAAACTCTAGCACTTAGCTTGGATTTCGCTTGCTTTCGGTTCAGCTCATGTATGGTTTGATCTTGAGCTATGTTATGGCTGCATTTCTGCTACCTTTGGGGAATTAAGCTACTTTTGTTGTTTTAAGATTATGCTTCTTTATTTATGCAAGACAGAATTTGTTGTAATGGAAAATAATGACTTTGGCTATCTGGTACTTTGAATGTAAAAGGCGTTGACTATTTCGAAAGTAATGAAATTTATCTTTTGATTCTTTCGCTATTTTATTTATGTTCTGTCTTGTAATATTTCTGTGTTTGTCTACCTCGATAACGCTCCTCCAAAACTAGTGCATTCCCTCTGTGAGTGACCCTAGCGGAGGTGGGGTGTTACCTTAGCTGCCAAGTAGGGTGCATTGTCACCTGATCTAGAGTTTCATTTACTTCTTTAACCTATTTTGATGTTGTCCCTTTCGCGAAACGGTTGCTGATCCCAACCGTTGGTGATAATACATTCGGTACACTCAAGCGAAATGAGTGACTGGTCTTGTTTAGTATGGGTTGCAAGATGTTCTTGTTGAACCCAGTGTATTCCTCTCTAGAGATACACTGTCGGAAGGTGGTCCCATACCTTGCTAGTTGGAATTAATTACCCAATAAGCACCCGCAGTTTTTGATTATATATTAGGTATGTTGAACGTGAGATGAAAGCATTCTGCTAGTTGATTATTTAGTTGTGATTGATAGACACTATTATAATATCAAATGAGTTTGATATAAAGTTTATCATTACGTTCAAAAAGATTTTGATATGTTGAATCAAGTGTTTTGGATTTTCATAAGGGAAAAACCCGTTCCGTGTTATACGGCGTGGTCTTATGAGATATCATTTATTTGCTCAAACTGTTTTAAATGGTTTTACTCATACCAGTCCCATGACTGACCCGGAGTTTGTTTTGTTTGGTTTTCCCTAAACTCTTGGGTGCTCAAATTTGTACGAGCAGTCAAGTAGTCGGGATTTACGGATGCACTAGAAGGAGCTGGAGCAGGAGGCTTTAGCAGTGTTTTTTTAGCTATTGTTTATTTCCGCTGTGATGTAAGTGTTATACTCTAAAAATGGTATTGTATATAGACACTGTTTTATTTCAAAGTTATGTTATGAAATATATTTATTCATTCCACTGTGAGATTCGTGTTTACTCTGATGTTGTATGTTCTTCTTCTTCTTCTATTCTAAGTTCCTATCTTATCTATCCTCACCCTCTATTTTCTTTCATGGACTATCCGGTATTTTCGGTTCTTAGATGTTCGACATGGTGTGTATGCCGATATCCAAGGTCGCAAATTCCTCGGGTCATTACAGTGGTATCAGAGCTGAAGGTTAAGTAATTACCTTGGCTCTGTGGCATGACTCAGTAGAGATAGGGTTAGCAATACCCTAGATTGAGTTGAGTGTATATATACGAGAGAACGCATTTGCAGATTTTATAAAAATGGTTTTATATTATGGATATTCATTGGTTGAGATGTTTATAAGTTCTGGTCAATCAGTTTGATCCACTATATCGGTAGGGGTTTATAAACACTCGAATACGATGAACCGACACTATATGTTTTGAAAAGAGGGTAAATGAAATAATTTTACCCAAAATATATTTCGATATAAACAAAGTATAGATATTTGAAATATTATAGTATATTGGATGTGTTGGTTGTGATTATAATCAAATAAGGTTATAATTGAAAAGGTTATGTAAATAACTAATTAAAATCCGTATAAGTGTTACGAAATGAATTAAATAAGAATTGGAATTAAAATTCCTAAAAGTTTGAGAAGTGTTGGTAAAAGGATTTGGATTAAACATATGAGAATTTTAAAATCCTGGGAGATTTTAAATTGTTTACAAGCATTGTGAAGGATATTTTGAAAATGATTTCAAAATGGAAGTAATTAAATATGGATTTTTGAAAGTGATATAGTATTGAACTCACTTCGATCGCAAGGAAATAAATTCCGATGATGAAGTCGACCATCATCGGTGTCCATTTTCGAGTTGTAAGTGATGGATTACTACCAAAGATTTTGTTTTTGAATTGTTTTGTGAAAAGCAAGTTGTTTTGAATCCTAAAAAGGGATATCTGGTTTTAGCGAAGCTAAACTGATTGAAATTCCCTGGGAATGATTGTTTGAATTAAAACAAATTAAATTAGAATTTGTAAAAGCAAATAGAAATAGAAATTGAATTGGAACCAATTAAGTGGAAAATGAATTGAGATAGAAAATATCGAATTATATTGGATTATAGATAATCCGAAATGAAATTTGACTGGTAAGTTAAGAGTTGAAATTAAAAATGGAATCTGAGTTAAGAACAGAATTTGGCTTGGGTGTAACCGAATGATTGAGATGACATTGGTATATGCAGAATTGGTAACACATGGAAAGGATGTCTCGATATGCCCGACAAAAAGGTACCAATTTATATTATATATGGGTTTGAGATTTTGATGAGCCGAATTGGCAAGCCACTTGGCTGTTTGATTTTCTTTTGGGTTGAAGAAGGCCTAGAGAGGCGAGTTGTAGTTGTACCTATTAAGCCGTACAAAGGAGGTGTTGGCGAAATCTTTCGAAAATTTCGGGTGTTAGAAAATTTTCAGGATTTTTGAAAATTTTCGTTGATAAGAACTGAATAAATATTTAATTAAAATTGATCGGTTCAGTTGAAACTGGAGTTAAGAAGCAAACAAATAATTGTTAACCCAGTTAATAGGGTTTGTTTTCTACCTTAGCAATTTCGAGGACGAAATTATTTTAAGGAGGGAAGAATGTAACGTCCCGTATTTTTACGTTGTAATAATAATTTATTTAATTATTTAAAAGTGATTTATAAATTTAAATCGTTGTTTAATTAAATAATATTGAGTATTTAGTTAATATAAATAATATAATAATATATTTAATTTTGAAATAGTCGGAAATAGTGGAATTCACAATATTGTATGAATTGGATCGTATATAATATATAATTCAATTTAGAGTTGAATTATATTAACGAATATATTGTATAATCGACAGTTCAATGTATAATTATAGTATAATTAAAATCGAGCTCGAAATGGCGCTGCAGTTCGTAATTTGGCGATTCGAACTTCAATTGAATATACAGAATCCGTTTTAAATCGGATTTCTCTGAAACAAGAAACGTTCGGATCTATTGAACGATAATTTTCTAATGGAAGATAAAAATCGAGATTTCGTCGTGTAGATTTTGAGTTATGTCCAAACCAAATTTTCGAAAAGTCGCTATGGAATTCCTTTATAATTTATAGCGATTTATTTATATTATAAATGGATTTTTCAATATAAATTGAATATCGATTCAACCGGGATTTGAATATCGAGTTATAACTATTGGAGTTGTATGGTATTCTATTGTGAATATATACGATAATATAAATTTATTTATATTTTATTTAATTATTTTTAAATATATTAATATTTAAATGGGTTTATTTAGAGCTTTAAAAATAGCCAGTTTTGCAAACGACCTCCGTTTTCGACGAAACTAATCTTGTTGGATCCGTAATATTTAATTATTGTTAGATTTCATTTTTCTTGATTTTTGGAGTTAGTGTGTGGCCGTACGGATTTTTAATGTGAAAAACAGTCAGTATTTCGATGGTTAAAAATACGCTGTATGAGCAAACAAAGTCGTAGTTCGAAGAAACAAGTTTCGTTAGGTCCGTAATGTCGAACTGAAGATGTATGTCTATTTTCGTGATTTTTGGATATCATGTGTGATTATAGGAATTTTTAACAATAAATACAAATAACGGTTGCTTAAAAATAAATAAAAAAATATTATAAATATCCTATAAATAACCCTAAATATTCGCTAAACCCTAAAATCATTTCTCTGGTCAGAGAAGCATTTGCGCCTCCATCAAAATAAGAACACAGCAAAAATGGATAGGGAAAATAAAATCAAAAGAAATACAAATAAATTTCTAGAAATCTCAAAACAAATATCTTTGAGTTCCTCTTTCGTTTCTCTTCAATCCTATATAGATTACGTTGAACTCAGTTACATTTTTTGGCTTACGACTTGGAGGCTGCGGAACTAGGGTTCCGATTCCTGCTCGATATATGCAGCGCGGGGCCCCGGGTTTAGTGGAAATGGGTTGCTCGGTGGGAGGAGTGCCTGGATTTGGATTTCTGCATGGTGCGATGGGTATTTATGGTGTGCGATTTCCTGCTGCGATGAGGATACTGACCTGAACCGTGATAAACAATTGGAGATCGAGTACTGTGTTAATAGGATGAGAGGATAAAGATTTCGACGAGCAAGCCAATGGGAGTTGTTTGAGTTTAAATCGTGAAAGAATGGGAATTGGAAGGCAAGAAGAAATCAAAAGTGGCAAGATACGAAGGAGCAGGGTACGGGATTTTTTTGACAGGGAAGAAGGAGTTCACGGGTGCGATTTTAATTTGTTTGGGCCGATATTGGATTGGGTAAACCTCAACAACTCAAATATTTAATTTAAACTATTTATATTGTTACATGAACTTGTAAATTACATATCTCATTCATACTACATTAAAGTTTCGAACGGTCAGATCCGTTAGGATCGTAGGGATGGACACTACAACATGGAACTGACTGGGAGTGAATTGAAGCTCGTTTCAATTAATAGCGAAACAAATTGTCCGATCTGAATCGACAATAATTTATCGTTATTTAACGATATATTACCAATGTGAGTAAATCTTACTAACTCTGATCAGTTTATATTTATATATATATAATCTAGTAATGATAAATGCTGATTGACTGCTGTGTGATGATTATTTGTTTGAATTGCTTATTTATTGGTTGAAATCATATATAACGATATATATATAAATCGTTAATCAAATATTGATTCTATTTATCAAAATATTTCGTATCGAAATGAAATCGATGTTATTATATTGTTTAACATCTGTGGATGCAGGGAAACAGGTCGGAGGGATCCAACTGGATTCCTCAACATTTATTTTACTGTTTTTCATATATTGTGTTATATGGTGGGATATAAAATCTGTTGCTGATTTTGTGTGTTTGAATGATACCGATCATTGTTATATGGTACGTTAAATACCATAAGGAATACTGGAATGTTAAAAAGGAAATTTTCAATGTTATATTGAAAAAGAAATATTTATAAAATCAAAAGATTTTATAAAAAAGAAAATATTATTTAGAAAATAAATAGATTGAAAAGGAATATTTATTTGTTAAGTAAATAGATTGAAAAGGAATATTTATTTGTTGAACAAATAGAATTGAAAAGGAAATATTTGTTGAACAAATAGAATTGAAAAGGAATATTTATTTGTTAAATAAATAGAATAAGATAAAAGGAATATATATTGGGAAATAAAATAGAATAGGATAAAAGGAATATATACTAGGAAAATTAATAGAAAGATATAAGGAATATTTTTTAGAAAATAAATAAGATATCATAAAAGGAAATATTTAGAAAGTAAGTAGGATTATAAAAGGAGTTCATCGAATAGAGTTATTCGAAAAGGAGTTAATCGAATAGAGTTATTCGAAAAGGAGTTAATCGAATAGAGTTATTCGAAAGGAGTTAATCGAATATAGTTATTCGAATAGAGTTAATCGAATATCAGTTATTCGAATAGAGTAATTGATTAGAGTTAATCAACATAGGATTAATTGATAAGAGTTAATCGATTAGAGTTAATCGATAGAGTTACTTAGTTAGAGTTAATCAAATAGGGTTAATTGATAAGAGCTAATCGATTAGAGTTAATCGATAGAGTTAATTGATTAGAGTTAATCAAATAGAGTTAATTGATTAAAGTTAATCGATTAGAGTAAATCAAATTAGAGTAAAGAAAATAGAGTTAATCGAATAGAGATTACCGAACATAAGTTATTCGAAGAAGAGAGATTATCGAATATAGTTTATTCGAAGAAGAGAGTTAATCGAATATAGTTTATTCGAAGAGAGTTAATCGAATATAGTTTATTCGGAAAGGAGTTATCGAATAGAAATTATTCGAAAGAGAATCATACGTTGAATTCTCTTATATCGAATTCAGGAAAGTACTATTCACTTTCTGTTTTTAAATCATGATTTATTTATTTATTAATGAATTAGTTATTTGTTTATTTATCCAAATAAATAAATAAAAGGTATATTGAAGTTATTATATTTTAGAAGCTTGGGATTATAACAATATTGTTAAAATCAAATGATTTATGTTAAATAAGTGGATTCGTAAACAGAATCTGAGAGTTACGTAAGGAAGTTTGTTAAAGATTTAAAAGGTGAACTTTGTCTGGTTCGAGGTTAGAAATGTTGTTCAGTTAAGGTCTGAGAGGTAGTAATACCCCAACTCCATTGACTCCATTTTTAACTAAGGAATGGTTAAGGTTAGATAGTGAAGGTTGGTTAAGTAAATTTAGTTAATGAGTGTAATAGTTTGAGTTGGCATAGCGATGTTTTATTTTAACATCTATTTAAATCCAATGAAGGAGTTTTGGAAATGTTTTCCAAATAAGAATCAGAAATGTTTTCTAATATAGAAAATAAGAGATGAGAATGAGAATGGAAATGTTTTCCAATGATTAATAGCATATATTTTCTAAATTTAGAAAATAAGGAATGTTGAACATATGGAAACAGGAAATGAAAAATGAATAAATTAAGGAACTAAAGAGATAAATGTTAAATGATGATTGATCGATAGAATTTCCATTTGGAAATAATATCGTTGTTTGCACACATGTTTTTCTTTGATAGTTAACTCACCGATTATCGATGTTTTTGACCATTTTTCCATCGTCAATACGGAGAGACCGGGATCGGATTCATTATCTAAAGACCACTCTGTATGGGCGTTAGCGTTGCGAATTGAATATGATGAAGATAATTGAAGACGGAGTTATGCAAGGGCTGTACTGTTTACGGAATAGTGCCTTCGGTTTGTCCAGTCCCAAGACAACCTGTATAGAAGAAAGTCTGATGGAGTATATTTAGTAGATATCGTAAGTTGATCTCTTCAAACGTATTTACGTTTGGTGGTGGAGGAATTCGTTTCTCTTAGCTGTTTACCCGTGATATGTCTGGAGAAATCAATTTGTGATTTAGCGGGTATGACGATGTGACATTCAAAGTGAATGAAGATGTGGTTTGTAAAGGATACGTTATGGCCTCTAGCCTCACAACCAGGAATGGTATAAAATGGGGTAGGTCACATGGCTAAGTGGTTAGCTGCTAAGTAGGGTGCATTATCACCTGATCTAGAGTTTCATTTACTTTTTTTAACCTATTTTGATGCTGTCCCTTTCGCGAAACGGTTGTTCATCCCAACCGTTGGTGATAATACATTCGGTACACTCAAGCGAAATAAGTGACCGGTCATGTTTAGCCTGGGTTGCAAGATGTTCTTGTTGAACCCAGTGTATTCCTCTCTAGAGATACACTGTCGGAAGGTGGTCTCATACCTTGCTAGTTGGAATTAATTACCCAATAAGCGCCCACAGTTTTTGATTATATATTATGTATGTAACGTGAGATGAAAGCGTTCTGCTAGTTGATTGTTTAGTTGTGCTTGATTAACACTATTATAATATTAAATGAGTTTGATATAAAGTTTATCATTTTGTTCAAAAAGATTTTGATATGTTGGATCAAGTGTTTTGGGTTCTCATAAGGGAAAAACCCGTTCCGTGTTATACAGCGTGGTCTTATGAGATATCGTTTATTTGCTCAAACTGTTGTAAATGGTTTTACGCATACCAGTCCCATGACTGACCCAGAGTTTGTTTGGTTTTGTTTTCCCTAAACTCTTCGGTGCTCAAATTTGTATGAACAGTCAAGTAGTCGGGATTTACGGATGCACTAGAAGGAGCTGGAGCAGGAGGCTTCAACAGCATTTTTATAGCTATTGTTTATTTCTGTTGTGATGTAAGTGTTATACTCTAAAAATGGTATTGTATACAGATAATGTTTTATTTCAAAGTTATGTTATGAAATATATTTATTCATTCTGCTATGAGATTCGTGTTTACTCTGATGTTGTATGTTCTTCATCTTCTTCTATTCTAAGTTTCTATCTTATCTATCCTCACCCTCTATTTTCTTTCATGGACTATCCGGTATTTTCGGTTCTTGGATGTTCGACATGGTGTGTATGCCGATATCCAAGGTCGCAAATTCCCCGGGTCGTTACAGTGGTATCAGAGCTGAAGGTTAAGTAATTACCTTGGCTCTGTGGCGTGACTCAGTAGATATAGGGCTAGCAATACCCTAGATTGAGTTGAGTGTATATATACGAGAGAACGTATTTGCAGATTTTATAAAAATGATTTTATATTGTGGATATTTATTGGTTAAGATGTTTATAAGTTCTGGTCGATCAGTTTGATCCACTGTATAGTATTGAACTCACTCCGATCGCTGGGAAATAAATTCCGATGATGAAGTCGACCATCATCGGTGTCCATTTTCGAGTTGTAAGTGATGGATTACAACCAAAGATTTTGTATTTGAATTGTTTTGTGGAAAGCAAGTTGTTTTGAATCCTAAAAAGGGTCTGGTTTTAGCGAAGCTAATCTATTTGAAATTCCCTGGGAAGGATTGTTTGAATTAAAACAAATTAAATTAGAATTTGTAAAAGAAAATAGAAATAGAAATTGAATTGGAACCAGTTAAGTGGAAAATGAATTAAGATAGAAAATATCGAATTAGATTGGATTAGAGATAATCTGAAATGAAATTTGACTGGTAAGTTAAGAGTTGAATTTAAAAATGGAATCTGAGTTAAGAACAGAATTTGGCTTGGGTGTAGCAGAATGATTGAGATGACATTGGCATATGCAGAATTGGTAACACATGGAAAGGATGTCTCGATATGCCCGACAAAAAGGTACCAATTTATAATATATATGGGTTTGAGATTTTGATGAGCCAAATTGGCAAGCCGCTTGGCCGTTTGATTTTTTTTTGGGTTGAAGAAGGCATAGAGAGGCGATTTGTAGTTGTACCTATTAAGCCGCACAAAGGAGGTGCTGGCGAAATCTTTCAAAAATTTCGGGTGTTAGAAAATTTTCAGGATTTTTGAAAATTTCCGTTGGTAAGAACTGAATAAATATTTAACTAAAATTGATCGGTTCAGTTGAAACTGGAGTTAAGAAGTAAACAAATAATTGTTAACCCTGTTAATAGGGTTTGTTTTCTACCTTAGCAATTTCGAGGACGAAATTATTTTAAGGAGGGAAGAATGTAACGTCCCGTATTTTTACGTTGTAATAATTAATTAATTTAATTATTTAAAAGTGATTTATAAATTTAAATCGTTGTTTAATTAAATAATACTGAATATTTAATTAATATAAATAATATAATAATATATTTAATTTTGAAATAGTGGAATTCACAATATTGTGTGAATTGGATCATATATAATATATAATTCAATTTAGAGTTGAATTATATTAACGAATATATTGTATAATCGACAGTTCAATGTATAATTATAGTATAATTAAAATCGAGCTCGAAGTGGCGCTGCAGTTCGTAATTTGGCGATTCGAACTTCAATTGAATATACAGAATCCGTTTTAAATCGGATTTCTCTGAAACAAGAAACGTTCGAATCTATTGAACGATATTTTTCTAATGGAAGATAAAAATCGATATTTCGTCGTGTAGATTTTGAGTTATGTCTAAATTAAATTTTCGAAAAGTCGCTATGGAATTCCTTTATAATTTATAGCGATTTATTAATATTATAAATGGATTTTTCAATATAAATTGAATATCGATTCAACCGGGATTTGAATATCGAGTTATAAATCCTATTGGAGCTGTATGGTATTCTATTGTGAATATATACGATAATATAAATTTATTTATATTTAATTTAATTATTTTTAAATATATTAATATTTAAATGGGTTTATTTAGAGCTTTAAAAATAGCCAGTTTTGCAAACGACCTCCGTTTTCGACGAAACTAATCTTGTTGGATCCGTAATATTTAATTATTGTTAGATTTCAATTTTCTTGATTTTTGGAGTTAGTGTGTGGCCGTACGGGTTTTTAATGTGAAAAACAGTCAGTATTTCGACGGTTAAAAATACGCTGTATAAGCAAACGAAGTCGGAATTTGACGAAACAAGTTTCGTTGGGTCTGTAATGTCGAACTGAAGGTGTATGCCCATTTTCGTGATTTTTGGATATCATGTGTGATTATAGGAATTTTCAACAATAAATACAAATAACGGTTGCCTAAAAATAAAGAAAAAAATAAAAAAAATATTATAAATATCCTATAAATAACCCTAAATATTCCCTAAAACCAAAAATCATTTCTCTGGTCAGAGAAGCATTTGCGCCTCCACCAAAATAAGAACACAACAAAAATGGTTAGGGAAAATAAAATCGAAAGAAATACAAATAAATTTCTAGAAATCTCAAAACAAATATCTTTGAGTTCCTCTTTCTTTTCCCTTCAATCCTATATAGATTACGTTGAACTCGGTTACATTTTCTGGCTTGCGACTTGGAGGCAGCGGAACTAGGGTTCCGATTCCTGCTCGATATGTGCAGCGCGGGGCCTCGGGGTTAGTGGAAATGGGTTGCTCGGTAGGAGGAGCGCCTGGATTTGGATTTCTGCATGGTGCGATGGGTATTTAGGGTATGTGATTTCCTGTTGCGATGAGGATACCGACCTGAACCGCGACAAACAAGTGGAGATCGAGTACTGTGTTAATAAGATGAGAGGATAGAGATTTCGACGAGCAAGCCAATGGGAGTTGTTTGAGTTTAAATCGTGAAGGAATGTGAATTGGAAGGCAAGAAGAAATCAAAAGTGGTGAGATTCGAAGGAGCAGGGTACAGGATTTCTTTGACCGGGAAGAAGGAGTTCATGGGTGCGGTTTTAATTTGTTTGGGCCGATATTGAATTGGGTAAAGCCCAATAACTCAAATATTTAATTTAAACTATTTAAATTGTTACATGAACTTGTAAATTACACATCTCATCAATACTACATTAGAGTTTCGAATGGTCAGATCCGTTGGGATCGTAGGGGCGGACACTATAACATGGAACTGACTGGGAGTGAATTGGAGCTCGTTTCAATTAATAGCGAAACAAATTGTCTGATCTGAATCGACGATAATTGATCGTTATTTAACGATAATTTACCAATGTGAGTAAATCTCACTAACTCTGATCAATTTATATTTTTTTATATATAATATAGTAATGATAAATGCTGATTGACTGCTGTGTGATGATTATTTGTTTGAATTGCATATGTATTGGTTGAAATTATATATAACGATATATATATAAATCGTTAATCAAATATTGATTCTGTTTATCAAAATATTTTCTATCGAAATGAAATCGATGTTATTATATTGTTTAACATCTGTGGATGCAGGGAAATAGGTCGGAGGTATCCAACTAGATTTCTCAACATTTATTTTACTATTTTTTATATATTGTGTTATATGATGGGATATGAAATCTATTACTGATTTTGTATGTTTGAATGATACCGATCACTATTATATGGTATGTTAAATACCATAAGGAATACTGGAATGTTAAAAGGGAAATTTTCAATGTTATATTGAAAAAGAAATATTTATAAAATCAAAATATTTTATAAAAAAGAAAATATTTATATAGAAAATAAATAGATTAAAAAGGAATATTTATTTGTTAAATAAATAGATTGAAAATGAATATTTATTTGTTAAGTAAATAGATTGAAAAGGAATATTTATTTGTTGAACAAATAAAATTGAAAAGGAAATATTTGTTGAATAAATAGAATTGAAAAGGAAATATTTATTTGTTAAATAAATAGAATAAGATAAAAGGAATATATATTGGGAAATAAAATAGAATAGGATAAAAGGAATATATACTGGGAAATTAAATAGAAAGATACAAGGAATATTTTTTAGAAAATAAATAAGATATCATAAAAGGAAATATTTAGAAAGTAAGTAGGATTATAAAAGGAGTTAATCGAATAGAGTTATTCGAAAAGGAGTTAATCGAATAGAGTTATTTGAAAAGGAGTTAATCGAATAAAGTTATTCGAAAAGGAGTTAATCGAATAGTGTTATTCGAAAGGAGTTAATCGAATAGAGTTATTCGAATAGAGTTAATCGAATATCAGTTATTCGAATAGAGTAATTGATAAAAGTTAATCAACATAGGGTTAATTATAAGAGTTAATTGATTAGAGTTAATCGATTAGAGTTAATCGATTAGAGTTAATCGATAGAGTTAATTGATTAGAGTTAATCAAATAGGGTTAACTAATTAGAGTTAATCGATTAGAGTTAATCGATAGAGTTAATGAATAGAGTTAATCAAATAGAGTTAATTGATAAGAGTTAATCGATTAGAGTAAAGCAAATAGAGTTAATTGAATAAAGTTAGTCGAATATAGTTATTTGAATAGAGATTATCGAATATAAGTTATTCGAAGAAAAGAGATTATCGAATATAGTTTATTCGAAGAAGAGAGTTAATCGAATATAGTTTATTCAAAGAGAGTTAATCGAATATAGTTTATTCGGAAAGGAGTTATCGAATAGAAATTATTCGAAAGAGAATTATACGTTGAATTCTCTTATATCGAATTCAGGAAAGTACTATTCACTTTCCGTTTTTAAATTAAGATTTATTTATTTATTAATGAATTAGTTATTTGTTTATTTATCCAAATTAATAAATAAAAGTTATGTTGAAGTTATTATATTTCAGAAGCATGGGATTATAACACTATTGTTAGAATCAAATGATTTCTGTAAAAGAAGTGGATTCGTAAATAGAATCTGAGAGTTACGTAAGGAAGTTTGTTAAAGATTTAAAAGGTGAACTTTGTCAGGTTCGAGGTTAAATATGTTGTTCAGTTAAGGTCTGGGAGGTAGTAATAACCCAACTTCATTGACTCCATTTTTAACTAAGGAATGGTTAAGGTTCGATAGTGAAGGTTGGTTAAGTAAATTTAGTTAATGAGTGTGATAGTTTGAGTTGGCATAGCGATGTTTTTTTAAACATCTATTTAAATCCAATGAAGTAGTTTTGGAAATGTTTTCCAAATAAGAATCATAAATGTTTTCTAATATAAAAATAAGAGATGAGAATAAAAATGGAAATGTTTTCCAAATATTAATAACGTATATTTTCTAAATTTGGAAAATAAGGAATGTTGAATATATGGAAATAGGAAATGAAAAGAATAAATTAAGGAACTAAAGTGATAAATGTTAAATGATGATTGATCGATAGAATTTCCATCTGGAAATAATATCATTGTTTTCACACGTGTTTTTCTTTGATAGTTAACTCACTGACTATCGAAGTTTTTGACCATTTTTCCGTTGTCAATACGGAGAGTCCGGGATTAGATTCATTATCTGAAGACCACTCTGTACGGACGTTAGCGTTGCGAATCAAATATGATGAAGATAATTGAAGATGGAGTTATGCAAGGGCTGTCCTTTTTATAGAATAGTGTCTTTGGTTTGTCCAGTCCTAGGACAACATGTATGGAAGAATGTCTGACGGAGTATATTTAATAGATTGCGTAAGCTGATCTCTTCAAACGTTTTTACGTTTGGTGGCGGAGGAATTTGTTTCTCTTAGTTGTTTACCCATGATATGTTTGGAGAAACCAATTTGTGATTTAGCGGGTATGTCGATGTGACATTCAAAGTGAATGAAGATGTGGTTTGTAAAGGATACGTTATAGCCTCTAGCCTCACAACCAAGAATGGTATAAAATCAGGTAAGTCGCATGGCTAAGTGGTTAGCTGCCAAGTAGGGTGTATTATCACCTGATCTAGAGTTTCATTTAATTCTTAACCTATTTTATGCTGTCCCTTTCGGGAAATGGTTGCCGATCCCAACCGTTGGTGATAATACATTCGGTACACTCAAGCAAAATGAGTGACCGCCATGTTTAGCCTGGGTTGCAAGATATTCTTGTTAAACCCGGTGTATTCTTCTCTAGAGATACACTGTCGTAAGGTGGTCCCATACCTTGCCAGTTGGAATTCATTACCAAATAAGCGCCCGCGGTTTTTGATTATATATTATGTATGTAGAACATGAGATGAAAGCGTTCTGCTAGTTGATTATTTAGTTGTGATTGATAGACACTATTATAATATCAAATGAGTTTGATATAAAGTTTATCATTTCGTAGAAAAAGATTTTGATATGTTGAATCAAGTGTTTTGGATTCTCATAAGGGAAAAACCCGTTCCGTGTTATACGGCGTGGTCTTATGAAATATCGTTTATTTGCTCAAACTGTTTTAAATGGTTTTACTCATACCAGTCCCATGACTGACCCGGAGTTTGTTTTGTTTTGTTTTCCCTAAACTGTTGGGTGCTCAAATTTGTACGAGCAGTCAAGTAGTCGGGATTTACAGATGCACTAGAAGGAGCTGGAGCAGGAGGCTTCAGCAGCGTTTTTATAGCTATTGTTTATTTCCGCTGTGATATAAGTGTTATACTCTGAAAATGGTATTGTATGCAGATACAGTTTTATTTCAAAGTTATGTTATGAAATATGTTTATTCGTTCCACTGTGAGATTCGTGTTTACTCTGATGTTGTATGTTCTTTTTCTTCTTCTTTTCTAAGTTTCTATCTTATCTATCCTCACCCTCTATTTTCTTTCATGGATTATCCGGTATTTTCGGTTCTTAGATGTTCGACATGGTGTTGTATGCCGATATCCAAGGTCGCAAATTCCCTGGGTCGTTACATAATTCCACTATCTGAAAACAATTCAATTATTTCTAAGATTATTATGCCTTTGGCATTTAACATATTGTTGATACAATTTGTATTTCATTAATTTCATTGTGCTTTTGCCATTTTATGTATTTCTAATTATAGATTTTGGACTGGAGGTCCACATTTCACATTTAGATGGGAGTTTCATGATAATCAATCACGTTTTTCTCTAATATAGGATCTGTAGTCCGTTTATAAATATAAGCATTTTATTATATTTAATTTTATCATCAATGATGATTTTTTTCAATTTTATACATGATTTATTAAGATCTCAAAATTTATCACTTACTCCACAAATATTTCTTTAAGAACACTCTTTTAGGGTTATTTGGCAATTATGTCATGGTTCTCTTTCAAAGCACCCTTAAATTTTTCTTCAAAAACACTCACCACCTTTATTTCGCATCTTTAACACTTACTCCATAAATATTTCAAACTCAATTCTCTATCATACTTTAGATGTGTTTTTTAACTTTTGGTCCTTTAAGGATTTCAACTTATACTAGAGCTAGTTTATCAAAGATACGATAAATGATTCAAAATACTTATTATATTGCATTACCATGCATGTTAATAAATATTTATTTTTGATAATCAAAATGAACTTATGTCCCTTTTATCCTCCCCTTCAATGTTGACAAAAATTGCCACATTATAAAACAATTCTCTTGGATTCTCATTTTGATATTATCGCATTGCCACTAGCAAATATGTTACATTTATGTCAATTATATGAGGATGATCATTTTACTATTTTATAATATGCATTCATGGAATGCTACTTATTCTCATTCATTGATCTAGCATGTTAAAGGAAAGTTCTTACTATATAAATCATTTAATTACACACATGGACTTAGGTCTTTCAACATTATGTTGATTGATTTTTTAAATCATTGAATGATATCTATGTATAATTTATAAGATGAGTTCATATCAATTTAGTCAAATAATCGTTAGGTTGTTAGTTAGATATTATTATATATGTATTTATACGTGGATCCACATACTACTTGTATAAGTATTTGCATATTCTTTCTCATTTGAGTTAGTAGTTTTAGGTTAAAATTACTGTAAGTATCCAAGTGATTAATTTTTCCTTATCAACCAATGTCAATGCAAATCCTTATAGACCATATGATAATGTTCATAACATCTGATTTGGAAGCATATCGAACGTCTAGTCTAATTAAGCTATATATAAAATTTCATGTTGTTTAGTTTTATTCTTCAATCATATCTCAAATATCACTTGTCAACGTTGATTATAATTATTTATCACTGAATGTTCGCATCTCTTCTTAAGAGCACAATAAAACTGATATACTTATAACAAAGAAGGAGTATCTTCTAGATGCTTAGTATTTTATATATATACACTAGTTGTATGTACATAACATTTCAAGAAGGTATCTGTAGCTTCCATAAAAAGTATGATATGACATATTCATGATCGCTTCTAGAGAATATCAAAATGTATTTCTCTGAGAAATATTTATGCATATAATATTTCTTGTGAAATAATTAATAATATAACACTTATTATATAATTGGATACATGAATATAGAACATTATATTCTAAAGATATTTCGATTTCTTACGTGCTAGAAAGGTTTGATATAATTATAAAGAAATATATTATAAACATTACATATTATTCAAATTTAAGTTTGAATCCATTCTAAACTACATGGGAATCCTTTATAACCTAATTTTTATACATTTATTTGGTTTAGTAAAATCACAAAATATATCAATAAATCTCTTTTGGGGATGTTTTATCATCACTTCTAAAATGTTGCATTTCTCTGCAAAGAGATACTTTATATGCACTACTTTTGGAATGTCAATATACAATATCATTTTCTATATGAATAATTGCTACTTTTATAATAGCATAAAATATCTCTTTTGGTGACTTTTAATATAAAGAATTTTGGAGTGTCATACCAAATTTTGAATACAATAACAACGTTGGTTGCACTAATTAAAAGTGGTATTTAAGTGATGAAAAACCACTACTTTTGGAGTGTAGTATTGTTGTATAATATCTATTTTTCTTTCAAACAAATTATATTCAATACTTTGAGAGTTTTATATGACATCCCTCCAGGGGTTATTATATAATTTCAAAGGAAGCGCGAAATTACAATTTTAGAAAATCTCTTTTAGAGATTACGTGAATATCAATGGAAAAAAATCATATGGTAATATATGGACGTTTCTTCAAGAGTTTAAAAATTTTGCAAATGTAAATTTTATGTCGTATGGGTTCCCTTTCGGAGAATACAAAAATATGATCTTTGCCAAATTATTTGGGTATACATATGCATAAATAATTTATCAAAGAAGCCGAGTTATTGAACACAGTGCAACTATTAAAAATCAGATATATTAACAGTGCTCCGTCAAACTTAAAGTTTGAGTTATACTTGATTTATCAATAATAAATCAACAGAGAGAGAAATTACATCAAAGCAACATATGAATTAGGATTTTCCATTGTGCTAATCTGTAAATTGGCAATCTATATTTTTTCATAACTGGAAGTAAACAATGGAGAAAATATATAAACTGGAATGAGATAGGAGAAATAATTACACTGTTGATTTGAATCCATCATTTACAAAGAATATGTATCTCTTTCCAAGACAACATTAATAATTGGTTTCTATTGGGGGTATATTTGAAATGTTATACAACATAATATCTTCAGGATACTTGTGTAATAACCCAAAATCTAAGAATAATTAATTATAAAATTTAAATATTAAAAGCTAATATTATAAAAATAAAACATAACAAGGTAATAAATTAGAATTAACGAAAACATTCGCAGTAATGTTATAAAAGAATAAATGGAAGAATTAATGACTAAAGTTATAACCATAAAATTAAAAGCCAATAAAATAATTAATTAATAAAAGTAAATATTCGTGTTTGAATTTGAACACTTATAATAAAACAACAATTAAGTCAGATATTAATGGAACATATTGGAAGTCGAATAATTTTGATGGACATGAACGAGTTATAAGTTTAATAGAAAGAGATTAACTGCAAATATAGAAAGAGGTTAAAAAGATTTTTTTTTACAATTGTCTGAATTTAGGCTAGGAACCTTTTCCACTATGTCTGTAGAGATTTTCTGATCAAATTTCAGATATATTTTGTTAGTTATGAAGCCACTATGTAGAAGATATGAGAGAAAAGTTTAATGAATTAAAATAAAATTAAAAATATTATAAGCACGGGTCAACCCCTAGGTCGACCCGCAAAAGAGCCTAGGTGACTTTTTGCCCAAGTTCATAGCGAAGCAATTTTTTATTCTTGACCTGCGTGGCCAATTCTGATGCGCTATATTTGAGATCCGATGGCCTAAATTCTATCAGTGGCGTGGCGGATATAGACCCAATCTAGAAATCCAACAGCCCGAGATTCCTAGGCTACACTATAAATGGACCACAAACCTGGCTATTTCCTTACAACATGATCTTTTTTCTTCTTTAGGCTCTCTCTTCTGAGATGAACCTAGCCTAATTTTTTTAGGGAGAAGATTTATAAAATAAATTATTTATAATCCACTTTGAAGGCGGGATCTGCAGCATCCACGGGGAAAGAGCTTAGGACCATGGGTGAGTACAGTAATTATTTAGATTATAAGTAGTTTAAAACTTTAGGGGTTTTAATTGTTTACTTATAATTTTCCTAGTAGTTTTTAGTAAGTTATTTTTTGTAAGTAACCTAGTGTTTTTCTTGAAGTTTCTTTTATTTAAGTTTTGTAAGTGGTTTATTGTTTTAATTATAGTTCTTTTTATTAATTTAAGTTTTGTCAGTTTATTTTTTCCAACCTTTTTCCGTAGCATCTACTTCACTCAGTTATTTCAGTTTTTCTGCAATTATTTATATTTTTCTTAGAGTTGTAGATGTTAGTTTATAAACACAGTTTTTAATCCCGTTTTTGTACGTAGAATATAATAATGACACAAAACTTCAGAAATGTAGATTAAATAAGAAGGATCTAAATCTACAATAAATACACATAGAAGTTACAAACATACAACAAAAAGGAATTAGACAAAAATATGCATATTTGCAGAAATAGAAAAATAAATGCATTACTATGATAATAAAAGCATAGAAAAATCTTGACAAACGAAGAATAATACACCTACCATGATACTAGTAATATCATTGCTCAGTCATGAACTGGTCCATTTGGTTTAGCTTAGATCTTGAACTGGGATAAGAATAAAAGAAAAACACAGATTGCGACTTATGACCCATTTCAACCACCTCCTATTTCATAAAATATTTGATGGTCTCAGAAAGACTGCGCATGCTTAGGTGTAACAATAGCTGTAAGTGGTCAAAATAATAAGATTGGGTTAAGGTGCAAAACCATAGTTTGTTTGTTAGGATCTGTCTGACTACCTCCCTTTCAGACAAGAGCTAATGGTTTCAGGAAAAATGGGCATGTTTTGGTGGAACAAAGATATAAATGGTCAAAAGAGTTTGATTAGTAAATCATTTGGTATTTTCTAAGCATGTAGATTTCGACCAGGGACTCTATGATATCCGCTAGTATGCATGTCTTTTTGCTAGTAGGCAAGACCTATTAGTGACACGTTACCATAGGAAGGTTGGCCATAGGATGAAAACAAAAGGTGGCAAGAGTTGACCAAAGGGTAGAATTAGGAAAACTAATTCAAACCAAAATAATTTAAAATATTAAAGTGCATCAAAGAATAAACCCAATTATAAGCCATATTTTGAGAAATCATCTTACTTGTGCACGTACACAGAATTATTCCTATGTCTATCCTTATGCCTTACTTATCATGCTAGTAATTAATTTATTCACTAGACTTTATGTCTGATTCACTACTCTCTTGTAACAACCCGATTTTTCAACCCTCATAGTCAATACTAAACCAACCATGGTATTAAGATAATGAACATCAAAGTGCTGGAAAACCAAATGATTCGGGGTTAAAAAAAGATAGAATAGATTCTCGCAATCGCATTGGATAATATATAATAAATCTTTACAAAAATAAAAGAACTATTATTTAATAAACATTTACGACATCAGAGAAAAAACTAATACTTACCTGGACTGTTACAACAAATTGTCGGACTAATTCAGATAACACTAACGACACTAGTACATATGAAATAAGAATATATAGAAGTACCTCTTGGACTCCAGCCCCTCTCCTAAGCTCCAAGCATCTAAAGTAACCTACCAAATATGCTCGATCTAACCTGAGCATTATCGTGAAATAACATATATAGGTCCAGATGGAAAACAACGTAAGAAAATTATGTTAGGGAATGCAGAATGGATCGTTAAGGAAAAACTGACACTAGAGGGTGTATGAATAGTGTTATTAAGGAATTTAAGAAGATCTAAAATTTATATGATCTACTATATGAATCACACACCACAGAGATAATCACAGACACATAATCAAACACAAACACAAAAATAAATAGAAACAAAATGCAGAAAAGGAAAGAACATACCGGATTTTATGCTGGTTCGGTTACTCCTATGTCCAGTCCCATGCAATGCTGGATTGCACAGAGTTTTTATTACTATATCAATATCCTAGTACAATATCCTTGATTTCATGGCTACAAGGTTACCACTGATTCCATTTTCTCTTGATTTCCCCAGCTACAAGGTCACCGCCGATTCCCTTCCTTGATTTTAAGGCTACAAGGAACACATCTTTTCCCAAACGCTTCCCAAACTATTACAACAACCCTATAACTCTTCAATAGCACTTTGATTCAGAGAGTAATGAGTAGAGAGTGAGAAGAGAAGAAGTTCTACATGATTAGACTTGAAATCGGCAGAGTATAAGTGTAGAAATCATAAAAATATGAAATATCAATGGTGTAATGAAAGAGGATGAAGATGGAGAAGAAGAATGATAAAAAAAATCGAAATCAACCCCGATTTATAAGATTTGAAAGGTTGCAATGCTTTTATAACATTACAAATAGTGAAAAGACACTTCCTTTCAAAATTAACAATATGACAGTTATATGTCGACATAGCTAACTATGTATGTTGACATATGCTAGTTAAAATTTGAATTTTAAGTATTTTTCAAGTGTTTTGATATAAATACATACATATATATATATATATATATAATTCTAGAAATTTTTGAATTAAAACATAGCGATATAGACGAGTATTATAAAGTAGAAAATCATATGAAATCATAAATATAAACTATATAATTATATTTATAAAATTATAAATTTTAAAACTATATAAATATAAAGGATAAAAGTATATAACTATATATAAAAAACTTATAGACTTAAAAATTTGAGTCTAAAATCAAAGTAAGATAAGAAAAATTAATTAGAATTAGAATATGATTTGAAAATGGAATTTGAAATTTGAAAATTAAAATAGAAGTTGAATTTGAATTTGAATTTGAACCTGGAGTGTTATTCATAGTCTTACTGTAACACCCCGCCTCCGCTAGGGTCACTCGCAAAGGAATGCACTAGCTTTAGAGGGGCATTATTGGTAAACATGCACAGAAATATCACAAGACAGAACATATATAAATAGCGGAAGTAAAATCAAACTTTCATAACATGAATAAATAAGGTCTAAAGCCTTTTACATCAGAGTACATCAAAACCTGTCTTGCAATAGTAAAGAAGCATAAAGACTTTTTAATAAATTATTCCCCAAGTAAAACCGTAAAGTAGCCATAGCCAAGAGAAGTCCAAGCCATCCATGATGACCTTCAAGCAGAAGAAGTCCGAACTAAACAGCATTGTTTCCTCCCTGAAACCTGGGGGGGGGGGGGGACGGAAGAAAAGAGGCGAAACAAAACGGGTCAGTCAAAAAGACTGAGTAAGTCCTATCTACTTCCAGTATAAAAACAGGTAAAGGTAACATGACATGCATAAACTGAAAGTAAACATAAGGATAACTACAAGATAGATAAACCAGGGTAGCCGGTTGAACTACCGCGGCAAGGTAAACTAAGGTATCATGATAAACTACGGTGTTATGATAAGTCAAGGTATCACATCGTCAGATTTCTATCGAGTACATTATCCCAAGGTATCTACCCCGTCTAACATCCCACCGTATCTATTATGTATATTCTTCCTAGTTCTAACATGTATATTTGCTCTGCACCTCTCGTACTAGTATCCCAACCCGCGTCACGTGTTAACCATGAATGTCCCTTACTCAAAGTCGTGTAATGGTCCATGTCAACCTAATATATCGCATATATAGGTTACTCAAATCATGTGTTTCTTTCCATGTATATAAGTTCAGTCCTTTGCCGTACCTCGTACGGGCTTCCTCATGTCGTATTATCCTTGAAATCGTTTGGACTGTCACCCTTGTTCTAGCTAGGCTCTTTCATATGAATCATCGTTTGAACTACTAGGACTTACGCCACCTAGCACCACTAGGGATTACGCTTACCTATTACACGCTTTCGTATTTCGGTTTGGGTTAAACCACCTAGGCCACTAGGGATTACGCTAACCCTCAACCGCGCCCTTTTTCCCACGCATTCATCGTGAATCGTTTTTCTATAACTGTATGCACATGTATCACATCGTGCCATCCGAGTCCTGTCACAGGGCAAAACAAGAAATACAGGACTCGGTCGGGAGCTTTTAGATTTATCTGCCGATGCAGATACTAAGGTCTGCTTTTCTACACGTGGCTATGGTCCCACGAGACCCCTCCCTCAACTAGTGAAAGGCAACACAAGAGCAAATCTTGCATGAGAACTACACTCCGGCCAGCCCACATCCTACGGCCTACCTCACCCATAATTAGATAGCAATTATGGTCTGTTGGGTGTTCCCTGCCTTTCCGTACGTACACGCTTGACTCAAGATGGTAGATGATCGACGAACTTGCTATCTAGGGCACTATCATGTATTCGTTGACTCACTGCTATCCATCCCAGTCTTTAGGTCGCTTGTATAGCAACCAAGGCATACTCTTGGTTCTTCTAACGCAGACCTTAACCTCTTGTGAGCCCAGGATGATCATCTGCGACCTCACAGAGGGATACCAAGAATATCCTCATGTTCCCCGAAGCCGCTGCTTCGTTACCCAGTTCGCTGGAGCCTTTATCTAAATCAGATAGCCTGCTCCTACACGTATACTTAAACGATGACCTACCGTATCGGGTTACTCATCTATCTAAGAGGTGGTCCAAATTTCCTTGGCTAAGAATTATTACTTAGTTTCCCTTAACTAAGGTTTACCACTTAGCCTTATTTCCATAATCCTTGTTAACTATGGTTATTTACCTAATCCTCCGAATTAGGGTTTATCTAATGGGTTAGGTGTCACTTAAGTTCATAACTTAGCCCGTCTACAAACCATGTCAAAATTGGCTAAGTGTCCAAGTCCAAGACTTAACCCTACAAACCATGTGTCAAGTTGGCTAAGTATATTAAGCAATCCATAACTTAACCTCGTCTAATTATCATTTTAGATTGGTTAATTATATAAATTATCTCGACCTTGTCAAATTACCGAGTCAAATCGGTCAAGCGTATTCAAGTGATTCGTGACTTGGCCTTATCATGTTTTCACGTTAGATTGGTTAAGTATAGGTTAACTTAACCTCATCAGATCATCGTGTTAAATTAGTTAAGTGTTTAACTTAACCCCATTAAATTACCAAGTTAAGTTGGTTAAGTATGGGTTACTTGACCTCATTGAATTACCAAGTTTAAATTGGTTAAGTGTTTAACTTAACCCCATCGAATTACCGTGTTTAGATTAGTTAAGTGTGGATTACTTAACCCCATCTAATTACCGTGGTTAGGTTAGTTAAGTCTTAATTACTTAACTCCATCTAATTACCCAGTCGGATTATTTAAGTGTAAATTACTTAACCCCATCTCCTAATCATCTTGCATGGTTAAGTGTCACTAAGGAATCAAGTCCGGTCCCACTTAACCTACCCATTCGTGTCATATCGGTTAAGTGTCATTAGTCAAATTTACTTAACCTTATCATGTGGCATTAATTCAATTAATGCACTCTTAACCTCTCACATTAGACCTTGTTGTGGTTACCAGTTAAGCCGGGCGGGTCCGGGTAGATTTACACCACAACCTAGTCTAACCTCGGGTCTTAAGCGCGACATGACCAACTTCTCACATTGGTCCTATTGTTTGCAACTACTAGTTAGGCTGGTCGGTTCCGGGTAGTTTTACGTTGCAAACTCAACCCAACCTCGAGTTGGCCCCACTTATATTATCTAAGTTCATCATGTTTCCAAAACATGTTACAAGTTTTCAAGCATTTGGGTAGACCTAACTTAATAGGTAAATTCCCAAAGGGTAGACCTAACTTAATAGGTAAATTCCCAAGCTCATGTTTTTATGCATACTTACATGCCAACTTCCATGTTATCTTTCAAGTCATATTTTCAAGTATAAACACATGTCATATTCAAGTTAAGATTTCGCGACATGTTCATGTTTATCTAACTACCCAAAATCGTGTTTTCCCAACGCAAGCAAAGCGAGTCAACATAGTAAGGATACTATGTCACATATTGGTCTCAAAAACATGCATGATGCCAAAAAGGGCTTGGCTTCCACATGCATAACATCATAAAGGGATTGGCCATAAACATGCATAGTGTCATAAGGTAATTTGGCCACAAACATGCATATTATCAAAAAGGGTTTGGCCATAAACGTGCACAACCTAAAAGAGGGGATTGGCCACGAGCATGCATAATCTCATAAAGGATTTGGCCACAAACTTGCATGTTAGCGTAAGGGGTTTGGGTTCATAAACATGCATAAGCCCCAAAATCTTGTCTTAGCCAATGTTTCACAAGTAAAGTGGTTCCTAAAGGTTCATGCTAGCATTTCATGCATAAAGATCCAAACTTGCAAGTTAAACTAGGTTATGCATAGCATGAGAGGCATGATTAAGTCACTCACATGGCCTAAAATCATAAACATGAACACAAGAGGCAAGGTAAGGTTCATATAGGTTCGCATAATCATGTTTAGCCTCATTTTATCCCATGTCAACATTAAAAATACCGTTTTGATCCAAAAGTAGCTAGAACTTACATAGTTAGGCCTAGGGAAAGGAGCATGAATCATCTTGGCTAAGAAAGGTGCCTCCTTTGTAGAAGAATCGTCATGGAACTCGCATAGCAATGTTGATTTGGCCTCTATTCGGTGTAGCAAGCTTGCACCTTTTGATTTGAACCCGATTTGAATGCATAGGCTCTAGGGATTGGAGATGGAGGCCATGGTCAATGAAGATTTTGGCAGCACTTAGTTGCTAGGTTTGATTTTTAGGGATTTAGGTTAGGTTTAGGGTCTTTTTATAGAGATTAGGATAGTTTTAGGCCCTTAGATTAACCCTAGGACCAACCTGAACCGTCAGATTTCAAACCAGGCCCAAAAACCTAGCCAAGATAGAAAATAGGTGCACCAGATCAGAATCAGCCGACAGGGCAAGTCGACAGCCCTGTCGACATGCCTGTCGACATGCCTGTCGACTTGTCTGGGCGGGAATTTTCCCGCCTGGCCCCATTTCTGCATGTTTCGAAATTCAAATTTCCCGAAAACTTCTTTGGGCCTTAACCGGGTCATACGGACTCCGATTTTCGAAAACTCGGACTCTATTTCGCGTATTTTTCCGAGACGAACGCAATGGCATAGCCCATTTTACTTGATTCAGAATTTAAAATTAAATTCTGCCTTGATTCTCGTTTTAACATGTTATCGAAAAATACGGGTTGTTACACTTACTATAACACCCCGTATTTTTAACGTTACTAAATGTGATGGCCCGCCCCGCACCAGCCGACATTTCCAATGAAAGTGCGCTGTGCCGATGTCCAACCAGCACGGAACGGTCGTCAAAGAAAGGAAAGGTAAGGAATTTGAACTAACAAGGAACCTGTAGCATATCTCATAGCGCATGGAATAAAATATAATAATAACATACTTTGACATAAAACAGGCGAGACTGTGCATAAGCTGAAAACTAAACATCTCAGCAGCGGAAAATCCAAATACCGCTTATGTTCCACATCATTATTATTACAACTTTTGAAAACTGTCTCTAAAGCAAATAAGGAAGGTACACTACTAATGCCCAAAGTAGTGACCAGCAGCGACACAGGGAGAATATATGTAGATTATACGTAGGAGCCTCCTGCTCGTCTCCGGTACAACTACTCGTGCACACCCAGCTAACTTGTCTCTAGTCTGCCGTTTAAGAGCACCCAGAGTAATGAGAAGAGACATAAAACTCTGGGTCAGACAAAAGTCTGGTATGAGTGATAAGTAGCAAAACATAATAATAATAGGTATACTAAACCGTACCTGAACCTGGACCAGCAACCAAAGAGTTAGCACAACATACCGTACAATACTCTAAGGTGCCACTAACATATGGTGTAAAGGATACGGGGGTAGGGATGTGCATGTCATAGTGATGGCAAACAATCAAGCATAGAAACTATCCTCACATCTCTCACTCAGTGCGTAAAGCATACGATATCCACTACTTTGATCGCTAGACCCATCAAGGTAGTGACAGAGTCCGACTTGTATAACTATTGCTACCACCAAGCTTGCCCCATGGAGTCATGACTAAATCATTACAAATGACCCTACCTCATTGGTCCATAGCCAATAGTCCTACCTAGGCCATTGTGGCCCTGAATCCGTCCACATACCCCATACTCCATAGTGATCCAAAGTTATAGACATCGATAACCCCTTAGCACACGTCCCGTAGCAAAGCCCAACTCATGAAGTTAACTCATTAGTTCCCATTTGGATCCTGAGTAATAACCTCCCATCTGGACTTCCATTGCATCTCGGGTTTTGGTCGAGTTGGAGTTGGTCTTCAGAAAAGTCGTCACGTAGTAGTAATAGCACATGTCTGATTCGGTTCGAATATACATAGTGCTTCAGTCATCATCGGTTCGGTTCGGCCCAATGCTTCCTAGTATGCTCCTGGGTGCAGTTTGGTACAGTGCTCCCCTTCTGGCTCGGTTCGGTTCGGATGTCTTCTGGTTCGTGAACTATAGTGCTCACCAGTTCGACTCGTGATTTTCTGCCTCAGATCGGTTCGTGCATTGCAACTTTTCCCCGGGTCGGGTCGTGATGCCCCCATAGGGTTCAGATCAGATGAAGCAGCGGTTAGCGGTTCGTACTCTTCTTCCAATCAGCCCGGTTCGTGGTGTATGCTCCATTTCGTGAGTGGCATCGGTTCGGGTCGGGGTTCCTTCTCTCAAGCGGGTCGGGTCGTGGTGTTCAAGTTGGAGCGGTTCAGATCGGTCTCCATCACCACGAGCGGGTCGGTTCGGTCATAATCTCCCCATTTCCCCAGATTGGCTTGTGATGCAACAGTTTGGGGGGAGCGGTTCGGTTTGTGCTTCCCCCTCCAATCTGATCCGGTACAGTTAATTTCCTGCACTTCTTTCCATCGAATGTATTACGCCATTCGACTGCTTTTTCGACCAATCTAACTTTTCTAATCAATCACAAAGCATACCATACGGTCATAGCAACATATAAAATTGGCCACTAACACCAAAACAACAACTTAACATGTTTATACGGATCAAACATAGCCAAAATCCCATATTTTCCCTTAAGCATGTTTAAGTGAAACTAATGATAGGATTAGTAAAACTTAACCAAATTAACCCAAATTTCTAACAGAGGCCTAGAACAATATTTCGAAATTTATAAATATTTTTCCAGATTTTAATCATGTTTAAATTCGCTAATTAACACTAATTACCCTTAATTAACAATAATTAGTGAGGAACTATGCAAATCACTCACCTTAGCTACAAACAAAATACCAAATCTGAAATTATCTTCTGTTTTGCGCTGTCCCCAAGGCTATACAGCTGTTCCGACCTTGATTTGGTGCTATTTCCATTTGATTTGATGTAGATTAGGTTAATGCTTGATTAGAAAGTAATTAGAGGTGATTCTACATGTTGGAGGCCATTGTTAGGGTTCCTAGGAGGTAAATGGCGGCTAGAAAACTGAAATGAAATGAAAACCTAACACATTTCAGCCTCTCCATAACTCTAATCCCGAAATGGGTTATGGGCTCATTCACTAATCACCTCATTTGGCCCGGTTAAGTAGTTTTTCACCTTCTAAACCTTAATTCAGCCATATCTCCCAAACGGTAAGTCCGTTTTTCACATATGACCACTCTACGGAAAGGTAAACCATCATCCGGATCTAATGGAAGTGGTTTCAGATCTAAACCCCTTTCCAATCAAAAGTTATGGCCAAAACAAGATCATTTAGGGGCAAAACGGTCATTTAAAAATCGGCAAAAATCATGAACATGAGAAATGACCCCAATAGTCGTCTCCCAAAGTTACATGACCATACGACTTCGCATGAGAAAGAAATAAATATTCTACGATCCTCTGATGTGTAGAATGCGGGTCGTTACATCCCCCCCCCCTTAAGAAATTTCGCCCCCGAAATTCCTTAACTAAGAAACAAGCAAAGGGTCGCATGCCTACCGACCATTCACAATAATCAAACATATAAAAACAAACAAACGAGTCTATCCTAGCCTACGGAAAACTAAGTCGTAATTAAAATCTTACCGGGAAAAGAGTTCTGGATACGTCTTCCTAATGCTCTCCTCTGTCTCCTAAGTACAGTCATTCTCATTCTCGCCCCACTGAACTTTGACTAGATTCACTACTTTCTTTCGAAGTTGCTTCGTATCGTGCTCGACAATATGAATCGGCTTGCGTTTCCCAACCACCTCGGGTTCTACTTCGATATCATCCAACTGATCAGGTGAAATAGTCATATCGGGGTCGTGCACGAATTTCCTTAACTGGGAAACATGAAATACGTTATGAACTCCTACCATCTTCTCTAGTAATTCAACTTTATATGCCAAATTCCCAACTTGCTCGAGGATTGGGGATGAACCAACAAATCCTGGTGTTAACTTGCCTCTCCTACCAAATCGTATCACGCTCTTTAGCGGAGAAATCTTGACAAACACCAAGTCGCCAATGGAGAATTTCAAATCCTTTCGCCTCTTATCAGCATAACTCTTCTACCTATCTTGGCCAGCCTTCATTCGCTGTCGGATAATCTTGATCTTATCTGAAGTTTCTCTTATTACATCTGGCCCAAGCACAAATTTCTCACAGGTTTCCAACCAACATGATGGTGAGTTGCATAGTCTTCCGTACAAAGCTTCAAATGGAGCCATACGAATACTGGATTGATAACTATTATTATATGTGAACTCCACTAGATGTAAATGGTCATCCCATGATCCACCAAAATCCAATATACAAGCTCTTAAGAGGTCTTCTAATACCCAACTCACCCTCTCTATCTGACCGTCGGTTTGAGGATGATACGCGGTACTGAGATGTAATTCTGATCCTAACACCTCTTGTAAGCTCTTCCAAAATCCATTAGTGAACAACGGATCTCGGTCACTCACAATGCCTTTGGGTATTCCATGAAATCTCACTACCCATTTCATATATAGCTCAACTAACTTAGCTGTCGTTCTATTCGACTTGACGGGTATAAATCTTACTCTCTTGGTCAATCAGTCCACAACCACCCAAATGTTATCATGGCCCGACCTAGTCCTTGGTAACCCATCAATGAAATCCATTGAGACCTGTTCCCATTTCCATTCTGGAACTTCTAATGGTTGCAACAAACCATTAGGCTTCTTTTACTCATCATTAACTAGCTGGCAATCCATGCATTTGGATATAAACTTCCCATTGTCTCCTTTCATCCCTTCCCTGTAGTAAGTCTGCTTCATATCTCGATACATTTTGTTACCACCGGGGTGTATAGTCAGTTTTGAATGATGACATTCTCTAAGCACTTCATCTCTCAATCCATTGACATTGGGTACAACCAGTTTTCCATTATTTCTAAGCCATTTATCTCGATCAAGCCTATACTTGTTCATCTCCTCATTGATACCCATCTCTAACTTGGAGATGATTTCCATTAGGTTAGGATCGTATCTCTGACTGCAACCAAGCTGCTCAATCAAAGTGGTTCTGATCGTCAAACTTGCTAATACTTCTTGATCCAATTCGCACTTTGGTCTGAAATCATACCTAGCGATGTACTCCAGTTGCTTCCACTCAAGAAACATAGCCCCTAAACTGGCATGTCTTTTACTCAACGCATCAGCCACCGCATTGCCCTTTCCTGGTGTGTATGCGATATTGAAATCATAGGAAGCCAAGAATTCTAACCATCTTTGTTGTCGGAGGTTTAGATCCTTCTGTGAGAAAAGATACTTTAACGATTTATGATCGGTAAACAACTCGAATCTTTCTCCCAAGAGATAATGTCTCCACATCTTCAACGCGAACACGATCGCTGCCAATTCCAAATCATGGGTAGGATATCTTTTCTCATACGGTTTCAGTTGCCGACTAGCATAAGCTACAACCCTACCTCCTTGCATCAATACAACACCTAGTCCGGTACCACAGGCATCTGTGTATACCGTCATCTCTTCATTCCCTTTAGGAATGACTAACACCACATGTCAACTTTTCCTTTACACTCTTAAATGCATTCTCGCACTTTTCGTCCCAGATGAAAGTTTGATTCTTCTTGGTCAACTGAGTCAATGGTGCTGCTATCTTGGAGAAGTTTTGGATAAACTTACAATAATATCCAGCCAACCCCAAGAAACTTCTTACGTCTGTTACATTCTTGGGCGTAGACCAATCTTGTGCAGTAGCCACCTTTGCAGGGTCCATGGCAATACCATTCTCTGAAACAACACGGCCCAAGAATCTCACTTCGAAGTTATTACCATTTTTGAACCAAAGAGAACATCAACGTAAGGTCCTAAACAATCCATAGCATTCATCGAACAAGTCATGTCTATCATCCGCTAAAACCATGAATACGTCGATACCCGAATGACTGGTCCAACCAGTATCATGGGCTAATGGAAACCTTGGCTCCAAATGGACTACCGCACGTCCAACGCACGTCCAACGCACGTTTATCCTCCAAGGATAACTAGGTCGCGTCCAAGGATCCAAAGTAAGTGGGCATCCCCAGATACCCCTGCTTTGAGTTCGCCTAGAACACTCCAAACTATGGACGACTCCTTGGCACTCCATCAGAAGAGCTACCCTTAACTCCACCTTTAACTCGAGTCCACACATAAGCGAAGGGGCCCATCGGCCTTAATGGAAAATATAACTGGTGCTCCCCACTCGAAGACGCTTCTCCGGATAAGTCCCTTCTTCAAAAGATCGCACCCCGAGCTCTCGCTGCTCCCTTGGCGCAATACGACGAAGTGGCATTACTATAGGTCTAGCATCTTTCACTAAACCAATACGAAACTCAATCTCTCAGTGTAGTGGAAGTTCGGTCACTTCCTCGAAGACGTCCGAATACTGGCCAGCCACGGGCACATCTGACAACTCATCATGCGGGATGTCAAGGGAATTTAGAAAACTAGCCATTATCCCATCACTAGGTAGACCACCAAACACTACCCTTTGCCCATCATCTGCACTAACTGTCACCGAATAGCCCTCATAGTCTACCACCACCTCGTACCTTTGGAGCCAATCGACTCCAAAATAATGCCAAACCCAGTAAAGCCTAAAACAAAGCAATCACAAGCAAACATACATCCATGACTCGATAGGACTGCAATATGATAAGTCATACTAAGGCTAATCGAACCACTGATCGCGTTCGTCACAACTAAAGGTCTATGGACAATCTCAGGTTCCAATCCCAACCTATCTACCAGGTCACTAGATACGAAGGAATGGTAAACCCCGATATCAAACAAAACTAGAATTGGAACCTCATAAATGGAAAGCATACCTTGAATAACAACACCCTTTCCCTTCTCCGTCGCAGTTGGGGCATTCAACGAAGAAGGAACATCGTTGATAGCATACACTTCTACATTCTGCTTCTTCTTAGGGGGTTGCGAACATTCTTTCATGTGATGTCCCACTTGGCCGCAATTGAAGCACTTCCTTTCCCCCGGCTTTGCTTGACATTCTTTGGCATAGTGGCCCATCTGGCCACAACTAAAGCACTCTACATCTTTCTTGTTCTTCTTTTTCTGGTCATCCTTAGCTTGGTTCTGTTTCCTCTTTTTCTGGGACTCCTTGTTGATCTTGGCGAGACCGACTCTAGGCGCCTGCACTACTACACCACCACCATTAGTAGCATTAGGAACTGCTCCCAGAGCATCCCTAACCATCTCTCGTATGAAGGCAGTAAACATCTCCCTTTTGTCCGGGACATTCCCATTGTTGGCCCCTGAACCCGCTTCTTCTTCAACTCCCAATGCGGAGTTACTCACCGCCTTTCCCATATTTTGATTCATCATTCAATCTGTAAAGGGAAAACGATTTACCATCTCTTTAGTGGTGCCAATGCAGTGCGACTTCATCCTTAGCTATACTAATAGTATATATATATGTATATAGCTTTTGAAAACCAAAATATCACAAATACGCGCTCTCATATACGTACACTATCTCTCCCTGTGCCTTCCCTAGGTTAACTACGCAACCTAGAGCTCTAATACCAAGTGTGACGGCCCGCCCCGCACCAGCCGACATTTCCAATGAAAGTGCGTTGTGCCGATGTCCAACTAGCACGGTACGGTCGTCAAAGAAAGGAAAGGTAAGGAATTTGAACTAACAAGGAACCTATAGCATATCTCACAGCGCATGGAATAAAATATAATAATAACATACTTTGACGTAAAACAGGCGAGACAGTGCATAAGCTGAAAACTAAACATCTCAACAGCGGAAAATCCAAATATAGCTTATGTTCCACATCATTATTATTACAACTTTTGAAAACTGTCTCTAAAGCAAATAAGGAAGGTACACTACTAATGCCTAAAGAAGTGACCAGCAGCGACACAGGGAGAATATATGTAGATAATACGTAGGACCCTCCTACTTGTCTCCGGTACAACTACTCGTGCATAACCAGCTAACCTGTCTCTAGTTTACCCGTTTAAGAGCACCCAGAGTAATAAGAAGAGACATAAAACTCTGGGTCAGACAAAAGTCTTTTATGAGCGATAAGTAGCAAAACAGAATAATAACAGGTATACTAAACCATACTAGAACTTGGACCTGCAACCAAAGAGTTAGCACAACATACCATACAATACTCTAAGGTGCCACTAACATATGGTGTAAAGGATACGGGGGTAGGGGTGTGCATGTCATAGTGATGGCAAACAATCAAGCATAACAACTATCCTCACGTCTCTCACTCAGTGCGTAAAGCATACGATATCCGCTACTTTGTTCACTAGACCCATCAAGGTAGTGACATAGTCCGACTTGTATAAATTTTGCTACCACCAAGCTTGCCCCCATGGAGTCATGACTAAATCCTTACAAATGACCCCACCTCATTGGTCCATAGCCAATAGTCTTACCTAGGCCACTGTGGCCCTGAATCCGTCCACATATCCCATACTCCATAGTGATCCAAAGTTATAGACATCGATAACCCATTAGCACACGTCCCGTAGCAAAGCCCAACTCATGAAGTTAACTCATTAGTTCCCATTTGGATCCTGAGTAATAACCTCCCATCTGGACTTCTTTTGCATCTCGGGTTTTGGTCGAGTTAGAGTTGGTCTTCAGAAAAGTCGTCGCGTAATAGTAATAGCACATGTCCAGTTCGATTCGAATATACATAGTACTCCAGTCATCATCGGTTCGATTCGGTCCAATGCTTCCTAGTATGCTCCTGGGTGCGGTTTGGTTCGGTGCTCCCCTTCTGGCTCGGTTCGGTTCGGATGTCTTCTGGTTCGTGAACTATAGTGCTCACCAGTTCGACTCGTGATTTCCTGCCTCAAATCGATTCGTGCATTGCAACTTTTCCCCGGTTCGGGTCGTGATGCCCCCATTGGGTTCGGATTGGATGAAGCAACGGTTCGCGGTTCGTACTCTTCTTCCATTCTGCCCGGTTTGTGGTGTATGCTCCAGTTCGTGAGTGGCATCGGTTTGGGTCGGGGTTCCTTCTCTCAAGCGGGTCGGGTCATGGTGTTCAAGTTGGAGCGGTTCGGATCGGCCTCCATCACCATGAGCGGGTCGGTTCGGTCATGATCTCCCTAGTTCCCCAGATTGGCTTGTGATGCAACAATTTGGGGGGTGCGGTTCGGTTCGTGCTTCCCCCTCCGATTCGATCCGGTTTGGTTAATTTCCTGCACTTCTTTCCAGCGACTGTTTTACGCCATTCGACTGTGTTTTCGACCAATCTAACTTTACTAATCAATCACAAAGCATACCATACACTCATAGCAACATATAAAATTGGCCACTAACACCAAAACAACAACTTAACATGTTTATATGGATCAAACATAGCCAAAATCCCATATTTTCCCTTAAGCATGTTTAAGCAAAACTAATGATAGGATTAGTAAAACTTAACCAAATTAACCCAAATTTCTAACAGAGGCCTAGAACAATATTTTGAAATTTATAAATATTTTTCCAGAATTTAATCATGTTTAAATTCGCTAGTTAACACTAATCACCCTTAATTAACCATAATTAGTGAGGAACTATGCAAATCACTCACCTTAGCCACAAACAAAATACCAAATCTGAAATTATCTTCTGTTTTGCGCTATCCCCAAGGCCATACAGCAGTTCCGGCCTTGATTTGGTGCTATTTCCCTTTGATTTGATGTAGATTAGGCTAATACTTGATTAGAAAGTGATTAGAGGTGATTCTAGATGTTGGAGGCCATTGTTAGGGTTCCTAGGAGGTAAATGGCGGCTAGAAAACTGAAATGAAATGAAAACCTAATTCATTTCAACCTCCTCATAATCCTAATCCCGAAATGGGTTATGGGCCCATTCACTAATCACCTCATTTGGCCCGGTTAAGCAGTTTTTCACCTTCTAAACCTTAATTCAGCCATATCTCCCAAACGGTAAGTCCGTTTTCACACATGACCACTCTACGGAAAGGTAAACCATCATCCAGATCTAATGGAAGTGGTTTCAGGTCTATACTCCTTTCCAATCAAAAGTTATGGCCAAAACAAGATCAGCTAGGGGTGAAATGGTCATTTAAAAATCGGCAAAAATCATGAACATGGGAAATGACCCCAATAGTCATCTCCCAAAGTTACATGACCATACGACTTCGCATGAGAAAGAAATAAATATTCTACGATCCTCTGATGCGTAGAATGCAGGTCGTTACACTAAAAGAGGATAAATTAAATTATAATTAATTTAATATTTAGAATTAAGGAAAACGGACTACTCCATTGCGTCTGTCTCGAAATTCTGGTCAAGATAGACATTTGGTTTGCATAAAACGGACACCATATGAAGAAGTTATGAGGGTTATAAGTTTGTATACACACAGAAGAATTATATATATACACATGAATCAGGGATGAGTCAGAATTTTATCCAAAACCGTTTGAATTCGAAAAAGAAAAAGTGGCGGCAGATTTCTTCTCCAGGGGTCGACCCTCCTAGAGGGTGTCGACATCTAAATTGTCGACCCTCCTAGAGGGTGCCGCCACTTAGTAGAAAAAAGATCTAATAATCCCTATCTTTTTTTCTACTATTATATCTGAATTATGTGGACATCTAAATTGTTAATCAGATCTAGTTTATCACGTTATGCGTATCATATTAGATATAAACTAGTTGGACATATAAATTGTTAATTTAGATCTTATTGTGCTTATTATGACATCATAGTTATGTTAGAATCAATTAACTACCACAAGTTCATCAGATTTATGCTTATATGTCCACCTTATCACCATGCTAGTTTATGTTTATGCCAAAACAACCACCTTTGTCATATTCCCATCACTTTTCCCTTTTTATTGTGTATGTCTAGGCTACTTTCTAGCCTAGATGCCGCCGAATATATGCGAATGCGTTAGTTAGGGAACGAGGGGAAAAGGGTTAGAATTAGCATAATTTAAATAATTTTTATATGAATTGGAAATATAATTCAAAATAGGTAAGTGGGGACATAATCACCTATAAAGAAATAGGTAAGAATTGGATAAGAATGAAATGTCTAATAATTACAATTAGGAATTGTAATTGCACTTATGACACGAGGTTAGGTTGCATTAATGTTGGAAGTCTGCCCAGACCTGACTGGCATATCTAGCAGCCACTAATGTTGAACCTAATGTGAGAGGTCTAAGTGCGCAAATACGAATCGGGCTATGACACGAGATTAGGCCCAACTTGTGGAATAAGACTACCGGGACACGACCGACATATCCAACATCCAAAAGTTGTAGGCCTAATGTGGGAGGTCTAGCCCATTATAAACCATAAATGGACATGGTAATAGATTGTACTACTTAACCAAATCTAATCCATAAGGATTGTATGATTGTGAACTAAAGTTATTGGTTAAGTAAAATTGATTCGATAGTGGATGGTTAAGAAAATCTGGAGGAGGTGGGTAATATTTATATATAGGCCCACAAACATAACCCAATAAGGTTATGTAATTAAAGACACCTAGTGGTATACATGACCGGTTGGAATAATAAAGTTATGTAATTAAAGACACCTTTTAGGTTAAACATAACTTATAGAAATGATAGGGTTAGGTAATTAATGACACCTAGTGGTATAAATAGCCAGAGAAAACCTAGTGGGGGATACAAGACAAAGGGGAGAACTCGTATCATATTATGTGGGATCTGTTTCATCCAGTAACCCGGAGTAGGTCCCAAAACATATACTCCATACTAGGTCGAAGAAGGGGCATGCTTACTGGACTGATTGTAAGAGATCCAAACATAGAGGATGGTGTGGGCGGCGCAAACTGACCGGGCCATGTGCATGCATGAAACAGGAAGAGGGGGATAAGACGACTGTGACACCTGTAGATATGGGGTTGTTTATATCAGCGATTGGTTGCCACTTTAGGACGTGATACATCCTACTGTGGGGCCGACACAGAGTATCTACGGAGTAGGGAGCTGATCGATTAGGGTAATAATTAGGGTACATTAGGATGTATGCCTAAGTCTACCACCTTATAGTGGAAGGGATCATCTCATTCTGGTTATACTAGTAATAATGCAGAGTATCATTAGAGAAGTGTATACACCTTATCATGTCTACCTTGTCACATATGCCATTTATGCAGTGATCTCTCTTATCCACTTTATATGACTGTCATGCTACTCTTATTTATTTACTTGCTAAAAGTAACTAGACTCGCCAGACTTCATGTCTGACCCTTTTGTTTCGTCTTCTTTCTTTCGTTCCCCCCCATGTTCTCAGAGAGGAAACACTCAGGCTTAGCCAGGACTTAGATATCATCTTGCTAGAGCTGCTTTCGAAGTATGGCTCAAGTTCTTATCTCTACTATGGATTTGTCTCTTTTATTTGGGGAATTATGTTTTCTTTTAAGTATTTATGTACTCTAATGGTAAAAGGCAGAAGTTATATTGTTGTAATGGTTTTTGTGACTTATGGTATTTTGGACCACGATGTATGATTTGTGTTTGAAATAAAAATTTGAATTTCCGCTACTAGCTTAATTATATTTGTCTTGTAATATTCTATGTCTGTTTACCAATAATACTTCACAAAACTTAATGCATTCCCTTTGTGAGTGACATTAACGGACCTGGGGTGCCACACTTGGTATCAGAGCTAAAGGTTACCAGATTGGATAAAAATTTTGAAAATTATTTTCAAAAAGGTTTTAAAAGAAAGCATTTTCAAATAGAAAAGTCTGTTTTGAAAGACATTCCCCAAGAAGCGATATGTAATATCCTTCGGTCCTTTGTCTAAATCTCTTCCTTTTTCTTTTCAGCATGTCTGGGGAACCAAACATTCCTAATATGCCAGAGGGCATTACAATACCTGGATGGTTTCGTAGGTATCTGGAGGCCACGACACCTACCGGGGCCAAGGAAACGTTCCTCCCCCAGCTGCACCATTCATTTCTCCTCCTCCCCCTCCAAGAGCAGATAATTTCGCTAAGATTTGCAAAGACTTCCGTGCTATGGGAGGAAATCCATTCCATGGGAATGAGACATTCGTAGAAGTGCTGAATTGGCTCAAGGAGACAGAGGACTTATTCGTAATCTTTGAAGTAGAGGATAGAAGGAAGGTTCAGTTAGCCGCTTGGCTACTGAAAGATAAAGCCTCATTTTGGTGGGAAGTTACCCAGGCTGGACATCCGGTGGAAACTTGGGAAGATTTTAGACAAATATTTGAAATAAAGTTTCTTTCCCAAGCCATGAAAAGCATGCAGATGGAGAGGTTCTTGGCACTCAGGCAAGGGAACTTGACGGTGAAAGAATATGTGAAAAAATTCAACCAGCTAGCAAGGTTTGGGTTAGAATTGGTGGATACTCCACACAAGAAGGCATTGCGGTTAGCTAAAGGGCTAAATGAACCCCTTCATGGGTTAACCATGTCCCATATTCCAATGGGAGCCACTTTTGAAAAGCTTGTCGATATGGCCCTAATGCATGAGGAAGACAAGGGAGAAAAGAAGGAAGTAATGGCTGAGGAAACATCGCAAAATAATAAGGTGTGGCCCAAGAAGGGGCAACAACAACAACAACAATAGCAGAATAAAGGTGGAAAGAATGATAAAGGCAAGGATAAGAGAAAATGTCACAATTGTGGGAAAGAGGGTCACTTTGTCAAAGATGGTAAGCGAAGGAAGAACTCTTGCTACCACTGTGAAGAGGTCGGACACTTTGCTAGGTAGTGCCTGAAGAAACAGGGATCGCAGGGACAATGTCAAAGGGTAGGAACTTCTGGAGGGAAGGTGCATTCTCTCGCGATCAGTGCTCCTGATAGAGGTAGAAAAATTTGTGCGGAAGGTTTAGTTTCTCTTTCTAATCATCCAATTAGGACACTTTTTGATTCTGACGCTTCACATTCATTTATATCTAATTCTGTGGTTGAATCTCTACAGTTAATTACTAGTATGGTAGTGGATCCCGTAGTTGTTTCAAACCCCATTGGTGCTTCGGCTCATTTATCTATTATTTGTCGGGGTTTGAAAATATCTGTGTTAGGCATCGAGTTTGAATGCGACGCGTATGTGCTCGGGTATATGGGCTCTGGGTTGATTCTAGGAATGGATTGGCTTACCACGTATGGTGCCATTCTGGATTGCTAGAGGAGGGTCATTAGGCTTCTGACTTGTCATGGGAGGACCCTCGAGATTTCTTGTGACCCACAAGGATCGGTTATGCTTAGTTTCCTAGAGTCTCTTGATGCATCTATCGATGATCTGCAATCTGTTCCAGTGGTCCGAGATTATTCTGATGTTTTTGATGAGGTACAGGGTTTACCTTCGAGGTGCGAGATTGATTTTCGTATATATCTGGTGGATAATGCAAAGCCAATTGAATTACTAGTGCGCCATATGGCTCCAAGGGAAAGGAGGGAGCTGAGTAAGCAAGTAGAGGAGCTACTTGAGAATGGATTTATCAGACGAAGCGTATCTGAATGGGGTGATCCAGTTGTATTCGCAACTAAGGCAGATAGTTCGCTTCGTTTGTGTGTTGACTTTAGAGAATTGAACAAACTCACCAAGAAGAATAGTCACCCGCTCCCAAGGACTGATATTTATTTGATAAGCCTGTTGGTACCTCGGTATTTTCCCAGTTAGACTTGGCCATGGGATTTCATCAATTGAGGGTGGCTGAAGACAGCATAGATAAGACCACTTTTAGAACTCCAGATGGTTTCTTTGAATGGCTGGTTATGCCTTCTGGATTGACGAACACACCCGCCTATTTTGTTCATTTGATGAGTAGGGTGTTTCGGGAGTTTCTAAATAAATTTGTCGTGATCTTTGTTGATGATATCTTGATCTTCTCCAAAAGCGAAGAAGAACATGCCCAACATTTGAGAGAAGTCTGGAAAATTCTCCGTGCGCATCAGCTTAACGCAAAATTATCCAAATGCCATTTTTGGAGAAAAGAGGTAAGATTCTTAGGGCATGTGTTCACCAAAAAAGGATAGCTGTAGATCCCGCAAAGGTGGTTGCAGTGCAAGATTGGCAGATTCCTAAAAATGCAACCGAGGTGAGAAGCTTTCTTGGGTTGGCAGGTTATTATAGGAAGTTCATTAAGGACTTCACAAAATTATCAGCCCCACTCACCAGGCTGACGAAGAAGAACTTGGCATTTTCATGGAATATAGACTGTGATGTTGCTTTCCAACATTTAAAGAGAGCACTGACAACATCATTAGTCTTGACCTTGCCCGATGGGAACAAAGTGTTTACGGTTTACACTGATGCGTGTCGTACAGGGCTTGGTGCGGTTTTGATGCAAGTAGGGAAAGTAGTGTGTTATGGGAGTAGAAAGTTGAGAGTTCATGAGAAGAACTACTCCACCCATGATCTAGAGCTAGCTGCCATAGTATTCGCGCTTAAGACATGGCGCCATTATTTACTTGGAGAGAAGTTCGAGTTATACACTGATCATAAATCTCTCAAGTATCTATTCTCGCAGAAGGATCTCAATTTAAGGCAACAACGGTGGATGAAGTACCTAGATTCTTTTGATTTTGAGATTGCTTATACCCCTGGCAAGGGTAATGTGGTGGCAGACGCGCTAAGTAGGAAGAGGATGGCCTTGAGTCCTCTGTTTGTGTAGAGGAAGAGCTTGGAGTTTATATCAGCTTTTGATTTTAGACCCTTCATTGAAATTTTGCCTGATTTGTTTGCATCCTTGGAGATACGACCAACTCTTATGGATCAGATAGAAGCTTCACAACAAGGTGACCCATAGATTTTAGGCATCACGGAAAAGCTTAGAAAAAAGGAGACTTCTAGTCACCTCAGTAGATATGCCATAGATGAAAAGGGGTGACTGCGACGAGATGGAAGGCTTTGTGTTCCTCAAACTGGAAGCTTGATAAAGGCAGTCCTAGACAAAGGTCACCATTCTAAGATGACTATTCATCTAGTCGGTGATAATATGTAAAGAAACATGAAAAGGGTTTTCTTTTGGGCTGGGATAAAGAAAGATGTGGCCGAATTTGTTTCCTAATGTCTAGTTTTCTAGCAAGTTAAAGCTGAGCAAAAAAAGTCCGGTGGTTTACTTCATCCTTTGGAGGTTCCTCAGTGGAAATAGGAGAGCGTCTCTATGGATTTCATAGATGGTTTGCCTAGATCGAAGAAAGGCAACACCAGAATCTGGGTTGTGGCAGATAGACTCATTAAGAGCGCTCTTTTTATTCCAGTTAAGAGCAAGAGTACAACATCATGGTTGGCAACAATTTATGTTCATGAGATAGTTCGTCTTCATGGAGTACCTTCCGGCATCGTGAGCGATCGTGACCCCATCTTTACTAGTGAATTTTGGAGGAGCTTGCAAGAAGCGTTAGGTAATAGTTGTGTTTGAGTACCACTTATCGTCCTTAGATCGATGGGCGGACGGAGAGGGTGAATAGAATTCTAGAGAATCTTTTGAGGCTATGTATCCTAGATTTCGGAGGAACTTGGGAAGAGCACCTTCCTTTAGTAGAGTTTACCTATAACAACAACTATCAATCTAGCATCGACATGGCACCCTTCGAAGCATTGTATGGACAACCCTGTAGATCACCAACTTATTGGTGGGAATCTACAGAAAAATTATTACTTGGACTAGATATGGTTAGAGAAACATCCAAAAAGATTGACCTTATTCGACGGCGGATGAAGACAACTCAAGATAGACAGAAATCCTATGCAGACAAGAGGAGGACTGACATCGAATTTGAAGAAGGAGACTTAGTTTTTATCAAAGTATCACCTCCAAGGAATGTGGTACGCTTCAGATCGGTAGGAAAGTTGGCACCTAGTTTTATGGGACCATTTACCATAACCGAGAGGATTGGCCAAATGGCCTATAGAGTAAAGCTCCCAGAAAATCTATCTGGCGTTCATGAAGTTTTCCATGTTTCTCATCTATGGAAGTGCCTGCATGACACCGCAGAAGTAATTGAGCCGAATGTATTAGAAGAAGTATAAGTGGAATGGGAGGCAACAGTCAGGTGAGTTCCTTCCCGTATGCTTGGATCACAAAATATATCCTATCTATAGTATTCTTGACCTTAAGATAGGAATCCTATGGATGTAAACATGTGTTTGAGACATGTTATGTTTGATGGATGCAAGTGTTTGCTAGTGGCTTCCTATAGATGCATATACACACACATTAGGCACTAGATCGGCTCAATCACTCTCATACTGCATACGGATTTGTGTGCATTTTCTTTTCTTTTATGGATGGAAATGGATGTATTACCATATGGATGTTGCATTTGGACGAATGAGTGTGCACATATATTGACCTCACATGTTATAATAGGATTATTTGCATACATATTGGATTCATAGCACTAACATACATTGCATTAAGGAGGTCAACTGAATCAGTAGACTGCCTGATTTCCGCATTAGTGTTGGGACATATACACACACCCTTGCGTATATTCATATAAGCATTAGAAGTCTTTAAGGACAATGGATACCATTGATTGATGGATAAGTAGATGGATGATGGGTGGTTGGATATGCATTCTTCTCATCTTAGAGACTTTGGGGGCGAAGTCCTTTGAATATGGGAGAATGTAACACCCCGTATTTTTAACGATACTAAAAAAGGATAAATTATAATTAATTTAATATTCAAAATTAAGGAAAATGGACTACGCCATTGCGTCTGTCTCGAAATACTGGTCAAGATAGACATTTGGTTTGCGTAAAACGGACATTGTATGAAGAAGTTGTGAGGGTTGTAAGTTTGTACACGCGCAGAAGAATTATATATACACACATGAGTCAAGGATGAGTCATAATTTTATCCAAAACCGTTCGAATTTGAAAAAGAAAAAGTGGCGGCTGTTTTCCCACTCTAGGTGGTCGACCCCCTAGAGGGGTGTCGACACCAGGGTCGACCCCCCTTAAAGGGTGTCGAAATGTAAGGACCCAGAACTTCCCCGGTCTCTAAGGAGAAGAGGAAGAACGGATTGCCTTGAGGACAAGACGAATCGGAACACAAATAGAAGAACAATTCATTGCTTATTACAACAATTCCATCAGAATACAAGAATATAACAGAGTATAAATAAATATTATACATTCGATCAATACCAGAGATTTGCAATTTTCAATGCAGCGGAAAATAATACAAAACACAACTGAAAGTAATACACGGATACAGAGCTTTCCAAATATCGTTCCAGTTGTAAACCAGGATCCTGTGAATATAAATCTGCAAAACTAAAATTACTAGCTGCCCATGTGGAAAATAAGGGCACCCAGAGTTTAGGTTAAAACAATAAACTCCAGGTCAGTCATGTGACTGGTGCGAGAACTAAAACAGTTATTAATCTGATTTTAAAGTTAGGTAAATCAAGGGACCACGCCGTACAACACGGAACGGGTTTACCCCCAAGAATACCAGTGCATAAAACAAACAGCGCAATGCTAAAAAAAAAGAACAATGAAGCTATTATAAGACTCAGGTCCCATCACACAATGCAACGCAAGTCGGAGGATAGAGTTTTTACCTTATAATAGCCAAAAATATGTTTTATGCCAAGTATGTTGTTATTATATTTTATCCCATGCGCTTTGAGACATTCTACAGGTTTTCAATTAGTTCATTCTCTTCTTTCCTTTCTTTGGCGACCGTTCTATGCTAGTCGGGCACGTGTACAACACTTTTTCGGAGGAAATGTCAGCTGGTGCGGGGCGGCCCATCACACTTGGTATCAGAGCTCTAGGTTGCGTATTTGACCTAGGGAAAGACACCAGGGAGAGATAATACGTAAATGAGAGCGCGTATTTGTGATTATTTTGGTTTTTAAAAGCTATATATATATTATTAGTATAGTTAAGAATGATGTCGCACTGCACTGGCACCACTATGGAGATGGTTAATCGTTTTCTCTGTGCAGATTAAACGATGAGCTGATACGCAAGGGGTACCAGTAGAGGAGCCAATAATGGGAATGTTGCTGAGATGAGGACAATGTTTACTGACCTCATGAGGGAGATGCTTAGGGATGTGCAGAGGGCAGCTCCCAATGCTGGTAATGGAGGTGGTCCAATAGCGCAGGCGCCTATGGCCGATTTTGTCAAGCTGAATAAGGATTATACTAGTCTGTGGGAAGCCGTTCCACGGAACGGAATCGGCTATGGATGTTCAGGATTGGTTGGATAGCTGTGAGCGTATCTTCGAAGACTTGGATATCGAGGATGCGATGAAGAGAAGGCTAGCATCCCGCCAGCTGCAAGGATGAGCAATGAATTGGTGGAATGCTATAAAGGCAGCTACTCCTGAGGATCAGATTACTTGGGATCAGTTTAAGGCTCACTTTAGCGATAAGTTCATTCCAGCTGCTCAGAAGTTAGTGCTATTTAAGAAATTCTTGGAACTCAAGCAGAATGGAAGAGCTGTCTCGGAGTATATTGTCGAATTCGACACTTTGTCGAAATATGGGTTATCCCTTATAGATACTGCCAAGAAGAAGGACGAGAAGTTCATAACTGGCTTGGATAGATACTTGGGGGAAAGGCTTATTAACCACATCGATAAGACGTTTGAATCGATTGTGGGGAAAGCTTTAAGACCAGAAAGTCTTTACCCTAAGCCGAGGACTGAGGTCGCATCTACAGAGGAGCCAAAACCGCAAGCAAGCGGTGGAAGCAAGAGTGGTTCTCAGAATAAGAGGAAGCAGAACCAGAATAAGGATGGCCAGAAGAAGAAGAAAGATGTTGAGTGCTTTAGCTGTGGCAAGAAGGGCCACTATGCCAGTAATTGTCTAGCAAAGCCAGCAGACAGGAAGTGTTTCAACTGTGGCCAAGTGGAACATCACAAGGACAAGTGTCCGCATCCCCCTAAAGAAAAGCAGATGGTGAAAGCATATGACCTTAATGCTATTCCTTCTTCGTCGAATGCCCCAATTGCGGCGGAGAAGGGAAAGAATGTCGTTATTCAAGGTATGCTTTCTGTTTATGATGTTCCTGTTCGAGTATTGTTTGGTACCGGAGCTTCCAGTTCCTTCATATCTAGTGACCTGGTAGATAGGTTGGGATTGGAGCCCGAGATTGTCGATAGACCTTTAGTAGTGACTAACCCGATTGGTGGTTTGACTAACCTTAGCATGATTTGTCGTAATGTGGTCTTATCGAGTCATGGATGCATGTTTGTTTGTGATTGCTTTGATTTGGGCTTTACTGGGTTTGGCATTTTTTTGGGAGTCGATTGGCTCCAAAGATACGGGGTGGTGGTAAACTGTGAGGGCTTTTTGGTGACAGCTAGAGCGGATGATGGGCAGAGGGTAGTGTTTGGTGGTCTACCTAGTGATGGGGTAATGGCTAGTTTTCTACATTCCCTCGACATCCCGCATGGTGAGTTGTCAGGTTTGCCTGTGGTTGGCCAGTATCTGGACGTCTTCGACGAAGGGACCGGGCTTCCACCACATGGAGAGATTGAGTTCCGTATTGATTTTGTGAAAGATGCCAGACCTATCGTGATGCCACTTCGTCGTATGGCACCAAGGGAGCAGCGAGAGCTCGGGGTGCAAGTTAGTGATCTTTTGAAGAAGGGATTTATCAGAAGGAGTGTTACTGAATGGGGAGCACCAGTTGTGTTTGCTACCAAGGCGGATGGTTCCCTTCGTTTGTGTGTAGACTATCGCGAGTTAAATAAAGTGACGAGGAAGAATAAGTATCCTCTTCCACGGATAGATGATTTGTTTGATCAGTTGAGTGGAGCGAGAGTGTTTTCTCAGTTGGATCTCGCGACAGGTTTTCATCAGCTTAGAGTGGAAGCTGAGAGTATAGCTAAAACGGCATTTCGGACGCCGTCTGGATTTTATGAGTGGTTGGTCATGCCATTCGGGTTGACCAATGCCCCAGCATATTTTGTGGATCTTATGAATAGAGTATTCAGGGATCAATTGAATAAGTTTGTTCTTGTGTTCGTGTATGATATTTTGGTTTACTCGAGGACAGAGGAAGAACACAAGGAACATTTAAGAATAGTGATGGAGGTGTTGAGCAAACACCAATTGAAAGCAAAGTTTTCTAAGTGTCACTTCTGGAGGAGGGAAGTGAGATTCTTGGGCCATGTTGTTTCAGAGAATGGTATTGCCATGGATCCTGCGAAGGTGGCTACGGTACAAGATTGGTCTATGCCCAAGAATGCAACGGACATAAGAAGTTTCTTGGGATTAGCTGGATATTATCGTAAGTTTATCAAAGACTTTTCCAAGATAGCAGCACCGCTGACTCAGTTGACCAAGAAGAATCAAGCTTTCGTCTGGGACGAAAAGTGCAAGAATGCATTCAAGAGTCTAAAGGAAAAGTTGACATGTGCACCAGTGTTAGTCATTCCTAAGGGGAATAAAGAGATGACAGTATATACAGATGCATGTGGTACCAGACTAGGTGCTGTATTGATGCAAGGAGATAGGGTTGTAGCTTATGCAAGTCGGCAATTGAAACCGCACGAGAGAAGATACCCTACCCATGATTTGGAATTGGCAGCGATCGTGTTCGCGTTGAAGATATAGAGACATTATCTCTTGGGAGAAAGATTTGAGTTGTTTACATATCATAAATCGTTAAAGTATCTTTTCTCTCAAAAGGATCTAAATCTCCGACAACAAAGATGGTTAGAATTCTTAGCTTCCTATGATTTCGACATCGCATATACACCGGGATAGGGCAATGCGGTAGCTGATGCATTGAGTAGAAGACATGCGAGTCTAGGGGCTATGTTTCTAGAATGGAAGTAACTGGAGTACATCGTTGGTTATGATTTCAGACCAAAGTGCGAGTTGGATCCAGAAATGTTAGCAAATTTTACGATCAGACCCACTTTGATTGACTGGATTGGTTCCAGTCAGAAGAACGATCCTAACCTATTGGAAACCATCTCAAAGTTAGAGATGGGAATCGACGGAAAGATGAACAAGTATGGGCTTGATCGAGATGGATGGCTTAGAAAGAATGGAAGAATTATTGTGCCCAATGTTAATGGATTGAGAGATGAAGTGCTTAGACAAAGTCATCACTCAAAACTGACTATACACCCTAGTGGTAACAAGATGTACCGAGACATGAAGCAGACCTACTACTGGGAAGGGATGAAAAGAGACGTTAGGACGTTTATATCCAAATGCATGAAATGCCAGCTAGTTAAAGCTGAGCAAAAGAAGCCTAGTGGTTTGTTACAATCAATAGAAATTCCAGAATGGAAATGGGAACAAGTCTCAATGGATTTCATTGATGGGTTACCAAGGACTAGATAGGGCCATGATAGCATTTGGGTGATTGTGGACCGATTGACTAAGAATGCGAGGTTTATACCCATCAAGTCAAACAGGACGACAGCTAAGTTAGCCGAACTATATGTAAATTGGGTAGTGAGATTTCATGGAATACCCAAAAGCATTGTGAGTGACCGAGATCCGTTGTTTACTAGTGGATTTTGGAAAAGCTTACAAGAGGCGTTAGGATCAGAATTACATCTCAGTACCGCGTATCATCCTCAAACCGACGGACAGACAAAAAGGGTGAATCGAGTATTAGAGGATCTCTTGAGAGCTTGCATATTAGACTTTGGTGGATCATGGGATGACCATCTACACCTAGTAGAGTTTGCATATAATAATAGTTACCAATCCAGTATTGGTATGGCTCCATTTGAAGCTTTGTACGGAAGACCGTGCAACTCACCGTCATGTTGGTTAGAAACTGGTGAGAAGTTTGTGTTTGGACCAGATGTGATAAGAGAAACTTCAGCTAAGATTAAGCTTGTCCAACAGTGAATGAAGGCTGCCCAAGATAGGCAGAAGAGTTATGCTGATAAGAGGAGAAGAGAATTAAAGTTCTCCATTGGCGACTTGGTGTTTGTCAAGATTTCTCCGTTGAAAAGCGTGATACGATTTGGCAGGAGAGGCAAGTTAGCACCAAGATTTGTTGGTCCATTCCCAATTCTTGAGCAAATTGGGAATTTGGCATATAAAGTTGAATTACCAGAGAAGATGGCAGGAGTTCATAACATATTTCATGTTTCCCAGTTAAGGAAGTTCGTGCACGACCCCGATATGGCTATTTCACCTGATCAGTTGGATGATATCGAGGTTGAACCCGAGGCAGTTGGAAACCGCAGGCCTATGCGTAGTGTTGGGAACGATACGAAGCAGCTTCGAAGGAAAGCGGTGAAATTAGTCAATGTTCAGTGGGACGAGAATAAGAATGACTGTACTTGGGAGACAGAGGAGAGCATTAGGAAAACGTATCCAGAACTCTTCGCCTGGTAAGATTACAGTTTCAATTTAGTCTTCCGCATGCTAGGATAGGTTTGTTTTGTTTTTTTTTGCATGATTGATTGTTGTATATGGCTGGTAGGCATGCGGGATCCTTTGTATGTTTTGGGTTAAGGAATTTCGGGGACGAAATTTCTTAAGGGGGAAGAGTGTAACGACCCGCATTCTACGCATCATAGGATCGTAAAATATTTATTTCATCGTCATAGAGAGTCGTATGGTCATATAACTTTGGGATATGACTATTGGGGCCATTTCCCATGTTCATAATTTCTCCCGATTTTAAAATGACCGTTTTGCCCCTAGCTGATCTTGTTTTGGCCAAAACTTTTGATTGGAAAGGAGTTTTGACCTGAAACCACTTCCATTGGCTCCGGATGATGGTTTATCTTTCCGTAGGGTGGTCACATGTGAAAAACGGACTTACCGTTTGGGAGATATGGCTGAAAAAATGTTTGAAAGGAGAAAAACAGCTTAATTGGGCTTAACCGGGTGATTAACAGCTAGGTCCAAAGGGGGATTTCGGGATTTGGAGAATTTAAGGGCTGTTAGGGTTAGGGATTTCGGTTTTTAGACATTTTCCAACCACGATAGACATTTGTTCAACCCTAACAATGGCCTCCAACATCTAAAACATCCCCAAACGACTTTCTAATTGAAGATTAGGCTTAGCAACATCAAATTAAGGAGAGATAGCACCAAAGCAAGGTTAGAGCTGCTGTTAGACATCAGTATTCGTGCCAAATAGAGATTCATTTCAGATCTGAGTTTTATTTGTGGCAAAGGTGAGTGATTTGCAAAGTTTCTCACTAATTATGGTTAATTAGGGGCAATTAGTGTTGATTAGCGAATTTATACATTAACAAATTCTGGAAAAATATTTATAAAATTCAAAATGATGTTTTAGACCTCTGTTTAAAGTTTGGGTTAATTTGGTTAAGTTTTGCTAATCATATCATTAGATTTGCTTAAACATGCTTAAGGGAAAATATGGGATTTTGGCTATGTTTGATCCGTTTTAACCTATCAAATTGTTGTTTTGGTGTTTGTGGGCAGTTCTATATGTTGCTATGACCGTATGGTATGCTTTGTGATTGCTTAGAAAAGTTAGATTGGCTGAAAACGCCGTCGAGTGGCGTAAAATAGTCGCTGGAAAGAAGTGCAGGAAATTTCCCGAACCGGATCGGATCGAAGGGGGAAAGCACGATCCGACCCGCTTGCCTGGAAGCTCCACGATCCGACCCGCTTGTGAGAAGGAGCTCCGATCCGAACCGATGCCACTCACGAACTGCTTCAGGAGCTAAGGAACCAATGGCCAAGGAGGATCACGAACCGATGCATGGGCCACGACCTGAAGTCCTCCGATCCGAACCGCCTTCCACGTGAGCTGCTTGCACCATCCGATTCAGAAGCTCTGACCCGATCCGATAGGTTTACACGATCTGAACCCAATGGATCGCCCCCACCAAACCGAACCACTTCGGAAGCTACAAACTGATGCCTCCACGAACAGGAGTGTACCACAAACCAACCTCGGAAGCGTATAACCGAACCGAAGGCAAGGAAGAAGACCGATCCGGAGGAGACCAAAAACCGAGATGCAAAGGTAGTCCAAGTGGGAAGTTTGTACTCAGGATTCAGTTGGGAACTAATGAGTCGAATTCATGAGTTGGTCTTTGCTGCGGGACGTGTGCTAAGGGTTTGTCGACGTCTGTAACTTTGGATCACTATATGTAGGGGGTACGTGAACGGATTCAGGGCCACAGTGGCCTAGGTACGACTAAAGAGCTATAGACCAATGAAGTGGGGTCATTTGTAAAGATTTGGTCATGACTCCATGGGGTAAGCTTGGTAGTAGCAGTAGTTGTATAAGTCGAACTCCGCCACTACTTCGATGGGTCTAGTGATTGACAGTGGTGGACATCGTATGATTTACGCACTGAGTGAGAGATGTGAGGATGATTGCTATGTTTGATTTGTTTGCCATCATTATGACATGCACACCCCTCCCCCCGTATTCTTTACACCATCTGTTTAGTGGCACCTTAGAGTATTGTACGGTATGTAGTGCTAACTCTTTGGTTGCAGGTCCAGGTTCAGGTATGGTTTAGTATACCTGTTATTGTTCTGTTTAGCTGCTTATCGCTCATACTAGACTTTTTGTCTGACCCAGAGTTTTATGTCTCTTCTTATTACTCTGGGTGCTCTCACGAGCAGACTAGAGACAGGTTAGGTGGTATGCACGAGTAGCTGTACCGGAGACGAGCAGGAGGCTCCCACATATGATATATGTAGATATTCTCCCTGTGTCGCTGCTGGTCACTACTTTGGGCATTAGTAGTGTACCCTTCCTTTCTTTTACTTTAGAGACAGTTTTAAAGTTGTAATAATGATGATGTGGAACATAAGTTGTATTTGGATTTTCCGCTGCTATGATGTTTAGTTTTCAGCTTATGCATTGTCTCGCCTGTTTTATGTCAAGTATGTTGTTATTATATTTTATCCCATGCGTTGTGAGACATTCTACGGGTTTTCGATTAGTTCATTCTCTTCTTTCCTTTCTTTGGCGACCGTTCTGTGCTAGTCGGGCATGTGTACAGCGCACTTTCGGAGGAAATGCCGGCTGGTGCGGGGTGGGCCGTCACAAGTACAGATTTTAAAGATTACAGCTTAAGATTCGAAGATTGGAAAAGACTGGGGATTTCAGAAGACGGCGCGCTCTGAAGATTTCAAAACAGTAAATTATTTTTTTGTATTCAAAGTATGTTTTCAAATTCCGCTGTATACAGAAAAATATTGTATTCAAAATTTTGATTTATAAATAAAGGTTTATTTCTCCATTTAATATTGTGTTATCTATTTATTCTGTGTTTCTGTGTTAATTCTGTTTTTAAACTCTATAAGCGAAATACGGTCCATCGATTTGGACGTTTTAAGTTGTGTTAATTACCAACTTGAAGCAGTCAAAAAGGCGGGACGTTACAGTGGCATCAGAGCTTTGGTTTTTTTCAAAGCTTAGCTTATTGAGTTTAAAACGGATCATGAAGAAAGAAGTTTTGAAAGTATTTTAAAAATAAATTTTCGAAAGACAAATTATTTTGAAATATTAAGTATTTTGGAAATTTTATTTTGAAACTGATATAGCAGAAATAAAAATTTATTTTGAGATTTGAAAATTCTGTTTGGAATCCCCAATCTTCGGAAGTCTTTGAATCCAGGTTTGCGAGAGTTTTCTTCGATAAGCCCCCGTTAGATTTGAATCTTGGATCCATCATTGAATGGTATCTAAGGAAGATAAACATATGAGAATCGATGAATAAGTTTCTCTAATTATGTATTTTAGTAATCAAAGACGACTAAAATTCATTGGAAAAATAGAATTTAAGTGGGAATTTATATAAAAAGGGAAAATTTGAAATCGTTCCAAAGAATAAAACGATGAATGTTGATATTCAGAATATAAATAAATGGAAATAAAATCAAAAAGGTTATAATTGGAATTTGATTTTGTCAAGTATTACTAATTTATTTAGGTTTTCAAGAACTTTGCCAGATGAACCTAATTGGTTTCAAATCAATAAGGTATAATCGAATATGTGAACTCGATGGTAGGTATAAACTTGTTAATAAAGTAACAAGAAATGAATTGAGAACTGGAAATGTAACAATATATGAATGAAGATAGTGAAGAGATTTGCGAATCGATATTTAAATGGAATCAAAATTAATTTGATGTGACGAGTTTAGATTTCGAAAAAAAAATTACTTTTGGAAGTAAATAACGTTTGGAAGCAACGAAGTTGCAAATGAAATTGGAGATAGAGAAAACGGAGATAGAGAAAACGGTGTGGTTATTCTGAAGTTCAGAACATAAATCAAAAGAGATTTTTCCGAAGTTCAGAAATGAATTTTCGGATAAGAGATTATTCGAAAATGAATTATTTATAGGAGATAATTATGTCAAATTTCAGGAAAGTACCATTTACTTCCCGTTTATAATTAAAATTTGATATGTTAATGATTAATTATTTATATATTCAGATTAAAGAATAAAGTATATTTTAAAGTTACATATCTTGAAGGCGTGGATTATTGTACAAGAAATAAATTCTTAATTTAAAATTAGGAATTACGAGAATAAATGATTTGTGGGTGTTCGAAGTTGTGAATTTTATCTATTTCAAGGTTAATAATGTTATTCAGTTAAGGTCTGAGAGGTAAATATACCCCAACTTGACTGACTTCATTGTTGACTACGAAATGGTTAAGGTTCGATATTAGGAGTGATTAAATGAAGCAAGTAAATGGGCATCAGCGGTTAAGTGAAATTGCATTGTTTTACTTGATATCAGTTTTAATCCAAATAATGAATTTAGAAATGTTTCCTAGAATGAATAAAATATATTTTCTATAGAAAATAAGGATTTGCGAATGTATGGAAATATTTTCCAAAGATAGTGAGAGATTTTGCTAGAATTATAGATAAATAGATACGATAATTGAAAATGGTTGTCCAAAGACCGTGAGAGGCTAACGGGTTTTTCAGAATGGTGAGAACTGAAGAATAAGAATGAAAAGTCGAGAACGAAGAGCGGTAGAACGTAAAAGAAGTGGATTTGAAATTTGAATCCGAGGATTGTGTAAGAGATGTTTTGATAATAAGTTAAGAATGAAGTTAAGAAATTTAGAAACTGACTAGAGATTAGTTAAGTTGAATAATTTTTTGAGTGTTGATCTGGTGTTGGTTTCGGCCTTCGGGATTGATACTTAGGGAATTGTTCGCTTGCTAGTTTACGGTCGAAGGGTGTGAAGGAGTGATAATGCATGAAGGAGAAATTTGTGATAAGAAGAAAAATTTTGGAATTTTGAGAGAATAACGATATAAATGAAGTGATGAATTTAATAATTAGAGATTAGGAAGAAAATTTTATTTATAACCAATAGAGGCATAATTTTGAGTTGATTAAAGAGATCAGAAGTTTTGGAATCGGAATGAAATTTGAGAATATTCGAGGTGGATATTGGATATAGGAGCTTCCAAAAGGTACATGGAAAAATATATAAGAATACAGTGAATTAGAAAATTATTGATTTGAAAGGTAATCGATTTAAAATGAAATCTTATATAACTGAGTTTATATAAGAATGACTGAACGAGATGTTTGAAATATGATTTGGGAAGAAAATCTTCTGTAAATTAACATAAGCATGATTTATTAGGAATATGAAATGAAGTACTATATGTATATAGTATTATACGTTTTCAAAGCAAAATAAGGAAAGTACCTTCCTTCTCCTTTGAATTTCGAGCTTAGTTGAGATGTGCTGCTGGTTGTTGTAGGTTGTCCGGACATAAAACTCGAGTTGTCTGAAAGAACATGACTGTGTAGCGTAATTCGCAGGGCTGTAGATGGCCTACGGCGGACGGATGTTTCTTGGGGGAACCAAGCGTAACCATTGTGTCTGCTGCGATCTACAATCGTGATAATGGCGTAATCCGCGGAGCTATGAAAGCTTACGGGTATGGATGTTTCCTGAAGGAATCAGGCGTAACCATTGTGTACCTGTGGTCCACATGACATATCTACAAGTGAAAGAGATGTAACCACTAGAGTTACTAAAGGTAGAATGGAGCCGTGCAATGTTTGAGATATCTTAGTAATTGTGAGCCACCTGTTTGATGCAGCAATTAGTCTTCATGATTTGATTGGTCTTCGTGACCTAATTTGTCTTTGTAACTTGGGTTGTCCTCGTGACTTGAAGCATCTGCATAATTCCATGATTGTTGTGACTCTGAGATAGAGCAATCAATGCTCAATGACCTCAGCTTTCTTTTGATTCTAAAATATCTTTCGTTGATTTTTCAATGACGTAATTCGTAGGGAAGTGATTTCCTACGGATACGGATGTTTTCTGGGGGATCCAGACGCAATCATTGTGTATCTGCGATTCATGAACAATCAACATATCAATATCACATTGGTACTTTCCGTATCTGTTCTTAAAGGAGTTTTTGAAATATTTTCACTGGGGGTTGAAGCAAGAATATTTAGTGCTCGGAGATTTTAGTCGTGCGTCTGGTCAGCGTATGCCTAACATCTGTGAAAATGACAATAGACTTGTCAAACTTCGAGTTATCAAATATTTTTAAATAAAATATCTTGGAATTAATGCAAACTTAGTTTAATAAGTTAAGAAAGATAATTTCAGAATAATAATACGAATATTTTCTATATAAAAATTATAAAAGAATTTGGATTTTGGAAATTTTCAAGCCAACAGTTTGTAACTTGAAAAGGAGATGTTATCTGTAATCTTCAATGAGTGTTTGGGAAAGAGCGAATGGACTGAATGTAAGGAGGTTTGGTTGATGATTGTTAAGCCTAGACGATGGATAAGTAAACATTGTCAGATGAAGTTTGTAAAGGGACTTGGAACGATTTGAAATATATAAATCCAACTTATGCAGAAATTGGAATTTAAAGCGAGATTGGTTTTGATAAGAAATTACATGACTTTGAATTTATTAGAAGATTAGATAAAATGAGAATTGGGAGAAATCTGAAAATAAATTGAGATAGAAATTGGTCTAAGGAAATTGAATATAGTTTAAAAAGCAGGGAAATAAATAAAACCCGATTCAGAAGATAAAGAAAGGTCGTATTTGATCAAAATTGATTATTGGAAGGAAATTTGATTTTTCAAGTTAATTGAATGTAATGGGTAAATAAGAAGGTTCGATGACTTAAATATCGATATTTGAATTAGTCGTGAGAAAAGTACACACGAATGTGAAAATTTGAAGTATACATTGTTATAACCCTAATGATCTTTCCTTTTCGAGGACGAAAAGTTTTAAAGGGGAGTAGATAGTAACGTCCCGGAAATTTCGACAACCAGAACGTGGGATTAACTAAGAGATTTATTTATTAATGATCAATTTTTATATTGATACATAGATTAGAATTTGAAAATCAAACTTTATTGTTTGAAATAAGGATTTAATTCGATATTAAATTCAGAATGATTAATCTTCATAAATTATTTATAACAGGATCGAGAATAAATTGATTGATATTCGAAATTAAATTGAAAATCGAAATAAGAAGTATAAATGGATTATATTGGGAATAATAAACATTTTTAATGATAAAATAATTAGAAATTTTATTTGTTGAAATTTGTTTGGAGATGTTTATATTAGTGTGAATAAAGAAAATAAAGTTAATATTTCAAATCCGGAGTTGAACGGGGTTGTTGATGGACGAACATAATAAAACTTGTGAACCGATAGATAATATAAATATGAAAATATCGTTATACACAAACTGAGTCGGATTACACTTAAATTAATTTTATTAGATTCAGAATGTTGAAACGAAGAGGTATGTATAATTTTCGTCATGTTCGGAGAATGTGTCGGCAGTACGAGTTTAGAGTGTCCGTAGTAATTTGCGGTAGAATATTTAATTTTAACCGTAAATAACCTACCCTGAAAGTTGCCTCCCTCGGTTTTATACATAGCCGATCTATTCCAGAAAATTCGGCTACCCTATTTCCTACGATATTACGTTGTTCTTATCCATTGCTTGTCCTTCTATAAAAATCACCCATCCCCTTTTCCTCAGCACTAAAATAAAGTCAGTTCTTCGTTTTCCCCAAATTTCTTTAGTAAGATCCATTTCTCCCTTTTATATTTTAATGGCCACCGAAGTAACCTTCCTCTTCTTTAAAAATCAGAATCTTCCCAAATCCCTAAATCAAAGTCGGCTTTTCCCTTTTGATGTTCTTCAGTCTCTTGGAGCCACCACCAACACCATCCAAGCTAAACCTCAGTCCTTCCGTCATTAATCGAAGACCAAAGAGTGACGCCTCTGTGATCTGTTCGCCGCCAAAATCTCCACCTTGCCGGGTCCTTTGTTTTTCCTCGGAGTCATCATCTTCAGCAACTCTGAACGTTGCCAGCAAAGTAACACTACAGTATGGTGAGTTCCCCTCACTCACGATTACTCTATTTCAAGTACTCGACTTCATGTTTTCACTAAGTATAAATTGATTTGGGTTGTTTGTCACAACATTTCTTTCTTTTAGTTGACTGTTTAGGTGTGATTTGGTTATCGCTGTTGGATTTCTGAACCTGATAATGGGTATGTATATGCGTGTCATCGTCACATGTTTGAATAGACAAAGAAACTGAACTGTGTTAAACCGGATTCGCTTTGCCTTTAACCTTTGTTTGCTGTTCAGTTTATATTTTCGAGTTTTCTTCTCTTTGTATTGACCATTCATGAATTGACACCTTAACTATGTGTATGGCACTGTATTTTGGACACAAATGGTGATGGGATTTCACCTCTACTTGCCATAGGACTAAGAACCCCAAGTATACTTGCTGTTAGGTGATGGAAATACACCAAAATATGGGACAGTCACCTACCATGACTACAGACATTTCAAACGATGGTATCTTTGTTTTAACTGTTAGGAAACTTGTTGCCTTATATTTGAGGAAGTGGCACCTTACTACTTATTGCTGAAATAAATCAGTTTGGTCACTTATGTCTGCTCGGCCTAGAACTAAAAATACTTCTTCATATAGCCTATTTTGGAAGACAGTTGTGGTATAGGTAGGTATATATATACATGTCACCACTGGGATTTGTTGTCACCGGTCCTGTCATTGATTTTTATATGATTAATTTACCATGCATGTTCAATTTGACATATGTGTTATGAACAATGTTTTACTTAAAAATATATCACCTTCACAGTTGCACTTGTATAAAGTGTTGGAGTACCCTATAGTGTAAGAGATTTTTACAATAGGAACCGTGCATGAAAACCCAAAGCCACGTCTCTATTTATTTTATTGATCTATTTACATAGTTATAGTGGTGGGTTTAAAGAGTGGGAAGAATAAAAGGACTTGTTGCTCCAAATATATTAACATGGAGTATTCCTTGCCATTTTGTTATGTTGACAGTATGTTTCCAAAGATATTCTCCTGCCAAATTTTTCCACTTGAATTTATTAGTCAATCTCAAATAAATAAATAAACAAACTATCCTGCTAATCACGGCCTTGTTGCTTTTAATTGTGTATCTATTAACATGTGATCTTTATTTAGTATAAGAATGACCTGTAATACCACTTTGTCTTCTTGTTTATTTATAATAAATAAATCACAACTACCAATCACTCACCAACCTTGAAAAACCATTCAACAAATTAATACTGACAGATGAGGGCTAGAACCAAATAGGGTTGGGTTATGTTTGACGAGCTCATGTTTTGAATCAACAAACTCATAAAACAACGTGCAAATTGTCCTGAGTTTACTGGGTATATTGTCACTAAATACTGAGTTAGCTTAATATAAGTATGTCCTCTTGTTATTATTAGAACACTGAGTATCAATTATAATATAGTTTAGTAAATTTACAGTTATTAATATGGTTACTATTACTTCCGAAAATCATATTAGTAGGGAGAAGGTTGACTGAGAACAGGGCCCTGTATAACAAAATGCTAAACAATCACCATGCTAAGATGAATAAGCCAAGATATGACTATTATTTTGGAAGTATTATAAGCTGGAGTTTGTTTTAGTATTATATAATAATGATGAGAAACTAGAGATTGTTTTAGTATTGGAATGGCAAATCTTTAAGTAAAAATAAAGTGTTGGTAAAACCAAGAGTTAAGAGGAAAAAGCTCTAGAGTCTTTCGATTGGTAGGATAATCTCTTCTTTGTGATCAATCACTGCGTGTTGATTTACAAGGAGTGACTTGCATCTGTCAGGGTTTGCAAATGAAACGTGGTCATAGGGTCCTTGAAGTAAAAAGTTTCAAGTTGAGGACTGGTATTAAAGTTAAGTTTATAAATATGGATGTAGAGCTCTTTGAATTGATGTTTCAGACATTAATTATTTTTCAAGATATTTGTTACTTGTATGTTTTTTTTGTATTTATACATTGTTGAATGTGTAGGTAACTGATGCATGTCCATAAGATTTAGAAGGGCTATACCCTAACTCTGCATGATAATACATGGCATTGCTTATTTTGTTTCACATGCATCTTCTGTCTTACAATGTCATACTGCATACATGGTCTGTTACTGAATTATTTTATCGATTAATATTTGCATGTTGAAAAGTTTCTGAGATATGATGGTTGAGATGTTAATACCTGTTACTAAATAATGGCACCTACCTTTATTCTTTGTTAGAAAGATGTTCATGCCAGGCACCATTTAGTTGTTTACATTCATGAGTAAAATGTATGGGTTAATACACCTGGGTTAATACACCACTAACCTACCTTTATTAGAATGGGGTTGCCTTATTTTGTGGGTCTTCCTAACATGTTTTTCATAGCCTACATAGTGGGATACTATGCTTTTTGCTTATAAACGAACCCCGTGAATGTTTGCTGTCTTTTTCTGGTTTTATATATGTAGTGTTGCACTTCAATTTGGGTACATTATTGACCATGATATATGTTTCTCTTGCCGTCCCCATCCTAGTATTGCTGCAGCAAATATATCTCAACCTTCTATAGTTTATATTTGGCAGTGGTGGATTGGTATGCAGAACCATTTAATAAAGTGTTGGGATTAAACCAATTATTTTTATGTGTTTAATCGAAGTTGCTTACTTGAAATAAGTTTAATCCTGACTCGAGTATTTTGTGTTTTACATGAAATGCTCGGGTCAGACCCGAGCAATACATATTTTAAAGATTACAGCTTAAGATTCGAAGATTGGCAAAGACTGGGGATTTCAGAAGACGGCGCGCTCTGAAGATTTCAAAACAGTAAATTATTTTCTTGTATTCAAAGTATGTTTTCAAATTCCGCTGTATACAGAAAAATATTGTATTCAAAATTTTGATTTATAAATAAAGGTTTATTTGTCCGTTTAATACCGTGTTATCTATTTATTCTGTGTTTCTATGTTAATTCTGTTTTTAAACTCTGTAAGCTAAATACGGTCCGTCGATTTAGACGTTTTAAGTTGTGTTAATTACCAATTTGAAGCGGTCAAAAAGGCGGGACGTTACATGAGTTCTACTTCTCATTTGGACTACCTTTGCATCTCGGGTTTTGGTCTTCTCCGGATCGGTTCAGTATTTTCTCTTCACCTTGTCTCGGATCGATTCGTGAGTCATGTGTTCCCCAGTTCGGTTCGGTCCCTTTCCGCTCGTGGTCAAGCTCCAGGTCGTCGTCCACGTCCCCTGGTGGTTCGGTTCGTGACCCTCCTCCAGCTCGTGCTCATCAGGTCGGCTCATGGGAGGCTCCCTGTTCGGATTGGTTCGTGGCAAAGCTCTGGTTCAGGTCGGGGCTTAAGATGTGAACTGTTCGCGAGCTCCTGGTCAGATCGGGATCTCCAAGCGGTTTGGGGTCGATGATCTAGCTCGTGGTGCAGCAGTTCGGAGGAATGGTTCGTGGTGCAGCAGCTTGGAGAAGCGGTTCTTGGGTGGGCTACACGATCAGGTCGGTTCGGGTAAGGGCAATCTGATCCGATCTGGCTCCTGCATACTTTTCCTGCAACTTCCAACGACTGTTTTTACACCACAAGACGGCGTTTTTGGCCATTCTAACTGTTCTAAACAATCACAGAGCATAGCATACAGTCATAGCAACATGTATAATCAACCACAAACACCAAAACAACAATTTTATATGTTAAAACGGATTAAACATGCCCAAAACCCATATTTTTCCCTTAATCATGTTTAACAATAACTAATGATAGGATTAGCAAAACTTAACCAAATTAACCCAAACTTCCAACAGAGGTCTACAATAATATTTAAGAATTTTTAAACATTTTTCCAGATTTTTAACATGCATAATTTCGTTAATTAACACTAATCAACCTAATTAACTGTAATTAGTGTAAAAACAATGCTAATCACTCACCTTAGCTACAAATAAAATTTCAAAACTGAAACTCCACTGATGTGGGGCGATTTCCTGAGTCTAACAGCAGCTCTAACTCTGAAATGGTGCTATTTCTCCTTGATTTGATGTAGCTTGGTTTAATCTTCAATTAGAAAGTGATTAGGAGCGATTTGGGATGAAATTAAAAGGTGGAGGCCATTGTTAGGGTTTCTAAGAGGTAAGTAGAATGAAAACCTAACTCATTTCAACCTCCCCATAACCCTAATCCCGAAATGGGTTATGGGCCCATTCACTAATCACCTCATTTGGCCCGGTTAAGCAGTTTTTCACCTTCTAAACCTTATTTTAGCCATATCTCCCAAATGGTAGGTCCGTTTTTCACATGTGACCACTGCACGGAAAGGTAAACCATCATTCGGATCTAATGGAAGTGGTTTCAGGTCAAAACTCCTTTCCAATCAAAAGTTATGGCCGAAACAAGATCAGCTAGGGGCAAAACGGTAATTTAAAAATCGGCAAGAATCAGGAAGATGGGAAATGACCCCAATAGTCGTCTCCCAAAGTTACATGGCTATACGACTTCGCATAAGAAAGAAATAAATATTCTACAATCCCTTGATGCGTAGAATGCGGGTCGTTACACAATTTATCCCAATTTCGTTCGTACGCATGTTTCAACAATATTGACCTAGGCTCGAAAGCAGCCTAGGATATAAAAATAAAAATAGAATAAGGGAGAGAAGAACATAATATGCATATAAAAACAAAAATAAGCATATAATAACAAAGATGGGTGTATGATAGCAGAAACAGGCATATCAGAAATAAGCATATAAGAATTGAACAAACGATCAGGTGTACAGAAGAATACATGTAATAGCAAAACTGTTTAGGTATGAATTTGATTCTCAACAGGCATAGGTTCAGATCCAGATTTATAAACATGTCAGGGTTACTATTAAATTTTTATATTTAAAAGTAACATGAGTTGACAGAGATTGGATCTAAAGAACAGAGAATAATATGTTGATGTCGCAGAAGAGATTCTTGTACGTATATAGATTGGTGTTGAAGAAGATAGGCTGATTCAATCCAAGCCGGGGAAGCATCTTATTGTCTCTATTATTTTAGGTGAAGAAAAACAATAGAAATGTTATCCTATATATAGCCTACTTTCAACGAACCCAACCAACAAAAAGTCCATGTTCAAAATTACGTACCCGGCCAGATCCAGTGTGGGTCGACCGACCCCACCTGGGTCGACCCATAGGTCGACCCAACCCAGGCATGGATTGTCCCATGCTGATCCAAATCTCATCAACTTCTCCCGCTTCATATTTTTAAATTATTTTGAATTTCTGATTTGTTTTATTCATACATAAAGCTCTTATATGTATACAAACTTCTAACCTTCATAACTTCCTTATACGATGTTCGCTATACACAAACTCGAAGTCTATCCTAATAAGCAGAATTCCGAGTCAAACGTAATGGTACAGTCCGTTTTACTTAATTCCCAATATTTAATTAAGTATTTTTTAGTTTATCTCTATAATGTCCTTTAAAATTACGGGGCGTTACGCAAACCTCTCTAGCGGTCGGTTTAAATAGTACAACCGTATGAGTGTGGCGAACCGACCATTCCATGTTCCATGTTTTTAGGAGATTTGTTATAGACATGTTCCATGTTTTTTTTGGCTTCGGAAAAGTTGATTTTGGCCAAGTTACAGTAAGCAAACCTCCCTAACGGTTTGTTTGATTAACATTATATTCCGTTGTACCAACACTTAAATACATTTTCGAAAGGCAAGCGCGATTTTTTTTATTACTCAACTCAAATTATAATATGTACAACTAATATATATATATATATAACTATACCTCCACATTATTACAAAACTCAGAATATCAAATTCCTAACAAATATCAATGAATCCAATTACACCGTATGTTATATACCTATAATCTTCAACATTAAGGACGCTACAACACGAGCACACAGATACCAATCATTAACAGCATGAGCAAAGATCAATAGCAATCTGCAGATAACCACTTCAAAAAATAACATGAACTTCAAATACTGAAACAAAAATGGAACCCCAGGACCACTTAACAAAATCATTTCAAAAAGCATCACCACCAGCCATTGAAATCTTGTTAAACCAAATCAAATCGGATTCCTCCTGGTGTGCCTCCTCTTAGCTTTCAAATTACTATTAGAAGGTGTCACATCCTCTATGCTATAATCTATTCCCTCATCTAAATCATCCCAGAACTTCCCTTTCAAATTGCTACCTTTATTTTTAGATGAGGGAATGGAGCTTGTAGGCATAGCTGTAGATAACATTGAAGGTTTAATAACAGGAAAGTAAGACTAGAGCTTGAAACTGGAGTTGAAGCTGAAAAGGAAGAAGATGCAGAAGTACAGGCCAATGGCAAGATGATATGAGATGGAGGTGATAACTTTGTATATGGAGAAGCTGAATTAGTATTCCGATAAGAAGATGAAGAAGGAGCATTATAACTAAAGGAAGATGCGCAGGACATCGATACATTAGAATTATCAACAGCTGCATTAACAGAAGCAGAGGTCATACCACTCGTTGCAACTGCACCTTCATTGAACAACGAGTTTAAGCCAAAATCCCCATCTGCATCCTTATCACTAGCACTAGGAGCTCGAATTTCATTCACATTATCATTCTCTTTATTTTTATCACCTATTTTATTTGTATTCCTAACAGACTTACCTACAACATACGACTTTGAACACTTAGTACATTCATCTAGTCCAACAGTTTTATTCTGCCTTACTATTTCCTCATCATTAATTGATGTGTCCTTGTCATTCATTGTTGCGTCCTAATTTTCTACACTCTTCTTCGTCCATATCATTTTCTTCTTGGAAAGAACTTTGGTCCAACCCTTCCCAATAGTGTAAGATTGGCCATTACTCCTAAACTTGTGATTGTTCCTTGAATTATCCACGTTCACTTCCTCATAAAAACCTTCATAATGCATAGCATCTAATCCATTAACCTTACAACCATTGTCACAGTCTATAGTGCAGTGGCCAAAACATTTACATGTGACACAAATCTTTGGCTTCCAATCATATGTGAGCTTCGTAGAGGGACAATCCCTTAACTCAGACAATTCAATAAAATCAGGTAATTCTGCATCTGGATTAATTTCGACTAAAGCTTTAGCATACCTGAATCGCTACAGCTTCTCAATGCTATAATCTAAACAAATCAACCTACCAACGTGGCATGCCAACTAATTTATGCCTACTAACATCCAAAGAATAAGAGGAATATTAGACAAGTGAATCCAGATAGGCACCTTTTTGATCTACTTGTGAGAACTACCTAAAGAAGGATCCCATTGAGTAATCATAAAAATGCGCCCTCGAATGAATATTGGATCAGACTGAAGAATCTTAGCACAGTCAAGATCATTAGAAAATTAGAAGTAGAAATTGAAACCTTCTGATTTAATACTAAATTCACCCAACAATTTCCAACGAGATTTTAAGAAATTAACTACCGCATTATATGGAAGCATACCATTTAAAAAGGAGCCGACCAGATGATTACTCCAATATTTGAGACCCTCTTCCTTGACGATATCTGGAAGCTTCTTAGGTTCTTTCTTTCCAATTTCAAATTGTATCGCTTAGAGTGGCCAACATTTCTTGGAAGTGAGCGAAATAGAGAAGCAAAACCCAACTTGGTAGAGGATTTCTCAGATCTAGAAGGGACCACTGAGTCATCTAGAATCGAATTGGATTGAGCCTGATTCTGAACGATACCAAAACGATTAGGTTCGGATTGACTACCCTGAGCTGAGATAGTAGGAGGAGGAGGCGGAGAGGGTTTAAGAGGAGGAAAAGAAGAGGGATCTAAGGCAAAAGATGAAGAAGAAGAAGGGTTAGCCATGAATCGCCATTATCGTGTAATCGCCATTCACCTTGAACAATTTCAATATTACTTTTTAATTATACTTAGCATTGTTTTGCTCTTGTGAAAGAATACATAACATGCTTTTTAATAAGATTTAACATAATTTTTTAACATGCTAACACAAATATTTACATTTTCAACTAAAATGTATATTTTATACTTTTATGTAGAAAACATAGTTTTAACTCTAAAATTGTACAAACTTCAATATTTTTACGCAGCCACTTTGTAAAATCATATTAAAAATTATTTAGCACACAAATATTGAATTTTCATCAATATTTAGTATTTTATATTTCACATATCAAAGTTTATTTACCTTAATTTCATTACAAACCTAATTTATTTCTCCTTTATTTCTTATTTTTTTTTCAATTTGACCTTAAATCGAAAATATTTCCCCCAAAACTCTCGGTTTAAACTCTTTAATGATTAAACAGTTCATTTCCTCCAAATTTACACATGTTATCACAAACCCAAACATTCTATATGATTATTCAAATCATCTCCCAAAAAATATATAGTTCTTAAGGAACATGCTAAAATCCTCATTATAACTCATTAATCGTTATTACAGGGAATCGCAAATCCAGGATTGTTGCAAACTTCCCTTGCGTCCTCATAATTTTTTTAGAGAACAGTTGTATTCAACTTGATTTATCTCATCAATAAGAGTAATAGATACAAAAATAGATAAACATAAGTTATAATTTCTCACCCCCACATGAGATGATAAAAAGTTAGGATATGGTCGCTCGATGAATTCTTTAGTTTACCAAGTGAAGCCATTCGGAATATCAAGATATGGTCGCTCGATGAATTCTTTAGTTTACCAAGTGCAGCCGTTCGGAATATCAGACCATTGAATCTTCATGAGTGGCGCATTCTTATTCTGAAGGCGTTTAACATCCGAAGTAAAAAACATGCATGAGGTGTGGCATGATTGATAAATTAGGTGAGACATCAAGCTCCTCTAATACACAATGTCAATCACAAAATCTGAATTACGTAAACACTTCTGCAATTGAGAGACATAAAACATGTCATGAATGTTAGAAATTAAGTGCAACTTGATAAGCCGTAGACCAATACGTTCAGTGATAGGGAATGGCTCTATGTATCGAGGAGCCAATTTTCCAATCAGATGGAAATGTACCACTCCTTTCAGAGGAGATGCACAGACATACATTAAATCACCGATAGAGAACTCGAGAGGCTTCCTACGGCTATCTGTATAGGAATTCTAACGACTTTAAGCCTCCATCATCCTCTTTTGGATAAGAATGTTTTTCTTAGAAGCCTCACGAATGGAATCGGGGTCCAATATCAACTTCTCTCGAAGATCAAACCAACATGAAGGAGATCGACACAACCTCCCATATAAGGCTTCAAAAGAATCCATGTAGATACTAGACTGGCTATTATTATGTGAAACTCGTTAATAGGAAGTTGATCCTCCTGTGAACCACCAATGTCTAAAATACAAGCTCAAAGCAGATCCTCTAAGATACGGCTCACTCGCTTAGTCTGTCCATCAGATTGTGGTGGTATACTGTATTGAAATTTTGTTTTGTTCCCAAAGCTTTATAGAGATTCTTTCCAAGTGACAAGTGAAGAGTGGATCGCGATCGCATACAATGGAGCTAGGAATACCATGCAATCACACGACTTCCTTAATGTATAGTTTCGAAACAAGAGAGGATGTCCTACTATATTTAACAGGAATGAAATGTACAGACTTAGTAAGGCGATCCATGATAACCCAAATGCTACTATGGTCCATCCTCAAACAAGGTAAGTCATCAATGAAATCCATGGATATATGATTCCACTTCTACTGCGGGGTCTCCAAAGACTTAAGGAGACCACTGGGTCGTTGATGCTCTGCCTTCACGAGTTGACTAGTCATGTAATTACTTACATAACTTGCCACCTCTAGCTTCATGTCATCCCATTAATATAAGGGCGCATGTCAGTATACATCTTGTTGCTGCTAAGATGGATAACATACTTAGTACGGTGACACTCGGCTAGAATGTCCCGCCTAAGATCAGGAATAAAAATTAAAACTTGTTCTTCTTAAGAAGACAACCATGCAAACCAACCCTGAAATCCCTCAAATCCTCATCACAGAACCCAGACTGGCAACAGTAAATGAGAAATACAATATCTAGATCATGCCGTTGTGCCTCAGCAATATGATTAAATAGAATAGTTCATACATCTATGTTGAATAATAAAACTGGAGAACCTAAAGATAGTGAATGATCTCGAATATTACATTAAGAAAGAGTCTCTAAGATGTTCCATTCTACAAGCATCACAGAAACTATAGCTGATTGCTTACAACTTAATGCATTAGCAACTCGATTCCCCTCTCCTGGGGTGTACTGAATATCAAAAACATGCGAAGTTAGGAATTCGAGCCAACTCTGTTATTGCATGCTAAGGTCCTTTGAATAAATATTTGAGAGACTTATGAATGGTATAAAGAATGAAACTCTCTCCTAAAAGATAAATGGTGCCACATCTCTAAAGCAAAGATGATGGCGACGAACTCCAAATCATTGGTAGCATACAGAACCTTGTTCAGATGCAATTGCCTAAAAGCGTAGGTATTACCCGACCATGCTACACGAGCATAACACCAGGGCTACAATGGCTAGCATCAGTATAGATGATAAGATCTTGGTTCCGTTTAGGAACCACTATAACTAGTGCATGAGTAAGAAGCTCCTTCAATCTCTAAATAGAAGCTTTGCAATTGTTGGACCAAATAAAACAAACACCTTTTCTGGTAAGGCTAGTTAGAGGAAGCTAGATGCAGGAAAATTCCATGATGAATCGACGGTAATAACCCGCAATCATAGAAAATTATGAACCTCAGAAACATTCTCGGACCTCTTCCAATTTTGGATAGCTTCGATCTTAGAAGGATCAACCAAAATGTCACCAGATGATACAATGTGGATGAGAAACTTGACTTGCTTCTCCCAAAAATGGAACTTCGAGAATTTTGCTTTAAGTTGATGCTGAAGAAGTGTACTAAAAAATACTCTAAAATCATGCGCATGATCGACTTCAGACTTATATACACAAGGACGTCATCAATAAATACAAGAATAACTTATCAAAATATTCCTGGAATATATCGTGAGAGGAACGATGTCCTCTACTTCTCGCAAACAATGAAAACACATGGCAAGGTCAAGTCAAGAGAACACCTTAGTGCCACTTAACTAATCGAATATATCGTCGATCCTCTGCAACGGATAACGATTTCGGATGGCCAACTCATTAAGCTTGTGGTAATCGACACAAAGCCTAAGAGTGTCATCAGACTTCTTCACAAATACTTCCACGACACCCTACGGTGAAGAGCTAGACTAAATGAACTATTTCGCTTCTAGCTGCAATGGTTTCTTCTTGAGTTCCTCATTCTCTTTAGTCGACATCCTAATAGGAGACCGACTAACTGGCTGAGCTCCCGGAATAAGGTCATTGCAGAACCCAATAGCCTACTTGGGTGCCAAACCCAGGACGTTTCTTCTTGAGTTCCTCATTCTTTTTAGTCGACATCCTAATAGGAGACCGACTAACTGGCTGAGCTCCCGGAATAAGGTCATTGCGGAACCCAATAGCCTACTTGGGTGCCAAACCCAAGACTTGAAGACGTACCTAGAGGATGAGATGGACCTCTTGATGTATTAGCTACATTAGGATTCCCAAAACTAGAATTCCTTTGCTTCTTAGAACATGAAGAAATCAAATTCCCCTCTTGCTTACAATAGCGGCACCAACGAGGTTTGGAATAATCTTTAGCAAAATAGTCACGAGAGCCACAATTGTGACACTCCAAATCCTAAACTGTTAGATTGCTACATGAGAATGAGAGTTATAAGCGCATTTCTTCTTCTTCTTACTCCGCTGGAAAGATTTGGACTTATAGCATGGAAAATGCTTCTTGTTCCGATTTTCCCGAGCATCTAATTTATTCCCATTATCCTTCTCATTCTCGACCGCTTCAAGGTGAAGGGTCGCGTCAACAAGCTCCTCAAGAGTCATATAAATTTGCAATATTAGGGATTTCTTCTTATATATCTTAAGACTGTTAACGAATTTGATGTACTTCTTATATGAAGTGCTAATATACTCAAATCCATATTTTGATAAGGCCTCAAAAGAAGAAACATACTCAGACACATTCGACTTTCCTTACTTCAAGTCAAGGAAACGTCGAGCTAGAATTTTCTTCTCGGACCCTAGCATGAACTTGAGCTCAAAACACTCTTAGAACTATTTCAACTTTAAGGTGGACTCATTGATCTCTTCCACAAGCAATTCATACCAATCCGACGCATGCTCATGAATATCCAACACTGACTCGAAGCCCTTAAATGGCTTTCCACCAAGATGAGTATAGTCACCACATATACGCGCAAATGTAGATTTGTGCGGAGAAGAACAATGGGATGGAGCTAGAGGTTTAATGCCTCTAATAAGATCCAAAATCTGATCGATAGACACATAAACACCCTCTGGGCATAGGCCGCTGGTCTGCCCAGCTCTAGAGATGTCGACACTGTTCTTTTCATCCATTGGCTGAAAGATTAAAAGAAGAGAAGGGTTATTCACAAGGGCAAGATATTATTAATTTGAATTCAATATGGAACACTATAGAATTTCAAAATTCATTCCTAGAAGTATCTTACTTATATCTACGCCCATGGGACTCGAAGAGGTTAGAGATATGATTTGGAACAAGTTCAATTAGGGACAATGTTACACTCGTATTATACTTCGATGTATTGTATCATGTATATTGATCTATGTTTATCACATTTGTTCTGAAGTCAGCTCTGATCCGAAGCTATGACGCCCTACCTCAAGACTCATATTAACAAAGTGCATTAAAAAATTGCAATCTGTTAATATGGAGAATAGGGATGGTTAGGATAGGCCATCCATAAGTCTTGCGTTAAACAAATATCAAGTACATCGATTAAATGCTCATTTTTTAAGAGAGTTGACATACTTAATTCTTGCCTAATAAAATACTATGGTAGCTATAGGATCAATTTAGAATAGAACACAACAACAATAAACATCAAAAATTGTAGAATGACAAACACGGTCATATATACATATACGCCAAACACAATACAAAGTGATGTGCATAACGGTAATACAAACCATATTATATATATCATTAAGTCCCCCAAAAGAATATGTATGTATATTAGTGTGTGAAGCAACTACAGGGTGAGCTACTCAAAAACTATGCATAAAGCGTCCAAAAGGTTGATAGAGATGTCTAGAATGATTTAGATAAACAAGGACCAGAGATATCCTAACCATCAACTTGGATGACCCAAGTACATAAAATATATGGAGCAGTCTAACTCGAACAAGGTGATTAGCATATGATAAGTAAGGTATAATGTCACACAAGGGATTAATTCCATTAATAGCTAAAAGAATCTTGTAGACTCTGATCATATAATATATGTGAAAGGATCATTGATTCATCTTAAAGTATCTCATGTAAGTTAAATACACTAACCCAACTGATTCCATCAATTGAAATTCCTTTTGTTATAATGCTATGATTTATAATATTTAAAATCAGCATGGAAACCATAGAAATCACATAACTCGAGGACTCGATTAAGAGTTTGAAACACATAAATTCACCATATAGATAAATACTCAAACAACCCCAGGCTATGTATATATGTGTGTGTATGACGATTCACACAAGTTGTGAAATCATAAAGAAATCTCATAATCTAGAAATCATAAGAGATAGGAATCTAGGAAATAACTCATAATGGATCCATGGCTAAGATGGAAAGCCGAAGCAATGTCACACCTGCATATCTCAGATGGTTGAAGCCTACCATTACTAATTAATCAATACACACACATAAGGTACCCTTCTTAGATGGTCTGAAGGCCAAAAATGTATCAGATGACCCAAAGGTCCGGTATTGGTAATGTCTCATAATGTGTCAGAAACCCCATATTGTAACTTAGACAGTGGTAATGGTATGTCTCATACTGTACGTTCTCATTTATCGGTCTATTATCCATTAGCTAATTATACATTAGAATAGTTAAATCAAATCTTAAAACAATAGCTTCGATCAGACTAGTCTGGAATTATCCGATATAATAAACTAGTGTGTCCCATAGCACATGGTTTATTTCACCGTTTAAATAAAAACCTTTCCTTCTCGAAGGTGCTAACTCATGTAGTTTTGTAAAAAAAAAATACATAGAAAAATCGGATTTCTAAAATGATCTTGGAAGCTATTTGGAAATCGTTGATTTTGAAAATATTCTTATAATAAGAAATATCATTAAATTCATGTCTAGGTATATATATGATTTTATAAAACAATATATAAAGATGTTTCCTTAAAACAATACTTATAATTATACAAGCTTTCTTTTTGTAACAGTTCTACAACACTTGTAATGTGTACACACAAAATCATGGAAAATCTCATGAAATCGGCTCAAAGAACTTTTATGTAGATATACCAAATCTTGTTGGAAAAAGCCAATTAGAACAAAAAATCATGGCTAGAAATCAATCGAAAGTTGCATGAAAATAGCTTAGAAATCTACCAAAAACATGCACCCAAACAAGCAAAAATGCACACATACACAGGCTAAAGGGCTCAACTTCGACCATAAAAGTTGTGTAACTAGAGGTTGACCATCAATAGGCTTGGGTCGACCCAGAGGTCACCCTAATAAGCATAGATCAACCCTTTTGTCGACCCGGCAGAGGTCTAGGTCGACCCCTAGATGCGAATTCATCAAGCAGTTTCTTCGCCTCTCTATGCAACTTCTGATGACTTTTCAGATCAAATTAGGTGGCATGCTAGCTTAAGTTTGAACACATACTTAAATAAACACTCTGATAACATATCAATAGAAATTTAGCATGATTTCAAGAGAGCACGAAGGAGCTATAAGCCCTCAAAGATGGACTCGAAAACTGTTTATTGTAAACAAGAAATTTAACAAAAACTTTGTTTGCAGTAAATCAAAATTCAAAGATAATTCATAAATTCAATAGAAGCACAACTTGTACAAGTTAAAAAGCATGGGATAACTCACTTATGATTCATGGCAGTGATTTAGCCTTAAAAATGTTGATTCTATTGCAAAAAGTGAAGCTTTTTGGCATCTTACGATGTCACAACACATGTAAACACCATTACAGTGACATGCAAAACACAGCAAACACAAATTCACAAATTAGATAAAAATTTCAGAGATTGCTGACGATAAACACATGAATTTTTAGTGATTACTCATAGCAATCTGAGTAATAAATTTTCTTATATTTTTATCTTGGTACTTAGTTATTAATTTGAAGTTTTGAGGCGGAATTGCTAGTTTTCCTTACTATAGCTTCTAAAATTAGGAGGAGGAGAAGGTTTCTCCAAGAAAATAAGTACATACTAGAAAGTTAGTTTCCGAATCTCTCCTTAGCTAAAAATGGATTTGTGCTTAATGGTAGCCTAACTAGGCCTTAATGTTGATTAGTGAAACCATGTTAAGTTAAACTAGGCTATTAACACACAATTTAACTAATTAACATTATATTCCACCATATTAACACTCAAATACATACTTAGCATTGTTTTATCCTTGTTAAAGAATACAAAACATGTTTAAAATATTTTTAACAAGATTTAACTCAAATTTTTAATGTGTTAACACAAAAAAATTACATTGTCAACTAAACTATACGTTTTATACTTTTATGTACAAAACATATATTTTTTAACTTTAAATTGTACAAACTTCATTATTTTGACATAGATACTTCGTATAATCATATTAAAAATTATTTAGCATACAAATATTGATTTTTCATCAATACTTAACATTTTATATTTTACATATTAAAGTTTAATACTTTCACTGTATTATAAACCTAATTTATTTCTCTTTTATTATTTATTTTCTTCGTTTTAACCCCAAATTGAATATATTTTCCTTAAAACTCACTATTTAATTGCTTTAGTGACTAAATAGATCATTTCCTCTAAGTTTACACAAGTTAGCACAAACCCAATTCATCATATATGATTATTCAAATCATCTCTTAAACAATATTTAGTTTTTAATTAGCAAGCTAAAATCCTCATAATAACTCATTATTCACTATTACAAGTAATCACAAATCCAGGGTTACACATTTCAGTTTCTCTCTTCCACACAATCATTATACAAACACCCATTTGTACGTGCATTTCCTCATTACATACTCATACACTCTGGTATAATGTTCTCGTTCACTCACTCTCACTCAGTTGTGTTCTTCTATTGTGTTCTTCAGAATTTGTCCAGTTGTTAATCATACCCATCAAGATAAAATAACGTAGTAAACTAAAAATAAACAATTTAAATTTTGCAAACGTGAATTTATTTTAAATTTTTATTTGCCCTTGTTTATGGGTTGTTTCCCTTTATCTTTCATTGGTCACATATTCATATATGCGTACACTCGAATGACTTATAATATTTACAGTTATACACTGTAATACTGCAATGTCCAAGCATGTGTCACTGCAATGGACAACTACAAAGGCCAAACCATATGGCTCAACTCAGTGCAATACAAGAGACAATGTAACACCCCACGTCCATTAATGTCACTCACAAAGGGAATGCATCAACTTTTATGGAGCATTATAAGTGTATAGAACAAAACATCACAAGACAGATATATAAAAATGGTACTTCAAAATTTAAAATAACTTCATTGTAGCGAAAACGGAACATAGTTTGGTTACAACATCAAAACCAACTTGTAAAACCAAGCACACAAATATCCATCTTGGTCAAATTATTACATGAAAACCAAAAGCATAATCCCGTTACAAATAGCCATAATAAAAAAGAAGATAAAGCTTAACATTACTTTCAGCAACTCCAAGCACTTCCAAAAGAGAGAGAAAGAGATCCAAGTCAAGCTCCATTAGTCCTACCCTGAGAACCTGGAGGGGGGAAAGGAAAGAAAAGAGGCGAAACAAACGAGGTCAGATATAAAGTCTGGAAATTCCAGTGACTTTAATAATATAGATATTAAAGTAACAGGATAAGAACATAAATTGGATATAAGAAATGACTGTAACATAAACAGGTATAACAAGGTAAGCAGGATGGACAAGATAAACGTTGATTGCGCTTTTAATCACTATAAGATAATTCCTACACCGCACCAATACTAGTTATACAGAAAGTTGATCCCTCTTACTAATTATAATGATAATGGTATTTCCGTGTACCCCTATTTGGTGTCATAGGTGTCGCCTACTCCTACCTCCACTAGTTGTACCCACTACCCTCCCCATTCAACCGGCTCCCTAACTCGTAGATACCCGTGCTGGTCCCACAGTAGGGTGTATCACTCCCTAAAGTGGCAACCCGATACTACTAAGGATGCATGGATTATACCTACACGATGCAACAACGTCTTACCTACCAGCCCGGACCCATGCACGCACATTACTCCATTGGACTTGCGTTGCCACTGCTAACCCATTTGACCTCTTACAATCAATCCCAGTAAGCGTGTCCCGTCCTCGACCTAGTTCGAGCTCACATAGATACTAAATGGGTTACTAGTTGAAAAGGGTCCCCACACTTGACACAAGCTTCCCGTCTATGCTTGGTTCCCACTAGGATTTCCCACTTAACCCCTTCTTATTCATGTCTTCTTACATGTTTCAACATGGTTAAGTGTTTCTAATTATATTTCACATGTCACCTATGTCACCCACTTAACCCCATGTCCCACTACATATCTTATCTTGGTTAAGTGTTATTTAATTCATTATAACCGTAATCTTGCAAGACCTCCCACATTAGATTCCGTTTTGCGGTTGCTGCATTTGCCGGGCGGATCCAGGCAGTTTATACCACAATCCGAATCTAACCTTGTGTCTTTGCCTTATTACGTATCTAGTTTATGCATTTGACCTCTCATATTAGATTGCCATTTGCGGTTGCTGGATGTGCCGGGCGGGTCCGGGCAGGCTTATGCCGCAAACCAAGTCTAACCTCGTGTCTTAGGCATTCATTATCTCATTCTATTATTCAAAACCCAATTTGAATTAATATCCATATTCCAATTTGTCCATAATTCCCAATTTAGGTTATGTTCATAATTCTCATTCTAGTTATGTCCGTAATTCCATGTACATAAATTATACCAATTTATGCCCCAAGTTAGTTATATGATTACAAACCAATTTATGCCAATTACATAATATTCAATGTTTTCCCAAACTTTTCCCCAACGTTCCTACGCCATTCGTACGTATAATTCACATAATATGTTAGGCTCATCGTTAGCCTAACTCGTAAGAAAAAGGAAAAGAAGAGGGAAAGAGACATCATCCATACATAATATAGATCCAATAGTCATATGGAGTATGAACTTGCGTAGAATAGGATAGATCTAATGAACATAAACTTGCATAGATCTAATTAACACAAAGTTGCATAGATCTAATTAACATAAACTTGCATAGAATAGGATACATCTAATCAACATAAACCTGCATAGATCTAATTAACATAAACTTGCGTAGATCTAATTAACATAAACTTGCATAGAATAGGATAGATCTAATCAACATAAACTTGCATAGATCTAATTAACATAAACTTGCATAGATCTAATTAACATAAACTTGCATAGAATAGAATAGATCTAATCAACATAAACTTGCATAGATCTATTTAACATAAACTTCATAGATCTAATTAACATAAACTTGCATAGATCTAATTAACATAAACTTGCATAGAATTGAATAGATCTTATCAACATAAACTTGCATAGATCTTGTTAACATAAACTTGCATAGATCTAATTAACATAAACTTGCATAGAATAGGATATATCTAATCAACATAAACTTGCATAGATCTAATTAACATAAACTTGCATAGATCTAATTAACATAAACTTGCATAGAGTAGAATAGATCTAATCAACATAAACTTGCATAGATCAAATTAACATAAACTTGCATAGATCTAATTAACATAAACTTGCATAGAATAGAATAGATCTAATCAACATAAACTTGCATAGATCTAATCAAAATAAACTTGCATAGATCTAATTAACATATGGTAACAGAACTGGCATATCTTAACATAATAGTTCTAATAGCATATGATACAGGCATAGTCATACAGTCCAATTCGCACTTATCACCATTATTTTTAATTAATTATCTTGTGAAAGTAACTGTACTCACAATGGTAGAAGAAGAAAGAATATAGATCTAAATTAAGCGTTTGTTGTTGTTCTATAATCGTTCCTCTTTTTCACAATTCCTATGCTTTGATTCGTTGAAGAAGAGAAACTAGTTTAGTTTTGGATGCAGGAGCATGGAGGCTTATGAATGAATTTAGTTTAGATTAGGGTTAGATTAGATGTGCTTATATAGATGTATTAGCTTAGTTAGAGCCTTTAGATTAACTAGGAGATCATCAGAACCACACAGCTCAAAGACACATCATCCAGCCAATCAGAAGAGGCCACGTCAGCCCTAAAACTCATAAATCGTCATAAACAAATAAAAATGTGCCATGTGTGCAACATGATGCGCAGCAGCAGGGGTGTTGACACCCACATGTCATATATATATATATATTATATATATTATATATACATTTTTTTTTCTTTTTAACGAACTTTCCAATTAACCCTTTTCACACTAAACCACTTTTTTTTAATTGAACTGCGTTCACACTAAGTCCCTTTTTAGCCATTTCCCTAAAACAAAAATATGGCGCTGGCGGGGATTGAACTCAAAACCTCTTGTATACGAGTCACGTGTTCTAACCAAATGAGCCACCAAGTCTTTTTGTTTACAAACCTTAGAACAATGCTAAACATTATTCTTTTCTCATTCCTCTTTTTCATGTTTTGTTGCAATATTTAATTTTTCTCTTATATATATCTATGTATATATATATATACATATTTCCACATTTTTAATTTCATTAAAAATACGGGGTGTTACATTCTCCCCTACTCAAAGGATTTCGTCCCCGAAATCTTCAAGTTAAGAGGAATATATCCTACCATCCATCACCCATCTACTCATCCATCATCCATCTACTCATCCATCATCCACAAGCATCCATTGTCCTTAAAAGATTTCTAATACTATATGAACATATGTAAAGCTGTGTGTATATGTTCCTTATCTAATGCAAAGATCAGGCGGTCTACTGATTCAGTTGACCTCCTCAATGCAAATTATGTCAGTGCCATGAGTCGAACATGTATGCAAAGGAATCCTAATGATACATATCATTTTTATATGAGTGCACAACCATTCATTCAAATGCAACATCCATATGATAACGCATTCAATATACATCTATTAATTTAAATATGCACACTCATTCATATGCAATATGAAAGTGATTGAGCCGATCTAGTGCCTAATTTGTGTGTAAATGCATCCACTAGCAAACACTTGCATCCACTAAACATAACATGTCTCAAACACATGTTTACATCCTATGATTTTCCTACCTAAAGATCGAAGATGTAATCGAAAGGATATACTAAATGATAGAACAGGTATAAACAAAGCGGTAGAAAAGGAGAAGTTAAGAACATACCCTCAAAAAGGAAAGGGTACGACGCATGCATCTTGTCTTCCGTCTCCCAAGTCGCGTTCCCTTGATCATCTCCCCATTGGACTTTAACCAACTTGACCTCTCGGTTGCGTAACTTCTTGACTTCAGATCCAAGGATGCATGTAGGAGCTCGTCTAATTATGGCATCTCACTCTACTTCCACCTCTCTAAGCATGCTCGGCTTTACTACTTCCACGGTATCATGTAAAAATTTCCGCAAATGCGACACATGAAATACGTCATGAACACCACTAAGCTTCTTAGGCAACTTCACTCTGTAGGCCGTTTGTCCAATTCTTTCTGTAATGGGGAATGGCCCTACGAACCTTGGTGCCAACTTCCCTATGGACCCAAAGCGAACTACGTTCCTCAATGGTGATACTTTAATAAAGACCATGTCTCCAACATTGAACTCAAGATCGGTCCTTCTCTTGTTAGCATAAGACTTTTGCCAGTCCTGTGTCGTCTTCATACGTCTTCGAATCAAGTCTATCTTTTCCAAAGTTTCTCTCACCATATCGGGTCCAAGTAAAATCTTATCCGTAGATTCCCACCAACAAGTCAGTGATCGGCAAGGTCGTCCATACAGAGCTTCAAAAGGTGCCATGCCAATGCTAGTCTGATAGCTGTTGTTGTAGGCGAACTCTACTAATGGAAGATGTTCCTCCCACGTCCCTCCAAAGTCCAAGATGCATAATCTCAAAAGATTTTCTAGAATCTAATTCACTCTTTCTGTTTGGTCGTCCTTCTGTGGGTGATAAGCGATGCTCAAACACAATTGTGTTCCTACTGCCTCTTGCAAGCTCTTTCGAAACTCACTAGTGAAAATGGGATCTAGATCGCTCACGATACTAGAAGGTATGCCGTGCAGACGAGCTATTTCTTGAAGATAAACAGATGCTAACCATGTCGCTGTTCTTTTACTCTTGACGAGAATGAAATGGCCGCTCTTGGAAAGCCTATCTACTACTACCCAAATCCCCGTATTACCCTTCCTTGATCTCGGCAACCCGTCGACAAAATCCAAGGAAGCGCTCTCCCATTTCTACTGTGGAACCTCTAAGGGGTGAAGCAAACCACCAGGCTTCTTTTGCTTCGCCTTGACTCGCTGGCACACTAAGCATCTTGAAACAAACTCAGCCACGTCCTTCTTCATTCTGGCCCAAAAGAAAACTCGCTTCATGTCCCTGTACATCTTGTCACCACCAAGATGTATGGTCATCTTAGAACGATGTGCTTCTTCAAGAATCGTCTTTCTCAAGCTTTCTTCTCGAGGTACACAAAGTCTCCCATCCCTACACAACCAACTTTGTCTATAGTATACCTACTAAGATGGCTCGAAGACTTCCATCTTATGAGCTTGTCTACTAAGCTCCATCCTTTCTCATGGAGCCATGTGGCGCACTGGTAATGCAACTGGCTTTGCATTATCTACTAAGTATATACGGAAGTCTATCTCGCGTCTCGGGGGTAAACACCGAACCTCATCAAAAACGTCACCATACTCACAGACTATACAAACAGATTTCAAATCATCGATGTATGCGTCAAGTGATTCTAGGTAGCTAAGCATCACCGAACCTCTAGGGTCACAAGAAATTTCAAGGGACTTTCCACAACGAGTCAACAGTCTAACTACCCTCCTTTCACAGTCTAGGATGGCACCATATCTGGCTAGCCAATCCATTCCAAGAATCAACCCATAGCCCATCAAACCAAGCACATAAGCATTGCATTCGAACTCAACGCCATACAAAAATATTCTCAAATCCCGACATAACATAGAAAGATGAGCCGTACCCCCAATAGGATTTGAGACTACTATGGGATCCATAACTAAACTAGTATTTAGGTGCAGTGTTTCAACTAACGAAGCAGATATGAACGAGTGTGAAGCACCAGAGTCAAACAAAGTTCGAAAAGGATGATCAAAAAGGAAAATCAAACTTTCAACAGAAATGTTTCTACTTCCTTCTCGCCCTAGTGCTTTGAGAGCATAAACTTGCCCTCCGGAAGTAGATCCTGTCCTCTGCCCTTGCCCTTGTCCTTACCTCCTTGGGTAATCTTAAATCATATGTCCTGCCTCACCGCAATGGTAACAAGCATGCTTCTTCTTCTTCCTACAGTCCTTAATTACAAGGCCCGTTATACCACAATAAACACACTTCCACTTGTCATGGGGTTTATTATTCTTTCTACCCTTCTTAGGTTATACTTTCTTATCCTATGTCATATCCATGCCTCCACTGCACGTTCTCCATTCATGACCTCCCACCAAATGGAGCTTCATCCTTCATTAACCAAGAAGCTAGTTGAACCTTCCTTCCATCGTCTATCTAAAAGATACCAAACAAGTCCTCCACTTCCTTGAGTCAATTTCTAGCCTCGACAAACGTCTCAGTCCCATGAAGCGGTTTTCCACCCATCGCACGGAAGTCCTTACATATCTTAGGAAAAGCATCTAAACGCGGAGGAAGAGATTCAGAAAGGAAAAAGGAAGAGATTCAAAACGGAGAATCGGAAGAAAGATATATGGATCCTGGGGATTATGTTTTTCATAATAAACTTTTCTCTTGAAAATACTCTCTTTAAAACATGTTTTTGAAAATACTTCTTTCTAAAAATGCCTTTGAAATCAATTTTCAAAATCTTTTATCTGTTCTGGTAACCTTCAGCTCTGATACCACGTGTAACACCCCACGTCCATTAATATCACTCACAAAGGGAATGCATCAACTTTCATGGAGCATTATAAGTGTATAGAACAAAACATCACAAGACAGATATATAAAAATGGTACTTCAAAATTTAAAATAACTTCATTGCAGCGAAAACGAAACATAGTTTGGTTACAACATCAAAACCAACTTGTAAAACCAAGTACACAAATATCCATCTTGGTCAAATTATTACATGAAAACCAAAAGCATAATCTCATTACAAATAGCCATAATAAAAAAGAATATAAAGCTGAACATTACTTTCAGCTACTCTAAGCACTTCCAAAAGAGAGAGAAAGAGATCCAAGTCAAGCTCCACTAGTTCTACCCTGAGAACCTGGAGGGGGGAAAAGGAAAGAAAAGAGGTGAAACAAACGAGGTCAGACATTAAGTCTGGCGAGTGCAGTGACTTTAACAATATAATCATTAAAGCAACAGGATAAGAACATAAACTGGATATAAGAAATGACTGTAACATAAACAGGTATTATAAGGTAAGCAAGATGGACAAGATAAATGTTGATTGCGCTTCTAATCACTATATGATAATTCCTACACCGCACCAATACTAGTTATACAGAAAGTTGATCCTCTTACTAATTATAATGATAATGGTAGTTTCGTGTACCCCTAGTTGTTGTCATAGGTGTCGCATGCTCCTATCGCCACTAGTTGTACCCACTACTCTCCTCATTCGATAGGCTCCCTAACTCGTAGATACCCATGCTGGTCCCATAATAGGGTGTATCACTCCCTAAAGTGGCAACCCGATACTACTAAGGATGCACGGCTTATACCTACGCGATGCAACAACGTCTTACCTACCAGCCCAGACCCATGCACACACATGACTCCGTTGGACTTGCGTTGCCACCGCTAACCCGTTTGACCTCTTACAATCAATCCCAGTAAGTGTGTCCCGTCCCCGACCTAGTTCGAGCTCACATAGATACTAAATGGGTTAATAGTTGAAAAGGGTCCCCACACTTGACATAAGCTTCCCGTCTATGCTTGGTCCCTACTAGGATTTCCCACTTAACCCCTTCTTATTCATGTCTTCTTACATGTTTCAACTTGGTAAAGTGTTTCTAATTATATTTCACATGTCACCCATGTCACCCACTTAATCCCATGCCCCACTACATGTCTTATCTTGGTTAGGTGTTATTTAATTCGTCATAACTATAATCTTGCAAAACCACCCACATTAGATTCCGTTTTGCGGTTGCTGTATTTGTCGGGTGGGTCCGGGCAGGCTTATATTGCAGTCCGAATCTAACCTCGTGTCTTTGCCTTATTATGCATCAAGTTTATGCCTTTGACCTCTCACATTAGACTGCCGTTTGCGGTTGCTGGATGTACCGGGCGGGTCCGGACAGGCTTATACCACAAACCAAGTCTAACCTTGTGACGGCCCGCCCCGCACCAACCTGCATTTCCTCCGAATGTGCGCTGTACACATGCCCGGCTAGCACGGGACGCTCGTCAGAAGAAAGGAAAGAAGGGAATTAACTAAACTAGGAACCTGTAGAATGTCTCACAGCGCATGGAATAAAATATAATAATAACATACTTGACATAAAACAGGTGAGACAGTGCATAAGCTGATAACTAAAATCAACATCAACATCTGAGCAGCGGAAATCCAAATACAGCTTATTACAACTTTCCAAATTTACTGTCTCTAAACAAAAGAAAGCTAAAGTAGAAGATGCACCACTAATGCCCAAGCAGTGATCTTCAACAACACAGGGAGAATACTATATATATATATTACGTGGAAGCCTCTTGCTCGTCTCCGGATCATCTACCCATGCATCACCAACTAACCTGTCTCTAGTCTGCTCGTGTGAGCACCCAGAGTAATAAGAGGAGACATAAAACTCTGGGTCAGACATAAAGCCTGGTATGAGCGATAAGCATCTAAACAGAACAATAACAGGTATACTAAACCATACCTGAACCTGGACCTGCAACCAAAGAGTTAGTACCACATACCGTACAATACTCTATGGTGCCATGATAAATAGTGTAAGAATACGGGGGTGGGGTGTGCATGTCATAATGATAGCAAACAAATCAACCATAGCAACCATCCTCACATCTCTCACTCAGTGCGTAAAGCATATGATGTCCACCACTGTCAATCACTAGACCCATTGAAGTAGTGACGGAGTTCAACTTGTACAACTACTGCTACTACCAAGCTTACCACATGGAGTCATGACCAAATCTTTACAAATGACCCCACTTCATTGGTTTATAGCCCTTTAGTCGTACCTAGGCCATTTCAGCCCTGAATCCGTTCACATACTTCCCATACATAGTGATCCAAAGTCATAAACATCGACTGCCCCTTGGCACACGTCCCGCAGCAAAGCCCAATCATGAAGTGAACTCATCGGTTCACAACTGGATCCTGAGCTCTAACTTCTCATATTGGACTACCTTTGCATCTCAGGTTATTGGTCAATACTGGGTCGGGTCGGGTTCCTTTCAAGCCATCGGTTCGGGTCGGGTCCACTGCATTGCGTTGGTGCATGGTCTTCCTCTGATAGCGGTTCGGTTCGGGTCCACTCCATCGCGTCGGTTCGAGTCCACTCCATCGCGTCGGTTCGGGTCGGGTGTCCCACCTCGGGTCGGGTCGGGTGCCATCTCCCTTCCAGTTCGTGCTCCTGCTCCGATCCGCTCCCTCGTTCTTCACGTGCTCCAATCCGATCCCTCCTTCCTCATCCGATCCGATCCCATTTCAATTAGCGTGACCTTCCTTCTTGCCAGTTCTCCCAAGTGTCAAGTTCCGATCCGAGCCCTTCGTCCCTAAGTCGATCCGATCCCCAGCTCAACCAACATGGCCTTCCTTTTTGCCAAGCCTCTTTTGTGCCAGACTCCAGTTCGGGTCGGGTTCCTTGCCCAGGTCTCCAATCCGATCCGAGCCCATATCCGATCCGATCCGAAACCCTGCACAACTTTCTGCAACTTTTTCCAGCGACTTGTTTACGCCATTCGACGACGTTTTCGACAAATCTAACTATACTAATCAGTCACAAATCATCCCAAACAGTCATAGCAACATAGCAAACTAACCACAAACACCAAAACAATGAATTTACATGTCAAAATGGATCAAATATACCCAGAATCCCATTTTCCCTTAAGCATGATTAAATAAAACTAATCATAGGGTTAACGAAACTTAATCAAATCGAACCAAATTTCTAACAGAGGCATAAAATATTATTTAAGAATTTCTAAACATTTTTCCAGAATTTATTAGTGTATAAATTCGCTAATCTTCACTAATTACCCTTAATTAACTGTAATTAGTGCCAAAACGATGCTAATCACTCACCTTGGCCACAAATGAAATTCTCAGAACTGAAACCTCGCTGATTTGGGTAAATTCTAACGTCTAACAGCAGCTCTAGCCTTGCTTTCGTGTTTCCTCTCCTTAATTTGATGTAGATTAAGCCAAAACTTGATTAGAAGGTGATTTGGGTGTTGGAGGCCATTGCTAGGGTTGCAAAAAAGAAAGTGACGACTGGGAAATGAGAATAAAATCATTCTCTAACTGATTTCAGCCTCCTCCTTACCCTAATCCCGAAATCCCCCATTGGGCCTAGCTGTTAACCACCCGGTTAAGCCCAATTAAGCTGTTTTTCACCATCTGAAACTTGTTTCAGCCATATCTCCCAAACGGTGAGTCCGTTTGACTAATGTGACCACTCTACGGAATTGTAAACCATCATCCGAAGCCAATGGAAGTGGTTTCAGGTCAAAATTTCTTTCCAATCAAAAGTTATGGCCAAAACAGTGCCAACTAGGGGTAAAATGGTCATTTAAAAATCGGTAAAAATCATGAACATGGGAAATAACCCCAATAGTCGTCTCCCAAAGTTGCATGACCACACGACTTCGTATGTGAAAGAAATAAATATTCTACGATCCTATGATGCGTAGAATGCGGGTCGTTACAAACCTCATGTCTTATGCGTTCATTATCTCATTCTATTATTCAAAACCCTATTTGAATTAATAACCATATTCCAATTTGTCCATAATTCCCAATTTAGGCTATGTTCATAATTCTCATTCTAATTATGTCCATAATTCCATGTACATAAATTATACCAATTTATGCCCCAGGTTAATTACATGATTACAAACCAATTTATGCCAATTACATAATATTAAGTGTTTTTCCCAAAATTTTCCCCAACGTTCCTACACTATTCATAGGTATAATTCACATAATATGTTAGGTTCGTCGTTATCGTTAGCCTAACTCATAAGAAAAAGGAAAAGAAGAGGGAAAGAGACATCATCCACACATAATATAGATCCAATAATCATATGGAATATGAACTTGCATAGAATAAGATAGATCTAATCAACATAAACTTGCATAGATCTAATTAACATAAACTTGCATAGATTTAATTAACATAAACTTGCATAAAATAGGATAGATCTAATCAACATAAACTGGCATAGATCTAATTAACATAAACTTGCATAGAATAGGATAGATCTAATCAACATAAACTTGCATAGATCTAATTAACATAAACTTGCATAGATCTAATTAACATAAACTTGCATAGAATAGAATGGATCTAATCAACATAAACTTGCATAGATCTAATTAACATAAACTTGCATAGATCTAATTAACATAAACTTGCATAGAATAGAATAGAACTAATCAATATAAACTTGCATAGATCTAATTAACATAAACTTGCATAGATCTGATTAACATAAACTTGCATAGAATATGATAGATCTAATCAACGTAAACTTGCATAGATCTAATTAACATAAACTTGCATAGATCTAATTAACATAAACTTGCATAGAATAGAATAGATCTAATCAATATAAACTTGCATAGAATAGATTAGATCCAATCAACGTAAACTTGCATAGATCTAATTAACATAAACTTGCATAGATCTAATTAACATAAACTTGCATAGAATAGAATAGATCTAATCAACATAAACTTGCATAGATCTAATTAACATAAACGTGCATAGATCTAATTAACATAAACTTGCATAGAATAGAATAGATCTAATCAACATAAACTTGCATAGATCTAATTAACATAAACTTGCATAGATCTAATTTACATATGATAACAAAATCGGCATATCTCAACAAAATAGATCTAATAGCATATGATACAGGCATAGTCATACAGTCCAATTCATAATTATCACCATTATTTTTAATTAATTATCTTGTGAAAGTAACTGTACTCACAATGGTAGAAGAAGAAAGAATATAGATCTGATTTAAGCGTTTGTTGTTGTTCTAGAATGGTTCCCCTTTTTCACAATTCCTATGCTTTGATTCGTTGAAGAAGAGAAACTAGATTAGTTTTGGATGCAGCAGCATGGAGGCTTATGAATGAATTTAGTTTAGATTAGAGTTAGATTAGATGTGCTTATATAGATATATTAGCTTAGTTAGAGCCTTTAGATTAACTAGGAGATCATCAGAACCACATAGCTCAAAGATACGTCATCCAGCCAATCAGAAGAGGCCATGCCAGCCCTAAAACTCAAAAATCGTCATTAACAAATAAAAATGCCCCATGTGTGCAACATGATGCGCAGCAGCAGGGGTGTTGACACCCACATATCATATATATATATATATATATATATATATATATATATATATATATATATATTTATTTTTCTTTTTAACTATCTTTCCAATTAACCCTTTTCACACTAAACGCTTTTTTTAATTGAACTGCGTTCACACTAAGCCACTTTTTAGCTATACCCCTAAAACAAAAATGTGGCGCTGGTAGGGATTGAACTCAGAACCTCTTATATACAAGTCACGTGTTCTAACCAAATGAGCCACTAAGTCTTTTTGGTTACAAAACTTAGAACAATGCTAAACATTATTCTTTTCTCATTCCTCTTTTTCATGTTTTGTTGCAATATTTAATTTTTCTCTTAAATATATCTATGTATATAATATATATACATATTTCCACATTTTTAATTTCATTAAAAATGCAGGGTGTTACAGACAATAATTAATACGGCCTCAATAAATTCAAAATGCATAAACAACTCAAATCTGTGCATGACCAAATACAATGAAGAAGCATGTTTCAGCCTAACACCAACTGATTTCAAAGTTCAATATATACAAAAACTACACAGGGCCAGCAACTAATTTCAAGGTCAATGTGAAGCAGCAAGGCTAGTACAACACAAGTGCAACAGATCTAGCAAGCATAAAAACTACTAGTGTACAACAATTTCAGCAACATAGCATATGTAGTAGGTGTGTAAATGGCACATGTTTATAAGCAGGTGATGATGCAAGTATTTCAGCAAGCACACACGTGCTAGACAGGTCTAGCAAAGACAAGTACAAGACAGAGTGCATATGCCAAAAGCAACAGCAAAGCAACGGCTCAATTCACATGAAAACATGGACAAGAACTGATACATATATTCACATACATACATCAGCGAGCATGGTAGGGTGAATATTTCATAACTCAAACTGAAAAGAACACTCGTAGGTGCACAATTGAATCAATAAGCCTATAAAACAAAGCAACTCGGCTTCACGGACACACCAACACTCAGGTTTAAGCAATGTAGATGCAAAACAAAATCAAGGCTGAGTAAAGAGAAAGAAGTTTGCATGGCAACTGGATCAAGTACAATATCTGTGTTTATCACTGTTTAATAGCCGAGCAAAGAAATTGTCAGTTGTAATAAACAATGACGAGACATTATTGAAAACGGGCATGATATTGTAGATAAGAAAAACATTATGATTAATGCTCGCGTTATGCATATTACATATTCTTATTTTAATATTGATTAGTTTAATCATATCTCTCATTGTCTAACTGCACAGGAAATATGAAACACTCTCAATACAATGTACAATAGAAAGGTCAACATGAGCTCAAAACCCTTAAAAACTAATTCGGAATTATGCCAGACAGAATTTACAAAAGACGACTTGGATGACAATGTTGATAGTAAGTTAGTAACTCAGTAGATATTGAGCTAATCTATTTTTCATTTAAAGATTTACTTCTCCTTTACGATGAACTAACTGGAAACATTTATAATCTCAAATTGAGAAATAAAAATTTGAAATCAGAAAATTTTGAGTTGCGCCACAAAGATAATGATTTGGAAGCAAAGCTTGAAAACATTATGAAATTTGAAAATGATTATGTTCATCTCAATGAAAATTTTCAAAAGCTTGAAAAAATATATTAGATTTCAAAGAAAAATGAGAATGAACTAATATGCAAAAATAAAGTCTTGCCAAAAAAATGGAGAATTTTAAAATGGATGAATTTCCAAACATGGGATTTTTCAAAAATAAGATTTGTTGAAAGCTGAAATAATTCTGAATGAGCTTAAAAATGAAACCGAGAAATTGAAAATCTCAAATGCGTTAAATGTACAATTTTTCAAAGAGATCTAATTGAAATTAAAGATAATTTCAAAATACTTGAAATTGAAAACATGAGTTTGAAAAATTGCAAATCTGAAATTATTCGAACAAATCACGATTTGGAAAAAGTGATTGAAGAAATCAAGGATTTTGAAAAACTTGAATTTGAAAAGCGTAAATATTTTGAAATTGAGATGTCCAAGATTAAGACCAAAATAAAAGGTCTTGAAAATGAAAATACGATCATAAAGAGAAGTGATTTTGAAAAGAGAAAGTTGATATTAGTCGTTGTTCTATGTTAACGAATGAGAATAATATTCTAAAATCTAAAGTTTAATGACTTAAATCAACAATGGCTAAATTTTTAAACGGGGAGAAATCCTTTAACATGTTGTTAAAGAATCAAATTTTTGTTGAAAATAAAAAGGGACTTGGTATAGTTGAATGAACTGAAAATTAGAATTATGGTAATTTCAAAGATTTTTCAAAATTCTTATTTGGTTGAAAGTATGGATATAATCAGAATAGGAGTTGGTTCAGAAATAAAAACAATTAAGCAAGTGTAGGTCCTAAATGGTAAATATATTAATCAAGTATAAACGAGTGTGGGTTCCTACAGGTACTTTAGTTGATGCAAACGAATTTTATATAAAAAAAGTTTTAGTACCAAAACGAAAAATGAAGTTAAGGGTGGTACAACACCTTTTGTTAGATCACTCAGTCCTATAAATATTTAGGTACCAAAATTGGCTAAGGAATAACTTTAAGAGAGATCGAATTCAAATTGTTCTATATCGTTGTCGAAGCAAATTTTCAATGTTCTTTACCATACAATGTCTAGTTGGAGATCTATAAGTTCTCAATGTCAATGGTAAGTTTGGTATGATCTCTAAATGCATGGTTTTATATTTTCTTGTTGATGTTGTTTTAATTTGAAACTACTATAGTATTTATTCCATACCTTGAACTTCCAAAGTTCACATTGCAAAATTTAAGATGTACAGCAAAATAGGTTGAAATCTCAACAACTTTTATGTTTTGCGATTTTCCACTGTCTGAACTTAAACTAATAAAAATTGCAATATATCTGAATTATAGGTTATAAACAGTTTTCATAATTTTTACATTGCTATAGTTTTTAGATCATATTTTGAACACTGTTATTCCAAATTTTGGAATTCTTGAAGTTTTGAAAATCTAACAGATTATTCCATGACTTTACTATATGAGTTTTAGCTAACTCATTTTGGAGTCTTGCGAATATGCACTCAATTCAACATATTACTCAAAAACCATTTTTTAACGAACAAGTTGTGAAATTTTGAATAGTTTCTTATTGACTTGGCAAGTTAGATTTAAAAACATCTTTATTTTTTGACATGTAGAATATAAAAACTATCATGTTTTGACATGTCCAGTTAATGTCCCGCTATTACCTCGCCATATCCCTGCTATATCGTGTAGTGGATTTCTTTCACTACGCTATGTCCAAATAGCCTTTCCACTTTAACCTCTGGTAAATTTCGATAATCTCGATATATACCATTATTTCAGTTATATTCCCTATTTCCGCTATATCTTCCATAAAATAAATGAAATTAAAAATGACACTTACAAATTATAAAATTTACAAAATTAATTTTTAATATAATTTTATAATGTATATTTTCCAAAATATAAAATACTATAATATTCTATTAAATTTAAACAAGATAATTAAAAGTTTACATTTATTTACATATATCTGCTTATGCTTTCATTTAAAATTAAGAACGTACTAATTATAATTAAGTTGAATGTTGATCTTCCATTTATTTATCATTTATATATTTGTAAAAGCAATAAATATGAGTTTCATATGTTATTTTAGACCCATCCGCTATATATTGTTATTTCCACTACAATTTTTGCACCTCTACCCCATTGGATTGACTGAGTGTTTTAACTTCACAAGTTTTGACTTAATTTGAATTCTGATTTTTAAGTTTTTTAATAATGGTTTCAAATAAACTAATTCAGAAATATGTCTTGAAATATCAATCAACAAACGTTTACATCCTTCTGATTGATAAATTGTGAATTGAGATCTTCTTGTGTGATATCCCACGTCCGTTAATGTCACTCGCAAAGAGAATGCATTAAGTTTCGTGAAGCGTTATAGGTAAATAGGCATAGAATATTACAAGACAGATATATAGAATAACAGCGGAATAAAAACTTTATTTATCATAAGATACCGTGGTAAAAAAACATCACATGTCTGAACATAAAAGGCCATTACAACATAAAAGTTACTGTCTTGTACTTCAAATATATCAAAGTACATAAAAGAAGTAAAATTCCCCAAGAACAAAATGTAGCCATAGCAACAAGGATAGGAGCTTGAGCCATACATATCAGCAACTCTAGCAAAAGTAAGCAGAATCACGGTCAAGCCTGAGTGCTTCCTCCCTGAGAACCTGAGGGAGGGAGGGGGGACGGAAGAAAGAAGGAGAAACAAAAAGGGGTCAGACATAAAGTCTGGCAAGTCTAGTGACTTTTAGCAAGTAAATAAATAAAGGTAGCATGACAGGCATATAAAGTGGATAAGAGAGATCACTATGTAAATGACAGGTGTGACAAGGTAGACAGGATAAGGTGTATACACTTCTCTAATGATTACTCTGCACTATTAATAGTATAACTAGAATGATATGATCCCTTCCACTATAAGGTGGTAGACTTAGGCATACGTCCAAATGTACCCTAACTACTACCCTAATTGATTGGCTCCCTACTCCGTAGATACTTTGTGCCGGCCCCACGGTAGGATGTATCACGTCCTAAAGTGGCAACCGCTCACTAATATGCACAACCCCATATCTACAAGTGTCACGGTCGTTTTATCCCCCTCTGCCCGACTCATGCATGCATATGGCCCGGTCGGTTCGCGCCGCCCATACCATCCTCCACATTTGGATCTCTTACAATCAATCAGTAAGCGTGCCTCCTCTCCACCTAGTACGGAGTACTTTGTTTAATACCTACTCCGGGTTACTGAATGAAATGGTTCCCACACAATATGATACAAGCACTCCCCTTTGTCTTGTATCCCCACTAGGTTTTCTTCGGCTATGTATACTGGTGTCTTTAATTACATAACCCGATTATTTCTACAAGTTATGCTTACCCTAAAAGGTGTCTTTAATTACATAACTTTATTATTTCCTCCGGTTATGTATACCACTAGGTGTCTTTAATTACATAACCTTATCGGGTTAAGTTTGTGGGCCTATATATGAATATTACCCACCCCCTCCAGATTTGCTTAACCCATCCATTATCCAACCAATTTTACTTAACCCAAACTTTAGTACACAATCTTACAATCCCTATGGATTAGATTTAGTTAAGCAGTCCAATTTATTACCATGTCCATTTATGGTTTATAATGGGCTAGACCTCCCACATTAGGCCTACAACTTGTGGATGTTGGATATGCCGGTCGGGTCCGGGCAGTCTTATTCCACAGTTGGGCCTAACCTCGTGTCTTAGCCCGATTCATATTTGCACACTTAGATATCCTACATTAGGTTCAACATTAGTGGCTGCTGGATATGCCGGTTGGGTTCGGGCAGACTTCCACCACTAATGCAACCTAACCTCGTGCCATTACAATTTCTAATTGTAATCCTAGGCATTTATTATTAATTATACATATGTTAATTATGCCCCTTTTTCTCAATTATGTCCATAATTGATTTTATGACAAATTTATTCATATTCATTACTCCAATTAATAACCAAATTAACATTCGAATTTCCAATTATGCCTAAATGTCCAATTATATTCATAATGGATTATATGTCCAAATTCATATCAAGTTATGCCAAATCGAATACCGTCCCCTAACTTACGCGTTCGCATATATTTGGCGGAATACCTAGGCTAGAAAGTAGCCTAGGCATATACAGTAAAAAGGGAAAGGTGATGGGAAAAATGACAATAGTGATCATTCTTAACAAAGGCATATATACTGGCATAGACATGTTTTGTCATAATAATAAGGTGACTTAAAAAAAGATCTAGCATAATTATAATGTGGACATAAAAACAGATCTAACATAATTAGGATGATATAGTAACATGTTTAGATCTAAATATGGATTCACATATCCAATTTATAACATATCTAAATTGACCACAATATGACAGGTGAAAGGTGATTTACATAAAGAATTAGATCTAACCAATGTTGTAACTATCCAAATTTACAGATTTACATTAACCACAATATAGTTACAAATCAAGATCCACAAAGGTGACATAATAGAATAACTGCAATTGAATTAGATCTAGGGAAGTAGATCCATCATGACATAGTATAAGATTTAATAATAGCATAGATCCATAGTTTACAACATATCCAAATCACAGTCTTTCACCATTTACTTTTATTCATTTAAACCTAAAAGTAACCAACTCACAGTGTTTGGATTGTTAAGAAGATTGAAAAGAAGTTGGCGTTGAATCTATGCTTGAATCTCAAAATTTAATTTGCAGAAGATGAATAGAATTAGGTTTAGCCCATCTACTGACAGCATCTGGCCTCCATTACATTTCAGGACAGAAAACAAGTGAAAATGAACCTTTATTTATAGCTGCCAACCCCCAAACCGACTATGCCACGTTAGCGCTAGGGGTGTCGACACCCCAGTAGGTGGGTCGACCCCGGTGTCGACACTCCTCTAGGGGGTCAACCCCCTTGAGCAGGAAATTTGCCGCCTTTTTCCATTTTGATTTTTGAATGATCCTGGATAAGGTGCTGACTCATATCTGACTCCTTTATGACTCATATGTATATATATTTTTTCTACGCGTATACAAACTTAAAACCCTCATAACTTCTCCATACGTTGTCCGTTTTACGCAAACCAAATGTCTATCTTGACCAGAATTTCGAGAAGGACGCAATAGCGTAGCCCATTTTCCTTAATTCTGAATATTAAATTAACTATTATTTAATTTTATCCTCTTTAATATTAACAAAATTACGGGGTGTTACATCTTGTGTGCATAACAATATTTCTTGCTTGATATAATTAAATTTTCAAGAAAGTTTTAGTAAGTATGAGGATTACACAGTAAGTTGAAATAAAAATCATTGGTTGACATATCATTGTATAATACCAGAGGCAATCAGATTACAAATAGTGTTAGATATCATCTCATTGCATTCAACTAATTGATTTTTGAAACTAATTTTCAACTTACATATTTTACATATAATCCCTCGTACAGAAAATTCATTTTTACATACTTTCATTTTTATAAGTATTTTTGATTATTTTCTCAAAAAATAAATTATTGACCAATTGAATTTCTTTGCAACTTGTAAAAATTATTTGTAGATTTTGAAATTGTAATGAACATTGATTATCATATATTTCTTAACAAGAGAAAATAATATTTAAAATTTCATGAAAATCGAACAAACCTTACAATATTACTGAAATAGGTACTAATATCATAATCATATCTTTCACTACCATCTTTCTGTCATTATACCACAATTTTATATAAGGTGAAGAGTTTGAATTTTGTTTTGGAAATATGAAAATATTTTTTTTAGATATATATATATATATCTATATTGTCCCGAGGTGTTCACTCTCATGTATACTTAATACTAAATATGATTGCATTTTTAGGATCTTGATCAGACTCTTAATTATAAAACATAAAGACATACCTATAGACATCATGATTGAGAAGAAGGTAAAAGGGCGTAGATCCGTAAGTTGTAGATCTAGAGATTATAGATTTGGAGTTTGCCTTCTTTCTTTTAGCCTTACTTTGATTTGTGATATTTTGAGATAACACTAACGATAAATATTGGGTTATATTTATAGGCAAAAAGAGGGTCCAAAATCCTCTAAAGATATAATCTCAAACGTTCATCAAGGTTGATCATTAATAGATAATATCTTTATTTTAATAGAATTATATCTTCTAATTGCTACCTTATCCTATCAAATCAACTATTCTATAAATAACCTTGTTTGTTAAATGGAATTATATCTTCTAATTACAATCATATCCTATCAAATCAACAATTCCATAAATAACTTATTTGTTATATAGCCCACATAATGAGATGTTCATCATTTCTTACATTCTCCCACTTGGTCCATATGACAAATGCTTAATGGTCACATAAGAGCAAATATAAGGCGCGCATAAATGCTGAAGTGATATTTTAAGTTTAACTTAATTACACTTAATCGATTTAGATCATCAATTAGGATCGTAGCAGTTCTACATTAATTAAAGAACGTAGTCTCTGCCATGCACCACTAACTGACAATCAAAACAATTGAGTCTATGTAAGTCGAAGTGATCATAATGGTGCATATTATTGTCTTGAAGAAAGAGTAGTTCTGTTATCATGCATTATTTTAATATGTACATAAATATAAAGATCCATAATATGAAACAGAAGATTTCAAAAGCCACAATAATGTATACTTAAAATAGTGCCATAACAAAAGGACTTAGCAATCCCAAATTCATAAATAAGAAGGGATATATTATTGGTCACCCATAAGATTCATTGCTTCGGCATTCTGCTAAAATGTCTTAGGTGGTAACCCCTTAGTTAATGGATCTGGTATATTGGCATGAGTGTTGATGTTCTCAATTGACACTCTTTTCTTTTGAACTTCATCCTTGACTGGTAAGTAACTCATATCCATGTGCGTTATCCCCTTAAAATACTTATCATTCTTTGAAAAGAATACAACTGTGGTGTTATTATGATAAATTTTAGTGGTCTAGTAATGTAATCCATGACTGCAAATACTAAAATAAAATTCTACAACCATAATGCTACTAACTCAGCTTACGTAGTGGATGATGCAAGATTGTTTGGCACTTCTCCATGAAAAAACACCACTAGCTATCATGAATACATAACTAAAAGTGCTCTTCCTAGTGTCTACGCATCCACCAAAATATGAATCCGTGTATCCAATCACCGGAAGGTGATGAATCCCCTAAATATGAGAATAAGTTTCTTTGTTTCTTGTAAGTATCTCAACACTTTCTTTGCAGCTTTTAAAGGATCAATGGATGGATTGCTTTGGTAGCGACCCAGCATGTCAGCTGCAAAACTGATGTCTGGTCTAGCGCAAACCTGTACATATCCCGAACTCCCTACAAGAGATGCATAAGGATAGTATCTCATTCGATCACGTTCTAATTCAGTTTGAGGACATTGGCTTAAGCTAAATTTTTCCCCTTTATGAATTTGAGCAGCATTATAATCACATGACGCCATGCCAAAAAAATTTAAAACTTTTGCGATATAGCCATTTTGAGATAGTCCTAAAATCCTACGTTGTCTATCACAGAATACTTCAATCCCAGTCACATAAGAAGTGTCTCCCATGTCTTTCATTTCAAAGTTTTGAGAAAGAAAGTCCTTAGTTTCCCATAGTAAGCCAAGGTCAGTATTATCCATCAAGTTATCATCAAAATATAGAACCAGAAATGAAAACTTAATCCAACTGATCTTCAGTAATATTCATTGGTCAACCGTATTTTCAATAAACCCAAAGGTGGTAAAGGTGTCATAAAACTTAAGGCACCATTGCCGAGAAGCTTTCTTTAGCCCATATATCAACTTTTTTAACAAACATATCATGTTTTCCCTTCCAACTATAATGAAGCCGTCTGTTTGAGCCATATAGACTTCTTCTAAACTTCCATTCAGAAAAGCCGTTTTCACATCCATTTAATGTAACTCTAAGTCAAAATGAGCTACTAAAGCCAGAATGATCCATAGAGAAACTTTCTATGAAACTGGAGGGAAGGTCTCAGTGTAATCGATGCCCTCTTTTTGATCGAACCCTTTAGCCATAAGTCTAGCTTTATGTCATTCGATCTTACCAAGAAAGTCACGTTTAGTCTTATAGACCCACTAACAACCAACTTTCTTATGTCCTTCAAGTAAATCAACCAACTCCCAAACTTTATTTTCAACCAGAGATTTCATCTCTTTAAATATGGCATCAATCCATTTATCAGGATCTTCACTTTTCATGGCTTGTGAACACGTAGCCGGATCTTTTTCCAATCCCAAGTTAAATTCACATTCTTGTAAGGACAACATATAATCATTAGAAATAGATGGTCTTCGTTGTCTTGTGGACCTTCTTAATGCTACCTCAAGTGTCGTATTCACATTCGGGTCAATGGCGACAGACCCATGATGAAGTGCATGTTCATTGACAATTGGTTCTACTTTATTGGTTGGGCCAACGGCATTAGGTAGAACAATGTCACTCGAAATTCTAGGCAAAGAAATAGGTATTGGTGCCCTAACCCCTTTGATGACCACTTCTCTTACTTGATCACTCCTACTAACTTCGCCATTCTCAAGGAATTTAGCATTAACGATTTCTATAATTCTGGTACTATGATTAGGACAGTAAACTTATACATATTGATCTTTTTGGGTACCCAATAAAACCCCCACCATGTGGACTATAAATGTGTACCTCTGCTGGACATCCCCAAACACATAAATATCTCAAACAAGATTTCCATCCTTTCCACATCTCAAAAGGTGTTTTAGGGATGGCTTTACTAGGAACCCTATTCAAGGTATACACAGCAGTCATAAAAGTATGCATCAACAATGATATGAGCAAGTTTGAATTATTCGTCATACTCCTAACCATCTTTAAAAGTGTACGATTACGTCTCTTAGCAACACCATTCATCCATGGTGAACCAGGCATTGTGTACTAAGGAACAATTCCTAATTATTCAAGAAATTTAGCAAAAGGGCCAGGATGTTGTCCCGAATCATCATACTTTCCATAATATTCACCACCTTTGTAATGACCCAGGATTTTCGACCCTGAAAATCAACACAAAACCCATATTGACTATTCAACCACCGAAAACACCAGATCACTAATAGAAAGAAGTTATAGGGTGAGAAATAGAAAGATAGAAAATTAGAATAGAAGAAGAAGATCACAACAGAACAAAATCAGAGTAAACACGAATCTCACAGCGGAACGAATTAAATATATTATATAACAAATTTTGAAATACAAAACTGTAACTTGTAATGCATACCATTATCACAGTACCACATATAACATCACAACGGAAATAAACTATACATATATCTAACGTTGAAGCTGCTTGCTCCAAGCTTCTCCCAGTATATATGTAAAATCTCGACTACTTGACTGCCCATACAAATTTGGGCACCCAAGAGTTTAGGGTAAAACAAAACAAAATAAACTCCGGGTCAGTCATGGGACTGGCGTAAGTAAACTCCAACCATTCAATTTAACTTTTCAAAATCCTATTCAAAACAAAAGATAATTGTAAGATCGATCCACACGTAAACATAGACGGTTTTTACCTTACGATAACCCAAAATATTGCTTAAGATCATTATTTTCTGATATTATAATAATGTCTAAATCAAGTAAATAGAAATCTAGCAGAACGCTTTCATCTCACGCTCTACATATATGATATAAAATCAAAAACCACAGGCTCTTATTGGAGGATGGATTTCCCACTATGACAAGGTATGGAACCACCTTCCGATCAGTGTACTCTAGAAGCGATACACTGGAGTTCAATAAGAACATCTAGTAACTTAGCTACATAAGACCGACCATTCATTTCGCTTGAATGTTCCAAATATATTATCACCTTACGGTTGGTATACTAACATAATCACTACCGGGAGATACAGAAGCGAAAGAAGTAACAAATATGAATATTCTCTAGATTATGACAATATACCCTAATTGGGTGCGACCCACTTAGCCATGCTGCCTGCCCGATTTTTTTGTCATTTCCCAGTTGATGAGCCTTGAGGTCACAATGTATCTTTTAGCAGATCACACCTTTATTTACTTTGTTACCACGTCGTCATACCCACCAAATCACAAATTGATTTCCCTAAAAATACTGCGGGTATAAAGCTAAGAGAAACGACTTTCTCTGCTACCAAATGTAAATACATTTGAAGAGATCAACTTACGCGATGTATTAGATATACTCTACCAGATATTCATCCATATACGTTGTCCTGGGTTTGGACAAACCTAAGGCACTATTATGTAAATCCATCTTAGGCAATTTCTACCTAGGATCAGCAAAACAACCCTTGCATAAACTCTGTCTTCTATTATCCTTATCATATTTAATCCGCAACGTTAAAGCCCATACGGAGGGGTTTTCATATAGTAAATTTGATCCCGGTCTCTGTATACTGACAACGGAAAAAAGTTCAAACACTTTGATAGACGGTTATTTAATTATCAAAGAAAACATGTACACAAACAACGATCTTATTTCTAAATGGAAATTATATCAATCAACTATTAATCAACACTGAGCCACTTTAAATAAATTTATCAATAATCATTTCATTTCCCAATTTCCCTTAAGTATCTTTACCCAAATAATTTCCCAACTCGCTCAATCTCTCACGATTTCTTGGAAAACGTTTCCATATATTCACAACTCCTTATTTCTTGTATTTCAAAAATATACATTATTAACATTGGAAAACATTCCCATATCTTATTCATGCATCACTATTCTTTAACGTCCATCAGTCCCTAACTGTAAACTATTAAGAGAACAACTCCCTTAGCATCAACCTCGAAGGCCGAAACCAACATCAGATCGATACTCAGAAAGCCGTTCAACATAACTAATCTCCGGTCCGTTTCTAATTTCCTTAACTCCATTTTTAGCTTCAAAATCATTTCATTTTATATACTTAGAAAACATCTCTAGTTATATTTGGAAAAAGACATTTCCAAATTGGTTTATAATAATTATTTCACCCCATTCTAATTATCGTTTATAAACTCAACTTCTTGTTAATTATATACCAGGTTTATAACTTAATCTCGACTATATATTCAATTATAAATTATTGGTTTTAAATCAAATACTAAATTTCTTGTCAAATTCTGGATTATATAATATATAATTCATAAAAATAAATTATTCGACATCGTCGAATTCTAGTTACAAATCGTTATGTATTTGTTTCAATTCCCTTTTCATTTCAAACATTGAAATGATTTCATCGTTTTTCTTTCAAAATAATTTCCCTTTTTCTTTTAAATCAATTCATTTCTTGAATTTATATTTTCAAACTATTCAATAATAACCATTTCACTTCATTTATAAATATCGTTTATAAATCAACTACTTTGTTTTTTTTATAATAAAAAACAAGTTATTAGATTCTAGCCTAGTCGAGATTTAATTTCTATTATTTAGAAATACTAAACATTAGATTTTTCCTTTTTAAACTTGAATTCTTTTCCATATAACTTTACGGTATTTAAATACCAATTATTTAATGGTCAATGTTTATTCCACATCCAATCACATAATAATTAGTCACAGATTATTTATCACATCATATAATACAATATATTAAGAACAACAATATAATAGTTGAGGAATCCGGTTGGATCCCTCCAACCTGTTTCCCTGCATCCACAGATGTTAATCAATATAAATAATCCCAATTTCATATCAATATGAAATATAATAATAAACAGATTCGGTATTTAATCTACGATATATATATATATATATATATATATATATATATGCATACATATATATATAAGGAGGGTTCCGCTACACCTCTTATATTGCACGTGAACTCTCCCCCTTATTCTCCACCACCCATTTCCCCACTCATTCTCTCTATTCCCATTTCAATATTATTTCTTAGTGGGAAGAGAGAGAATGAGTGGGGAAATGAGTGGTGGAGATTAAGGGGGAGAGTTCACGTGCAATATAAGAGGTGTAGCGGAACCCTCCTCTCTCTCTCTATATATAACTATATATAACTATATATATTATTTCAACCAATTAATTAGAAAGCCAACCAAACAACCATCATGTAACGACCCGTATTCTACGCATCATAGGATCGTAGAATATTTATTTCTTTCACATACGAAGTCGTATGGTCATGTAACTTTGGGAGACGACTATTGGGGTCATTTCCCATGTTCATGATTTTTCCCGATTTTTAAAAGACCATTTTACCCCTAATTAGTACTGTTTTGGCCATAACTTTTGACTGGATTGGAATTTTGACCTGAAACCACTTCCATTGGCTCCGGATGATGGTTTCTCTTTCCGTAGAGTGGTCACATTAGCCAAACGGACTGACCATTTGGGAGATATGGCTGAAACAAGTTTCAGATGGTGAAAAACAGCTTAATTGGGCTTAACCGGGTAATTAGCAACTAGGCCCAGAAGGGAATTTCGGATTTAGAGGTATAAGAGGACTGATTAGGGTTAGGAAATCACTTTCATTTCAGTTTTGAGCCGCCACAAACCTTCTTGAGACCCTAGTAATGGCTTCCATCCTCTAAAACCACTCCAAAACACATTTTTAGTGAAGATTAAGCCTGAACTACATCAAAACAAGGCCAAATAGCAACAAAGCAAGGTTGGAGCTGCTGCTATACATAGGAATTCGACCCAAACAGAGAGTATTTCAGATTTGGTGTTTTATTTTGTGGCAAAGGTGAGTGATTAGCATCGTTTTGGCACTAATTACAGTTAATTAAGGGTAATTAGTGAAGATTAGCGAATTTATACACTAATAACTTCTGGAAAAATGTTTAGAAATTCTTAAATAATATTTTATGCCTCTGTTAGAAATTTGGTTCGATTTGATTAAGTTTCGTTAACCCTATGATTAGTTTTATTTAATCATGCTTAAGGGAAAAGTGGGATTTTGGGTATATTTGATCCATTTTGACATGTAAATTCATTGTTTTGGTGTTTGTGGTTAGTTTGCTATATTGCTATGACTGTTTTACATGATTTGTGATTGATTAGTATAGTTAGATTTGTCGAAAACGTCGTCGAATGGCGTAAACAAGTTGCTGGAAAAAGTTGCAGAAAATTGTGCAGGGTTTCGGATCGGATCGGATATGGGCTCGGATCGGATAGGAGACCTGGGCAAGGAAGCCGACTCGAACCAGAATCTGGCACATAAGAGGCTTGGCAAAAAGGAAGGCCATGTTGGTTAAGCTGGGGATCGGACTAACTCAAAGACGAAGGGCTCGGATCGGATCGACTTAAGGATGAAAGGCTAGGACTGGAGTAAGGCGAAGGGATCGGATCGGCTAAAGGAGGAGGATCGGATCGGAGTAGATGGCGAACGAGAGAGCTGATCGGAGAAGGAGCATGAACTGGAGGGAAGATAGCAACCCGACTCGACCCGGAGGAAGACACCCGACCCGACCCGACCCGACCCGAAGTGGAGTACCCGACCCGAACCGATGCGACGTTGTGGACCCGAACCGAACCGCTACAGGAGAAGACTACGAACCAACCCGAAGTAGAGGACCCGACCCGAACTGATGACTAGAAGGAAAACCCAACCCGACCCAGTATTGACCAATAACCCGAGATGCAAAGGTAGTCCAATATGGGAAGTTAGAGCTCAGGATCCAGTTGGGAACCGATGAGTTCACTTCATGATTGGGCTTTGCTGCGGGACGTGTGCCAAGGGGCAGTCGATGTCTATGACTTTGGATCACTATGTATGGGAAGTATGTGAACGGATTTAGGGCTGAAATGGCCTAGGTACGACTAAAGGGCTATAAACCAATGAAGTGGGGTCATTTGTAAAGATTTGGTCATGACTCCATGTGGTAAGCTTGGTAGTAGCAGTAGTTGTACAAGTTGAACTCCGCCACTACTTCGATGGGTCTAGTGATTGACAGTGGTGGACATCGTATGCTTTACGCACTGAGTGAGAGATGTGAGGATGGTTGCTATGGATGATTTGTTTGCTATCATTATGACATGCACACCCCACCCCCGTACTCTTACACTATTTATTATGACACCTTAGAGTATTGTACGGTATGTGGTACTAACTCTTTGGTTGCAGGTCCAGGTTCAGGTATGGTTTAGTATACCTGTTATTATTTTGTTTAGATGCTTATCGCTCATACCAGGCTTTATGTCTGACCCAGAGTTTTATGTCTCCTCTTATTACTCTGGGTGCTCACACGAGCAGACTAGAGACAGGTTAGCTGGTGATGCACGGGTAGATGATCCGGAGACGAGCAGGAGGCTTCCACGTAATATACATAGTATTCTCCCTGTGTTGTTGAAGATCACTGCTTGGGCATTGGTGGTGCATCTTCTACTTTAGCTTTCTTTTGTTTAGAGACAGTAAATTTTGAAAATTGTAATAAGCTGTATTTGGATTTCCGCTGCTCTGATGATTGATGTTGATTTTAGTTATCAGCTTATGCACTGTCTCACCTGTTTTATGTCAAGTATGTTATTATTATATTTTATTCCATGCGCTGTGAGACATTCTACAGGTTCCTTGATTAGTTCATTCCCTTCTTCCTTTTCCTTCTAATGACCCGTTCCGTGCTAACTGGACATGTGTACAACGCACTTTTGGAGTAAATGTCGGTTGGTGCGGGGCGGGCCGTCACACTTGGTATCAGAGCTCGAGGTTGCGTACTTAACATAGGGAAGTTATCAGGGAGAGATAATATACGTATATGAGAGAGCGTATTTGTGATTATTTTGATTTTTAAAAGCTATATATATACTATTAGTAATATAAGAATGAAGCCGTGCTGCACTAGCACCACTATGGGGTCGTTAATCGTTTCCTTTTTTCAGATTGACGATGAGCCGATATGTTAGAGGTACCGGTAGAGGGGCCAATAATGGGAATGCTGCTGACATGAGGGCGATGTTTACTGACCTCATGAGAGAGATGCTTAGGGATGTGCAAAGGGCAGCTCCCAATGATGGAAATGGTGGTGGTCCAATAGTGCAGGCGCCGAGGGTCGATTTCGCCAAGCTGAATAAGGATTATACAAGCCATGGTGGGAAGCCGTTTCACGGAACAGAGTCGGCCATGGATGTTCAAGATTGGTTGGATAGTTGCGAACGTATCTTCGAGGATTTGGGTATCGAGGATGCGATGAAGAGAAAGCTAGCGTCCCGTCAGCTGCAAGGGCGAGCAATGAATTGGTGGAATGCTATAAAGGCAGCTACTCCTGAAGATCAGATTACTTGGGAGCAGTTTAAGGTTTGCTTTAGCGAGAAGTTCATTCCAGCTGCTCAGAAGTCAGTGCTGTTTAAGAAATTCTTGGAGCTCAAGCAGAATGGCAGAGCTGTCTCGGAGTATATTGCTGAATTCGACACTTTGTCAAAGTATGGGTTATCTCTTATTGATACTGCCGAGAAGAAGAATGAGAAATTCATAACTGGTTTGGATCAGTACTTGGGGGAAAGGCTTATTAACCACATCGACGAGACGTTTGAGTCGATTGTAGGGAAAGCATTGAGGTCAGAAAGTCTCTACCCTAAGCCGAAGACTGAGGTTGCATCCACAGGTGAGCCAAAGCCACAAGAAAGTGGTGAAGGCAAAGGTGGTTCCCAGAACAAGAGAAAGCAGAATCAGACTAAGGATGGCCAGAAGAAAAAGAATAAGCAAGATGTTGAGTGCTTCAGCTGTGGTAAGAAGGGCCATTATGCTAGTAATTGTCGGGCCAAGCCAGCGGATAGGAAGTGTTTCAATTGTGGCCAGATGGGACATCACAAGGACAAGTGTCCGCAACCCCCTAAAGAAAAGCAAATGGTGAAAGCATATGCCCTTAATGCTATTCCTTCTTCGTCGAATGCCCCAACCGCGGCGGAGAAAGGAAAGAATGTCGTCATTCAAGGTATGCTTTCTATTTACGATGTCCCTGTTAGAGTTTTGTTTGATACCGGAGCTTCCAGTTCTTTCATATCTAGTGACCTGGTAGATAGGTTGGGATTGGAGCCCGAGATTGTCGATAGACCTTTAGTAGTGACGAACCCGATTGGTGGTTCGACTAGCCTTAGCATGATTTGTCATAATGTGGTCTTATCGAGTCATGGATGCATGTTTGTGATTGCTTTGTTTTGGGCTTTACTGGGTTTGGCATTATTTTGGGAGTAGATTGGCTCCAAAGATACGGGGTGGTGGTAGACTGTGAGGGCTTTTTGGTGACAGCTAGAGCGGATGATGGGCGGAGGATAGTGTTTGGTGGTCTACCCAGTGAGGGGGTATTGGCTAGTTTTCTAAACTCCCTCGACATTCCGCATAGTGAGTTGTCAGGTTTGCCCGTGGTTGGCCAGTATCCGGATGTTTTCGAAGAAGTGACCGGGCTTCCACCACACCGAGAGATTGAGTTCCGTATTGATTTGGTAAAAGATGCCAGGCCTATAGTGATGCCATTTCGTCGTATGGCACCAAGGGAGCAGCGAGAGCTCGAGGTGCAAGTCAGCGATCTTTTGAAGAAGGGATTTATCAGAAGGAGTGTTTCTGAATGGGGAGCACCAGTTGTGTTTGCTACCAAGGCGGATGGTTCCCTTCGTTTGTGTGTAGACTACCGCGAGTTGAATAAAGTTACGAGGAAGAATAAGTATCCTCTCCCGCGGATAAATGATTTGTTCGACCAGTTGAGTGGCGCGAGAGTGTTCTCTCAGTTGGATCTCGCGACAGGTTTTCATCAGCTTAGAGTGGAAGCTGAGAGTATAGCTAAAACGGCATTTCGAACGCCGTCCGGATTTTATGAGTGGTTGGTCATGCCATTCGGGCTGACCAATGCCCCAGCATATTTTGTGGATCTTATGAATAGGGTATTCAGAGATCAGTTGAATAAGCTTGTCCTTGTGTTCGTTGATGATATTTTGGTCTATTCGAGGACAGAGGAAGAACACAAGGAACATTTAAGAGTAGCGATGGAGGTGTTGAGAAAACACCAATTGAAAGCAAAGTTTTCTAAGTGTCACTTCTGGAAGAGGGAAGTGATGTTCTTGGGCCATGTTGTATCAGAGAATGGTATTGCCGTGGACCCGACGAAGGTGGCTACGGTACAGGACTGGCCTACGCCCAAGAATGCAACAGATGTAAGAAGTTTCTTGGGATTAGCTGGATATTATCGTAAGTTCATCCAAGGTTTCTCCAAGATAGCAGCACCGTTGACCCAGTTGACCAAGAAGAATCAAGCTTTTGTCTGGGATGAAAGGTGCAAGAATGCATTCAAGAGTCTAAAGGACAAGTTGACGAGCGCACCAGTGTTAGTCATTCCTAAAGGGGATGAAGAGATGACGGTATACACGGATGCCTGTGGTACCGGACTGGGTGCTGTATTGATGCAAGGCGGTAGGGTGGTAGCTTACGCAAGTCGGCAATTGAAACCGCACGAGAGAAGATACCCTACCCATGATTTAGAATTGGCAGCGATCGTGTTCGCGTTAAAGATGTGGAGACACTATCTCTTGGGAGAAAGATTTGAGCTGTTTACAGATCATAAGTCGTTAAAGTATCTCTTCTTTCAGAAAGATCTGAATCTCCGTCAGCAGAGATGGTTAGAGTTCTTAGCTTCCTATGATTTTGACATCGCATACACACCGGGAAAGGGCAATGCGGTGGCTGATGCATTGAGTAGAAGACATGCCAGCTTAGGGGCTATGTTCCTTGAATGGAAGCAACTGGAGTATATCGCGGGGTTTGATTTCAGACCAAAGTGCGAATTGGATCCAGAAATGTTAGCAAGTTTGACGATCAGACCCACTTTGATTGAGCGGATCGGCTCTAGTCAGAGGGACGATCCTAAACTATTGGAAATCATCTCCAAGTTAGAGATGGGTATCGATGAGGAGATGAACAAGTATGGGCTTGATCGAGATGGATGGCTTAGAAAGAATGGAAAGCTCGTTGTACCCAATGTCAATGGATTGAGAGATGAAGTGCTTAGAGAATGTCATCACTCAAAACTGACTATACACCCCGGTGGTAACAAGATGTATCGAGACATGAAGCAGACCTACTACTGGGAAGGGATGAAAAGAGACATTGGGAGGTTTATATCCAAATGCATGAATTGCCAGCTAGTTAAAGCTGAGCAAAAGAATCCTAGTGGGTTGTTACAGCCATTAGAAATTCCTGAATGGAAATGGGAGCAAGTCTCGATGGATTTCATCGATGGTTTACCAAGGACTAGATCGGGACATGATAGCATTTGGGTAATTGTGGATCGACTGACTAAAAGTGCAAGATTCATACCAGTCAAATCGACCAGGACGGCAGCTAAATTAGCAGAACTGTATATGAAGTGGGTAGTGAGATTTCATGGAGTACCTAAAAGCATTGTGAGTGACCGAGACCCGTTGTTCACTAGTGAGTTTTGGAAGAGCTTACAAGAGGCTCTAGGGTCAGAATTACATCTCAGTACCGCATATCATCCTCAGACCGACGGTCAGACGGAAAGGGTGAATCGTATTTTGGAAGATCTCTTGAGAGCTTGTGTATTGGATTTTGGTGGATCATGGGATGACCATTTGCACCTAGTAGAGTTTGCATATAATAATAGCTACCAATCCAGTATCGAGATGGCTCTGTTTGAAGCTTTGTACGGAAGACCATGCAACTCACCATCATGTTGGATAAAGACTGGCGAGAAGTTTATGCTTGGACCAGATGTGGTAGGGAAAACTTCAGATAAGATCAAGATCATACAACAACGAATGAAGGCTGTCCAAGATAGGCAGAAGAGTTATGCTGATAAGAGGAGAAGAGACTTAAAAATATTCCGTTGGCGACTTGGTGTTTGTCAAGATTTCTCCGTTGAAGAGCATAATACGATTTGGCAGGAGAGGCAAGTTGGCACCAAGATTTGTTGGCCCATTCCCTGTTCTTGAACTAGTCGGGAATTTGGCATACAGAATTGACTTACCAGAGAAGATGGCGGGAGTTCACAACGTATTTCATGTTTCCCAACTAAGGAAGTTCGTTCACGACCTAGATATGACTATTTCACCTGATCAGTTAGACGACTTCGAAGTAGAACCCGAGGCGGTTGGGAACCGCAAGCCGGCCCGTATTGTCCAACACGACATGAAGCAACTTCAAAGGAAGGTGGTGAAGCTTGTCAAGGTTCAGTGGAGCGAGGACGAGAATGATTGTACTTGGGAGACAGAGGAGAACATTAGGAAGACTTATCCCGAACACTTTGCCTGGTAAGATTTTGACTTCGATTTAGTTTTCCGCATGCTAGGATAGGCTTGTTTGCTTGTTTTGCATGTTTAATTATTGTATGTGGTTGTTAGGCATGCGGGATCCTTTGTATGTTTTGGGTTAAGGAATTTCGGGGACGAAATTTCTTAAGGGGGGAAGAGTGTAACGACCCGTATTCTATGCATCATAGGATCGTAGAATATTTATTTCTTTCACATACGAAGTCGTATGGTCATGTAACTTTGGGAGACGACTATTGGGGTCATTTCCCATGTTCATGATTTTTCCCGATTTTTAAAAGACCATTTTACCCCTAATTAGTACTGTTTTGGCCATAACTTTTGACTGGATTGGAATTTTGACCTGAAACCACTTCCATTGGCTCCGGATGATGGTTTCTCTTTCCGTAGAGTGGTCACATTAGCCAAACGGACTCACCGTTTGGGAGATATGACTGAAACAAGTTTCAGATGGTGAAAAACAGCTTAATTGGGCTTAACCGGGTAATTAGCAACTAGGCCCAGAAGGGAATTTCGTATTTAGAGGTATAGGAGGACTGATTAGGGTTAGGAAATCACTTTCATTTCAGTTTTGAGCCGCCACAAACCTTCTTGAGACCCTAGTAATGGCTTCCATCCTCTAAAACCACTCCAAAACACATTTTTAGTGAAGATTAAGCCTAAACTACATCAAAACAAGGCCAAATAGCAACAGAGCAAGGTTGGAGCTGCTGCTATACATAGGAATTCGACCCAAACAGAGAGTATTTCAGATTTGGTGTTTTATTTTGTGGCAAAGGTGAGTGATTAGCATCGTTTTGGCACTAATTACAGTTAATTAAGGGTAATTAGTGAAGATTAGCGAATTTATACACTAATAACTTCTGGAAAAATGTTTAGAAATTCTTAAATAATATTTTATGCCTCTGTTAGAAATTTGGTTCGATTTGATTAAGTTTCGTTAACCCTATGATTAGTTTTATTTAATCATGCTTAAGGGAAAAGTGGGATTTTGGGTATATTTGATCCATTTTGACATGTAAATTCATTGTTTTGGTGTTTGTGGTTAGTTTGTTATATTGCTATGACTGTTTTACATGATTTGTGATTGATTAGTATAGTTAGATTTGTCGAAAACGTCGTCGAATGGCGTAAACAAGTTGCTGGAAAAAGTTGCAGAAAATTGTGCAGGGTTTCGGATCGGATCGGATATGGTCTCGGATCGGATAGGAGACCTGGGCAAGGAACCCGAACCAAACCGGAATCTGGCATATAAGAGGCTTGGCAAAAAGGAAGGCCATGTTGGTTAAGCTGGGGATCGGACTAACTCAAAGACGAAGGGCTCGGATCGGATCGACTTAAGGATGAAAGGCTAGGACTAGAGTAAGGCGAAGGGATCGGATCGGCTAAAGGAGGAGGATCGGATCGGAGTAGATGGCGAACGAGGGAGCTGATCGGAGAAGGAGCATGAACTGGAGGGAAGATAGCAACCCGACTCGACCCGGAGGAAGACACCCGACCCGACCCGAAGTGGAGTACCCGACCCGAACCGATGCGACGCTGTGGACCCGAACCGAACCGCTACAGGAGAAGACTACGAACCAACCCGAAGTAGAGGACCCGACCCGAACTGATGACTAGAAGGAAAACCCAACCCGACCCAGTATTGACCAATAACCCGAGATGCAAAGGTAGTCCAATATGGAAGTTAGAGCTCAGGATCCAGTTGGGAACCGATGAGTTCACTTCATGATTGGGCTTTGCTGCGGGACGTGTGCCAAGGGGCAGTCGATGTCTATGACTTTGGATCACTATGTATGGGAAGTATGTGAACGGATTCAGGGCTGAAATGGCCTAGGTACGACTAAAGGGCTATAAACCAATGAAGTGGGGTCATTTGTAAAGATTTGGTCATGACTCCATGTGGTAAGCTTGGTAGTAGCAGTAGTTGTACAAGTTGAACTCCGCCACTACTTCGATGGGTCTAGTGATTGACAGTGGTGGACATCGTATGCTTTACGCACTGAGTGAGAGATGTGAGGATGGTTGCTATGGATGATTTGTTTGCTATCATTATGACATGCACACCCCACCCCCGTATTCTTACACTATTTATTATGGCACCTTAGAGTATTGTACGGTATGTGGTACTAACTCTTTGGTTGCAGGTCCAGGTTCAGGTATGGTTTAGTATACCTGTTATTATTTTGTTTAGATGCTTATCGCTCATACCAGGCTTTATGTCTGACCCAGAGTTTTATGTCTCCTCTTATTACTCTGGGTGCTCACACGAGCAGACTAGAGACAGGTTAGCTGGTGATGCACGGGTAGATGATCCGGAGACGAGCAGGAGGCTTCCACGTAATATACATAGTATTCTCCCTGTGTTGTTGAAGATCACTGCTTAGGCATTGGTGGTGCATCTTCTACTTTATCTTTCTTTTGTTTAGAGACAGTAAATTTGGAAAATTGTAATAAGCTGTATTTGGATTTCCGCTGCTCTGATGATTGATGTTGATTTTAGTTATCAGCTTATGCACTGTCTCACCTGTTTTATGTCAAGTATGTTATTATTATATTTTATTCCATGCGCTGTGAGACATTCTACAGGTTCCTTGATTAGTTCATTCCCTTCTTCCTTTTCCTTCTAACGACCCGTTCCGTGCTAACTGGACATGTGTACAGCGCACTTTTGGAGTAAATGTCGGTTGGTGCGGGGCGGGCCGTCACACATCACACATAGCATTTAATCATTTTTATCAATATTTAATAACGTTTGTAAAATTACAAAACTGTACAGAGTTAGTGATCTTAGTCACATTGGTCGTTTATCGTTAACTAACGATAACCGTTTAATATATCCGATCAAGCGCTTTATTTTGCCACAAAGTGTAGCGAGCTCCAAATCGCCCCAAATTAGTTCCATTATGTAGCATATGATCATACGATCCCAATAGATCCAAGTTTATGAAATTCTAATAACGAGTAAATACGTTATGAAATTTAGAAGTTAATGCGTTAGTAAAATTTAAATTAGCTAAAGCTTTTGGGATTTACCATTTATAATTCAGCCTACGTCTGCCTATCCGGTCCACACATAACAGTGCGCCCTTCCCCAATATAACGAGCTGCTCCATCATGAACACAACACGCTGCCCCCCTCTTTTGAATCTAATTCACGTCATGGGCTTTTCCTTTTTTTCCTATTTTTTATATTAAAACTGGGCTTCTCCATTCTTAACCATCCCAATGACAATGATTTAAAACCCACGACTGTATGCAGAGTGTCTCCCCCCTCCTTCCCATAGTAACCTTTCTTCCCAAATATGTAAAAAGACGCAAGCTCCAGTCCACAAAAATCTCCATTGTCGTGATTTCCTTTGGTACAAACTCCATCACCACGTTAGTAAAAAAACTAACAAGAATAAACTAAGTCCTTCTTTTCAGAATCTCTATCATTCTATACCCAGAACAAACCACTCGCGCGCAAACTTGATTTCTATTCGTATAGCAGGTCGAGCTCCATTAAGAAACTTGCGTCACTCAAAAACCCACGTAAACATTAATTCTCCCCACCGTCGGCCTCTGTTCATCGCGTCCCCGAGCCCGTTGCAGCGCCTGAACGCGAACTACCGTAAGTCTATATGAACTTTCACCACCGCAACTTCTGGAAAAAACCACATTGCCTACCAAATGATTGCACCCGAATCCTCCATGCAAGTCATGTCTTTCAGCTCATTCGCTGTACCCATACATAGCACGCCACCTTGTAGTTGTAGCCACTACATATATCTTCCTCACGCCAGTCCACTTTCAACTCTCCACCACCTCACGCCTAGGTCCACCGAACCCGCCTTCACACACACTACACAAGAGAATTACAGCGACAATTTTTTTATTTAAGTATTCATTTGATTTTGAATTTGTGTTTTGAAGCCATTAAACTTTTCGACTCTCTGAAGCGAAGAGAATGAACGAAGCCACTGTTTTTATTATTTGAAGTTAACCAAAACTAAGAGGAAGGCCTTGCGTCCTATATTTATACAGTTTCAAAGCTTCGTTGGTAAGTATTATGCCTTAGTTTTACAGTAAAATTTTTGATTGATTCGACATAGATTTACATAAGACAGCTACGTTTTCACATAGGTTAGGCATTGAAAAAGAACTCTGTACCCGAAACTTACTAATGAAGGAAAACAAATACATTTATTTATTTATTTAGGGGACCTTAGTGCATAAAATCTTGTTTGTTTACAGACTGTCAATGACAAAAATTAAAAATACCATTGTGATGGGCAATGTGGCACGATCCCAAAAATATAATAATATAGACTAGTTAACTTATTTTATGAGATCCCAAAATGTCGATTTAGGGGTGTAAAATACTTCAAACGAAAAATAGCTTATTTTTCCAAAACAAAAATTACAGAAAAATTCTAAAAATTAAACTAAGATTACGTCTCGAAAATCTTATCCAAATTCGAAATAAATAATTTATTATAATTAAATAATCGTTATGGTTTATAAACGATTCCATAACAACTTTCTAAAATTTTGATTTGGACATAACTTACAATATATAAGACGAAATCTCGATTTTTCACTTTCATTAGAAAAATACAATTTAATAGATTCCAACGTTTCTTGTTTCAATGAAATCTGTAACGACCCGCATTCTACGCATCGGAGGATCGTAGAATATTTATTTCATTATCATATGAAGTCGTATAGTCGTGTAACTTTGGGGAACGACTACTGGGGTCATTTCCAATATTCGCGATTTTTGGCGATTTATAAATGCCCGTTTTGCCCTTGGCGAACCTTGTTTTGCCCATAACTTTTGATTGGTAAGGAGTTTCGACCTGAAACCACTTCCATTAAATCCGTATGATGGTTCACCTTCCGTAGAGTGGTCACATTAGCCAAACGGACTCATCGTTTGGGAGATATGGCTGAAACAAGGTTTAGAAGGTGAAAAACAGCTTAACCGGGCCTAATTAGGGTGATTAGCAGCTAGGCCCATAATCCATTTCAGGATTAGGGTTATGGGGAGGCTGAAATCAGTTAGGAAATGATCTATTTTCATTTTCTCAGCCGCCTAAAACATTTCTCTAACCCTAGCTATGGCCTCCACCTTCTAATTTCATCCCAAATCGCTCTCTAATCAAGGATTAAGCTAATCTACGTCACATCAAGGAGAAATAACACCAAATCAGAGTTGGAGCTGCTGTGTTGCATAGAGATTCGACCCAAATCAGAGATAGTTTCAGATCTAAGTTTTATTTGTGGCTAAGGTGAGTGATTTGCATTGTTTTTCACTAATTACGGCAAATTAGGGGTGATTAGTGATAATTAGCGAAATGATAACTCAGAAAAATCTAGAATTTTTTTTTAAATTCTGAAATATTATTTTAGTGCTCTGATAGAAATTTAGGCTAATTTGGATAAGTTTTGCTAATCGTATGCTTAAACATGATTAAGGGGGGTTAAGGGGAAAATATGGGTTTTGGGTATGTTTGATCCATTTTAACATATCATATTGTTGTTTTGGTGTTTGTTTTGATTATACATGTTGCTATGACTGTATGGTATGCTTTGTGATTGATTAGAAAAGTTAGAATGGTCGAAAACGCTGTCGTATGGCGTAAAACAGTCGCTGGAAGAGTTGCAGGAAATTGTGTAGAAACCGGATCAGATCGCACTCTCCAAACCGACCCGATCGTGATATCCACTGCAACTCAACCTGCTCGTGATCCAGGAACCCATCTCCGACCCGAACCGCTCGTAACAAGGACACCACAAATCGATGCTTGGACCTACGACATACGAACCGACCCGATGCCAGGAAGAAAGGAGCCACGAACCAGGTTGCCACGAATCGTTGTTGGGTCACCGACCCGAACCGAAGGGTGTCACGAACCGGCGAGCACCAGAGCACCATGACCCGACCCGTGTGGATAGTCCGACCCAAACCAGAAGGGAGTCAACGAATCGAACCAAGGAGCTTGGACGTGAGGCACGAGCTACTAACCAAATGAAGACCGATCCGGAGGAGACTAAAACCCGAGATGCAAAGGTAGTCCAAATAGGAAGTAGAACTCAGGATCTAATTGGGAACCAACGAGTTAACTTCATGAGTTGGGCTTTGCTGCGGGACATGTGCAAAGGGGTTAACGACGTCCATAACTTTGATTCATCACCAAGACGGGTGTTAGGCTACGGATCAGTGCAGTGGGGTAGTTACTACTCCATGGGGCAGAGTGATCGTAGCATGGCTATGAGCCAGTGCAGTGGAGTCATCATGACTTCATGGGGCAGAGTGGACATAACAAAGGATTAGTGGTTATGGATCAGTGCAGTGGAGCCATCATGACTGCATGGGGCAAAGTGATCATAGCAAAGGATTTGGGTGGTCAAAGCAGTGGACATCGTATGCTTTAAGCACTGAGTGAGAGATGTGAGGATGGTTGTTGTTTGATATAACTATGACATGCGCACCCCTCCCCCGTATCTTCACACCATATGTTAGTGTCACCTTAGAGTATTGTACATCTCGTTGTGCTAACTCTTTGATTGCAGGTCCAGGTTCAGGTATGGTTTAGTATACCTGTTATTGTTCTGTTTTGTTGCTTTTCGCTCATACCAGACTTTTGTCTAACCTAGAGTTTTATGTCTCTTCTTATTACTCTGGGTGCTCTTAAACGGGCAGACTAGAGACAGGGCCAGTGATTATGCACGAGTAGTTGTACCGGAGGCGAGCTGGAGGCTTCAACGTATGATACACACACACACACACGTGCGCACACACACACACACACACACACACACACACACACACATATATATATATATATATAATCTCCCTGTGTCGCTGCTGGTCACTACTTTGGGCATTAGTAGTGTATCTTTCTTATTTTTCTTTGGAGACAGTTTTAAAAGTTGTAATAATGATAATGTGGAACATAAGCTATATTTTGGATTTTCTGCTGCTATGATGGTTTAGTTTTCAGCTTATGCACTGTCTCACCTGTTTTATGTCAAAGTTATGTTATTATTATATTTTGTTTCATGCGCTGTGAGATATACTACAGGTTCCTTGCTAGTTCAAATTCCTTTCTTTCCCTTTCTTTGGCGATCGTCCCGTGCTGGTTGGACATCGGCACAATGCACTTTCATTGGAAATGTCGGCTGGTGCAGTGCGGGCCGTCACGCTTGGTATCAGAGCTCTAGGTTGCATAGTTAACATAGGGAAGGACACCAGGGAGAGATAGTATACATATATGAGAGCGCGTATTTGTGATATTTTGGTTTTCAAAAGCTATATATATACAATTAGTATATTTAAGGATGAAGTCGCACTGCACTGACACCATTGAAGAGATGGTTAATCGTCTTCTCCTTACAGATTTAACGATGAGCCGACATACGAGGGGTACTGGTAGAGGAGCTAATAATGGGAATGCTCCTGATATGAGGATGATTTTCACTGATTTCATGAGAGAGATGCTTAGAGATGTGCAAGGAGCAGTTCCTAATGCTGCTAATGGTGGTGGTGCAGCGGTGTAGGCGCCTAGGGCCAATTTCGCCAAGCTTTGTAAGGACTACACTTGTCTTGGTGGGAAGCCGTTCCACAGAACGAAATCGGCTACAGAAGTTCAGTATTGGCTTGATAGTTGTGAGCGTATCTTCGAGTATTTGGGAATTGAAGATGCGATGAAGAGGAAGCTAGCATCCTGTCAGCTGCAAGGACAGGCAATGAATTGATGGAATACTATTAAGGCAGCTACCCTTGAGGATCAAGTCACTTAGGATCAGTTTAAGGCCCGATTCAGTGATAAGTTTTTCCCAGCTGCTCAGAAATCAGAATTGTTTAAGAAGTTCTTGGAGCTTAAGCAGAATGGTAGGGCAGTCTCGGAGTATATTGCTGAGTTCGATACTTTATCAAAGTATGGATTATCCCTTATTGACACTCCCGAGAAGAAGAATGAGAAGTTCATAACTGGTTTAGATCAGTACTTGGGAGAAAGGCTTATAAACCATATTGATGAGACTTTTGAATCAATTGTTGGGAAAGAATTGAGGTCAGAGAGACTTTATCCTAAGCCCAAGACTGAAGTCGTTGTTGTATCTGCAGAGGGGCCAAAGCTGCAAGCAAGCAGTGGAGGCAAAAATAATTCAAAGAATAAGAGGAAGCAGAACAAAACTAAGGATGGTCAGAAAAAGAGTAAGAAAGATGTTTAGTGCTTTAGTTGTGGCAAGATGGGCCATTATGCTAAAGAATGTCGAGCAAAGCCGGCGGACAGGAAGTGCTTCAACTGTGGCCAAGTGGGACATCACAAGGATAAATGTCCGCAACCCCCTAAAGAGAAGCAGATTGTGAAAGCATATGCTATTAATGTTGTTCCTTCTTCGTCGAATGCCCCAACTACGGCGGAGAAAGGAAAGAATGTCGTTATTCAAGGTATGCTTTCTGTTTATGATGTTCCTGTTCGAGTACGGTTATATACTGGGGCTTCCTGTTCCTTCATATCTCTTGACCTGGTAGATAGGTTGGGATTGGAACCCGAGATAGTCGATAGACCTTTAGCGGTGATGAACTCAATTGGCGGTTCGACTAGCCTTAGTATGATTTGTCGTAATGTGGTCTTATCGAGTCATGGATGTACGTTTGCTTGTGATTGCTTTGTTTTGGGCTTTACTGGGTTTGGCATTATTTTGGGATTCGATTGGCTCTAAAGATACGGGGTGGTGGTAGACTGTGAGGGCTTTTTGGTGACAGTTAGAGCAGATGATGGGCGGAGGGTAGTGTCAGGTGGTCTACCTAGTGATGGGGTAATGGCTATTTTTCTAAATTCCCTCGACATCCCACATGATGAGTTGTCAGATGTGCCCGTGGCTGGACAGTATCCGGACGTCTTCGAGGAAGTGACCGAACTTCCACCACACTGAAAGACTGAGTTTCGGATTGATTTAGTGAAAGATGCCAGACCGATAGTGATGCCACTTCGTCGTATGGCACCAAGGGAGCAGCAAGAGCTTGGGGTGCAAGTGAGCGATCTTTTGAAGAAGGGATTTATCAGAAGAAGTGTTTCCGAGTGGGGAGCACCGGTTGTGTTTGCTACCAAGGCCGATGGTTCCCTTCGATTGTGGGTGGACTACCGCGAGTTGAATAAGGTGACAAGGAAGAATAAGTTTCCTCTACCGCGGATAGATGATTTGTTTGATCAGTTGAGTGGCGCGAGAGTGTTCTCCTAGTTAGGTCTCGCGACAGGTTTTCATCAGCTTAGGGTGGAAGCTGAGAGTATAGCTAAAACGGCCTTTCGGACGCCGTTTGGATCCTATGAGTGGTTGGTCATGCCATTCGGGTTAAACAATGCACCAACATATTTTGTGGATCCTATGAATAGGGTATTCAGAGATCAATTGAATAAGTTTGTTCTTGTGTTCATAGACGATATCTTGGTTTATTCAAGGACAGAGGAAGAACACAAATAACATTTGGGGATAGTGATGGAGGTGTTGAGAAAACACCAATTGAAAGCAAAGTTTTATAAGTGTCACTTCTGGAGGAGGGAAGTGAGATTCTTGGGCCATGTTGTTTCAGAGAATGGTATTGCCGTGGATCCTACGAAGGTGGCTACGGTACAAGATTGGTCTACGCCCAAGAATGCAATATACGTAAGAAGTTTCTTGGGATTAGCTGGATATTATCGTAAGTTTATCCAAGACTTCTCCAAGATAGCGGCACCGTTAACTCAGTTGACCAAGAAGAATCAAGCTTTCGTTTGGGACGAAAGGTGTGAAAATGCATTCAAGAACCTAAAAGAAAAGTTGATGTGAAACACCCAACCTCCATTAAGGTCACTCATAAAGGGAATGCCTTAACTTTGGTTACAGATAATTTACAAGACAGACATATAAATAGCGAAAAAACTAAATTTATTTCATAAGTACGTGATTCAGTTAAAACATTACAACAACTGTCTCAAACCAACTTTCAAATTATTACAACGAAATCTCTGTCTTGAATTAAAACATAAAGAAGCATTAAAACAATAGTAAGGCATCATAAATCCCAATAAGAGAGTATCCAAAGCCATAGCCCAAGGAAAAAGACTCCAAGCAATACATTTACTCTCTTCAAGCTGGAATTGATCTAATCTAAGCTGAAGTATTCCCTCCCTGCGAACATGAAGGGGGGGAACGGAAGAAAAGAAGACGAAAGAAAATGGCTCAGACATGAGTCTGGTAAGTCTAGTGACTATTTAGCATGTAAACAAGAAAAGGGTTATGACAGAATTAAACTGAATCTAGGTCAACACCCTAAAAATAAGATAATAAGGCTGAATATGCTATCGCACTCATTTTACTTCTCTGCACCCCCTTACAAGTGTTTCAACCAGCACCATGTGTTCAAGATAAATGATCCCCTTTTTATCGATCGGCTCCTACTCGTATATGTTTACCCCTTGTGTCATTCGACCTCGCATGATTGTAGATACTAGTGCTGGTCCCACCATGGGGTGTATCAAGTCCTATGGTGGCAACCCGACACAATTCAAGGTGCACAGAGTATAACTACTGATGCCCAGTGCCAGATTTTTCCACTCCGGAGTACGTGCACGAGCGCACTCCGTCAGAACCTACACTGACGCACCACCTGCCGTTGTTTTGACCGCTTATAATCAGCCCAGTAATCGTGCCCCACCCTGCCTAGTTCAGGGTATCGTGATACATCTATGTGGGTTACCGCTGAAATGGGTCCCCGTTACTAGGGTTTCCTAATCAACATGTTAAAATGGTTAAGTGTTCATAAATTAACCTAACCCTACCCATCAGTTTAGTTAACATGTTGTATTGGATAAGTGTTGCCATGATTAACTTAACCCTACCATTCCTGTCTTAGCTTTAATTCATTCATTAAAGCACCAACCACTCACATTAGATATGCATTGTTGTGGTTGCAGGATGTTCCCGTCGGTTCCGGGCAGTCTTACACCGCAACTCAATCTAACCTCGGGTTCTTTTAGGCTTGATGCACTAACCTCTCACATTAGATATATATTATTACAGTTGTTGGATATGCCAGGCGGTTCCGGGCAGTCTTACACCATAACTCAATCAAACCTCGGGTTAGGCATATTCGTCTTTTTCTTAATTTACATATTTATCTTTCGAATTTATATGTAAATTATCCATAATTATTTCCATTCAAGTCATGCCCCAATTACCCTCTAAATCATATTCAAAAATTTTGGTATATAAATTATACCATTTTTATGCCACTAACCATTCATTTATTTATGGACCAAATTATGACAATAACAATAATTTTTAAGGTTTTCCCAACGTTAACCCCGTCATACATTTCCAAAATTCACATAAAATGTTAGGCTTGTAACTTAGCTTAACTTATATACAAAAGGGGAAAGAAGGGAGCATGTACCATTCACACAACATAAAATAATAAGGATCTAACTAAACATGTGTCATGTAAATGCGGCATAAAATAATGAACTTGTATTTTTGGATCCAACTAACATGAGTCTTTAAGCATATGAAATTATCCAAATCCAACTAGACATGTAAATGTAAACTTTTAATTTGGATCCAATAAACATGAATCTTAAACATATGGAATTACACAAGTTCAACTAGGCATGTAAATATGAACTTTTATCTTGGATCCAATTTTCATAGATCTAAATTTAAATCTAAACATAATACATGTCTTGGCCTAACAACTTGCATGTAACATAACATGAATAAGTCACAAATTTTACATGATTGGTTTACATCAACATAATAACCACATAGCCTAACAACTTGCATGTAACATAACATGAATAAGTCACCAATTTTTACATTATTGGTTTACATCAACATAATAACCACATAGCCTAACAACTTGCATGTAAAATAATATGAATAAGTCACCAATTTTACATGATTGGTTTACATCAACATAATAACCACATAGCCTAACAACTTGCATGTAACATAACATGAATAAGTCGCCAATTTTACATGATTGGTTTACATCAACATAATAACCACATAGCCTAACAACTTGCATGTAACATAACATGAATAAGTCACCAAACTTTACATAATACATGATTGGTTTAACACCATCATAATAACCACAATAGTCTCATAAGCATATACGATAGAATCGTTACAAAAATAGGCATGAATCAACATCATCATTATCTTACAACTAGGAATAACGCTAGTTTTCATTTTATTACAAATCATAACTTTTAATCGTTCACATCTAAATAATAATAGGACTTACAAACAAAAGAAAGTCTTGTTTTCTGCGATCTGTTTTCTGAATTAGAAAAGCAATCCCTTGAAGAAGACTATCAATTCTCTAAGTTAGTTTTGATTCATAGCTATTAACTTGTTTTCTAATTGAAGAAGAAATGGTGGCTAGGCTAGAACGATCATGGACTGCATGGTGGCCCCTTGGAATGAATTTGTGTGATTTAGGGTTTGAGGATTAGGGTTGCTTTTATAGAAGTTTAATCTTATGTGAGCCGTTATATCATTCTAGGATCAATCACAACCATCCAGACTAGATAGAGTTATGCAGAATTACCACCTATGCCCTAGTGACTCAGTAATAGGTCAGAATGGACTCGGCAACAAGTTAGAATCATCTCAGTTTTGGATCTGGGCGAGGGGGTAGGTCGACCCCCTGGTCAGCCTGTATAGGGGAGGTCGACCCCTGGTCGACCTGGCCTGGGGCGAGAGAAATCCCGTCCAGCCCGCTTCTTTGCTTTTCGTTTGAATTTTGAATTTTTAACTGAACTATTTTTAATTTAAATAAATTTTTGAAACTTCTGAGGGCCATAACTTCATCATACGAAGTCAGATTTACGAAAACTTGGACTCCATTCCAAGCAGAATTTCGAGACGAATGCAATGGCGTAACCCGTTTCCCTTAATTCTCAATTTAAAATTAAGTATTCTTTAATTCGTTCTTTTAATAGACACAGAAAATTCAGGGTGTTACATTCTCCCCTCCTTAAAGGATTTCGTCCCCGAAATCTTCAAGTCAAGAAGAATGTATATCCTACCATCCAATCGTCCATCTACTCAACCATTAAACACAGGCGTCCATTGTCCTTAAAAGACTTCTAATGCTTTCATGATTATATGCATAGTGTGTGTACATGTCCTTATCTAATGCAAAATCAGGCAGTCTATTGATTCAGTTGACCTTCTTAATGCGAATTATGTCAGTGCCATGAGTCCATTATGCATGCAATTATTCCTAATCATACTTTCTACATGAGTGCTCAATCATTCATACAAATGCAACGTCTATATGTTAACACATCAAGTTCCAATCCATACACAAATACATATATGCATATGCAATATGAAAGTGACTGAGTCGATCTAGTACCTAATGTGTGTGTATATGCATCCACGAGCAACCACTAGCAACCACTTGCAACCACTCACAACCATCAATCATAACATGTTTCAAATACATGTTTACATCCATTAGTTTCTACCTAAGGATAAAGAATAGGGCTGAGGAGAAATACTTAAAAGATAGATATAAGCATGAATAAACTTATGGAAAAAGAGATCAAGGAGGTACCCTAAAAAAGAAAAGGGTAGGCTACGCGTATTTTTCTCTCAGTTTCCCAAGTTGCGTCTTCCTCGGCGTCACTTCATTGAACTTTAACAAGCTTAACTTCTCGGTTGCATGGCTTTTTGACTTCCGTACCAAAGATACGAGTTGGAACTCTTCTCAAAGTCACTTCTCGTTCCACTTCTACTTCCTCTAGTGTACTTGGCTCCGCAACTTCCGCGGACTCATGTAAGCACTTTCGTAGTTGAGAAACATGAAAAACATTATGAACTCCAGCCAGTCTTTCGGGTAGCTCTACTCTGTAAGCCATCGTCTCAATCCTTTCAATGATAGGAAATGGTCCTACAAATCTTGTTGCTAGCTTTCCTACGAACACAAAGCGAATGACATTCCTCAAAGGAGATACTTTAAGGAACACCCTATCTCCAACCTCAAACTCAAGGTCGGTCCTTCTTTTGTCTGCGTAGGACTTCTGTCTATCTTGTGGAGCTTTCATCCGTCTTCTTATCAAGTCCACCTTTTTTGTGGTTTCTCTAATCATGTCTGGCCCAAGTACGAGCTTGTCTGTAGACTCCCACCAACAAGTTGGTGATCGGTATGGTCTTCCATATAAATCTTCGAAGGGTGCCATGCCTATGGTGGCTTGGTAGCTATTGTTGTAAGCGAATTCCACCAAAGGAAGATGATCTTCCCATGTTCCTCCAAAGTCGAGAATGCACAATCTCAAGAGGTCTTCCAATACTCTGTTCACCCTTTCCATCTGACCATCGGTTTGGGGGTGATAGGCCGTGCTTAAGCATAATTGTGTACCTACAGACTCCTGCAAACTCTTACAAAACTCGCTCGTAAAGATAGGATCTCGATCACTCACTACGCTGGAGGGTATCCCATGGAGTCGAACTATCTCTTTAAGATAAATGGATGCTAGGGACGAGGCAGTCCTACTCTAAACAGATATAAATTGAGCGCTTTTAGTGAGTCTATCCACTATTACCCAAATACTGGTATTGCCCCTTCTTGACCTAGGAAACCCATCCACAAAGTCCATCAAAATGCTATCCCATTTCCACTGTGGGACTTCTAGAGGATGGAGCAGACCACCAGGCTTCTTTTGCTCCGCTTTGACTTGCTAGCATATCAAGCACTTAGCGACGAACTCAGCTACATCCCTCTTCATGCCATTCCAAAAGAAACCCCTTTTTATGTCTTTATACTTCTTGTCTCCGCCTGGGTGTATGGTCATCTTAGAATGGTGTGCTTCTTCGAGAACCATCTTCACCAAATCCCTTGCTTGTGGGACACATAGTCTTCCATCCCGTCTCAACCAACCCTCATCATCGATGTAGTATCTATTGAGGTGACTAGAAGTCTCACCACTAATTAGCTTATCCATCATATCAACTAGCTGACGGTCTTCACGTTGCGCGGTTCCTATTGAGTCCAAAAGAGTAGGTCGCACCTCTAGTGGTGCTAACATACCAGGTACAATTTCAGAGGAGGGTCTAAAGTTAAAGTTTGCTATGTACTCCAAGCTTTGCCTTTCTACAAAGAGAGGACTTAAGGTCAACTTCTTTCTACTCAAGGCGTCTGCTACTACATTGCCCTTGCCAGGGGTATAGGAAATCTGAAAATCATACGAGGCTAGAAATTCCATCCACCTTTGTTGTCTTAAGTTAAGATCTTTCTGTGAGAAAAGTTACTTTAACGATTTATGGTCAGTAAACAATTCAAACCTTTCCCCTAGTAGATAATGACGCCATGACTTAAGAGCGAAACCAATGGCAGCTAGCTCCAAATCATGAGTTGGGTAGATCTTCTCATGTACCTTCAATTGTCTTCCCCCATAACAAACTACCTTGTCTTCTTAAACCAGGACAGCGCCTAATCCTGTACCGCATGCGTCTGTGTATACGGTAAACATTTTTCTCCCATCAGGCAATGTCAGAACTGGGGCTATTGTTAGAGCCCTTTTCAAATGTTGGAAAGCAATATCGCAATCCAAATCCCAAGCGAAAGTTAGGTTCTTCTTTGTCAATCTTGTGAGTGGGGCTGAGATTTTTGCAAAGTCTTTAATGAACATTCGGTAAAAAGCCGCTAGCCCGATAAAGCTTCGGAGTTCGGTTGCATTTCGTGGAACCTTCCAATCTTGCACCGCAACTACTTTGCGGGGTCCACAGCTATCCCCTCTTTGGACACCGAATGTCCAAGAAACCTCACTTCTTGTAACACCCCGTGTATTCTATAACAGTGAAATTCACAAATTAAAGTATAATTAATTTCAAATCAAAGAATTAAGGGAAACGGGATACGCCATTGTGTTCATCTCGGAAAAATACGCGAAATAGAGTATGAGTTTTCGAAAATCGGAGTCCGTATGACCAAGATATGACCCCCGGAAGTTTCAGAATTCAGTTTAAAATTCAAACAGACGAAAGCAGCTCAGAAAAACAAGTTTAAAATTCAAAATCGGGCCCAATTGGCCAGGGCGGGAAAATTCCCGCCTAAGGCACCCAGGTCGACTTGGCAGTCGACCTGGGCTAGAGGTCGACAGGGCTGTCGACACCCATGTCGACTGCCAAGTCGACACGGTGTCGACTGGGCTGTCGACCTGGCCCCAGAGCCAGGTCGAACCCAGCCCACCCTGGCTAGCCTGGTCTATGTTTAGTCGATTTTCTGAGCCTTGCCTTGTCACTAGGGCTAGGTGTCAGCTCCGGATTGGCCTCTCCTTCAAACGAACGGCTATTATTGAATCAAGCTCCATCGACGGTCTAAAACAACTCACAAACATTATAAAAAGGACCGAAGACCTAGCCTAAATCATACTATCTCATTTTAACCTCAGGCCGCCGCCATTAAACCTAGAGCTCTAAATTAAAAATACAAAGAATAAAATTATAGAAGATAGAGGACGATTCTTGAAGGCTCAAACTAGAAGCTACAACAACTACGACGCCTTAGACAACGAATTTGGGACTATTTGATTTGGGATTTTTATTTGGGTTATTTGCTTCATATTGTAAGTCCTATGTTACTTTTTAGGCAAAAACGCTAAAACAATATGGACATGCCATGAATTGAAACCGGATTTAGGAACTATTGTTAATCCATTGTTTATCTTTGAATTATAATTTGGGGATATTGCTATGGCAACGTTGCAAGTTAAACTTGTCATGATTTTGATGTTGTTATGAATCACTTGGGCTTAATTGTTTGGCAAGTTGGACTAATACATGTCCATGGAATCGCTATGTTTATTGAAATCTTTATGTTGACTAAACCATGCCTATGGTACTAATTAAACCATGGCTATGACTATTGATGGAATTATGCCTGTGATGTTAATATACCCATCATGATTAATGAAAAATTGGGTATTGCTAGGTTATGATGAAAAGTTGGAATTATTATGTTTATAATGTTAGATATGTTAAAAACGCTAAATTGGAATCATTATGTCTATAACGTTAGTTGAGAATCATTATGTTAAAAATACTAAATTGGAATCATTATGTCTATTATGTTAGTTAAGAATCATTATGTTAAAAATGCTAAATTGGAACCATTATGTTTATAATGTTAGTTGAGAATCATTATGTTAAAAATACTAAATTGGAATCATTATGTCTATAATGTTAGTTGAGAATCATTATGTTAAAAATGCTAAGTTGGAACCATTATGTTTATAATGTTAGATGAGAATCATTATGATAAATTGGAATCATTATGTCTATGAGAATTATTATGTTAAAAATGCTAAATTGGAATCCACTATGCCTATTAGGATTACTATGCCTTTAATGTTTCATGTTTATAATAAAATTATTATTATGCCCGCAATGATTATTATGCCTATGATGTAAAGTTGAAATCATCATGTTAAATTAAGTTGGAATCATTACTATGCCAAGTTATCATCATACTAGTATTGCAACCATGTGATATGTTATAGCTTGTTTATTTTGCAAGTGATGTTGGAATTGTCACACATGCCTATCACATGTTTGGTGTTATTCCCCTTTATCTCTTGAATTGTTTATGCTTGTGAACGAAGTACGTTTATATACGTTGGGGATACGACTGGGTAGAATAGGCAAAACTTGAATTAATTATAAGCATAAACTGTGAAATTTGGCATAAGTAGAACATGAAATATGGCACGAAAACTTGACTTGAACATGCCATAACTTGACTTTAAACATGCCTTAGTTGGGCACGAAATTGACATATGAACATGCTATGGAAATATCGTAAAATCTGATAAGAACATGGGCATGACTTTAGAAAACAAGAAAGTGGCCAACTCGAGGTTGGGTTGAGTTTGTAGTGTAAATCTTCCCGGAACCGCCCGGCAAATCCAGTTGCTACAAACAATAGGATCCAATGTGGGTAGTTGATCACATCGCGCTTGAAACCCGAGGTTGGGTTGAGTTCGTAGCGTAAACCTGCCCGGAACCGCCCGGCAAATCCAGTGGCTACGAACAACAGGATCCAATGTGAGTGGTTCAGTGCATTAACGAATCAATTAATGCCAATTAGGGTTAAGTCATGAACATGAAAAGACAACTTAACCAACTTGAACACGGTTTGTAGGGCTAAGTCATGAACTTGAAAACGACAACACTTAGCCAACTTGACATGACACGTAGGCGGGTTAAGTCGCGAACTGAAATGACATACTTAACCATCTTGACATGACTAGACTAGAAAGGGATTAAGTCACGAATTACATGACTTAATCTGTTAGGTGGGTTAGGTCACGAATTACATGACCTAATCTATTAGGCGAAACCCTAGACACGACCCCTTTCAGCAGTAACCCTCTAGAAGTATCAAGGTACCCTGGGGCTAGGCCGAGTGGGGCACGATTACTGGGCTGATTGTAAGAGGTGAACGACGGCAGTAGGGTACGCCAGTGTAGGTTCGACGGACTACGATCATGCACGTATCCGGGGCAGACACTGGGTATCCGTAGATTTATCTGTGCATCTTGAATCGTGTCAGGGGTTGACACCCTAGGGCTGATACACCCGAAGGTGGACCCAGCACAGGTGACTACATTCGTGATTAGCCGTATGACACGGACACTTGACGAGCTAGAACTTGTAGGGAGCCGATCGACTAGATAATCGCTCCGTAGGACCCCGTACTTGGGTCAGACCCCGTTTTAGGGTCATTTCATGACATTGGGCCGTGGGATTTATTTCGTGATTAATTTGTGATATGGGCTTAGTATACTAGTACAGTCGATGCAACGAATCTCGAACATGTGATGCTTTACTTGACTTGTCTTGACTTATCCTGATCACCTTAGTCTATCTTGTTCACCTTGACACCATTCTTAAGTTTAGTTCCAGTTCATACATGACAGGTTGTTTTAACCGTTTCTACACTGAAAGTCACTAGAACTTACTCAGTCTTTATGACTGACCCTTTTCCTTTCGCCTCTTTTTCTTTCGTTCCCCCCTCCCCCCAGGTTCTCAGGGAGGAATAACTAGCTCTTAGCTTGGATATCACTTGCTTTGGCTCAGCATGTACGGTTTGCTATGGCTGCTTCTTTTTACTGCACTTGGGGAATAAGCTATTTTACAGTTTTTAAGTTACTGCTTCTTTGGCTATTATTACAAGACAATTTTAATGAAGTTACTTGAAATGTTTGTAAAAGACATGGTTTATTTTGGAATGAAATGAAGTTCTGTTTTGCTCAGAAATTCTTCCGCTGTTTACTTAATTATTTATTTATGTTCTCTCTTGTGATAATTCTGTGATGTTATCTCGATAATACCTCTCCAAAACTAGGGCATTCCCTTTGTGAGTGACCTTAGCGGAGGTGGGGTGTTACACTTGGTATCAGAGCCAGGTTACCAAGACTGGGCAAAAGTTTTGAAAACCTTTTGATTTTTTTTCAAAACCATTTACAAAGAAGCATTTTCCAAGAAAAAGTTTTAAAGGCTATTCCCCAAAAGCCATTAGCACCATCCTTTGTTTCCTTGTTTGAATCTCTTTCCCTTTCTTTTCTCCATCTGTAGTCGCAGTAGCTTTACCTGCGGCTAATCTTCTTTCTAGCTTCGTAGAGGGTTTTCCCGTATGATGGAGATAGTTTTCGTGAGGCTTGTTAACATGTTATATAGGATAGGTATGAGTGATAAGGATAAAGATAAGGCGGACGAGTCTTCCGGAGTGATTGAGCCAAGCATCCTTAAAGGCGTAAAAATGGAAACATTGAGGCGAGTTCTGATTCGTGTCTTAGGAACGGAGATCTAGGAGCTAAGGAATCAAGAAGTCAAGCTAGTTAAAATACAGTGGGGTGAAGCCCTAGAAGACGCAACTTGGGAAATTTAAGAAAAGATAAGCGCGCTATACCCATTTCTTTTTAGGGTACATTCTAGATCTATTTTCCTATAGGTTTACATACATTTCTCTTGCTATCCATGTTTGTTTTGTTATCTCCTCGATCCTATCTTGAGAACCATAAGCAGAATCTTTTTGGATGTAAACATGTAGTTGAAACATGTTATGATTGCGAAATGGTTGCAAGTGGTCGCAAGTGGTTGCTCGTGGATGCATGAATACACATTAGGCACTAGATCGGCTCAGACACATTTTCATGTTGCATATGCATGAGTGTTTATTTTGGAAACTTGGTTGTGCTATCATTTGGTTGTTGCATATGATTGAATGTTTGAGCACTCATGTAGAAATTATGAATTATAATAGGAAAAAAAAATTGCATACATATTGGATTCATTTCACTAAACATATTTTGCATTTAGAAGATCAATCAGGCCTGATCATAAGCATTAGCTAAGGAACATATGCACACACTTCGCATATGATCATAAAGCATTAGAAGTCTTTTAAGGACAATGGATACTCGTGTTTGATGGATGAGTAGATGGATGTTTGGATGTTAGGATATATATTTTTCCTAAACTTGAAGATTTCGGGGACGAAATCCTTTTAAGTGGGGGAGAATGTAACACCCCGTGTATTCTATAACAGTGAAATTCACAAATTAAAGTATAATTAATTTCAAATCAAAGAATTAAGGGAAACGGGATACGCCATTGTGTTTGTCTCGGAAAAATACGCGAAATAGAGTCCGAGTTTTCGAAAATCGGAGTCCGTATGACCAAGATATGACCCCCGGAAGTTTCAGAATTCAGTTTAAAATTCAAACAGACGAAAGCAGCTCAGAAAAACAAGTTTAAAATTCAAAATCGGGCCCAATTGGCCAGGGCGGGAAAATTCCCACCTAAGGCACCCAGGTCGACTTGGCAGTCGACCTAGGCTAGAGGTCGACAGGGCTGTCGACACCCATGTCGACTGCCAAGTCGACACGGTGTCGACTGGGCTGTCGACCTAGCCCCGGAGCCAGGTCGAACCCAGCCCACCCTGGCTGGCCTGGTCTATGTTTAGTCGATTTTCTGAGCCTTGCCTTATCACTAGGGCTAGGTGTCAGCTCCAGATTGGCCTCTCCTTCAAACGAACGACTATTATTGAATCAAGCTCCATCGACGGTCTAAAACAACTCACAAACATTATAAAAAGGACCTAAGACCTAGCCTAAATCATACTATCTCATTTTAACCTCAGGCCGTCGCCATTAAACCTAGAGCTCTGAATTTAAAATACAAAGAATAAAATTATAGAAGATAGAGGACGATTCTTGAAGGCTCCAACTAGAAGCTACAACAACTACGACGCCTTAGACAACGAATTTGGGACTATTTGATTTGGGATTTTTATTTGGGTTATTTGCTTCATATTGTAAGTCCTATGTTACTTTTTAGGCAAAAACGCTAAAACAATATGGACATGCCATGAATTGAAACCGGATTTAGGAACTATTGTTAATCCATTGTTTATATTGTTTATCTTTGAATTATAATTTGGGGATATTGCTATGGCAACGTTGCAAGTTAAACTTGTCATGATTTTGATGTTGTTATGAATCACTTGGGCTTAATTGTTTGGCAAGTTGGACTAATACATGTCCATGGAATCGCTATGTTTATTGAAATCTTTATGTTGACTAAACCATGCCTATGGTACTAATTAAACCATGGCTATGACTATTGATGGAATTATGCCTGTGATGTTAATATACCCATCATGATTAATAAAAAATTGGGTATTGCTAGGTTATGATGAAAAGTTGGAATTATTATGTTTATAATGTTAGATATGTTAAAAACGCTAAATTGGAATCATTATGTCTATAACGTTAGTTGAGAATCATTATGTTAAAAATACTAAATTGGAATCATTATGTCTATTATGTTAGTTGAGAATCATTATGTTAAAAATGCTAAATTGGAACCATTATGTTTATAATGTTAGTTGAGAATCATTATGTTAAAAATACTAAATTGGAATCATTATGTCTATAATGTTAGTTGAGAATCATTATGTTAAAAATGATAAGTTGGAACCATTATGTTTATAATGTTAGATGAGAATCATTATGATAAATTGGAATCATTATGTCTATGAGAATTATTATGTTAAAAATGCTAAATTGGAATCCACTATGCCTATTAGGATTACTATGCCTTTAATGTTTCATGTTTATAATAAAATTATTATTATGCCCGCAATGATTATTATGCCTATGATGTAAAGTTGAAATCATCATGTTAAATTAAGTTGGAATCATTACTATGCCAAGTTATCATCATACTAGTATTGCAACCATGTGATATGTTATAGCCTGTTTATTTTGCAAGTGATGTTGGAATTGTCACACATGCCTATCACATGTTTGGTGTTATTCCCCTTTATCTCTTGAATTGTTTATGCTTGTGAACGAAGTACGTTTATATACGTTGGGGATACGATTGGGTAGAATAGGCAAAACTTGAATTAATTATAAGCATAAACTATGAAATTTGGCATAAGTAGAACATGAAATATGGCACGAAAACTTGACTTGAACATGCCATAACTTGACTTTAAACATGCCTTAGTTGGGCACGAAATTGACATATGAACATGCTATGGAAATATCGTAAAATCTGATAAGAACATGGGCATGACTTTAGAAAACAAGAAAGTGGCCAACTCGAGGTTGGGTTGAGTTTGTAGTGTAAATCTGCCCGGAACCGCCCGGCAAATCCAGTTGCTACAAACAATAGGATCCAATGTGGGTAGTTGGTCACATCGCGCTTGAAACCCGAGGTTGGGTTGAGTTCGTAGCGTAAACCTGCCTGGAACCGCCCGGCAAATCCAGTGGCTACGAACAACAGGATCCAATGTGAGTGGTTCGGTGCATTAACGAATCAATTAATGCCAATTAGGGTTAAGTCATGAACATGAAAAGACAACTTAACCAACTTGAACACGGTTTGTAGGGCTAAGTCATGAACTTGAAAACGACAACACTTAGCCAACTTGACATGACACGTAGGCGGGTTAAGTCGCGAACTGAAATGACATACTTAACCATCTTGACATGACTAGACTAGAAAGGGATTAAGTCACGAATTACATGACTTAATCTGTTAGGTGGGTTAGGTCACGAATTACATGACCTAATCTATTAGGCGAAACCCTAGACACGACCCCTTTCAGCAGTAACCCTCTAGAAGTATCAAGGTACCCTGGGGCTAGGCCGGGTGGGGCACGATTACTGGGCTGATTGTAAGAGGTGAACGACGGCAGTAGGGTACGCCAGTGTAGGTTCGGCGGACTACGATCGTGCACGTATCCGGGGCAGACACTGGGTATCCGTAGATTTATCTGTGCATCTTGAATCGTGTCAGGGGTTGACACCCTAGGGCTGATACACCCGAAGGTGGACCCAGCACAGGTGACTACATTCGTGATTAGCCGTATGACACGGACACTTGACGAGCTAGAACTTGTAGGGAGCCGATCGACTAGATAATCGCTCCGTAGGACCCCGTACTTGGGTCAGACCCCGTTTTAGGGTCATTTCATGACATTGGGCCATGGGATTTATTTCGTGATTAATTTGTGATATGGGCTTAGTATACTAGTACAGTCGATGCAACGAATCTCGAACATGTGATGCTTTACTTGACTTGTCTTGACTTATCCTGATCACCTTAGTCTATCTTGTTCACCTTGACACCATTCTTAAGTTTAGTTCCAGTTCATACATGACAGGTTGTTTTAACCGTTTCTACACTGAAAGTCACTAGAACTTACTCAGTCTTTATGACTGACCCTTTTCCTTTCGCCTCTTTTTCTTTCGTTTCCCCCCCCCCAGGTTCTCAGGGAGGAATAACTAGCTCTTAGCTTGGATATCACTTGCTTTGGCTCAGCATGTACGGTTTGCTATGGCTGCTTCTTTTTACTACACTTGGGGAATAAGCTGTTTTACAGTTTTTAAGTTACTGCTTCTTTGGCTATTATTACAAGACAGTTGTAATGAAGTTACTTGAAATGTTTGTAAAAGACATGGTTTATTTTGGAATGAAATGAAGTTTTGTTTTGCTCAGAAATTCTTCCGCTGTTTACTTAATTATTTATTTATGTTCTATCTTTTGATAATTCTGTGATGTTATCTCGATAATACCTCTCCAAAACTAGGGCATTCCCTTTGTGAGTGACCTTAGCGGAGGTGGGGTGTTACACTTCTTCTCTCCAGAAATGGCATTTGGGGAATTTGGCTTTTAGTTGATGTGCACGAAGAGTATTCATGACTTCCCTTAAATGCAAAGCATGCTCTTCTTCATTCTTCGAGATTCAAAATGTCATCTACGAAAACCAGCAAAAACTTATTAAGGAACTCCCTGAACACCCTGTTCATCAAGTCAACGAAGTAAGCGGGTGCGTTTGTCAAGCCAAAAGGCATGACAAGCCATTCGAAGAAACCATCCGGGGTTCTGAACGTGGTCTTATCAATGCTGTCTTCAGCCACTCTTAGCTGATGAAACCCGGTAGCCAGATCTAGTTGGGAGAAAACCGACGCACCTACAAGTTGATCAAACAAGTCATCTATTCTTGGAAGTGGGTGTCTATTCTTCTTGGTCAACTTGTTTAGCTCCCTATAATCAACGCATAGGCGAAGTGAACCATCCTCTTTGGTTGTGAATACTACTGGAGCACCCCATTCAGAAATACTCCGTCTTATAAACCCTTTTTCAAGCTTCTCTTTGACTTGCTTGCTGAGCTCTTTTCTCTCCCTTGGAGCCATGTGTCTAACAGGTAGAGCTACGGGTTTTGCATTATCAACAAAGTATATGCGGAATTCTATCTCCCGCTTCGGAGGTAAGCCCTTCACCTCTTCGAATACGTCTTAGTATTCACGGACTACTCTAACAGACTGCAAGTTTTCAACAGACGCATCAAGAGATTCTAGGTAGTTAAGCATAACAGAGTGTATGGGATTACAAGAGATTTCGAGAGTGTTACCGAGGTGAGTCATAAATCTAACCACTCTCTTTTCACAATCGAGGATGGCACCATTACCGGATAACCAATCCATGCCTAGAATCAACCCATAGCCCGTGAAGCCCAAAACATAGGCATTACATCTAAACCCAATGCTTAGTATAGAAATTTCCAAATCCAAACAAATCATAGACAAATAGGAGGAGCTCCCAATTGGATTTGAAACAACCAAGGGATCCTCTACTTTACTGGTGTCTAGTTGCAGAGATTCAACTAAAGCAGTGGATATAAAAGAGTGCGATGCGCTAGAATCAAAGAGTGTACGAATAAGATGATCAAAAAGATAAACTAAACTCTCAACAGAAATATTTCTACCTCGTTTTTACGAAGGTGCCATAAGAGCATGAACCTGCCCTTCAGAAGTAGATCCAGTCCTCTGCCCTTGCCTTTGCTTTCTTGGGCAGTCCTTAGCCATGTGTCCTGTCTCGTCGCAGTGAAAACAACCACCCATCTTCCTCCTTTTCTTTCTGCAGTCCTTAATCAGATGTCTAGGAATGCCACAAAAATTACACTTCCTCTTGTCACGGGGTTTGTTGTTCTTCAGGCCCTTCTTTGAGTCTGTCTTCTTATTCTGGGATCCCTCCACTTTCTTATTTTGAGGTACTTCCACCTTTGCCTCTTTCTTGCCATCCTTGTCTTCCTCTTGTAGCAGTGCCTGAAAGTGTTTTGGGTCAAATTCACGTGACAATAACGAAATTCAAACCCAAAATTAACAGGATCTTATGTAATAATTTGTATAAATTGAGAAAAATACCTGTTGATCCATTCGTGTTTAAAGAAATCAATTTATGTTCGGTCGATTCGAATCGAATTCAGCCTTCCATCTGTCGAGCCTCTACAAGTAATCCACACGAACACAGTCTTCGATCTGATCGAAGGGAAGAAGAAATCTTCGGTGCTAGCCGCCATTTCTGATCCCATTTGTTTTAGGGTTTTCTAATAATCGGTTTAATAATTCTTTCTTATTAATATAGTACACGTGTTTCATTTTTAATAGGAAGTAAAATTACCCTTTCAAAATGTTCACATGTTCTATAAATAAGGAACCATTCCTCATACCGATTCAAATAGAATATCAACTATTGATATTTATTTTACTCCAAAACAAAATCAGTTTTCCTTCACAATGTTCTAAGTGTGTGACCCTATAGGTTACTACAACGTTGGCAATGGTTTTAAATTTTATTTAAAGCCATAAACAGTGATTGGCATCTAGCAATGCGTCGCTGCTACCCAAGTTATAATAAAATTATCGATTCGATACAACCTTTCTGTGACCAGTGTATCAATGTAATATAATCCTTTTAACCGTTATATCCTGGATTAAACTCAAGGCATGGATCGTATCATCCTCTTTATAATTTAATCCGTTTTTCTTGATCGATGAGTAGACTATTTAAAACAAATCAGTATTTGAGCACGGCCATGCATTTTACAATCTCACTCAATCAAGAGGCCCATGGATATCACTATGAATATATCGTAGGGTTAAATTCCATCTAGATCATTCATAATTTTTCATTCGATTCGAGATGTATCCAATAATCACCGTTATCATTACTCTGTTACGAAATAACTTTAGATGATATCAAAACACAAATATCCTCGAATAAAATTATAATGATTTCAGGTCTGAGGACCATTACATCACTGTCACTATGAGAATAACTTATGATACTTCAATTATATTCCAAGGAGTTATCTCACGGTGGGTCAGCCCAATACGATATTCTCTAATATGTATTTATATTTTGACTTTAATATCACGTATATTAATGATCAATGAGATGTGATCATCAGTCAATCAATATACTAGTCTCAACGCTTTATTGTTGTCCTATATAAACAATGAAACTCGACTAGGGACATTTAAGAATTATAATACTTAATAATTATATAATCTCAAGTTCAGTCTTACTCGAACTATATAATTCCGTATTATTATTCTAAGGACTTCTATTATATTATTATTTATATTATGCAGTAAATATAACATAACAGAATATTTTATTCCAAATAAAACCAACGTTATTAATCACATCAAATGGATTGCCTCTAGGGCATAAACTCCAACAATCTCCCACTTGCACTAGAGTCAATCATTCATGTATCGTATACTCATGAAACTAGTGTGGCTATTAAACTTCTGCTGCAACAGAGTTGAACTCAGTAGGTCTGCAACATTACAACTTTTGCAACTTTGCAAATATGTTAATTTCTTGTGTGAACAATTTCACATAAGAATTACATTTCTTAAATATATGTTTGGATCAATGATGAGTTTAACGTTTTAGGCCTGAGCAATAGCCACATTGTTATCGCAATGTAAATCATTGGATCAACAATGAATTAAGTTCGATTATGAACTTCTTAATCCAAACATTCTCGTTCTTAGAATCAGTATGTATATTTCTTGTTTTATAAACTAACATTATTCACAATAATTAACGTGTCATCAATGTAACATTAGAATTATTGTGTTACTCCCACTCAATTTCTTGTCTATACAAGATTCAATGGTATTTCGTGGTCTTCGAGACATTTCGAATTCTATCTCATTCTCATCGGTATCTTAGAGACTGACTCTCCTTTAAATACCAATTCGAGCAATAAACATTTTTATTCTCATAGGATTTATAAATTTAATATCGATTTATTTCTTTTTGGATATTCCACGAAATCTGTTATCTGATTTGGGTCTGATCTTGTCAGATAAAGGGCGTTTTAGCAAACGCCTTACTTCCCAAATCTTCGTATTAGACTTACAAGGACATTTCCTAATCCATATCTTATATGGCGTCTTTAAAATCGTTCTAGTAGGACTAAATGCAATTGTTCTAAATTTATTTTATTGGAAGATCTGCACGACCTATCATTAATCGTATCTTATCTTATAAGATGTGATTTCTCCTTTCAGACATACCATTTCTCTATGGTGTTCTAGATGGAGTGAGTTATGAAACAATTTCAAATTTATCTTGATAGTCATTAAATAATTGGCTTAAATTTCCTCTTCGATCTGTTCGAAAGGTATTTATTTTCTATTAAAATTGGTTTCTATCTCCACTTTGAATTCTTTGAACTTTTCAAAGGATTCTGATGTGTTTCATAAGATACACATATCTAAATTTACTGATATCATCAGTAAATATAATGAAGTAATAAAACCTACCTCTAGTTTATGTATTCATTGCTCTATATACATCATTATGTATGAGACCCAATACTTATCACTCAATCACTGTATCAAGTGAAAGGGGTTCCAGTTATTTTACCTAATAAACATGATCTGTATTCTTCATATGATGCGAAATCAATTGATTTCAAAATTCCATCATTATGGAGTTTTGATATACATTCTTGTTCACTGGGCTAAATGGTAATACTAAAGGTACATTGGATTTAAATCACTAAATTTAATCCAATCATTATTAATGTCAAGTACATTATAGTTAAGGATTTACAAAGATCATTAACTATTTGTGAAATTCCACACGATATTTCATTTAAATAAAATGAATAACAATTGTTCTTTTATTATAAATGAAATTCAAACTTGTCTAAACAAGTTATATTATAACATTTATTTTAAGTGGAATTTCGTAATAACAATTATTTTATTTATTTAATTAAGCCAGTATGTTCAACAAGAATCAACTTACTATGGATAATTTATCAACATTTGCTTCGTTTATAATCGTAAGTCCACTTGTCCTTTAATCTCATTTCTACTTAATTTTGTAATTTCTATAAATCAATATACATTTATGTGATTTATATCTAGTATCTAATACTAGAAATATATACATATAAGTAGATTTCATAACATTTATATTTTAATTGGTTAAAGTCATACTTTAACTTTTGTTTTAGATCCTCTATATTTATTAGAACAATTACGTTTTAATTTGTTTGAGGACAATCCTCAAATTTCAATGTCAGTCAAGAAATTTGATTTAATTTAATTTATATCCTTCTCAAGGATTAATTTAAATTATCGAGTAATTTATTATTTAATATCTACAATAGACAATAAATAATAACTGATTCTTTAATATTTATTTAATACAAATTTTGACAATCAAAATTTATATTAACATAAATGTATAACTAAAATACGCTCCCACTCAAATTAACATTCCTCTGTTTATATACACATATCGGTATATATATATAATGGTGTTCCAAGATCCATATCTAATCATGTTTTGACTTTGCTTTGGCAAATCCCCAAAACACAACCTTTTAGGTATACATCTTATGTCAATTATATCGTATATAATTCTTGGATCGCATGATGAACATTTTGTTCAGTATTATTCATTTGCTCAAAATATAGAATAATTCATGCTATTGTCTCTAAGGCCATAATCGTATTATGCAGCCTAGTTAAGTCAGACCCAATAATAGGTTGGAGCACCACATTTTACTCCATCGCATATAACCAAAATAAAAGGTGCACAACGCTTTGGCGTTAGTTACAACCAATGATTTTGGACAGTGATGAGTATATTATTGGAAGACGTCACCATGACTTAATGTAACAAAATTTGCTTTAGAGGAAATTTATAACTCGTATTAGGAAACAGTATTAGAGCTATCTACATATATCAAAATATATGTATTTTATATTCATAATATAAATTGCATACGATAAAATTTATTAACAAACTCATATTATTGTGTTTTAAAATAAAACAACATGCATTCTAATTCTAATCATATTAGTTTAGAATATATGACTTTGTTAAAATGTATGTGTAAGCCATAACCTAGTCAACTAGTTATGGACAATATTACTACAGATATGCCAACATTATAAAATACTGCTAAAGCAACTGAACATATTACAAACACAAGCAGGGTTTTAAAACAGAATTCAATTTGACGCCAGAAAATAACAACCATCACATATTTAAATGATAATTTCAACTAATCTAACACTTAAGAATATTATATTCAGAGAATTCGTACAAAAGGGTCAGACCCTTCACTACATTACTAATTTGTATCAGTTTATATACATCAGCAAATATCATATATATATGTATAACATTATATACATATGACTTACTACAATCTGTGTATAGCAGGTATATCATACATATGAATTTGTATACATTATACAAAATGTATATATATGTACATATATACGAGAATAATACATTCACATATATCGTTATATTTACATGATGTAAGACATTCAAAACACACTGCATCACTTTACTTGCTTTTGGAGTCCAGGCATCTAGCGCATCACATATGCTGTTGGATTCCAGGCACTTAACACATCACATATGCCTTTTGATCTGCAAACATTTTGCTCCATAATTAATGCATCATTATACACTGTTAATCAGTCACACTGATATAAAATTTGATCCATCAAAGTAGCTTTAGCATATTCATGCTAACCCCTTGTTTAATTTTACATACATACATACATATGATGTGAATGTATAAATCGAAGATGAAATATTGGCAAATCATATTTGCTATAGCCAGTGCATCTATAATTGCAATACAAACACTCAACCTTTCAGATTCAAACATTTTAAAGTATCCAGATTTAGACATTCATGCTATTCAGATCCAAACATTTTAGACTATGATACGATATATAAACTGTGCAAATTCAAACATCTTAATTATTCCATATTAAAATATTTTAGACTGTCCTGATTTAAACAGTTTAAACCATCCAGTTTTAAATGTTAACCAACAAACAAGGTATTAAACATATAAACACACGTCATCATTCATGATGTATGATACATTTAAACCCCAAATTTATATCAATAAACTGTGTATATTGTACACTTATCACCATATAAACTCAGATTTTTTATATCACCATATAAAGTTTCATGATATCAGTATATATCATGAGTAATAAATTTCGACTTATGATATAATTTAGTATCATTTTACTATAACTAACACAAATAGCATTAAAACTAAAACCAGGAAATCATATTTCTTTATATGAAATCACATGTGTATATTGTACACTTATCATCATAAGTATACATAAAGTTTTATAGAAGTGCATATGCAGCATTTACGTAGCAGATTAATTTCATATATGTCAATACATATATTAAATCTATACTAATATAAAATACAACTTTTATGCATTTTACAGAGTATACAATATCATAATACACTTATTATGATCTTAAGCTGGTCTTTCAACATTATCTGTAAAATTTAAGTGCAAAACTCATGGGGCCTTGAATGTGCACTTCAAATACAACATATTTCAGAAAAAAGGATAATATCATTTTCTGAAATTAAAATTAAAGTCAGGTTTCTGAATTTCTAAATTAGAACAGAAAAAGGGCTTAACAATACTTTATTTCTCTAAACCAGATATTGTTAAAACCAAAACTTAAAGGTTCAGATAACCAGAACTGTTTTGATCAAAATAAAATACATGGTTAACTGAGCTATAACATTTATCCCCATTTCAAATAACCATTTTGATTATGGAATAAAGATTGTTAATTCAGGCAGGGTGATCCAATCATCAATTAAAAACAAAAGGTTAATACACCTATCAGGATCTTAAAGGTTTAATATCCTTGAAAGTAGTATCCAAACATAAATCAATATCTAATACCAAATTATGTTTTCAAATGAAGCAATCTGATTTGATAAATGAAACTGTACCACAATCACATTCCAGTACTTCATCTATAATTTTGTAGCAATAAAACAGGGTTATTACTAAGGTATTACAAGTAAATCAACCTAGATCCAAACATATACGAATATGCATGTACATTGTTTACAATAAGGTGATATATCTTTGTATATATCAAAATGATTCATATATTACCATTCAATATATATCATATATATATATATATATATATAATAAAATACGGTCATGTACAGATGATAGCACAGTAACTAGAATAACAGTTTTAATTTGGCATAACTGACAACTTTTGACGGTATTATTAAAACTGAATTAATATTGGATCTAAAACAAAATACAAAAGATCTTAAACTTTTATAATATAACCAGTTCTGATAATTATATATGTATAGAATTACGAATCAATTTATTTTATATCATAATCATCAAAATGAACACAAGTTGATTAGTATCAATATGATATAAAATGGTACTTATGGTTATTCAACAAGATTTCAGAAATCTGTTGCAATTACCATATAAATCTGAACTATTTCAGACTAACATAAAATTCTTACATAATGTAAGTAATTTTAAGAAATATAGTTTATAAACAATATAAACTACAGAAAAAGAATTGATTCATACATTGAATTAGTTTACAAAACATGATCCAAAACAATTTAGATATGTATAAGATTAACAATTTAACTAACATGGATATTTGATCCCATTTTCAGTCAGCAACTCTTAATCTATATGAGAGCAGATCATACTTACTTGATATCCAAAAAATTTCAGCAAACATCTGAATTTGTTAGTTAAACCATATAATGATTAACTTTTAATCATTAGAAATCAAAATAAATTCTTGCATGTTCACAGGAATTAGTTATAGCGATAACCCAATTTACTGAAAATAATTTCAATACTTAAAGAACTATGTTCTTAAATCTGGTTTTTGAAATATCAATATTTTTTTTTGGTTCTTCAAAATCAACAATTTTTTTTGAAAAATAAAATCATAGCAATATGTTACCAAATAACATAGATGCATAATTTCAATCATCCAAACATAGGTTTTAAACAACTTAAATGAATAACAATTTTAACATTTAAAATAGTTGTTCAAATAAAATCCAATCCCAACAATTAAGACAATTTAATATCAATATTAAAACTGAATCAATTTTAGAATTGGGTACAAATCCCATTTTTCAAATTTTGTATCATATTACAAAATTTAACTACCGTAAACTATTTTACTTTTGTATCGAATACTATTTTGATCCGCAGTGAAACAATTTTTCATTTTGACTTTATAATTGAATTTACTTTAAATTCTAATAACATGATTCTAATTAACCAATCGAGATAGGTAAAAAACAATTTCAAAACTCAACAAAGATCCAGTTTTAACTAACAGAATCCTCTTCAAAGTTTTGTACATAAAACTTTGTTTACATTAAAACAATTTTACAGCTTGAATCAAAACACGTTTTTGATTCATTGTGAAACATTTCACCTTTGAACGATTTTATCATTAAATCTGAATTCATGATTATACTAATTTCAATGATGGATTCTGAAATCAGGGATTTCAAAGATTTTAACACTCATGAATTAATCGGTTCACAAGATAATTACATCAAAATAGACCCAGACAAGTTTCAGATCTAATACGATGAATAATTTCATCTAAATCAGTACCTTTAATACAACTCGGGTTTCAATTTCTAATTATTAAGAAAAACCCTAATTTTCTCAAGCTACAAATTACACGAACCATGCTCCGATACCATTGAAAGTGTTTTGGGTCAAATTCACGTGACAATAACGAAATTCAAACCCAAAATTAACAGGATCTTATGTAATAATTTGTATAAATTGAGAAAAATACCTGTTGATCCATTCGTGTTTAAAGAAATCAATTTATGTTCGGTCGATTCGAATCGAATTCAGCCCTCCATCTGTCGAGCCTCTACAAGTAATCCACACGAACACAGTCTTCGATCTGATCGAAGGGAAGAAGAAATCTTCGGTGCTAGCCGCCATTTCTGATCCCATTTGTTTTAGGGTTTTCTAATAATCGGTTTAATAATTCTTTCTTATTAATATAGTACACGTGTTTCATTTTTAATAGGAAGTAAAATTACCCTTTCAAAATGTTCACATGTTCTATAAATAAGGAACCATTCCTCATACCGATTCAAATAGAATATCAACTATTGATATTTATTTTACTCCAAAACAAAATCAGTTTTCCTTCACAATGTTCTAAGTGTGTGACCCTATAGGTTACTACAACGTTGGCAATGGTTTTAAATTTTATTTAAAGCCATAAACAGTGATTGGCATCTAGCAATGCGTCGCTGCTACCCAAGTTATAATAAAATTATCGATTCGATACAACCTTTCTGTGACCAGTGTATCAATGTAATATAATCCTTTTAACCGTTATATCCTGGATTAAACTCAAGGCATGGATCGTATCATCCTCTTTATAATTTAATCCGTTTTTCTTGATCGATGAGTAGACTATTTAAAACAAATCAGTATTTGAGCACGGCCATGCATTTTACAATCTCACTCAATCAAGAGGCCCATGGATATCACTATGAATATATCGTAGGGTTAAATTCCATCTAGATCATTCATAATTTTTCATTCGATTCGAGATGTATCCAATAATCACCGTTATCATTACTCTGTTACGAAATAACTTTAGATGATATCAAAACACAAATATCCTCGAATAAAATTATAATGATTTCAGGTCTGAGGACCATTACATCACTGTCACTATGAGAATAACTTATGATACTTCAATTATATTCCAAGGAGTTATCTCACGGTGGGTCAGCCCAATACGATATTCTCTAATATGTATTTATATTTTGACTTTAATATCACGTATATTAATGATCAATGAGATGTGATCATCAGTCAATCAATATACTAGTCTCAACGCTTTATTGTTGTCCTATATAAACAATGAAACTCGACTAGGGACATTTAAGAATTATAATACTTAATAATTATATAATCTCAAGTTCAGTCTTACTCGAACTATATAATTCCGTATTATTATTCTAAGGACTTCTATTATATTATTATTTATATTATGCAGTAAATATAACATAACAGAATATTTTATTCCAAATAAAACCAACGTTATTAATCACATCAAATGGATTGCCTCTAGGGCATAAACTCCAACAGTGCCATGTCCACCAGTCTCTCAAAAGTTGCACCCATAGGTATATGAGACATAGCTAGGCTGTGTAGTGGCTCATTCAACCCTTTAACAAAATGGAGAGCCTTCTTATGGGGAGTGTTCACTAACTCCAATACGAATCTAGCCAGTTGGTTGAATTGGTTGACGTATTCCTTGATCGACATACTTCCCTGTTTAAGAGCTAAGAATTTCTCCATATGTAGGCTACGTTCAGCTTGTGAAAGGAATTTCATTTCAAACCTCATTCTGAAATCCTCCCAAGTTTCAACTGGTCTCTCAGCAATAATAACTTCCCACCAATAAGAGGCCTCGTCTTTTAGCAACCACATGGCTAACTGTATCTTCTGCCTATCGTCCACTTCGAAGATAACAAACAAGCCCTCGGTTTCTTTGAGCCAGTTCCTTGCTTCTACAAATGACTCGGTCCCATTAAAGTTCTTTCCACCCATGGCTCAAAAATCCCTACATATCTTGGAGAAAGCATTTGCACGAGGAGGAGGAGGAGGAACAGCTGTGACTGGGGGAGGAGTAACGGCTTTTGGGCCTGCATCATTAGCCCTAGCCTCTAGGTACCTTCTGAACTAGCCAGGTACTGGTACACCCTATGGAAGGTTAAGATCCCCAGACAAGCTGAAACGAAAAAGAAAAGATTCAAAACAAAGGATAGGAAGATAGTGCATATGGATTTGGGGGAAATTATGCCTTTTTTAAAACAACACTTTTTCTTGAAAATGCTTCTTTAAATTTCTTTTTGAAAATTAGTTTCCAAAAATTTTATCTGGTCTGGCAACCATCAGCTCTGATAACAAGTGAAACACCCCACCTCCATTAAGGTCACTCACAAAGGGAATGCCTTAACTTCAGTAGAGCATTATAGGTAAATGATACAGATAATTTACAAGACAGACATATAAATAGTGGAAAAACTAAATTTATTTCATAAGTACGTGATTCAGTTAAAACATTACAACAACTGTCTCAAACCAAGTTTCAAAATATTACAACAAAATCTCTGTCTTGAATTAAAACATAAAGAAGTATTAAAACAACAGTAAGGCAGCATAAACCCCCAATAAGAGAGTATCCAAAGCCATAGCCCAAGGAAAAAGACTCCAAGCAATACATCTACTCTCTTCAAGCAGGAAATGATCCGATCTAAGTTGAAGTATTCCCTCCCTGCGGACCTGGGTGGGGGGAGGGGAGGGGAACGGAAGAAAAGAAGACGGAAGAAAATGGGTCAGACATGAGTCTGGTAAGTCCAGTGACTATATAACATGTAAACAAGAAAAGAGTTATGACAGAAATAAACTGAATCTAGGTCAACACCCTAGAAATAAGATATTAAGGTTGAATATGCTATCGCACTCATTTTACTTCTCTGCACCACCTTACAAGTGTTTCAACAAGCACCATGTGTTCAAGATAAATGATCCTCTTTTTATCGATCGCTCCTACTCGTATACGTTAACCACTTGTGTCATTCGGCCCCGCATGATTGTAGATACCTGTGTTGGTCCCACCATGGGGTGTATCAAGTCCTATGGTGGAAACCCGACACAATTCAAGGTGCACAGAGTATAACTACTGATCTCCAGTGCCTGCTTTTTCCACTCCGGAGTACGTGCATGAGCGCACTCCGTCGGAACCTACACTGACGCACCACCTGCCGTTGTTTTGACCGCTTATAATCAGCCCAGTAATCGTGCCCCACCCTGCCTAGTTCAGGGTATCGTGATACATCTATGTGGGTTACCGCTGAAATGGGTCCCCGTTACTAGGGTTTCCTAATCAACATGTTAAAATGGTTAAGTGTTCTCAAATTAACCTAACCCATCAGTTTAGTTAACATGTTATATTGGATAAGTGTTGCCTTGATTAACTTAACCCTACCATTCCTGTCTTAGCTTTTATTCATTCATTAAAGCACCAACCACTCACATTAGATATTTATTGTTGTGGTTGCTGGATGTTCCCGTCGGTTCTGGGTAGTCTTACACTGCAACTCAATCTAACCTCGGGTTCTTTTAGGCTTGATGCACTAACCTCTCACATTAGATATATATTATTACGGTTGTTGGATATGCCAGGCGGTTCCGGGCAGTCTTACACCGTAACTCAATCAAACCTCGGGTTAGGCATATTCGTCTTTTTCTTAATTTACATATTTATCTTTCGAATTTATATGTAAATTATCCATAATTATTTCCATTCAAGTCATGCCCCAATTACCCTCTAAATCATATTCAAAATTTTTGGTATATAAATTATACCATTTTTATGCCACTAACCATTCATTTATTTATGGACCAAATTATGCCAATAATAATAATTTTTAAGATTTTCCCAACGTTAACCCCGTCATACATTTGCAAAATTCACATAAAATGTTAGGCTTGTAACTTAGCCTAACTTATATACAAAAGGGGAAAGAAGGGAGCATGTACCATTCACACAACATAAAATAATAAGGATCTAACTAAACATGTGTCATGTAAATGCGGCATAAAATAATGAGCTTGTATTTTTGGATCCAACTAACATGAGTCTTTAAGCATATGAAATTATCCAAATCCAACTAGACATGTAAATGTAAACTTTTAATTTGGATCCAATAAACATGAATCTTAAACATATGGAATTACACAAATTCAACTAGGCGTGTAAATATGAACTTTTATCTTGGATCCAATTTTCATAGATCTAAATGTAGATTTAAACATAATACATGTCTTGGCCTAACAACTTGCATGTAACATAACATGAATAAGTCACAAATTTTACATGATTGGTTTACATCAACATAATAACCACATAGCCTAACAACTTGCATGTAACATAACATGAATAAGTCACCAATTTTTACATGATTGGTTTACATCAACATAATAACCACACAGCCTAACAACTTGCATGTAACATAACGTGAATAAGTCACTAATTTTACATGATTGGTTTACATCAACATAATAACCACATAGCCTAACAACTTGCATGTAACATAACATGAATAAGTCGCCAAATTTACATGATTGGTTTACATCAACATAATAACCACATAGCCTAACAACTTGCAATTAACATAACATGAATAAGTCACCAAACTTTACATAATACATGATTGGTTTAACACCATCATAATAACCACAATTGTCTCATAAGCATATACGATAGAATCGTTACAAGAGTAGGCATGAATCAGCATCATCATTATCTTACAACTAGGAATAACGCTAGTTTTCATTTTATTACAAATCATAACTTTTAATCATTCACATCTAAATAATAACAGGACTTACAAACGAAAGAAAGTCTTGTTTTCTGGAATTTGTTTTCTGAATTTGAAAAGCAATCCCTTGAAGAAGACTATCAATTCTCTAAGTTAGTTTTGATTCGTAGCTTTTAACTTGTTTTCTAATTGAAGAAGAAATGGTTGCTAGGCTAGAACGATCATGGACAACATGGTGGCTCCTTGGAATGAATTTGTGTGATTTAGGGTTTGAGGATTATGGTTGCTTTTATAGAAGTTTAATCTTATGTGAGCCATTAGATCATTCTAAGAGCAATCACAACGGTCCATACTAGATAGAGTTATCCAGAATTGCTACCTATGCCCTAGTGACTCAGCAATAGGTCAGAGAGGACTCAGCAACAAGTCAGAATTGTCTCAGTTTTGGATCTGGTTGAGGGGGTAGGTCGACCCCCTGGTCGACCAGTATAGGGGAGGTCGACCCCCTGGTCGACCTGGCCTGGGGCGGGAGAAATCCCGCCCAGCCCGCTTCTTTGCTTTTCGTTTGAATTTTGAATTTTTAACTGAACTGTTTTTAATGTATATAAATTTCTGAAACTTCTGAGGGCCGTAACTTCCTCTAAGAAGCCCGATTTATGAAAACTTGGACTCTATTCCAAGCAGAATTTCGATACGAATGTAATGGCGTAACCTGTTTCCCTTAATTCTCACTTTAAAATTAAGTATTCTTTAATTCATTCTTTTAATAGATATAGAAAATTCTGGGTGTTACATGACGTGTGCACCAGTGTTAGTCAATCCTAAAGGGAATGAAGAAATGACAGTATATACATATGCATGTGGTACTGGACTAGGTGTTGTATTGATGCAAGGAGGTAGGGTTGTAGCTTATGCAAGTCGGCAACTGAAACTGCATGAGAAAAGATATCCTACCCATGATTTGGAATTGGCAGCGATCGTATTCGCGTTGAAGATGTGGAGGCATTATCTCTTGGGAGAAGGATTCGAGTTGTTTGCCGTTCATAAATCATTAAAGTAGCTCTTCTCTCGGAAGGATTTAAATCTCCGACAGCAAAGATGGTTAGAATTCTTAGCTTCCTATGATTTCGATATCGCATATACACTAGGAAAGGGCAATGCGGTAGCTGATGCGCTGAGTAGGAGACATGCCAGTTTAAGGGCTATGTTTCTTGAATGGAAGCAACTGGAGTATATCACAGGGTACGATTTCAGGCCAAAGTGTGAATTGGATCCAGAAATGTTAGCAAGTTTGGCGATCAGGCCCACTTTGATTGAAGGACGATCCTAACCTAATGGAAATCATTTCCAAGTTAGAGATGGGTATCGACGAGGAGATGAACAAGTATGGGCTTGATCGAGATGGATGGCTTAGAAAGAATCGGAGAATAGTTGTACCGAATGTCAATGGATTGAGAGATGAAGTGCTTAGAGAATTTCATCACTCAAAATTGATTATACATCCCGGTGGTAACAAAATGTATCGAGACATGAAGCTGACCTACTACTGGGAAGGGATGAAAAGAGACATTGGGAATTTTATATCCCAATGCATGAACAGCCAGCTAGTTAAAGCTGAGCAAAAGAAACCTAGTGGTTTGTTGCAACCATTAGAAATTCCAGAATGGAAATGGGAACAAGTCTCAATGGATTTCATTGATGGGTTACCAAGGACTAGGTCGGCCATGATAGCATTTGGGTGATTGTGGACCGATTGACCAAGAGTGCAAGCTTTGTACCTGTCAAGTCAAATAGAACATCAGCTAAGTTAGCAGAACTGTATATGAAGTGGGTAGTGAGATTTCATGGAATACCCAAAGGCATTGTGAGCGATCGAGATCCGTTGTTTACTAGTGGATTTTGGAAGGGCTTACAAGAGGCATTTGGATCAAAATTACATCTCAGTACAGCGTATCATCCTCAAACTGACGGTCAGACCGAGAGGGTAAATCATATATTAGAGGATCTCTTGAGAGCTTGTATATTGGATTTTGGAGGATCATGGGATGACCATTTGCATCTGGTTGAGTTCGCATATAATAATAGTTATCAGTCCAGTATTGTTATGGCTCCATTTGAAGCTTTGCACGGAAGACCGTGCAACTCACCATCATGTTGGTTAGAAACCGGTGAGAAATTTGTGCTTGGGTCTGATGTAATAAAGGAAACGTCAGACAAGATCAAGGTTATCCAGCAACGAATGAAGGCTACTCAGGATAGGAAGAAGAGTTATGCTAATAAGAGAAGAAGGAATTTAAAATTCTCCATTGGCGACTTGGTGTTTATCAAGATTTCTCCGTTAAAGAGCGTGATTCGATTTGGTAGGAAAGGCAAGTTAGCACCAAGATTTGTCAGTCCATTCCCAATTCTCGAAAAAGTTGGGAATTTAGCATATAAAGTTGGGTTGCCTGACAAGATGGCGGGAGTTCATAACATATTTCATGTTTCCCAGTTAAGGAAATTCGTGCATGGCCCCGATATGGCTATTTCACCTGATCAGTTGGATGATGTCGACGTAAAACCCGAGGTGGTTGGGAACCGCAAGCCGATTCGTATTGTCGAGCACGATACAAAGCAACTTCGAAGGAAAGCGGTGAATCTAGTCAAGGTTCAGTAGGGCGAGGATGAGAATGACTGTACTTGGGAGACTGAGGAGAGCATTAAGGAGACGTATCCAGAACTCTTTGTCGGGTAAGGTTTTCATTTCGATTTAGTCTTTCCGCATGCTAGGATAGGTTTGTTTTGTTTGTTTTGTGTGTTTGATTGTTTGTGAATGACAGATAGGCCTGCGGAAAACCTTTGTATGTTTTTGGTTAAGGAATTTCGGGGCCGAAATTTTTTAAAGGGGGGAGAGTGTAACGACCTGCATTCTACGCATCGGAGTATCATAGAATATTTATTTCATTATCATATGAAATCGTATAGTCGTGTAACTTGGGGAACGACTATTGGGGTCATTTCCAATGTTCATGATTTTCGCTGATTTTTAAATGACCGTCACTACAACAAAATGACCCTATTACAAGATGGAAAACCGTTGTAATATACATTTTACAACGTTGGGCTAACCGTCGTGTATTAAGAAGTTGTAATAGACTAAAATCTTTTACAACTTTTTTGCACCGTTGCAACACCGTTGTAATATGTATATTTTACAACTTTTTCCACCGTTGTAATAAGCTTTATTACAACAGTTATGCACCGTTGTGATAATATCTACTACAACTGTTATGCACCGTTGTGATTGACATTTGAGTTAAAAAAAAAATAAACATCGTTTTTAGCTGAAATGAACAATACACTAAATATAGCGATACTCCACAAGCAAAACAAATATTACAGTTATTTGCAAACCAATTTATTTAAATACTCAAATACAAAGTTACAAACACTAATAGCCGACACACCAAGCATAGGAGAATACTCGAATTCAAGCAACCGTCATTGTTGACAGACAAATCCTAAGAATATTTCTTCGCTTGACTTCCCAATGTGCAGTTGCTTTCCGCATTTGATCATAAAAGACATACACCATTCAGTGCTTTTCCTTCGCACCCTCATCAAAGTTCAAACATACATGACTACCATCTATCACCACTGTCTCTTTCCAAGCTGCATGTGTACTTGGAATATGCTGGATTACTGTATCTTTGATTTGCTCTCAAATGACCACCTTGCCCTCCTCTGCTGACAGAATTTAAACTCCAAATATCCCTGCAACTATTTTGATCTTCCAAATTTACTGCAAATACATCACAGCCAAGCTAGGATACTTCTCCTGCCCTATTGCATCCCATATCTTGAACTTTGCAATTTCATCATTTACTGCAAGTGTTTATGGGAAAGAAATGCAGATTCAGTACTCGATTCATATAGTATTTCATATATGGTAACTGACAACAGTAACCTAAGTAATTGAATAAATAAATAAATACGAACCAACTATCATTTCCACAAAGACCAAACCTGAGATTCAACAAGCTGACATTTTACAAAAAGAAGAAGAAGATAGTGGTGTTTTCTCACTGATTATATTTTCAAGTACTGACAACAAATATATTATACGAGCACCATTCTTTCATTTGCAAGAAAGAACGAAATTTACAATGGACCCTTAATGGAAACTGTATTCACTGAATTTCACCATTTCCTTTTTAATACTAAATGTAGACGGAATAATGTTGCTTCAAAGTCACCTAATATATATAAATACAAACAATAAATCTAAAATGCTTTTTATTGTTAACCTTATAAAAAGATAATCTAAAATTCTTTTTATTGTTAGCCTTAAAAACAGATTGAGTGCTTTTTGCTGTATAACATACCCAAAAGGCATCTATAACAGAAAACAAGAATGAACTCCAGTTCCAACATGTAATTCACATTTTGTTGTGCCACACCTCCTGTAAGCACAGAGTCCATACCCCCATCATCATGTAATACTACTAAGCTATTAATAGTATTAGCATCTCCCCTAAATTCAGTAACCAATTCAACAGTTTCTAAACCTACTTCCAAACCCTCATTGCCAAATAAATCAAGGCTTTTACCTGTTTCTTTTGTTGAGATGTTTGTCGCAAGATCATGGTCAGCAACAGGATCAGACCCGCGTTCGTTAGCTCCAGTAAGTAGTGGTGACCCAGTTGCGGCAACTATCCAGCGTTGAGATCTACAAATGCTAGTTGATGAAGTAGCGACACTGCCACCCATGCCATTTATCAAAAACACTGTAGCACAGTTTGCCGAGTAGTCAAAAATTAGGGTTACCTTTCTTCCCCAATCCCTAAATTAGCGTTTGTTCCTTCTTTTCACAAGTTTATTTTGCGTGATTTTGTTCGACGTCCATCCTTTTTCACAGTGCGCCTCCGTCTTCTTTTCCCTATATCACAGTTCGTGAGATCAATTTCCGCCTCCGTTCTTCATCAGGTCGTCGTTTTGGATAATTTTATCGAGTCTAGGGTTTGGATGATTCTAGGAGTTTTCGAATTTGGGAAAGGGTTTGGAAGAAAACGTTTGGTGGCTGCTGATTAAAGTATAAGGGAAGTGAATTTGGGTAAGGGTTTGGAAGTGGTGCTAGACCCGAAATGTTTGGTTTGGAGCCCAGAAAACTTGTTTTGGAGCCAAACGAAAAAATTTGTTGGAGCCAAACGAAATTTTCGTTCGAGCCAGGAATTCCTTCCGCATGTTATGCCTCAGATCAAAACGTGGCATACAAATTGTCAACTTTTTTGTTCAGATTTAAGACTATAATAACCACTAAATACTGAATTTTAACTTGTAACTATTTTCACATAATATAATATTATTAAATATTAATCACTTGTATTTAATAGTGAATTATGTTTGTTAATTATTAATTAAATTGTATATTCAATATTTATTTATCAATTATTGATTTTTAATCAAATAATTACTTATTTATCGCTTACTTATTTAATATTTTTAATTAATTATTATTATTTAGTAGCCAAAATTGTTATTAGTTGCCAAAATTATATTTATTAAAACTGTTGAAACAGTTACTACCAAATCAAATATTACTTAATAATAATAGTTACTATTTAACTTTTACTTATTTCTACTTAGATATAATCGATTAATAATTATTAAAAGCTTATAATGTATGTTACTAATTATTGATTAATAAGCAGTTAACATACATTAACTATTAAAAATAAATTACTACTTATTAAATTTTAATTATCTAATAATAATTAATAAATATTATTGATTCCTAAGTTATTATTAATTATTAAATATTAATATAATTAGTTTTTAAATATAGATATTATAAACATGAAGTTTGTAATAGGCATTTATTACAACAAACAAAAGGAAAAGTTGTTAAAAATACATTTATTAAAACTTTAGGGAAATGACACTTGTAAAAAACATTTATTACAACGGTGCTTTTGCCACCGTTGTAAAATTAAAGTTGTAATATGGTGTTTTTGTTGTAGTGCGTTTTGCCCCTAGAGAACCTTGGTTTTCCCATAACTTTTGGTTGGTATGGAGTTTTGCCCTGAAACCACTTCCATTAAATTCGGATGATGGTTTACCTTTCCGTAGAGTGGTTACATTAGCCAAACGGACTCACCGTTTGGAAGATATGGCTGAAATAAGGTTTAGAAGGTGAAAAACAGCTTAACCAGGCCTAATTAGGGTGATTAGCAGCTAGGCCCATAACCCATTTCGGGATTAGGGTTATGGGGAGGCTGAAATCAGTTAGGAAACGATCTATTTTCATTATCTCAGCCGCCAAAAACATTTCTCTAACCCTAGCCATGGCCCCCACCTTCTAATTTTACCCAAATCGCTCTCTAATCAAGGATTAAGCTAATCTACGTCAAATCAAGGAGAAATAGCACCAAATCAAAGTTGGAGTTGCTTTGTTGCATAGAGATTCGACCCAAATCAGAGATAGTTTCAGATCCAAGTTTTATTTGTCGCTAAGGTGAGTGATTCACATTGTTTTTCACTAATTACGGCTAATTAGGGGTGATTAGTGATAATTAGCGAAATGATAACTCAGAAAAATCTGGAAAAATTTGTAAGATTCTAAAATATTATTTTAATGCTCTAATAGAAATTTGGGCTAATTTGGATAAGTTTTGCTAATTGTATGCTTAAACATGATTAAGGGGATTAAGGGGAAAATATGGGTTTTGGGTGTGTTTGATCTATTTTAACATATCATAATGTTGTTTTGGTATTTGTGGTTGATTATACATGTTGCAATGACTGTATGGTATGCTTTGCGATTGATTAGAAAAGTTAGAATGGTCAAAAACGCCGTCGTATGGCGTAAAACAGTCGCTGGAAGAGTAGCAGGAAATTGTGTAGAAACCGGATTGGATCTCCCCTCTCCAAACCGACCTGATCGTGATATCCACTGCAACTCAACCCGCTCGTGATCTAGGAACCCATCTCCGACCCGAACCGCTCGTAAGAAGGACACCACGAATCGATGCTTGGACCTATGACATACGAACCGACTCGATGCCAAGAAGAAACGAGCCACGAACCAGGTTGCCATGAACCGTTGTTGGGTCACTGACCCGAACCGAAGGGTGTCACGAACCGGCGAGCACCAGAACAACATGACCCGATCTGTATGGACAGTCCGACCCGAACCAGAAGAGAGACTGCGAACCGAACCAAGGAGCTTGGACGTGAGGCACGAGCTACGAACCAAATGAAGACAGATCTAGATGAGACCAAAACCCGAGATGCAAAGGTAGTCCAAATAGGAAGTAGAACTCAGGATCTAGTTGGGAACCAACGAGTTAACTTCATGAGTTGGGCTTTGCGGCGGGACGTGTGCAAAGGGATTAACGACGTCCATAACTTTGATTCACCACCAAGACGGATGTTAGACTACGGATCAGTGCAGTGGGGTAGTTATTGCTCCATGGGGCAGAGTGATCGTAGCATGGGTATGAGCCAGTGCAGTGAAGTCGTCATGACTTCATGGGGAAGAGTGGACATAGCAAGGGATTAGTGGCTATGGATCAGTGCAGTGGAGTCATCATGACTCCATGAGGCAGAGTGATCATAGCAAAGGATTTGGGTGGTCAAAGTAGTGGACATCGTATGCTTTAAGCACTGAGTGAGAGATGTGAGGATAGTTGCTATGCTTGATTGTTTGATATCACTATGACATGCGCACCCCTCCCCCGTATCTTTACACCATATGTTAGTATCACCTTAGAGTATTGTGCATCTCGTTGTGCTAACTTTTTGGTTGCAGGTCCAGGTTCAGGTATGGTTTAGTATACCTGTTATTGTTATGTTTTGTTGCTTATCACTCATACCAAACTTTTGTCTGACCCAGAGTTTTATGTCTCTTCTTATTACTCTGGGTGCTCTTAAACAGGCAGACTAGAGACAGGTCAGGTGATTATGCACGAGTAGCTATACCGAAGATGAGCAGGAGGCTTCTACGTATGATACACACACACACACACACACACACACACACACACACACACACACATATATATATATATATATATATAATCTCCCTGTGTCGCTGCTGGTCACTACTTTCGGCATTAGTAGTGTAACTTTCTTATTTTGCTTTGGAGACAGTTTTAGAAGTTGTAATAATGAACATAAGTTGTATTTTGGATTTTCCGCTACTTTGATGGTTTAGTTTTCAGCTTATGCACTGTCTCACCTGTTTTATGTCAAAGTTATGTTATTATTATATTTTATTTCATGCGCTGTGAGATTACTACAGGTTCCTTACTAGTTCAAATTCCTTTCTTTGGCGATCGTCCTGTGCTGGTTGGACATCGGCACAGCGCACTTTCATTGAAAATGTCAGCTGGTGCGGGGCGGGCCGTCACAAAATGTTACTTATAACGAATCACGTACACTGAGTTGAAGTTCAAAACTCAATATTACGAACTACCACGGCGTTACGAGCTCGATTATAATTATATTATAATTATAACGTTCAAACGTTGTTTAAATAATATATTCGTTATTATAACTCGAATATAACTTAATTAAATATCATATATTATTCAAATTACACATTATTGCAGATTCCGCTATTTTAAAATAAATTATATTCTACTATTTATATTAATAAAATATTCAAAATATTCGAATTTAAACCATTTAAATTATCAAACCAATAGATTAAAATAATTAATTATTAAATCACAAAAATTCCGGGATGTTATAACCTTTATCAAACCTAATGATTTTTTCTTTTTTACCTAATTGTTTCTCAACCTCAGTTATGTCGGATTCTACAACATTTACGGACTGAGATTTATCAAGAAAATGTAAAGATAAAAAAAACGTGAATAATCATCGATGAAGATGATGAAATATTTTTCTCCACCAAAAGATGAATAATTGAAAGGTCTGCATATGTATATATGTATAACTTCAAGCAATTCAGTACTTCTCATGGCTCCTTTGTTAGTATGTTTAGCTTGCTTGGTTACCCCTAATGCAATCTTTAGAAACCTCAAAATCAGTAAAATGAAGAATTGGAATAACTCATTTCATTAATGACTTAACTCTTTCTCTAGATATATGACAAAGTCTTTTATGCCATAAGAATAAAGAACTCTCACTTTTCCTACTACGTTTCAAATCCATTTTAGAATACAAGGTCATTTTAAGCGATTTAGAAAATGAATTATCAAGAGTAGTTTGATATAAACCATTAACTAAAATTCCAAAACCTACTAACTCATTGTTTTTAAACAAGCTAAAACAACCAACACCAGTATACAAAGAAAAGCCATCAAGATCAAGTTTTGACAAGGAAATCAAATTGTGAAAAACTATAGGAGCATAAAGAGTGTTCTCTAAATCTAAATGAAAACCAGTACTTAATGATAAATGTGTGTTCCCAATGGCTTCTACTGGTGCTTTCATCCTATTTTCCATGTAAAGGTAGGCTTCATTCAGACTTATGTTCCTGGTTGTAGGTATCCCTACATCGAGTTGAAACATGAACATTAGAACCCAAGTCAATCCACCCAAGTGTTAGAAGATGCTTATACAAAATTTGATTCGAAACGTACAAAAGCCAGAGGCTTACCCTTCTATTCGAACCATTCTCTGCGCTTTACGCAATCCTTCTGAATGTGTCCATTCTTTTTTACGAAAGTGGCTATTATCATTCTTCTTAACTCTATTTGGTGTAGATGGACTGGAGTGGCTGGAAGAAATATTCTGATTGGAGGAACAATTCTTACTATCCTCCCAATTTTTCTTTCCGAATTTGTTCTTCCAATTCCCTCTTCCATGCATGTAATTATCATTAGCAACATGGTTGTTTTGCTGCATAATTCTAGCCTCTTCTTGAACCAGGTTATTGGTCAATTGATTCACATTCCATGTTTTTTTAATCATGCTATAATGAATTTGGAAAAAGCCATACTGAGGAGGCAAGGAGTTGAGAATAAATTGGACTAGGAATGAATCCTCTACTTTCATGCCCAATTTACCCAACTTTGCAGCTAGATTAGTCATGTCAAGTACATGTTGTTGCATGGTCTTGGTACCATCATAACAGGCATTAGTTAGTTTAGCCATGAGTTTCTCAGCAGTAGCTTTGTCGCCAGGCTTAAAACGTTCATCAATTATTTGTAAGTATTCCTTAGCAGTTAAAGTTTCACTTTCACGAATGGAAGACTTAATGTTGAATGCAGTGGTTAGACGTAGGAATTTCGGGCATAATTTATTGGCTTTGGTCCATGCATTATGGGCAAGTTTCTCGTCCTCTGTGGATGCATCCGTAAGATCAACCGGTTTATCCATAGTCAAACCCAAGTCTATCTCTAGTACACCCACGTAGGACTCAACATGTTCTTTCTGCTCATTATAATTATTTCCATTTAGTTCAGGAACCGAGTTGACAAAGGAGTTTAGCTAGGTAGGTTGAGAAACTACAATATTGGAACAATCCTATAACAATTAAACTTTGGGTCATAAAATATACCATATATGACTAAGATTTAAACATAAATGAGTGACTTATGGCCTACAATTAAACAATTATGGTATCTATGGAATGTGGATATCTTATACAAGCTCAATCACATAATTAAGTCATCTACTTAGTGGTCATTTATGGTGCATAGTTTACCTATGGGTAAAACATTATGCAAAGAATTTAACCAACAATAAGATTACTTAGTCTAGCATTCAAGGCATACTTTGAATGGGCTGTGGCAGATTACAAACAATAATATGAATGTTATACGATAATGAAATACAATGTACATGTAATGGATTGTTATCATTGTGGTGAATATCATAACAATATAATATGAATATTGCACTGCTGAATGTACTAATCCCGGTGTTATAAAATATATATGAATATTGACTTCATTAGGTTATACATGTCACCAGGATCATAAAAAATTTCACAAAATTCACAAAACAATCATACGAATTTTCGACTATCATGAATCATCATTGGAAAAGTATTAAAATGCAATTTTGAGGGGTCTAAACAATTGAAAAATGCTAAAAAAAATGAAAAATTCATGGAAGAACGATGAATTTGATAGACCTCGCTATTTTCAATCAACTATGAAAAATTCATTCAATTCTAACACAAAAGGAATGTTTTGGCCTACCAGTGGAAAAACCTTGATTTTTCGGTAAAAAGGAAAAATAAATAAAAAATGTAAAAATAATTATTGCATCATAATCATAATTAATCGGTGAACCACGTAAGACAAAATAACAATATTAACATGTAACTTTAATAAACATGATTAATACGCGACATCATACAAGTATCAAACTAAATAATTGCGGAAACATAATATCAACATGATTCTACTATGATTTCAAACTAAGAATATGACCTGTAACCTTGCTCTGATACCACATGTATACTTAATACTAATCATGATTGCATTTTCAGGATCTTGATCATACTCTTAATTATAAAACATAATGACATACCTGTAGGCATCATGATTGAAAAGAAAGTAAAAGGTGTAGATATATAAGTTGTAGATCTGGAGATTATGGATCTGGAGTTTGCCTCCTCTCTCTTAACCTTATTTTAGTTTGTGATATTTTGAGATAACCCTGATGATGAATATTGGGTCATATTTATAGACAGAGAAAGCGGCCAAAATCCACTAAAGATATAATCTTAACCATTCATCAAGGTTGATCACGAATAGAAAATATCTTTATTTTAATATAATTATATTTTCTAATTGCATTCTTATCCTATCAAATCAACAATTCCATAAATAACCTTATTTATTGTATGGAATTATATCTTCTAATTGCAATCTTATCCTGTCAAATCAGCAATTCCATAAATAACCTTATTTGTTATATGGGCCACATAATGAGATGTTCATTATTTCTTACACCTCACTTAAAAATCCTCATGGTTATACATGTATAAATAACCTTAATTTATATATATGTGTTTCTATTCCCTTTTCAAAATTCTCATGGTTATGCATGGATGGAACTCATATAAGAAAAAGATAAAAGTCTAGTTATTATTTTACTCTCATTTAAAAGTCCTCACGATTATGCATGGTTAGAAAAGACATAGTAATTTTTAAGTTACTGCTAACCTCATTTAAAGTCCTAATAGTTATGCATGTTTAGAAAACACTTAAAATGTTTAAAAAGTGCTTAAATTATTATATAATATTTAATTGAAAATTATGGAATTGTCATTCCTTTATTTGAAATTAATAAACTCTCTTCATTATATAAAATTTACTATAATCCTACCATCATTCTAAAAACTGGAATTAGTTTCTAATTTATGAAATATTATGATTTATTGTAATAACCCGGAAATCTGGGCCAGTTTAAAATTTTCATTTTGGCAATTTTAGCGAATTTTGATTATTTAAAATGAATTATTTTAAATAATAACGGCGAGAAATTTATTTTGAATGGAATTCGAACGTATATATTATATCGATCGTCGTTAGAATATAAATATTTATTATAAATATAAAAGGAATTGAAAATGGCGCGGTAGTTCGATAATTAGATTTCAAACTTCAAATGAATGTACCGGGTGCAAATTAAACCGGATTTTAGTGAAACCAAAAATATTTGAATCTAATTGATAATATCTTTCCAACGAATCTGAAAAATCAAAATTTCATAGTGGGAATCAAAAGATATGCCCAGTTGAAAATCCTGAATAGTCGCTATGGAATTCAGGCCCTTAAAAAAGAAAATTTTGCAAACGACCTCGGATTTCGACGAAACCACTTTTGTTGGATCCGGCACGTAAGGTTATTTCTAGATTCCAAATTTCATAATTTTTCGAATCAATATGTGAGCGTGGCGAAGGAAAACACGTTTGACCAGTTTTAGTTGATTTTAATCGACTGGAAAATGGACGTTTTTCTAACGGTATCAGAATTTGACGAAATTAGTTTTGTTAGGACCGTATCGTCAATACGACGCTAGAAAATATTTTTCTGGAATTTTTCGAGTTAGTATGTGACCCTAGTAAATTGAAATGTGCGTTCAAATTCAATATATAGAGTTATATGTTGATTTTGGCGAAAACTGATCGAAACAATCGAATCAGCTTACGATACATATCCCATTGTGTTCGGAATGGGGGTAATTAGCTATGGACGACAGGCGGTGGGTCTCGTTTAGAGGTCGAAATTAAAATTTACCTTTTTGAAATTAAAAGAATAATTAATTATATATTATATATATATTAACCTGACCTTATTCTTCCACAACTCGTCGTTCTAAACCTAGCCCCCAAATCCAAAACCATCGTTCCCCCATTACCCGCGCCTGCGCCTCTGTTGGACCTCGCCCAGCCACCACCAGTCGGAGACCCCCCCTCTTCTTCTTCCTCCGCCTCACGCAGCCTCGAAGACCGCCTTCTCTTCTGCTGTTAACCGACGCGCCGCCACCAGAACGGAGCAGCACCGCCCCCATCGACGCCAGCACCCACTGTCGGCCTCGCCCTCCGCCTGCGCCACCTCAGCGCGCCCCCGACCCCAACCAACCGTTAACAATAAGCGTTTATTTTATTTTATTTGCATTTATTTATTTTCAGTGTTTAAAATCCTATAAAAACCCGATTTTTTATTTATATAAAAGAGTAATGATTTTTATAGTATGAATGGTAATATAAAAATAAGATTTTCGACGCTATAAAGGTTGGATTTTTTTTATATATAATTTCATAGTATAAAAATTTTATTTTTATAAATATAGTAGTCGTATAAGAGTATGATTTTATCTTAATAAAGTTAAGACTTTTAGTTGCAAATAGAAGTGATTTTGAAACCCAAAAAGAAGTGATTTTTAAACCATAAAGAAGTTAGATTTTGAAAACCATAAAAAGGGTAGATTTTTGAAAATAAAAGATATGATAGGAAATGAATTTTCTTTTTAGCATAAAAAGTAAGGAAGATTTGTTATTATCAAAGTAAAGATTTTTTATTGTTGAAAAGATTGGATTTTTATAGTTTAAAAGACGAGAATGACTCGTTAGAGATGGGATCAGCAGTATCCTAGAACGAGTGTGAAGAGTATATATTTTTAAAATGAAAAACAAAAATTTGTTTTGAAAATTTAAATCAATTATTCGTATTGGATTATTTATTATATATTGATTTGGACAATCCGATATATAAAGATTTTGCATATGCGTCTTGCAAACGTGTATTCGAAGTTTTAATATACTAGATAGTTATAGAATCATACTCTAATGCCCGGGGATAATTCTGGTGACGGGGCACCATCGCTAGTATTTATTTTCGAGTTTCGAAAGTGAGATTTCTATATATTTCCAATTGACTGGTGTGAGAACCGAAATTAGATAGGGCTTATTGTTATGGTTTGGCATCAAAAATCTGATTTTTTGACTACATATCAAAGTTATGAGTTTGAAAAGATAATCAACTAATTCATTGATGGTTGTGTTGTTGATTATTGGTTGATTTATGAAAATTTGTACCCTATAACCAAATTGAATCAAATATTGAATTGTATTGAAATTTGGTCGCGTTTGCTTGCATATACATGTACTTACATTGAACAGGTCATAGCAAGGAGGCTAGAGTAGAAGAATAAAATTTGTTTGCCCGACAAATAGGTACATGTTTACCATAATTTACTGTTTTGTTTGGGTGATGATGTTTTTATGAGCCGATTGGCTAGCCGCTTGGCTTTTTCTTTTTCTTTTTGAGATCAGAGGGACTACATGGCAATTTCGGGATTTTCCCGTGCTCCCGGTGCAGGGGAGGTTATAGCGAAATTTTTCGAAAATTTAGGGTGTTAGCCAAATTTTTGAAAAATTTGAGAAGTTCTTAGAAACTGAAAAGTTGAAGAACTTAAGCCATAATCAAAACACTGGAAGTTGAGTTGATTTGTGAAACAACTTTCGGCTTTGTTCCTTTTCGGGGATGAAAAGTTTTAAGTGGGGGAGATTGTAATAACCCGGAAATCTGGGCCAGTTTAAAATTTTCATTTTGGCAATTTTAGCGAATTTTGATTATTTAAAATGAATTATTTTAAATAATAACGGCGAGAAATTTATTTTGAATGGAATTCGAACATATATATTATATCGATCGTCGCTAGAATATAAATATTTATTATAAATATAAAAGGAATTGAAAATGGCGCGGTAGTTCGATAATTCGATTTCAAACTTCAAATGAATGTACCGGGTGCAAATTAAACCGGATTTTAGTGAAACCAAAAATATTTGAATCTAATTGATAATATCTTTCCAACGAATCCGAAAAATCAAAATTTCATAGCGGGAATCAAAATATATGCCCAGTTGAAAATCCTGAATAGTCGCTATGGAATTCAGGCCCTTAAAAAAGAAAATTTTGCAAACGACCTCGGATTTCGACGAAACCACTTTTGTTGGATCCGGGACGTAAGGTTATTGCTAGATTCCAAATTTCATAATTTTTCGAATCAATATGTGAGCGTGGCGAAGGAAAACGCGTTTGACTAGTTTCAGTTGATTTTAATCGACTGGAAAATGGCCATTTTTCCAACGGTATCAGAATTTGACGAAATTAGTTTTGTTAGGACCGTATCGTCAATACGAAGCTAGAAAATATTTTTCTGGAATTTTTTGAGTTGGTATGTGACCCTAGTAAATTGAAATGTGCGTTCAAATTCAATATATAGAGTTATATGTTGATTTTGGCGAAAATTGATCGAAACAATTGAATCAGCTTACGATATATATCCCATTGTGTTCGGAATGGGGTTAATTAGCTATAGACGACAGGCGGTGGGTCTCGTTTAGAGGTCAAAATTAAAATTTACCTTTTTGAAATTAAAAGAATAATTAATTATATATTATATATATATTAACTTGACCCTATTCTTCCACAACTCGTCGTTCTAAACCTAGCCCCCAAATCCAAAACCATCGTTTCCCCATTACCCGTGCCTCCGTTGGACCTCGCCCAGCCGCCGCCGCCAGTCGGAGACCCCCCCTCTTCTTCTTCCTCCGCCTCATGCAGCCTCGAAGACCGTCTCCTCTTCTGCTGTTAACCGACACGCCGCCACCAGAACGGAGCAGCACCGCCCCCATCGACGCCAGCACCCACTGTCGGCCTCGCCCTCCGCCTGCGCCACCTCAGCGCGCCCCCCGACCCCAACCAACCTTTAACAGTAAGCGTTTATTTTATTTTATTTGCATTTATTTATTTTCAGTGTTTAAAATCCTATAAAAACCCGATTTTTTATTTATATAAAAGAGTAATGATTTTTATAGTATGAATGGTAATATAAAAATAAGATTTTCGATGCTATAAAGGTTGGATTTTTTTATATATATAATATCATAGTATAAAAATGTTATTTTTATAAATATAGTAGCCGTATAAGAGTATGATTTTATCTTAATAAAGTTAAGACTTTTAGTTGCAAATAGAAGTGATTTTGAAACCCAAAAAGAAGTGATTATTAAACCATAAAGAAGTTTGATTTTGAAAACCATAAAAAGGTTAGATTTTTGAAAATAAAAGATATGATAGGAAATGAACTTTCTTTTTAGCATAAAAAGTAAGGAAGATTTGTTATTATCAAAGTAAATATTTTTTATTGTTGAAAAGATTGGATTTTTATAGTTTAAAAGACGAGATTTTTAAACATGAAAAGGCGATATTTTTATATTATAGGAAGAATAAAAATATGATTTTTATATTATAGGAAGAATAAAAATATGATCTTTATATTAGTAGAGTATTAAAAATATGATCTTTATATTAGTAGAGTAGTAAAAATTCGATTTTTATATTAGAATAGCAAAGTAAAAATTCGATTTTTATATTAGAATAGCAAAGGAAAAAAAAATCGATTTTTATATATTGAATAGCGAAGTAAAAATGTGATTTTTATATATGTAGTGAATACGGATGACGAAAGTGATGAAAGAAGAAACGGCGGAGATTTTCCACATATGAAGAGTCGTGGGATTGGATTAGCTAATCTGTGAGAACTTCTCACCTTTTAATTTGATTTTCTAGTTAAAATATATACTAGGATGCACACGGTGTTTAGTAGCACCCGACACCCGTCGTCCACAGACCATGGACGACTTATATGCTTGTTTGTTTGATTTGGATGTGTAGTTGATTGTGTGATGTGATGTGAAATGAAATAAAATATTTATATAGTTGAAATAAAATATTTTATAATGGAAAATATTATATAGTTAAAAATAGAATTTTTAACGTGTATATGAAATGAAATAAAAATAAACAAATCGGACGATTTGTTTATATACACACGTTTGATTGACATTGATTGGGACGATAAATTTTACACATCGCCCAACTGCACAAATAAAATATGTATTTGATTGTTTGAAACCCCACACGGGTATTGGGGTGATATATGACATACACTAATCCCAATAATTAGTTGTATGTCGATCGATCGATTGACAGACTGTTATAAGCGTTGAATATTTATATTTGATGCTTATACAGTGTAGAATGCACTTTGGATGATGGTTAATTATTTGTCATTGTTGACGTATATATATGTTGTAGAAAATCCATATAATTAACATTATATGGTAATTGATTGGGCCTCATTCCAGTTTTGAAAAAGAAATATTTGAAATAGAAATATTTGAAATAGAATATTTGAAAATAGAAACATATGAAGCCGTGTTGATTAGATTGACGCCATTTTGACGTGAATGATATTTATATCGATTTTATTCATTTTATAATGAATATCGAAAGTGATTTCAAAATCTGATATTTTGAAAGAAATTGAAATTCGAATTGAAATTGAATATTAATGAATTCGAATTGAAATTGAATATAAATGAATTCGAATTGAAATTGAATTGAAAACGAACTGAAATTGAATTAGAAACCAATTTGAGTTGAAATCGATTTGAAGTGAATTTAAAACGAATTTATACAGGAATATTCAATTTTGATTTGAAATTGAATATGAAGTTGAAACCGTTTTGAAAATGAATTTAAAACGATTTATAAAGCACGTTTTGAATTGAAATCGACGAAGTATATATTATATATATAATATAATGGCCAGAATAGAACGCGCCGCGCCGCGGCAGTTCGCGAATTTCGACCATTGACTTCGAATGGATATTGCGGGAGATCCGACCGTCGGATTCTCCTAATATCGGAACCGTTGGGTTCGTATCGAAAAGAGCTTTCTAACGAATATTAGAAATTTGAAATCTAACGGTTGGATTTGGAATTATGTCCAAATCAAAATTGAAAAAGGTCGTTGTAAGTGCAGTTCGATGGCCGTTGATGGAAATCGACTGCACGGGCCTTGATAAAATTATTAAAAATAGTAATAATTTGTGTAAAATCATAAGAAATGATTTGTGAAGAATTGGAATGAAAAACTCCATATTTGAAAAGATAAAAATAGATTTTTATCGAAATGAACTAGTTTTGAACTAGAATAGTAATTTATTTATTTTTAAAATAAATAAAGTGAATTTGAAATGGTTTTGAAATATAACCAGAATTTCCAATAATGGAATTGGAAGGGATTTGAATCGAAATTGTCTTCGGAATATTTCGATGTTGGATTTCGGGATGATACAGATATTGTTATGGAAATTTGAAAGATATATAGATATCGTTATTTCCAATACGATATTTGTTAGTCGTAGAATTTGATATTGAATATAAGCCGATATATTTTCTATTCAGAGCCTTGTATTTAATATCAAATGTGATTTGGGTTTGTCGTGAATGGTGTCTTCATTAACACTGTTCTTAAGCCCAGTTGAGAAAAGATTAAATCTTTTTATTTAGATTTAATGAAGTGTACCAATTAAATAATATTTAATTGGAATTGAATTGATATTGATTTTTGGGTTTATCGTGAACAGTGTTTTAAATAACACTCGTTCTTTAACCCGATAATGAATGGAATGTGATTTTGGGTTTATCGTGAAACTTGTTTTAAAATGACACTGATTCTTTAACCCAGTTAAAGATTAAAACTAAGTGGAGTTTTAATGAATCTTTAATTAGTTTGAAAAGATCGAGAATGGAGTATCACCAGTTTTGCTCCAGGCGATAGTTAAATCTTTAATTAGATTTGAACGTGAAATGGTAATTGAATTTACCGATAACACTGTGGTGTTAGATATGAAGTAGTACCAATTTTACTTCATGGGATGAATAGGTTGGGATTAGGAAATAAAATAAATGATTACTTCGGTGTGGTTCGCTAATCCCGACTAGTTTGAATTGATATTCAAAAAGGAGATTAAAGAGTAAATTTAAAGAATTTATCTTTGATAAAATTAATGGGAACCTTTCCCAAAATATAAGAATATTTGAATAAAAAGAATATTCTGAAGTGGAATGAGGCGTATGTTGTGTTTGTGTAACACTTTTATAATATATACGCGAGTTATTCTGAAAGACCGGGTTTATCCCATTCTGAATAACTGATTCGACGTGGTGTCGAAGATGAAGACGGTGGTTGAAGACCGGAGGTCTTCACGTCGTTTGGGTGATTACTAATGATCTTGATTGGGCTGTACACCCAAGATGAGGGAATCAGTCGGTGGTCGTCCAGATGTGCTTGGAGATCGATGGATATGCGAGGAAAGTGCCTCCGGTTTCGTTCAGAACCAGAACGGACTTGTAAATGGACTGTGTGTCTGACATTGAATTTCATTCTATGTGACTGATATCGGTTGCATAGAGTGGTTTGCCTGTGTGGCATGCTAAGATGCAAATGATCAAGGCTTCTGTTGAAAAGAAAAGTCTTGTGGTTGATGATCAAAGCACCGCCTGTGTGGCATAGCTTTGTGTAACATGAATTCGCGAGCCTCACACCCCGGTTGTGAACCAGAAACGGGAGAGGACCTCAAGGAGGACATGCGTTTCTTTCTAGCTAGGGTGGTGTCAGTGACCTTCCAGCCCTGACATTTATATACTTTTCACCTGTGTGGTTGTTGCTATTGCGAGGCGCCTCGGTTTGATCGGACGATCCAGGTCCGATGGAGTCATTTGTTGGCTCATTTACGCCCCAAAGGGTGGGGAAACGTAGTGTTCAGGCATAATAATCCACATCGGTGGACCGGCCCTGACGATCCAAGGCTTTCCTGCGCGCTTGCCTGAGGCTCGGGCTAGAGAGTCTCGAATCGGTAGAGGACGATCCCTGGCCTCGGTTCATAGATGGAAATCCAATTTCCAAATACGTGACTTTGCGGTTTTAATTGTAGAGCCTAGTATGGCGACATAGTGGGATGGGGCACTTATGCCGTCTATGATTGATACTTATGATTTGAAGTTGATTTATACACTATGCACTTATAATAGTATCAAATGATTTGTTTTAAACGTATCAAGCATTCTTGGCTATTATAAGGTAAAAACCCTATCCTCTGGCTTGCGTTGCATTGTGTGATGGGAACTGGGTCTTATAATAGCTTCATTTTTCTTTATTTAGCATTGCGCTGTTGTTTTATGCACTAGTATTCTTGGGAGGAAACCCGTTCCGCGTTAGTGGCGTGGTCCCTTGATATATCTGATTTAAAGTAAAGTTTTAAATAACTGTTTTAGTTCCCACACCAGTCACATGACTAACCTGGAGTTTATTGTTTTAACCTAAACTCTGGGTGCCCTTGTTTTCGACACGGGCAGCTAGTAGTTTTGGTTTTGCAGATTTATATTCACAGGATCCTGGTTTACAGCTGGAATGATATTCGGAAAGCTTTGTATCCATATATCTCTTCTAGTTGTGTATTGTATTATTTTCCGCTGCTATGTAATGTATTGTAATCTCTGATATTTCTGTGTAATATTTATTCATTTATACTCTGTATATTCTTGTAATATGAAGTATTGTTGTAATATACAATGAAATGTTCTTCCGTCTGCGTTCTGATTCGTCCTGTCCTCACAGTAATTCGTTCTTTCTCTTCTCTTCGGAGACCGGGGAAGTTCGGGTCGCTTCATTTATGTTTGATTAAATGAGATTTACTATATGTACTTTCCTCCTGATTTGAATTTATAATAATCAAAATTCATCACTATTTCAGTTTCTGTTATTCTTTTAATGATAACAAAAAGGAGAGAATGATTTTTTTTATGGATGAGTAAGTAGTTAAGAATGTTTTTAATATTTGAAATTGAATTGAATGGAGAATTTCTCATTCTCAAATATATGCATTTATGTAGGAGAAGTTTAGTTGTAGGGAGAGCATTTAAATAGGGGAAGCATGGTTGTATCACGTTAAACACATTTACATGCACTTTAAAATCTGGATTATGAATATATTTGTCATCGTCAAAAGGGGGATATTAACCTAAATATATTAATATGGTTTTTATTTGATGATAATAAACATATATATTTTTCAGTAAATGCGTTTATATATGTATTATTTTATTCATACAAACGATGAATAAATGTTTGTGAGAGTTAACCATTTAACTTAGAATTTCTAATTTTGGATTGATTTTTTATTCAAATGAATAGTTTACTGGACCGTTGAATAATACACATTTCAGTTTCTCTTATCACACAATCACTGTACAAACATTTCACCAAATGGTTATAATTAGGAAAATTGGGCCACAATCACAAAATAAAGAGCAAAAATGAAGAACAAGGAATTTTTAGAGTGGTTCGATCAATTTAGACCTACGTCCACTATGGAATCACTTCTCATTACCATACTCGAGTTTACAAAATACACAAATTCACTCATATTGTTCATCTCTCTCTTTTCTCTCTTCTTTCTCTTTTACGATCTAGATTTCACTTGAATTTGCAAAGGAATCTATGAGATCTCTTGCCTTGTGATGGTGGACGTGTAGATCTTCGATCACTTTAGCAGTTGAGCGATCTTCATGGATTCCACGGTTATTTAGCATTAGATCTAGGCTTTAGAGAGGATTAGCGGAGATTAGAGTAGCTTGGATTGAACTTGAGAGAGAATTAACGGTGTTTGGAGAAGATTAGATCCATTAATGGAGCAGGGAATTAAGCTTAAAATATTGGAGAAATGATTTGGCGGCCCTTTAGGGTAGAATTCTCGGTGCACTTTTCATGTGTAGAGTATAAGGTATTTATAGGAGTATTTTAGGGGTAGTGGCACACTTGTAATTTAAGGTGTACAGCTGGTTATTTATGTTTTACAACTGTCACACAACTGGCATGGATAGCTTATGGCATGTTTTGGTCATATATAGGATGCAACATGGTTTCCCTAGTCCTGCGAACGAATGAATTATATGCGGGCAAACTTGGGATTGTGTGAACAAAGAATTTACTCTTGTGTCTCTCTGTTGCAGGCTGACGCATGGCATTTGGATTGCACGTACACAAAGTGTTGTGACCCCTTTTTAATATGTAGAGTGATCCATTGAAAGTCAATCACTTATGAGTAGATGATGACACGTGTAAAGTAATGTTGCTGGACTTACTTAAAACGCCTTAACTCATGTCGTTTAGACAACCTTGTATCATGAATTATTTACGGTTTAGTGCTCAATATACGCATCCGACTATTAGCTGACTCATATGAACGGTATGCTATACTTTATGGAATGCTTTTATGCCTATATGAATTCATACTATCCAACTTTTTCTTTACAGCCGGCGCTGCATCAAGCGTGTATTACGACATGAATCATAGTATATGAGCAAAGGCTCACGATCTAAAGTGGTTTATAATTACCTGATTATATCATGAATGGCCTACTTTTACATACGTTGCATATTATCTCTTAAGTACATGGACACGTGGATCCATGTGCATAGTTTCCACATATGCACTATATGATGCATCACATTGAGATTAGTTCATGTCGCTGTTCTGGAAACTCCATACATCAACCTTGAGAACGACTTAATTTATTTGGTCTTCACGTGTCCAGCTGTAAGCCACTTCGATACACGCATTGTGAGATAGTTATTACGATGCATCGCATATTATATAGAACATCCTGGCATAGCTCATGCCGTAAGTCATCTTGAATGATTTGGTGTCCATAACGTGAATGACCTTAGTCCAAGCCGTGGAATCGACATGATTTATATTATCACCAACAACTTGTGGCTTGTCTTAAGTTGCCTGAACAATCCCGCGACATAAGTTTCCCAGCTGACTTGCGGCATGGTTATCTCCTAGCAATGACAGCTGATTTTCATGTGAGGCAAGTGACCTGGCACATACATTTATTGACATACGGTATGAATATCCGCGGTATGAGATGTTAAAGAGTAATGAATATGCAATGCAACTTGACGACTTGGTTCTAGCTTTTTCATGCGTCATCCCTGTATACAATTTTGTATATCATGCCATTATTCCCTTATTTATACAAGCAGAAACTTGTATTGTTATCACATACATTCTTGTGTAAACAATTCACATTATCTTGCTGTCTTTGTTTCATCCCTTTTGCACGACATGAATGATGTCGTTAGCGCGACATGAGGATGAGCATGACATGATGGCTTACGACTTGGATGCATTTGCAGTATGAAATCAGTGGCGACTTGGTCATGTCGCCGGAGCAAGCTTACTCAAATATGGGAACGATATGCTTGCATTCCATATTTCACTCATACCATATTCATGACTTATATCCATGTCGTGATGTACGGCTTGAGACCGTGGCGTGTTGAATGCCTTAATACCATGTCGTGTAAGCGACTTGAGACCATGGCGTCAGAACAACATTTTGTGAAACTGTCCGGTCCACATCGTCAACGTATTTTTTCCGAACTGCGTTTATATAACGGGGTTAACATTTTCCCCTCAAAGCTTGTATTTTCTTGTATGAATATGGGCTTCAAAATGAACACTGTTAATACAATTTGCATTGAGATTCAATCGTAGCTTTTGCTTGCTATGGTAAATCATGCTTTGACTCGTTGATTCCAAATGATCCAAGTATAGAACTTGTTAGTTGAATTTATATGCATCATGCCACCTGTTCTGTAATTAAAACAAGCACTTGCACGATTTTGGACTTATACTTTGTTATTGATCATCCATATCAATAACAGATTAGTTAATCAGTAAAAATGAATTATCGTGAATTTTATGATTGGGATTGAATAACGTGCCTATGTAGACCTATTTTATTTAACTGTTTATAATTCGTCAAACACTGTCTGCATAAACACGATACTCTAATCCGAATTCACAACGAAACTTGAGTTCTGCTAATCGATATGTATACCGAATACAGATTTCAAGTCTCGCTTCTTTAACGACTTATATAATCTTGTACGACTATTTACTCTTTATAAAACATGTACCAGTCCAAATTAGAACTTTGATTTGAGTTTTCTAAGGTTAGAGCAACTGCAGCCTTTGAATTATAAATGAATTAGTCTTTGGTTATTGCTCGTGCTCTTGACAATTTGCTGGAAAAATGTCATTCTGTGCTAACTCGCTATGTTTTTAATCAAGTGTGCACTTATTGTAACTTTCCAAATTTTTCGCAAGATTGCCGAGGAAAGATGGATTTGCTGATTGTTTTTTTTTGGACCTGCTGCAGCAACTCAGTTAGATTCATAAATTCGAATTTGAATTCACTTTGACACTATGGATCATCCTGGGATGTATAAAATTCTGAATCTCTGTTTCACGACAGCTTGCCCCAGCGCATGATTATTGCTCAACCTCTTTTTTATATCTCACATTGAAACTGTTGACAGATATTAGCTTCAACTCCTTGAGAAACCTTACTGCTTTATTAGATTCGGACTATGTCATACTCGCACAGTTGCCCTTTTAAGCGTTGCTTATCTACAGATTTGAAGCAAAATATCCTCGGGTTTATTGTGAGATATTTATGGTTGGAGCTTTGCATACGAGGAAGCCTTTGCGTTAAGAGATTCTAATTGGGTTTCCCAGGTCGATCTTTATCGGTGCAGTAAGCTTTATCGACATATCGAGCCTATCGATTTTGCCAAAAAAATTTGAATGCCCCATTTCGAAGGCAAGATCAAGCCAAGTGTATTGGTTTCTTTGATGGGAGTAAATTAGTTTTTGGGCTTGTTGTGATGTCGTGATAGACCCGTGGCATTTTCTCGGGCATTATTCAACTCTTATATGGTTGTGCTGTCTCCATACCATGGCTCATCATAAGTCACAAAAGCTCGATGTGATTAGTTTATCGGGTTTCCTTAATCGTAGTTGACGTGTTAGATGCTTTAACTTTGTCAGTCAGAGTTGTTTGAGCTTGCCAACATGTATTAAGCTTCTAAGTTTTGTCAATGCAATTGGAATTCCGACTGTAATGGCTGGTTTAGTACTTCTACTTGGAAAAGATTTTTATATCTTTTGTGCCCACGCTTGGGGAGGTCTTTATGTTTTGATGCCCCTGCTTGGGGAGGATTTCCAAGTTGCCATTTCTATTGAGGGACTTTTATTTGGCCCAATGATTTGTCGTATCTGAAATGATGATCATATGTTACGCGAATTAATTGGAGGCTTGACATTCTTCACATCTGAGATAATCAGATGTTACGCAAATGGATTTCATTCTTCACATCCGAGATACTCAGATGCTACGTAAATGGATTTTCCAAGCCTCTTGCTGTGGAGAGGTGGACCTTCTGTGTCGGCGCAAAGGTCTGACACGAAGGACTTTGATTTTCCCTTGCTATGGAGGGTTTTTCCAAGCCTCTTGCTACGGAGGGGTGGACCTTCTGTGTCGGCGCAAAGGTCAGACAGGAAGGATTTTGATGTTCCCTTGCTATGGAGGGCTTTTCGAGCCTCTTGCTATGGAGAGGTGGACCTTCTGTGTCGGTGCAAAGGTCCGACACAAAGGATTTTGAATTTTCCTTGCGATGGAGGGATTTTCCGAGCCTCTTGCTATGAAGAGGTGGACCTTCTGTGTCAGCACAAAGGTCTGACACGAAGGATTTTGATTTTCCCTTGCTATGAAGGGATTTTCTGAGCCTCCTGCTATGGAGAGGTAGACCTTCTGTGTCGGCGTAAAGGTCTGTCACGAAAGATTTTTTATTAGTGCGCCATTCAACAAGGCAAACATCAGTCCATATGTGTCGGATACACTTATCCATAGTAGGCGATCGTAGTCGGACCGAGAGGTTCCTTTGAACATCAGTCGTCGTGTTGGATGTACCTAGCTATAGTAAGCTATTGCATCTAGACCGAGAGGTTTTCTTGGCAGAACTATGCAGGGTTTACGTCATTCCGCAGGGCGAACATCAGTCTATGTGTGTCGAATACACTTATCCATAGTAGGCGATCACAGTCGGACCAAGAGGTTATTTCAAACATCAGTCGTCGTGTCGGATGCACCTAGCTATAGCAAGCTATCACATCTAGACTGAGAGGTGTGACCCCTTAGAATTGGCAAGGGTTTGCATCATTCCGCAGAGCGAACGTCGGCCTCCTGTTGGATGCACTTGACTATGGCAAGTGATCGCAGCTGGGCGCAGGCTTCCCCTTGGAACTTGCAAGAGTTTGCGTCATTCCTCAGAGCGAACGTCGACCTCCTACTGGATGCACTTGACTATGGCAAGTGATCGCAGCCGGTGCGAGCAGCCCCTTGGAACTTGCAAGAGTTTGCATCCTTCCTCAGAGTAAACATCGGCCACCTGTTGGATGAACTTGACTATGGCAAGTGATCACAGTTGGGCACGGGCTGCCCCTTGGAACTTGCAATCACTGGTATAGACTTCGCATCCACTTGCTGAACTCTCCATCGTTTGACTCTTGGCCACTCCTCTTGCTCACTCTCCAAGGTGGTGCTTTTCATTGTCGCATTTATGCGTGTTAATGTTTTTTGCACTTGACGCTTGAGTTGGTGTTATTGGGTTTGCCACTTTGCATCGGGTTTTGAGGAAGCAAGCGTTCATCGGATAGCCCATAGTAAGAAATCGCCTTTCAGCAAATTTTGAATTATCAAAAATATTTCAAGTAAGTGATTTACTCAGCATATATGTTTTTAGTCACATAGCTAATATTCGGTACATCACTTGCAAATTATTACAGATTGTTTACAATAAGTTTCGAACACAACAGGCAGCAAAATATGAAGTAAAGCATAAGGTAAAGTAGGAAATAGAGCTGTGGCGGTAATGATCGCTTATTCTGAGCCATTAAAATTGGAGTGCCAATCATTGGTCCTCAGTTGATCACTGGCCTGGCGTGAAGACCTGCTATTTTTAAAATCAAAAGTCAATTATAAATGATATCTGACATGCTTACAACTGATTTTAGATATTAAAAATAGTGGGCCGTTGATTTTTTTTAATACTTTACAAAAGCAACTAATAACAAAGAAGCCACAATGGTATAAAATAAACGACTCACATAATTATATCATCAGAATCCTCTTTATATATTTACATTTATAAAACAAGAAACAATACGTGGATGTTGCACAATACCTAAGCTCCCATTTGTTCTTTTTCCCTTTCCTTTTGCTTTCCCTCACATGTCATCTGTGATAATTTATGCAAAGAAAAAAAAGAGTATTAACTATATTTGGATTGCGCCCAACCCTATACACCCCAGCCCAATTTAAGGGTTCCAATGGTTATTTCATAGGAAAAGACTGCTTTTGAGGGATCAAGCCCACGTAGTTCTATTTCCTTCTCTTCTCCTGCATTCAAATACTTGTTAGTGCATTAAAACCATTACATCCATTTAATCAATGCAATTAATGTAATTTAATAACAATGTAAACAATGTAGTCAACATAATTAATGCAATCACCGCACCAATGTAATCAAATAAGACTAGAAAATATTATTTTGCACATCTATCACAGTAATGTTAACATGTAGTCATCAAACACTTACAATATCCCATGAGAAATCTAACTTACAAGATAAGAAGGTAACAACACAAATATAATTACACAATTATTATTTATCAACTAATAATAATCCTCCTTCAATGTAAGTATAAATAGTTCAGTGTATACTAACCATTCGAAAATAGTAACATTGTCATCAACATCATCGAACGTGTACTAGTTCAGTCAATATTAGTAACAAAACATCCATCATCAAATAACCATAATTAACTGCACATCAATTTGCGGTAATAACGGTATAACATTGCATATTCATTCTTAATGCGAACTATCATCGTGAAACAAAACATGAAATAAAAGAACATAACTATTAAACATGCATTGCAACCATTCAATCATATTTGCGGTAACTGTTTTTATTTTATGCCAAAATAATAGTGATTTTATACTAAATTCTTTTAATATACCAGAAAGTCATTTTTATCGCCATTTATTCCAAAACGGTGCAATTTTCAGTAAAACTATGTCATCATTTATAAATCTTATTTTGTTGAACCAGAATATTTATGATATTATTCAGGAATCAGTAAATAATGACCTTATTTAACATCTCTAATTAATTTCATTCTTTTTTCTTTTCAAACACCATTAATGCATACAAATATGGATAACCATACTTTCCATTTATTTAGCATATTTCAACGTCATTACTCAATTTCATGAATTTATTTTTAATGAATAACTCATATATTCAATTTTGAAACTAATTAAAATCCTTATAGTGCAATAATCAGTAATAAGCAATAATTTTTGACACAACCACGTAAAATGTCTTAAATATCAAACAATTGTTAACATATCACATCATATCATAAACTAATAATCATAAATATGCATCAAGAGAACACAATAATTTAAATTCAATTAGTTAAGTTAAGAAAAAAGACTATACCAATGCTTTTGCAAATAATCTTCAACTCATATAATCCATACATGTTTATCTTCTCCATTTTATCTAACGCACATTCTCCTTTGCTGTAGCAAATTTAGTTGCATAAGCTTTCCTCCTTTTTCTCTTTATTATATCCATTCACTATTCTTTAATTCAGCATGTTACCTTTTTATTATTTCTAATTAGGAAAATTTAGAGAAGAAAATAGAATATGTTTAAAGATTTTTTTTTTCAAGAAGGAAAAAAGAAGAAGATCCCCCATAGGGTTAGATTTGGCTCACTTATATAGCAGTTAGAGATTGATGTAGTACATTAGATTAACACTAGGAATTCTCAAATTAAATCACAACCGCTCTCTTATTTACTTCGAAATGAAGTAATTACTTAAGGCCTATCTTATATGTCTATTACTATTATTTTTATCTAACTCGTGATGAAAAGGGATTTGAATAAACCAAAAAAATAAAAAATTACCGTTTAAACAAGGGAATTAATTTCTAATCTTAAGGAAATTAATCCTAATAAAAACAAATCAATTCGCCTACATGTCAATCCGTGCCTAATTAATCCTTACATGCATGATTAATCAAAATATTTACATATATACATGAATATATGATAATTCAAATTTATACCAATTAATGTCTAATAGCTGCAAAATATGCATAAACCCCATAACCATCCATAAATAAAATATGTTGTCAATTAGTGCACAATTGATTGCTAACAAATTTTCAAAAGTGGAAATCAGGTATATAATTTTCCATCCCACTTTTTCACTATTTTCCTCATGGCATGCAAAGTCAATGTATAATCAAATTACATACATATATGTATATATGCATATATATGTATATATGCATATATTTGTATACACACACACAAAGGATTTGAATAACATGTTAATTAATGTGAATTAATTCACAGTCTATGAAATTAATGTATTATAATTTGGAAGCAACATACGCCCTATACATACATACAAATATATATACACATTACACACACACATAAAATCTTTACTTATGTGTAACTTTTAATCCTACATGTTTCCCATTTTTATATGCATCCATACACACATACTTCTTACTTGGAACACATATCTTTTTATTTGTTTTACTTAAAATTCAAAAAGTATGTCAATGATGGGAATCAAACTCATGACTTCATGTATCAAAGTCCACTAACTTAACAACTACACCAAGCAAATTTCTTGTTCTTAAAATTAGAACATTGAAAATTAATGGTTTCACGTGCGTATCTCTCATTCTAAAAAAATCAATATCTTGTAAATAATAATTTCAGGTATATCAAAATTATATATCAAACTGATAGTCTTGGAAAGACCTTCGAAATGGTAGTAGATACGACATCTGGTTTATTCTCTAGTAATAATTAATTCTTAATTACTTAACTTCTAGAACCATAAAAATTGCAGGATGTTACATTCTTCCCCCCTTAAAAGAATTGCACCCCCGCAATCCCCTAAATATAAAACCCACTCAAAACAATAAATCTTTCTTACGGGTTTTATGACAAAATGTATGAAAATTCATCAATCATAAGTTATCTTCCCATATGTAATAACCATAGTTTCTTACCAATCACAACACACAACACACTATAATAAAATATGTACTTTCTCGTCATTCTATGGAACATGTGGTGTGTAAAAATAATAATCCATCAACAAAGTGTAAGATAATGAAAATCACTACTTGACAACATAAACCATAGCGTTTCAACACTAATTGACTATAATTGAAATCCATAGCAAACAATAGTTATTACAACATTCTCAAACAAATAAAAGAACACACATAAATTAACAATCAACGTGGTTCACAAGAATAAAGCATATGTAAATCAAGAGAACAATTAACACATCATCAAACTAACAATGAACACGTGTATGTTCATTAATGTGCTAGCCATATAATCATCCTAATACGTGTATTCTATAAAAATGTGATGAAATTTCTTAAAGCCTCACATTTGTAGTAATGATGAGCCCTTTCCTTCTTTTCTCTTTAATAAATTTATAACCTCACATGGTGGAGTCCCCTACCTTCCCTGTACCAACCTCTCAAGCAAGCACCGAAGTCTCGAATGCCAATTTCCCCTTCACAAACGTCCTGCAGCAAGTCCCAAATTTGGAAGTTGACACATTGGTTCCTACTTGAACCCTTGGTTCCCACTTGAACCCCTTGATTCCATCTTGAATCCCTTGGTCCCCACTTGGACCTTTAAGGACAACTCCTTTCTGAGCTACCTTTGCATCTTGGATTTTAATCGATTATAGTTTATCTTCAAAAGAGTTCTTCATCGTTGTATTGGAGTAGTGGTAATCCACATATAGCAAGTTACTTCGTTTGGTGATAAAGTTAAACCGTCCAAAATACCAAAGAGGGATCCACTAGATAGGAGTGATTCATGTGCCTTTAAAAATTTAAGATTTTGCTTTCAAATCAAAACTTCCATCTATGTTTAAAATAAAATAAAAATCCTTTGGCAAAATTATCAAGTTCATATTTTTTTTTAGTTATGGAGGATGGTAATTATTTGAAAAACATTAAATATGCATTTTGAATCACTCCAACTTTCATACATATTCCCAAGTGGTAATCATTAAGTCTTAAATCACTAAAATTCTCCATTTTACCCTTCTCGCCTTCAAGGAACATCTTCAAAACTTTTAGTCATTCCAAAAACTAGTCTTATTTAGTTTAGGAAACAACATATTCACACTATGACTAAACTAATCATGTCAACCCTTCAATCTTTTTGTTTCTCGAGTATAAATTCAATCAATATTCAACACTAGCTTACTATCTAATAAAAAAAAAAAACAAATAACATACAAGCAAATTAAATATATCAAATAAGAAAACAATAATCAATTCAATTAAAAGAATTAATCCAAACAATCATGACTTGAACTAATAAGCAAAAATCAAACACGGCCTCACATCTCTCACTCAATGCGTAAAGCATAAGATATCCACCGCTTTGATCACCAGATCCATAGGGGCCATGACGGCAACTCCGTACAACTATTGCTATAAACATACTTCCTTGGTCTATAGTCAATAACCCTACCCACTCCACACATCCCTGGCTCTAGGTTAAGGGCCAACCAGTCCACACTTCCGTGGCTCTGGTTCGTTTACATTCCCCCACTCAATAGTGAAACAAAGTTATATATATCGATAACCCCTTTGCACATGTCCCGCAACAAAGCCCAACTCTTGAAGTTAACTCATTGGTTCCCCTCTGGATCCTGAGCAATAACTTCCCATTTGGACTTCCTCTGCATCTCGGGTTTTTGGTTGAATTGGAGTTGGTCTTTAGAAGAGTTCACGATCATCGTTGCGTGGTAGTGGTAGAAGTTCAAATCTGGTTCGGTTTGGTCCTCCGGTTCGGTTCAGGTATATGGTGTTCAAGTCCTCCACTCGAGTCAGTTCGGTCCTTATTGATAGGTTCGGTTCGGCTATATTGAACCGATCCCATCCGATCCGGTTGCTCCAGCTCCTCTCATCCGATCTGGTTGCTCCAGCTCCTCTCATCCAATCTGATGCTTCAGCCTGCTCCACTTTAGTTCGATCTGCTCCCTACTCCGACCCTATTCAAGTGGCCTTCCTTGTTGCCATATTTTCTTATGCTTAAGTTCTAGTTCGGTTCATCCCCTCTGGACTCCTAGCCTTGTTCGGTTCGGTTACCGATCCGATCCGCTTTGGTCGAACCGAAACCGGTCCTTCCAGCAAGCTTGTTTCATTCATTCTCGTCGTGCGACGGTGTTTTCAACCATTCTAACTTTACTAAACAAACATAAAACATTCCAAACAACAGTAACAGCATACAGGTTAAATCAGAAAGAGCAAAACATCAATCACATAGGCTATATTAGATTAAACATACCCAAATCCATGATTTTCCCCTTAATCCCCTAAATTCCGTTATTATCAAACTTAATCCAAATTAACCTAAATCATATATATGACGTAAAATATGATTCTAGAATTTATTCATATTTTCCCATAATTTTTGGATGTGTAATTTCGCTAATTATCACTAATCACCCCTAATTAGCACTAATTAGTGATGAATATGCAAATCTCTCACAAATGACCATTTTCTACTAAGTAATGAGATAGCTTTAAAATAAGGGATATATGTTAATAATTCTAGACCATTTTTGTTCTCTTAAAACCAAAATGATTCCACCTTTATAAAAGTTGGGTTTCAATTGCAATCTAATAATCATGTGTATGTCATTTAGGTTATAACCAAACTCATAACTTACCCTATAATTATTCATCTTGTCTCACTGTTCTTTTCTTTATCCTCCACAAAATGTTTCCCATAAATAAATAACGTTGTAGAGTGAGGTAATAATGATCAAACAAACAATACATACACATAAAACATGCAATCAAAACATACTCTCTCATATTTTAACCAACCTTAGGGTGCAAATGATTATAACATAACAGTCGAACCTACCCAAGGCTCTAGTAATCGCTAAACCTATGCTCTAATACCAAATGTGAAGACTCGCTATTTTTAAAATCAAAAGTCAATTATAAATGATATCTGACACGCTTACAATTGATTTTAGATATTAAAAATAGTGGGCCATGGATTTTTTTTTAATACTTTACAAAAGCAACCAACAACAAAGAAGCCACAATGGTATAAAATAATTGATTCACATAAATATATCATCACAATCCTCTTTATATATTTACATTTATAAAACAAGAAACAATATGTGGATGTTGCACAATACCTAAGCTCCCATATGTTCTTTTCCCTTTCCTTTTGCTTTCCCTCACATGTCATCTGTGATAATATATGCAAAGAAAAAAAAAAGAGTATCAACTATATTTGGACTGTGCCCAACCATATACACCACAATCCAATTTAAGGATTCCAGTGGCTATTACATAGGAAAAGACTATCTACGTACCCCTTTTGAGGGATCAAGCTCACGTAGTTCTATCTTCTTCTCTTCTCCTACATCCAAATACTTGTTAGTGCATTAAAACCATTACATCCATTTAACCAATACAATCAATGTAATTTAATACCAATGTAAACATTGTAGTCAACATAATTAATGCAATTGCTGCAACAATGTAATCAAATAAGACTATAAAATAATATTTTCCTAATCTATCACAATAATGTTAACATGTAGTCATCAAACACTTACAATATCCCATGAGAAATCCAACTTACAAGATAAGAAGGTAACAACACAAATATACTTACACAATTATTATTTATCAACTAATAATAATACGCCTTTAATGTAAGTATAAACAGTTTAGTGTATACTAACTATTCGAAAATAGTAACATGGTCATCAACATCATCGAACATCTACTAGTTCAATCAATATTAGTAACAAAACATCCATCATCAAATAACCATAATTAACTGCACAATGTGCAATAATAACGGTATAACAACGCATATTCATTCTTACCATCATCGTGAAACAAAACATGAAATAAAAGAACTCAACTATTAAACATGCATTGCAACCATTCAATCATATTTATGGTAACTGTTTTTATTTTATGCCAAAATAATAGCGATTTTATACTAAATTCTTTTAATATACCAGAAAGTCATTTTTATTGCCATTTATTCCAAAACTGTGCAATTTTCAGTAAAACTATGTCATCATTTATAAATCTTATTTTGTTGAACAAGAATATATATGATGTTGAACAAGAATATATATGATATTATTCAAGAATCAGTAAATAATGACCTTATTTAACATTTCTAACTAATTTCATTCTTTTTTTCTTTTCAAACATCATTAATGCATACAAATATGGATAATCATACTTTCCATTTATTTAGCATATTTCAACGTCATTACTCAATTTCATGAATTTATTTTTAATGAATAACTCATACATTCAATTCTGAAACTAATTAAAATCCTAATAGTGCAATAATCAGTAATAAGCAATAATTTTTGACACAACCACCTAAAATGTCTCAAATATCAAACAATTGTGAACATATCACATCGTATCATAAACTAATAATCATAAATATGCATCAAGAGAACACACTAATTTAAATTCAATTAGTTAAGTTAAAAAAAACTATACCGATTCTTTTGCAAATAATCTTCAACTCATATAATCCATACATGTGTATCTTCTTCATTTTATCTAACGCACAATCTCCTTTGCTCTCGCAAATTTAGTTGCATAAGCTTTCCTACTTTTTCTCTTTATTCTATCCATTCACTATTCTTTAATTCAACATGTAACCTTTTTATTATTTCTAATTAGGAAAATTTAGAGAAGAATATAGAATGTGTTAAAAAAATCAAGGAGGAAGAAGGAAGAAAAAAAAGAAGAAGATCCCCTTTGGGTTAGATTTGGCGCACTTATATAACAGTTAGAGATTGATGAGGTACATTAGATTAACACTAGGAATTCTCAAATTAAATCACAACCGCTCTCTTATTTACTTCGAAATGAAGTAATTACTTAAGGCATGTCTCATATGTCTATTACTATTATTTTTATCTAACTCGTGATAAAAAGGGATTTGAATAAACCAAAAAAAACAACAACAAATGAATGTATCTTTAAATCTTATTAAAAAATTACTGTTTATATAAGGGAATTAATTTCTAGTCTTAAGGAAATAATTCCCTAATAAAAACAAATCAATTTTCCTACATGTCAATCAGTGCCTAATTAATCCTCATATGCACGATTAATCAAAACATTTACATATATACATGAATATATGATAATTCAAAGTTATACCGATTAATGTCTAATAGCTGCAAAATATGCATAAACCCCACAACTATCCATAAATAAAATACATTTTCAATTAATGCACAATTGATTGCTAACAAATTTTAAAAATTGGAAATCAGGTATATAATTTTCCATCCCACTTTTTCACTACTTTCCTCATGGCATGCAAAGTCAATGTAGAATCGAATTACATACATATATGTATGTATGTATATATATGTATACACACAAAGGATTTCAATAACATATTAATTATTGTGAATTAATTCACAGTCTATAAAATTAATGTATTATAATTTGGAAACAACATACGCCCTATATATATGTATACGTACATACAAATATATATACGCATTACACACACACATAAAATCTTTACTTATGTGCAACTTTGAATCCTATATGTCTCCCATTTTTATATGCATCCATACACACATACTTCTTACATGGAACAAATATCTTTTTGTTTCTTTTACTTAAAATTCAAAAAATATGTCAATGACGGGAATCAAACTCATGACTTCATGTATCAAAGTCCACTAACTTAACAACTACACTAAGCAAATTTCTTGTTCTTAAAATTAGAACATTGAAAATTAATGGTTTCACGTGCGTATCTCTCATTCTAAAAAAATCAATATCATGTAAATGATGATTTCAAGTATATCAAACTGATCGTCTTGGAAAGACCTTCGCAATGGTAATAGATAAGACATCCGGTTTATTCCCTAGTAATTCTTAATTACTTAACTTTAAGAACCGTAAAAATTGCGGGATGTTACACCTGGTATCAACCCGTGCTGGAGTTTGATTACTTGGATCAGCTTGATTGGTAGGCGCACTCTATGCTTGAAGAGTTGGAGTAGAGTTTGATGCTTGTGGATTCTTGACGTACTGCAACGACCCGGAAAAAGGCGATCTTGGTTATCCGATATACAACACATATAGAACATCCAGAAATCGAAAATAACCAGAAAGTTAATAGAAAGAAGTTAGAGGGTGAGGAAAGATAAGATAAAAACTTATAATAGAAGAAGAAGAAGATACAACATCAGAGTAAAACGAATCTCACAGCGGAACGAACAACATATAATAGATAACATATCCTTGAAATAAAATCAGTATATGTATACAGTAACATTATCAGAGTACAAAACTTACAACACAGCGGAAATAACTATAGCTATATAATCCTAAAGCCTCCTGCTCCAAGCTCTCCAAGTATATCTGTAAATTCCTGACTACTTGACTGCCCGTACAAAATTGGGCACCCAAAAGTTTAGGGAAACAAAACAAAATAAACTCCGGGTCAATCATGGGACTGGTATGAGTAAAAGAGTTTACAACAGTTTGAACAAGTAAACGATATCTCACAAGACCATGCCGTATAACGGAACGGGTTTTTCCCTTATGATAATCCAGAATATCTTTATATCAAAAACCTTTTGATATTATAATAATGTCTATCAACCACAATATAATAATCATCTAGCAGAAACGCTTTCATCTCACGTTCTACATATATAGTATACAAATCAAAACCGCAAGCACGTATTGGGTAATGGATTTCCAACTATGACAAGGTATGGAACCACCTTTCGCTGGTGTATGTAATAACTCGGAAATTCTGTGCCAATTTAAAAATTTTATTTTGGCAATTTTAGCGAATTTTGAATATTTAAAATGAATTATTTTAAATATTAATGACGAAAAATTTAGTTTGAATAAAAATAGAACGTATATATTTATATTCGTCGTCGTTAGAATATAAATAATTATTTATAATTATAAAAGGAATTGAAAATGGCGCGGTAGTTCGATAATTTGATTTCAAATTTCAAATGAATGTACCGGGTGCAAAATAAACCGGATTTCAGCGAAACCAAAAATATTTGAATCTAATAGAGAATATCTTTCCAACGAATCCGAAAAATAGAAATTTCATTGCGGGAATCAAAAGATACGTCCAGTTGAAAATTCAGAATAGTCGCTATGGAATTTTGGCCCTTAAAAATGTAAATTTTGCAAACGACCTCGGATTTCGACGAAACCACTTTTGTTGGATCTGGGATGTAAAGTTATTGCTAGGTTTCAAATTTCATAATTTTTTGAATCAATATGTGAGCGTGGCAAAGGAAAACGCGTTTGACCAGTTTCAGTTGATTTTAATCAACTGGAAAATGGCCATTTTTCAAACGGTCTCAGAATTTGACGAAATTAGTTTTGTTAGGACCGTATCGTCAATACGAAGCTAGAAAATATTTTTCTGGAATTTTTCGAGTTAGTACGTGTAATGACCAGCATTGGCAGAGGTATTATAATTAATTAATTTAATTATATATATCGTGAGGTAGGAAATTAAATCATCGTTTAATTAAATTATAGTGAATATTTAATTAATTTAAATAATTAAATAATATATTTAATTCAGAAATAACCAGAAATAGTGAATTGACAATATAATGTGAACTGGGTCATCCCCGAGATTTAGTTCAGCTTAGAGTTGAGATATATTGATGAATATATTCAATCGACGACAGTTTGAACATATAATTATAATATAATTAAAATAGAGCGCGTAACGACGCGGTAGTTCGCTATTTGGCGATTTAGACTTCAATTGGATATACAGGGTTCGTTTTAAATCGGATTTCTGTGAAACAAGAAACGTGTGAAGCTGGTGGAGTATATCTTTCTAGTGGAAGAGAAAAATCGGGATTTCGTCGTGTAGATTTTGAGTTACGTCCAAATCAAATTATCATAAATGCAGCGCCCTGACCATAACTATTTAATTATATTTTTTATAAGGGTTTTAATAGAAATCGAGCATCGATATAACTCTGACGATCTAATATCGAGTTGTAAACATATATAGGATTTTATCTGAGCAGTATGGTATTCTGCTGTGAATATATACAAGAATATTTAATTATAAATATTTAATTTAATTATATTTAAATATATTTATATATTTAAATAGGCTATTTAGAGCGTTAAAAATAGCCACTTTTGCATACGAAGTCGGAATTCGACGAAACCAGTTTTGTTGGATCCGCAATGTCAAATAGTTGTTAGATTCCAAGTTTCGTGATTTTTAGAGTCAGTGTGTGACTGTAGGGATTTTTAGAGTGAGAAACAGTCAGTATTTTGACAGTTAAAAATACGTATTGTGAGCATACGGAGTCGGAATTCGATGAAACCAGTTTCGTTGGGACCGTAATGTCGAGCTGTAGCTACATGTCCAGTTTGGTGATTTTTGGGTATTGTATGTGGTCGCATGAATTTTTAAGGACGAGAGAAGCATATAAAATCAAGAAAATAAAATATAGAAAATCAAAAGAAAAATATCCAACTCCCTATCTGATGGAAACACAGGCCACGCATCATTTAGTTTCCAGCCACGAGTCCTCTTTTTTCAACCGCAAGTTTCTAAGGCTTGAAATTAAAAACGTGGAGATCATTTCTCCATTCAAACCAAAAGTAAAACCCTATAAATCTGAGGGATGGGTTCTTTGAGTTCGTTTTGGGTTCCTATTCAATTCTATATGTGTTTTGTGGCACTCAAAGTCTGTTTGCGTCAAAGGCAGGTGTTCAAAGGAAACCAGTGCTCAAGAAATCGGCGAATGTAAGCAACAACGCTTGTTCTAGTTATCGTTTTTGGATTCAGCGAAGAGAGTGGATCGCGTTGTGATTTTTGGGTATTGTTCGGGAATAATTTGTGTCGCACCTGCAGTGTACTGGGCGCGTTCCTCCAGTTCGACGCGAAGACTTGGTGGAGCTCGAGGGGGTTGTCATGGTGTTGAGGTGGAAGAGATTTCAACGAGATGAACAATGGTGATCTTTGTTTAAGTTTTAGTTGGGAGATGGGAGGAGTTGGATCGAAGAAAGACTCGGTTATGGTGTGTTATTTTGTGAGGAGCTCGCTGGTTCAAGACTAGCGGGGAAGAAGGACTAAGGGTGCGGACGTGGGCTTGTGTGGGATTGGGCCGGCTCAGTTAGGTAAAGCCCAATAAAAATTAGTTAGTTATTTATTTTATTTTTGTTTTAAAAAAATGCATTAACTTATAATGTCGATAACTTATTCATACGAAATCAGAATTTCGCAAACTCAGATCCGTTAGGATCGTATGGACGGGAGCAACACAATGAGACTGACCGCGAGTCAATCGGAGTCTGTTACAATTTATGGCGAAATAAATTATCCATCTAAATCAAAGACAGTTAATCGTTTTTAACGATAACAGTCCAATGTGAGTAAAACTCACCAACTCTGAACAGTTTATAATTTCATGTTGTATTTCTAGAACGGTTAGAAATTGTTTGTTTGACTATGTGTTGACTGTTTGATTTGAACTGCTAGTCAGTTAGTAGAAAATTATATATATATATATATATATATATATGTACATGTATATATATATAAAAACCGCTAAATATTTATATGTGATTCTGCTATCAGAATAATTCATATCAAAGTGAAATCGATGTCAATCGTATTGTCTAACATCTGTGGTGCAGGGAAACAGGTTGGAGGAATCCAGCTGGATTCCTCAACTGTTATTTTACTGTGATTTATATATTTTGATATATATAAAGTGATATATATAATCTGTTGTGATTATGTGTGTTTGGACGATATTTATCGTTGTTATATGGTGTGTTAAAGACCATGAGAAATACCAGAATGTAGGAAAGGGGTTTTCAAAGTATATTTTGAAAATAATTTATTTATATAAAATCGATGGATTTTATATATATAAAAGAAAAGGAGATATATTTGAAAACAAATATAAAGGAGATATATTTGTCAAACAAATATAAAGGTAATATTTGGTAATCAAATATAAAGGAAATTAATTTGTAAAACAAATAGGAAGAGGAATATTTGTAAAAAATTTACAAATAGAATAAAGGAATATTTATTTGATAGAATAAATAGAATAAAGGAGATATTTATTTATTAAATAAATAGGATTAAATCAAGGAATATTTATTTGATAAATAAACAGAATTAAACCAAAGGGATATTTAGGAAATAAATAGGATTATAAAGGAAATATTTATTTAGGAAATAAATAAATTATAAAAGAAAGTCTTTAAAAAGGAATAAACGTTATTAGCGAGTTAAGTTAATCAAATTGAGTTATCAGGTTAGGATTAATCAAAGTGCATTAGTTGTGTTAAACTAAGTGAATTGGTGGAGTTAATCAAAGTGGATGGGTTGAGTTAATCAAAGTGGATGGGTTGAGTTAATCAAATAAGTCATTCGATTAAAGTATATCAAACAAGTAGTTAATCGAATATAGTTTATTCGAGTAGTGCTGAAGGAGTTAGTCGAAGTTAATCCAAAGGAGTTAGTCAAAGTTAATCCAAAGGAGTTAGTCGAAGTTAATCCAAAGGAGTTAGTCGAAGTTAATCCAAAGGAGTTAGTCGAAGTTAATCCAAAGGAGTTAGTCGAAGTAAATCCAAGGGAGTTAGTTAAAGTTGAGTTAATCAAGTAATTTAGGCAAGATGAGTTAATCAAACCGAGGTAATCTAAATGAGATAATCGAATATAGTTTATTCGAGTAGAGTTATCGAATATCACTTATTCGAAGTAGAGTTATCGAATATCACTTATTCGAAGTAGAATTATCGAATATAGTGTATTCGAGAGAAGAGCAATTGAATCTAGTTATTCGAAGGGAGTTATCAAATCTAGTTATTTGAAAGTAGTTATCAAATACAGTTTATTCGAATAGTGTTAGAGGAGTTAATCGAATATAGTTTATTCGAATAGTGTTAGAGGAGTTATCGAATATAGTTTATTCGACAGGAGTTAAGTGAATAGAGTAAATCAATTTGAGTTAATCAAATAGAGTTAATCCAATAGGGACAGTCCACTAGAGTTAATTGAAAAGAGTTAATCGAATATAGTTATTCGAAAGAAAGGTTAAGTAAGAAAGTTAGTTAAAGAATTTAAATTGAACTTTGTCTATTTTAAGGTCAGAAATGTTGTTCAGTTAAGGTCTGAGAGGTAGTTCTACCCCAACTTGATTGGCTTCGTTTTTAACTAAGAAATGGGTATGGTTCGGCAGTAAAGGATGGTTAAGTGAATTTAGTAATTAAAGGAAATGATTTGAGTTGGCATAGCGATGTTTTGTCTAAACATCTGTTTAATCCAAACATCGGAATTTTGGAAATGTTTTCCAGTGATAATAACATATATTTTCTAAATCTAGAAAATAGCAAAATGTTAAATATAGGGAAACAGGAGATGTAAAATGAACTAAAGAGACTAATGATTAATGATGTTTGATTGATATTATTTCCACCTAGAAATAATATCGTTATTTGCACACTTATTTTTCTTTGATAGTTAACTCACAGACTATCGAAGTTTTGACCATTTTAACGTTGTTAATATGGAGAGCCCAGTTGGATTATTATCCAAAGAACCACTCTGTATTGGCATAAGCGTTGCGAATCTTTTATGCTAAAGATAAGTGAAGACGGAGTAGAGTGCAAGGGCTATTGTATAAGTCTTAGATAATAGTGACTAAGATGGATATACTGAATAGTGCCTTCGGTTTGTCCAGTCCCAGGACAACGTATATGGAAGAAGGTCTGACAGAGTATATCCAATGGATCGCGTAAGTTGATCTGTTCAAATGTATTCACATTTGGTGGCGGAGGAATTCGTTTCTCTTAGATGTATACCCGTGTTATTTTTGGATAAGTCAATTTGTGATTTGGCGGGTATGACGATGTGACATTCTAAGTGAATGAGGATGACTTGTGTAGATGAATGTCTGACAGAGTATTTCCAGAAAGGTCACGTACATTGATTTCTTCGACCGTACCTAGAGTGGAAGCGGAGAAGGAAACTTCTTTAGCTAACACGTAATGTACTGTCGTAGACGTCAATTAGTGATTTTCGATGGATCTGACAATGTGGCATTCGAAGTGAATCTGATGTGATGATAAAGCATAGCTTCTAGCCTCATCAACCGGTAAATGACAGAAATCGGGCAGGCAGCATGGCTAAGTCGGTCGCACCGAAGTAGGGTGTATAATCACCTATCTAGAGAATATTCATTTGTTTCTTAAATCTATCAATGCTGTCCCATATATATATATATATATATATATATATATATATATATATATATATATATATATATATACGGGAACGGTTGCTGATCCCAACCGTTGGTGATGTGCATTCGATACACTCAAGCGAAATGAGTGGTCGGTCATGTGTGGCTGAGTTGCAAGATGTTCTTGTTGAACTCCGGTGTATCGTTCCTAGAGTACCCTGATCGGAAGGTGGTTCCATACCTTGTCATAGTTGGAAATCCATTATCCAATACGCGCTTGCGATTTTGATTGTATACATATATGTAGAACGTGAGATGAAAGCATTTCTGCTAGTTGATATCTATTTGTACATAGACATTATTATAATATCAGAATGATATTGCTTTCCAAAGATGTTTGGATTCTCATAAGGGAAAAACCCGTTCCGTTCTGCGGCGTGGTCTTATGAGATATCGTTTACTTGTTCATATACCTGTTTAAACTGTTTTACTCATACTAGTCCCATGACTGACCCGGAGTTTACTTTATTGTTTTCCCTAAACTCTTGGGTGCCTAAATTTGTACGGGCAGTCAAGTAGTCGGGATTTTACAGATATACTTGGAGAGCTTGGAGCAGGAGGCTTCAGGATTCTATAGCTATTATTATTTCCGCTGTTGTTGTAAGTGCTGTACTCTGATAAGTGCTATTGTATACATATACTGTTTGTATTTCAAAAGTTATGTTATATTTTATTCGTTCCGTTGTGAGATTCGTGTTTACTCTGATGATGATGTTCTTCTTCTTCTTCTATTCTATTAGTTCTATCTTATCTTTCCTCACCCTCTAATTTCTTTCATTAATTACTAGGATTTTTCGATGGTTTGGTTATCGACATCGTGCTTATGTCGATAACCAAAGTCACTCAAAATCCGGGTCGTTACAGTTGGTATCAGAGCATAAGTTAAGAATTACTTGGCTCTGTGGCGTGACTCGATAGAGATAGGGTTAGTAACACCCTAGATTGAGTTGAGTGTATATATACGAGTGAACGTATTTGTTATTTGATATAAAAAAATTGTTTTATATTTTGGGGATTCATTGGTCGAGTTGTTGATGAGTTCTGGTCGATCAGTTTGATCCACTGTATCGGTAGGAGTTTAAAAACACTCGAATACGATGGGTCGACACGATATGTTTTATAAAGAGGGTAAATTAAAATAAGTTTACCCAGAGTATATTCTGATATAGAGGAATATACATATTAGATATATTGGTTGTAATTATAATCGAGTAAGATTATAGTTGAAATGGTTATGTAAATAACCAACCAAAATTCATGTAAGTAAAATACGTGGAATCAGATGAGTTTAATCGGAAATTTAAATCAGAGTTGGAATTAAAATCCCAGAAAATTGGATAAGTGTTTGTAAATGGATTGGGATTAATAATAAGGAAAATTTAAGATCCTGGGAGATTTTAAATTGTTTTACAAGCTTTGTGAATTATATTTGAAATATATTTCAGAGTGGGAATGTTTAAGAGATGGGTTTTGAAAGTGATATAGTATTTAACTCACTATGATCGCTGGGAAATAGATTCCGATGATGAGCTAGACATCATCGGTGTTCATTTTCGAGGGTATAAGTGACGGATTACTACCAAAGAGATTGTTTTTGAAATTATTTAGAAAAGCAAGTTGTGTTGAATTTCAAAAAGGAAAATTTGATTTTTTGAAAGAGGTAAACTATTTAAAACTTCCAGGAAGAAAAGGGTTGTTTGAATTTAAACAAATTAAAGTAAAATTTGTAAAAATCCAACAGAATGGAGATTGAATTAAAAGCCAGTAAGTGAAAATCATTTAAAATAGATTAGTGTCAAGTAGAATTAGACTTTATTAGAGATAATCTGGAATTCTATTGGACTGGTAAGTAAGAATTTGAAATCCAGAAAGGAAATTTGATTTGAAATTGAATTCGACTTAGGTATAAGCGAATGGTTGTGTTGAGGATTAATTGATCAGAGTTTGATTGGAAATACATTGGTATATGTGGATTGATAACAGGTGAAAGTTATAAAGTTAATATGCCGACAAAAGGTACAAGTTTATATTTGATATAAGCATGAGATTTATGAGTCGTATCGGCTAGCCGCTTGACTTTTCTTTTTCTTTTGGGATTGGTGAGGGCCATGGGAGGCTATGTGAAATATCCCGATGCTCCCGGTACAAAGGAGGTTACGGCGAATTTTTCCGGGAATTTTAGGAGTTAGAATATTTTTGAGAAAATCTGATAAGTAGAATTCTATGTATCAGTATATATAGAGAAGTCGATAAGGAAACGAACTTAAAAGAGAAAGAGTATACGTGTTTAAAGGTGAATAATTAGTTGTATGGTATTGATTATTTGAGTAAGTAGTCTTATCTGTTTTAACGTTATAAATGTTATTCAGTCAAGGTCTGAGAGGTAATTATACCCCAACTTGATTGGTTTCATTATTAACCAATAAATAGTAAGATTTCAGGCTCGAAGATCAATGTTGGATAAGAGTTAGTTGAATATAGTATTTGGGTTGTCGTAACGATGTTTTACACAACATCCGTTTTAATCCAAATAAGCGTAAGCTGGGAAATAGTTTGATTTTCTTTTTGGGGTTGGAGATGGCCTAGAGAGGCGAGTTGTGATTTTACCGATAGGGCTGTACAAAGGTGGTTATGGCGAAATTTTCAGAAAATTTAAAGTGTTAATTTTTTTTTTTCAGAATTTTTGAAAATTTTAGTTAGTCGAAAGAATTAATATTTTAGTCAATATTAATTGGTTCTATTGAAATCAGAAATAAGGGGTAAACAAATCTTAGGAGTTCCAATATATAGGGTCGTCCTCTAACTTAGCAATTTCGAGGACGAAATTATTTTAAGTAGGGAAGAATGTAATGACCCGCATTGGCAGAGGTATTATAATTAATTTATTTAATTATATATATCGTGAGGTAGGAAATTAAATCATCGTTTAATTAAATTATAGTGAATATTTAATTAATTTAAATAATTAAATAATATATTTAATTCAGAAATAACTAGAAATAGTGAATTGACAATATAATGTGAACTGGGTCATCGCCAAGATTTAGTTCAGCTTAGAGTTGAGATATATTGATGAATATATTCAATTGACGATAGTTTGAACGTATAATTATAATATAATTAAAATAGAGCGCGTAACGACGCGACAGTTCGCTATTTGGCGATTTAGACTTCAACTGGATATACAGGGTTCGTTTTAAATCGGATTTCTGTGAAACAAGAAACGTGTGGAGCTGGTGGAGTATATCTTTCTAGTGGAAGAGAATAATCGGGATTTCGTCATGTAGATTTTGAATTACGTCCAAATCAAATTATCAGAAATGCAGCGCCCTGACCATAACTATTTAATTATATTTTTTATAAGGGTTTTAGTAGAAATCGAACATCGATATAACTCTGACGATCTAATATCGAGTTGTAAACATATATAGGATTTTATCTGAGCTGTATGGTATTCTGCTGTGAATATATACAAGAATATTTAATTATAAATATTTAATTTAATTATATTTAAATATATTTATATATTTAAATAGGCTATTTAGAGCGTTAAAAATAGCCACTTTTGCATACGAAGTCGGAATTCGACGAAACCAGTTTTGTTGGATCCGCAATGTCAAATAGTTGTTAGATTCCAAGTTTCGTGATTTTTAAGTCAGTGTGTGACCGTAGAGATTTTTAGAGTGAGAAACAGTCGGTATTTTGACAGTTAAAAATACGCTGTGTGAGCATACGGAGTCGGAATTCGACGAAACCAGTTTCGTTGGGACCGTAATGTCGAGCTGTAGCTACATGTCCAGTTTGGTGATTTTTGGGTATTGTATGTGGTCGCAGGGATTTTTAAGGACGAGAGAAGCATATAAAATCAAGAAAATAAAATATAGAAAATCAAAACAAAAATATCCAACTCCCTATCTGATGGAAACACAGACCACGCATCATTTAGTTTCCAGCCACGAGTCCTCTTTTTTCAACCGCAAGTTTCTAAGGCTTGAAATTAAAAACGTGGAGAACATTTCTCCATTCAAACCAAAAATAAAACCTATAAATCTGAAGGATGGGTTCTTTGAGTTCGTTTTGGGATCCTCTTCAATTCTATATGCATTTTGTGGCACTCAAAGTCTGTTTGCGTCAAAGGCAGGTGTTCAAAGGAAACTAGGGCTCAAGAAATCGGCGAATGTAAGCAACAACGCTTGTTCTAGTTATCGTTTTTGGATTCAGCGAAGAGAGTGGATCGCGTTGTGATTTTTGGGTATTGTTCGAGAATAATTTGTGTCTCACCTGCAGTGTACTGGGCGCGTTCCTCCAGTTCGACACGAAGACTTGGTGGAGCTCGAAGGGGTTGTCATGGTGTTGAGGTGGAAGAGATTTCAACGAGATAAACAATGGTGATCTTTGTTTGAGTTTTAGTTGGGAGATGGGAGGAGTTGGATCGAAGAAAGACGCGGCTATGGTGTGTTATTTCGTGAGGAGCTCGCTGGTTCAAGACTAGCGGGGAAGAAGGACTAAGGGTGCGGACGTGGGCTTGTGTGGGATTGGGCCGGCTCAGTTAGGTAAAGCCCAATAGAAATTAGTTATTTATTTATTTTATTTTTGTTTTAAAAAAATGCATTAACTTATAATGTCGATAACTTATTCATACGAAATCAGAATTTCGCAAACTCAGATCCGTTAGGATCGCATGAACGGGAGCAACACAATGAGACTGACCGCGAGTCAATCAGAGTCCGTTACCATTTATGGCGAAATAAATTGTACATCTAAATCAAAGATAGTTAATCGTTTTTAACGATAACAGTCCAATGTGAGTAAAACTCACCAACTCTGAACAGTTTATAATTTCATGTTGTATTTCTAGAACGGTTAGAAATTGTCTATTTGACTGTGTGTTGACTGTTTGATTTGAACTGCTAGTCAGTTAGTAGAAAATTATATATATATATATATGTGTATATATATATAAACCGTTAAATATTTATATGTAATTCTGCTATCAGAATAATTCATATCAAAGTGAAATCGATGTTAATCGTATTGTCTAACATCTGTGGTGCAGGGAAACAGGTTGGAGGAATCCAACTGGATTCCTCAACAGTTATTTTACTGTGATTTATATATTTTGATATATAAAGTGATATATATAATCTGTTGTGATTATGTGTGTTTGGACGATATTTATCGTTGTTATATGGTGTGTTAAAGACCATGAGAAATACTAGAATGTAGGAAAGGGGTTTTCAAAGTATATTTTGAAAATAATTTATTTATATAAAATCGATGGATTTTATATATATAAAAGAAAAGGAGATATATTTGAAAACAAATATAAAGGAGATATATTTGTCAAACAAATATAAAGGTAATATTTGGTAAATCAAATATAAAGGAAATTAATTTGTAAAACAAATAGGAAGAGGAATATTTGTAAAACATTTACAAATAGAATAAAGGAATATTTATTTGTTAGAATAAATAAAATAAAGGAGATATTTATTTATTAAATAAATAGGATTAAATCAAGGAATATTTATTTGATAAATAAACAGAATTAAACCAAAGGGATATTTAGGAAATAAATAGGATTATAAAGGAAATATTTATTTAGGAAATAAATAAATTATAAAAGAAAATCTTTAAAAAGGAATAAAGGTTATTAGCGAGTTAAGTTAATCAAATTGAGTTATCAGGTTAGGATTAATCAAAGTGCATTAGTTGTGTTAAACTAAGTGAATTGGTGGAGTTAATCAAAGTGGATGGGTTGAGTTAATCAAAGTTGATGGGTTAAGTTAATCAAATAAGTCATTCGATTAAAGTATATCAAAGAAGTAGTTAATCGAATATAGTTTATTCGAGTAGTGTTGAAGGAGTTAGTCGAAGTTAATCCAAAGGAGTTAGTCGAAGTTAATCCAAAGGAGTTAGTCGAAGTTAATCCAAAGGAGTTAGTCGAAGTAAATCCAAGGGAGTTAGTTAAAGTTGAGTTAATCAAGTAAGTTAGGCAAAATGAGTTAATCAAACCGAGGTAATCTAAATGAGATAATCGAATATAGTTTATTCGAGTAGAGTTATCGAATATCACTTATTCGAAGTAGAGTTATCGAATATCACTTATTCGAAGTAAAATTATCGAATATAGTGTATTCGAGAGAAGAGCAATTGAATCTAGTTATTCGAAGGGAGTTATCAAATCTAGTTATTTGAAAGTAGTTATCGAATACAGTTTATTCGAATAGTGTTAGAGGAGTTAATCGAATATAGTTTGTTCGAATAGTGTTAGAGGAGTTATCGAATATAGTTTATTCGACAGGAGTTAAGTGAATAGAGTAAATCAATTTGAGTTAATCAAATAGAGTTAATCCAATAGGGACAGTCCACTAGAGTTAATTGAAAAGAGTTAATCGAATATAGTTATTCGAAAGAAAGGTTAAGTAAGAAAGTTAGTTAAAGAATTTAAATTGAACTTTGTCTATTTTAAGGTCAGAAATGTTGTTCAGTTAAGGTCTGAGAGGTAGTTCTACCCCAACTTGATTGGCTTCGTTTTTAACTAAGAAATGGGTATGGTTCGGCAGTAAAGGATGGTTAAGTGAATTTAGTAATTAAAGGAAATGATTTGAGTTGGCATAGCGATGTTTTGTCTAAACATCTGTTTAATCCAAACATCGGAATTTTGGAAATGTTTTCCAGTGATAATAACATATACTTTCTAAATCTAGAAAATAGCAAAATGTTAAATATAGGGAAACAGGAGATGTAAAATGAACTAAAGAGACTAATGATTAATGATGTTTGATTGATATTATTTCCACCTGGAAATAATATCGTTATTTGCACACTTGTTTTTCTTTGATAGTTAACTCACAGACTATCGAAGTTTTGACCATTTTAACGTTGTTAATATGGAGAGACCGGTTGGATTATTATCCAAAGAACCACTATGTATTGGCATAAGCGTTGCGAATCTTTTATGCCAAAGATAAGTGAAGACGGAGTAGAGTGCAAGGGCTATTGTATAAGTCTTAGATAACAGTGACTAAGATGGATATACTGAATAGTGCCTTCGGTTTGTCCAGTCCCAGGACAACGTATATGGAAGAAGGTCTGACAGAGTATATCCAATGGATCGCGTAAGTTGATCTGTTCAAACGTATTCACGTTTGGTGGCAGAGGAATTCGTTTCTCTTAGCTGTATACCCTTGTTATTTTTGGATAAGTCAATTTGTGATTTGGCGGGTATGACGATGTGACATTCTAAGTGAATGAGGATGACTTGTGTGGATGAATGTCTGACAGAGTATTTCCAGAAAGGTCACGTACATTGATTTCTTCGACCGTACCAAGAGTGGAAGCGGAGAAGGAAACTTCTTTAGCTAACATGTAATGTACTGTCGAAACGTCAATTAGTGATTTTCGATGGATCTGACAATGTGGCATTCGTAGTGAATCTGATGTGATGATAAAGCGTAGCTTCTAGCCTCATCAACCGGTAAATGACAGAAATCGGGCAGGCAACATGGCTAAGTCGGTCGCACCGAAGTAGGGTGTATAATCACCTATCTAGAGAATATTCATTTGTTTCTTAAATCTATCAATGCTGTCCCATATATATATATATACGGGAACGGTTGCTGATCCTAACCGTTGGTGATGTACATTCGATACACTCAAGCGAAATGAGTGGTCGGTCATGTGTGGCTGAGTTGCAAGATGTTCTTGTTGAACTTCGGTGTATCGTTCCTAGAGTACACTGATCGGAAGGTGGTTCCATACCTTGTCATAGTTGGAAATCCATTATCCAATACGCGCTTGCGATTTTGATTGTATACTATATATGTAGAACGTGAGATGAAAGCGTTTCTGCTAGTTGATATCTATTTATACATAGACATTATTATAATTTCAGAATGATATTGCTTTCCAAATATGTTTGGATTCTCATAAGGGAAAAACCCGTTCCATTCTGCGGCGTGGTCTTATGAGATATCGTTTACTTGTTCATATACCTGTTTAAACTGTTTTACTCATATCAGTCCCATGACTGACCCGGAGTTTACTTTGTTGTTTTCCCTAAACTCTTGGGTGCCTAAATTTGTACGGGCAGTCAAGTAGTCGGGATTTTACAGATATACTTGGAGAGCTTGGAGCAGGAGGCTTCAGGATTCTATAGCTATTATTATTTCCGCTGTTGTTGTAAGTGTTGTACTCTGATAAGTGCTATTGTATACATATATTGTTTGTATTTCAAAAGTTATGTTATATTTTATTTGTTCCGCTGTGAGATTCGTGTTTACTCTGATGTTCTTCTTCTTCTATTCTATTAGTTCTATCTTATCTTTCCTCACCCTCTAATTTCTTTCATTAATTACCAGGATTTTTCGATGGTTTGGTTATCGACATCGTGCTTATGTCGATAACCAAAGTCGCTCAAAATCCGGGTCGTTACAGTACGTGACCTCGGTAAATTGAAATGCGCGTTCAAATTCAATATATAGAGTTATATTTTGATTTTGAAGGAAACTGATCGAAACGATCGAATCAGCCTACGATACATATCCCATTGTGTTCGAAATGGGGGTAATTAGCTATAGACGACAATCGGTGGGCTCAATTTTGAGTTCGAAATAAAAGTCAACTTTTTATAGAGAAAATAAATAAATTAAAATATAAAATCCTTTACACAAATACCCCCCCCCCCCCCCGGTTACTTATTCCCTTCAGAAAAACGAGCCCCTTTTTTTTCTCAAAAGAAATCCAATCCCCTCTCAGCTAATCGCCGACCCCCCCCCCCTGCTGCGCTTCGCCGCGCCGCCCTCCCAACTGGCGGACCCCCCCTTCCGTTCACCTCGCGCCACCCACCGCCTTCTCCTCCGATCCACTTCCTCTCTCTTCTCCCAAAACCGTTCCACCCCCTGACGATCGAACGCCGCCGTCGACCCTCGCCTGGCCCCACCGCCCTCCGACAGCTCCAAGCCTCCCCAGCACCCCAGTCCGCCAACTCCACCTCCTCCGTTCGATTAACTGTAAGCTTTTATTATTTGTTTTATTATTTTTCTTTCTTCTTTTCACTGATTTTTGTAGAGAAAAAGAAATGATTTTTACAATGTTAAAGTAATGATTTTTGCGATGGAAAAGAAATGATTTTTACGATGTTAAAGTAATGATTTTTGCGATGTAAAGGTAATGATTTTTGCGATGTAAAAGAAATGATTTTTGCGATGTTAAAGTAATGATTTTTATGATGTTAAAGGAATGATTTATATATGCGAAAAGATATGATTTTGATATGGTAGAGATAATAAAAATATAATATTTATTAGAAGGAGAGCGATTTAAAAATATAATTTTTATATATGTAAAGATATAAGAATATAATTTTTATATGTGTAGTAAAAATATAATTTTTAATTAAGTAGTGAAGTAAAAATATGATTTTTACTTCGATAAAAATACGATCTTTATATGTGTTGTAGCGAATTAACAATATAAAGAAGTAATTTTGTTTAAAATATAAGTTGAGATTTTTATATAGATAAAAATTCGATTTTAATATATATGAAGTAGAAATAAAAATATCATTTTTTATTTATTGAAATGAAGCAATAAAAATATAATTTTTATTTGAACAGCGTGAAAGAACTGCATTGGAATTTCAAACCGATCCAGACGGTTCAGCAGTTCAAAAGCAAAGCACGGCGGAGTGGAACCCTCTGTGAGAACTTCTCACCTTTAAATTTTCCTTTTCTAGTTAAATTACATACTAGGATGCAGACAGTGTTTAGTAGCACCCGACACCCGTCGTCCACAGACCATGGATGGCTTGTATGCTTGTTTGTTTGATTTTGATGTGTAGTTGATTGTGTGATGTGATGTGAAATGAAATAAAATATTTATATAGTTAAAAATATTTTATAGTTGAAAATAGAATTTTTAACGTGTATATAAAATAAATATTTATAAACAAATCGAAGATTTGTTTATATACACTGATTTGATTGATATTGATTGGGACGATAAATTTTACACATCGCTCAACTGCACAAATAAAATCTGTGTTTGATTGTGTGAAAACCCCACATGGGTATTGGGATGATATATGACGTACACTAGTCCCAATAATTAGCTGTATGTCGATCGATTGATGGACAGACTGTTATGAGCGTTAAATATTTATATTTGATGCTTATACAGTGTAGAATGCACTTTGGATGATGGTTGATTATTCATCATTGTTAATGTATACATTTGTTGTAGAAAATCCATATAATTAACATTATATGGTAATTGATTGGGCCTTATTCCAGTTTTGAAAAAGAAATATTTGAATAGAAATATTTGAAAAAGAAATATTTGAAATAGAATATTTGAAAATAGAATATACGAAGCCGAGTTGATTAGATTGACGCCATTTTGACAAGAACGATATTTATATCGATTTTATTTGTTTTTAATGAATATTGAAAAGTGATTTCAATAATCGAATATTTTAGAAAATGAATACGAATTAAATTGAATAGAAAAGAAATTCGAATTAAACTGAATAGAAATGAATTTGAATTCGAATTGAAAATAAAATGAATTCGAATCGAATTGAAATTGAATGTAAATTAATTTGAAATGAATTCGAATTGAGAATGAATTCGAATTAAAATTGAATTGAAAACGAACTGAAATTGAATTAAAAATCGATTTGAATTGAAATCAACTTGAAATGAATTTAAAACGAATTTATAAGGAAAAATTCAATTTTGATTTGAATTTGAAATAAAGTTGAAATCGTTTTGAAAACGAATTTAAAATGATTTATAAAATTCGTTTTGAAAGGAAATCGACGCAGTATATATTATATTATATTATATATATATATAGGCCTGAATAGAACGCGCCGCGCCGCGGCAGTTCGCGAATTTCGACCATTGACTTCGAATGGATATTGCGGGAGATCCGACCGTCGGATTCTCCTAAAACTGGAACTGTAGGGTTCATATCGAAAAGAGCTTTCTAACGAATATTAGAAATTTGAAATCTAACGGTTGGATTTGGAATTATGTCCAAATCAAATTTGGAAAAGGTCGTTGTAAGTGCAGTTCGATGGCCGTTGATGGAAATCGACAGTACTAGCCTTGATAAAATTGTTAAAAATATCAATAATTTGTGTAAAATCATAAAAAATGATTTATGAAGAATTGGGATGAAAAACTCCATATTTGAAAAGATAAAAATAGATTTTTATCGAAATGAACTAGATTTGAACTAGAATAATAATTTATTTATTTTTAAAATAAATAAATTGGATGTGAAATGGTTTGGAAAATAACCAGAATTTCCAATAATTGCATTGGAATGGATTTGAATCGAAATTGTCTTCGGAATATTTCGATGTTAGATTTCGTGATTATACAGATATTGTTATGGAAATTTGAAAGATATATATATATATATCATTATTTCCAATACGATATTTGTTGGTCGTAGAATTTGATATTGAATATAAGCCAATATATTTTCTATTCAGAGCCTTGTATTTAACATCAAATGTGATTTGGGTTTATTGTGAATGGTGTCTTCATCAACACTGTTCTTAAGCCCAGTTGAGAAAAAGATTAAATATTTTTATTTAGATTTTAACGAAGTGTACCAATTAAATAATATTTAACTGGAATAGAATTGGAATTGATTTTTGGGTTTATCGTGAACAGTGTTTTAAATAACACTTGTTCTTTAACCCGATAATTAATGGAATGTGATTTTGTGTTGTCGTGAACGGTATCTTCAATAATCTTGTTCTTAGACCCAACGGAGTTAAGAAAATCAGAAACTAACTGGAGATTAGTTAAGTTGAATGGTTTCTTGGGTATTGATCTGATGTTGGTTTCGGCCTTCGGGGTTAATATTTAGGGAACTGCTCACTTGCTAATTTACGGTTAGGGACTGATTGAAATGTGATGTAATTTTGGGTTTATCGTGAACTGTGTTTCAAATGACACTGATTCTTTAACCTAGTCAAAGATTGAAACTAAGTGGAGTTTTATTGAATCTTTAATTAGATTGAAAAGATCAAGAATGGAGTATCACCAGTTTTGCTCCAGGCGATAGTTAAATCTTTAATTAGATTTGAACGTGAAATGGTAACTAAATTTACCGATTACACCGTAGTGTTAGATATGAAGTATTACCAATTTTACTTCATGGGATGAATAGGTTGGGATTGGGAAATAAAATAAATGATTACTTCGGTGTGGTTCGCTGATCTCGACTAGTTTGATTTGATATTCGAAAGGGGATTAAAGAATAAATTTAAAAGGATTTATCTTTGATAAAATTAATGGGAACCTTTCCCTAAGAATGTGAAATTTAGAAACTAACTGTCGGTTAGCTAAGCAGAATGGTTTCCTGGATATTGATCTGATGTTGGTTTCGTCCTTCGGGGTTAATATTTGGGGAATTATTCTCTTGATTAATTTACGGTTAGTGACTGATGAATTGGAATGAGGCGTATGTTGTGTTTGTGTAACACTTGTTTATTATATACGCGAGTTATTCAGAAAGACCGGGTTTACCCCATTCTGAATAATTGATTCGACGTGATGTCGAGGATGAAGACGGTGGTCGAAGACCGGAGGTCTTCACGTCGTTTGGGTGATTACTGATGATCTTGATTGGGCCGTACACCCAAGAGGAGGAATCAGTTAGTGGTCGTCCAGACGTACTTGGAGATCGATGGATATGCGAGGTACTAGGTTCCTCCGGTTTCGTTCAGACCCAGAACGGACTCGTAAATGGACTGTGTGTCTGACATTGGATATCATTCTGTGTGATTGATGGATATCGGTTGCATGGAGTGGTTTGCCTGTGTGGCATGCTAAGATGCAAATGATCAAGGCTTCTGTTGAAAAGCAGAGTCTTGTGGTTGATGATCAAAGCACGGCCTGTGTGGCATAGCTTTGTGTAGCGTTGATTCGCGAGCCTCACACCCCGGTTGTGAACTAGAAACGGGAGAAGGACCTCAGGGAGGGCATGCGTTTCTTTCTAGCTAGAAGTGGCGTCAGTGGTTTTACATGCCCTGACGAGTTTGACTTATGTGGTTGTTGCTGTTGCGAGGCGCCTCGGTTATATCAGTCGATCCGGGACCGATGGAGTCATTCGTTGGCTCATTGACACCCCATAGGGTAGGGAAACGCAGTGTTCAGGCATTTTTATCCACATCGGTGGACCGGCCCTGACGATCCAAGGCTTGTTTGCGCGCTTGCCTAAGGCACAGGCTAGAGCGTCTCGAATTCGGTGGAGGACGATCCCTTGCCTCGGTTAACAGATGGAAATCCAATTTCCAAATACATGACTTTGCGGTTTTGATTGTAGAGCCTAGTATGGCGACATGATATATGGTACTCATGCCGTCTATGATTAATATTTATGATTGAAATTGTTTTGACACTTTACACTTATTATAGTATCAAATGATTTGTTTTGACGTACCAAGCATGCTTTGGCTACTATAAGGTAAAACCCTATCCTCCGGCTTGTGTTGCATTGTGTGATGGGACCTGGGTCTTATAATAGCTTCATTTTTCTTTATTTAGCATTGCGCTGTTGTTTTATGCACTGGAGTTCTTGGGAGGAAACTCGTTCCGTGTTATACGGCGTGGTCCCTTGATTTACCTAACTTTAAAATAAAGATGAATAACTGTTTTAGTTCTCACACCAGTCCCATGACTAATCTGGAGTTTATTGTTTTAACCTAAACTCTGGGTGCCCTTATTTTGACACGGGCAGCTAGTAGTTTTGGTTTTGCAGATTTATATTCACAGGATCCTGATTTACAGCTGGAACGATACTCGGAAAGCTTTGTATCCGCGTATTACTTCTAGTTGTGTATTGTATTATTTTCCGTTGCTATGTAATGTATTGTAATCTCTGATATTTATCGAATGTATTTTATTTATTCATAATATGTATATTCTTGTATTTTGATGGAATTGTTGTAATTAACAATGAAATGTTCTTCCGTCTGCGTTCTTTTATGGGTTGTTCTCGAAGTATCCGCTCTTTCCTTCACGGGGAAGTTACGGGTCCTTACATTTGGTATCAGAGCTTTGGTTTACAAAGCTCAGAGAACAAAACACATTTGAACCGAACGAAAGAATTCATCAGAAATTGGATTAGTAATATCCAATGGGAATGACTCATTAGAGATAGGATCAGTACTATCCTAGAACGATTGTGAAGGGTAAATTTTTAAAGTGAAAACAAAGTTTGTTTTGAGAATTTAAATCAACTATTCGTATTTGATTATTTATTTGAATTGATTTGGACAGTCCAGTATATAAAGATTTTGCGTATACGTCTGATCCGCGTGTATTCGAATTTTTAATATACTGGATAGATATAGAATCACACTCTAGTCGCCCGGAGATGGTTCTGATGATCGCTATAGTACGTACATCATCAGAATTTATATTCGAGTTTCGAAAGTGAGATTTCTATATATTTCCAATTGACTGGTGTGAGGACCGAAACTAGATAGGGCTTATTGTTGTGATTTGGCATCAAAAATCTGTTTTTTTGATTATATATCAAAGTTATGAATTTGAAAAGATAATCAACTAATTGATTGCTGATTTCGTTGCTTGATTATTGTTTGATTCATAAATTCGAACCATATAGTCAATTTGAACCAAATAGTAAAATGTATTGAAAATTGGTCGCATTTGCGTGCATATACATGTACTTGCATTGAACAGGTCATAGCAAGGAGGCTAGAGCAGAAGAATAAAATTGTTTGCCCGACAAATAGGTACATGTTTGCCATAATTTACTGTTTTGTTTGGGTGATGATGATTTTATGAGCCGATTGGCTTTTTCTTTTTCTTTTTGATTGAAGAAGGCCATGGGAGGCTATATGAAATATCCCGAAGTCCCCAGTGCAGGGGAGGTTATGGCGAAATTTTTCGAAAATTTAGGGTGTTAGCCAAATTTTTGAAAAATTTGAAAAGTTCTTAAAAACTGAAAAGTTGAAGAACTTAAGCCGTAGTGAAAATAATGAAAGTTGAGTTGATTAGTTAAACAACTTTCAGCTTCGTTCCTTTTCGGGGACGAAAAGTTTTAAGTGGGGGAGATTGTAATAACCCGGAAATTCTGTGCCAATTTAAAAAATTTATTTTGGCAATTTTAACGAATTTTGAATATTTAAAATGAATTATTTTAAATGTTAATGACGAAAAATTTAGTTTGAATAAAAATAGAACGTATATATTTATATTCGTCGTCGTTAGAATATAAATAATTATTTATAATTATAAAAGGAATTGAAAATGGCGCGGTAGTTCGATAATTCGATTTCAAATTTCAAATGAATGTACTGAGTGCAAAATAAACCGGATTTCAGCGAAACCAAAAATATTTGAATCTAACAGACAATTTCTTTCCAACGAATCCGAAAAATTGAAATTTCATAGCAGGAATCAAAAGATACGTCCAGTTGAAAATTCAGAATAGTCGATATGGAATTCTGGCCCTTAAAATTGGAAATTTTGCAAACGACCTCGGATTTCGACGAAACCACTTTTGTTGCATCCGGGATGTAAAGTTATTGCTAGGTTTCAAATTTCATAATTTTTTGAATCAATATGTTAGCGTGGCAAAGGAAAACGCGTTTGACCAGTTTCAGTTGATTTTAATCAACTGGAAAATGGGCATTTTTCATATGGTCTCAGAATTTGACGAAATTAGTTTTGTTAGGACCGTATCGTCAATACGAAGCTAGAAAATATTTTTCTGGAATTTTTCGAGTTAGTACGTGACCTCGGTAAATTGAAATGCGCGTTCAAATTCAATATATAGAGTTATATTTTGATTTTGATGGAAACTGATCGAAACGATCAAATCAGCCTACGATACATATCCCATTGTGTTCGGAATGGGGGTAATTAGCTATAGATGATAGTCGGTGGGCTCAATTTTGAGTTCGAAATAAAAGTCAACTTTTTATAGAGAAAATAAATAAATTAAAATATAAAATTCTTTACACAAATACCCCCCCCCCCCCCCGTTACTTTTTCCCTTCAGAAAAACGAGCCCCTTTTTTCTCAAAAGAAATCCAATCCCCTCTCAGCCAATCGCCGACCCCCCCTGCTGTGCTTCGCCGCGCCGCCCTCCCAATTAACGGGCCCCCCCTTCCGTTCACCTCGTGCCACCCCCTCCTTCTCCTTCGATCCACTTCCTCACTCTCCTCTCTCTTCTCCCAAAACCGCTCCACCCCCTGACGATCGAACGCCGCCGTCGACCCTCGCCTGGCCCCACCGCCCTCCGACAGCTCCGAGCCTCCCTAGCACCCCAGTCCGTCAACTCCACCTCCTCCGTTCGATTAACTGTAAGCTTTTATTATTTGTTTTATTATTTTTCTTTCTTCTTTTCACTGATTTTTGTAGAGAAAAGAAATGATTTTTACGATGTTAAAGTAATGATTTTTCGATGGAAAAGAAATGATTTTTACGATGTTAAAGTAATGATTTTTGCGATGTAAAGGTAATGATTTTTGCGATGTAAAAGAAATGATTTTTGCGATGTTAAAGTAATGATTTTTATGATGTTAAAGGAATGATTTATATATGTGAAAAGATATGATTTTGATATGGTAGAGATAATAAAAATATAATCTTTATTAGAAGGAGAGCGATTGAAAAATATAATTTTTATATATGTAAAGATATAAGAATATAATTTTTATATGTGTAGTAAAAATATAATTTTTAATTAAGTAGTGAAGTAAAAATATGATTTTTACTTCGATAAAAATACGATCTTTATATGTGTTGTAGCGAATTAACAATATAAAGAAGTGATTTTGTTTAAAATATAAGTTGAGATTTTTATAGATAAAAATTCGATTTTAATATATATGAAGTAGAAATAAAAATATCATTTTTTATTTATTGAAATGAAGCAATAAAAATATAATTTTTATTTGAACAGCGTGAAAAGAACTGCATTGGAATTTCAAACCGATCCAGACGGTTCAACAGTTCAAAAGCAAAGCACGGCGGAGTGGAACCCTCTGTGAGAACTTCTCACCTTTAAATTTTCCTTTTCTAGTTAAATTACATACTAGGATGCAGACGGTGTTTAGTAGCACCCGACACCCGTCGTCCACAGACCATGGATGGCTTGTATGCTTGTTTGTTTGATTTTGATGTGTAGTTAATTGTGTGATGTGATGTGAAATGAAATAAAATATTTATATAGTTAAACATATTTTATAGTTGAAAATGGAATTTTTAACGTGTATATAAAATAAATATTTATATACAAATCGGAGATTTGTTTATATACACTGATTTGATTGATATTGATTGGGACGATAAATTTTACACATCGCTCAACTGCACAAATAAAATCTGTGTTTGATTGTGTGAAAACCCCATACGGGTATTGGGATGATATATGACATACACTAGTCCCAATAATTAGCTGTATGTCGATCGATTGATGGACAGACTTTTATGAGCGTTAAATATTTATATTTGATGCTTATACAGTGTAGAATGCACTTCGGATGATGGTTGATTATTCATCGTTGTTATTGTATACATGTGTTGTAGAAAATCCATAAAATTAACATTATATGGTAATCGATTGGGCCTCATTCCAGTTTTGAAAAAGAAATATTTAAATAGAAATATTTGAAAAAGAAATATTTGAAATAGAATATTTGAAAATAGAATATATGAAGCCGTGTTGATTAGATTGACGCCATTTTGACGTGAACGATATTTATATCGATTTTATTTGTTTTTAATGAATATTGAAAAGTGATTTCAATAATCGAATATTTTAGAAAATGAATTTGAATTAAATTGAATAGAAAAGAAATTCGAATTAAATTGAATAGAAATGAATTAGAATTCGAATTGAAAATAAAATGAATTCGAATCGAATTGAAATTGAATGCAAATCAATTTGAAATGAATTCGAATTGAGAATGAATTCGAATTGAAATTGAATTGAATTGAAAACGAACTGAAATTGAATTAAAAATCGATTTGAATTGAAATCAATTTGAAATGAATTTAAAACGAATTTATAAGGAAAAATTCACTTTTGATTTGAATTTGAAATGAAGTTGAAATCGTTTTGAAAACGAATTTAAAACGATTTATAAAATTTGTTTTGAAAGGAAATTGACGCAGTATATATTATACATTATATATATATAATGGCCTGAATAGAACGCGCCGCGCCGCGGTAGTTCGCGAATTTCGACCATTGACTTCGAATGGATATTGCGGGAGATCCGACCGTCGGATTCTCCTAAAACCAGAACCGTTGGGTTCGTATCGAAAAGATCTTTCTAACGAATATTAGAAATTTGAAATCTGACGGTTGGATTTGGAATTATGTCCAAATCAAATTTGGAAAAGGTCGTTGTAAGTGCAGTTCGATGGCCGTTGATGGAAATCGACTGTACGGGCCTTGATAAAATTATTAAAAATATCAATAATTTGTGTAAAATCATAAGAAATGATTTGTGAATAATTGGGATGAAAAACTCCATATTTGAAAAGATAAAAATAGATTTTTATCGAAATGAACTAGTTTTAAACTAGAATAATATTTTATTTATTTTTAAAATAAATAAATTGGATGTGAAATGGTTTGGAAAATAACCATAATTTCCAATAATTGCATTGGAATGGATTTGAATCGAAATCGTCTTCGGAATATTTCGATGTTAGATTTCGTGATTATACATATATTGTTATGGAAATTTGAAAATATATATATAGTTATTTCCAATACGATATTTGTTGGTCGTAGAATTTGATATTGAATATAAGCCGATATATTTTCTATTCAGAGCCTTGTATTTAATATCAAATGTGATTTGGGTTTGTTGTGAATGGTGTCTTCATCAACACTGTTCTTAAGCCCAGTTGAGAAAAAGATTAAATCTTTTATTTAGATTTAAATGAAATGTACCAATTAAATAATATTTAATTGGAATAGAATTGGTATTGATTTTTGGGTTTATCGTGAACAGTGTTTTAAATAACACTTGTTCTTTAACCCGATAATTAATGGAATGTGATTTTGGGTTGTCGTGAACGGTATCTTCAATAATATTGTTCTTAGACCCAACGGAGTTAAGAAAATCAGAAACTAACTGGAGATTAGTTAAGTTGAATGGTTTCTTGGGTATTGATCTGATGTTGGTTTCGGCCTTCGGGGTTAATATTTAGGGAACTGCTCACTTGCTAATTTACGGTTAGGGACTGATTGAAATGTGATGTGATTTTGGGTTTATCGTGAACCGTGTTTTAAATGACACTGATTCTTTAACCCAATCAAAGATTGAAACTAAGTGGAGTTTTAATGAATCTTTAACTAGATTGAAAAGATCGAGAATGGAGTATCACCAGTTTTGCTCCAGGCGATAGTTAAATCTTTAATTAGATTTGAACGTGAAATGGTAATTGAATTTACCGATAACACTGTGGTGTTAGATATGAAGTATTACCAGTTTTACTTCATGGGATGAATAGGTTGGGATTGGAAAATAAAATAAATGATTACTTCGGTGTGGTTCGCTGATCTCGACTAGTTTGATTTGATATTCAAAAGGAGATTAAAGAATAAATTTAAAAGAATTTGTCTTTGATAAAATTAATGGGAACCTTTCCCAAAGAATGTGAAATTTAGAAACTAACTATCGGTTGGCTAAGCAGAATGGTTTTCTGGATATTGATCTGATGTTGGTTTCGGCCTTCGGGGTTAATATTTGGGGAATTATTCTCTTGATTAATTTACGGTTAGTGACTGATGAATTGGAATGAGGCGTATGTTGTGTTTTTGTAACACTTGTTTATTATATACGTGAGTTATTCAGAAAGACCGGGTTTATCTCATTTTGAATAACTGATTCGACGTGATGTCGAGGATGAAGACGGTGGTCGAAGACCGGAGGTCTTCACGTCGTTTGGGTGATTACTGATGATCTTGATTGGGCCGTACACCCAAGAGGAGGGAATCAGTTAGTGGTCGTCTAGACGTACTTGGAGATCGATGGATATGCGAGGTAATAGATGCCTCCGGTTTCGTTCAGACCCAGAACGGACTCGTAAATGGACTGTGTGTCTGACATTGGATATTATTCTGTGTGATTGATGGATATCGGTTGCATGGAGTGGTTTGCCTGTGTGGCATGCTAAGATGCAAATGATCAAGGCTTCTTTTGAAAAGCAGAGTCTTGTGGTTGATGATCAAAGCACGGCTTGTGTGGCATAGCTTTGTGTAGCGTTGATTCGCGAGCCTCACACCCCGGTTGTGAACCAGAAACGGGGGAAGGACCTCAGGGAGGGCATGCGTTTCTTTCTAGCTAGAAGTGGCGTTAGTGGTTTTACATGCCCTGATGAGTTTGACTTATGTGGTTGTTGCGTTGCGAGGCGCCTCGGTTATATCGGTCGATCCGGGACCGATGGAGTCATTCGTTGGCTCATTGACACCCCATAGGTGGGGAAACGCGGTGTTCAGGCATTTTAATCCACATCGGTGGACCGGCCCTGATAATCCAAGGCTTGTCTGCGCGCTTGCCTGAGACACGGGCTAGAGCATCTCGAATTCGGTGGAGGACGATCCCTTTCCTCGGTTCACAGATGGAAATCCAATTTCCAAATACGTGACTTTGCGGTTTTGATTGTAGAGCCTAGTATGGCGACAGAATATATGGTACTCACGCCGTCTATGATTAATATTTATGATTGAAAATGTTGACACTATATACTTATTATAGTATCAAATGATTTGTTTTGACGTACCAAGCATGCTTTGGCTATTATAAGGTAAAACCCTATCCTCCGGCTTGTGTTGCATTGTGTGATGGGACATGGGTCTTATAATAGCTTCATTATTCTTTATTTAGCATTGCGCTGTTGTTTTATGCACTGGAGTTCTTGGGAGGAAACCCGTTCCATGTTATACGGCGTAGTCCCTTGATTTACCTAACTTTAAAATAAAGATGAATAACTGTTTTAGTTCTCACACCAGTCCCACGACTGATCTGGAGTTTATTGTTTTACCCTAAACTCTGGGTGCCCTTATTTTGACACGGGCAGCAAGTAATTTTGGTTTTGCAGATTTATATTCACAAGATCCTGATTTATAGCTGGAACGATACTCGGAAAGCTTTGTATCCGTGTATTACTTCTAGTTGTGTATTGTATTATTTTCCGCTGCTATGTAATGTATTGTAATCTCTGATATTTATCGAATGTATTTTATTTATTCATACTCTGTATATTCTTGTATTCTGATGGAATTGTTGTAATTAACAATGAAATGTTCTTCCGTCTGCGTTCTTTTGTGGGTTGTTCTCGAAGTATCCGCTCTTTCCTTCACGGGGAAGTTACGGGTCCTTACCGTGTACCTCTAGAGAGGAATACACTGGGTTCAACAAGAACATCTTGCAACCCGGCCACACATGACCGACCACTCATTTCGCTTGAGTGTATCGAATGTATATCACCAACGGTTGGGATCAGCAACCGTTTCCGAATGGGACAGCATCGACAATAGATTTTTAGAAGTAAATGAAACTCTAGATCAGGTGATTATACACCTTAATAAGTGCGACCTACATAGCCAAGCTGCCTGCCCGATTTTTTCATTTCCCAGTTGTGAGGCTAGAGGCCACGCTTATCTCTGACAGATCACACAGTTATTCACTTTGAATGTCACATCGTCATACCCACCAAATCACTAATTGATTTCCCCAAAAATACCACAGGTATACAGCTAAGAGAAACGAATTCCTCTGCCACCAAACGTAAATACGTTTAAAGAGATCAACTTACGTGATCTATTAGATATACTCTGTCAGACATTCGTCCATACAGGTCGTCCTGGGACTGGACAAACCGAAGGCACTATTCAGTACAACCATCTTAGGCAATCTTTACCTAAGATTTATATAATAGCCCTTGCAATTTACTCCGTCTTCAATTATCAATGGCATATATGATTCGCAACGCTTATGCCAATACGGAGTGGTTCTTTGGATAATAATCCAACCGGTCTCTCCATATTAACAACGTTAAAATGCTCGAAAACTTCGATAGTCGGTGAGTTAACTATCAAAGAAAAACACGTGTACAAACAACGATATTATTTCCAAATGGAAATTATATCGATCAATCATCATTGAACATTTATCTCTCTATTTAACTTATTCATTTTTTTATCTCTTGTTTCCATATATTCAACATTTCTTATTTTCTAAATTTAGAAAATATACGTTATTAACAAGGGAAAACATTCCTATTTCTTGTTTTCTATATTAGAAAACATTTCTGATTCTTATTTGGAAAACATTTCCAAAGCTCCTTCATTGGATTTAAACAGATGTTTAAATAAAACATCGCTATGCCAACTCAAACCATTTACTAAATTCACTTAACCATCATTCACTATCAAACATTATCATTCCTTAGTTAAGAAGGAAGTCAATCAAGTTGGGGTATAATTACCTCTCAGACCTTAACTGAACAACGTTTTAACTTCGAAATAGTCAAAGTTTATCTTTTAAACCTTTAACAATCTTCCTTACGTAACTCTCTTTCGAGTAATCTCTATTCGATAACTCCACCCTTCGAATAACTATATTCAATAATCTCTCTTACGAATAACTAGATTCGAAAACCTTTCTTCGAATAAACTATATTCGATTAACTATATTCAATTTACTCTTATCAATTAACTCTATTGGATTAACTCTATTTGATTTAACTCTAATCGATTAACTCTATTTTCTTTTCACTAAACTCCTTTCGAATAAACTATATTCGATAACTCTTTTAATTCTATTCGAATAAAATATATTCGATTAACTCCTTTAATTCTATTCGAATAAACTATAATCGATTTACTCACTTCGAATAACCAATATTCGATTAACTCACTTTGAATAACCAATATTCGATAACTCCTCTTCGAATACATTATATTCGATAACTCTTATCGAATAAACTATATTCGATTACTCTTTTCTCTAATATACTATATTCGATTACTCTTCTCGAATAAACTATATTCGATTACTCTTTTCTCTAATATACTATATTCGATTACTCTTCTCGAATAAACTATATTCGATAACTCTACTTCGAATAAGTGATATTCGATAACTCTACTCCGAATAAGCGATATTCGGTAACTCTACTCGATTTACTCCATTTGAATGACTCTAACTGGTTAACCCTAACTCTAACTAGTTAACTCAAACTCTAACTGGTTAACTCTAACTCTAACTAGTTAACTCTAACTGGTTAATTCTAACTGATTAACTCTGACTGGTTAACTCTAACTCTAGCTGATTAATTCTAACTGGTTAACTCTGACTGGTTAACTCTTACTCTAACTGGTTAACTCTAACTGATTAATTCTAAATGATTAACTCTGACTGGTTAACTCTAACTCTACTGGTTAACTCTAACTGATTTATTCTAACTGATTAACTCTGACTGGTTAACTCTAACTCTACTGGTTAACTCTAACTGATTTATTCTAACTGATTAACTCTGACTGGTTAAATCTTACTCTAACTGGTTAACTCTAACTGATTAACTAATTGTAACGACCCAGCGGTTTTCGGCCCAGAAAATCGACATAAATACCCTTACCGTATCTTATACCGATCCTCCAACACCGAAAAACACCGGAGCGTCGAGAAAGAATTTAGAGGGTGAGATAAGAAAGAAAGAAATATTAGAATAGAAGAAGAAGAAAAACACCACAACACAGAGTCTCACATCGCAGCGGAACAAAATAGAATACAGAAATAAATCTTTATTGAGAGCTTTGAAAATACTTACAAGATCAGAGTACAACATACATCTGGACAGTTATAATAATCTGTCCTCATACACACAGCGGAATATCATTCGTCTGAACATCTTCAGCTTGTCTCTGGACTTCTCAGTACCTGATAACCTGAACCTGTACACCTCGGTCTAACCCGAGCATTTACAAAACACCGGGTCAGTCTGGTGGACCAGAATGAGAAAAAACTCGCACAGCATTAAGGTATCACACATCTTGATTTTAAAGTTAAAATCCTTTCGAAAGAAAAAGATAATCGTAAGACCGATCCACACATAAACACGGACAGTTTTTACCTTACGATAACCCAAAACAGTTTTCGAAATCAATATCTTTCCTGATATTATCATAGTGTCTAAATACAAGTAAATATCAATCTAGTGGAACGCTTGCATCTCACGCTCCACGTATATATATATACAAACAAAACCGTAGGCACTTATTGGAAATTGGATTCCGACCTTGACAAGGTATGGGACCACCTCCCGCACGTGTATCTCTAGAGGCGAATACACAGGGTTCAACAAGAACATCTTGCAACCCGGCCCTCACATGACCGACCACTCATTTCGCTTGAGTGTATCGAATGTATATCACCAACGGTTGGACTCAAACCACCGTTCCCGAATGGGCAGAATCGATAGATTAAGAAACAAAAGAAATTTCTCTAGATAGGTGATTATACACCCTAATGGGAGCGACCCACATAGCCATGCTGCCTGCCCGATTTTTTGTCATCTCCCGGTTGATGAGGCTTGAGGTCAGAATTTACCTATGAATATCTGGTCGTCATACACTTTGAATGCCACATCGTCAGATCCGTCAGATCACACTGATTGACGTCCACAAAAATACTCTAGTTTATTTGGCTAGAGAACAACCATTCCTCCGCCATCAACTATGGTACGTTTGGAGAAATCAACGCATGTAATTCCTTTAGGAAATACTCTGTCAGACATCTGTCCATACAAGTCATCCAGGAACAGGATGAACCGAAGGTACTCTCCTACTGCATCCAATATAGGAATCACCCTATGGATCAGTAGCGATCGTCCTTGCCATCCACAGTTTCAACCACGACAGAACCCCAGTATATCTCCGGGTCGAATCAGAGATTGTAAGTGGTTCTTCCGCTTTATGAAAATCTATGGTCTTCACATGCTCCATCTCGATCATCGCTTGATCTCCTTTATATATTCGTATTTGTTGGTTGGAATGGTTTTCGAATATTCATTCGATCCCGGTCTTTCCATACCAACAATCGTAAGGGTCAGACTTGATAGTCGGTTATTTAACTATCAAGTAAACATCCATAAAATCACAAAAATAGATTCACTGGTCTGGTACTCAGCATCACTTGGCTTTTAAAAATTATCACACAATCTTCTTTTAACTCCGTTACTAGGAAAATATAATCTCATATGATTTCCTTTACTTTTGAAATCTTATCAACCATTCTTGACATTACCAACTCGAACCACCCTTGGGTAATCCCGTAGTCGTTCAAGTTGGGATATTTTAATTACCTCTCAGACCTTGATCAACAACGTTCTTACCTTCAGGTAAATACGAGTTGTAATTTAAGTATCGACATTTTTATATTCAATTTCTATTTCCAATTCTCGCTTACCAAACTCGCCTTTAAACTCCTTTTTACCAATTTCCCTTTCTTTCGGAACACCCCTTTTTAAATCCATTGATTCAACTTAATATCATTATTAAGTGTTTCCAATTTAAAAACAACGTTTAAACTCATATTCATTTCTAAACCTTGTTTACAAATTTAATATAAATCCTATTTCACCTCTCCTAACTCAACGTTAAGTAAAACTCTTCACTTAAGTTATAAATTCGTTTAAACCTCTTGTTTGCTTCATTTCAACTTGAGTTCAATAATAAAACTCATCCTAGCCTCTTTCCAATCACTCGACCACTTCATTTCAAGCTTGATCACTTAAAGGTATTTCCTTACCATACCAACTCATTTACATTTATCATTCAAATCGATTAACTCCTTGATTTACTAGAAGGAATAATAAATTCCCCTTTCAAACCCTTACTAAGATTAACCAACCATTTATTAAATCATTTCACTAATTTAAGGTCTAATCAAGTTTAAATGGTCGACACAAAACATGGTTATTCTTCTAACCAACTCTATTTGACCCTTTTCTTTAAATTAATTAAAAGATAATTAATTTAAATAAATTTATTTAATCGCTAATGATTAATCAAACACTTAACCGCTAGGTATCTTTTGCTCATTTGTTTTAACGCAAGAAATTTGTTTTATAAAACCATTTCATAATTTCTATATAAACTTTAAATAAATAAATAATTAGATATTTATTTCCCCTTTTAAATAACCTTTCCAGGCAATAACATTCAAAAATCTATTTTCATTATAAAATATATTTATAACTCAAATATCATCGATCCACTGCCGATAAAACCATATTTTATAAATCGATTGATTTATAAGCCCAGTGATGCCAATTACCCAACCACACTACCCATTGGTTATCATCATAACAAATGTTGAAATAAGGTTCAACCATCAATAATAATCAACCATTTCTTTTTATTCGACTGATAATTTCTATAACGGTCATCAATCGATTAACAACCAACTCAAACCATTCAAGCAATTTCAAACACATTTATAAACGTGACCAATCAAGGGAAATTTCTTTATTTGGGTCAAGTTCATAACGATTGGTGTTCTACTGAAATTAAACGACCGTTGAATTTCATTTATTGAATCAACAATAAATATCTAACTAGCAAACAATCAACCCCTAGCAATCAGAACACGCAAAATAAAAACCCAATTTATATAAAATACAAATGGGAAGAGCTGAGTGAGTTTAACTCACCTTGATTTGAATATGTTGATCAACAGTCTGTTTTAATCAAATTAAACTGACGTTTAATTTGAATAAAAATTACGGTCACTTCAGATCCGGACTAGACTCGCTCCATCTCGAAGTACTCGTCTCCACGGTCCCAACGCAACTGACCGCGCGTAAATCCGATAACGTACGAAAGAGAAATCGTTAAAACAAGTTTTATAAATGATTAAATTTAAAACATAAATTTTCTTTTTGAAATAAACATGGGCTTTACCTTAACTTAGCCGGCCCAACTAAAGAAAACCCGACCCGCCTTGATTAAAACCCTCATCCGATCCCATTTTGCTCATTCCAGCCGCCTCATCCAATTTTAATCCCCAAAACCGAAACTTGAAAACCCTAACCCTCCTTCGATCGTCAGCCGCCACTCGGGTTCTTCGTCGCAACCCCTCCACGCTCCTGTTCCTACCCTCTCCTCCTATCTACTGTCTCACCGAAACCCCCCTCCCCCCCCAAGCAACCACTATTCGTTCATCACCTCAATCCTCCAGAACGAAGCGTCTTCCTCACTCCATTTAAGCTAAGTTTTCTTTTTCGTTTTACTCTATTTTAGTATTTTCTGTTTGATTTCCTATTTCGAATTGTTCTTGACTTGGTAAAATACCCTGTGCGTGAGGGTCTATTTATAGTATTAGCTTAGTTCAGATATGATCAACGTCTATCGAGGGTTACGAATTGTCATTTCCGTCAGATTCGAATCTGTAATTTAGATTTTTGTTTGGATTTTTGGTATACGATTTTCAGCACATGTCGGCCTGTTCGAAATGGATTTTGATCTTAACTGGTCAAGTGACAGTGGCTAGGCATTGTTAATTCAAAAACTCGTACTGTTTGTGATAATTTTATGGGTGGAACAGTGAGTTGATACATGAATTTCTGTATAAAAAAAACAAATAGGTTAGCTGTAAGGATTTGATGTTTAAATATTTGAGTTTGATGGTGCATAGGTCTATTTTTCATCAGCTATCTGTTCCTTAGCTGTTCATCGCTACTAGCTTGAATGTATGTACATATATACATTCATCTGTTGCATTTTGAACTGTACCTTACCCTGTTTTGTTAGCTGTTCATATGAAAAAAAACTAGCTGTTTTTTTTTTTTTTTTTTTAGATTTCTGATAGCTATGTAATTTCTTGTCCCTTATAGCTGTGTATGCCTACTTATAGCTGTTTGATTCTTACATCGAAAATTGGTTTACTGTTGCTTGCCATGACATTTGGTAATTGAATCTATAGAGGATTTGTTTGCCCCCCCTCCTTAGTTTCACATTTGTACAAATAAAGAATTCATATTATTGTTTCTGTTGTTATTTTATTTTTCCTTTATTCTTCATTGTTGTTATGAAATCATCCCTTATGGGTTTTCTTCTTTTTTTTCTTCTTTGCAGCTGTATATGGGGTACGGGATCTAGCTGTATTGTACTATGGTAAAGACTTGGATGGCCACTTTGCTTAGCAGTAAAATATGAATGATTTTGTGTTGATTTTGTGTACCTATTCTGCTCGGTCCTACATGAGCAGATTGACTGTTTGTATATTAGATTTATGTAGTGCTATGAAGCCATCTTTATTATCTTGTCTATTATACAGTTGTTTATGAAGTTAACGTTATGTATAAATATATTCAGTTGTTCCTTGTGCAGTATAGATTTGATGAATATATCGGGTTTTTCCTCTGTGTGAATATACATATTATTAACTGTTCATATGTTGTTCTACCTATGTATTGAGTTGATTGTATTTTCCTACCGGTTCAGTATTCAGTTTAAATGAATATATTCCATTTCAGTCTTGAACAACTTTAAAAGGATTCATTTCTATACATTTGGGTTTTTACTCGTTGCGCCAAACCAAGTGGACCATGGATAAATATAATATATACATATATATTTAATTCAATTAGTCAAATTAACAAAAATAAATAAATATGCTCGTATGTTTAAGACATAAATTTCAATCTTAATCAGAATAAAATTCAAGGCTCGACATCAAAAATCCTGGTTTTCGACAATATCCCAAAAAAATCATTTAAATAAATCGATAAAGTTTAATAACGATTTCACAACGACTTTTTGAAAATTCGAATTGGACGTAACTTGAAATCCATAAGCTGAAATTTCGATTTTTCTCCTACATTAGAAAAATATAACCGAACCGGTTCAAACGTGTCTTGTTTTACAGAAATCCGACTTATATCTGATCCTATATATCTAGTTAAAGTTTAAATTGAAAATTTCGAACTACCGCGTCGTTTCGAGCTCGTTTTAATTAATATATAAATATATATAATCGAACACTATTTTAATTCGATTAAAAATCTGTTCTATTTCAAATATAATATATAACCAAATTTAAATATTCGAATTTAAATGGCCGAAAAATCCGGGACGTTACACTAATATTCGATTAACTCGTTTCGATTAACCAATATTCGATTAACTGTCTTCTTCGAATAACTAATTTCGATTAATTTCTGTTGAATAACTAAATTCGATTAACTCCTTCGAATAACTAATTTCAATTAACTCCTCTGATTTTTTCCAATTCTATTTGTTTATACAAATATTTCCTTTTCTATTTGTTTACTTAACAAATGACTATTTCCTTTTCAATTATATTTATTTAAAAAATAAATATTTCTTTTATCTTTTCTATTTATTCTCTAAATAAAAAAATCCTTTTACTTTTATTTCTTCTCTATAAATAAATGATCCTTTTATACCTTTATTTATTCTCTAAATAAATAATACCTTTTACTTTTATTTATTTTCCCAATAAATATTCCTCTTTATATAATCCTTTGATTTTATAAATAATTCCCTTTTACTTTTTGTAACAACCCGGGGTTTTGGTGCCAATTTAAAATTTTTATTTTTAAAATTTTTGTTAGAAAATGCGCCAGAATTTAAAAATTCCATTTTTAAATTAAATTATTGAATTTAAAAAGAGCTCTAAATAAAATTATGAAAGTTAGGTATGTACCTATTTACTTCTTATTTGAATCGCATAATAATCCAAATTCATAATTTAAGACAATCGCAGTTATAGAAACCAATAGTAGTAAGATATACATTTTATTGGAAAGTGCACAATACGGCTAAATCCCTATTTAATACTAGTCCATGCATTTATTTCTATTTATGCTTGCGATTGTGCGTTCCATTTTTTTTCTCACAAAGCAAACTATGAAAATATATTCCTTTTTGCCTAAATAACCAAACTAGGCTACTCCTACCTTCTAATTTTTATAGGCATATACAAATTCTTTTTTCTTCCTTTTATTCCCAAAATTTGATATATTTCCTATAAGTTTGAATGCAATTTGTATTTTCCCTTATTTTCATTCCAATACATTTTGACATATATTCAAATGGATATAAAAAAAAATATGGTGACAACGACTCAAAGAAGCTTATGAAACAAAAGTTTACTTGCATGTGTTGAAAGCATTGCACCTTTATTCATTTATTAACTATGTCAATTTTCAATCAATAATTTCATTTATTAAGTATGTCAATTTTCAATCAATAATTTCATTTATTAAGTATGTCAATTTTCAATCAATAATTTTATTTGTGCCAATATGTATTTATGAGTTTATGGTTTGACTTGATTGGGATACCATAAATTCTAAAAAGATTTAAGTAGCAAAAATGCAATATATGGTTTATAGAATACAACAAGCTAAGGCATGCCAACTTTAACAAAGGGATGATTGCCGAAACAAATATGATATTATTGACACTTAATTAATTTTATTTTCCCAATTTTGGTACAACCTCAAACTTTATGGTTCATAGAACAATTATTTCAATGGACGTTATTTAAGAAAATATGTGACTATATATAGTAAATGAATAAAAATCATGCATACCTCTAACCATTTTCTCTCTTTTATTCTTGGTAGTCCAATTTAGTATATTCCCTTAATTATGATATTGGATATTTATGTTTGAAATTTAAAAAGACACACACAAACATTCTAACCATTAGCGCTAAACAATTAATGATGCATTCATTTCTTTCCGCCATTCGCATTTGAAATTTAAATGAGTAATAAGATGCCACCTCAGCCTTCGTCAACAATTTAATTTCTTTATAACATACCACATAAGGATAAACAGTCCTGTTCTTTTCTCCTTTTTTTTAAATAAAAGAATTAAAAAAATATTATATTATAAATGACACATTTACAAAACCCTAATTCATATCATGAGCCGCCGCCACATACCTTCTTCAATGGCCATTATCTTCCAAAACAAATCCAAAAATTCCTTCTCCCTCACGCAATATTTCCAAACACAAATAACTACAAAAATCTTTGTCTAAATGAGATGCTTCTAATTGGCGATGGTGGATCGGTTTCAAGTGGCTCCGGTTGGCGTGCGTTCCGGGTATGGCAAGGTCGAAGTTGGGTTTGAAAAGGGGCCGAGGTCTGGAGTAACGAATGATGTGAAAGATGAATTAACGTGAAGTAATGATGTAATTATTGAATTTAATTAGCGTTTAATTATTTTAATTAATGTAAAATGTTTGTAACATCGTCACTATTTCATACGAGATCCAAATTCAACAAACTCAGTTGCGTTGGAATTAGATAAATGAGGGCTTCGCGATGAAACAGACCAGATCCAAAAAGGAGCAATCTAGAATTTTGAATAATTCAAAACCCCAATGTGAGATTTATATTTTATAGTTTAAAAATAAATTATTACTGAAATGTGAAATTATATTTATTTCATACAAGTTCATGATGATGTCGTGTATGTATTTATTTAGTGTTCGTTGTTTTATGATTGTGATGAACTATTGAATTGATTTGTGTGTCTCATATTTGTTAGAATATGATTGTTGAAAATAATTATATCTTGTTTGTGACAATAATTAAAATTGTCATTTTAATTGAAATTAGATTTAACATGATTAAATTGTTAATTATGTTTGACAATAATTAGATTGTCATTTTGTTGAATTGGATTAAACATAATCAAATGGCTTTATGTTAGAATTGGCACATTGGATTAAAAACATCGTTATGTTAGAATTGACCGATTAAAATAAAAACTATATTTTTATTGTATATATAAAATAAAATATACATGTTAGTCAAAATTTTGTGCAAACAATAAAAACCATATTTTTATTGTTTATATATATAACTAAGATGTTTCAGGTTAAAAAAAAAATCATATCTTTATTGTTTATGTACAAAAAGGATGTTCATGTTAGGAATAAATAAAATTACATTTTTATTGTTTAAAGAGTAAAAAAGGTGACATGCTAAGAAAATAAAAGACTTGTCATTTTATTGTTAACATATTAGAATTTGTCATTTTAATGTTAACATACTAGGAATATCATTAATGTTAGATATGTATTGTCTAAATATGTATATCATTAATGTTAGATATGTATTGTCTAAATATGTATATCATTAATGTTAGATATGTATTGTCTAAATATGTATATCATTAATGTTAGATATGTATTGTCTAAATATGTATATCATTAATATTAGATATGTATTGTCTAAATATGTATATCATTAATATTAGATATGTATTGTATAAATATGTATATCATTAATATTAGATATGTATTGTCTAAATATGTATATCATTAATGTTAGATATGTATTGTCTAAATATGTATATCATTAATGTTAGATATGTATTGTCTAAATATGTATATCATTAATGTTAGATCTGTATTGCCTAAATATAATTATCATTAATTTTAGCAATATACTCTCTCTATATATATATCATTAATTTTATAAATGTATGGTCTAAATAAAAACAACATTTTTGATTAGAAATAGGTTATATAAATAAAAGCTACATTTTTATTAGAAATGTCATGATTAAAACTTCATTTTTTAGAAGAGTCATGCGAGATTAAAAACTTAGGGATAAGACATGTAAAAGAAAAGAATATTTTATTTACATTTTTGTATGTAAAAGAGACATGTATTAGAAAAGAACATTTTTATTTACATTCTACATGTAAATAAAAGACATGAATTAAGAAAGTATATTTTATTCACACTTTAGATGTGAATAAAAACTTAGAATTATTTCTGTGGCATGCATGATATATTGTGAATTGATGTTTGGATGTGATACAATGTTTGAATTTTGAAAATAGGTAGCATGCTAATTAATGTTTATTTATTATTATTTATGATAATTCAAGTATGTTACACTGCCATATACAAGTTGCTTGACTGGTATATGTTGATTGGGCTGATATTTTCACACATCGCCCAAGTGCACAAATAATATGTTTTGGAAAAATTAATTATAATTATAAATTATAATTGTGCTTGGACACGAGGTTAGGTTACATTTGTGGTAGAAGTCTGCCCGGAACCAACTGGCATATCCAGCTGCCACAAATGTTGGGCCTAATGTGAGGGGTCCAAGTGCGGAAATACAAATTGGGCCAAGACACGAGGTTAAGCCCAACTTGTGGGATAAGTCTGCCCGGAACCGACCGACCTATCCAACATCCTCAAGTTGCAGGCCTAATGTGAGAGGTCTGGCCCATATTAAAAATATAAACGGTTAAATAGAAAATGGACATTATTTACACCGTCATGAGTTAAATTAGAAATTGACATTATTTTCACACCGTTATGTGTTAATAATGAAATGAATATTTTCACCTCCATGTTTGTTATAAAAGGGAAGTTACATTCTTTTTAACGTAATTATAAGATAAGAATTTACCGTCGTAATGAAGGTTACATTTTATTGTAATAAATAAAAAGGGGAATTTGTAAAGGAAAAAAATCACCTTTTCCTCAATGTGATCAAAAGAAGAAAAAATACATTTTCTTTAATGGAATTAACAGAAGAAAATTACATTTTTTTTGAAGTTAGAAGAATTACATTCTTTATAATGTAATAAAAGAGAATAAAGTAAAGAATACCTTCTTTTTAGGTAGAAAAGAATATATTTTTAATGCCAGTCTTAAATGAGGGGAAAAGATCATACATTTAAAATAAAAATATGCCGACATTAAAAATCTCATTTTTAATGTATAGGAAAATGATCATATTTTTAAAAATATGTTAACATTAAGAATCTCATTTATAATGTAAAGTTAGAATATAGAAAAATGACCATATTTTTGAAATAAAATATGTTGACATTATAATCCCTTTTTTTTTTGAAAAATAGGAAACTAGGAAAGTGTTCATTTTTATAAAGGAGAATTCACATTCTTCTATAGTGTAAAGAATAAGAAGAAAATATTACATTTTCAATAAAATGAGAGAAATAAAATATTACATTTTCAATGTAATTAAAGAATGTAAATAAAATATGAAATAGAAATTTACATTTGCTTATGTAGATAAAAAGAATTATTTTAGATGACACTTTCATTTACATTTTCATGTAAATAGGATATGTAGAAGTGAAAGATAACATTTATTTACATTTAGGTAAATAAATAAGAATAAGGAAAAGTAAACTTATTCACATATGGTGTAAATAAATAAGAAAAAGAAATGTTTTTAAATGACATTTTCTATGCATTAAATGAATTGAAAGTTACATTTTAGTTGTTGTTTATTAACAAATAAAATAAGGGAAGGGAATTGAACTGTTTATATAACATGATATCTTGATATAAACATGTCACATTACATCATTGTATGATAGGAACATGATTATGCGCTGTTGGTTTGGTTGATTTATTACCCTTATATGTTAAGTACCTGTAATGTCGTTGAAATGCAAATGAAATAATTTTATCAAAATAAAAATAGTGATAAGTAATAACGTTATGAAATAATTTAAATGATAATTATGTGAAGATTATTTGAAAAGACCGAGTTATGCTCATTTCAAATAATCATACGACGTTTTAAATGGAAGAATTGAAGACCGACGATCTTCACATCGAATGGGTAACTAGTGTTGAGGACCTTGATTGATTTGCTCCCAAGACGGGGCTAAGATGGTAGTTATCCAGACGTAGTGTTGATTTGTACGGATTTGGCTTTCGCTCAGACCCAGAGCATAAGCTTATAAATGGATGTGTGTCTGACGTTGAATTTTGTTCTATGTAAATTGATTTCTATTAATATACGACCTTTGGCGGCAGAGAATTTATTCTCTTGCTTAACGCCCTTAGAGGTTGTGTATTAATAGTTATCAATCGCATGGCGTGAATTGCCAACGTGGCACACCAAGATGAAGATGATCAAGGCTTTGTTGAAAAGCACGCCTTGTGGTTATAACGTTACTTCGCGAGCCCCACAACCCGGTTGAGTCTAAAACAGGAGAAGGGAACGCAGGGAGAGCAGCACGTTTCTTTCTAGCTAGAAGTAGTGTCGGTGCTTAAACTGGCTGATATTTTACTTATGTGGATGATGGAATGAGGCGCCTCGGATGATAGGTCCTATAGGATCGGGAAACGTGTGTTCAGGAATTGCCAATCCACGAAGCTGTATGTGTGGACCGGCCCTGTAGCTTTCCAAGGGTTCACTGCAGGGGATCCTGAGACATTAGCTAGAGTGTCTCGAATCGGTAAGGAGCTCCTCACTAGCCTTGACTCATGATGGAAACCCAATTTCCAATACGATCTCATGCGGTTTTGATTGTATTACTAGTATGGAGGCATAGTATATGGTAGCTATGCTTCCTAGGATTGATACATTTACTTTGAAATGTTTTTGAAACATATATACACTAGTAATAATATCAAATTCGTTTTTAAAGTATCAAGCATTTTTGACCATTATAAGGTAAAACTCTATCCTCCGGTTTGTGTTGCATTGTGTGATGGGACTTGAGTCTTATGATGGTTTCATTTTTCCAAAAAGCATTGCGTTGTTTAACGATTTACTTTAATTTATGCACGACAATCCATTGGAGTAAACCCGTTCCGCATTAGCGGCGTGGTTCTTGGATTTGTCTTATTGTTATTAGTGATATTAGTTAAGAATTCTCACACCAGTCCCATGACTGACCCGTTGTTTGTTTCCACCTTTACAAACTCGGGTTCCCTCTTTCCACACGGGCAGTCGAGTAGTTTGTCTACAGGTTCTTATCTCGAGCAGGATTCTTGATTGAAGCCTAAAGCTGTATCCAGAGCATAGTTGTCTTCCGCTGCCTTAATTTTTTTTCCGCTGCAATGTATTAAAATATTGTAATTTATCTTCCGCTGTAATTTTATTCGATGTACTCTGATATTCTGTACTCTGATGTAACATTATTATAATGTTTATAAAAGTCTGCTGTTATTGTTCTGATGTGTTGTAGCCCAAAGTAAGTGTATCCGACGATTTCCCACAAGGGCGATTTTCGGGTCATTTCACTTTTCTAATTCATTTTATAAGCAAATATCCTTTTTATAAAATCATTCGATTTTATAAATAAATTTCCTTTTATAATATCATATTTATTTACTAAATAAATATCTCTTATATAATATCTTATTCCCAAATTATTTCCTTTAACTCTATTTCCTATTTATAAATATTCCATTTATAAATATTTCCTTTTATAAAATCTTCTTTGATTTTATAAATAAATTTTCTTTTATAAAATCCTTTGATTTTATAAATAATTTATTTTCAATATTCACTTTGAAAATCCTTTTTTTCACATTCTAGTATTCCTTATGGTATCTAAAATACCAAATCACAATGATCGATATCATTTAAACACACATAATCATCAACAGATTATATATCACATCATATATTATGTAAAAACCCGTAACTTCCCTACGAAGGAAAGAGCGGATACTTTGAGAACAACACACAAAAGAACGCAAACAGAAGAACATTTCATTGCTTATTACAACAATTCATCAGAATACAAGAATATACAGAGTATGAATAAATATTACACAGAAAATATCAGAGATTTAAATTACATTTAAATACATGGTAGCGGAAAATAATACAAGACACAACCAGAAGTAATACACGGATACAGAGCTTTCCGGGTATCGTTCCAGCTGTAAATCAGGATCCTGTGGATATAAATCTGCAAAACCAAAACTACTAGCTGCCCGTGTCAAAATAAGGACACCCAGCGTTTAGGTTAAAACAATAAACTCCAGGTCACTCATGTGACTGGTGTGAGAACTAAAACAGTTATTAATCTTTATTTTAAAGTTAGGTAAATCAAGGGACCGCGCCGTATAACACGGAACTGGTTTCCTCTTAAGAATACCAGTGCATAAAACAAACAACGCAATGCTAAATAAAGAAAAATGAAGCTATTATAAGACCCAGGTCTCATCACACAATGCAACGCAAGCCGGAGGCTAGGGTTTTTACCTTATAATAGCCAAGAATGCTTGATACGCTAAATTTCATGTTTTATTATTACTATAAGTGTATAGTGTCAAAACAATTTCAAATCATAAGTATCAATCATAGACGGCATAAGTGCCCCATCCCACTATGTCGCCATACTAGGCTCTACAATCAAAACCGCAAAGTCATATATTTGGAAATTGGATTTCCATCTATGAACTGAGGCTAGGGATTGTCCTCTATCGATTCGAGACTGTCTAGCCCGAGCCACAGGCAAGTACTCAGTCAAGCCTTTGGAGCGACAGGGCCGGTCCACCGACGTGGATTAAAATGCCTGAACACTGCGTTTCCCCACCCTTTGGGGCATAAATGAGCCAACAAATGACTCCTTCGGCTCCACATAGTCGCCGATATATCCGAGGCGCCTCGCAACAACAACAACCACATAAGTCAAACTCGTCAGGGCGTGTAAAACCACTGACGCCACTTCTAGCTAGAAAGAAACGCATGTCCTCCCTGAGGTCCTCTCCCGTTTCTGGTTCACAACCGGGGTGTGAGGCTCGCGAATCAACGCTACACAAAGCTATGCCACACAGGCCGTGCTTTGATCATCAACCACAAGACTCTGCTTTTCAACAAAAGCCTTGATCATTTGCCACTTAGGCATGCCACATAGGCAATTCACTCCATGCGATTGATATCCATCAATATATAACCTCTGAGCTCGTACGTCTCAGAGAAGAGTGTTAAGCAAGAGAATAAATTCTCCACCGCCAAACAGATATATATTCCATAGAAATCAATCACACAGAATAAAATCCAACGTCAGACACACAGTCCATTTACAAATCCGTTCTAGGTCTGAACGAAACCAGAGGCACCTTGTACCTCGCATATCCATCGATCTCCAAGTACATCTGGACGACCACTAACTGATTCCCTCCTCTTGGGTGTATGGCCCAATCAAGATCATCAGTAATCACCCAAACGATGTGAAGACCTCCGGTCTTCGACCACTGTCTTCAACTTCGACTTATCGTCGTGTCAGTTATTCAGAATGGGATAAACCCGGTCTTTCCGAATAACTCGCGTATATAATAAACAAGTGTTACACAAACACAACATACACATCATTCCAATTCATCAGTCACTAACCGTAAATAAGTAAAAGAACAATTCCCCAAATATTAACCCCGAAGGCCGAAACCAACATCAGATCAATACCTAGGAAACCATTCTTCTTAACTAATCTCTAGTTAGTTTCTAAATTTCACATTCTTAGGGAAAGGTTCCCATTAATTTTATCAAAGATAAATTCTTCTAAAGTTATTCTTTAGTCTTCTTTTGAATATCAATTCAACTAGTCAGGATTAGCGAACCACACCGAAGTAAACATTTATTTTATTTCCCAATCCCAACCTATTCATCCCATAAAGTACAACTGGTCATACTTCATATCTAACACCACGGTGTTATCGGTAAATTCAATTACCATTTCACGTTCAAATCTAATTAAAGATTTAACTATCGCTTGGAGCAAAAATGGTGATACTCCATTCTCGATCTTTTCAATCTAATTAAAGATTCATTAAAACTCCACTTAGTTCTAATCTTTAACTGGGTTAAAGAATCAATGTATTTTAAAACACGGTTCACGATAAGCCCACATCACATTCCATTCTATTAGTCTCTAACCGTAAATTAGTAAGCGAACAGTTCCCTAAGTATTAACCCCGAAGGCCGAAACCAACATCAGATCAATACCCAAGAAACCATTCAACTTAACTAATCTCCAGTTAGTTTCTGATTTTCTTAACTCAGTTGGGTCTAAGAATAGTATTATTGAATATACTGTTGATGACAACCCAAAATCACATTCCATTCATTATCGGGTTAAAGAACAAGTGTTATTTAAAACACCGTTCACGATAAACCCAAAAATCAATTCAAATTCAATTCCAATTAAATACCATTTAATTGGTACCTTTCATTAAATCTAAATAAAAAGATTTAATCTTTTTCTCAACTGGGTTTAAGAACAGTGTTGATGAAGACACCATTCAGGACAAACCCAAATCACATTTGATATTAAATACAAGGCTCTGAATAGAAAATATATCGGCTTATATTCAATATCAAATTCTACGACCAACAAATATCGTATTGGAAATAACGATATAAATATATCTTTTAAATTTCCATAACAACATCTGTATAATCACAAAATCCAACATCGAACTATTCTGAAGATGATTTCGATTCAAATCCATTCCAATTCATATATAGGAAATTTTGGTTACTTTTGAAACCATTTCAAATCCACTTTATTTATTTTAAAAATAAATAGAATTTTAATTCTAGTTCAAAACCAGTTCATTTTGATAAAAGTCTATTTTTATCTTTTCAAATATGGAAATTTTCATCCCAATTCTTCACAAATCATTTCTTATGATTTCACACAAATTATTATTATTATTATTAATTTTATCAAGGCCCGTACAGTCGATTTCCATCAACGGCCATCGAACTGCACTTACAGCGACCTTTTCCAAATTTGATTTGGACATAATTCCAAATCCAACCGTTAGATTTCTAATTTCTAATATTCGTTAGAAAGCTCTTTTCGATACGAACCCAACGGTTCCGGTTTTAGGAGAATCCGACGGTCGTATCTCCTGCAATATCCATTCGAAGTCAACGGTCGAAATTCGCGAACTGCCGCGGCGCGTTCTATTCAGGTCACTATATATTATATATATATATATATATAATATATATATATTATATATATTTCGTCGATTTCCTTTAAAAACGTATTTTATAAATCGTTTTAAATTCATTTTCAAAACGATTTCAACTTCATATTCAATTTCTAATCAAAATTGAATATTCCACATCACCGATACACAAATGATAATATTTTCAAAACGTTATATTTTGAAATCACTTTCTTCTTTATATTCATTATAAAAATGAATAAAATCGATATAAATATCGTTCACGTCAAAATGGCGTCAATCTAATTAACACGGCTTTTATTCAACACATGAATGTTTATTCTACTCAACACATGAATATTTATTCTATTCAACACATGAATATATATTTTATTTCAACACATGAATATATATTTTCAATTCAACACATGAATTTATTTTCTAAATTGGAATGAGGCCCAATCAATTACCATATAATGTTAATTATATGGATTTTCTACTAACATGTATATAATAACAACGATAAATAATCAACCATCATCCAGAGTGCACCACACCACTGCATAAGCATTAAATATAAATAATTAACGCTTACACAGTCTGTCAACCCATCGATTGACATATAACTAAACAATCAGGATTAGTGTACGTTAAATATCATCCCAATACCCGTGTGGGGTTTCAAATCAACAAACACACACTTTATTTGTGCAGTTGCGCGATGTGTAAAATTTATCGTCCCAATCAATATCAGTTAAATTAGTGTATATAAACAAATCGTCCGATTTGTTTATAAATATTTATTTTATTTACACGTTAAAAATTATATTTTTAACTATAAAATATTTTTCCACTATAAAATATTTTATTTCATTCACCATCACACAATCAAATTTCACTACACAACAATCAAACAAACAAGCCATCCATGGTTTGTGGACGACGGGTGTCAGGTGCTACTAAGCACCGTCTGCATCCTAGTATATATTTCAAACTAGAAATAAAAATAAGAGTGAGGAGTTCTCACCTTGGGTTTCCACTCCGCCATTCTTTATTTCTGAACGGTTTGGACTTCGTTCTGCTTTCGATCAGTTCCATCGCCATCTGTTTTCACGTAGTTAATATTAAAAATCGAATTTTTATTTTGCTATTCAATATATAAAAATCGAATTTTTACTTTGCTATTCAATATATAAAAATCGAATTTTTACTTTGCTATTCAATATATAAAAATCCTATTTTTATTCTCTCCTTATATAAATAAAAATTCTATCTTTATAGAAAAAAAATCTTATCTTTATCTACAAAAAAATCGAATCTTTTTACATGTTAATAAAAATGAAATCTTTCATGTTAATAAAATTGAAATCTTCATTTGCTATTCTTGTTTATAAAAATTAAATCAAAATAGAAATAAAAACTTACACGTGTATGGGGTGGCGGAGAAAGGGGTTCGCTGGCAACCTGTTGTTGATCGGAGAAGGGGCGCAGGGGATGGGGAGCTTCGCAGGTGGTCGGAGGATAGGCGAATCGGTGTTGGCTTAGAGGACGGAGTAGGCGGTTCTCTTTCTCGTGTGCGACTGGGCGATGGGGTGGGGTTTGGGGGTCCCGCGGTCTTCGATTTGAGGAGGGGGGAGCAGGGGCGGAATCGAAGGTGGAGGCGGCGCTGCCACCGCTGGGGGGGGTGCGACATGATCGGCGGCGGCGGTATTGGGGGGGCGACGCGATTTCCCCCTTTGTTTTTTTTTCTGAACGAAAAGGAGGAGGGAGAGAAAGGATTGGGGGGGCCTTTATATAAATATATATATATATATATATTATTATTAAATTAATTCTAAAAAGCAACTTTTATTTTCGACCTCTAAACGAGACCCACCGCCTGTCGTTCATAGCTAATTACCCCCATTCCGAACACAATGGGATATGTATCGTAAGCTGATTTGATCGTTTCAATCAGTTTTCCTCAAAATCAAAATATAACTCTATATATTGAATTTGAACGCACATTTCAATTTATCGGGGCCACATACTAACTAGAAAAATTCCCAAAAAATATTTTCTAGCTTCGTATTGACGACACGGTCCTAACAAAACTAATTTCGTCAAATTCCGAGACCGTTTGAAAAATGGTCATTTTCCAGTCGATTAAAATCAACAAAAACTGGTCAAACGCGTTTTCCTTGACCACACTCACATATTGATTTGAAAAATTACGAATTTTGGAATCTAGCAATAATTTGACATCGCGGACCCAACGAAAGTGGTTTCGTCGAAAACCGAGGTCGTTTGCAAAATTTCCAATTTTAAGGGCCAGAATTCCATAGCGACTATTCTGAATTTTCAACTGGGCATATCTTTTGATTCCCGCTATGAAATTTTGATTTTTCGGATTCGTTGGAAAGATATTCTCAAATAGATTCAAATATTTTTGGTTTCACTAAAATCCGGTTTATTTTGCAACCGGTACATTCATTTGAACTTTGAAATCGAATTTTCAAACTACCGCGCCATTTTCAATTCCTTTTATAATTAAAATAAAAGAATTATATTCTAACGTCGATTCATATAAATATATACGTTCTAATTCTATTAAAAATAAATTTATCGTCGTTATTATTTAAAATAATTCATTTTAAATATTCAAAATTCACTAAAATTGCCAAAATAAAAATTTTTAATTGGCTCGGATTTCCGGGTTATTACATATTATAATATATGAAAACAGTAAAATAAATGTTGAGGAATCCAGTTGGATTCCTCCAACCTGTTTCCCTGCATCACAGATGTTAAACAATATAATTAACATCGATTTCATTTAAATATTAAATATTCTGCTAAACAGAATCGACATTTGATTAACGATATATATATATATATATATATATATATATATATATATATATATCGTTATCTATTCAGTACCACCATCTTAGGCAATCTTTACCTAAGATTTATACAATAGCCCTTGCACTTTACTCCATCTTCAATTATCTTTGGCATATATGATTCGCAACGCTTATGCCAATACGGAGTGGTTCTTCGGATAATAATCCATCCGGTCTCTCCATATTAACAACGTTAAAATGGTCGAAAACTTTGATAGTCGGTGAGTTAACTATCAAAGAAAAACACATGTGCAAACAACGATATTATTTCCAAATGGAAATTATATCGATCAATCATCATTGAACATTTATCTCTCTATTTAACTTATTCATTTTTTTCATCTCCTGTTTCCATATATTCTAAATTTCTTATTTTCTAAATTTAGAAAATATACGTTATTAACAAGGGAAAACATTTCCATTTCTTGTTTTCTATATAAGAAAACATTTCTGATTCTTATTTGGAAAACATTTCCAAAGCTCCTTCATTGGATTTAAACAGATGTTTAAATAAAACATCGCTATGCCAACTCAAACCATTTACTAAATTCACTTAACCATCATTCACTATCAAACATTATCATTCCTTAGTTAAGAAGGAAGTCAATCAAGTTGGGGTATAATTACCTCTCAGACCTTAACTGAACAACGTTTTAACTTAGAAATAGTCAAAGTTTATCTTTTAAACCTTTAACAATCTTCCTTACGTAACTCTTTTTCGAGTAATCTCTATTCGATAACTCCTCCCTTCGAATAACTATATTCGATAATCTCTCTTACGAATAACTAGATTCAAAAACCTTTCTTCGAATAAACTATATTCGATTAAATCTATTCAATTAACTCTTATCAATTAACTCTATTGGATTAACTCTATTTGATTTAACTCTAATCGATTAACTCTATTTTCTTTTCACTTAACTCCTTTCGAATAAACTATATTCGATAACTCTTTTAATTTTATTCGAATAAACTATATTCGATTAACTCCTTTAATTCTATTCGAATAAACTATATTCGATTTACTCACTTCGAATAACCAATATTCGATTAACTCACTTCGAATAACCGATATTCGATAACTCCTAGTCGAATACATTATATTCGATAACTCTTCTCGAATGAACTATATTCGATTACTCTTCTCAAATAAACTATATTCGATTACTCTTCTCGAATAAACTATATTCGATTACTCTTTTCTCTAATATACTATATTCGATTACACTTCTCGAATAAAATATATTCGATAACTCTACTTCGAATAAGTGATATTCGTTAACTCTACTCCGAATAAGCGATATTCGATAACTCTACTCGATTTACTCCATTTGAATAACTCTAACTGGTTAACTCTAACTGGTTAACTTAACTCTAACTGGTTAACTTAACTCTAACTGGTTAACTCAACTCTAACTGATTAATTCTAACTGATTAACTTTGATTGGTTAACTCTAACTCTAGTTGATTAATTCTAACTGATTAACTCTGACTGGTTAATTTTAACTCTAATTGGTTAACTCTAACTAATTAATTCTAACTGATTAACTCTGACTCGTTAACTCTAACTGATTTATTCTAACTGATTAACTCTGACTGGTTAACTCTAACTCTAACTGGTTAACTCTAACTGATTAATTCTAACTGATTAACTCTAACTGATTAACTAATATTCGATTAACTCATTTTCGTTAACCAATATTCGATTAACTCTCTTCTTTGAATAACTAATTTCGGTTAATTTCTGTTGAATAACTAAATTCGATTAACTCCTTCGAATAACTAATTTCGATTAACTCCTATGATTTATTCCTATTCTATTTGTTTATACAAATATTTCCTTTTCTATTTGTTTACTTAACAAATGACTATTTCCTTTTCAATTATATTTATTTGACAAATAAATATTTCTTTTATCTTTTCTACTTATTCTCTAAATAAAAAAAATCCTTTTATTTTTATTTCTTATCTATAAATAAATGATCCTTTAATACCTTTATTTATTCTCTAAATCAATAATCCCTTTTACTTTTATTTATTTTCCCAATAAATATTCCTCTTTATAAAATCCTTTGATTTTATAAATAATTCCCTTTTATTTTTCTAATTCTTTTTATAAGCAAATATCCTTTTTATAAAATCCTTCGATTTTATAAATAAATTTCCTTTTATAATATCATATTTATTTACTAAATAAATATCTCTTATATAATATCTTATTCCCAAATTATTTCCTTTAACTCTATTTCCTATTTATAAATATTCCATTTATAAATATTTCCTTTTATAAAATCTTCTTTGATTTTATAAATAATTTCTCTTTTATAAAATCCTTTGATTTTATAAATAATTTATTTTCAATATTCACTTTGAAAATCCCCTTTTTCACATTCCAATATTCCTTATGGTATCTAAAATACCAAATCACAATGATTGATATCATTTAAACACACATAATCATCAACAGATTATATATCACATCATATATTATAATATATGAAAACAGTAAAATAAATGTTGAGGAATCCAGTTGGATTCCTCCAACCTGTTTCCCTGCATCACAGATGTTAAACAATATAATTAACATCGATTTCATTTCAATATTAAATATTCAACTAAATAGAATCAACATTTGATTAACGATTTATATATATATATCGTTATCTATAATTCCAACCAATACACAAGAAATTCATCCAAACAGTTAACACACAGCAATCAACAAATAATTATCAGTTCTAAGAATACGTTATAAAAATATAACTATTCTGAGTTGGTCAATTTTACTCACATTGGACGATCATCGTTAATAACGATAACCATCGCTTGATTCAGACGGACAATTTATTTTGCTATAAATTTTAACGAGCTCCGATGGACTTCCAGTCAGTTCCAACGTGTAGTGTCCGTCCATACGATCCCAACGGATCTTGTTTCGTTGAATTCTGATCATGTATGAAGAAGTTATGACTTATACTAGTTTATACAAATTTAAATTTAAATTTAAATTAATTAAATTTCCCTTTTTGCAAATAGGGTTAACCTTTGAAATAAGACCCACCTTCACGTGTAAAGCCCAGACCCGCTCAATCTCTCCTTCTCCCTCAATTTCATTTCACTTCCAGTATCCCACTGTCGTGCTCGTTCCTTCCAGACACTACCGCTCCTTTGCCAACGCCAATACAAACACCGCCCCAGTATAATACTTCAAGTGTTCATTGCCGTGTATATATATTTACTGCCACTACTTCCACCTTTACTCACCGTATCCCATACCACTGTACTTGACCCAAATTCCTTCATACTATAGCCTCTCTCCTCATTACCGCACGTCGGATCCATTTCCTACCCCATGGTGCCTGCCCTCCCACTTCCATATTAACATGCAACTGCATGTAACAGCATGCGCTATACCTCTAGTTCCCCCCTTTCGTGAATTCCAATCCCATCGCACTGTTTTACTTCAACTCCCGTCATCACTTGCCATTTGTTTTATCCTACCCCAAACCGCATGTAGGTGCTGAGTTCCCTTCCTAGTCCAGAAAAGTTTTCACCTACGTGCTCCTACATACCCAACTTCATCATGCGTTTTACCCTCTTCTTTTCTGCTTCGACGCAAAAACTGCTTCCACTTCCCTCGACTATCAGAACGACCTCTGCTGTACATTTTCCGCAGCTGAGAACCCACGTCGAACTCATCATAAAGCACCTCCGAACGAAGATCTCCTCATCTTGAATTCGAAAATATATATTTTACCATTTAAGAGAATTTATAGGATTTATTCTTAAATTTTGAAGCTTCGTATTTTTCTGTGTTGAGGATATTTCGGTGGCGGCTGAGAAACGATCAAACAAATGAAGAGGTTTAAGGCTTTGTACTGATATTATATAGGATTACTTTCTTGGTTTTTCTTGTGGAGCTTTTGAAGGCCACGGTTTGGGTTTGAGGCCACAAGAGACGGGCGGTCTGAGAGGAATGAACGTGGATCATTCTTTGATGTTATAACTTTTATTAAAGTTGCTATAGAAGGCATAGATATTTTTCTGTATCCATTTTCGTAAACTCCATTCATATACGACTGCTATAGACAAAATTAGCTACATCGTTGTGACGACCAATGTGTCAGGATCCAAAAAATATAATAATATCGGTAGATTAACTCATTTTGTGAAACCTCAAAATGTTGAGTACAGGGTGCAAAATACTCCAAATAAAAAGTTGCTTATTTAATTAATTAAAAATTACAATAAAATTCTAAAAATTAAATTATCACTACTCTCAAAAGAACCTTGTCTAAATTCGAAACCGATATCTAGTTATATCGAGTAAACCGTTACGGTCGATAAACGATTCTATAACGACTATTTTAAATTTTGATTTGGTCACAACTCACAATCTACACGACGAAATCCCGATTTTTCTCTTCCACTAGAAAAATATACTTCACCAGCTCCTAATGTTTCTTGTTTCACAGAAATCCAATTTAAAACGACTTCTGTATATTTGTTTAAAGTTCGAATCGCCAAATTACGAACTGCCGCGCCATTTTGAGCTCAATTATATTTATAATATAATTAATACATTCAACTGTCGTTTATATAATATATTCATGAATATAATTCAACTCTAAACTGAATTATATATTTTAAATAATCTAAATTACACAATATTGTGAATTCCACTATTTTTGATTATTTCTTAATTAAATATATTATTTAATTATTATATTAATTAAATATTCCTTATTATTTAATTCTGGTCATTTTAAATTACCAAACCTTTATTTAAATAATTAAATAAATTATTTAAAATACCGTAAAATACGGGTCATTACATTCTTTCCCCCTTAAAATAATTTCGTCCTCGAAATTGCTAAGGTAGAAAACTAACCCTATTGACTGGTTAAAAATATTTGTTTATTTCTTAACCCCAGTTTCAACTGAACTAATTCAACTTCAATTTAATTATTAATTTAATTCTTATCAACGAAAATTTTCAAAAATCCTGAAAATTTTCTTGCACCTTAATTTTTCGAAAAATTTCGCCAGCACCTCCTTTGTACTGGTCAATAACTCAAACTCCAACTCGCCTCTCTGGGCCTTCTTCAACCCAAAAGAAAATCAAACAGCCAACGACTTGCCAAACAGGCTCATCAAAATCTCATGCTTATACCAAATATAAACTTGTACCTTTTTGTCGGACATATCATTATATCCTTTACATCTGCTGCTAATTCAGCATATGCAATGTCATCCCAATCAAACTCCAATCACTTTTATCTCCAACACAACCATTTGCTTATATCCAAGCCAAATATCATTTTCCACTTAACTGGCTTTATTTTAAATTCCAATTTGCTTTCACAAATTTCTTTTTAATTGTTTTTAATCCAAACAGCCTCTTCTGGGAATTTTAAACAGCTTTGTTTTTCTAAAACCAAACTTTCCTTTTCAGGATTTCAACAACTTGGTTTTCTCAAAACAATTCAAAATGAAAATCTTTGGTAGTGATCCGTCACTTAGAACTCGAAAATGAACACTAATGATGTCGCAATTCATCATCAGGGTTATTTCCCAGCCATCGAAATGAGTTCAATACTATATTACTTTCAAAATCACTTTTAAACTATTCCTTTTTGAAATACATTTCAAAATACCATTCAAACGGCTTGTAAAACAATTTATAATCTCCCAGGATTTTAAAATTCTCATATATTTAATTCAAATCCATTTACAAACACCTTTTCCATATTTCAGGGATTTTAATTCCAAATCCTGATCCTAATTTCAGATTTAATTCCTTTCGTAATACTTATACGAATTTTGATTGGTAATTTATAACCATTTCACTTTTATAATCTTACTCGATTATAATAACAACCAATATATCCAATATATTATAATCACTCCGATATAAATTCTTTATATCAAAATATAATTTGGGTAAAAAAAATTCGTTTACCCTCTTTTCAAAACATACCATGTCAGTTCATCGTATTCAAGTGTTTTGTAACCCTTATCGATACAGTGGATCAAACTGATCGACCAGAATCCATAAAAAACTCAACTAATAAATCTCCACAATATAAAACAATTTTTATATCAATAAGAAATACGCTCACTCATATATATACACTCAAACTCAATCTAGGGTATTACTAACCCCATCTCTACTGAGTCACGCCACAGAGCCAAGGTAATTATGAAACCTTAAGCTCTGATACCAACTGTAACGACCCGGAAAAAGGCGATCTTGGTTATCCGATATACAACACATATCGAACATCCAGAGATCGAAAATAACCGGAAAGTTAATAGAAAGAAGTTAGAGGGTGAGGAAAGATAAGATAGAAACTTAGAATAGAAGAAGAAGAAGATACAACATCAGAGTAACACGAATCTCACAGCAGAACGAACAACATATAATAGATAACATATCCTTGAAATAAAATCAGTATATGTATACAGTAACATTATCAGAGTACAACACTTACAACACAGCGGAAATAACTATAGCTATATAAACCTGAAGCCTCCTGCTCCAAGCTCTCCAAGTATATCTGTAAATTCCTGACTACTTGACTGCCCATATAAAATTGGGCACCCAAGAGTTTAGGGAAACAAAACAAATTAAACTCTGGGTCAGTCATGGGACTGGTATGAGTAAAACAGTTTACAACAGTTTGAACAAGTAAACGATATCTCAAAAGACCACGCATGAGAATCTGGAATATCTTTATGCCAAAAACCTTTTGATATTATAATGATGTTTATCAACCACAATATAATAATCATCTAGCAGAAACACTTTCATCTCATGTTCTACATATATAGTATACAAATCAAAACCGCAAGCACGTATTGGGTAATGGATTTCCAACTATGACAAGGTATGGAACCACCTTTCGCTAGTGTACCTCTAGAGAGGAATACATTGGGTTCAACAAGAACATCTTGCAACCCGGCCACACATGACCGACCACTCATTTCGCTTGAGTGTATCGAATGTATATCACCAACGGTTGGGATCAGCAACCGTTTCCCGAATGGGACAGCATCGACAATAGATTTTTAGAAGTAAATGAAACTCTAGATCAGGCTATTATACACCCTAATAGGTGCGAACTACATAGCTATGCTGCCTGCCTGATTTTTGTCATTTCGCACTTATGAGGCTAGAGGCCACGCTTTTCTCTGACAGATCACACAGTTATTCACTTTGAATGTCACATCGTCATACCCGCCAAATCACAAATTGATTTACCCAAAAATACAATGGGTATACAGCTAAGAGAAACGAATTCCTCCGCCACCAAACGTAAATACGTTTGAAGAGATCAACTTACGCGATCTATTAGATATACTTTGTCAGACATTCGTCCATACAGGTCGTCCTGGGACTGGACAAACCAAAGGCACTATTCAGTACCACCATCTTAGGCAATCTTTACCTAAGATTTATACAATAGCCCTTGCACTTTACTCCGTCTTCAATTATCTTTGGCATATATGATTCGCAACGCTTATGCCAATACAGAGTGGTTCTTCGGATAATAATCCATCCAGTCTCTCCATATTAACAACGTTAAAATGGTCGAAAACTTCGATAGTCGGTGAGTTAACTATCAAAGAAAAACACGTGTGCAAACAACGATATTATTTCCAAATGGAAGTTATATCGATCAATCATCATTGAACATTTATCACTCTATTTAACTTATTCATTTTTTTCATCTCCTGTTTCCATATATTCTACATTTCTTATTTTCTAAATTTAGAAAATATACGTTATTAACAAGGGAAAACATTTCAATTTCTTGTTTTCTATATAAGAAAACATTTCTGATTCTTATTTGGAAAACATTTCCAAAGCTCCTTCATTGGATTTAAACAGATGTTTAAATAAAACATTGCTATGCCAACTCAAACCATTTACTAAATTCACTTAACCATCATTCACTATCAAACATTATCATTCCTTAGTTAAGAAGGAAGTCAATCAAATTGGGGTATAATTACCTCTCAGACCTTAACTGAACAACGTTTTAACTTAGAAATAGTCAAAGTTTATCTTTTAAACCTTTAACAATCTTCCTTACGTAAATCTTTTTCGAGTAATCTCTATTCGATAACTCCTCCCTTCAAATAACTATATTCGATAATCTCTCTTACGAATAACTAGATTCGAAAACCTTTCTTCGAATAAACTATATTCGATTAAATCTATTCAATTAACTCTTATCAATTAACTCTATTGGATTAACTCTATTTGATTTAACTCTAATCGATTAACTCTATTTTCTTTTCACTTAACTCCTTTCGAATAAACTATATTCGATAACTCTTTTAATTCTATTCGAATAAACTATATTCGATTAACTCCTTTAATTCTATTCGAATAAACTATATTCGATTTACTCACTTCGAATAACCAATATTCGATTAACTCACTTCGAATAACCAATATTCGATAACTCCTCTTCGAATACATTATATTCGATAACTCTTCTCGAATGAACTATATTCGATTACTCTTCTCAAATAAACTATATTCGATTACTCTTCTCGAATAAACTATATTCGATTACTCTTTTCTCTAATATACTATATTCGATTACACTTCTCGAATAAAATATATTCGATAACTCTACTTCGAATAAGTGATATTCGTTAACTCTACTCCGAATAAGCGATATTCGATAACTCTACTCGATTTACTCCATTTGAATAACTCTAACTGGTTAACTCTAACTGGTTAACTCTAACTCTAACTGGTTAACTTAACTCTAACTGGTTAACTTAACTCTAACTGGTTAACTCTAACTGATTAATTCTAACTGGTTAACTTTGATTGGTTAACTCTAACTCTAGTTGATTAATTCTAACTGATTAACTCTGACTGGTTAATTTTAACTCTAACTGGTTAACTCTAACTGATTAATTCTAACTGATTAACTCTGACTCGTTAACTCTAACTAATTTATTCTAACTGATTAACTCTGACTGGTTAACTCTAACTCTGACTGGTTAACTCTAACTGATTAATTCTAACTGATTAACTCTAACTGATTAACTAATATTCGATTAAATCATTTTCATTAACCAATATTCGATTAACTCTCTTCTTTGAATAACTAATTTCGATTAATTTCTGTTGAATAACTAAATTCGATTAACTCCTTCGAATAACTAATTTCGATTAACTCCTCTGATTTATTCCTATTCTATTTGTTTATACAAATATTTCCTTTTCTATTTGTTTACTTAACAAATGACTATTTCCTTTTCAATTATATTTATTTGACAAATAAATATTTCTTTTATCTTTTCTACTTATTCTCTAAATAAAAAAATCCTTTTATTTTTATTTCTTATCTATAAATAAATGATCCTTTAATACCTTTATTTATTCTCTAAATCAATAATCCCTTTTACTTTTATTTATTTTCCCAATAAATATTCCTCTTTATAAAATCCTTTGATTTTATAAATAATTCCCTTTTTATTTTTCTAATTTTTTTTATAAGCAAATATCCTTTTTTATAAAATCCTTCGATTTTATAAATAAAATTCCTTTTATAATATCATATTTATTTACTAAATAAATATCTCTTATATAATATCTTATTCCCAAATTATTTCCTTTAACTCTATTTCCTATTTATAAATATTCCATTTATAAATATTTCCTTTTATAAAATCTTCTTTGATTTTATAAATAATTTCTCTTTTATAAAATCCTTTGATTTTATAAATAATTTATTTTCAATATTCACTTTGAAAATCCCCTTTTTCACATTCCAATATTCCTTATGGTATCTAAAATACCAAATCACAATGATTGATATCATTTAAACACACATAATCATCAACAGATTATATATCACATCATATATTATAATATATGAAAACAGTAAAATAAATGTTGAGGAATCCAGTTGGATTCCTCCAATCTGTTTCCCTGCATCACTGATGTTAAACAATATAATTAACATCGATTTCATTTCAATATGAAATATTCTGCTAAACAGAATCGACATTTGATTAACGATATATATATATATATATATATATATATATATATCGTTATCTATAATTCCAACCAATACACAAGAAATTCCACCAAACAGTTAACACACAACAATCAACAGATAATTATCAGTTCTAAGAATACGTTATAAAAATATAACTATTCAGAGTTGGTCAGTTTTACTCACATTGGACGATCATCGTTAATAACGATAACCATCGCTTGATTCAGACGGACAATTTATTTTTTTATAAATTGTAACGAGCTCCGATGGACTTCCAGTCAGTTCCATCGTGTAGTGTCCGTCCATACGATCACAACGGATCTTGTTTCGCTGAATTCCGATCATGTATGAAAAAGTTATGACTTATACTAGTTTATACAAATTTAAATTTAAATTTAAATTAATTAAATTTCCCTTTTTGCAAATGGGCTTAACCTTTGAAATAAGGCCCACTTTCACGTGTAAAGCCCAGACCCGCTCAATCTCTCCTTCTCGCTCAATTTCATTTCACTTCCAGTATCCCACTGCCGTGCTCATTCCTTCTAGACACTACCGCTCCTTTAACAACTCCAATACAAACACCGCCCCAATATAATACTTCAAGTGTTCATTGCCGTGTATATATATTTACTGCCACTACTTCCACCTTTACTCACCATATCCCATATCACTGTACTTGACCCAAATGCCTTCATACTACAGCCTCTCTCCTCATTATCGCACGTCAGATCCATTTCCTACCCCATGGCGCCTACCCTCCCACTTCCATATTAACATGCAACTGCATGCGCTATACCTCTAGTTCCCCCCTTTCGTGAATTCCAATCCCATCGCACTGTTTTACTTCAACTCCCGTCATTACTTACCATTTGTTTTATCCTACCCCAAACCGCATGTAGGTGCTGAGTTCCCTTCCCAGTCCAGACAAGTTTTCACCCACGTGCTCCTACATACCCAACTTCATCATGCGTTTTTCCCTCTTCTTTTCTGCTTTGACGCAAAAACTGCTTCCACTTCCCTCGACTATCAGAACGACCTCCGCCGTACATTTTCCGCAGTTGAGAACCCACGTCGACCTCAGCATAAAGCACCTCCAAACGAAGATATCCTCATCTTGAATTCGAAAATATATATTTTACCATTTAAGAGAATTTATAGGATTTGTTCTTAAATTTTGAAGCTTCGTATTTTTCTGTGTTGAGGATATTTCGGTGGCGGCTGAGAAACGATCAAACAAATGAAGAGGTTTAAGGCTTTGTACTGATATTATATAGGATTACTTTCTTGGTTTTTCTTGTGGAGCTTTTGAAGGCCACGGTTTGGGTTTGAGGCCACAAGAGACGGGCGGTCTGAGAGGAATGAACGTGGATCATTCTTTGATGTTATAACTTTTGTTAAAGTTGTTATATAAGGCATAGATATTTTTCTGTATCCATTTTCGTAAACTCCATTCATATACGACTGCTATAGACATAATTAGCTACATCGTTGTGACGACCAATGTGTCAGGATCCAAAAAATATAATACTATCGGTAGATTAACTCATTTTGTGAATCCTCAAAATGTTGATTACAGGGTGCAAAATACTCCAAATAAAAAGTTGCTTATTTAATTAATTAAAAATTACAATAAAATTCTAAAAATTAAATTATCACTACATCTCAAAAGAACCTTGTCTAAATTCGAAACCGGTATCTAGTTATATCGAATAAACCGTTACGGTCGATAAACGATTCTATAACGACTACTTTAAAATTTGATTTGGACACAACTCACAATCTACACGACGGAATCCCGATTTTTCTCTTCCACTAGAAAAATATACTTCACCAGCTCCTAACGTTTCTTGTTTCACAGAAATCCGATTTAAAACGGCTTATGTAAATTCGTTTAAAGTTTGAATCGCCAAATTACGAACTGCCGCGCCATTTCGAGCTCGATTATATTTATAATATAATTAATACGTTCAACTGTCATTTATATAATATATTCGTGAATATAATTCAACTCTAAACTTAATTATATATTTTAAATAATCCAAATTACACAATATTGTGAGTTCGTGTAACACCCCACATCCGTTAGTGTCACTCACAAAGGGAATGCACTAAATTCTGTGGAGTATTTTTGGGTAAAAGATGCAGATAAATTACAAGATAGACAGAAATTAAGTAGCGGAAAATAAAACTTTGCTTTACTGATAAAATAGTTTGTACAATGATTTCTTTACAATATCAGAGTAACATCTGTCTTACAAAATAAAGAAGCGTAAAAGCAACATTTATATTCCCCAATTTTAGCAAGAGCCAGCCATAGCATCTGAAAAGAGAATCCAAGCAAACTTCGACAAATCTTCAAGCTAGGAAAGAGTGGCAGTCCAACTTAACCTGAGCTAAACTATTCCCTCCTTTACTACCTGGGGGGGACGGAAGAAAAGAAGACGAAAGAAAAACAGAGTCAGACATAAAACCTGAGTAAGTTTAGTAACTTCTAGCATGTGAACCTGGAAAAACAAAACGACATGAATTAACTGAATACAAGATTACACCATGACGATAGGGTCAACAAGATTAGACAAGGTAGTCACAAGATATGCTAAGATAAGATAAATTGGATATACTCTAATACTTTTGCCGCTTCGCTATTTCCTTGTTATACTGGTTTCTATATCTCTGCACCGCCTATCTAGTGTCCCAACTAGTAACGATAACGTGATCCCAATCCCTGTATTTTCCATTGCCTTCCGGCATACATTCATTATTTATTACCAAGATCAAATCTAGGGTTTTCTATCAAGTGCTTTCTAGATTTAACTAGAGTCTACAATATCTGCTGAACGCTTCTCAGATTTAGGATTTATGCCACCTAGTCCAACTAGGGATTATGCTACCTATCGAACGATGCCCCCAAGTCTAGGACACACTACCTAAAGTGGTATATATTCCTATACTTCCCCACGCATGTATCGCGAATCGTTATCGCTTGTCTAGATGCACATGTCCTGTAATGTGCGGTCTGAGTCCTGTGACAGGGCAAATTAAGGAATACAGAACTCGGTCGGGAGCTTTCAGATATCTGCCGATGCAGATGCTAAGGTCTGTTTTTATTCCAGTGGCTATGGTCCCACTTGACCCCTCCCTCAACTAATGAAAGGCACACCTTGTAAAATGAGAACTATACGCCGGCCCCCGGTGCCCCTCTATCCTATGGCCATCCTCACCCATAACTAGATAGCAAGTATATGGTCTTTTGGAGTTCTCCGCCTTTTTGCTTCACGTATCTCGATTGACTCAAGATGGATGGTAGACGACGAGTTGCTATCACAGGGCTACCGTTTTCTCGTCGAATCACGTCGGTCCATCCTGGTCTTTAGGTTGCCATGTATTGCAACCAAGGCATACCCCTGGTTCTTCTACGCAGACCTTAACCTCTGTGAGCGCAGGAGGATCATCTGCAGCCTCACAGAGGGATACCAAGAGTACCCTCACGTCCCCTCGAAGCCTCGGGCTTCGTAACCCAATTCGTTGGAGCCTCTTATTTATTTATTTTTACTCAGACGGGCATTCGCTCCTTCCCGTGTTATACTAAGAATTACTACTTAGTTTTACTAACTAAGATTTACCACTTAGTTTCCAGAATCGTTGTTTTCTTAACTAAGGTTTACTACTTAGTTCCCTTTCCCGTCAATTTGGATTGGTTAAGTGTCATTAGTCAATTCAAGCCAACTTAACCCTCTATATTCTTCCTGTTATACTGGTTAAGTGTTATCAGTAATTCATGTTGACTTAACCCGAGCACAAACCAAGTTATATTGGTTAAGTATTTCTTATTACTTAACCCTACCCATTCACCCTGTATTGGTTAAGTGTTCCTTTTTAACTTAACCTTGCCCGTCTGTCTTAACTAACATGTTATTAATGGTTAAGTATTATCCCTTCATGTTTAGACTTAACCATATTCACAATCTGATGGTTAAGTGTTCAAGTTCACTTAACCCTACGGTCTAGCCCAGATAACATATCAAATTGGCTAAGTGTATTAGATTTTACTTAACCCCACCTTCTAGTCTAGTTAACATGTTAGTTTGGCTATGTGTTTTCTTAGTTACTTAACCCCTACAAATATGGTCTTGTTACCATAAGTTTGGTAAAGTGTCTCTATGGACTTAGCCCTCCCATTCTAGCTCGACTATGTTAAGTTGGTTAAGTGTTCCTATAGACTTAACCCTCCCATTCTAGCTTAATTGTGTCTGTATGAACCTAACCCCACCCATCGGTTTGGTTATCTTGTTGAATTTGGTTAAGTGTCCTAGTTAACTTAACCCTACCATTCTTGTTCTAGCTTTAACTAAATAAATTAAAGCCGCTACCACTCACATTAGACAGATATTGTGCGATTACTGGAAGTGCCGGTTGGTTCCGGGCAGGTTTACATCGCAACTCAGTCTAACCTCGGGTTAGGCATATTCATGTTTTCTAAGTTCAAAAGGGTTTTGGTTAATTTTCAAATCAGGTTTTGAAAGTAACCATCCCGTCCGTCGGATCAGTTAGGGATAGCCAGGGAGAGCAGGAAACTTGTATTTTCAAAACCCAAGCCTAGACACTATCCTCTCTGTCACCCTAGAACTTTCTGGTGTACCATTAAAAGAGATGTCGTTAATAAACCTTTAATTTGTCTAAATTTGCATTTCCTCATTTAGGCCAAATTCTATAAGTAAATTATTCCTAATTTACTTATTTCCTAGTTACCCTTGTAATGTAAACTGTCAACATTTATTCTTATGGCCCATTTTCCCCTCTATATCATATTTATGCCTTTTGGTATGTAAACTATACCAATTAAGTGTCACTAACCATGATTTTGCTAAACCTGACGGTTATTCCCAGTTATGGCCAATTTCAAATTTATACCAATATACTTATTATGCCAAATTAGCTAATCCAATCCTGATTTAACATTCTAATTACAGTTCACGTCAAACTAGACTTATTATTCTAGTTCATAACTCATGTAAATGCTAGATTTACAAGTCAATACTAGATTCAACTTACACATCCTATAATTCATGTTAAATTTATCCAATTTGTATTTCTATGAACATGCCATAATTCATGTTCCCAATTTATGCCAAATTCCAAGTTTATAACTATGCTTTTAGTACATTTCACATTATGCCCAAATTGTATTCCCACCGTTCGTATAATTGCGATTCACTCTAGATTATGGATAAATCTAGATTCGTAGAAAATAGGGAATGAACCAAAGATGCTATGAAAAAGGATGGACATAATAACTGGCATAAAAGGTTTGAATAACGACGTAGGTTCAAGAACATGGGTAGACCTAACTTAATAGGTAAATTCCCAAGGTCTAAAACCAAGAATAGACAGAGTAGGTTCAAGAACATGGGTAGACCTAACTTAATAGGTAAATTCCCAAGGTCTAAAACCAAAGAAAACCAAGGAGAGGTAGAATAAATAATCGGGTTTAATCTCATAATCACAGAACTTAAGCAACACTTTCCTAGTCATGCATCATAGGTATTTAATCACAGATGTCCTTGTTATGTCATAGGCAATAGTTTATGTTTTCTAATCAAAGGCATAGGTTTAGTCAAGGAAATAATCCTCATAGACATAGTCACAGTCATAGGCAATGTTCATAGTCATAGGCAATGTCCATAGTCATAGGCAAATGGTTTTAAAGTCCATAGTTTCATAGTCACGGTCTTATTTGTCCTCGAGTCATAACAGTTCTTAATTAGGTTCAAGAGTATTGGCAATGATTCAAATAGAGAGAGAGAGAGATTTGGTATATTCTTTTATTCCTTTAATTTCATGTCACGAACAGAGAAAAACGTTCAAATCTAAAAATATCTGACTTACCGAGATTAGATTAGAATAGAAAGATGGCGTTGCTATGATTCGTAGAAAAACAGTCGTTGCAGTCGTTCGAATCTTCACTTGAAGTCTAGCTTGAATCTCCTCTTTGAAAGTCTTTGAACAGCACCTCCTCGTCTTGATTTATTTTATATATATTATTTTATTTAATATTTAATTAAGAGGAGGAGAGGAAGCCATGTTCACTAAGAATCTTTGCAGCATAAGGGTAGAGAAGAATTGTGAACAGAGAAGGAGTCTAGGGCTGTTTATATAGTGTAGAAGTCAACGAATCTGGTCAGGATGGCGTCCGAATACAGAAGAACGAACCAGGTGCAGAAAACAGGAAAAAGCAGGGGGGGTCGACCCCCAGGTCGACTACCCAGTCGACCTGGGTGCCCCTGGTCGACTACCCAGTCGACCTGGGTGCCCCAGGTCGACTACCCAGTCGACCTGGGTGCCTTGGGCGGGAAAATTCCCGCCCAGCCCAATCTGGGTCCGATTTGAATTTTGAACTTGACCTGTTTTGAAATTTGAACTTCGCTGAATCTTCCGGAGGCCATATCTCCCTCATACGGACTCCGATTTACACAAACTCGGACTCGTTTTCATGCAGAATTCCGAGACGAACGCAATGGCGCAGCCCGTTTCCCTTGATTTTGATTTTAACTTTTAATTCTGCCCTAATTTGTGAATCCTAGTGTTACAGAATTACGGGGTGTTACATTCTCCCCCACTTAAAAGGATTTCGTCCCCGAAATCTTCAAGTTAGGAAGAATGTTTCCTACCATCCAATCACCCATCTACTCAACCATTCAACCACAGGCATTCAATGTCCTTAAAAGATTTCTAATGCTTTCATGTTCATATGCATAGTGTGTGTATATGTCTTTATCTAATGCAAAATCAGGCGGTCTACTGATTCAGTTGACCTCCTTAATGCGAATCATGTCAGTGCCATGCGTCCAATCATGTATGCAAGCATCCCTAGTTATGTAAATACTACATGCGTGCACAGCCATTCATCCATATGCAACGTCCATATGCTAACATATCAAGTTCAATTTACAAACAAATACATATCTGTAAATGAAATATGAAAGCGTCTGAACTGATCTAGTGCCTAATACGTATGCATATGCATTCACAAGCAACCATTAGCAACCACTTGCAACCATCAACCATAACATGTTTCAAATACATGTTTACATCCATTGGCTTCTACCTAAGGATCAAAGATACGACCTAGGTGATATACTTTGGAAAGAGAGAAAAATTATGCGTAAAGCTCCTAAAACAAAGAAATCAAGGATGCACCCTCAAGGAAAAGGGTATGATGCTAGTATCTAGCCTTCTTGAGCTTTACTCCACTGTATCTTAACTAATTTAACTTCACGATTGTGAAGTTCCGGATCTCCATTTCCAAAATAAACAGATGTCAATCACGGTACCAGGTATACGTACTAAGATGATTAGAGGTTTCCCTCTTATCCGCCATGCCATAACTATAAGAGTCGAAAGGTCACTACGTGCTCTTTGGAGTGCCTGCCACAACTATTCATCTCTCACACAAACCATCCAAACCGAACTCGACATTCCTCAAGTACTAGCCCCAAAGGCCTAAACCAATATCATACAAGCACCCAAGGAATATCTCCCCCGAATTTAGACGATCTACGTGAGATGATATAAGCAAACTCGATAGCTATTCTCAAATCCCTACTAACCAAAAATAAACTGGTCGGACCACCAATTGGATTTGAGACTATAGTGGGATCCTTTTACTATACAAGTGCTATGGTGCAGAGACTCAGCTATGGAAGTGGGTATGAACAAATGTGAAGCGCTAAAACCGAAAGAGTACAGACAGAAAACTAAACTCTTCCAATAGAACTTTACTTCCTTTCTCCTAGGTGTGCTTGGTGGTGGAAGTATGTACTTGCCCTTCTACAAATCTTATTCCTCATTCTTGCCCTTGTCCTTAATTATATGCCCTATCATACCCTAGTAAAGATACTTCCTCTTGTTTTAGGTTTTATAATTTCTTCCTCCTTCGTGAGCTAAATCTACACCCATGAATTCCTCCTCCTAGGGTTATGCTCCTTAGCCAAACTCCTCATCCCCTTCCGTGTGTAGTCATGTTGACAAATCTCTCGAAAACTGCCTCCATCGTCCGGAAAACCCTATAAGCTTGAAAGAAAACTGGTCGTAGGTGGAACAACTACGGTTATGGATGGAAGCCAGGCACTACATTTCCCTTCGATGAGGTTACCTCCCAGAAAGCCAGGAGCCCCAGAGACTCAAGAAAGAAGGAGACAAGAATTTAAACAGAGGAAGAGAAGATAGTGCGTATGGCTTTGGGGAATATGTCTTTAAAACAAATCTTTTCTCTTGAAAATGCTTCTTTTTAAAACCGTTTTGAAAATAATTTTTCAACTCTTTTATCTGATCCGGTAACCTTCAGCTCTGATACCACGTGTAACACCCCACATCCGTTAGTGTCACTCACAAAGGGAATGCACTAAGTTCTGTGGAGTATTTTGGGTAAAAGATGCAGATAAATTACAAGACAGACAGAAATTAAGCAGCGGAAAATAAAACTTTGCTTTATTGATAAAATAGTTTGTACAATGATTTTTTTACAATATCAGAGTATCATCTGTCTTACAAAATAAAGAAGCATAAAAACAACATTTATATTCCCCGATTTTAGCAAGAGCTAGCCATAGCATCTGAAAAGAGAATCCAAGCAAACTTCGACAAATCTTCAAGCTGGGAAAGAGTGGCAGTCCAAATTAACCTGAGCTAAACTATTCCCTCCTTTACTACCTGGGGGGGAACGGAAGAAAAGAAGACGAAAGAAAAACAGAGTCAGACATAAAGCCTGAGTAAGTTCAGTAACTTCTAGCATGTGAACATGGAAAAACAAAACGACATGAATTAACTGAATACAAGATTACACCATGACTATAGGGTCAACAAGATTAGACAAGGTAGTCACAAGATATGCTAAGATAAGATAAACTGGATATGCTCTAATACTTTTGCCGCTTCGCTATTTCCTTGTTATACTGGTTTCTATATCTCTGCACCGCCTATCTAGTGTCCCAACTAGTAGCGATAATGTGATCCCAATCCCTGTATTTTCCATTGCCTTCCGGCATACATTCATTATTTATTACCTAGATCAAATCTAGGGTTTTCTATCAAGTGCTTTCTAGATTTAACTAGAGTCTACAATATCTGCTGAACTCTTCTCGGATTAAGGATTTATGCCACCTAGTCCAACTAGGGATTATGCTACCTGTCGAACGATGCCCCCAAGTCTAGGACACACTACCTAGAGTGGTATATGTTCCTATACTTCCCCACGCATGTATCGCGAATCGTTATCGCTTGTCTAGATGCACAAGTCCTGTAATGTGCAGTCCGAGTCCTGTGACAGGGCAAATCAAGGAATACAGAACTCGGTCGGGAGCTTTTAGATATCTGCCGATGCAGATGCTAAGGTCTGTTTTTATTCCAGTGGCTATGGTCCCACTTGACCCCTTCCTCAACTAATGAAAGGCACACCTTGTAAAATGAGAACTATACGCCGGCCCCTGGTGCCCCTCTATCCTATGGTCATCCTCACCCATAACTAGATAACAAGTATATGGTCTTTTGGAGTTCTCCACCTTTCCGCTTCACGTATCTCGATTGACTCAAGATGGATGGTAGACGACGAGTTGCTATCACAGGGCTACCGTTTTCTCGCCGAATCACGCCGGTCCATCCTGGTCTTTAGGTTGCCATGTATTGCAACCAAGGCATACCCCTGGTTCTTCTACGCAGACCTTAACCTCTGTGAGCCCAGGAGGATCATTTGCAGCCTCACAGAGGGATACCAAGAGTACCCTCACGTCCCCTCGAAGCCTCGGGCTTCGTAACCCAATTCGTTGGAGCCTTTTTTTTTACTCAGACTGGCATTCGCTCCTTCCCGTGTTATACTAAGAATTACTACTTAGTTTTACTAACTAAGATTTACCACTTAGTTTCCAGAATCGTTGTTTTCTTAACTAAGGTTTACTACTTAGTTCCCTTTCCCTTCAATTTGGATTGGTTAAGTGTCATTAGTCAATTCAAGCCAACTTAACCCTCTTTATTCTTCCTGTTATACTAGTTAAGTGTTATCAGTAATTCATGTTGACTTAACCCCACCACAAACCAAGTTATATTGGTTAAGTATTTCTTATTACTTAACCCTACCCATTCACCCTGTAATGGTTAAGTGTTCCTTTTTAACTTAACCTTGCACGTCTGTCTTAACTAACTTGTTATTAATGGTTAAGTATAATCCCTTCATGTTTAGACTTAACCCTATTCACAATCTGATGGTTAAGTGTTCAAGTTTACTTAACCCTACGGTCTAGCCCAGATAACATATCAAATTGGCTAAGTGTATTAGATTTTACTTAACCCCACCTTCTAGTCTAGTTAACATGTTAGTTTGGCTAAGTGTTTTCTTAGTTACTTAACCCCTACAAATCTGTTCTTGTTACCATAAGTTTGGTTAAGTGTCCCTATGGACTTAGCCCTCCCATTCTAGCTCGACTGTGTTAAGTTGGTTAAGTGTTCCTATAGACTTAACCCTCCCATTCTAGCTTAACTGTGTCTGTATGAACCTAACCCCACCCATCGGTTTGGTTATCTTGTTGAATTTGGTTAAGTGTCTTAGTTAACTTAACCCTACCATTCTTGTTCTAGCTTTAACTAAATAAATTAAAGCCGCTACCACTCACATTAGACAGATATTGTTGCGATTACTGGATGTGCCGGTTGGTTCCGGGCAGGTTTACATCGCAACTCAGTCTAACCTCGGGTTAGGCATATTCGTGTTTTCTAAGTTCAAAAGGGTTTTGGTTAATTTCCAAATCAGGTTTTGAAAGTAACCATCCCATCCGTCGGATCAGTTAGGGATAGCCAGGGAGAGCAAGAAACTTGTATTTTCCAAACCCAAGCCTAGACACTATCCTCTCTGTCACCTAGAACTTTCTGGTGTACCATTAAAAGAGATGTCGTTAATAAACCTTTAATTTGTCTAAATTTGCATTTCCTCATTTAGGCCAAATTCTATAAGTAAATTATTCCTAATTTACTTATTTCCTAATTACCCTTTTAATGTAAACTATCAACATTTATTCTTATGGCCCATTTTCCCCTCTATATCATATTTATGCCTTTTGGTATGTAAACTATACCAATTAAGTGTCACTAACCATGATTTTGCTAAACCTGACGGTTATTCCTAGTTATGTCCAATTTCAAATTTATACCAATATACTTATTATGCCAAATTAGCTAATCCAATCCTGATTTAACATTCTAATTACAGTCCACGTCAAACTAGACTTATTATTCTAGTTCATAACTCATGTAAATGCTAGATTTACAAGTCAATACTAGATTCAATTTACACATCCTATAATTCATGTTAAATTTATCCAATTTGTATTTCTATGAACATGCCATAATTCATGTTCCCAATTTATGCCAAATTCCAAGTTTATAACTGTGTTTTTAGTACATTTCACATTATGCCCAAATCGTATTCCCACCGTTCGTATAATTGCGATTCACTCTAGATTATGGATAAATCTAGATTCGTAGAAAATAGGGAATGAACCAAAGATGCTATGAAAAAGGATGGACATAATAACTGGCATAAAAGGTTTGAATAACGACGTAGGTTCAAGAACATGGGTAGACCTAACTTAATAGGTAAATTCCCAAGGTCTAAAACCAAGAATAGACAGAGTAGGTTCAAGAACATGGGTAGACCTAACTTAATAGGTAAATTCCCAAGGTCTAAAACCAAAGAAAACCAAGGACAGGCAGAATAAATAATCGGGTTTAATCTCATAATCACATAACTTAAGCAATACTTTCCTAGTCATGCATCATAGGTGTTTAATCACAGATGTCCTTGTTATGTCATAGGCAATAGTTTATGTTTTCTAATCAAAGGCATAGGTTTAGTCAAGGAAATAATCCTCATAGACATAGTCACAGTCATAGGCAATGTTCATAGTCATAGGCAATGTCCATAGTCATAGGCAAATGGTTTTAAGGTCCATAGTTTCATAGTCACGGTCTTATTTGTCCTCGAGTCATAACAGTTCTTAATTAGGTTCAAGAGTATTGGCAATGATTCGAATAGAGAGAGAGAGATTTGGCATATTCTTTTATTCCTTTAATTTCATGTCACGAACAGAGAAAAACGTTCAAATCTAAAAATAACTGACTTACTGAGATTAGATTAGAATAGAAAGATGGGGTTGCTATGATTCGTAGAAAAACAGTCGTTGCAGTCATTCGAATCTTCACTTGAATTCTAGCTTGAATCTCCTCTTTGAAAGTCTTTGAGCAGCACCTCCTCATCTTGATTTATTTTATATATATTATTTTATTTATTATTTAATTAAGAGGAGGAGAGGAAGCCATGTTCACTAAGAATCTTTGCAGCATAAGGGTAGAGAAGAATTGTGAATAGAGAAGGAGTCTAGGGCTGTTTATATAGTGTAGAAGTCAACGAATCTGGTCAGGATGGCGTCCGAATACAGAAGAACGAACCAGGGGCAGAAAACAGGAAAAAGCAGGGGGGGTCGACTCCCAGGTCGACTACCCAGTCGACCGGGGTGCCTTGGGCGGGAAAATTCCCGCCCAGCCCAATCTGGGTCCGATTTGAATTTTGAACTTGACCTGTTTTGAAATTTGAACTTCGCTGAATCTTCCGGAGGCCATATCTCCCTCATACGGACTCCGATTTATGCAAACTCGGACTCGGTTCATGAAGAATTCCGAGACGAACGCAATGGCGCAACCCGTTTCCCTTTATTTTGATTTTAACTTTTAATTCTTCCCTGATTTGTGAATCCTAGTGTTACAGAATTATGGGGTGTTACAGTTCCACTATTTTTGATTATTTCTGAATTAAATATATTATTTAATTATTATATTAATTAAATTTTCCTTATTATTTAATTCTGGTCATTTTAAATTACCAAACCTTTATTTAAATAATTAAATAAATTATTTAAAATACCGTAAAATATGGGTCGTTACACGTACTGTTGCAGTCTGTTCTTTTGAATCAACTCCTCATTCAAGATTTTGAGGTGCCTACATTCATTTGTGGTATGACCGGGCTAGTTGAGAAACCTACCGAACTTTCCCGAGTTAGCTGTCTTGTCGCTCATCCTCATTGGTTTTGGTTCTGCTTATTCTTTAGAATTCTTCGTTGCAAGATAAATGTTTTTAGGGGTGTCGTTCAAAGGTATTTGCTCTGATGGGTTAAAAATGTGAATCTTCTTATTATCTTTGTTGCCCTTCCCATCGTTGACATGCTTTTGACCTTGATTATTCTTCTGATTGTATTGAGTAGCAGCATTTTTTGGAGCTTCAAGAAGTTGGTTAGCATCAATAACCTGAAGAGGCGCAGGATTGTTGTCCACTCTCATATACTCCTCTGCTTTTTTATAGAATTTTTTAAGCGTGTTTGGTTCTTTCATTTTGATCCATCTACCAAATTCGCTCTTCTCATCTATTGCGTCGATTGGAGACATTAAGATCATGCGGGGTTCGTGATTCCCAACCTCAGACAAAGTAGTGTTGAACCTCTTGAAGAAAGCTTTAACAGATTCTCCCAAATTATGATTCATTAATGTCAAAGAAATAACATCCTTAGCCTTAGTAGCTTGTAGCCTGAATTGCTCCTTGAATTTTAGAGTCAAATCATCAAATCGATCAATGGATTTGGGCGGTAGCCTCGTGAGCCATAGTGATGCCACGCCTTCTAGATAGAGAGGGAAGCACAGACATTTGATCTCGTCCGTTGCTTCGGCTGCATTCATGTGCCATTCATATCTATACAGGAAGTGATTTGGATCTGAAGTCCCGTTGTATGGAGGAAGAGTAGGATCAGTGAACTTTCTAGGAAACTCAGCTTTGCGGATCCTCTTTGTGAATGGATTTTTGCTGGGGAGAAATCCCATTCTCTCTCACTGTCATTGTGAGCCTTGCTATCTTTCATGATTTGTTTTACCATACCAGCGATATATTCCTTTGAGTTGTGTTGTTCGGAGAGCGGACTTCGATCTCTTTTCCGGAAGCTAGTCTTGGCGAGCGATCGTGATTAGAGGATCTAGGTCTTTTACCTTTACTGTGGCGAGATTCCCTCTTGAAGGGACTTGCAACTCGTAGGGTATTTCGGTCGAAATGGCTTTTGGTCTTCAGCTTTGAGTTTTTGATATCAGCATCGCCTTTATCACTTTCACGGTCATCAAGCACTTCCATGTTATCATTACGATGATGATCCAGAAGCTAATGAATTTGCGTTATCCTCAAGGTTGATGTGAACTCTTTGAGGAGGAATGAGATTCACTTACGCCTTTAAAAAAACATTCATCTTATAGATAAGAGCCTAATTAGCATCCATCAGTGCTCCATTAACATCCATTAAAGTTTTGTTGGAGGCTTCCATTCGTTGACTCAAGTTAGCGACAACGACATCTAATTCAGCTCTGATTACTCCAGTTCCGGCTATTGAGTTTTCCCTAACTTCAAAGTGGTTAGTAAGTGGTGTAGCTTTGTTGTTAGCAACGTTGTTGATTTCTCCAACGGTTTAACTTGCAGTTTTTTTAGATTTAGCCATTATTTCGGACAAGGTTTGGAACTTTGAAGAGAACTCGTCGATTAGCCTAGATCTTAGATTTGGAGAATCTACAGTAGAAGTAGACTTTTAACTTCAATGCAAGGCTCTTAAATTTAAGAAAAGTGTGAACGTGGCCCTACGGTGGGCGTTAAATGTGGAAATCAAAATTCGACTTCAACACCAAAGGTGTTATGGAAACACTTGACCAAATGGTTAGAATTAGGAAAATGGGGCCATAATCACAAAATAAAGAGCAAAAATGAAGAACAAGGAATTTTTAGTGTGGTTCGGTTAATTTAGACCTATATCCACTATGGAATCACTTCATTACTGTACTCGAGTTTAGAAAATATATGAATTCACTCATATTGTTCATCTATCTCTTTTCTCACTTTTATGATCTAGATTTCACTTGAATTTGCAAAGGAATCGGTGATATCTCTTGCTTTGCGATGGTGCATGTGTAGATCTTCGATCACTTTAGCAATTGAGCAATCTTCGTGGATTCCATGGTGATTTAGCGTGAGATCTAGGCTTTAGAGAGGATTAGCAGAGATTAGAGTAGCTTGGATTGAACTTGTGAGAGAATTAATGGTGTTTGGAGAAGATTAGATCCATTTGTTGTTGGAGGAAGATAGAGTGAGCTTGGGAAGCCATTAATGGAGCTTGGAATGAAGCTTGAAGTGTTGAAGAAATGATTTGGCGACCCTTCGGGGTAGAATTCTAGGTCCCCTTTTCATGTGTAGAGTATGGGGTATTTATAGGAATGTTTTAGGGGTAGTGGCACACTTGTAATTTAGGGTGTACAGCTGGTAATTTGCGCTTTACAACTGCCACACAACTGGAAAGGATAGCTTACGACATGTTTTGGTCATATGCAGGATGCGACATGGTTTCTCCAGTCCTGCGAACGACATGAATTATATACGGGCAAATTTGGGATTGTGTGAACAACGACTTTACTCTTGTGTCTCTCGGTTGCATGTTATCGCGTGTCATTTGGATTGTGTATACACAAAGTGTCGTGACCCCTTTTTAATTTGTAGAGTGATCCATTGAAAGTCAAACACTTATGAGAAGACACATGTAAAGTAATGTTGTTGGACATACTTAAAACGCCTTAACTCATGTTGTTTAGACAACCTGGTATCATGAATTATTTACGGCTTGGTGCTCCATATACGCATCCAATTATTTGCTAATTCATATGAACGGTATGCTATACTTTATGGCATGCTTTAATACCTATGTGAATCTATACTATCCAACTTTTGCTTTACAGTCGGCGCCACATCCAGCGTGTATTACGACATGAATCAGGTATATGAGCAAAGGCTTACAATCTAAAGTGGTTTCTAATGACCTGATTATATCATGAATGGCCTGCTTTTATATACGTTGCATATTATCTCTCTAGTACATGGACACGTGGATCCATATACATAGTTTCCACATATGCACTTCATGATGCATCACATTGAGATTAGTTCATGTCGCTGTTCTACAAACTCCAAACATCAACCTTGAGAATGGCTTAATTTATTTGGTCTTCACATATCCAGATGTAAGCCACTTCAATACACGCATTGTGAGATAGTTCTTACGCTGCATCGTATATTATACAGAACAACCTGGCATAACTCATGTCAAAAGTCGTCTTGAATGATTTAGTGTCCATAACGTGAATGGCCTTAGTCCAAGCCGTGCAAGCGACATGATTTATAATGTCACCAATAACTTGCGGCTTGTCTTAAGTTGCCTGAACAATTTCGCGGCATAAGTTGCCCAACCGACTTGCGGCATGGTTATCTCCTAGCAATGACAGCTGATTTTCATGTGAGGCAAGAGACCAGGCATGCATGTTTAATGACATACAATATGAATATCCGCCGTATGAGATGTTGAAGAGTGATGAATATGCACTACAACTAAACGACTTGGTTTCAGCTTTTTCATGCGTCAGCCCTGTATACAATTTTGTATATCATGCCATGATTCCCTTATTTATTCAAGCAGCAACTTGTATTGTTATCACACACATTCACGTGTACACAATTCACATTAACTTGTTGTCTTTGTTTCATCCCTTTTGCACGACATGAATGATGTCGTTAGCGCGACATAAGGGTGAGCACGGCATGACGGCTTACGACTTGGATGTATTTGTGGTATGAAATCAGTGGCGACTTGTTCATGTTGTTGGAGCAAGCTTACTCAAGACATGGGAACGATATGCTTGCATTCCATATTGCACTCATACCATATTCACGACTTGTATCCATGCCGTTATGTAGGGCTTGAGACCATAGCGTGCTGAACGCCTTAATACCATGTCGTGTAACAGACTTGAGACCATGGCGTCAGAACAACATTTTATGGAACTGTCTGGTCCACATCTTCAACGTATTTTTTTTGAATCGCGTTTATTAACAGGGTTAACCAACCAAAAAAGAAACAATTTAAATTTTGCAAATATTAATTTAAATTAAATTTTTAGTTACCTTAGTTTTTGGATTGTTTCTCTTCATCTTTCTAGACTGGGCCAGGTATGCATATACGTATACTTGAACAGCATATAATATTTAGACTGATACACTGTAAATACTATGATGTCCAAGCACGTATCACTAGCACAAACAACTACAAAGGTCAATCCTTGTGGGTCAACTCAGGATAGTACGAGATACCATAATTAGTACAGTCTCGACAAATTCAAAATGCATAAACAACTCAAATCTGCACATGACCAAATACAATGAAGAAGCATGCTTTAGCCTTGACACCAACCAATTTCAAAGTTCAACATATACCAAAAACAACACATGGCCAACAACTAATTTCTAGTTCAGCATGAGGCTGCAAGGCCAGTGCAACAAGTCTAGCAAGCATAAAAACCACTATTGTACAAAAATTTCAGCAACATAGCCCATGCAACAGGTGCATAAAAGGCACAAGTTTACAACTGGTGATGATGCACTATTTCAGCAAGTATATAAGGGTTAGACAGGTCCAACAAAGAAGAGTACAAGACAGAGTACAAAGGCCAGAAGTTGCAGCTCAATTCATATGAAAACATGGACAAGAACTGATACATGTATACACATACATACACCAGTGAGCATTGTAAGGTGAAATGCTTCACAAGTCAAGCTGATAAGAACACTCACCGGTGCACAACTGAATCAACAAACCTCAAACACAAAGCAACTCAACATCATGGTCATAATAACACTCAGGTGTAAGCAATGTTCACAAAATCAGGTGCAAAGCAAAATCAAGGTCGAGTAAAGAGAAAGAAATTTGCATAATAACAAGATTAAGTACAGTATTGTTGGAAAAATAGTTTATTTTTATAACGATGAATTATTTAAAAAATTGAATAAGTGTGAGATGACTCCTATACGAATAGTCCCACATCATGAGACTATATGAAAGAACCAGTTTTTATTTGACTTGGTAAAAATTGAGATCCGTTTTTTCTAATCTGAACCGAACCTTCTTATCCATTATAATACCTTTTTTTTCAAACTACTCAGAAAAACTGTACGACGAATTTTTATTCTTATCTCTCTCTTCTTCTTCCTCCACCATTAAAATTCTTCAAAATCAAAATCAGAACAAGAGTTAAATTTAAATCGAAAGTGCAAATCTAAATCGGTTTGTTATGCAAGCAAATCAGTTATTTTTTTGAGGCTATTTTATCCTAGAGGCGTCGATGATTGACAATGGCTGGTTTGCACCTCTGACTAGGTCGTCGAAACGTCTTCAAGAGAGCAACCTAATTCGTGACTCAGCCATTGTTTCCCAATAATTTGAAGACGTTTATTTATCAAACAATGGCTTCATATGCTACGCCGCGGGCGATCTCGCCAAAGGCAGCGCAATTGAGAAGCCCTAGCTGGTTCTCGGGGTTATTTTCAGGAACTGGGAAAATTATATCATCCGTTTTGTGCAAGTAATTCTGGCAATTTCAATTCTAGTGATGAGTATTTTTCAAGTGACAAGGAAGGAAAAGAGGAAATCTAAAAGAATAATCTAATGGCGTGGAGAGGGCAACTAGCGAAAAACATTAGGGAGCTTTTCCTCCTATTTTGTCAGACGTCACCGGCAAGTTCTGAAGCTCATGAATTTGTTAAAAAAACAGTAAATTTAAACCACAATAAAACAGAAATCGAGAAACAAGAGGACAAAAATGGACAAAGCATGGAAGGAGAAGAAATGAATCCATGGGAACAACACTCAGTAGTAATAAGCATACCTACTCCCTTTCTGGGTTTCTCATTATGTGCCTAATAAGAGAAGTTTGAGAACATAAGAGAAATGCCTTGGTTCAAAAATGTTTCGTGACCAGAAGGGTGAAGTTCAGTACTTCATTGGGGTTCTACTGGATGTTACGGAATATGTCCATCCACTTTGCAATTGTTTACCAAAAGCCACTGCAAATGCAAATGAAACATTGGTTAAAAAGAAAAGAAAAAGGGAAAATTTCTAAGGATGTTGATGAAGTAGTGGAAGAGCTTCTAGATGCTAATATAGGACTTGAGGAACTATGGGCCAACCATTTAAAAATTGTTACTCCAAAGCCACACGGAAAAAAAATCATCCTGGAAAGCAATATTAGAAAAAGTTGGATGCTAAAGAGGGCAATCTAAAGATGAATTTTGATAATGCCTTTGTATTGGAAGAAAATGCATCTTGTGGTGAAGGTATATTTATGGCATTTACAGTATTTAATTGAAGTTTCATTGCACGAACGTGTAGCATATTTAGTCTAACGCACGTATCACTCAGTCAGAACATGTAAATGAATATTGCATGAAAAAACATAGCATAAGGAATGCTTATGCAGACTTTGATTATATGACTAAGGTTGAGATGAAATTGAGTTCTAAGTAACTATTAAGGTTGATAAGTAAAAAATGCAGTAAATAATATTTTTCGTGATTAACTTATGTTAATCTCTGAGTTAAGGTATATTTTTCTATAAGAAAAATATAAATTCTCAAACATATCGACATCTTAAACAATAGTAAGCCTTCACAGCCGGTCATTTGAGAACAGAATGAGAATCCGTAAGGAAACCATGAAGAACAACAACAACCAATCCAAAAAGAATGATTCTGGACAGTTGTTTCTATATTACAACTGTGGAAAACCATGTCATATGGCACAAAAGTGTCAGAAAAGGCTAGGCCCTCCACCGCAGGCCTACCTGACTGAGAAGCCTTTAACGGCTATGATTACTGAGATTCACCTCATTGGTGGATCAGAGGGTCGGTGGGTAGACACTGGTGCTTCTCGCCATGACTGCTATGATCGTGATATGCTCAAAACATACACGGCTGCTGATGATCAGAATGTGTTGTTGGGAGATTCTCACACCACTAAAGTTGCAGGGATAACTGAAATTGAGAATCAAGAATAAAAATTACGAGACTTCATAGTGATAGAGGAATAAAATATGGATTCTGGATTATTATAATTACATGGTATAGTACTTGAGAGAACTATACCCTATTCACCTGAAATGAAAGGTAAAGCTGAAATAATAGTGTCTTTACCGAACTAGTAGTTACCATTTTATTAAATTCTAGTGCAGCAAAACATGGTGGTGGATATATTATTAATAGTTTGCTATGTTTTGAATAGAATCCCTAAATCTAAGAATAATATTTCACCTTATGAAATTTTAAAGAATTATAAACTCAATGTGTCCTACTTTGAAACTTGGGGGTGTTTAGCATATGTTCACATACCAGACCCTAAGGGAATAAAATTGGCAAGTAGAGCATATTAATGTGTATTTATAGGCTATACTATTAATAGCAAAGCATACATTTTTTATGACCTAAATACACATAATATAATTGAATCTAATGATGTTGATTTATGAAACAAAAAATCCTTTTAAATTAAGGAATAGTAGAGGCACTTCAAGTATGCCTATTTGAACAGAACTTAATGAAAATTTTGAAAATGAACCTAGAAGAAGTAAAAGAGAAAAATCCGTAAAAGATTTGGTTCGGATTTTTGTGCTTTTACTATAGAAGAGGATCGCTTAAACCTCCAAGAGGCCTTATCTTCTTTAAGTGTCGACTTTTGGCAAGAGGCTATAAATAATGAGATGGATTCTTTGAAATCCAATAAGACTTGGCACTTGGTAGATTTACATCTAGTTGTAAATCTATAGGCTATAAATGGGTGCTTTAAAAGAAAATTAGAACTTGGTGGCACTGTTGATAAATATAAAATATGATTAGTAGCTAAAGGTTTTAAACAAAGAGAAAATATAGATTTCTTCGACACTTCTTCACCTGTAACTAGAATTACATCCATTCGGGTATATTAATCTCACTTGCTTCTATTCATAATTTTTTAATACACCAAATGGATGTTAAAACCGCATTTTTGAGCGGTGAATTAGAAGAAGAAATTTATATGGACCAACCTGAAGGATTAGTAGTATATGGTCAAGAACATAAAGTATGCAAATTAGATAAATCATTATATGGCTTAAAACAAGTACCTAAACAATGGCATGAAAAATTCGATAACTTTATCATTTGATATGGTTTTAAAGTTGATGAAAGTAATAAATGCATTTATTACAAATCTGAAAATGACATTTGTATTATTATATGCTGTAACACCCCGAATTTCGGTTAATGCTAAAATTCACAAATTAAAGAATAACTAATCCCAGATGTGGGAATTAGGGGAAACGGGTTGCACCATTGCGTTCGTCTCGGAAAAATACGCGAAATAGAGTCTAATTTTTCGAAAATCGGAGTCCGTATGAAGAAGATATGGACGAACGAAGTTAGGCAGAAAAACCCGAAACAGGCCAGAAATGCACTGGCGCACTTAGGAAGTGCGCCAGCACAAAAATGCACTGGCGCACTTGTGAAGTGCGCCAGCACAAAAATACACTGGCGCACTTGGGAAGTGCGCCCGTGCCGAGCCAGGAAACCTGCACAGTTTCTAGAGAGTTCTGTGGTTGGGTGCACCAGTTTGGGGTTTGGGCTTGGTCTTAGGGCCGGTTTCTGGAAGGTTCCGAAATCTAAGGGTCCTAATCTAATTTAGGGTTAATCTAAGGGCCTAAAACACTCACCTAATCTATAAATACACCCTAATACTACCCTAATTCATACTAAAAATAGAAATGATGCCACCATGCCGCCAAAATCAAACTTGAGAGGAACCTCCACTAGTTTATGAAGAAAGTTGCAAGCTAATCAACCTCTAATCATCATCTTCTTCTTGTATAGCAACTAGTTCTACTACATAAGTTTGCTAATCTTGGTTTTGGTGAGTTCCTATAGCTTTAATAATCAATTGTTAAATTGATTATGGTAGGATGTGATAAGACATGGCTATGTTTGTGGATAAATGTGTTTATGCAAGTTTAGTATAGTGTATGTTGTGTGCTATATGCAAGTTTAATGCTATGTTTTATGATGCAAAACACTATGTTGAACATTGATTCATATGTAACATGTTATGCAAACTATATGTGAGAGTATATGCAAGTTATATGTAACATGATATGCAAGTTATGCATGTGGTTTTATGCATGCTAAGTGTTTGGTTTTATGCATGCTAAGTATTTGGTTTTGTGCATGCTAAGTATGTGGTTTTGTGCATGCTAAGTATTTGGTTTTATGCATGCTAAGTGTTTGGTTTTATGCATGCTAAGTATTTGGTTTTGTGCATGCTAAGTATGTGGTTTTGTGCATGCTAAGTATTTGGTTTTATGCATGCTAAGTGTTTGGTTTTATGCAAGTTTGTCTCTTTTTATGATATGCATAATATATGCAAGTTTGTCTCTAAGTATGGCATGTTATGCAAGTTCATATGCAAGTTATGATACATATTCATATGCAAGTTATGATGCAAGTTCATATGCAAGTTATGATGCAAGTTCATATGCAAGTTATGATATAAGTTCATATGCAAGTTATGATATATGTTTATATGCAAGTTATGATGCAAGTTCATATGCAAGTTATGATATAAGTTCATATGCAAGTTATGATATATGTTTATATGCAAGTTATGATGCAAGTTCATATGCAAGTTATGATATAAGTTCATATGCAAGTTATGATATAAGTTCATATGCAAGTTATGATATATGTTTATATGCGAGTTATGATGCAAGTTCATATGCAAGTTATGATGCAAGTTCATATGCAAGTTATGATATATGTTTATATGCAAGTTATGATGCAAGTTCATATGCAAGTTATGATGCAAGTTCATATGCAAGTTATGATGCAAGTTCATATGCAAGTTATGATGCAAGTTCATATACAAGTTTATGTGCAAGTACATATGCAAGTTGTCTCTTTTATGATATGCATAATGCAAGTTTGGGTTAAATACTAGTTGGGTTTAATGTATGCTCATATATGCAAGTTGACACCTTTTGAACCCATGATAAAGTTATAAGCTATGTTGGTTAAACCCATGACATTTGTGATGAATCTTCCCTTTTATTATGTCACGTTACGAGAACGAATTACGTGGGGAACGATGGGGTTAATATGCATGTTAATAAAATGATGTGGAATGGGTATGCTTAAAAGTAACATAAATTAAATGGACATAATTGGGAATTTACCTATTGAGTTAGGTCTACCCATATTATGGAGTTGGGAATTTACCTATTGAGTTAGGTCTACCCATACTACAGAGTTGGGAATTTACCTATTGAGTTAGGTCTACCCATATTCTGGAAAACATGATTAATTAATTAGGGATAATTAATATAAATTATGAGGGTGATTAATTAGGTGTAATTAATCGACTAAGACACGAGGTTGGACTCAGTTGTAGCGTAAAACTGCCCGGACCCAACCGGCTTAACCAGTTGCTACAAATGTTAGCCCAATGTGAGAGGTCTTAGGCACAAATTAAATATGTGATTAAAGTAAAGACACGAGGTTAGACCCTTTTTATGACGTAAGGCTGCCCGGACTCAACCGGCATATCCAGCAGTCATAAAAGACGGTCTAATGTGAGAGGTCTTTATGAGGTCATGATCTTAATTAATTAATTAAGAAACACTTAACCATATTAGCATGTAGAGGGACATGAGGGGTTAAGTGGGTGCCTGGGGTGGCATGAGGAATCTAGTGGGTTGCCTTGGGTGGCAATAGAAAATACGATTGGAATACTTAACCAAAGAGGAACATGTAATTAAACATGGGTAAAGGGTTAAGTAAGTGCTTTGGGTGGCATGTGGAAATCTAGTGGGTGCCTTAAGTGGCAATTGATATATGATTAGATGACTTAACCAAACCTTAACATGTAGGTGGGCATGATTATAACAGGGGTTAAGTGAGATACACTAGATAAAATAACAAGCTTAGGTGGTAGCTTGTGGGGGCCCATTTCAACCAATATCCCAAACGTATCTTAGTGGGCTCGACTCTAGTCGAGTGACGGGACACGCATATTGGGCTTGACTATAAGAGGCCAAAATGGGTTAGCGGTGGCAACGCATGACCAACGGGTTTCATATGCGTGTGTGGACCCGGGCTGGTAAATAAGACGTTGTTGCATCGTGTAGATATAAGCCGTGCACCGTTAGTTTTATCAGGTTGCCACGTTGGGGAATGGTACACCCCATGGTGGGGCCAGCACGGGTATCTACGTTAGGGAGCCGATCGAATGGGGAGTAGTGTGTACACCTAGTGGATTGTAGGGCCCCGTGGCGTCTACTTAGTCACCTAGGGGTACGCGAGAATTATTAAGTTAATTTTATAAGTCCATGGGTGGGATCAACCTTTAAGTTAGGAATGACTGGTGTGGTGCAGTGTAGGAATTACCCTTGGGTGGGTAGATCTGGGGTGGTGTAATCCAGTAATTATCCTTGGGTGGATAAATGCGTCTTTTCGGTTATCTTAGTACATCCTGTGTTTAGTTGGCTACTTAGTGTAGTCATTATCCCCAGAGGTACCGTACCTTGTTTATATCATACCCTAATTACTTTAATGATTGTATTGTTAGGGTTATAGGACTCACTCAGACTTATGTCTGACCCCGTTGTTTTTATCTTTTTTCCCAACCCTCAGGTTATCAGAGTAGGCCCAGTACGAGTGGGCTTAGATCAGGCTGCTTTATTCTCTTTTGGAGCTTGGACCATAGATGTAGAGCTCAGCTTACCCTTTCTTTTATGGCTATCAGTTCATGTATTGGGATTATGTACTTTTATTTATCAGGATGGATATTTTGTACTTGACTCTTATTATGGTTTTGTGATGTAACCAAACATGTTTTACTTTCCGCTGCAATGAAATGATGTTTTAAAATTTTCAAGTATTACTTATATCTGTCTTGTTGTAATTTTTCTGTTCTATATTCACTAAAAATACTCCACCGATGTTATGGCATTCCCTTAGCGAGTGACCATAGCGGGTGTGGGGTGTTACACGTGGTATCAGAGCTTAAGGTTACCAGAACAGATAATTTTTTTAGAAAAACTATTTTCTAAGAATATTTTTGAAAGGAGTATTTTCAAAAACATGTCTTTTAAGAGAAATGTTTTTGAAAGAAAAGCATAATCCCCAATAGCCATATCTATATCTTTCGAATTCTCCGTTTTGAATCTCTTCCTCTCTCGTTTTGAGTTTCCGCTCCGCGTATAGATGACCTTTCTAAGATAGATAAGAACGGAAAACCACTTCAAGGGACTTAGACATTAGTCGGATTAGAAGTTGGTTCAAGAAGGAGGAGGACTGGTAGGTATCTATTGAATAGACGATGGGAGGAAGGCTCAAATAGTTGTTTGGTTAATGAAGGATGAAACCTCATTGGTGGGAGGTTACGAGTGGAGAATGTGAAGAAGAAGGCTAGTAGTTATCCTTTTGGAGGAATGGGACACCGTATTAGGATTGTCCAAAGGGGCATGGGCAAGGTATGGAATCTCCTGGAGGGTAGTTGTATTCCCTCGCGGCTAGTGTACCAGATGGGGATAGGACCGTCTAGGTTGGAATTTGGATTTCTTTATTATCCGGTTCGAACTTTATTTAATTCTGACGCATCGAGTTCGTTTATCTCATCATTGTTAGTTGAGTCACTGCACTTAGACACCAGTTAGTAGATGATCCCTTAGTTGTTTCAAACCCAATTGGGGCTCCATGAAGTGTTTGGGTTTGAAAGTTTCTATACTTAGCGTTGAGTTTGGATGTGATGCTTTTTGGGCTTCACGGGCTACGGGATAGTTTGGGCATGGACTGGTTATCCAGTAGGGGTGCCGTTCTTGATTTTGAAGGGAGAGTTGTTAGGCTTATGACCCGCTTGGGTAACACTCTCGAGATCTCTTGTAATCCCATGGAATCTGTTATGCTAAGTTATCTAGAATCTCTTGACACGTCGGTCGAGAGTTTGCGATCTGTTAGAGTGGTCCGGAAATACTCGGATGTGTTTGAGGAGGTGAAGGGCTTACCTCCGGAGCGGGAGATTGACTTCCGAATATATCTGGTAGACAGTGCTAAACCTGTATCTTTACTAGTGTGCCACATGGCTCCTCATGAGAGGAGGGAACTCCATAAGCAAGTAGGCGATTTGCTTGAGAAGGGGTTCATAAGACGAAGTATATCGGAGTGGGGTGCTCCAGTAGTTTTTGCCACGAAGGCGGATGGGTCCCTCAGACTTTGTGTAGGCTAAAGAGAACTAAATAAACTCACAAAGAAGAATAGACACATATTGCTGAGGATTGATGATCTCTTTGATCAGTTGGTTGGTGCCTAAGTATTTTCGCAAGTTGGACTCAGCCACGGGGTTTTTTTTCAGTTGAGAGTGGCTGAGGATAGTATAGAGAAGATTGCCTTTAGGACTCCGGATGGTTTTATGAGTGGCTGGTGATGCCATTTGGTTAGACGAACGCCTCCGCATACTTTGTTGATTTGATAAGAAGGGTGTTCAGGGAGTACCTAAATAAGTTCGTGATGATCTTGGTGGATGACATCTTGGTATTTTCTAGGAGCGAAATAAGTTTTCGTATGTGCTCAATAGGTTGAGCAAAGCCCGTTATGGGATAAACGGTGGTTTTGGAGCGAGGCTGGCAAGGACATCCAGAGTTGGACAAGGACTTAATTAGTTAGCCGTTTTTACTAGTATCATCTCACGTAGGTCGTCTGAATTCGAAGGAGGTATCCCTTGGGTGTTTGTCTGATATTGGTTTAGGCCTTTGGGGCTTGCATTTGGGGGATGTCGAGTTCGACTAGGGTGGTCTGCGTGAGAGATGGATAGTTGTGACGATTTTGCATGGGAGAATATCCTGATTTTCTCTAGAAGTGGAGAAAAGCATGCCCTACATCTTAGGGAAGTGTTGGAGACTCTTTGAGTGCATTGTCTTAAGACAACAAAGGTGGATGGAATTCTTAGCATCCTATGAGTTTGAGATAGCGTATACCCCTGGCAAGGGTAACGTGGTGGCAGACGCCTTAAGCAGAAAAAGGCTGTCTTTGAGTCCATTGTTCGTGGAATGGCGAAGCTTGGAGTTTAATTCTATGTTTGACTTTAGACCTTCCGTTGACTTTGTACCCGGTTTGCTAGCCTCCTTGGAGGTTAGGCCTACTCTTTTGGGGCGGATTGGCGAGGCTCAGCGAGACGACCCACAGTTGGTTGAGTTGGTAGAGAAGCTTATAAGGGGGGAGTCGTCCAGCCATTTGGGTAGATACACCATAGATGATAGGGGATGGTTGCATAGAGACGGTAGACTTTGTGTACCGCAAGATGAGGGTTAGAAGAAGGCTATTTTGGATGATGCACATCGTTCAAGAATGACTATTCATCCCGGTGGAGACAAAATGTACCAAGACATGAAGAGAGTTTTCTTCTGGGCCGGTATGAAGAAAGATGTGGCCGAGTATGTGGCGAGATGCTTAGTGTGCCAACAAGTTAAAGCGGAGCAAAGGAAACCCGGTGGGTTGCTACACCCATTGGAAGTTCCGCAATGGAAGTGGGATAGTGTCTCGATGGATTTCATCGATGGGTTACCGAGATCGAGGAAGGGCAATACGGGAATTTGGGTTGTGGTAGACAGACTTACCAAGAGTGCCCATTTTATACCCGTGAAGAGTAAGAGGACCGCTCCATGGCTTGCTTCAGTCTATGTTAGAGAGATTGTTAGATTGCATGGCGTACCATCCAGCATTGTGAGTGATCGAGATCCTATCTTCACTAGTGAGTTTTAGGAGAAGGTTGCAAGAGGCGGTAGGGACTCAGTTGTGTTTGAGCACCGCATATCATCCTAAGACGGACGGTCAGACCGAGAGGGTGAACCGTATCTTAGAAGATCTCTTGAGGCTTTGTATCTTGGATTTTGGAGGTACATGGGAAGAACATCTTCCTTTGGTGGAGTTCGCATACAATAACAGCTTTCAGTCTAGTATTGGCATGGCACCTTTCGAAGCTCTTTATGGAAGGCCTTGTCGATCTCCTACATGTTGGTGGGAATCTACGGATAAGATCTTGCTTGGGCCAGATATGGTTAGAGAGACTTCAGAGAAGATTGATTTGATTCGAAGAAGGATGAAGGCAGCGCAAGATAGACAGAAATCTTATGCGGATCGGAGAAGGACGGATCTTGAGTTTGAGGTTGGGGACATGGTTTTTGTCAAAGTATCTCCGTTGAGAAATGTTGTTCGCTTTGGGTCCGTTGGGAAGTTAGCATCGAGGTTTGTTGGGCCGTTTCCTATTAAGGAAAGGATTGGACGGAGGGCATATAGGGTGGAGTTGCCCAACAGACTTAGTGGTGTTCATGATGTATTCCATGTATCACATTTGAGGAAGTGCTTACATGAGACCGCAGAGGTCGTAGAGCCGAGCTTGCTTAGAGATGTAGAGGTAGAGCGTGATGCGACGATTCGACGAGCTCCTACTCGCATCCTTGGGTCAGAAACTAGGAAGTTGAGGAACAGAGAAGTTCGGCTAGTTAAAGTGCAATGGGGAGAAGACGAGGGCAATGCTACTTGGGAGACGGAAGCGAAGATGTGTTCTTTGTAACCCATTTCTTTTTGAGAGTATGTCTTTTAACTTCTCCTTTATCGCTTGTCTAGTACTTATCTTATCTTTAGTATGTCCTCTCATTAGTACCTTTGACCTTTAGATAGGGTAAACCTATGGTTGAAACATGTGTTTGAGACATGTTATGTTTGATGGATGCATGTGGATGCAAGTGGTTGCTAGTGGTTGCTCGTGGATGCATGTATACACACTCTACGCACTAGATCGGCTCAATCACTTCATATTGCATATTGCATAAAATTGTGTGTAGGAAGCTATATTTATGGATGTATAATGATTGTGTTATCATATGGATGATGCATTTTGGTGAATGATTGTGCACTCATGTAGATATTGTATGTGTCGATAGGGTTCTCTCGCATACATAATGGATGCATGGCACTATCATGGTTTGCATATGTTCATACATTAGATAGGGAACATATACACACACTTTTTGCATATGCTCATACATCATTAGAAACTGTTTTAAGGACAATGGATGCCCGTGTTTGATGGATTGAGTAGATGGTTGTTTGGATGGTAGGATATGCATTCTCCTTAGCTTAGAGATTTCGGGGACGAAATCCTTTAAGGAGGGGAGAATGTAACACCCCGAATTTCGGTTAATGCTAAAATTCACAAATTAAAGAATAACTAATCCCAGATGTGGGAATTAGGGGAAACGGGTTGCACCATTGCGTTCGTCTCGGAAAAATACGTGAAATAGAGTCTGAGTTTTCGAAAATCGGAGTCCGTATGAAGAAGATATGGACGAACGAAGTTAGGCAGAAAAACCCGAAACAGGCCAGAAATGCACTGGCGCACTTGGGAAGTGCGCCAGCACAAAAATGCACTGGCTCACTTGTGAAGTGCGCCAGCACAAAAATACACTGGCGCACTTGGGAAGTGCGCCCGTGCCGAGCCAGGAAACCTGCACAGTTTCTAGAGAGTTCTGTGGTTGGGTGCACCAGTTTGGGGTTTGGGCTTGGTCTTAGGGCCGGTTTCTGGAAGGTTCCGAAATCTAAGGGTCCTAATCTAATTTAGGGTTAATCTAAGGGCCTAAAACACTCACCTAATCTATAAATACACCCTAATACTACCCTAATTCATACTAAAAATAGAAATGATGCCACCATGCCGCCAAAATCAAACTTGAGAGGAACCTCCACTAGTTTATGAAGAAAGTTGCAAGCTAATCAACCTCTGAACATCATCTTCTTCTTGTATAGCAACTAGTTCTACTACATAAGTTTGCTAATCTTGGTTTTGGTGAGTTCCTATAGCTTTAATAATCAATTGTTAAATTGATTATGGTAGGATGTGATAAGACATGGCTATGTTTGTGGATAAATGTGTTTATGCAAGTTTAGTATAGTGTATGTTGTGTGCTATATGCAAGTTTAATGCTATGTTTTATGATGCAAAACACTATGTTGAACATTGATTCATATGTAACATGTTATGCAAACTATATGTGAGAGTATATGCAAGTTATATGTAACATGATATGCAAGTTATGCATGTGGTTTTATGCATGCTAAGTGTTTGGTTTTATGCATGCTAAGTATTTGGTTTTGTGCATGCTAAGTATGTGGTTTTGTGCATGCTAAGTATTTGGTTTTATGCATGCTAAGTGTTTGGTTTTATGCATGCTAAGTATTTGGTTTTGTGCATGCTAAGTATGTGGTTTTGTGCATGCTAAGTATTTGGTTTTATGCATGCTAAGTGTTTGGTTTTATGCAAGTTTGTCTCTTTTTATGATATGCATAATATATGCAAGTTTGTCTCTAAGTATGGCATGTTATGCAAGTTCATATGCAAGTTATGATACATATTCATATGCATGTTATGATGCAAGTTCATATGCAAGTTATGATGCAAGTTCATATGCAAGTTATGATATAAGTTCATATGCAAGTTATGATATATGTTTATATGCAAGTTATGATGCAAGTTCATATGCAAGTTATGATATAAGTTCATATGCAAGTTATGATATATGTTTATATGCAAGTTATGATGCAAGTTCATATGCAAGTTATGATATAAGTTCATATGCAAGTTATGATATAAGTTCATATGCAAGTTATGATATATGTTTATATGCGAGTTATGATGCAAGTTCATATGCAAGTTATGATGCAAGTTCATATGCAAGTTATGATATATGTTTATATGCAAGTTATGATGCAAGTTCATATGCAAGTTATGATGCAAGTTCATATGCAAGTTATGATGCAAGTTCATATGCAAGTTATGATGCAAGTTCATATGCAAGTTTATGTGCAAGTACATATGCAAGTTGTCTCTTTTATGATATGCATAATGCAAGTTTGGGTTAAATACTAGTTGAGTTTAATGTATGCTCATATATGCAAGTTGACACCTTTTGAACCCATGATAAAGTTATAAGCTATGTTGGTTAAACCCATGACATTTGTGATGAATCTTCCCTTTTATTATGTCACGTTACGAGAACGAATTACGTGGGGAACGATGGGGTTAATATGCATGTTAATAAAATGATGTGGAATGGGTATGCTTAAAAGTAACATAAATTAAATGGACATAATTGGGAATTTACCTATTGAGTTAGGTCTACCCATATTATGGAGTTGGGAATTTACCTATTGAGTTAGGTCTACCCATACTACGGAGTTGGGAATTTACCTGTTGAGTTAGGTCTACCCATATTCTGGAAAACATGATTAATTAATTAGGGATAATTAATATAAATTATGAGGGTGATTAATTAGGTGTAATTAATCGACTAAGACACGAGGTTGGACTCAGTTGTAGCGTAAAACTGCCCGGACCCAACCGGCTTAACCAGTTGCTACAAATGTTAGCCCAATGTGAGAGGTCTTAGGCACAAATTAAATACGTGATTAAAGTAAAGACACGAGGTTAGACCCTTTTTATGACGTAAGGCTGCCCGGACCCAACCGGCATATCCAGCAGTCATAAAAGACGGTCTAATGTGAGAGGTCTTTATGAGGTCATGATCTTAATTAATTAATTAAGAAACACTTAACCATATTAGCATGTAGAGGGACATGAGGGGTTAAGTGGGTGCCTGGGGTGGCATGAGGAATCTAGTGGGTTGCCTTGGGTGGCAATAGAAAATACGATTGGAATACTTAACCAAAGAGGAACATGTAATTAAACATGGGTAAAGGGTTAAGTAAGTGCTTTGGGTGGCATGTGGAAATCTAGTGGGTGCCTTAAGTGGCAATTGATATATGATTAGATGACTTAACCAAACCTTAACATGTAGGTGGGCATGATTATAACAGGGGTTAAGTGGGATACACTAGATAAAATAACAAGCTTAGGTGGTAGCTTGTGGGGGCCCATTTCAACCAATATCCCAAACGTATCTTAGTGGGCTCGACTCTAGTCGAGTGACGGGACACGCATATTGGGCTTGACTATAAGAGGCCAAAATGGGTTAGCGGTGGCAACGCATGACCAACGGGTTTCATATGCGTGTGTGGACCCGGGCTGGTAAATAAGATGTTGTTGCATCGTGTAGATATAAGCCGTGCACCGTTAGTTTTATCAGGTTGCCACGTTGGGGAATGGTACACCCCACGGTGGGGCCAGCACGGGTATCTACGTTAGGGAGCCGATCGAATGGGGAGTAGTGTGTACACCTAGTGGATTGTAGGGCCCCGTGGCGTCTACTTAGTCACCTAGGGGTACGCGAGAATTATTAAGTTAATTTTATAAGTCCATGGGTGGGATCAACCTTTAAGTTAGGAATGACTGGTGTGGTGCAGTGTAGGAATTACCCTTGGGTGGGTAGATCTGGGGTGGTGTAATCCAGTAATTATCCTTGGGTGGATAAATGCGTCTTTTCGGTTATCTTAGTACATCCTGTGTTTAGTTGGCTACTTAGTGTAGTCATTATCCCCAGAGGTACCGTACCTTGTTTATATCATACCCTAATTACTTTAATGATTGTATTGTTAGGGTTATAGGACTCACTCAGACTTATGTCTGACCCCGTTGTTTTTATCTTTTTTCCCAACCCTCAGGTTATCAGAGTGGGCCCAGTACGAGTGGGCTTCGATCAGGCTGCTTTATTCTCTTTTGGAGCTTGGACCATAGATGTAGAGCTCAGCTTACCCTTTCTTTTATGGCTATCAGTTCATGTATTGGGATTATGTACTTTTATTTATCAGGATGGATATTTTGTACTTGACTCTTATTATGGTTTTGTGATGTAACCAAACATGTTTTACTTTCCGCTGCAATGAAATGATGTTTTAAAATTTTCAAGTATTACTTATATCTGTCTTGTTGTAATTTTTCTGTTCTATATTCACTTAAAATACTCCACCGATGTTATGGCATTCCCTTAGCGAGTGACCATAGCGGGTGTGGGGTGTTACATATGCCTTTATGTAGATGACCTATTTTTTTTGTTCAAATATTCATGCCATAAACAATGTCAAATCTTTATTCAGTGCCAATTTTGATATGAAAGATCTAGGTGAGGCGAGTGTAATCCTTGGTATTAAGATTACTAGGTCAAAAGGGGGATTTTCTTTGAATCAATCTCATTAAATTGAGAAGACTCTATAGAAATACAATTACTTTGACTGTAAACTTGCATGTACATCATATGATCCCAGTATAAAGTTATTTAAGAACGCTGGTGAAGGTGTAAGACAGTCTGATTATGCGTGCATCATCGACAACCTTTGGTATGCCACTGATTGTACTAGACCCGACATTTCTTATATCGTGGGATTATTGTGTAGGTTTACCTGTAGACTTAGTATAGAGCATTGGCATGCTATTGAAGGGTCATGAGATACCTTAAACGAACTATAAACCTTGGATTACATGATGAAAAGTTTCAGTTGTACTTGAAGGATATTCTGATACAGACTGGAACACTTTATCTAATAATTCTAATGCGACCAATGGCTATATATTTAGCATCGCTGGAGAAGTTGTCTCTTGAAAACTCAAGAAATAAACTATTTTGACTCAGTCTACTATAGAGATTGAGATTATAGCACTACCCACAGCTTGTGAAGGAGTAGAGAACTAAAGAAATCTGCTACTTGAGATCCCCGTATGGAAAAACTAACGCCAGTGGTGTAATCTATTACAATAGTTCCGCGGCTATTGCAAAAAGTACAGAACCGTTATTGCAATGGTAGAAACCAATGGTCGTAAGCACAATACTATAAAAGAACATCACATATATGTGATGAAAAATTTGATGATTATTGAAAGAAGAACAAAACCGATATTACAACGGTAAGAAATGACAGTCCACTACAAGAAAACACTGATTTTGCAGCGGACAAATCCGTCGCTAAACATGTATTAGCGATGGATTTGTGATGGATAACACTGGTCGGTAAATTTCACGTCAGTTTTTTAGTGACCATTTTGCGACGGAATTTAACGTCAATTCTCCGACACTTTACCATCATTTGTCAATATATTTAAATTTAATTTAAAAAAATTGCCGACGGATATATATTTCCTTAATATTTTTTTAAAAATTCCATCGGAGATCCGTTGCTAAACAGCAAGGGATTAGAAACGGATAATTTCAACTTTTGCTTCACCTTAGATATCCGTCGGTAATTCAACACAAATGCTAAAACTAAAACAAAATTACATTTTTACAACTATTATAAGCAGTTGTGATAAAATAAAATAAAATAAGAAATATATTTTTTAAGCACATTTTGTTGTTAAAGCATGCAAGCATACAAGCATAAATAATAATAGAATAAAAATAAAAGTATACTGTAACACCCCACGTCCATTAATGTCACTCACAAGGGGAATGCATTAACTTCCATGGAGGTTTTAAGTGAATATAGAACAGAAAAATTACAACAAGACAGATAATAAGTAGTACTTGGAAATCTAAAACTTCATTTTATTGCAGCGGAAATTAAACATGTTTGTTACATCATAAAACCATAAATCAGAGTCAAGTACAATATCCATCTTCATAAAACAAAATACATAACCCCATTACATAAATAGCCATTAAAGAAGATAACAAGCTGGACTTTACTTCAACGGTCCAAGCTTTCCCAAAGAGATAAAGCAATCCAATCAAACTCCACTAGAGTTGGGTCCACCCTGAGGACCTGGAGGGGGAAAAGGATAGAAATAGAGGGGGTCAGACATAAAGTCTGGCGAGTATGATAATTCTAACAATACTATTATCAAAATAACTAGACTAAGGCATAAGCTGGAGAATAAGGAAATGTCTATGAACTATTGGGCATGGAAGAGCAGATAAAGATAACGTTGAAGATAACGTTAAAGGCATACCTAATTACTAACGAATAATTACTACACTGCACCGCACATTACTACACTGCACCGCACCAGTCACCCTAAAGGTTGATCCCGCTTGCTTCACAAAGAAACTATATAAATAGCCTTGCGTACCCCTAGCTGACTACATAGGTGCCGTCTGCCCCTATCTCCACTAGGTGTACCCCACTACCCACTTGCGATCGGCTCCCTACTCGTAGATACCCGTGCTGGCCCCATAGTGGGGTGTATCACTCCCCTAAAGTGGCAACTCGATACAACTTGAGAATGCACGGCTTATACCTACACGATGCAATAACGTCTTACCTACCAGCCCCGGTCCACACACGCATATGAAACCCGTTGGACTTGCGTTGCCACCGCTCCCCGTTTTGGCCTCTTATAGTCAAGCCCAGTATGCGTGTCCCGTCCTCGACTTGGGTCGAGCCCACAAAGATACGTTTGGGTTACTGGTTGAAATGGGCCCCTACAAGCTACCCACCTAAGCTTGTCACTACTAGTATATCCCACTTAACCCTCTTAGTCATGTTCATTTACATGTGTGTTTGGTTAAGTCTTACTAATCGTATTTCACATGCCACTAAGGGCACCCACTGGATTCCTCATGCCACCCAAGGCACCTACTTAAACCCCATGTCCCACCTTACATGTTTATCTGGTTAAGTATTTCTTAATTCATTCAGACCAAAACCTCATAAAGACCTCTCACATTAGACTGGCATTTATGGCAGCTGGATTGGCTGGGCGGGTCCGGGCAGTCTTACACCATAAAAGAGTCTAATCTCGTGTCTTTACAACTGTTATGCTTTATTTTAGGCCTAGAACCTCTCACATTGGGCTGACATTTGTGACCACTGGATTTGCCGGGCGAGTCCGGGCAGGTTTACGTCACAAACGAGTCCAACCTCGTGTCCTAAGCATTGATTATCACTTATAATCTTTTACCCCAGTTTTAATAATTCTCTATTCAAATTATTAATTAACTCCAATTTTTAATGATGTCCATAATTGACTCAATTATGGCCATCCATACATGGCATGCAAAATCATATCAATTGCATCCCAACTTCTTAATATTAAATCCTTAATATTACCCCTACCCCTCGTTATACGTTTGCTTATTCAAAGCAGAATATTCGTTAGACTCGAATAGTCTAACTCATAGCACAAAGATGAATTATCAAAACATATAGACAAGTAAAATAGACCTAATCATAATAGGGGTGAAACTTGCATGAAACTACACATGTTATGGATCTAAAGGTGTCAACTTGTTTGGTAAAATGTCACAATTCACATAATATGGTCATAATCCAAATTCATGTATGGACTTGCATATGGGGTTTTATGCAACATAATGATGGTGTGAACTAGCATCCAACACATAGAACTCACACAGGTTCTAACCAAATTTTAGATCTAAATAGATGTCATAAGATATGTGAGATTATACATACTAATCAATCTAAACTTGCATAGGTACATGTGATTTATCATGTGAATCATTATAGCCCCAAACATATATATAATCAACATCATGATTTGATCAAGCATAAGCTAACTATAACATAAATAATAACATCATGACTTTGTAACTTCGCAACTTAGCATAGAAACTTGCAACATATATATAATATCATCATAGCATGATTTACAACATATAGGATATCATCATCACATAACATAGGATTTACAACATACATGATAGCATAAGGTTTACAACAACATATATGACAATTCACATCATTCACTTATAATCATTCATAACTTAATCTAATTAGTTTAATAATAATCTTGTTAAGATCATCATACTCACAATTAGAGAAGAAAAGAGAGTCTTGATTTGCTTTAGAGTTGAGTAGAATTAGGGTTTTGATTAGCTTTCTTCCTTCTTAGTTGGCGGCGACTCCACTGAGTTCCATGGCGGCGGTATGACGGTAGCTATTCTATTTTTCATGTGAGTTTAGAGTGAGAGACTACCTAGGTATTTATAGAGTTTAGGGTTTATTTAGACCGTCAGATCAACTCAGAACTAACCTGAACCGTTTAATTTGCCAACTCAGCCCTAAAGACACATCAGCAGCTCAAGATTGGGCTCAGTCAAACCCTAGCCGACTAACCAGGTCGACACCCAGGTCGACTGCCCAATCGACCTGGGGGGGTCGACTACCCAGTCGACTCCCCAGTCGACCTGGGGTGCTGAGCGGGAAATTTCCCGCCTAGCCTGTTTGACTCCGAATTTTGAATTTTAAATTTCTGAAATCTGTTTTGAATTTTCCGAAACTTCCAATGGCCATAACTTTTTTATATGAAGTCCAATTCATGCAAACTCGGACTCTATTTCAACCAGAATTCCGAGACGAACACAATGGCGCAACCCGTTTCCCACAATTCTCACGTCTGAGATTAGTTATTCTTTAATTTGTGAATATTAATATTAATAGAATTACGGGGTGTTACATTCTCCCCTCCTTAAAGGATTTCGACCCCGAAATCTTCAAGTCAAGAAGAATGTATATCCTAACATCCAATCGTCCATCTACTCAACCATCAAACACAGGCATCCATTGTCCTTATAGACTTCTAATGCTTTCATGTTTAAATGCACAGTGTGTGTATATGTCCATATCTAATGCAAAATCAGGCGGTCCACTGATTCAGTTGACCTCCTTAATGAAAATCATGATAGTGCCATGCGTCCATTATGTATGCAAAAGTTCCCTAATGATACATATTATCTCCATATGCGTGCACAATCATCATCTGAATGCAGCATCCATATGATAATACAATCGTCATACATCGATTTATATACAATATGCAATATGAAGTGACTGAGCCGATCTAGTGCCTAATAGTGTGTGTATATGCGTCCACGAGCAACCACTAGCAAACACTTGCATCCACTTTGCATCCATCATGCATAACATGTCTCAAACACATGTTTCAACCATAGGATTATCCTAACTAAAGGTCAAGGATACTAGCGAGAGGATACTCTAAAGGTAAGATAAGTACAAGATAAGCGATAAAGGAGAAATTAAAGGACATACCCTCGAAAAGAAAAGGGTATCGTGAGCGCATCTTCTCTTCTGTCTCCCAAGTAGCGTTGCTCTCATCATCTACCCATTGTACTTTGACTAGTCTAACCTCTCGATTTCTCAACTTCTTGATCTCCAACCCAAGAATGCGTGTAGGAGCTCGTCGAATCATCGCATCACGCTCGATCTCCACATCTCTAAGCAAGCTCGGCTCTACCACTTCCGCGGTCTCGTGCAAGCACTTCCTCAAATGTGACACATGGAATACGTCGTGTACACCACTAAGTCTCTCAGGCAATTCCACTCTATACGCCATCTGTCCAATCTTCTCCTTAATAGGAAACGGCCCTACAAACCTTGGTGCTAACTTCCCAACGGACCCAAAGCGAACGACGTTTCGTAAAGGAGACACTTTGACAAAGACCATGTCCCCAACCTCAAACTCAAGATCTGTCCTCCTCTTATCCGCATAAGATTTCTGCCTATCTTGCGCTGCTTTCATCCTCCTTCGAATCAAGTCGATCTTCTCCGAAGTCTCTCTAATCATATCGGGTCCAAGTAAGATCTTATCCGTAGATTCCCACCAACATGTAGGTGAACGATAAGGTCGTCCATAAAGAGCTTTGAAAGGTGCCATGCCAATGCTAGACTGAAAGCTGTTATTATATGCGAACTCCACCAATGGAAGATGCTCTTCCCACGTACCTCCAAAGTCTAGGATACATAGCCTCAAAAGATCCTCTAGAATGCGATTCACCCTCTCGGTCTGGCCGTCCGTCTGAGGATGATATGCGGTGCTCAAACATAACTGAGTCTGTACCGCCTCTTGTAAGCTTCTCCAAAATTCGCTAGAAAAAATAGGATCGCGGTCGCTCACTATGCTAGAAGGAACACCGTGCAAACGAACTATCTCTCGAATATATACAGAAGCTAACCATGGAGCAGTCCTCTTACTCTTCACAGGAATAAAATGGGCGCTTTTAGTAAGTCTATCTACTATAACCCAAATCCCCGTATTACCCTTCCTTGATCGCGGTAATCCATCCACAAAATCCATCGAGACGCTTTCTCACTTCCATAGTGGAACCTCCAATGGGTGAAGCAACCCAGTGGGTTTCTTCTGCTCCGCTTTTACTTGTTGGCACACCAAGCATCTAGCGACATACTCGGCTACGTCCCTCTTCATACCGGCCCAAAAGAAAACTCGCTTCATGTCTTTGTACATCTTTTCCCCGCCGGGATGAATGGTCATCTTCGAACGATGTGCATCATCAAGAATGGTCTTCCTTAGGTCATCGTCTTTTGGTACACAGAGTCTACCGTCCCTACGTTACCAACCCTTATCATCTAGGGTATACCTACGGAGATGGCTTGATGACTCCCCTCTTTTGAGCTTTTCTACTAACTCAACCAACTGTGGGTCGTCTCGTTGTGCCTCGCCAATGCATCCCAAAAGCGTAGGTCTGACCTCCAAGGATGCTAGCAAACCGGGTACAAAGTCAACGGAAGGTCTAAAGTCAAACATCGAAATGAATACTAAGTTTCGCCGCTCAACAAACAACGGACTTAAGGATAATCTTTTTCTACTTAAGGCATCTGCCACTACGTTACCCTTGCCAGGGGTATATGCTATCTCGAAGTCGTAGGACGCTAAGAACTCCATCCACCTTTGCTGCCTTAAGTTCAAGTCCTTCTGAGAGAATAAGTATTTTAAAGATTTGTGGTCAGTGAATAATTCGAATTTCTCGCCAAGAATATAATCACGCCAAGACTTAAGCGCGAAAACAATAGCGGCCAACTCTAGGTCATGTGTAGGGTAATTTTTCTCATGTGCTCTCAACTGCCTTCCACCATAGGCTATTACCCTGCCCTCTTGCATTAAGACTGCACCTAGACCTGTCCCACAAGCGTCAATATAAACAGTAAATGGTTTACTCCCGTCTGGAAATACTAAGACTGGGGCTGAAGTCAAAGCTCTCTTCAAACGTTGGAACGCATCATCACAATCTACGTCCCATGTGAAAACAAGGTTCTTCTTCATCGAACGTGTTAATGGAGCTGATATCTTTGCGAAGTCTTTGATAAACTTCCTATAGTAGCCAGCCAACCCCAAGAAACTTCTTACTTCGGTGGCATTTTTAGGGACCTTCCAATCTTGGATGGCCACCACCTTCGCGGGATCCACAGCTATCCCTTCTTTGGAAACCACGTGCCCTAAGAATCGCACTTCCTTCCTCCAGAAGTGACACTTAGAAAATTTAGCTTTAAGATTATGTGCTCATAGGGTCTCCAACACTTCCCTAAGATGTAGGGCATGCTCTTCTTCATCCTTAGAAAAGATCAGGATGTCGTCTACAAAGACTACCACGAATTTGTTAAGGTACTCCCTAAACACCCTACTCATCAAATCAACAAAGTATGCGGGGGCGTTTGTCAAACCGAAGGGCATCACTAGCCATTCATAGAAACCGTCCGGAGTCCTAAAGGCAGTCTTGTCAATGCTATCCTCAGCCACTCTCAACTGATGGAAACCAGTGGCTAAGTCCAACTGCGAAAACACTGAGGCGCCAACTAACTGATCGAAGAGATCGTCAATCCTCGGCAGTGGGTGTCTGTTCTTCTTAGTAAGCTTATTAAGTTCTCTATAGTCCACACAAAGTCTAAGGGACCCATCCGCCTTCGTGGCAAATACTACTGGAGCACCCCACTCCGATATACTTCGTCTTATGAACCCCTTCTCAAGCAACTCCTTCACTTGCTTATCAAGTTCCCTCCTTTCGCGAGGAGCCAAGTGGCGTACTGGTAAAGATATTGGTTTTGCATTATCCACAAGATATATTTGAAAATCTATCTCCCGCTTCGGAGGCAAGCCCTTCACCTCCTCAAACACATCCGAGTATTCTCGGACCACTCTAACAGATCGTAGATTTTCCTCAGACGCGTCAAGCGAATCTAAATAACTTAGCATGACAGAATTTATAGGATTACAAAAGATTTCGAGAGTGTTGCCAAGGCAAGTCACGAGCCTAATTACTCTCCTTTCACAATCAAGAACGACCCCATTTCTGGATAACCCGTCCATTCCTAAAATAAGCCCATAGCCCGTGAAGCCCAAAACATAAGCATCACATCTAAACTCAACGCTAAGTATAGAAATTTTCAAATCCAAACACATCATGGACAAATAAGCTGAGCCCCCAATTGGATTCGAAACAACTAAGGGATCCTCTACTAAACTGGTGTTTAAGTGCAGTGATTCAACTAATGATGTAGAGATAAACGAATGTGATGCGCCCGAATCGAATAAAGTACGGACAAGATGATCAAACAGAAAAAACTAAGCTTTCAACAGAAATGGTTCTACCTAGTTCTTGCAGCGGTGGGACCGCAAGAGCCTGAACTTGTCCCCTTGCCTGCCCTGGTGCCATAAGAGCCTACACCTGTCCTACCGAGGTAGACCCTGCCCTCTGCCCCTTCTTTGGGCAGTCCTTCACTAGATGTCCCGCTTCACCACAGTGAAAACAGCCAGTCTTCTTTTTCTTTCAGCTATCCTTGCTGAGATGGCCTGGTGTCCCACAGTTAAAGCATTTCTTCTTTCCCTTGCCATTATTGTCTTTACCACCCTTCTTGTTTTGCTGTTGTGGTTTCTTCTGGTCCCCTTTCTTCTCGGGTGCCTTATTAGCATTAGCGCTTTTCTCCTCGTGCATGAGCGCCATTTCTACTAGCTTCTCAAAGGTGGCCCCCATAGGGATGTGGGTCATAGCCAACCCTTGCAACGGTTCATTCAATCCATTAATGAACCTCAGAGCCTTCTTCTCCGGCGTGTTCACTAAGTCCAAGCCAAACCTTGCTAACTGATTAAATTTGTTAACATATTCTTTCACCGATGAGCTTCCTTGCTTCAATGTCAAGAACCTTTCCATATAGAGATTCTCTTCTGCCCTTGAGAGAAACTTTGCCTCGAACCTACGTCTGAAATCTGCCCAAGAATCAACAGGACGTTCCCCATTAGTGACCTCCCACCAAAACGAGGCCTCTCCCTTCATCAACCAAGCTGCTAATTTGACTTTCCTTCCTTCTTCTACTTCAAAGATTTCTAGCAATTCTTCCACCTCCTTAAGCCAATCTCTAGCTTCTACAAACGTTTCTGACCCTTGAAAAGGTTTTCCACCCATAGCCTTAAATTCCTTGCACGTCTTTGCAAAAGTATCTACGCGAGGAGGAGGAGGAGCGGGTGCAACTGGTGGTGGAGGAACATTGGCTAGACCTGCAGCGGCCCTAGCCTCTAATAACCTCCTATACCATCCTGGTATCGTTACACCATCCGGAAGGTTAAGATATTCAGCCATGCTGAAACGGAAAAGGAAAGATTTAAAATGGAGAATTCGAAAGATAAAGATATATGGCTATTGGGGATTATGTTTTTCATAAAAATTTTCCTCTTTAAATTACTCATCAAAACATGTTTTTGAAAACACTTCTTCCAAAAATACTTTAGAAAAATAGTTTTTCTAAAAATTTTATCTGTTCTGGTAACCTAGCTCTGATACCACGTGTAACACCCCACGTCCATTAATGTCACTCACAAGGGGAATGCATTAACTTCCATGGAGGTTTTAAGTGAATATAGAACAGAAAAATTACAACAAGACAGATAATAAGTAGTACTTGGAAATCTAAAACTTCATTTTATTGCAGCGGAAATTAAACATGTTTGTTACATCATAAAACCATAAATCAGAGTCAAGTACAATATCCATCTTCATAAAACAAAATACATAACCCCATTAAATAAATAGCCATTAAAGAAGATAACAAGCTGGACGTTACTTCAGCGGTCTAAGCTTTCCCAAAGAGATAAAGCAATCCAATCAAACTCCACTAGAGCTGGGTCCACCCTGAGGACCTGGAGGGGGAAAAAGGATACAAATAGAGGGGGTCAGACATAAAGTCTGGTGAGTATGATAATTCTAACAATATTATTATCAAAATAACTAGACTAAGGCATAAGCTGGAGAATAAGGAAATGTCTATGAACTATTGGGTATGGAAGAGCAGATAAAGATAGCGTTGAAGATAACGTTAAAGGCATAACTAATTACTAACGAATAATTACTACATTGCACCGCACATTACTACACTGCACCGCACCAGTCACCCTAAAGGTTGATCCCGCTTGCTTCACACAGAAACTATATAAATAGCCTTGCGTACCCCTAGCTGACTACATAGGTGCCGTCTGCCCCTATCTCCACTAGGTGTACCCCACTACCCACTTGCGATCGGCTCCCTACTCGTAGATACCCGTGCTGGCCCCACATTGGGGTGTATCACTCCCCTAAAGTGGCAACCCGATACAACTTGAGAATGCATGGCTTATACCTACACGATGCAACAACGTCTTACCTACAAGCCCGGGTCCACACACGCATATGGAACCCATTGGACTTGCATTGCCACCGCTCCCCGTTTTGGCCTCTTATAGTCAAGCCCAGTATGCGTGTCCCGTCCTCGACTTGGGTCGAGCCCACAAAGATACATTTGGGTTACTGGTTGAAATGGGCCCCCAAAAGCTACCCACCTAAGCTTGTCACTACTAGTATATCCCGCTTAACCCTCTTAGTCATGTTCATTTACATGTGTGTTTGGTTAAGTCTTACTAATCGTATTTCACATGCCACTAAGGGCACCCACTAGATTCCTCATGCCATCCAAGGCACCTACTTAACCCCCATGTCCCACCTTACATGTTTATCTAGTTAAGTATTTTCAGACCATAACCTCATAAAGACCTCTCACATTAGACTGGCATTTATGGCAGCTGGATTTGCCGGGCGGGTCCGGGCAGTCTTACACCATAAAAGAGTCTAACCTCATGTCTTTACAACTGTTATGCTTTAGTTTAGGCCTAGGACCTCTCACATTGGGCTGACATTTGTGACCACTGGATTTGCCGGGCGGGTCCGGGCAGGTTTACGTCACAAACGAGTCCAACCTCGTGTCCTAAGCATTGATTATCACTTATAATCTTTTACCCCAGTTTTAATAATTCCCTATTCAAATTATTAATTAACTCCAATTTTTAATGATGTCCATAATTGACTCAATTATGGCCATCCATACATGGCATGCAAAATCATATCAATTGCATCCCAACTTCTTAATATTAAATCTTTAATATTACCCCTACCCCACGTTATACGTTCGCTTATTCAACGCAGAATATTCGTTAGACTCGAATAGTCTAACTCATAGCACAAAGATGAATTATCGCAACATATAGACAAGAAAAATAGACCTAATCATAATAGGGGTGAAACTTGCATGAAACTACACATGTTATGGATCTAAAGGTGTCAACTTGTTTGGTAAAATGTCACAATTCACATAATATGGTCATAATCCAAATTCATGTATGGACTTGCATATGGGGTTTTATGCAACATAATGATGGTGTGAACTAGCATCCAACACATAGAACTCACACAGGTTAACCAAATTTTAGATCTAAATAGATGTCATAAGATATGTGAGATTATACATACTAATCAATCTAAACTTGCATAGGTACATGTGATTTATCATGTGAATCATCATAGCCCCAAACATATATATATATAATCAACATCATGATTTGATCAAGCATAAGCTAACTATAACATAAATAATAACATCATGACTTTGTAACTTCGCAACTTAGCATAGAAACTTGCAACATATATATAATATCATCATAGCATGATTTACAACATATAGGATATCATCATCACATAACATAGGATTTACAACATACATGATAGCATAAGGTTTACAACAACATATATGACAATTCACATCATTCACTTATAATCCATTCATAACTTAATCTAATTAGTTTAATAATAATCTTGTTAAGATCATCATACTCACAATTAGAGAAGAAAAGAGTCTTGATTTGCTTTAGAGTTGAGTAGAATTAGGGTTTTGATTAGCTTTCTTCCTTCTTAGTTGGCGGCGGCTCCACTGAGTTCCATGGCGGCGGTATGACGGTAGCTATTCTATTTTTCATGTGAGTTTAGAGTGAGAGACTACCTTGGTATTTATAGAGTTTAGGGTTTATTTAGACCGTCAGATCAACTCAGAACTAACCTGAACCGTTTAATTTGCCAACTCAGCCCTAAAGACACATCAGCAGCTCAAGATTAGGCTCAGTCAAACCCTAGCCGACTGACCAGGTCGACACCCAGGTCGACTGCCCAGTCGACCTGGGGGGGTCGACTGCCCAGTCGACCTGTAGGTGGTCGACTACCCAGTCGACTCCCTAGTCGACCTGGGGTGCTGGGCGGGAAATTTCCCGCCTAGCCTGTTTGACTCCGAATTTTGAATTTTAAATTTCTGAAATCTGTTTTGAATTTTCTGAAACTTCCAATGGCCATAACTTCTTTATACGAAGTCCAATTCACGCAAACTCGGACTCTATTTCAACCAGAATTCCGAGATGAACACAGTGGCCCAACCCGTTTCCCACAATTCTCACGTCTGAGATTAGTTATTCTTTAATTTATGAATATTATTATTAATAGAATTACGAGGTGTTACATATACTATGGGTAATACAAACTGTACACTATTATCATGTCCAAAGCTAGTGTACTAAAAAAAACAAATATTCAAACAAAGCAAACCAATATATTAATTTTTTTCAATCTCTTACACATACTGATATTCTTAACATCAATGATTAAATTTCATTTATTGAGCAAAGAATGCTCAAATTCTATGATCTTAAAGCCCAAAGAAACATTATAGCTAGAAGATAGAAAATACTTTTCGAAAAATATAGTGAAATGACATCAAAATATAATTATTCTTGAATGATGTTCATAACCATATCCATAGTCTTCAGGTTGTGCTATCTTCCCTTCCATTGACTTCCAGATCTTTCTGAAACTTCACAATCTTTCATAAGAAACACTGAAGCGATAATTGGACATATTTGTGCACTCTTTAACATGTATATGAATTAGATGATATCCACCGACTATTATAGACAAGAAGGTAAATTCCAGTAGCCATGTAGGTACAAACCGGTATGCTTTCAGCAATATGTAGTTCCTTGTCACTAGTAGAACATCCATCCTCCTATTAAGACAATAATTTGCTCAATTATTCTTTAGAAAAAAGTAAACATTATAAAGGCAAGTATGCTTCAGTGTTACGCCTATTGAATAGTTTGACTGTAATGTATTTACTAATATAAAATGACTGAATAAAAAGCAGAGCAACAACTTTTATTAATAACATAATTAAACTAAAAGTTTGGCAATGCAAATAAAACAAAGCGTTGATATATGGAAAGAAAAGGAAACAAAGCATGCAAGACGTAGCCATTGGGAACAAATAAAACAAAGCATGCAATAAGGAAATGCAAGCCTATGCATGTCTAAATGCTCATACCTCCTCACACACATTGATATATTTGAACACAAAAGAAAAGGAAAATTTTGAAACACTCAAGCATGTTGATATATTTGACGACACTAAAACTAATGGTAGTGAATTCATGTTAGTGTAAGAGGCACAAATACAAATTCTTCCGTTAACCACCACACGGTGGTCTGTTATTCAGATGATTATAATTTTTTGCTTTTAGGACCACAATTTCAATTTAATTTTCAAAAAGCAATTACAACAGAGATGAGCATATGAATATACTTACTAGTTGTTACTTGTTTTTTTTCTTCGCATATTCATGCACACAAATCTACTTGTAATAATATCACTATTTTTAAATCTAAATATTTGGCAGGATATTAATATATGATCAAGTTTACTCACATTGTCAATCTGCAATGACACACCAAAAACATGCACGGTTCCAACTACAAGCAATGCAATTATGACAAAACACAAGTTATAAACACTACAAGAAACGGCTCAAATAGTGATGACAGGAAACCATCGACGGCCGTCACAAATTATGTGGACGCTAAGCAAATAGCGTCGGCCATGGCGACGACTGTGGACACCAATTTTGCGATGGCTGGCGACGGCAAAGTTGCCACGTGGACAAATAGTTATATTTCCTACAAACGGTTAAAACCCGTCACTGGCTGTCACCATAGAGCCCTCGCCAGCCGTCGCTAGTCGTCGTAAGAGATTGCAAAACAGTCGTCGTCAACCGTCGTTATTCGTGGCAAAACTGGGTAAAAAAAACCTCGCAAGCCGTCGCTAGCCGTCACCCTGCGTGACCAGAAACCCGTCACTAGCCATCGCCAAACTGTAACTTTTTTTGTATTTTAGCAGTTAACAAGCCATCAAACCACACAAACTCAAAAAGCAGTTCATCTGCAACTCATATACAATCAGTTTCACATTCCATCACCTCAAATTCACATTCAATCACCTCATAAATGCTATAAATCAACTCATATCACCAACACGTCCAAAAACCATAAATATAAACGATAAACAATCCAAAAACCATCAACACGTCCACATCAAAGAAACCAAAGTCCAAAATACCATCATCGTCTCCACAAAACATCACAAATATCTCAAGTTCATCACCAACAAGTAGTTTGTATTTACAAAACAAGTGCAAAATAAAAATAAAGACAAGTACCTACCTACTCATCCTCATCATCCTCATTCTCTCCGTTCTGCTCGTCCTCCTCCACGGGCTCACTCGGCGGCATCACACCATGCTCCTGAAGATATGCAGCAATCCGCGCATCCAGCACGGTCTCGAGCCTGTTCTTCTGAAAATCCTATAAAGCTGCAACTTGTTGTCGAAGCATGTTGATCTCCTCCTCATCCTGACGCCTCGTATAAGAGGCCTGAGTCCCCGCTATCCGTAATTATCATATTATAAGCGTGTATGAGATAAATTAATATTCCAATGGTATTGCGATGTACATTATATTAAAATAGTTAGAAACCATTGTCAAAAGTTTTTTTGGATACTATACATGGTTTGTACAATTATTGTAATAGAGTTGTCGATATAAAATGCACACCAATTAATGGAACCAATTTGTAGTAATTATTCATGCCAGTAATTAATATGTGATAAATTAATATTTCAATGGTATTAATATGACATAAATTTAAAGTAATTATTCATGCCAGTAAGAGATAAATTAATATGTGATATTTGTTTATGTGGACTGAGTACCTAAGTGATATTGAGTAATAGCACTTGGATATGTTTAAATCCTTTAATAAAATGCTTTACCTCTATGTTTCCAAAGCGTAGCATCTACCCCTGGTAGGCGGGTCGATGATTCTGTTCCATATGCGATTGCACTCCTCCACGTCCGGCTCTTGACCTAACTGCGTCGCTCGAGCATCTAAGGCCGCCCTGTATTTGTCCTACGATAGTGGACAATTATGGAATACATTAAATACTCAATTTCAAAATAACAATGTGAAATACAAATTATTACAAATGCTAACCATCATTTCACAGGACTTAGGGTCCATCCAGGTATATGAGGTGTTACCCTCCTCATCTGTCCGTCCAGGTAGCTACCAGAATATGCTTTGTTTACACCAATTATGAATGTCAGATTTACCCGAAATTTCTGTCTGCTCTCCAGTCTCATGGATCTTGGGATAATCCTTTACAATATCATATATTTCTTCACTTGTTCAAATTTTTGGTGCTTGCACAGTCATTCCGCTATTAGCTTTAAAGTTTTTTTTATCTCTTCTAAAAGTATGATTGGTATGCAGAAAACAACGGTGACAATCAAACCACGAATGCTTCCTTCTATACCTAAGAAAAATGCTTGTGTTTCTTCCATGCATAAAGGACAAGATAGACGACCGGCCGTACTCCAACATGAAAGCATCTCATATGCGGGAAAATCACTAATCGTCCATAACAAAGAAGCGAACATACGAAAATTCTTTTTTTTTTTGAAATGTCGTATATTTCAACTCCATCATCCCATAGTTTTTTCAACTCTTCGATTAATGGTTGTAGATAATGTAATGTCCCATATTTTTTACGGTTGAATAATTAATTAATTTAATTATTAAATATCGATTTGGCGACATCGATAACTTGAATTAAATAATATTGAATATTTAATTAATATAAATAATATAATTATTTATGAAATAGTCGGAAATATTGAATTGACAATATAGTGTGAACTGGACAATTTATAATATATAATTCAGTTTAGAGTTGAATTATATTACTGAATATATTATTTTAACGGCAGTTGAATGTATGAATTATAATATAATTATAATCGAGCTCGAAATGGCGCGGAAGTTCGCTATTTGGCGATTTGAACTTCAATTGAATATACAGAATCCGTTTTAAGCCGGATTTCTGTGAAACAAGAAACGTTCGGAGCTGGTGAAGTATATTTTTCTAATGGAAGAGAAAAATCGGGATTTCGTCTTGTAGATTTTGATTTATGCCAAAATCAATTTTTCGAAAAGTCGTTGTGGAATTCCTTTATAATTTATAATGATTTATAAAAGGAATTTCAATATAAATTGAATATCGATTCAACCGGGATTTTGAATATCGAGTTAGAAATCCATATAGGATTATTCTGGAGCTGTATGGTATTCTATTGTGAATATATATGATAATATTTAATTTTAAATATTTAATTTAATTATTTTTAAATATATTTATAAATTTAAATGGGTTATTTAGAGCTTTAAAAATAACCAGTTTTGCAAACGACCTCCGTTTTCGACGAAACTAATTTTGTTGGATTCGCAATGTTAAATTATTGCTAGATTTCAATTTTCGTGATTTTTGAAGTCAGTATGTGGCCGTACGGATTTTTAATGTGAAAAACAGTCAGTATTTTGACGGTTAAAAATACGCTGTGTGAGCAAACGGAGTCGGAATTCGACGAAACCAGTTTCGTTGGGTCCGTAATGTCGAACTGTAGCTATATGCCAACTTTCATGATTTTTGGGTATCGTATGTGATCATACGAATTTTTAAATGTAAAATGAAAGTAACGACTCATTAAAACACTATATAATATTTGAATAAAATATACTAAAATTTATCTATATATATGCCATCCTATCTCTAACCCTAAGGACTTTCATTCCTCTGGTCACACCACTTTCCGCCGCAAGATTTTTCTTTCAGCAAATCATTTTGATCTTCATAAAATCATTACAATTCGTATAAAATATTATAAATCACATATTATATACATATGGAATCAGCAACCGAAAAGCTTCATTTCTATGTGCGTTTCTCTCAGTTCGAACTTCACTGTTGTCACACCAAAGTTCCAGCGAAATACTAGGGCTGCAGGTTTGAGGAATTTTAGTAATCGAATTGCAAAAGTAGGTTGATAATTGAATTCATAGGATGAAAAGTAGTCTGTATACAAATTTTTGGATGGCTTCGAGCTAGTTGTTGTCGCTCGAACACTATGGTTTCACGTATTGGCTATAACGACGGAAATGGGTGGGAGGACGCAAGTCAGTTGAAATGGTGTTGAGAAGATAGAGGACGAGAAGAGGAGCTCAGTGGTATCGGCGGTTAGATGAATGAGTGCGCGGGGAGGAAGAGAGGGAAGCTCGAAGTGGTAGGAATGGCGGTTTTACTGTGCGAAGTTTCTTTTATCTAGGAAGAAGGAGGCGCGTTAATGGGTCACGGAAGTGGGAAATCGACTGGGCTTGAAAAAGGTTTGGCCCAAAAATAAATATGAAAAATATAGTTAATTTAATTTCAATAGAGTGTATGAACTTGTTATTGAGATATATCGTTCATACGTAATCAGTTTTACGAATGGTCGGATCCATTGGGATCGTAAGGACGTCGGCTACACAATGGAAATGACTGGGAGTGAATTGGAGCCCATTACAATTTATTTCAAAATAAATTGTCCGTCTGAATCAAGCGATGGTTATCGTTATTAACGATGATCGTCCAATGTGAGTAAAATTCACTAACTCTTCTCAGTTATATTTTTATAACGTATTTTTATAAGTGATAAATGATGGTTGTTTGCTGTGTGTTGACTGTTTAGTTGAACTGCTAGTTAATTGGTTGAAAATATAAATAACGTAATTTATAAATCGTTAAATCGAATATTGATTCCGTTATCAGAATATTTCATATTCGTGTTATTTATGTTGATTAACATCTGTGGATGCAGGGAAACAGGTCGGAGGAATCCGACTGGATTCCTCAACATTTATTTTACTGTTTTTCATATATTGTGTTATATGATGTGATATGAAATCTGTTGTTGATTTTGTATGTTGGAATGATACCGATCATTGTTATATGGTACGTTAAATACCGTAAGGAATACTGGAATGTTAAAAAGGAAATTTTCAATGTTATAATGAGAAAGAAATATTTATAAAATCAAAAGATTTTATAAAAAGAATAGAATTGAAGGGAAATATTTGTAAAACATTTACAAATAGAATTGAAAAGGGAAATATCTGTAAAACATTTACAAATAGATTAAAAAGGAATACTTATTTGTTAAATAAATAGAAAGATAAAAGGAATATTTATTTAGAAAATAAATAAGATATCATAAAAAGGAAATACTTGAAAAGTGAATAGAATAGTATAAAAGAGAATTTTATATTTGAAAGGTTTAGACCCGTGCTTCGCACACGGGTATAACATGATATGGATTTAAAGCAAAGATTTTAAATAGAATATATTCTAACCAATAGATTGAGAAGATAAATTTATAAATAATATATTTATAAATTAAATGAAATGTTTATCACTGGATAAATAGAATATATAAGTCGGGACTTATATAGAGAAGTAAGAATCGATTTCAACATCGATAATTGAAACCGAATATGGACGTAGAGTTAATCAAAGAAGTTAACCAAAATGTGTTAATCAAAATGTGTTAATCAAAATGGAAGAGAGTTAATCGAATATTAGTTATTCGAATAGAGTAATTGATTAGAGTTAATCAAATTAGGTTAATCGATTAGAGTTAATCGAATTAGAATTAATCGATTTGAGTTAATCGAGTTAGAGTTAATTGGTAGGAGTTAAATCTAGTTAGAGTTAATTGATAGGAGTTAATTGAGTGGAGTTAATCGTATTAGAGTTAATCGATTAGAGTTAGTCGAATTAGAGTAATTGAATTAGAGTTAATCCTAATAGAGTTAATCGAATTATAGTTAATCGAATATTAGTTATTCGAGTAGAGTTAATTGAAAGGAATTATTGAATATAGTTTATTCGAAGAAAAGAGTTATCAATTATAGTATTCAAAGAAAGATTTTTGAATATTAGTTATTCGAAATGAGTTAATCGAATATTAGTTATTCGAAGTGAGTTATCGAATACTAGTTATCCGAAAGGAGTAATCGAATATAGTTTATTTGAAAGAAGATTATCGAATATAGTTTATTCGAAAGAAGATTATCGAATATAGTTTATTCGAAAGAAGATTATCGAATATATTTTATTCGAAAGAAGATTATTGAATATAGTTTATTCGAAAGAGAGATTATCGAATTTTAGTTATTCGAAGAGAGTTAATCGAATATAGTTTATTCGAAAGGAGTTATCGAATAGAGATTTTTCGAAAGAGAATTATACGTTGAATTTGATTATATTGAATTGGGGAAAGTACTATTCACTTTCCGTTTTAATCAAGATATATTTATTTATTAATAAATTTGTTATTTGTTTATTTATCTAAATTAATAAATAAAAGTTATATTTTGAAGTTAGGTATTTCAGAAGTAGGGATTATAACGCTATAGTTATAATCAAATGTTTTTCAATAAAGAAGTGGATTCGTAAATAGAATCCGAGAGTTACGTAAGGAAGTTGGTTAAAAGATTTAAAAGGGTGAACTTTGTCTATTTCGAGGTTAGAAATGTTGTTCAGTTAAGGTCTGAGAGGTAATTATACCCCAACTTGATTGACTTCGTTTTTAACTAAGGAATGGTTAAGGTTCGATAGTGAAGGTTGGTTAAGTGAATTTAGTAAATGAGTGTAAATTGTTTGAATGGGCTTAGTGATGTTTTATTTAAACATCTGTTTAAATCAAATGAAAGAGTTTTGGAAATGTTTTCCAAATAAGAATCAGAAATGTTTTCTAATATAGAAAATAAGGAATGGGAATAAATATGGAAATGTTTTCCAATGTTTAATAAAGTATATTTTCTAAATTTAGAAAATAAGAATTTACAAATATATAGAAATGGGAAATGAATAAATTAATGATAAATTAAATTAAAAGAGATAAATGTTGCTTGATGATTGATCGATCGAATTTCTATCTGGAAATAAGATCGTTGGTTGTACACCTATTTTTCTTTGATTGTTAAATCACAGACTATCGAAGTTTTTGACTATTTTTCCGTTGTCAATACAGAGAGACCGGGATCAGATTCATTATCTGAAAGCCACTCTGTATGAACGTTAGCGTTGCGATCAAATATGATGAAAATAATTGAAGACAGAGTTATGCAAGGGCTATCCTGTTTACAGAATAGTGCCTTCGGTTTATCCAGTCCCAGGACAACGTGAATGGACGAATGTCTGATGGAGTATATCTAACAGATCACGTAAGTTGATCTCTTCAAACATACTTACGTTTGGTGGTGGAGAAATCCGTTTCTCTTAGCTTTATACCCGTGGTATTTTTAGGGAAATCAATTTGTGATTTGGCGGGTATGACGATGTGGCATTCAAAGCGAAGGGTGGTCAGATGTTCCAAAAGATACATTATGACCTCAAGCCTCATCAACCGGGAAATGATAGAAATCGGGCAGGCAGCATGGCTAGGTGGGTCGCTCACATTAGGGTGTATATCACCTATCTAGAGAAAATCCATTTCATTCTTTTATCTATTTCGATGCTGTCCCTTTTTGGGAAACGGTGGGTAGCTCCCAACCGTTGGTGATATACATTCGATACACTCAAGCGAAATGAGTGGTCGGTCATGTGTGGGTCGGGTTGCAAGATGTTCTTGTTGAACCCAGTGTATTCGCCTCTAGAGATACACTATCGGCATGTGGTCCCATACCTTGTCATATTCGGAATCCAATCCCCAATAAGAGCCCGCGATTTTGATTTGTATACTATATATGTGGAACGTGAGATGCAAGCGTTCTGCTAGATTGTTAATTATTTGTGATTAGACACTATCATAATATCAGAAAAGTATTGATTTTGAAAGTGTTTTGGGTTATCGTATGGTAAAAACCGACCGTGGTTATGTGTGGATCGGTCTTACGATTACCTTTTCTTTTGAAAAGGATTTTGGAAAGTTAAACCAAATGATTTGAGTTTACTCACACCAGTCCCATGACTGACCCAGAGTTTATTTTGTTTTGTTTTTCCCTAAACTCTTGGGTGCCCAAATTTGTACGGGCAGTCAAGTAGTTCATGTCTTTACAGATATACTTGGAGGAGCTTGAAGCAGGAGGCTTCAGGATTATATAGCTATTGTTATTTCCGCTGTGTGTAAGTGTTGTACTCTGATAATGTTATTGTATATACATGTATACTGTTTTATTGCAAAGTTATGTTGTATATTATATTTTATCCGTTCCGCTGTGAGATTCGTGTTACTCTGATGTGTTGTGTGTTCTTTTTCTTCTATTCTAATTTTCTATCTTATCTATTCTCACCCTCTAACTTCTTTCTATTAATGATCAGGTATTTCCGATGTCTGAATAGTCAACATGGTAGTTTTGTGTTGATTTTCGGAGTCAAAAATCCCAGTTCGTTACAGATAAACATCGATGCCTTGTTTTGGATCATTAGGACCAAGAATGACAACAGTGAGAAACATATATAGAGTTTTCATACACATCCATGGAGGTAAATTATAAGGAGTAACGATAATAGACCAAGATGAATATTTACTACCAAACTGAGAAAATGGTGAAAACCCATCTGCACATAAACCAAGTCTGACATTACGGCTCTCTGCAGCAAATGTAGGATACGTCCTATCAAAATGTTTCCATGCTTCTCCATCCGATGGATGTGTCAAAGTTCCATCTTCTTGTGTTCGCACATTATGCCATCGCATATGACATGCAGTGACAGAGGATGCATATAACCGTTGTAGTCTAGGGATGATTGGTAAATAATGCATTGTTGTATACGAAACTTCCTTACCTTTCTTTTTTCTAGGTTTATACCTTTCCCCGCCATATTTTTTACAGTTTCTAAGATTAATATCATCTTTCTAATACAATATGCAACCTTTAACACAAGTAACTATTTTTTGGTACGACAAACTGAAAGCCGACATTAGTGTTTTCACTTTGAAATGACTATCGCACATCAGATTATCGGGTGGCATATGTCTTTTCGCAGCTTGTACAACCGCTGTAAATGCAGCTTCTGTAAGGTTAAATTTTGATTTCATGGTGATGTACTCAGCGGTTACCGATAATTCAGTTCCACTTTCACAACCATTCCACAATGGTCGCTTAGCTGAATCCAATAAATCATATATTTTTCTAGCTTCCGTGTTCGGTTCTTCTTCAATACTGACGTCATTGTCATCAACCTGACCGGTAGGGAACATTGACCGTGCTGCATCTTCCACCATATCTTCTATTGGATTCATCATACCTAATTCGACCTCCGACGCTACAGGATTTACTGTAGGCGCAACAAGTTTCCCATGACGATCCCATAAATAATAATTTGGCAAAAAACCTGATTTATACAAATGTACTTTAATGATGTCTGGTTTATGAAACCTCATCCGTTTACACTTACTACAAGGACAACGAAGCTCCTCGTAATTTTGATTATTAGATACTGCAAATCTAACAAATTCATTTACACCATTATAGAAATGTTCTTTCACTGAGCCTTTTATTCCAATTCTAACTACATACATCCAACTATGGTCAATGTAATAATCGAACATTTTTCCTGATTCAAAAATATATGTCAGCGATTTCGATAACACATACATATATTGTTCAAAGAATTTATTCAATGCATGAATATTTTTAATGGTTCATACATACAATAAAAATGTGATTTTTATTGTTCAAAGAATTTATTCAACACATGAATATTTTTAGTAGTCCATACATATAATAAAATTGTGATTTTTATTGTTCAAAGAATTTATTCAACGCATGAATATTTTTAATGCTTCATACATACAATAAAAATGTGATTTTTATTGTTCAAAGAATTTATTCAACACATGAATATTTTTAGTGGTTCATACATATAATAAAAATGTGGTTTTTATTGTTCAAAGAATTTATTCAACACATGAATATTTTTAGTGGTTCATACATACAATAAAAATGTGATTTTTATTGTTCAAAGAATTTATTCAACACATGAATATTTTTAGTGGTTCATACATAATAAAAATGTGATTTTTATTATCTAAGCAATTTATTTCTCTCGTGAATAAATTATCAACACATGGATATACTTCAACATATGAAAATAATTCAAAAACATGAATATTTCTGAAAATTTCGTGTAATAACCCAGAAATCTGTGCCAATTTAAAATTTTTATTTTGGCAATTTTAGTGAATTTTGATTGTTTAAAATGAATTATTTTAAATAATAACGACGAGAAATTTATTTTGAATAGAAATAGAACGTATATGTTTATATACGTCGTCGTTAGAATATAAATATTTATTTATAATTATAAAAGGAATTGAAAATGGCGCGGTAGTTCGAAAATTCGGTTTCAAAGTTCAAATGAATGTACAGGATTCAAAATGAACCGGATTTTAGTGAAACCAAAAATATTTGAATCTAATGGAGAATATCTTTCCAACGAATCTGGAAAATTGAAATTTCATAGCGAGAATCAAAAGTTACGTCCAGTTGAAAATTCAGAATAGTCGTTATGGAATTCTAGCCCTTAAAAATGGAAATTTTGCAAACGACCTCGGTTTTCGACGAAACCACTTTTGTTGGATCCGCGATGTCTAATTATTGCTAGGTTTCAAATTTCATAATTTTTCGAATCAATATGTGAGCGGGGCAAAGGAAAACATGTTTGACCAGTTTTAGTTGATTTTAATCGACTGGAAAATGACCATTTTTCAAACGGTCTCAGAATTAGACGAAACCAGTTTTGTTAGGACCGTATCGTCAATATGAAGCTAGAAAATATTTTTCGGGAATTTTTAGAGTCCGTATGTGGCCCCGGTAAATTGAAATGTGCGTTCAAATTCAATATATAGAGTTATATTTTTATTTTGACAAAAACTAATCGCAACGATCGAATCAGCTCACGATACATATCCCATTGTGTTTGGAATGGGGGTAATTAACTACGGACGACAGTCGTTGGGCCTCGTTTGGAGGTCGAAATAAAAAGTAACTTTAAGAGAATTTAAAAATAAAATAATAAAGGAAAAGTCAACCCCCCCTTTTTACTTCTCTCCCTCCCCCACCCCGTTTCTTTCTCAGAACGAAATAAAAAAAAGAAAAAAACCTCAACAACCACGAAGCTGTCTCCTCCACCGTCGATGCCATCGCGCCCGCCATCCCCAGTCGACATCGCCCCTCCCCCCTCCTCCTTCCCCAGCGCGCAGCCCCAAACCCCAAAACCACGGAACCCCCTCCCAAATCGAAGAAGACACTCCACCCCCCCCCCCCCAATCCAAGAAAGCTGCTACCGCCGCGTCCTCGGGGCCCATGCCTGACCACCCTCCGCCGCCGGTCAACCCTACCACCCGCGACCCTCTGACAGCCCCCCCTCCACCTTATTTCGTAGAAAACCTCCCTTTTCTTCTAATTGTAAAGGTATGTTTTTAAATGTTTATTTATTTATTTATTTTTATTTACATTATTTAATCGGTTAGTATATATGAAGTGTAATATATAAAAGAACGATTTTTAATATAAAGAATTCATTTTTATCGTAGAAAAGATTTGATTTAAAAGTGAAAGGATTATATTTTTATTTATAAAAATATGATCTTTATATTTTAGGGAAAATGAAAATCCGATTTTTAACTTATAGAAGATATAAAGATAAGATTTTTATACAATGTAGATAATAAAAATACGATTTTTACTTGGGTAGAGTATTAAAAATATGGTTTTTATTAAGGTAGAGTAATAAAAATATAATTTTTATAATATACAGATAATAAAAATTCGATCTTTATATAAGAAGTAGAAATATAAAAATATAATTTTTATATAGAGAATGGCGAGAGAAAAATAGAATTTTTATCTATATAGTAACAGTGTAAAAATAGAATTTTATCTATATATTAGCGATATAAAAATAGTTTTTTTATCTACATAATAGCGGTATAAAAATGTGATTTTTATATACGTAGCAACAATATAAAGGTGTGATTTTTATATATGTAGCGGCTACGGACAACGAAAGTGACAAAAGGCGAGAGCGACGAAGAATTCTACATATGAAGAGTCGCGATGTATTGGTTTAGCTATTCGGTGAGAACTTCTCACTTTTAATTTATTTTCTAGTTGAAATATATAGTAGAATGCAGACAGTGTTTAGTAGCACCCGACACCCGTCGTCCACAGACCATGGATGACTTGTTTGTTTAATTGTTGTGTAGTGAAATTTGATTGCGTGATGTGAAATGAAATAAAATATTTTATTGTGGAAAATATTTTATAGTTAAAAATATATTTTTTAACGTGTATATAAAATGCACATTTATAAACAAATCAGACGATTTGTTTATATACACTGATTTGACTGATATTGATTGGGATGATAAATTTTACACATCGCCCAACTGCACAAATAAAATCTGTGTTTGTTGTTTTGAAACCCCACACGGGTATTGGGATGATATTTGACGTACACTAATTCCGATTGTTTAGTGGTATGTCAATCGATGGGTTGACAGACTGTGTAAGCGTTAATTATTTATATTTAATGCTTATGCAGTTGTGTGGTGCACTCTGGATGATGGTTGATTATTTATCGTTGCTATTATATACGTGTGTTGTAGAAAATCCATATAATTAACATTATATGGTAATTGACTGAGCCTCATTCCAATATTGAAAATAAATTCATGTGTGAATTGAAAAATATTCATGTGATGAATAAAAGCCATGTTGATTAGATGGACGCCATTTTGAAGTGAACGATATTTATATCGATTTTATTCATTTTTATAATGAATATAGAAAACGAAGTGATTTCAAAATTCGAATTAAAATGAATAGATTTGAAATTCGAACTAAATTGAAATTCGAATTAAATTGAAATGAATTGAAATTCGAATTAAATTGAAATGAATTGAAATTCAAATTAAATTGAAATGAATTGAAAATCGAATTAAATTGAGATGAATTGAAATTCGAATTAAATTGAAATCGATTTGAAATGAAATTAAAACGAATTTATATTGAAAAATTCAATCTTGATTGGAATTTGAAAAGGAAGTTGAAATCGTTTTGAAAACGAATTTAAACGATTTATATAATACATTTTGAGAGAAAATCGACGAAATATATATAATATATATATTATATATAATGGCCTGAATAGAACGCGCCGCGCTGCGGCAGTTCGTGAATTTCGACCATTGACTTCGAATGGACATTGCGGGGGATACGACCGTCGGATTCTTCTAAAATCGGAACCGTTGGGTTCGTATCGAAAAGAACTTTCTAACGAATATTAGAGATTTGAAATCTAACGGTTGGATTTGGAATTATGTCCAAATCAAATTTGGAAAAGGTCGCTGTAAGTGCAGTTCGATGGCCGTTGATGGAAATCGACTGTACGGGCCTTGATAAAATTATTAAAAATAGTAATAATTTGTGTAAAATCATAAGAAATGATTTGTGAAGAATTGGGATGAAAAACTCCATATTTTAAAAGATAAAAATAGATTTTATCGAAATGAACTAGTTTCGAACTAGAATTATAATTCTGTTTTTTTTAAATAAATAAAGTGATTTGAAATGGTTTCAAAGGTAACCAGAATTTCCAATAATTGAGTTGGAATGGATTTGAATCGAAATTGTCTTTGGAATATTTCAATGTTGGATTTCGTGATGAAACAGATATTGTTATGGGAAATTGAAAGATATATTACTATCGTTATTTCCAATATGATATTTGTTGGTCGTAGAATTTGATATTGAATATAAGCCGATATATTTTCTATTCAGAGCCTTGTATTTAATATCAAATGTGATTTGGGTTTGTCGTGAATGGTGTCTTCATTAACACTGTTCTTAAACCCAGCTGAGAAAAAGATTAAATCTTTTTATTTAGATTTAATGAAGTGTACCAATTAAATGGTATTTAATTGGAATTGAATTTGAATTGATTTTTGGGTTTATCGTGAACGGTGTTTTAAATAACACTTGTTCTTTAACCCGATAATTAATGGAATGTGATTTTGGGTTGTCGTGAACGGTATCTTCAATAATACTGTTCTTAGACCCAACTGAGTTAAGAAAATCAGAAACTAACTGGAGATTAGTTAAGTTGAATGTTTTCCCGGGTATTGATCTGATGTTGGTTTCGTCCTTCGGGGTTAATATTTAGGGAATTGCTCACTTGCTATTTTACAGTTAAAGGCTGATAGAATGGAATGTGATTTTGGGTTTATCGTGAACCGTGTTTTAAATGACATTGATTCTTTAACCCAGTTAAAGATTAAAACTAAGTGGAGTTTTAATGAATCTTTAATTAGATTGAAAAGATCGAGAATGGAGTATCACCAGTTTTGCTCCAAGCGATAGTTAAATCTTTAATTAGATTTGAACGTGAAATGGTAATTGAATTTACCGATAACACCGTGGTGTTAGATATGAAGTATTATCAGTTTTATTTCATGGGATGAATAGGTTGGGATTGGGAAATAAAATAAATAATTACTTCCGTGTGGTTCGCTAATCCCGACTAGTTTGAAGTGATATTCAAAGGAAGATTAAAGAATAAATTTAAAGAAATTTATCTTTGATAAAATTAATGGGAACCTTTCCCTAAGAATGTGAAATTTAGAAACTAACTGCAGGTTAGCTAAGAAGAATGGTTCTCTGGGTATTGAACTGATGTTGGTTTCGGCCTTCGAGGTTAATGTTTGGGGAATTATTCTCTTGCTAATTTACGGTTAGTGACTGATGAATTGGAATGAGGCGTATGTTGTGTTTGTGTAACACTTGTTTATTATATACGCGAGTTATTCAGAAAGACCGAGTTTAACCCATTCTGAATAACTGATTCGACGTGGTGTCAAGGATGAAGACGATGGTCGAAGACCGGAGGTTTTCACGTCGTTTGGGTGATTACTGATGATCTTGATTGGGTCGTACACCCAAGAGGAGGGAATCAGTTGGTGATCGTCCAGACGTACTTGGAGATCGATGGATAAGCGAGGTACAAGGTGCCTCCGGTTTCGTTCAGACCCAGAACGGACTTGTAAATGGACTTTGTGTCTGACATTGGATTTTATTCTGTGTGATTGATTTCTATTAAATATATATCTGTTTGGCGGCGGAGAATTTATTCTCTTGCTTAACGCCCTTCTCTGAGATGTACGAGCTCAGAGGTTATATATTGATGGATATCAAACGCATGGAGTGAATTGCCTGTGTGGCATGCCTAAGTGGCAATTGATCGAGGCTTCTGTTGAAAAGCAAAGTCTTGTGCTTGATGATCAAAGCACCGCCTGAGTGGCATAGCTTTGTGTAACGTGAATTCGCGAGCCTTACACCTCGGTTGTGAACCAGAAACGGGAGAGGACATCAGGGAGGGCATGCGTTTCTTTCTAGCCAGAAGTGGCGTCAGTGGTTTTACACGCCCTGACGAGTTTGACATATGTGGTTGTTGATGTTGCGAGGCGCCTCGGATATATCGGTGACTATGTGGAGCCGATGGAGTCATTTGTTGGCTCATTTACGCCCCATAGGGCTGGGAGACGTATTGTTCAGGCATAATAATCCACTCCGTGTGGACCGGCCCTGACGATCCATGGGGCAGTTGCAGTTGTTCCTGAGGGGCGGGCTAGAGCGTCTCGAATTAGCATAGGACGATCCCTTTGCCTTGGTTCACAGATGGAAATCCAACTTCCAATACGTGACAATTGCGGTTTTGATTGTATACCTATATATGGCGACATAGTGGTATGGGACATTCATGTCGCCTATGATTGATATTTATGATTGTATATAAAATCAGAAACTAATTGGAAGCGAGCTAAGATGGGTGGTTTCCTGGGTATTGATATGATGTTGGTTTCGGCCTTCGGGGTTAATACTTAGGGAATCGTTCTCTTACTAATTTACTGTTGGAGTCTGATTAAGAATCAAAAGATGAAATTTAGCGTATCAAGCATTCTTTGGCTATTATAAGGTAAAAACACTATCCTCCGGCTTGCGTTGCATTGCGTGATGGGACCTGGGTCTTATAATAGCTTCATTTTTCTTTATTTAGCATTGTGCTATTTGTTTTATGCATTGGTATTCTTGGGAGGAAACCCTTTCTGTGTTATACGGCGTGGTCCCTTGATTTACCTAACTTTAAAATAAAGATTAATAACTGTTTTAGTTCTCACACCAGTCACATGACTGACCTGGAGTTTATTGTTTTAACCTAAACTCTGGGTGCCCTTATTTTGACACGGGTAGCTAGGTAGTTTTGGTTTTGCAGATTTATATTTACAGGATCCTGATTTACAGCTGGAACGATACTCGGAAAGCTCTGTATCCGTGTATTACTTCTAGTTGTGTATTGTATTATTTTCCGCTACTATGTAATGTATTGTATTCTCTGATATTTTATAATGTGTAATATTAATTTATACTCTGTATATTCTTGTAATCTGATGGAATTGTTGTAATAAGCAATGAAATGTTCTTCTGTCTGCGTTCTTTTGTGTGTAGTTCTCGAAGTATCCGCTCTTTCCTTTACGGGGAAGTTACGGGTTACTACATTTGGTATCAGAGCTTTGGTTTACAAAGCTCGAGAACAAGACACGTTAGAACCATACGAAAGAATTCATCAGTGATTGGATTAGTGATATCCAATGAGAATGACTCGTTAGAGATAGGATCAGTAGTATCCTAGAACGAGTGTGAAGAGTGTTGTTTTGAAAAATAAAAGTGAAAACAATTTTTGTTTTGAAAATTTAATTCAATTATTCGTATTTGATTATTTACTTTATATTGAATTTGGACAATCCAGTATATAAAGATTTTGCGTATACGTCTTATCCACGTGTATTTGAAGTTTTAATATACTGGATAGATATAGAATTACACTCTAGTCGCACGGAGATGATTCTGTTGATGACTACGTAGCATCAGCGGTTTGTGTTCGTGTTTCGAAGGTGGAATTTCTATATATTTCCAATAGACTGGTGTGAGAACCAAAATTATATAGGGCCTATTGTTGTGATTTGGCATCAAAAAATTGATTTTTTAGATATGTATCAAAGTTATGAATTTGAAAAGCTAATCAACTAATTGATTGCTGGTTGTGTTGTTTGATTATTATTTGATTAATTAAATGTTGAACCTATAACCAAATTGAATCAAATAGTGAATTGTATTGAAAATTTATCGCATTTGCATGCACGTACATGTACTTACATTGAGCAGGTCATAGCAAGGAGGCTAGAGCAGAAGAATAAAATTGTTTGCCCGACAAATAGGTACATGTTTACCATAATTTACTGTTTTGTTTGGGTGATGATGATTTTATGAGCCGATTGGCTAGCCGCTTGGCTTTTTCCTTTTCTTTTGGATTGAATAAGGCCATGGGAGGCTATATGAAATATCCCCAAGTCCCCGGTGCAGGGGAGGTTATAGCGAAATTTTTCGAAAATTTAGGGTGTTAGCCAAATTTGAAAAGTTCTTAGAAACTGAAAAGTTGAAGAACTTAAGCCATAATGAAAATAAGGAAAGTTGAGTTGATTAGTTAAATAACTTTCGGCTTCGTTCCTTTTCGGGGACGAAAAGTTTTAAGTGAGGGAGATTGTAATAACCCGTAAATCCGTGCCAATTTAAAAATTTTATTTTGGCAATTTTAGTGAATTTTGATTATTTAAAATGAATTATTTTAAATAATAACGACGAGAAATTTATTTTGAATAGAAATAGAACGTATATATTTATATACATCGTCATTAGAATATAAATATTTATTTATAATTATAAAAGGAATTGAAAATGGCACGGTAGTTCGAAAATTCGATTTCAAAGTTCAAATGAATGTACAAGATTCAAAATAAACCGGATTTTAGCGAAACCAAAAATATTTGAATCTAATGGAGAATATATTTCCAACGAATCTGGAAAATTGAAATTTCATAGCGGGAATCAAAAGTTACGTCCAGTTGAAAATTCAGAATAGTCGCTATGGAATTCTGGCCCTTAAAAATGGAAATTTTGCAAATGACCTCGGTTTTCGACGAAACCACTTTTGTTGGATCCGCGATGTCAAATTATTGCTAGGTTTCAAATTTCATAATTTTTCGAATCAATATGTGAGCGGCGCAAAGGAAAACGTGTTTGACCAGTTTTAGTTGATTTTAATCGACTGGAAAATGGCCATTTTTCAAACGGTCTCAAAATTAGACGAAATCAGTTTTGTTAGGACAGTATCGTCACTACGAAACTAGAAAATATTTTTCGGTAATTTTTAGAGTCCGTATGTGGCCCCAGTAAATTGAAATGTGCGTTCAAATTCAATATATAGAGTTATATTTTGATTTTGACAAAAACTGATTGAAATGATCGAATCAGCTCACGATACATATCCCATTGTGTTCGGGATGGGGGTAATTAGCTATGGACGACAATCGTTGGGCCTCGTTTGGAGGTCGAAATAAAAAGTAACTTTTAGAGAATTTAAAAATAAAATAATAAAGGAAAAGTCAACCCCCCTTTTTACTTCTCTCCCTCCCCCACCCCGTTTCTTTCTCAGAACGAAATAAAAAAAACCTCGACAACCACGAAGCCGACTCCTCCACCGTCTATGCCATCGCGCCCGCCATCCCCAGTCGACATCGCCCCTCCCCCTCCTCCTTCCCCAACGCGCAGCCCCAAACCCCAAAACTGCGGAACCCCCTCCCAAATCGAAGAAGACAGTCCCCCCCCCCCAATCCAAGAAAGCTGCTACTGCCGCGTCCTCGGGGCCCACGCCTGACCACCCTCCGCCGTCGGTCAACCCTACCACCCGCGACCCTCTGACAGCCCCCCCTCCACCTTATTTCACAGAAAACCCCCCTTTTCTTCTAATTGTAAAGGTATGTTTTTAAATGTTTATTTATTTACTTTTATTTACATGATTTAATCGGTTAGTATATATGAAGTGTAATATATAAAAGAACGATTTTTAATATAAAGAATTGATTTTTATCGTAGAAAATATTTGATTTAAAAGTGAAAGGATTATATTTTTATTTATAAAAATATGATCTTTATATTTTAGGGAAATGAAAATCCGATTTTTAACTTATAGAAGATATAAAGATAAGATTTTTATATAATGTAGATAATAAAAATATGATTTTTACTTAGGTAGAGTATTAAAAATATGGTTTTTATTAAGGTAGAGTAATAAAAATATAATTTTTATAATATATAGATAATAAAAACTGGATCTTTATATAAGAAGTAGAAATATAAAAATATAATTTTTATATAGAGAATGGCGAGAGAAAAATAGAATTTTTATTTATATAGTAGCGGTGTAAAAATAGAATTTTTATCTATATATTAGCAGTATAAAAATAGATTTTTATCTATATAATAGCGGTATAATAATGTGATTTTTATATACATAGCAACAATATAAATATGTGATTTTTATATATGTAGTGGCTACGGACAACGAAAGTGACAAAAGGCGAGAACGACGAAGAATTCTACATATGAAGAGTCGCGATGTATTGGTTTAGCTAGTCGGTGAGAACTTCTCACTTTTAATTTATTTTCTAGTTGAAATATATACTAGGATGCAGATGGTGTTTAGTAGCACCCGACACCCGTCGTCCACAGACCATGGATGACTTGTTTGTTTGATTGTTTTGTAGTGAAATTTGATTGTGTGATGTGAAATGAAATAAAATATTTTATAGTGGAAAATATTTTATAGTTAAAAATATAATTTTTAACGTGTATATAAAATGAACATTTATAAACAAATCGGACGATTTGTTTATATACACTGATTTGACTGATATTGATTGGGACGATAAATTTTACACATCGCCCAACTGCACAAATAAAATCTGTGTTTGTTGTTTTGAAACCCCACACGGGTATTGGGATGATATTTGACGTACACTAATCCCGATTGTTTAGTGGTATGTCAATCGATGGGTTGACAGATTGTATAAGCGTTAATTATTTATATTTAACGCTTATGCAGTTGTGTGGTGCACTCTGGATGATGGTTGATTATTTATCGTTGCTATTATATACATGTGTTGTAGAAAATCCATATAATTAACATTATATGGTAACTGATTGGGCCTCATTCCAATATTGAAAATAAATTCATGTGTGAATAGAAAAATATTCATGTGATGAATAAAAGCCGTGTTGATTAGAGGGACGCCATTTTGACGTGAACGATATTTATATCGATTTTATTCATTTTTATAATGAATATAGAAAACGAAGTGATATCAAAATTCGAATTAAATTGAATAGATTTGAAATTCGAATTAAATTGAAATTCGAATTAAATTGAAATGAATTGAAATTCGAATTAAATTGAAATGAATTAAAATTCGAATTAAATTGAAATGAATTGAAATTCGAATTAAATTGAAATTGAATTGAAATTGAATTGAAATCGATTTGAAATGAAATTAAAACGAATTTATATTGAAAAATTCAATCTTGATTGGAATTTGAAAAGGAAGTTGAAATCGTTTTGAAAACGAATTTAAACAATTTATAAAATACGTTTTGAAAGGAAATCGACGAAATATATATATTATATATATAATGGCCTGAATAGAACGCGCCGCGCTGCGGTAGTTCATGAATTTCGACCATTGACTTCGAATGGACATTGCGGGAGATCCGACCGTCGGATTCTCCTAAAACCTGAACCGTTGGGTTCGTATCGAAAAGAGCTTTCTAACAAGTATTAGAGATTTGAAATCTAATGGTTGGATTTGGAATTATGTCCAAAACAAATTTAGAAAAGGTCGTTGTAAGTGCAGTTCGATGGCTGTTGATGGAAATCGACCGTACGGGGCTTGATAAAATTATTAAAAATAGTAATAATTTGTGTAAAATCATAAGAAATGATTTGTGAAGAATTGGGATGAAAAACTCCATAGTTGAAAAGATTAAAATAGATTTTTATCGAAATGAACTAGTTTCGAACTAGAATTATAATTCTATTTATTTTTAAAATAAATAAAGTGGATTTGAAATGGTTTCAAAGGTAACCAGAATTTCCAATAATTGAGTTGGAATGGATTTGAATCGAAATTGTCTTTGGAATATTTCGATGTTGGATTTCGTGATGAAACAGATATTGTTATGGGAATTTGAAACATATATTAATATCGTTATTTCCAATACGATATTTGTTGGTCGTAGAATTTGATATTGAATATAAGCCGGTATATTTTCTATTCAGAGCCTTGTATTTAATATCAAATGTGATTTGGGTTTGTCGTGAATGGTGTCTTCATTAACACTATTCTTAAACCCAGTTGAGAAAAAGATTAAATCTTTTTATTTAGATTTAATGAAGTGTACAAATTAAATGGTATTTAATTGGAATTGAATTTGAATTGATTTTTGGGTTTATCGTGAACGGTGTTTTTAACAACACATGTTCTTTAACCCGATAATTAGTGGAATGTGATTTTGGGTTGTCGTGAACGGTATCTTCAATAATATTGTTCTTAGACCCAACTGAGTTAAGAAAATCAAAAACTAACTGGAGATTAGTTAAGTTGAATGGTTTCCCGGGTATTGATCTGATGTTGGTATCGGCCTTCGGGGTTAATATTTAGGGAATTGCTCACTTGCTATTTTACAGTTAAAGGCTGATAGAATGGAATGTGATTTTGGGTTTATCGTGAACCGTGTTTTAAATGACATTGATTCTTTAACTCAGTTAAAGATTAAAACTAAGTGGAGTTTTGATGAATCTTTAATTAGATTGAAAAGATCGAGAATGGAGTATCACCAATTTTGCTCCAGGCGATAGTTAAATCTTTAATCATATTTGAACATGAAATGGTAATTGAATTTACCGATAACACCGTGGTGTTAGATATGAAGTATTACCAGTTTTACTTCATGGGATGAATAGGTTGGGATTGGGAAATAAAATAAACAATTACTTCGGTGTGGTTCCCTAATCCCGACTAGTTTGAAGTGATATTCAAAGGAAGATTAAAGAATAAATTTAAAGGAATTTATCTTTGATAAAATTAATGGGAACCTTTCCCTAAGAATGTGAAATTTAGAAACTAACTGCAGGTGAGCTAAGAAGAATGGTTCCCTGGGTATTGATCTGATGTTGGTTTCGGCCTTCGGGGTTAGTGTTTGGGGAATTATTCTCTTGCTAATTTACGGTTAGTGGCTGATGAATTGGAATGAGGCGTATGTTGTGTTTGTGTAACACTTGTTTATTATATATGCGAGTTATTCAGAAAGACCGGGTTTATCCCATTCTGAATAACTGATTCGACGTGGTGTCAAGGATGAAGACGGTGGTTGAAGACTGGAGGTTTTCACGTCATTTGGGTGATTACTGATGATCTTGATTGGGCCGTACACCCAAGAGGAGGGAATCAGTTGGTGATCGTCCAAACGTACTTGGATATCGATGGATAAGCGAGGTACAAGGTGCCTCCGGTTTTGTTCAGACCCAGAACGGAGTTGTAAATGGACTTTGTGTCTGACATTGGATTTTATTCTGTGTGATTGATTTCTATTAAATATATATCTGTTTGGCGGCGGAGAATTTATTCTCTTGCTTAACGCCCTTCTCTGAGACGTACGAGCTCAGAGGATATATATTGATGGATATCAAATGCATGGAGTGAATTGCCTGTGTGGCATGCCTAAGTGGCAATTGATCGAGGCTTCTGTTGAAAAGCAAAGTCTTGTGGTTGATGATCAAAGCACCGCCTGTGTGGCATAGCTTTGTGTAACGTGAATTCGCGATCCTCACACCCCGGTTGTGAACCAGAAACGGGAGAGGACATCAGGGAGGGCATGCGTTTCTTTCTAGCTAGAAGTGGCGTCAGTGGTTTTACACGCCCTGACGAGTTTGACTTATGTGGTTTTTGTTGTTGCGGGGCGCCTCGGATATATCGGTGACTATGTGGAGCCGATGGAGTCATTTGTTGGCTCATTTACGCCCCATAGGGCGGGGAGACGTATTGTTCAGGCATAATAATCCATTACGTGTGGACCGGCCCTAACGATCCATGGGGCAGTTGCGGCTGTTCCTGAGGGGAGGGCTAGAGCGTCTCGAATTAGCACAGGATGATCCCTTTGCCGTGGTTCACAGATGGAAATCCAACTTCCAATACGTGACAATTGCGGTTTTGATTGTATACCTATATATGGCGACATAGTGGTATGGGACATTCATGCCGCCTATGATTGATATTTATGATTGTATATAAAATCAGAAACTAACTGGAAGCGAGCTAAGATGGGTGGTTTCCTGGGTATTGATCTGATCTTGGTTTCGGCCTTCGGGGTTAATACTTAGGGAATCGTTCTCTTACTAATTTACGGTTGGAGTCTGATTAAGAATCAAAAGATGAAATTTAGCGTATCAAGCATTCTTTGGCTATTATAAGGTAAAAACCCTATCCTCCGGCTTGCGTTGCATTGTGTGATGGGACCTGGGTCTTATAATAGCTTCATTTTTCTTTATTTAGCATTGTGCTGTTTGTTTTATGCACTGGTATTTTTGGGAGGAAACCCGTTCCGTGTTATACGGCGTGGTCCCTTGATTTACCTAACTTTAAAATAAAGATTAATAACTGTTTTAGTTCTCACACCAGTCACATGACTGACCTGGAGTTTATTGTTTTAACCTAAACTCTAGGTGCCCTTATTTTGACATGGGCAGTTAGTAGTTTTGGTTTTGCAGATTTTTATTTACAAGATCCTGATTTACAGCTGGAACGATACTCGGAAAGCTCTGTATCCGTGTATTACTTCTAGTTGTGTATTGTATTATTTTCCGCTGCTATGTAATGTATTGTAATATCTGAAATTTTATAATGTGTAATATTGATTTATACTCTGTATATTCTTGTAATCTGATGGAATTGTTGTAATAAGCAATGAAATGTTCTTCTGTCTGTGTTCTTTTGTGTGTTGTTCTCGAAGTATCCGCTCTTTCCTTCACTGGGAAGTTACGGTTTACTACATTTCGGCAACATAACGGCGGGGTAATTAAAACCGGCACCATCCCGATGTACGGCTCCTCGCGCTACCTTAAAGCCTCGCGGCTTTTGACAAGGGGGATTTCAATAATCTATTTCGTATGCAGACGCATTTTTTTTCCACAAACTAATCCTATTTGGTTTCAACCAAAATCAACCATCAACCAAAATCCTATTTGCACCATACATATTCATTCCATTCCAATAATTTCCACAATACAATTCATTTTCAAGCCCCGTCTACAACCCAACAATTTCAAAACCATCGCTTTTAAATAGCTATATATCCAACAACATATATGTCAATCCCATATCCAATAATTACATACGCACAAAATAACTGTTCATTAACACATACATTAGCACAAAATCAACCATCACACCAATAAACAACTAAATCAACAATTTAGGGTTCCAATCATTACTAAATCAATACATTAATTCAACAATCATTGTATAATCAACTAACATATACATTTATATTATTATTAAGTAATTAATTCATGAAATTAGGTTAGAAATCATACCTTAGAGAGAGAGCAATTGGTTTAGAGGAGTGGAGAGGGCTTGAGAAGGCCGGAGGGGGCGGAGACGGGCGACGACGTCTGATTGGCGGCGGCGGGTGGCGGGTGGCGATGGCGGCTGGTGGAGCTGGTAGGGTTTGGGTTGGGGGTTTTAATTTGGGGGGAGCAAGATTGTGAATGATAATTCTTCCTGTAGCCTTGCGGTTTTATTCTTTTGGGCGACAGTTGGCGACAGCCGCTTTTTTTGCTATCGCCAGCCGTCGCTATGGTCCGTAACCAAATTGAGCTGTTCTTGTAGTGAAAGCAGTTCAAACATTAACATATTCATCGATTCTGCAAACATTTGCTCCGTTGTTTCTTCTTTCTGGCATAGTTATGATCTAATAAATGTCAAATATCAATCATATCATTCAATATTAACTTAAGAAAAACAAAATATTGTATCTGTAAATAGTCAACAGTGAGTTGCTTGCGCCTTTACTGTTAGAAAAAATATGGGATCTCATGTGAACTTCCCACGGCTTGTGCAAATTCATACGTGTAAGGCATGCAATGGGTTTAACAGAAAAATAATAATAATGGTACTAGCGTACTATCAAATTTGGCTTGGGCTTTGATCCTGAGGCATACAGGTTTTGTCCCATTTCTGTGATAGCAGCAGCACATCTTCCAAAGCCCGGACTTAAAAGAGGATGGGGGTGAGTTTATCTATGACCACTTCTTGCAAATGGTTTCATGCATGATATCTTTCAAATTACCATGCCTTTGGGCATAAAGTACATGTGGATCACCATGCCTTTTGGCATATAATCTGTAAAGGCAAACGTGCAATTTGAAGAGTGTTAATTCCAACGTTCCAAAGTAATGGCATATATTGATGTTGATGAGAACTCAGAAGAAGTTGAATGCCTCAAAATGATTTGGGTGGGAGTATGGTTATCCACAGAAATATATTTCCATTTGGAATATTTGTACATCTGGATGAAGACAGGGGAAGATATTCACATCACTTTTTTTTGTATCCTATTTGTGCTCAAATAGTTTTCAAGCGTTTAGAACCTTTTTTTTTTCCTTTGTATCTTTGCCACCAAAAATTGATTCTTTTTAACATTTATATTGTTAAAAATTATTAACAGATGTTTGCATAAATAAGTAAGACTACTTCATATTCTTGTTTCTCTCTACGTGATCATGTATTTATAAAGCAGTTCAAGGATTAACATATGCTGCAGTTCATAAATGAGGACATGTAAGATCTGATTATTCCTCATACCTGCTTATGTAGAGACTTATTACACCAATTATTATTTATTCAATCATCAAGAAATTAAGAAGATGTATATTTGCAAGATTAGAATTATTATCAAATGTGAAAAATGTGGATGAATACCGCGTAGTGAATTTATGTTCTCATTGTTGTTCAATGAGGAATGTTACCAGCATAACATGAGCATAGGTGATTTCATCATCAAAACAAACGGGCCTCGTCTTTCTCAAGTCTCAACTATAGCATTAGTAATCATTCACACATCCTCATGCATGTCAAAATTGAAAAGTTGTAGCAAAAAAAGGAAAATTTTGATATATATATATATATATATATATAGGGATAGGATCAAGGAGCCCTCCAAAAATGTAGCACCCCAAATGCCCCCTAATTTCCTCCTCTCATTTATATTAAAGAAAGTGAGTGGGAGGTGAGAGAATGAGTGGAAGGAGAGGGGGAGGAGAGAGGGAGGAAATGTGTGGTGGAAAAGTGGTAGGCTAAAGGGGTGCTCACTATTTGGGGTTCCATTGAACCTGCCCCATATATATATATATATATATATATATATATATATATATATATATATGAGGCAGGTTCAATGGCACCCCTATATATATATATGAGGCAGGTTCAATGGCACCCCTATTTTCTAGCACTCCATTTGCACCTCAATTCCAGCCACTCATTTGTATTAGAATAATGTAGTGGAGGGAGAGAGAATGAGTGGAAGAAGAGAGAGGGAGAAACTTGTGGTGGAAATCAGGGGGCTTTAGGGGTGCTACACTATTTGGGGTGCCATTGAACGCTCGCCTATATATATATATATATATATATATATATATATATATATATATATATATATATATATATATATATATAGGCAAGCGTTCGGTTGCACCCCAAAAATGGAGCACCCCAAATACCCCCTGATTTCCACCACCCATTTATATTAAAGAACGCGAGTGGGAAGTGAGAGAGTGAGTGAAAGGAGAGAGAAGGATAAATGCTTGGTGGAGATTGAGAGGCATTTTGGGTGCTGCACTATTTGGAGTGCTCTCGAACCTGCCTCATATATATATACACACACACACATCTATATTGCACGTGAACGCTCCCCCTTAATCTCAACCATACAATGCTCCACTCTTTCTCTCTCTTCACACCAAGAAAGAATATTAAAATGGAAAGAGAGAGAATGAGTGGAGCATTGTATGGCTGAGATTAAGGAGGAGCGTTCACATGCAATATAAGAGATGTAGCGGAACGCTCCTTTTATATATATATATATATATATATATATATATATATATATATATATATATATATAATGCTGCTGAAGCGCGTTTGAAACAAATAAAGGTTTATTTAGGTAATACAAGAAACAATAAATTTTTGAACTTTTTTTATTGCATAAAACAGAAAATGCTTAAATAAAAATGCAAAAAGCAAATAGCCCACAGGTTTCTCCAAATAATTGATATACTTATGCATAAAGCAAAAGGTTCTTCAGATCAAATTATATGATTATATGCACTGAATAAACCAGAATTGTACACTAGAGCTTAACTACAAGCTTCTTCTTCATGATTGAATAAATTAATTCTTTTTCATGCGTCTTTTTCAGGTAGAGAGAAACAAGAATATGTAGTCTTACTTGTTTCTGCAAGCAACCCGAATCCAAAATCGATCGAAGAGTAGAAGGAGCGGAGGGTATCACGATTTCAAGGCAACATATCTAAAGGGTATGGGTTTGGATTCCAGTTCTAGCATTTCGAGGTATGCACGTGTGGAGAGGCAAGGCTGGAGGTGGGTCTCTGGTTTGGGTTGCTCAGAGCTGAGTCAGAGAGAGAGGAGCGAGAGAGGAGCATTGGTCCTTGGGTTCGCGAGTGGCGCGATGGGAAGTGGGTGGATCTGGGTGAAGTGGCATCAGATTTAGAGAGGAGGCCATACACTTTGGTGTTGCGATGGTATGAAGTGGAGAAAATAGGCAGAGGTAGGCGAGGGGGAGGTTGCGTGTGGTGGCAAAGTTAGGGAAGGTGACCAGCAAGGGAATACGAAGTTGATTTTAGTTAATCTATGGAAAATTAGGGATTTGTTTTTTTTATTTGGGGTAAAGTTTTACGGTTTGGGAGAAACAGAAGATTTGGGGGAGAACATGGAAAACGAGCTGAGAGGGTGCGGATTGCTAATGTAACCCGTTGGATTCTACCAAAATCGATGGCTTAGACTTACAGCTGCACTTTACAACAATCCGCTTAACTAGTTTGAACCAATAGAATTGCACTGTGTTTCTTACTAGATTTTTATATGATATACTGCATGCAACGATTAATGGATGTGTTTCTAATACACCAAAAATAACTAAATAATATTAATGATTAATATCACTGCTTCTTCATTATCATTAAATATTAGTAAATAGTAATTATTATGTGTATATTATTATAATCTATTACGAACAATAATTAGTAATTATCAGTTGTTAAATATATATCAAATAGTAAATTATATATTAAAATATAATACATAAATAAAATGTAATTGAATATTAATTTCTTAATTGTAAATGAATATTAATTTCTAAATTTTAATTATTATGTATATTATTACTTATTAATAGAAATATTAATTATTGTGTATTACTTTAAAATATTGAAAAAATCCATTTAGTAGTTTAATTTAAATTTCTAAACTTAGTTAAGAATTCAGTAATTACATTAGTTATGAGCAAAGATTATTTTTCTAATTCTAAATAAGCAATGATTATAAGTTATTTATTATAGAACGTAAATTATTATTCATTATTACTTATAAATCATTAATTAGAACAAATTAATTATTAATTATTGAACTTGTTAATAATTATTAAAAAATAAACTAAAGTATATATTAGAAAAATAAGATAAACATCTCTTGCAAATCTATTGGAATTCTGCTGCAAAATAGCTTCAATAAATATTCGTCGGTATTCTGCCTGGATTTGCAGCGGAAAATAGCGGTAGAATTTTTTGTTGGTAATTTGACGCAATTTGCGACGGCTTAGTAACGGAAGACATAAGACGACGGTAATAAATAAAAGAAAAAAAGTTGAAAAGACAAAAAAAACTATCCCTTGCAGATCACATGGAAATCCATCGCAAATTAGTGACGGAAATATCCGCTTCTAAATATATGACGCTACATCAATGTTTTCTTGCAGTAGTCTTATGCATAGTATTGTTAGAGAACATCACATATGAAGTGATGGCAATTTGGCAGATCCTTTGACAAAAGGACTGACCAGAAAGAAAGTCCTTAATAATTCTAAAAGAATGGAACTATTGCCCTGAGATTGTGGAATCACGCACAATGTTAATCCGACCTAAATGATAGGAGATCCCAAGAACTAGGTTCAATGGGTAAAAACAAGTTGTGTAGTGATAGTAGATGAACATACTAAATTTATAAATTAAGAAGCATGTATTCCTGAAGTGATTACAGGATGAGTTAATAAAAACTCTAAATGATATCTATACTCTATTTGGAGTGGAGTACCTACCTTCAAGAGTGTTCTTGATAGACTCACCTTTATGAATGTGGAAATAAGGCCATTTCCTATAGAGTTTGGGAAAAACATCAAGAGCGTTTACTAAACTGGGATAGACGTGCATGGCCATAAATGCACGGGGTTATTTGATTGCACTATAGAAAAGGTTGTGTGTGGCATGATGTCAGGAATGGAGTTCAAGACCACATGTCACTCTTGTAAAAATTGAATCTTATCCACTATGCAAAGGTACAAGTCGGATGACACCTTTGTTTATGCACATTCTTATGGCTTTAAAAACTGCTCGGAAAATATTTTAAAAATTCAAGTGGGCAATTGTTGGAAAAATAGTTTATTTTTATAAAGATAAATTATTTAAAAATTTGAATAAGTGTGAGATAACTCCTATATGAATAGTCCCACATCATGAGATTATATGAACGAACCATTTTTTATTTGACTTGGTAAAAATTGAGATTTGTTTTTTTTTATCTGAACCGACTTCCTTCTTATCCATTATAATACGTTTATTTTCTTTTGAACTGCTCAAAAAAAATTATACGATGACTTTTTATTCTTATCTCTCTCTTCTTCTTCCTCCACCATTAAAATTCTTCAAAAACAAAATCAGAACAAGCAGTTAAATTCAAATCGAAAGTGCAAATCTGAATTGGTTTGTTGTGCAAGCATATCAGTTATTTTTTTGAGGCTGTTTTATCCTAGAGAAGTCGGTGATTGAGAACGACTGGTTTGCACCTCTGATCAGGTTGCTGAAACATCTTCAAGAGAGCGACCTTGTCCGCGACTCAGCCATTGTTTCCCAACAAGTATCAGTTTTTAACACTGTGTAATGGTCGAGCAAAGAAATTTTCAAGTTTAATAATAGTTCTTTTTTAATCACGCAAATACAAAATAAATCAAGTGCAAAATCTTACCGAAATAAAAATTTCACAATGGAATCGAATAAGTGTTGGAATTGTCAAGAAATTCAGGTCGAAACCATGTAAGAGAAAACATGAAATCACAACCGACAGAAATATATTCTAAGTATGTGGAAACCAGAAGGGCATGAAACCCTATAAATACCACATATATCATTAACAATTAATCGAAGAAAGTTGAGCAATTTTTAATTGAAAAAGGGGAAATTATGTATCAATTTTATACAGCAAATTAGGGGTGGCCGTTTAACCGACTTAACCGAACCGACTTAACCGACAGTTTCGGTTAACCGACACAATCGGTTAACCGAACCGGCTTAACCGAACATTTTCGGTTCGGTTATCGGTCAAACAATTCACGAATTGTTCGGTTAACCGAATAATTTAAAAAAAAAGTTGCTGGCCCAAAGAAATATGGCAAGCCCAAAGGCCCCAAACAAGCATGCGCCCCATTATTTTTCAATTCCTTCACGAGTTCCATGCCCCGTAACCCTATTTTCTAATTTCTCGTTCCCAAAATCTGTTGCGCCCCTCTTTATCACGAAACCCTACAGAGTACAGGCTACTCTATTTTGTAATCGTGTCTCATCTTATTCTGGATCGCCCCTCTTTATCATGAAACTAGAAGAACCGTGGCAACGACAACGAGGTCGACCGTGAGGAATAAGAGAAAGCATGTGAGATACTTATCTCGGCTTCTTCTAGATCTGTTTATTTCAGTTCGATACTTCGATCTTACATCAATTTTCAACTTATTAGTTCCACTTCCTGTGACAGAAGAATTGTTACTTGTTAGTTTGTTTAGTAGGAAAGAGCTGAGGTAGGGGATTACTTAACTAATATACAGTACTATAAATGAATTTATAAAGCAAAACATTGGGCTGGCAAGAAAAATACCAAACTGAAATAAACAGATTGAAATAAAAAGATGTAGGCGCCTGTGTGTTAAAGTCAAGTTCACCATGTATAATAATTTATGAACATCTCTATTTTTTCAGTTGGAACTGTCTCAACTGATTATGGATTGCATGCATCATTTGTTAGGCTTGTAAATCATGAGCTTTGCATATTCTGGAAACTGGAAAGTAAATGCATACACATGAAAAGTGTTTTTCTGTATATTCAATTCTTCACTCAAAACTGTTTTATGTCCAAAACACTGAACTCCATTTCTGATAATAACATGTATTTTGGCATATTTTGACTTGTTTTCGTACTGAACAAAACTCAATTACATTGCATATAAGTTAATAATTCTTTATATGCTAATTGTAGGTGCAAATTGGAACTGTTGACGATTTATTGGATGGTGATTGGGTGGACAGTGGTGGTGAAGAAGAACTCATCGTTGAGCCAAACAATGCAAGAAAGCCGCCGTTAGTCCCTTAGCGCAAAGCCTCGAGTAGAAAACCGTCTATTGTATGGGAACATTTTACCAAAGTTAATCCGGTAGACATTTTACATCCTAAGTGTTATTGCAATTATTGTCATGCACAATTTGCTTGTGATGGTAAATCGAACGGTACTTCACCTTTGATCTATCATATAAAAACGGCTTGTAGGTCAGTTCCTCGAGTAGGCGATAAGGGACAGAAAAATTTATTTTTTACAACAAATAGTGAAAGCGAAGCAAGTAACGCCCTTATTACATGGACATTTAACAAAGACTAGTGTAGGAAGGCTCTAGCTCGTATGTTAATAATTGATGAGCTTCCTTTTAGTTTTGTTGAGGGTGAAGGGTTTCTTGATTTTTGTCGAAAAATGTGTCCTAGCTTTGAAGTGTCTTCACGTAGGACAATATGTAGGGACGTGCTCGATTTATATGGAGACACAAAAGATTATCTTAAGACCATGTTTTCTAATTGTTTGCATGGCGTATGTCATACTACCGATACATGGACTTCTTGTCAAAACATAAATTATATGGTTTTAACTGCACACTTCATTGATAATGATTGGAAATTGCATAAAAGAATTTTAAACTTTTGTGTGATCACAAGTCATAAAGGGGAAAACATTGGAAAACTTTTGGTTTCTTGCATCAAGCAATGGGAGCCTAAGCGAATAGTGTCTATCACAGTCGATAACGCTAGTGCTAATGAAGTTGCACTTAATTATGTGAGAAATGCGTTGAATGATTATGATGGATCTAATGGTTGTGTTTTGAATGGTGAATTCCTACATGTACGTTGTTGGGCACACATTGTTAATTTAATTGTCTATGATGGTTTAAAAGAAATTGGTAGCACTATTGCCGGGATTCGTATTGCCGTTAGATTTGTAAGATCATCTCCTTCTAGATTGGCTAAATTTAAAGAGATTTATGTAAATTTGGGAATGGATGATAAGTCTATGCTTGCATTAGACGTACCTACTAGGTGGAATTCTACTTATTTGATGTTAGAAACTACTTTGAAATATAAAAGATTTTTCGATGAGATGAAAGAAAGCGATGGTATTTATGTCGGGGGATTGTTAAAGGGACTCCATATTTGGTTAAGGGGAGGACCAATTTTAATTTAGTATATAATTGTTATGGGGAGTACAAAATAAGTTAGCCTCCCCTTAAACATATAAATAAAAATGCCGATATTAACCTCCAATGTTTCTTATTAATAAAAAGGGCATTGTTATTGACACTCCAAATATTGTTAAGGGGAGGTCAAATTTTAAAAATACTCCAATCATAAAAATAATGTTAAGGGGGTCACACAATTAAATTTTTACGTTCCCTTTTACCCTCGAAATAATGTGGTAATAACATTAGTTACCATCCCAAATTTAAATCAACTTCAAATGCAAAAAAAAAAAAAACAAATCCCTAAATTATTTGAAAACAAATAAAGCGATTGTTTGAGGAGAAATAATGGTATGAACAAAGAACGTAATACCGTATTAAAAAAATAATTGTTCGATATATGTATATCGATTTTCTATCAATGATATTTTTTTATCTGATCTGACAAATAAATTATTAATAATTTGATATAAAAATCTGATGCAGTTTGCTAATATACCATATAATTTTTTTTTGATTAACAAATAAAAAAGAGATTATTGTAAAGAAGACTAATTTGGTAAAATAAACTTTATTTGTTAAGGGGTTGCTTTCTCCATTGGTACTCCCCTTAACAAATTTTATTTTAAAAAAAAATTGACCTCCCCTTAACTATAATTGGAGTGTCAATAACAACCCCCAATAAAAACCATAGAAATCTAAATCTTAATTAATACTTACAATTCAATGCTATACGTAAAATTAAAAAAATGGATATAATTAAAGTAATGAAGACATAAGAAAGTTTCATGGGAAATTGAAAGGCATCAAATCAGGTAATTAATTGTAATTTCATATTGGAATTGATATGTTTAATTTAAATTAAATGCAAAAAAGAAAATTTTAATCTAACATGTTGTGTATTTTATATTGTTGTTTATTTTGTCAACGTTTTTTTTTTCAATTGTTTTTTTTTATTTCTGAAAGCACGTGTTTGTATTTAGCGCAGAATTTAGTACGTTAGGTTTTAACACAAGTGACAAGCCAGGGGCATTTATGTCTCGTTTTCTTTTTCTTTTAAAATATTTTAGACCCTCTCTTAACAAAAAAAAAATTAAGCTGGAGTCCCCTTAAAATTATCCACCCCTTAATCAAATTTGGAGTCCCTTTTACAATCCCCTTATGTCGCCTATTTTAATAATGAAAATGTAGCTCCGAATTTACTTGATTGGAAAAATGCTGAAATTTTTGTTAAATTTTTGAAGGTTTTTTATGACATTACTTTAAAATTCAACAGCTCTTTATCTATTACATCAAATGTATGTTTTGCGGAGTTAAGTGGAATTCAAGAAGAGTTGAATGAGTTGGTTGGAACCATGAACCATAATCTTTCTCGAATGGAAAGAAGTATGAAAGAGAAATTTGATAAATATTGGGGAAATATTGGTAGCATGAATAAAGTTATATTTAATACTTGTGTGCTTGATCGTAGATATAAATTACATTTTGTGAAGTTGTCTCGAAGACATGTATGGTAAAGAAGTGGCAAAAGACATATTATCAGAATTAAAAGGCATTCTAGTAAGATTTTTTGATTATTATGCCACTGATTCTACATTTGGGACACAAAGTTGGGATGAGCCGCCACCTAGTTCACACGCTAGTAGTGGAAGTACCGGTAGTAGTGGTTCTAGAAGAATGAATACTTTTCTACAGGAAGTGCAACAATTGGACAACGAATCTAATGAATTAGAAAGATATTTAAATGATCCATTCGAAAAGACAACTAGTAATTTTGATATTCTACTGTGGTGGAAGGTGAATAGTCCCAAATATCAGATTTTATCTTTAGTTGCACGAGATCTCCTGGCAATTCCGGTATCTACGGTCGCTTCAGAGTCTGCTTTTAGCACCAGAGGGCGCGTTATAGATCCATTTCATAGTTCACTAAGTCCTTGGATGGTTGAGGCATTGGTTACTACCCAAAATTGGATAAGGTCTAAACCGATTTTTGTAGATCACCGAATTGAGGTCCCTTTAGACGATGTGAATTATTACGATGTAGTTTTTTCAGGTAATATTGGTGTTTGTTTGGTTTGTAAATTATTATTGTTTACTCATTACATACAATGCACGTTACTGCTGACTTGTTTGTGGCTACAGATTTTATAAATGGGCACGATTCGACAACCTCTGTAAGTACAGAAAAATCAACGGACATTCCCTCGCCTTCAACAGGACAGCGTTGATTTTATCTTGCTATCATTTGTTCATTTGTGAGTATTTACTTTTTATTACTGTTTAATTGTGTTGCATGGTAAATAATTAAAGGCCGTTGCCATGATTTGTAATTAACAAGTTTAGGAAAACCACCCTTCATGTCCACTAATTTGATAATTTATTATTGTTTTATGCCAATAATATATCATACCAGCATCCACTAATTTGATAATATATTACTGTTAGTCTGTTATAATGTTTTGCATACCAATTAGATAATGACAACATAAAAGTCAGTTTACACTCACATAGACATAGTCACATGAAGCAAGTTCACTTGGCATATTTGATTTGTTATGCATGCTTGGCTTTATTTACTTTATGAACAAATAGCTTTGTTTACTTCAGGAACAATTATTTACTTCACTAGTTCACTCACATTATTTACAAAATATGTAAAACTTCATACTTGGACTGTTGGACACAATCATGAAACATGTTTGATAAAGCTAAGTTTCCACCCACATTATTTACTTCAGGAAGTAGAAACAATTGTAACTAAGGGGTAGGCATGTGCATTTATAAATTATAATTGTATGTTTGTATTTGTTAACATGGACTTGTCACTTGTGGACTGTGAGAATGTATTCATTTCACTTTCAGATTTCGGTTGGACTGTGAATGTAAACTGTTTCACAATTTCATTTTCAGGTTTCAGCTGATAAGGAGCACTGGAGAGGCTGAGGCGCTGAGCAGTGGTGTACTATGTATTGTGTAATATGCATCTGAATTCTGAATTGTATTAATGTATCTGAACTGTGTCAATGTTTATGTAGTATGTAATATCAATATGTATTAGATTCTGAGTACGAGACAGTTTCAGGCTTCAGCTGTGAGTGACCGAGTCTGTGTCAAATGTATTGAATGCAGCCAGTAATGAGTAATCTACTCAAAGATTCAAATATCTAACTAAGGTCTAAAGTCTGAACTTAGCAGTGGTAGTGAACTGACTGAGTGACTGTGGTGTGGATGACTTTGTGTGTTGTAACTGAAATCTGAGCTATCTCTTTATGTTTTAGAAATTGCTAGACTTGCTATTATAAATCAGTTTGTATCGAAAATGGACAAGTTTGAACAGTTAACCGTTCGATTTAAGCGGTTAACCGTTCAATTTAAGCGGTTAACTGTTAAACAATTACCCATTTAAATTAAACGGTTAACCGATTAAATCGAACGGTTAACCGTGGATTATTATTTTCGGTTCGGTCGAACAATACTACCTTCAATTAACCGAAATTCGGTTAACCGAACCGAACAAATTAAGCGGTTAACCGAAAAAATTAACCGATCTATCTGGTTAACCGCCAGCGCCCACCCATATAGCAAATAATCTCGATGAAAGTGAAGCAAGCACAAAAAGGATTGAAGAGAAAAATCGATCAAAGCATATCAAATAAACATCGATCAAGTTAAGATTGACTTTTCAGAAGAATCCTAATTTGCTTTCTGAAGAGAACAAAGTGATCGACAAGTAATAAGGAGAAGAGATCGGGCAATTGAGCAAGTGTGGTTGGGGCCAAAAAAATCAGTAGAAGACATAGCTTCAAATTAGGCTGGGCAATTTATATATTCCTCTTCTTTTACTTGTGTCAAATCGATTTGTAGTGAGAGTTTAGTTAACAATTTTAAATTTCTATTACATATTTATTTTAAAAACTATAGTATTTAGCCTGCAAACTACAGGTGTCATAGTTTGAGAATTTACAACTCAATGGCTGAGTTGTGGCAAGATTTTGACAGTAGGGTAAGAATAATTAAGCGAGCAATAGTTGCGAGTTTACCGATATGGGTAAGCATTGTATTAATTAACTCTTAGTAGAAACTTTAGGATAAAGGTTTGAGCGTAAGACTAGAATAATCAGGTAAGTGATAATCATGAGTTTATCCGTATATGTAAGTATTGTATTGTTTAACTCCTAGTAGAAACCTTGAGGGCAGCAGTAGAAAGAGTTTTACTGAAGTTGGGTAATTTTTGTGTGCGCTTTACTTTCTACGATTACTTTGATTATTATTTATGCTGATATATCATTAATCATTATTCTGTGAAAAAAATGTAATAAACCATATTCATTCCTCCCCTCTCCCCCTTTAGGGTTAATTTAGATTCTACTAACTGAGTTGGCTTGGGATTTTTATTTTAAGAAAATTTGGGTCCATTAAGGAGCTGGTTGTTGCAACCAAGATTTGGTATTATCTACAGGGTCACATTTTTGGTAGTTCACGCTAACACCTAAAGAGTGACACGAAAGATATTAGAATATTGTTAAAACCTATTCTTAAGTAACATTTGGATTAGGCAATAACTACAAAGGACGTTTGAATTTGTGAAGGAAACTTATTTATTAGATTTTATTTTTAAATGATTTTAAGATTTCATAATATCAGTAGAGGTTTGTTTTTTATAATTCAAGTTGAGGTATCATACCAAAGATACATATAACTAAAGTGGTATTAAGATTTAGTAAAGATTGTAGAGGAGCATTTTCGAATTTAGAAAGAAATTTTAATTGCTAAATCATATTTTTAATTGATATTAAAATTTCATAACATTTGTATATATGCGTTTTGAATTTGTAAAATTTTATTGTTTGACCAAGCTTTTAAGTTATATTAGGATTTGATAATATCTGTGTATAATACACCCAACCAGTGTTATCAAGACCCGACCGAGTCGTCGGTCGGACCGTCAAAACCGTCAACCGTCGGGCACCACGGCCCGGAGGTCTTCACAACCAACATCTGCTTTGAACCGCCCAGAATCGCGTCATTTCAGAGAGAACCGCGGTTTCAAGTATACCTGCTAATTAATTTGAGGGTTTAAGTTGTGGAAATTTTGATTTTGGGACTAAAAATGGGTTCTGCGGGAAGAAGGAAGAAGGAGGCAGCGTACAAAACGAGAGATTGACACAGTTTTTACACTAAAACCCTTGTTTTTTTGTATTTTTCTTCCAACTGGCAATTGTTTGACTCCAAACTTTATAATATTTTTAATTTAGCCCAATATTTCTCAGTATGTTGCAAATATACTATATTTTAAAATGTACGGTTTCGACCGGTTCGACCTTTAAAATTTTGAAACTTAGAGGTGTCACGGTTTGACTTGCGGTTAGGTTCTGATAACATTGCACCCAACACAAGTCATATTTGGCGTGTTTTCATGGTAATGGCAACTTGGTTAATTCCACCGCCTCATATTTCATCTTCCTTTTCTTCCGAGATTCAGTCCGCTTCTCGTCCTCACTTCGGTCCCCCTCATATTCCAAAAAACTAATCGATTCCTTTTTTCCTTCTCGGATCTTCAACGCGAACTTGCTTTCCTCTTCTGGTTTTCCAGATCTAACGAGTATACATCGACAGATCTAGTGCAGGACATTCGTCTTGTTTGTCTTTCTACTCAGCCGATAGATCCACCCAACGATATTGTTATACAACTGATGTAGATCCGGCTGTGTTGTTGTCAATGTTGTACGGAGGTTTCTGTGTGTTGTATTGGCCGGGGTATGCGTCTCCTGGTAACCAGGGTAGTCTTGTGGGTGAGTTGTTTAGATCTTCTTTTTTGGATTGATTGGACTTACTGGTTTGGTATGAGCAGCCCGATGCTTTGTTCTGATGGTGCAGCTTCCCACTCTTTGTCGGACAAAGTGATAGCTGTGCTGCATTGGCCAATTGTTTTGAGTTCGCTGTGCTTCGATATCTATGCTGCTCGTTCCTTGTTTTCTAGCTTTTGGTTAGTTATTCCAGGTCTTTTTATGATGCGTGGAAGGTTTGTTCAAGTGAGTTTTTATAGATATCTTGAGTTTTGTCAATGGTTTTCTTTGTCCCTTGGAGACGCAAAAAGGTTCATTAGATGTAAAACCAATTAAATTAATCATTTTTCTTACATTATATATGTACAGAAACTGATATTAATTAATCTTACAGAACAAAATCATAGATACCATAGTTATACATACTAAATTTGATGGGTGTGGATGATTGTTACAATATATTAGGCACTTATGTCTTAAATTTAGTCCTTTACGCTAACTTTACTGAATTTTTTGAAAAAAGAACTACTCAAGCAACATCTATATATTAATATTGCTAAAGCGAACGCTAAGAAGCCTTGATTTAGCGGATGCAGCGGGAAAAAGTTGAGCTAGAAGCGGATCTACTATTCATCGGCGCTAAATTAAAATAGCGTAGTGGTTGAAGAACGCTATGGGATATGGTGGGGATATTGCGGGGATTTAGCGGGGTTTTAACTACATAGGGTGCAAGTGTTAGGTGTATTATCTTGTGGTCCTCTAATTTGGTTTTCTCACTATCATGTTTTTGATGCCGGGAAGCAAACTGCTCTTCTGGAGCATGTGAATTCTAGTTTGCCTTTGGGTATGAGATGATTCTGGTTGGTTTGAGGTGTAGTTAATTTGAAGTTGTTTAGAAGTTGCAGCTTATGTTATTCTCTGCTCATTTGTACTGTATGTAATAGTCTATTTTGTCATTTGTTTTACTCACTAGTGGGTGGTTGTAAGTGTCAAGTTAGTGTACTCCCTGCGTGGAGTTTAGTAGTGTATTCTAGGTTCTTTTCCTAGCTCATGTTCTATTTTCAGAGTAGTCTAGTCATATAGATTAGCTTTTGTCCTATAAGCTTGTATAGTTGCAGTGGACGAACCACTCTAGAAACAGTTGCGGTGAACGATCCACCTTAAAAACCGATAGTAGTAGTTAGACAATCTGTCCATCTTCTGTAATAATGTATTTATTATTCGTTATAATAAAAAGAATTACAGATCACTTTAAAAATTGGTCGGCCTTGCCAAAAAAAAAAGATAATATATATGGAGATAATTTTTTGTTTGTTCACGATGAAATCAAAAGAGTGTGTCATCAAAGGTATTATAATTATTATTAAAGCTTATTTTGATTGATATTAAGACCTTATAATATATCTAGATATGCATTTTGAATTTTTAAGGAAGTTTAGTTATATCTTTATAGTTACATCTGTGGAGCGACGTTTTTGATATCGTATGATGACACAAAAAGTGTAATACTAAATATATTACAATAATTATTAAAACTTACTTTTAAGTGATGTCAATATTTGATGATGTTTTTCATTTGTAAAAAATGTAATTGTTAAATACTACTTTCGAGCATATTAAGAGTTCGTTAGAATTCATTATAAGTTTTATGCTTTTAATATTCATCAACAAGAAGAAAAAAAAGAACAGAGGAGAAGATTCAAAATTATAAGCCATCACGACGACTGATGGACTGCAGAAGGGAGAATGAAAAGATGAAGGAGATAACGAATTATTTATGTGCTTTTGTTATCTTCTAAATACAGAGGAAAAAAACAAATTTATACGCTAACGTCATTTCGAAATTGAATGGTTTTCAGAAATATACGCATTTTGCGCACTTTTGCTTAAACTGAATCTAAAACTGAAAACGAAAAACCAAATGAGACGTAAATTTTGTTAGTATAACATTTTTGGTATCATGCTTACCAGGTTTCTTAAACGAACACAACAGTACTTGGTTTCAACAAACAATTTCAATATAACATTTTTAGTATAGAATTTAAAACCACAAATACACTGATTTATATTCAAAAAAATTAAAAATATTTCATTTTTATATGTTGTCCTCTCTAAAAACAAGAAAATATTTTGGAGGATAATAATACCGAGCTTTTTAACGTGAAGACCAGCCCACCAATTTTTTTTTTGAAGGACAATATTTAAACTTCTTTCGTTCTCGCGCATTCATCATCTTTCATCGTTTGAAAGCTTCATCGTGCCCTAATAGTTTGTGGAAAATTAAATAGTGTGTGGATCAAGTTTAACGTGCACTGAATCAATTTATCTTCCTCTCCTTTTACATTCGATCTTCATCTTCTTCCATTTGATCTTCATTGTGTATAGAACTGTTTGATCTGAATGTACTTAGGTTCTTTTTTTTTTGTGAAAATCGTTTTAATTTTATGTTATTAATTGCGATCAGGTTTTTTTCCTTTTGAGTCATACTGGATATTTAATGGATTCATTAGACAGTGGCAATAGGTTATGCGTTTTAGTCTTTTTCTGAGTTATTGTTATCTCTTTTTTTTGATTCATTTTTGCAACTATTTTTGGTATGTTATTCATAATGTTCTATCCTGCATACTAAAACATTATAATGTGTAATTCTATATGGTATCAGTTTTTTTCTTGTTAGGATGCTAATTTTAATGATCCAGTAAAGTATTGAAATATGTTTTTGTATTTGGTATCATTTTTTACTATATTGTAGTATTTGTTTTACTGGAGTTAATACTACATTTTATTTGGTTCAAGAATGTGGTATCATTTTTATAGGTTTTTTGGTACCGGTTTTATGTTAAGAAAGTTGAGAACAAATATGCGGTATCAGTTTTATATGTTTGCAGTATCAGTTTTAATAAATTACTACAGTACCTTTTCCTAGGTATCTTTTTTATTTATTTTTTAAGATGTCATAATTATATCTGTGTGTATTTGTTATGTAATGTAGGAATACTTTTTTAAAAGTAATCATTTGTTGATTGCATTTTTATATATAATCTCTTTTGCAGTGGTCTTTTGGTTTTGTTTTTGTTCAATAATACTACCTACAGTACTCAATTGGCCATAGATTGTTCATCGTAAGATTTGAAGAATGAATTATGCCATCATTGGTCTCAACTAACTCCTCTTTCAATTGATATTAGTTATTTTCTTGAGAACAAAATAATATTTGTTGATATTGATTCTGATCTTCAAAGTATAGTCTGTTTTCAACTACATAAAAAGAGTGCTTTCTTTTCTTTCACTATTAAGTGGATGGATTGTCGGCTGCAAATATTATCGACTGTCCTCTTTCAACTGCATCCAGTGTTTCATCTACTACATCCTTTTGTTCTAGTATTGTTGTACATGGGAAAAGTTACTAAAAAGACATGATGAAGAGATGACGTACTCTTTCCATTTCTGATTTTAATAGGTTCTATTTTGGGGATGCTACCGAGTTTAGGGAATTATTGATGGCATATCAAATTCAGACAAGATATGAACTACTTTTTTTAAGAATAGTTCTTCTAGAATAACAGTAGTTTGCTCTTCTTTCTTGTAACACCCCGTAATTCTGTGACATTAAGATTCACAAATTAAAGTACAATTAATTTTTAAAAGAAAGAAAAAAAAGATCCATGCAGTTGTTTAATTTAAGTATCGTAACTAACATGAAAAAGAGAAGTAAGGAGAGAACAATAATTATTATTGTTCTAAGACTTATTAACAAAAGCCTCTGTAGCTCAGTTGGTTAAGGCATTGGATTTGTAGCATAGAGGTTGGGGGTTCGAACCCCGGCGGCGGCATAATTTTTTATCTTTGTTTTAGAGAGGGCCAACTGAACATGCAAATATATGTACGTATACAAATTCAAAATTTGAAAGGATAAGAACGTACATATAAGGAAATAAAGAAAATATATATATACATATGAGAATATAAATATATATATGCAAAAATATATGTATACGAAAGATAAAATTCAAGATAAGGCTACAGTCAATGAAATATGGCAACATCATTTGAATTTTGAAAATAAAATGAAAGTTGTGCGTATATATATATGCGTAAAATGGTGGTTAGAGGAATTGTATACATATAAGAATAATTCATGTGAATAAAACAGTTAAATAAATTCCAGAAATTCAAAAGTTCGAAAATCAAACTTCTACGCCAAAACAATTCATTCGAAATTCAAATTTCTACGCCAAAATAGCTTGTGGGACCCAATGCTGACTCAGCACTGCGTGTATGATAAGGTTTGGCTAGATTCATCTACGTACCTGTACTATTTTCTTAACTGGGTTCAATGCTGACTCAGCGCTGCGTGTACGATAAGGTCTTGAGCAGCTATATAAACAGCCCTAGTCTTCATTCTCTTTGCACCAATTCTCTTCTATCCTTATGCTGCTAAGATTCATGGCTTCTTCCCCTCCTCTAAATTTTCTTAAATAATTAAAATAAAATATAAATTCAAGACATGGAGATGCTCCTCAAATCTGTTCAAGAGAAGATTCAAATCAAAGTGGAGAATTCAAAGGCTAAATCAACAAACCTCGAGCAACGACATACGAATCTTAGCATCGCCATTCTTCTATTCTAGATCTAATTTCTGTAAGTCAGTTGATTCTAGATTTGAATGTTTTTGCTTTATTTTGTGACATGAAATTAAAGGAATAAAAGAATATGCCAAATCTCTCTCTCTATTCGAGTCTGTGTTTATACTCTTGGACTAAATTAAGAACTGTTATGATTCAAGGACAAATAAGACTTTGCCTAAGACCGTTGCCTATGACTATGGATTCTGAGATCATGTACCTTTGGACTATGAACATAAGCCTTTGATTTTGGGACATAAAACATTGCCTATGACGGTGACTTATGACTGTGGGAATTATTTTCCCTTTTGACTATGAATATTGCCTATGACTATGGACATTTGCCTATGACTATGAACACAAGCCTTTGATTTGGACATAAAGTATTACCTATGACATAACAACGGTGATTTAAACACCTATGATTCATGGCTAGGAAAATTGTTGCTTAGGTTTTGTGACTATGAAATTGGGTCTAAAACCCGATTTATCTATTCTGTCTGTTCTTGATTTTCTTTGGTTTTAGACTGTGGGAATTTACCTATTAAGTTAGGTCTACCCATGTTCTCGAACCTATTCTGTCTATTCTTGGTTTTAGACCGTGGGAATTTACCTATTAAGTTAGGTCTACCCATATTCTTGAACCTGCGTCGTTATTCAAAATCTTTTTATGCCAATTATTATGTCCACCCTTTTTCATAGCATCTTTGGTTCATTCCCTATTTTCTACGAATCTAGATTTATTTACAATCTAGGTTGAATCATGATTATACGAACGGTGGGAATGCGATTTGGGAAAAACACAAAAATAAACATAAATATAGTTGTAAGCTTGAAATTGGCATAGTTTGGAAGCGAACATGATTCTGATTTATACAATTTTAGAACATGTGTTAAGACATGTGAATTGGGTAGATTTGACATGGATTATAAGTTATGAAATTTAGATCTAGTATTGGCCTGTAAACTGAAAAACTAGAATAATAAATCTAGTTTGTATGTAGACTGTAAACTAGAAGAATAAATCTAGTTTTTGGGCATAAACGGTGAACTAGAATAGAAAATCTAGTTTGGCATATAAAATCTAGTTTAGCATAAACTGAAAATAAAGATGATAGATCTAAATTGCTATGAACTGTAGGTTAGGCAAATCAAGATTTGGGCCTAGAATATAAGTCTGTTAGCGACAAATGAATAAAGGCCAAATTTGTTTAAAAAGGGGGAAATGGGCTGTAAGATAAATTGTTAACAATTTATAAACAAAAGAAAGATATTTTGATAACACCCCTTTTTATAACTCGTACCAGAAAGTTCTAGGGTGACAGAGAGGATAGTGTCTAGGCTTGGGTTTGGAAAATATAAGTTTCCTGCCCTCCCTGGCTATCCCTAACTGATCCGACGAACGAGATGGTTGCTTTCAAAACCAAGTTTGGAAATTAATCAGAAAACCCTTTGAACTTAGAAAACATGAATATGCCTAACCCGAGGTTAGACTGAGTTGCGGTGTAAACCTGTCCGGAACCGACCGGCACATCCAGTAACCGCAGCAATATCTGTCTAATGTGAGAGGTTGCGGCTTTAATTTATTAATTAAAGCTAGAGCAAGAAGGGGAGGGTTAAGTCCATAGGAACACTTAACCAACACAGTTAAAGCTAGAATGGGAAGGTTAAGTCCATAGGAGCACTTAACCAACTTAACATTGTTAAGCTAGAATGGTAGGATTAAGTCCATGGGAATACTTAGCCAAATTAACATGTTGACTAGACTAGAAGGTAGGGTTAAGTAAAGTTAATACACTTAGCCAATTTAACATGTTAATTAGACTAGAGGTTGGGGTTAAGTAATACACTTAGCCAATTTAATATGTTAGCTGGGTTGGACCGTAGGGTTAAGTAAACTTGAACACTTAACCATCAGAATATGATAAATGAATAGGGTTAAGTCTAAGACACGAAGAGATGATACTTAACCATTAATAACAGGTTTAGTTAAAACCGGTGGGAAAGGTTAAGTTAAAAAGGGAACACTTAACCAATACAGGATGAATGGGTAGGGTTAAGAAATACTTAACCAATATGACTTGGTTTGTGGTGGGGTTAAGTCAACATGAATACTGACAACACTTAACCAGTTTAACAGGATAAGGGAAGAGGGCTAAGTTAGCTTGAATCGAATAAAGACACTTAACCAATCCAACTTAACGGGAAAGAGAACTAAGTAGTAAAACATAGTTAAGAAGACAATGATCCTGGAAATTAGTGGCAAAACTTAGTTAGTAGAACTAAGTAGTAATTCTTAGTATAACACGAAGGAGCGGACGTCCATCTGATTTTAAAGAAGACTCCAACGAATTGGGATATGAAGCCCGAGGCTTCGAGGGGACGTGAGGGTACTCTTGGTATCCCTCTGTGAGGCTGCAGATGATCCGCCTGGGCGCACAGAGGTTAAGGTCTGTGGTAGAAGAGCCAAGGGTATGCCTTGGTTGCAATATATGACAACCAAAAGACTAGGATGGACCAGCGTGATTCGGCGAGAAGACGGAAGCCCTGTGATAGCAACTCGTCGTCTACCTACCATCTTTAGTCAAGTGAGACACGTGAAGCGGGAAGGCTAGAGGACTCATACGGACCACATACTTGCTATCTAGTTGTGGTTGCGGGGTGTTGTTGGCCATAGAATTAGTGGGGCAGATAGGGGCCTTCGTACAGTTCTCATTTTACAAGGGTGGCCTTCCATTAGTTGAGGGAGGGGTCGAGTGGGACCATAGCCACTGGAAAAACAGACCTTAACATCTGCATCGGCAGATATTGAAAGCTCCCGACCGAGTTCCGTATTTCTAGAGTAGCCCTGACACGGGACTCGGGTAGCACATTACAGGACATGTGCATCTAGACAAGCGATAACGATTCGCGATACATGCGTGGGGAAAGTCTAGGAACATATACCACTCTTGGTAGTGTATCCTAGACTAAAGGGCATCGTTCGACAGGTAGCATAATCCCTAGTTTGGAACTAGGTGGCATAAATCCTGAATACAAGAAGCATTCAACAGATAGCGTAAACTCTAATTGAATCTAGAAAGCACTTGATATAAAACCTAGACTAGATCTAGGTAATAAATAATCAAGGTACGCCTGAAGGCGACGGAAACTACAGGGATTGGGATCACGTTATCGTTACTAGTTGGAACACTAGTTAGGTGGTGCAGAGATATAGAAACGAGTATATCGCGGTAAAAGCGAAGAGGAGAAAGTGTTGTAGTATATCCACTTTATCTTGTCTTAGCATGTCTTGTGTGAATCTTATCTTGTTACCCTTATCATCATGGTATTATCTTGTATTCAGTTAATTCATGTCGTTATGTTTTCCCTGTTCACATGCTAGAAGTTACTTACCTACTCAGGCTTTATGTCTGACTCTGTTTTTCTTTCGCTTCTTTTCTTCCGTTCCCCCCCCCCAAGGTAGTTGAGGAGGGAATAGTATAACTCAGGATTAAATTGGACCGTTGCTCTTTCCCAGCTTGAAGATTTGACGAAGTTGTCCTTGGATTCTCTTTCAGATGCTATGGCTGGCTTATGCTACATTGGGGAATATAAATGTATTTTTATGCTTCTTTATCTAGTAAAGACAGATGATACTCTGATATTGTAAAGCAATCTTGTACAATTCATTTTATCAATAAAGCAAAGTTTTATTTTCCGCTGTTAATTGTTTGTCTGTCTTGTAATTTATCTGCATCTTTTACCCATAATGCTCCACAAAACTTAGTGCATTCCCTTTGCGAGTGACACTAACGGACGTGGGGTGTTACATTTCTCTTCTATTGGATATCAGTTTAAAGTTCATGTTATTTGTGATTCTGAGCAGCTTAATAGGTTTTCATTTGAAATTTAGTTAGTGAGAATTCTTGTGGTGGTGGACTTAGAAATTTGAGCAATCCTTATCTATCTAGCTCGTTTGTTAAATCGTTAATTATAGATGAAATTCATGATTATCCAAGTAAGAAGCCTAAGGAGATCATAGCTGATTTTCGTAGAGAATATAATATTGAATTGAATCAACTGTTTGCTTATTCTGCAAAACAACTTGCTTTGACTGATTTGTACGGTAATGATGCTATGTCATACGAAGACTTGAGATGGTATTTGGAGGCACTACAAATTCACAGCTCAGGTAGTTACGTTGCCTTGGAGGTTAATGATAGTACTAACCATTTTGAGAGAATGTTTATTACTCTTGCTGCTTTTATACATGGGTTTGAGTATTGCCGAGTCATGATTTTTTTAGATGCTACCCACTTAAAGGAAAGACCGGGTGTTTTAGTGGGAGATACCGCAAAGAATGGTAATCAAGGTATAGTTTTATTGTTTTTTATATTCAGGTAACTTTCTGGTTCTTAGATATTGGTGTTAGATGAGTTGCAGTATCATCTTTTGTTATGTCCTATTTTATTATAGTTATTATAAATCAGTTTTAGGTGTCTGTTAGTATCAGTTTTTATGACTGCTTGTCAAAATTTATTGTTCCAGTTTCTAAGTATCAGTTTTAGATGCCTGGTAGTATCAGTTTTAATGACTTCTTGTCAAAATTTATTTTTCCAGATTCTAGGTATTAGTTTTATGCACTTGGTAGTATCTGTTTTTATGATTTTTGGTTTTCATTAAATATTTCTAGTTTTCTGATATCAGTTTTAGGTACCTAATGGGATTAGTTATTGTTTATAGGTATTGGTGTTTTAATTTGATTGTCTATTTACCTTTTTTATTTGCAGGTTTTTTCTTTAGCTATGGGTGTAGTCTCCATTGAAAATGTGGATAACTGGAGATGGTTTTTATGTCATTTGAAGCAAATGCTTGAAGAAACACATGATTTGGTTTTTATATCAAATCGTAATCTAGGGTCAGTTTTGGGTATTCGTGAAGTTTTTCCAAAGGCATTTCATAGTTTTTGTCATCTTCATATGGAACAAAAATTGCTTTCAGCTGTTAGGTCGATGAATACAAGTATATCAGTTGTTGAGTTGTTTAAGTTGTGTTTTAGAGCTTCAAATTTACATGAATTTGAAGTTGTGCATTCTAAATTTTTGAACATTTGAGGTATTGCAGCCGTTAACTTTTTGAAGGACAAACCATTTGATAAGTGGGTTGATTCGTTTTTTAAGGGTAAACAATATGGAGAGTATAGTTCTAATGTGGCTGAAAGTTTTAATAGTTGGATTAAAGAGGCCAACTACATCATGCTTAGATGGAATTAGGATTAAAATTATGGAACAAATGGCTAAAAGGAGGGAGAAGCATCATTGTGGACTACCATTCTTTGTCCATCAATGGAGTGTAGGTTAAAAGAGTTGATTGATGAAGGATTTGGTTGGGTTGTTTATGAATCTTTGGAATTCATTTTTGAAGTCAAATCCCTATTTTCTCATCGTGTTGATCTTTAAAATCAGAATTGTACTTGCAAGAAAGTTACCAAATTTCCTTGTGCTCATGCTATGAAGTGCGTTACTAGATCAAAACTTTGTGTATATTATTTTGTTGAACATTATATCACCGTAGACACTTATCGATCTTCTTATGCAAATGCTGAGAATACAATTCCGAACTATGATAAGTCCATTCATGATTCTTGCATTAAAGATGTCATTAAGCCTCCTAAAGACAAATATGGTACTGGTAGACCTTTTACCAAACGAAAAGGCGGATTTGCTTTTTTTTTTCCAAAATAAACAAATCGGTGTGGTGTGTGTGAGCAATATGGACACAACAAACGCAACTGTCAAGCTTGAAAGAATTGATATTTTCTTATATTTTTATTATAGATTTTACATTTTTGTTCACTTTATGCTTTTAGATTTGGAATAAAATTGACATTAGTTGTGAGTGTTCTTTGAATTTTTGTGTGTGTGTGTACTGTGTGTGTTTTATATTGCTTGATTTGTAGATATCAGTTATTGATTGTATTAGTATCATCTATAGCTTAAATGTTGTAAGAAACATTGTCATGGTATCAGCTTTGGAAGCACACTAGTATCATGTTTCATACTAAGATTCTGTTTGCCAAACCGTGGTATCAGTTTTCTAACCTAACTGTTATCGGTTTTGATAGTGAGATTATGTTTATGTGAATATGGTATCAGTTTTGCACGTTAACTAGTATCGGTTTTGATACTGAGAGTCACGGTACCAGCTTTGAAAGCATTCTGGTATTGGATTTTGAAAGCATTGTGGTATCATTTCTTTTACTGAGATTCTATTTACATGAATAAGGCATCATTTTGGTAGACAAATAGTTAGGTATCAGGATTTGAAAGCCATAAGTACTTGATTAGGCTTTGCATTCGGATGTCTTTTACATGCCATAGGTATCCGCTCGGTTTAACAATCCGTACCAGGTACAGAATGGTTCCAAATGTGGGCAACTATATGTTGTAATAACAATCTATCAGTCTTGGAAGCACACTAGTAGTTTATGTTTTTATAAATAGCGTATCGGTTTTTTTAAATGTAAAGGTATCAGATTTCTTTTTGAAATTATGTTTACATGAATATGGTATCGGTTTTACAAGCATTCTAGTATCAATTTTCTTACTGAGATTACGTTTATATAAAAAAGCCCTTAACGAACCCTTAACGAGCCCATAACCAAGAATATATCCAAGACCATAACCAAGACAAAAACGAGCACATTATCAAGCATATAAACGAGCGCAAAACCGAGCTCATAACAGAGTCCATAACCAAACATATAATTGAGCACATAGCCGAGCACATAACCGATCCCTTAACTGACCATTTAACCAAGCACATAACCAAGTCCAAAATTGGGCACATAACCGAGACTATAGCTAAACCAATAACCAAGCATATAACCAAGCACATAATCGATCCATAACCGGACACATAACCGGGCATAAAACCAGTCATGTAATCCAACCCTTAACTAAGTACATAAGTACCTGATTGGGCTTTGCGTCTGGATGTATTTTACGTGTTATAAGTACTTGATTAGGCCTTGCGTCTAGATGTATTTTACGTGTCATAGGTACCTGCTTGGTTAAACAATCCCTACTGGATGTAGATTCATTGCTGAAGTACCCGATTGGCCTTGCTTGTGGATGTCTTTTATATGTCATAAGTACCTGATTAGGCCTTGCGCCGAGATGTTTGTTACGTGTCATAGGTACTGCTCGGTTAAAAAATCCTTACTGGGTGCAGATTCGTTACTGAAGTACCCAATCGGCCTTGTGTCCGAATGTCTTTTACGTGTCATAGGTACCCGATTAGGCATTGCGTCTTGATGTCTTTTACGTGTCATAGGTACTCGCTCGGTTAATCAATCCCTATTGGGTGCAGATTCGTTAATGAAGCACCCGATTAGGCCTTGCGTGTGGATGTATTTTACAAGTCATAGGTACCCGATTGGGCCTATGTACGAATGTCTTTTACATGTTATATGTACCCGTTCGGTTAAACAATCCACACTGGGTGTAGATTCGTAGCTGAAGTACCCGATTAGGTCTTGCTTGCGAATGACTTTTACGTGCCATAGGGATCCAATTAGGCTTTGCGTCTAGATGTCTTTTACATGTCATAGGTACCCGCTCGGTTAAACAATCCCTACTGGGTGTAGATTCGCTGTTGAAGTACCCAATTAGGCCTTGCGCCCAAATGTCTTTTACGTATCATAGGTACCCGATTAGTTCTTGCGTTCGGATGTCTTTTACGTGTCTGAGGTACTAGCTCAGTTAATCAATCCCTACTACCCAATTAAGCCTTGATTGTGGATGTATTTTACATGTCATAGGTACTCGATTAGGCCTTGCGTTCGAATGTCTTTTACGTATCATAGGTACCCGCTCGGTTAAACAATCCCTACTGGGTGCAGATTCGTTGCTGAAGTATCGGATTATGCCTTGCGTTCGGATGTCTTTTACGTGTCATGGGCACCCGATTAGATCTTGAGTTTGGATGTCTTTTACGTGTCATAGGTACCCGCTCGGTTAAACAATCCCTCCTTGGTGTAGATTCGTTGTTGAAGTACACGATTAGGCCTTGTGTGATGATGTTTTTTACGTGTCATAGGTACCCAATTAGGCCTAGCATCCGGATGTCTTTTTCATGTCATAGGTATTAGCTCCATTAATTAATCCCTACTGACTAGAGATTCGTTGCTGAAGTACCTAATTAGGCCTTGCGTGTGGATGTATTTTATGTGTCATAGGTACCCTATCAGGCCTTGCGTTTAGATGTATTTTACGTGTCATAGGTACCCGACCGTTAAACAATCACTACTGGGTGCGGATTCGTTGCTGAAGTACCAGATTAGGCCTAGCGTTCGGATGTCTTTTACGTGTCATAGGTACCCAATTAGGCCTTGAGTGTGGATGTCTTTTATATTGGAGAATGGAATTTTGATGGAAACAACCTTGTTAACATTATTGATTATAAAATATACATTAACATCTTGATCCAGAATATATATATTTATGTGTATACAGAATTTATGTGTAGGAAGTAAATACTGAAGACTGTGCAGTTAAGAGTATATAGAGATTCAAGATTGCAAAGAAGATTCAAGATTGCAAAGAAGATTCATGATTATCAAGATTTCAAGAGTTCAAGATTATTAAAGTAATAGAGTTTAGTTAGTATGTAAAACTCAGGTTAGCACTCTCAAAATTATGTCTTTAAATTATTTTTAAAAATTAATTTCAAATTATTTCAAACTCTTTTCAAAATAATTTTAATTCATATAAAGGTTTTTACTTATGATTTCAAATATATAAATTTCTTATATATAGTTTATATATATTATAAAGTTGAACAATTATATTATATATATTTTTATAATTATATAGTTTTATATCATATTTATATAGTTTTATATTATATGTTTAAATTGTATATTACTAAGTTTTTATACTTTAGAAAGTATATTTTAAATAACTACTTTTGATTCAAGAATTTCGAGAATATAAATATTGGTTTAAACACTTGAAAAATGGTTTTAAAAAATTCAAAATACAAGCCAAGGTCGACATACAACTTTATACATGTCGACATATAACCGTCATTTTTTATAATTTGAAAGGAAGTGTCTTTTCATATTTTGAAATGTTTCAGAATGGTTGCGACCTTTGGAACACTATATAAAGGCCTCATTTTCCAAATTTTTAACAACTAATCTTCTCCTTCTTCATCCTATTTCTTACCACCATTATTCTACTTTAAATTCTTGATTTCTACACTTATACACTATCGTTTTCAATACAAATTATACATTCTCTTTCTATTCTCAATACCTATCAAATACTCTCTGTTTGGAAGTGCTATTCAAGAGTTCTAGGCCATTTGTAACTGTTAAGAAAAGGGTGCGTAGCCCGTAAATCAAGGAAAGAGAGCAGTGTTAATGTTGTAGCCGTGAAATCAAGTGTGTTGAATCGGTGTTAACCTTGTTGCCGTAAAATCAAGAATGTTGAATCAGAGTAAACCTTGTAGCCGTTAGGGGATTGTAATTGGATTCTGATATTAATAAAATTCTAAGTAATCTAGCATTGCGTGGGACTAGACGTAGGAGCAATCTGAACCATTATAAAGTTTGGTGCGTTCTTTTCTTTTCTGCATTTTATTTTTGTTTATATTTGCATCTGTGATTTTTTATGTTGTGATATTCATTTTGTGATCCATGTAGTTGTTTGAGTAGTCGTTAATTGTTTAAGTTTTCCACTATCTCTTTAAAATACTATTCAACCCCCATTAGTGTTAGTTTTGCCTTAAAATACATGATTCTCATCCCTAACAATTGGTATCAGAGCATAGGTTTTCCAAATTTCATCATCTGAATTTTGGAAATATTAAATGGAAAATTTTGAAATGATTTATACCACTAGTTTAAATTCATGTATTGCATCAGTATTAGACGAGTCTGCATTACATTCTTTGAAAAATCAAGTTATATACTGAATTGTTGTTCTACCAGGGAAAGGGTGTGTTACATGGCTGTTGAAAATTCAAATTTTGATAGTCAAATGGTGGAAATCAAAAGGGACAAATGGATATTAGATAGTGGTTGTTTAAGACATATGACGGGAAATCCAAAATTACCGAACAATCTAGCATATGAAGATGGAGGAATAGTCAATTTCGGTGATGATTCTAAAGGATATGTGGTTGGCATCGGCAACATCGGTAATTCTGAAACTCCTACTATTTTTGGTATTTTATTAGTTAGGAATTTAAAACATACAACTATGTGAAAAAACTTTTAAATTAATTTAAAAAAAGATAAATGCTTTATAGAAGTTAAAAATTCAAAAATAATATTCGAAGGGGATAAAATAAAAATATTTATATAATAAGTATGAAAGTTTCTTACGATTATTTATGTCTTATGGCCAGCATAAGTGATCCTTGGATCTGGCATAAGAGATTCAGTCATATATATTTCAAACATATTTTTAGAATTTCAAAGTTAGATTCAATTAGAGGCTTACCTAAATGAAGTTTAAAGTAAATAATTTATGCGACGCTTGTCAATTCGGAAAACTGAAAAGAAGTTCATTTATATCAAAAGAAGAAGTTACAACCTCAAAACCATTAGAGTTAATTCACATGGATCTATTCGGTCCTTCACAAACTCAATCGATAAATCACAATAGATATGTTTATGTAATAATTAATGATTTTTCTAGATTTTCTTGGACTCCGTTTCTTAAAAATAAAAGTGATGCTTTTGATCAATTAAAAACCTTTGCTAAAAGAATTCAAAATTTGTTATCTTTAAAAATTAAAACAATACGTATTGATCATGGTGGAGAAAACGAAAATTTTGAAAAATTTTGTAACAAAAAGGGGATAACCCATAATTTTTATTTTCCCAAAACCCCTCAACAAAATAGAGTAGTTGAACGTAAAAATAGATCAATTCAAGAGTGTGCGAGAACCATGTTATCAGATTGTAACTTATCAAGAAATTTTTGGGCAGAGGCAGTTGCAACAACTTTTTATATATTAAATAGAATTTTAATAAGACCCTTAACTCATAAAACGCCATACGAACTTTTATATAATAAGAAATAAAAAGTGTTGTATTTTAAAATGTTTGGAAGTAAATGTTTTATTCTTAACACCAAAGAAAATTTAGACAAATTTGACTCTAAATCTGATAAAGGGATATTTATTTGATATTCAAAAAGAAGTAAAGCATACAGAGTTTTTAATTTAAAAACTTATACTATAGAAGAAACTTTAAATGTATCATTTGACGAAAATTATAATAATACAACACAACATAATGAAGATGAATGCGAAAATGAGATTGATGAAGTAAATAATGAAATTAATCAACTAAATAAAAGAATTAGACTTCTAAGATACCATCCTATAGAAAATATCTTAGGAGATATTGAATCTGTCATTAGGACTAGAAACCAATTGAATAGTATGAGTAACTCAGTGTTTATTTCAACTATTGAACCTAAGAATCCAAAGGAAGCATTATCCGATGATTCATGGATCATTGCTATGTAGGAGGAATTGAATCAGTTTACTAGGAATGATGTATGGAAACTTGGTCCTAGACCATAGGATAAAACTATAATGGGAACTAAATGGGTTTATAAAAATAAAATGAATGAATTCAGTGAGGTCGTGAGAAATAAAGTTCGACTAGTTGTACAAGGATATAGTCAGGAGGAAGGAATAAATTATGATGAACCCTTTGCTCCCGTAGCAAGACTAGAACCAATTAGAATTTTACTAGCCTTTACTAATCATAATAATTTCAAATTATTTCAAATGGATGTTAAAAGTGCCATTTTAAACGGATATGTTAAAGAAGATGTACATGTAGAGCAACCTCCTCTTTTTGAAGACGAAAAACTTCCAAATCGTGTATATAAATTAAAGAAAGCATTATACGGATTAAAACAAGCTCCTAGAGCATTGGTATGATAGATTAAAAATGCATTTGTTACAATCAAACTTCGAAATTGGTAAAGTAGATAATACACTTTTCATTAAAGGAAATAAAAACAATTTTCAATTAGTGCAAATATACCTTGATGATATAATTTTTGGATCAACAAATAATCAAATGAATAAAGAATTCTCAGGTATTATGACCTAAGAATTCGAGATGAGTCATATGGGTGAACTCACATTTTTTCTTAGGCTTACAAATACGACAACTAAAGAATGGAATATTTATTAATCAAGAAAAATATGCTAGATATTTACTGAATAAATACATTTAACTACAACTAATGGAAGACATACACCTATGGCAACTAATATTGCCCTAAGTAAAGATGATTCATCAAAAGACATCGATCAAAAATTATATAGAGGAATGATAGGATCATTATTATATATAACCGCTCGTAGACCAAATATAATGCATAATGTATGTCTCTGTGCAAGAAATCAGTCTCAACTTAAGGAAACTCACTCGAAAGTTGTAAAGCGTATTCTACGACATGTAAAACATACATTAGATTTTGGATTATTTTATACTAAAAATGACTCGTTTGATTTAATATCCTATTGTATTGCTGACTACGCGGGATGTTAATCAGATCGTAAAAGAATTAATGGAACGTGTCACTTCTTAGGTCAATCTCCAGTCTCTTGGTTTAGTAAAAAGCAAAATACAATATCTTTGTCTACAACTAAGGCAGAATATTTATCTGCTGCTTTGGCTTGTTCACAAGTACTATATATGCAACAAACTCTAAAAGATTTTGGACTAAATATAAATAAATCACCAATATATTGTGATAATACAAGCTCTACAAATATATCTAAAAATCCAACACATCATTCGAGAGCTAATCACATTGATATAAGACATCATTTCCTAAGAGATAACGTAAGTAAAGAGAAAATTTCACTAGATCTCATAGAAACAGAAAAACTAATAGCCGATATACTAACCAAACCTTTAAGTGAAGCAACACTTACTAAATTTAGAAGAGAATTAGGCATTTGTTCTTTAAGTGAAATAGAGTAATTAAATATATAAATATAATATATAATATAACAAAAATCAGAAAATAAAAATAAAAAATACATGTATGTCGACATGCAAGATTATACATATCGACATATAACTGCTAGATTTTCAAAAATTAATTCCCACCAAAAGGTAGTTACACCCAATATTTAAACTCATTAATTTGAAATTCCTTCATCTCTTCATTTTTTCTTTGGAAAAAATTCTTGAAATAAAATTAATAATCGCCTCCTCTAATAATATCAGCCAAAACAACCCCGTTTCGTTTCCAAGACCATTCGAAGGTCCATTTCAATGAAGTAAACTTGCGAGAGTCATGAAATTAGAGGAATAAATGAAGGGTGTACTACAAATGGTGACTGAAATTCAAATCCTGCAAATAAGGATGAATAAGGAGCAAGAGAAGTAAGGGAAGATTATGAGAAATTTGCAAAAGTTTGTAATGGATAATCAAACAAACCAAATCATTATCAAAGATGATAATCAAATGAAAGAACAGGAAGAAGAAATTGAAGAGGAAGAGGAAGAAGAGGCGCCAAACGAAAGTATGGACGAAGACGATAACATTATTTGCATAGGCGAAGTGTGCTTTGACAAGGATGAGAATGTAATTGAAAAAATGAGGAATTTTGTCTTCATTATCCCCATTGTCCAACTCACAAATCCCCGGTTGTTAAGAAACACTAAACATTTAACGATTTCGTAGTTTGTGTGTTTGTAAGGCACGTAAATATGAATAGCCATTGTGTGATTTGCTTGTAAATATAGTTGGATTGACTAATTGAATTGCTTATATAAATTATTTATATTCTAGTTTATATAGAATTACAATAATCATTAATTTAGAGTAAGTTATAAAACTTTATATTTAGTATTATAGTCTTAAGGAAGTTATATATATCTAGAATGAGTCATTAGGATCATTTATGGCATAAATTTAGGGGGAGTATAGTTTAGGATAGTTTTTCTGTTGATGGCAAAGGGGGAGAAATTATAAAATAAGATAGGCGTAGTTTAAGGGGTAGTTAGAAGGAATTCATGGTAAAAGGGGAGTAATCAAGGAATCAGATAAACAAGTAATACCAGGTATGAATATTTTCTAAACCCAGGGTTGTTATCATAAAAAATGGGAAGATTGTTGGAGAATGGAATTTTGATGGCAACAACCTTGTTAACATTATTGATTAAAATATACACTAACATCTTTATCCAGAATATATGTGTGTATATAGGATTTATATGCAGGAAGAAAATATCGAAGACTGTATAGTTAAGAGTTTATCGAGATTTAAGATTTCAAAGAAGATTCAAGACTCATGAGTACCAAGATATCAAGATTTCAAGTGTTTAATATTATTAAAGTAATAGAGTCCAGTTAGTAAGTAAAACTCTGGTCAGCACTCTCAAAATTCTAATTTCAAATTATTTTTCAGAATTAATTTCAGATTATTTCAAACTCTTTACAAAATAATTTTAAATCATCTAAAGGTTTTAACATATGATTTCAAATATATAAGTTTCTTATATATAGTTTATATACATATATATATATATATATATTATAAAGTCGAACAATTATATGTATATATATGTTTATAATTATATAGTTTTATATCATACTTATATAGTTTTATATTATATATTTAAATTGTATATTACTATGTTTTATACTTTAGAAAATATATTTTAAATAACTACTTTCGATTCAAGAATTTTCAGAATATATATTGGTTTAAACACTTGAAAAGTGGTTTAAAAAATTCAAAATACAAGCACACGTCGACATATAACTTTATACATGTCGACATATAACCGTCATTTTATTAAATTTGAAAGGAAGTGTCTTTTCATATTTTGAAACGTTTCAGAACCGTGAGACCTTTGGAACACTATATAAAGGCCTCACTTTCAAAAAATTTAACAACTAATCTTCTCCTTCTTCATCCTATCTCTTACCACCATTATTCTACTTTAAATTCTTGATTTCTACACTTATACTTTGTTGTTTTCAATATAAATTATATCATTCTCTCTTTCTATTCTCAATCTATATCAAATACTCTCTGTTGGAAAGTGATATTCAAGAGTTCTAGGGCTATTTGTAATTGTTAAGGAAAGAATGTGTTCCTTTTAGCTCATAAATCAAGGAAAGAGAGCGGTGTTAACCTTGTAGCCGTGAAATCAAGGGTGTTAAATTGGTGATAACCTTGTAGCCACGAAATCAAGAGTGTTGAATCGGTGTTAACCTTGTAGCCGTGAAATAAAGGGGATTGTAATTGGATTCTGATATTAATAAAACTCTGCATAATACAGCGTGTGTGGGACTGGATGTAGGAGCAATTTGAACCAGTATAAAATCCGGTATGTTCTTTCTTTTTCTGCATTTTATTTATGTTTATATTTGGATCTGTGATTGTTTCTGTTGTGATATTCAATTTGTGATTTATATAGTTGCTTGAGTAGTCGTTAATTGTCTAAGTTTTCCATAATCTTTTTAAAACACTATTCACCCCTTTTAGTGTTAGTTTTCCCTTAAGATCCATGATTTTCATCCCTAACAATTTACGTGTCATACTAGCTCGGTTAATCAATCCCTACTGGGTGCAGATTCATTGTTGAAGTACCCGATTAGGCCTTGCATGCGGATATATTTTATGTGCCATGGGTACTCGATTAGGCCTTGTGTCCGAATGTCTTTTACGTGTTATATGTACCTGCTCGATTAAACAATCCCTACTGGATGCAGAATCGTTGCTGAATTATCCGATTACGCCTTGCGTTCGGATGTTTTTTACGTGTCATAGGTACCCGATTAGGCCTTGCATCTGGATGTCTTCTATGTGTCTGAGGTATTAGCTCGGTTAATCAATCCCTACTGGCTGGAGATTCGTTGTTGAAGTATCCGATTAGATCTTGCGTGCAGATGTATTTTACATGCCATGGGTACCTGATCAGGCCTTGCGTTCAAATGTATTTTACATGTCATAGGTACCCGGTCGGTTAAACAATCACTACTGGGTGCAGATTCATTGTTGAAGTACCCGATTAGGCCTTGCGTTCGAATGTCTTTTACGTGTCATAGGAATCTGATTAGGCCTTGAGTCCAGATGTCTTTTACATGTCATACTAGCTTGGTTAATCAATCCCTACTGGGCGCAGATTCGTTTGCTGAAGTACTCGATTAGGCCTTACATGCAAATGTATTTTATATGTTATAGCTACCCGATTAGACCTTGCGTTCGGATGACTTTTACGTATCATAGGAACCCCCTTGGTTTAACAATCCATACTGAGTGTAGATTCATTACTGAAGTACCCGATTATTCCTTGTGTTCGGATGTCTTTTACATGTCATAGGGTACCCGATTAGGTCTTGCGTCCGGATGTCTCTTACGTATCATAGGTACACGCTCGGTTAAACAATCCCTATTGGGTGCACATTCATTGCTGAAGTACATGATTAGGCCTTACATCCGGATGTCTTTTAAGTGTCACAGGTACCCGATTAGGTCTTGCATCCGGATGTCTTTTACGTATCATAGGTACCGCTCGGTTAATCAATCCCTACTGAGTGCAAATTCATTGCTGAAGTATGCGATTAGGCCTTGCGTGTGGATGTATTTTACGTGTCATAGGTACTCGATTAGGCCTTGCGTCCGAATGTCTTTTTCATGTCATAGGTACCCGCTTGGTTAAACAATCCCTACTAGGTGCAGATTTTTTGCTGAAGTACCCAATTAGGCCTTGCGTCCGATTGTCTTTTACGTGTCATAGGTACTCGCTCGGCTAAACTATCCCTACTGGATGCAGATTCGTTGCTTAAGTACCTGATTAGTCCTTGCATACTGATGTCTTTTACGTGTCATAGGTACCCGATTACGCCTTATTTCTGAATGTCTTTTGCGTGTCGTAGGTACTAGCTCGGTTAATCAATCCCTACTGGGTGTAGATTCGTTGTTGAAGTACCCAATTATGCCTTGCGTGCGGATGGATTTTACGTGTCATAGGTACCCGATTAGGCCTTGCATCCGGATGTCTTTCACGTATCATAGGTACCAGCTCGGTTAATCAATACCTACTGGGTGTAGATTCATTGCTGAAGTACCCGATTAGGCCTTGCTTCCAGATGTCTTTTACTTGTCATAGGAACTAACTTGGTTAACCAATCCCTACTAGGTGCAGATTTGTTGCTGAAGTACCCGATTAGGTCTTGCGTCCGGATGTCTTTTACGTGTCATAGGTACACGATTAAGCCTTCCGTCTAGATGTATTTTACGTGCCATAGGTACCTGCTTGGTTAAACAATCTACATTGGGTGTAGATTCATGGCTGAAGTACGCGATCGGGCCTTGTGTGTGGATGTATTTTACATGTCATAGGTACCCGCTCGGTTGATCAATCCCTATTGGTTGCAGATTTGTTGTTGAAGTACCCGATTAGGCCTTACTTGCGGATGTCTTTTACGTGTCATAGGTACCCGATTAGGCCTTGCATTTGGATATCTTTTACGTGTCATAGGTACCCGCTCCGTTAATCAATCCCTATTGAGTGCAAATTAGTTGCTGAAGTGCCCGATTAAGCCTAGCGTGTGAATGTATTTTACATGAGTATGGTATCTGTTTTACAAGTATTCTAGTATTGGTTTTGTAATAACAATGTCAAGGTATCAATCTTGTAAGCACACTGGTATCAATTTTATACTTAGATTATGTTTCTATGAATAGGGTATCAGTTTTGCAAAAGTAAAAATATCAGTTTATTTCTGAAATTATGTTTACATGAGTAGTATCAGTTTTACAAGCATTCTAGTATCAATTTTACAAGCATTCTAGTATCAGTTTTGTAATAAGAATGTCAAGATATCAGCCTTGGTGGCACACTGCTATTTATTTTTATACTTAGATTATGTTTTTATGAATAGGGTATCAGTTTTTACAAAAGTAAAGGCATCAGTTTTTTTTCTTGAAATTATGTTTCAATGAGCATGGTCTTAGTTTTACAAGCATTCTAGTATTAGTTTTGTAATAACAATGTCAAGATAACATCCCTGATAGCATAGTGGTATTCATTTTTATACTTAGATTATGTTTTTATGAATAGGGTATCAGTTTTGCAAAAGTAATGGTATCAGTTTATTTCTAAAATTATGTTTACATGAGTATGGTATTTGTTTTACAAGCATTTTACCAACAGTTTTGTAATAATAATGTTAAGATACCATCCTTGGTAGCACACTGGCATTAATTTTTAAACTTAGTTTATGTTTTTGTGAATAGGGTATCAGTTTTGCAAAAGTAATGGTATCAGTTTATTTCTGAAATTATGTTTACATGAGTATGGTACCAGTTTTACAAGCATCTAGTATTAGTTTTCTTACTGAGATTATGTTTATATAACAAAGCCCTTAATGAGCTCATAACCGAGCCCATAACCGGGCATATAATCGAGCCCATAACTGGGTGCATAACCGAGCATATAACCGGGTCCATAACCGAGCACATAATCGAGCCCATAACCGGGGACATAATCGAGCATATAATCGAGTCCATAACCAAGCATATAACCGAACCCATAACCGGGCACATAACCGATTACATAACCAATCCTATAACCAAGGCTATAACCAAACCCATAACCGGTTCCATAACCAAACTTGTAACCGAGCCCATAACCGAACATTTAACCAAGCATATAACCAAGCACTTAACCGAGCATATAGCGAAACACATAACTGAGTCCATAAACGGACACCTAACCAGGCACATAACTAGTCACATAATCTAGCCCTTAACCAAGTACATAATGGAGTCTATAACTAGGCACATAACCAAGTCCATCACTGCGTATTGATGTATAAGTTATGAACTAATATTGACATCATTTTTTTCATAAAGTTTTTGTACACAAAACAAGTAAAGCAAGTGCTGCCTCCACAACCAAATCTGCCTCTATCATACTTCTATCTCATGGTGGTGGAAGTGGTGGTATAATATGCCGATGAATGTCGGATTTGGTGATGGATGTGTGTTAGTTTTTATTTTTATAAAGTAGAAGTTTTCTAGTATCAGTTTTTCATTCACACTAGTATCAGTTTTGGAATTTTGTCTTTGTTTACAGCAATTAGGTACTTGTTTCGAACCAAATCTGGTATCAGTTTTTCATTGTTTCCCATGTTTTGTTACAATTGCAGTTAGTGGGTATAAATTTTGTGTCGAAGTAGGTACAATTTTTTTTTTAAAAAAAAATTTGTGTTCATGGCAACATGTATCTATTTTGAAAAAAAAACCGAGATATCGGTTTCAAAGACACAACCATGAAACAATTCACAACACATGATACTATAAATTTTGACAGCATAAAACACATTTGTAACAACCTAGCAAATTCAAACTAATATCATCATATATAAAAAAAAACAGTTTACACCACATAGAAATGTTGAACATTTGCAACATTTAACATCATGTACATCAACTAAAAATAAGTAGTTTTCAAACTAATATCATCATATTTACGTTTGTAACAGCCAAGCAATTTCAATTACCAAATCTAATCAATTTCCTTCCAAATGAAGATTAGACATAAAGTCTCCTAAATTCCAACAATACTTCTTGTCTGCCAAAATTTCGTAGACTAGATGCACTTTACATTTCAACATGTTTTTCTTAACAACCTTTAGGGATACCACTTTAATGTTTATTGATGTTACAAATATAATTACATAAATCCCGCAATCGAGTCTGTACAAAGGAAATTAAGTTGTTAGTGGTATCAATAGTCATGCATGTTGAGTATCAAAATTAATATATGATAAAGAATTATGTGTCACAGTCCTATTGCGCACACTCTTCTTGACGCATTTCTCATTTACTGAGCTGCATATTTGTAACATTATATTTTTCTCATAATTGCTGCAATAGTTGCTCAACTTCAGCTCTCAATAAAAAAAAAGATATACGATTATTGACTTTGTTTTTATAAAGCAATTATATAGTTTCGTTTATGAGAACTATTTCATACCAATGTGATTGCAGCTTTCAGACTATCATTATTGTTTGGGTTTGATCTTCTAGGCCGATTGGAGTCAAAATACAACCGCTGCATATTTGCATATGTTAAAGTCACTAATGTCCAGTGACTTTGACAATGCAGTGAGAAATAAATGACCTCTGTGTACTCATTTTTCACTGCTTTTTCTAAAATAGGAAGAGCTACTGCCTTTACAAATGATTCCATTTTCTCAACTAGTGCTTTCTGGTCACAAATAATATCGTTATTGTTATTTAATATTTGTAAAAAATACTGCACACACGCAAATTAAAATCATAATTACCGTTTCCGCTGTTGGGTTTGCGTAATTTGTAACAACCTGAAACTTCGAGCAATAAATATTTAAATATTGAGGTTATTTAAATATTTAAATCTTGGATTTAATGTTATAAAAATGGTTTTATAACATTGATTAAATCCTTATAAATAATAATTAATGAGGAGAAAACATGTTGTTGAATTTTTGTTTCCGAAGATAAGTAGTTCGAAGAAACATTGGTAATGTGACCGGAAACAGTTTTGTCGATAAACGACGTTTCACTTGTTAAAATTTGTTAGAACATCACATGCATGTAGTAACAATAGAAGAACACATATATGTATGTACATAGCATATAAATAAAATACAAATGGTATATGTATATATATTCTGAAATATGAAAAATGGCTTAAAATGATCGGGACACATGTCATCAAATGAACGGTACACATGTCTTAAGGTTAAATAAGATAAAGGTACATAAACACATTAGGTGTCCATGTGTAGAAACATCTAAAGACACCTAAGGAGGCATGTGTCTACATCCTAAAGCTTGCATGAAGATAAGGTGGAAAAGCCCATAACTAAATTACTAAACTAGTCTTAAGAAATACTATATAAAGGGTGGAAATGTTCACTTCTTTTCATGCATTCACAAACAAAAACAAGATAAGACAAAGAGGAGAATTTAAAAGAAGCAAAGAGAATAAATACAAGTTCAAACTACAATTCTAAGGTGAGAAAAACTATTTGAGAACATGTATTCATTTCATATTTTGAAGAAAAGTTGTGAAATTTAAGGATAAATGATTAGTTTTGAACCCCTAAAAATGACGTTCGGTATTTTGACCATAACTTCCTTAATTATTGATGAAAATTTGATTTCTTTATCAATCTGGAAATCTAAATCAAAGGCCTACAACTTTCATTTCGTCCACTTTTTCTAATTCGATCGTTTGTGTACCTGAAAACTAGATGCAAAGTCAGGTAAAAAACTGCCTAAAATGGACATGTTAAAAATGCCTTGTATTGTTGAATTATATATATTAAACTGATAAATGATTTTGAGGTTCTCTTTATGTGATAATTACGTAGACTAAGAAACCTTCTTACTACAAAGAATTTGTACTCAAAAACTATATTTATCATGGAGAAGTAGAATCAAGCATTTTACTGAAAAACTTGTCAAAAATCTGAATTTCAGAACTTTTCGTAGCTTTCTGAAACGATTTCTTTTCTCTGAATTGTTTATAAAGCACTGTACCAAGGCTAGAACTTTTCATAGCATTTCAGAAATATTGCCTTGTCTCTGAATTATTTATAAAGCACTTTAACGAGTCCAGAAGTTTTCACAGTGCAACAGAAACGTTGTAATAACTTTTTGAGTATAAAAGCATGGTAAACTACTCTAAATCCTCTTAAATTTGGACTTGATCTTCCTTGTCGTATCATAAACAAACTGTCAAAAGTGGGGATGTTAAATCAAAGTAAAAGAGAGTCAAAACGTGTCAAAACTGAGAGCAAAGTAGGTTGACGTAAGTTTCGATGATTCGAGAAAGACATTTGATTGCTTTGGGGTGATGGTAAGTACTATATTATATTCTACAAAGTTTTTTCATGAAGATATCAAGGAGTACTGTGAGTATACTCATCATCTAAACAATAACTAATTTCTTAAGCTTGTATTTTAATTTAATGTTGCACATGACTTCAACATACTATATTGGCTGCAATTTTTGCTTTGGTAAGACAACAACATATACGAATGATGATTGAGGACATTGATGACTTAGTATGACTAGCGTAAAGTCTTAAAATCAAGAACATAAGGATTAGTAGGGGACTGAGACAGAAGTAGAATACCTACGGTTTGATAGCCATAATTGCATTATCGAAATGCATTACTTTGACAAATGTTTTATGTAAAACAATATTTTCAAGTTTCCTTTTCTTGATGATTAGTTTGGAGTCATAATCTATTTTATCACAAAAGAGTTTCTTGGTATTTAAAATATAAAAGGTTCATCTTTTGAAAGGAAGTTCTACAAGAGATATATAGATATCTTTCAAAACGAGTATTTGCTGAGTGTTTTACCCTTACTTGATATAAAGAGTATTTTTGAAGTAAATATTGATTTTAAATGTTTTGTTTAAAGAAGAACTACGTTGGTTTGATACTGTATCTAGTTACTTACCTAATTAGATAAAGGTATGTTGGTAGTCACAAGTGGTAGTGATGCAGCTGCGATATTAATAAAAATATTTTTTTGCTTATTATTCGTTATTACATCTCGTGTTAGTGCATCTTTCATGTTTAAAAATTTTAGCCACACTGACATATTTATTGAGATTGTAGGGATGAATATCGATGTCCACCTCATCATAGTTGCATAAAAGTAGATTTATGGTAATTGTGTTTGATTTGTACTTAAGTACACCCTGTGAGTTAAATGAATATTCTGATAAGTATTAAAATTTTATCCAATGCATTTAATGATGTTGTATATTTATTCAAATAAAGTGGTAGCTGTCATTGTTTGTTTTGGACAGACGGATTTTCGGCAATTTTCACTGGTTAAAATTTTCGGGGCATTACACAATTGTTCTCAGTTAATGCACATTTTTTTGTGAACCAATCAATAATCTGAAATGACCATACACATGTTAATAAGAAGGCAAATTATATTGCAAAATAAAATTGATACAAGAAAACTGGAAAAATAAATTATAACAAGAAATCGTAAAAACTGATAATAGCAGGCTCCTAAAATTGATACCTAGAAACTGAAAAAATAAAATTTAACAAGAAATCATAAGAACTGATACTAATAGACACCAAAAACTAATACATGAAAATAGGAAAAATAAATTTTATTGATACTATCAGTTTAATGCCTTCATAGTAATCGGTTTATAGGTATCGGTTTTATATCGCTGTAGGTATCGGTTTTTTTTTTTCCCTTTTTTCTTTACAGTTTACAAGTATCAATTTTATGCCTTGATAGGTATCAGTTTTTTTTTTCTTCTTTTTTCTTTGCAGTTTACAAGTATCAATTTTATGCCTTGATAGGTATCAGTTTTTTGCTATTTTGTTGTAAGCAGTTAATGGGTATCGGTTATGGCTTTGTATGTATAAGTTTTTGAAAAGTTCAGTCATGCATAAGTTTCATAGTATCACTACTGCATTATAATTGATATCAGTTAAATAATTTGTCATGCAAAACATCAACATAATGAACATTTCATTCATCAACATATATATGAGCAACGTTCGTATTTATACATACAAAATTTAATTTGCAAAACTGATATGCAAAATTAGCAACATATATATGGTACATGTCAATCCATGAAGTTTCCTTCCAAAACATGAATAAGCATTTCTTTCATTATGATGCAACCGTCTAAAATTGTATCATCAGTTTTTGCAACATCTATGTTTTGTAGAAATGAAAATTATAGTTAACTTCTGAATAAATCTTTATTAAAATCTATAATAAAACGTGTACTTACAAGTTATTCGCTTTTGCAAGAGAGAAGAATTTTTTAACCATAGTTTATTGTTCTTTATTCAGATATTTTACACTTTCGCAATGTGATAGTTTCAAGTCTGTCCATGATGTTTTCAAAATAGCTATTGGCTTTTCAACTAAAATTGATTCTTGCTCTTGATTTTCTTTTGTTTTTGCACTTTGTTGTTCTTCTTGTTGCTCTTTCTTTTTTTCATTTTCTGTTTCTTTTTCAGGCTGTTATTTGCTATCTTTTCCTGCTTCAACATTTGTTTTCTTTCCTTTTTGTTTCGAAATCGTTGGATAATCAAATGAAATTCTTCCTTTTTTTCCTTTTCCTTTTTCTCTCTTTTAATCTCTTGTACATATGAAGGCGTTTCATCTTCTGTTGGCTCTTTCCTTTCTTCTTGCCGACTTGATTTGGTATGTGGCTCGTTAGTAATTTGTGTGAGATTCATGTTGAAGGTGGGTGAATCAAATTCTAGTGGTATGTTTTTGCTGACTTTTGGTTCTTCTACAGGTGTGATTATTTTTTTCCACACTTTCATTCTTTTCTTTTTCTACACGTTCACCTTTTTCAATATGAATACTCTCTTGATTTTCATTCTTTGCATGCTCATTGTTATTTCTTTCTTTCTTCTTCTTCTTCATTATGTCGAGGAGGTGAAACAGTTTCAGTTACTTCCGAATCAGATTTCGGAAGTTTCGTGTCTTCATTTTCGGTTTTCTTGCCTTTCAACTGTTGTCTCAAATTATAAATCTCTTTCTCTGCTTCTTTTCTTCTTTTTCAATTTTCTGTTTTCTGCTTCAATTTTTTGAATATGAATGTTCAAAATTCTCATGCTCACTTCTTGCTCCAAAGATCTCATTGGTGATTGTTGTTTGTCACGTTTTCTTTTTATGGTTTCTTGACGTTCTTTATCTTTCTTTGATCTTGAAGAGATTTCAGCTACTGTCTCCGCTAATTTTGATTCATGCAGACGTATGTTTGAAATTTCTTGCTCCTTCAAAAAGAAATTTGTTTTTAATCAAAATTGTTGTTTAATAATAGAATATCAATCTTGATATCAAGATTGTATAAGTTCTGATACTACCAGGCACCTAAAACTGATACCTAGAAACTAAAAAAAATAAATTTTAACAAAAAATCATAAAAAATGATACCACCACACACCAAAAACTGGCACTTAGAAAGTGGAAAAATAAATTTTAACAAGAAATCATAAAAACTGATAGTATCAAGCACCTAAAACTGATGCCTAGAAACTGAAAAAAATAAATTTTAACAAGAAATCATAAAAACTGATACTACCAAATACCTAAAACTGATACTTAGAAACTGGAAAAATAAACTTTAACAAGAAATCATAAAAACTGATAGTACCGAGCACCTAAAACTGATGTCTAGAAACTGGAAAAATAAATTTTAATAAGAAATCAAAAAAACTGATACTACTAGGCACCTAAAACAAATACCTAGAAACTGGAAAATTAAATTAAAAAGGAATCTTAAAAACTGATACTAACAGACAACTAAAACTGATACTTATAAACTGAAAAAAAAAAAAAAAAAAACAAGAAATCATAAAAACTGATACTAACAGGCACCTAAAACCGATATATGAAAACTGAAAAAAATAAATTTTAACCAAAAAAAACATAAAAACTGATACTAACAGGCACCTAAAATTGTACATGGAAACTGAAAAAACAAAAATTAAATTAAGCATATACCTGTCCTTCTAAGATGTCATGTCATCCAGAAATTCCTTGGAAACAATTGACTTTAAGTCTCGTAGATATCATCTTGCAAATCTTGGGTATGTGTAGTTAACATTCCATCTTGGCTTTATTAGCTTCATCTTGTCACACATGCAATACTACATCAAAAAAAAAAAAAAAAAAAAAAAAAAAAAAAAAAACCGTAAAAACTGTAACAAGTTCACAAATGTTAGAAAAAAATTGAATAAAAACAAATAAATTACCAGCGGAAGCATTGAACATCCAGACATGTCTTGGATTATGAACATTTTACTATCATTTTTCTTTACCAAAGATAAAAGTTTCTTCTTCCACTGAATAACACTTGTAGAGTGCATCCGGATTTTCTGTGTGTCTCTTGCATTCCTTCAAATCTATTTTTCCTTCATAGAAAACATCGAAGAAGTTGAAGAATGAGGATCTTTTCGATAAATCTAGTTGTTTCTTGTTTAACGTTTTCTTCTCCTTCACAAGTTATATCATTTTAAATAACGGTTGCAGCCCACATCTAAATGTAGTTTCCCTTTTAACTTTTGTTGTTGTTTTATCTTCTGCATCTCGTGGTCGCGGATTAGCAAAATCATCATCCTAATATATGTGTGTGTATATATAAGTGTCCAGCATTTTTTAAAGAGTGTTTCAATATGAATTGCAACAACACAATACTTTTTTAGCATTCCTAATTATCAGTTTAAAAAGCATATTTCAATATGGAAAACTGATATGTACCTATTCAAGTAGCATTGGCTTTCAAATCATTATTGAAAACTGATACGCTCCTATTTAGATACCAAAATGACACCATATTCATGTAAATAGAAACTCAGTAAAATAAGTGATACCACAATGTTTTCAAAACTGATACCAAAATGCTTTCAAATTTATACCATGAATCTCAATATCAAAACAGATACCAGTTAACTTGCAAAACTGATACCATATTCATATAAATAGATCTCAGTATCAAAACCGATACTAGTTTGCTTTCAAAACTGATACCAAGTTCATGCAAACAGAATTTTAGTATCAACACTGATACCAATGTGCTTCAAAAACTGATACCATGACATTATATATTACAACATTTAAGCTATAATTGATACCAATACAATCAATAACTGATATCTACGAATCAATAACTATCGCTTTTCTAGTATGAATTTAACATGGTATCTATTTTTAGCCTGAACAAAATTTGGTTTTCAAGGTTCATTTCTATACAAATTACAACATGATATATGTTTTTAACATTCATAACTATCAATTTTAATAGAATATTTCAAAATGAATTGCAACATGTTAATAATTTTTCACTAAGCGTAATGTAAATAAAAATGACATATAAAACATCGTTACCAAAATTTCTTCTACATTTTTAGCATCTTTAGTCTTCTTTCCAGTACTGTTTTGATCTTTCATAGTACTTTTTCTATCGTTTTTTTGTCCTTCTTTCTCTCTATTGGAGTACTTACCCTTTCATCTCTTCTAGAGTTTCTTCAAGTTCAGGTTGTTGTACAGTTGAATCTTCTATTATTTCTCTAGGGGTTTCTCTAGGCGTTTCAGTCAGGAATGTTTACACATGCATTTCTTGATTGGCATGTCCTTGTTGCTCTTCAATTTTTAGGGTTTTAGCATTCAAATCGACTTGGTTTTTTTTTCAATTTCAAGGGTTTCGACATGCGTCTAAACTTGATCAACTGGTATTTGGGGTTGATTTTCTGCCGATTTAGTTTGTGCTTGTTCTGAAAGTAGATTCTCAGATGATACAATAGGGTTTTCAAATGATATTTTTTTGATGTTTTGTAGAGTACGAGCGATCGAGTTTTCTAAAATCAAATGGAAGGAAATTGAAAGGGACGAGAGTGTTTTTTTTAGTGAACCAGTTTGTGGGACAGGGCCTTTGTCCTTCATGACTTTTTTTAACGGTATGTCATTTGGTTTTTTTTTTAATCAATTTTTCTTTTCTTTTTAAAAGTACCAAAAAAATCCGTTTTGTACAGTGTTCTGAATGCGTTACTTATTTGCTTTGCGTAGAGTGGAAAAAATAAAAATTTAGACTAACATGAACAAAGTGTTAAGAAGGGGGAGGAGGTGTTGCGGAGTCGCCGTCGTGGGGGTGGGGGTGGGGGTGGTGTTGGTGTCGGTGTTGTGTGTGGATGTTGGGGAGCTGGTTTAGCCATTCGAATAGCCGCAGCATTACAAATATCATAACCGTCTTGCTCGTTTTCTATTTGCAGAATCATGCAGGCGTACATAAAATTTCTCCTCCAAAACAGATTGCTGATAAAATCAATCACCCAAGCTGAGCAACTCCACGCACATGTTCTCAAATCTTCATCCTCTTCCTCACTGTCATCAATCATGAGCATATATTCATCTCTCAACCACGTCAACAAATCATTCCTTATCTTCTTCTCTCTTTCCTCTCCTTCTCCTCTCTCTTTCAATACTATCATCCGCTGCTCCAACTCCCATGGCCTGTTCACTGAATCGCTCGATTTTTTCATGCGGATGCATGCATTGGGTTTCGCTGCCATTGAAAACGTATTCCCTTCTATTCTCAAAGCATGTGCTGCTTTGAAAGATTACAGGCTTGGAGAGAGCTTGCACGCTTGTGTTGTTCGGTTAGGTTTGGGCTCCAACTTTTATACTAATAACGCATTGTTGAATATGTATTCAAAGTTGGGACTGTTCCCTAGTGAGCAAAACTTGTTTGCTGAAATGTCTAAATCTAATCGTGATTATTTAGGCTCTAAAAAGAACGGTCTTTTAAGTATCCCCTGTCAAAATAATCCTGCTTTGGTCAGAGTTAGGAAAGTGTTCGATGAAATGCATGTAAAGGACATTGTAACTTGGAACACTATGATTGCTTGCAATGCGGAAAACGGGTTGTATTCACAAGCTGTGAGCATGGTTAAAGAAATGATGTATATTGGTTTGAAGCCTGATTCATTTACTTTATCAACTATTCTACCTATATTTTCTGAGTTTGGCAATATTTCAAGAGGAATGGAAATACATGGATTTGCAGTGAGAAATGGTTTTGCCTCTGATGTTTTCATAGGAAGTAGCTTAGTCGACATGTACTCAAATTGTGCACGAGTAGACTACTCGCTTAGAGTGTTTCGCACTATACTTCACCCTGATGCTATAACATGGAATTCTGTAATCGCAGCATGTGTACAGAATGGTTTTTTCAATGAAGGACTTGGAATTTTCCGTAAAATGCTTACTCACAAGTATAAACCCATGCCAGTAACCTTTTCAAGTATAATGCCAGCTTGTGCACACTTAACCACACTGCATTTGGGTAAACAACTTCATGGGTATATAATTAAAGGCAGCTTTGATGATAACATGTTCATAGCTAGCTCTTTGGTTGACATGTATGCTAAGTGTGGAAACATCAGTGTTGCTCGTACTATTTTTGATATGATGAAATTACCTGATATGGTAGCATGGACTGCTATGATCATGGGGTATGCTTTGCATGGTCCTGTAGAGGAAGCTATCTGTTTATTTAAGAGAATGTTCGATGACAACGTGAAGCCTAATTCAATATCATATGTTGCAATATTGACCGCATGTAGTCATGCTGGGCTTGTAAATGAAGCAAAAATGTATTTTGAAAGCATGCACAAAGATTATGGGATTGTACCTCAGTTAGAACATTATGCTGCTGTAGCTGATGTTCTCGGCCGTAAAGGGAAATTAGAAGAAGCATATGATTTCATATTAGGCATGCACATAAAGCCAACAGCAAGTGTTTGGTGCACATTGTTAAGTGCGTGTAGAGTGTATAAAAATGCTGAAATAGGAAAAAGAGTTGCTGACAAAATGTTTGAGCTTGATCCTACAAATTTAGAACATCACGTGTTACTGTCAAATGTATACTCATCTGCTGGCAAATGGAAAAAAGCAGCTGAAGTGAGGAAAATGAGGAAGGGTAAAGGAATAGTAAAGTTACCAGCCTGTAGTTGGATAGAAGTCAAAAACAAAGTTCATAGCTTTTATACGCATGATACATCTCATCCAAGCTTCAATGAAATATGCAGTGCTTGGAATTATTTACAGGAGCAAATGGAGAAAGAAGGATATGTAGCTAATACCGAAGAAGTTTTGCATGATGTGGATGACGAGCTTAAGAAGGAACTGCTATGGGGTCATTGTGAGAGACTTGCTATTACTTATGGGATTATAAGTACACCTCCTGGAACTACTATTAGAGTTACTAAGAATCTTAGAGTTTGCGTTGATTGTCACGTGGTGACTAAGTATATATCGAAAATTGTTGGTAGGGAGATTATTGTGAGAGATAATAACAGGTTTCATCATTTCAAAGATGGGAAATGCTCTTGTGGTGATTTTTGGTAGTTCTGAATTATTCAGGTATTTATAAGCTAGTGTTTTTTTTTTTTTCCTCAGTTACACTTGAACAGATCATTCTTTCTGTATCTAATCTAATATGCAGTGTAAATTAGTCTGCAATGGAATTTGATACAAATGGACATATCAACAACAAATAGCTCAGGTCCAAAATTGACTTTGTTGAGGTTTCATTTGAATTACTTTTAATTGCTTATACCAAAAACTTGAATTCTCATTCTGTATCGGACAAATTCATTTTAGGCCTCTGAAGAAAACTTATATCAGGTTTAGGCCTCATTTGGAGATTGAACGGAGAGTTTCTGTGTTGCTCCGGTGATAAGACATAGATTGCACAGGACTGAAGGGTTACTGGCATCGATGAGTAGGTTGCCGGCCCTCCTCCCACCCTTCCCAAAACCAAAAAGACGCGCACACACAAAAAAACCAATGCCTATTTTGGAATGCACACCTAAAAGATGATGTATTATGAAAAAGAGTCATATTTTTGCAATAAGTTTCAAACGAGACCTAAACTTGGATTATTTTTTTCTTCTTTTCCAAAAGCCTAGAATGAAAATTTGTCCTTCTATCATTTAGATCTTTGAAATATGGTCTACTGGAATCTTATGAACTAAGGTGCTAATTGGGGATTTAACAAGATTCCGGTGATGAATAAAATCTTCATTTTAAAGCTTGTGTTAATTTCTTTGATGTTTAAGTTACATGGATGATCTAATTTTGTTCTGCAACTCTTAATGGATAAGCTGTCAATCTCACAATACAACTCTTTGATATGTTCAGTTTGCGTTCACGTAATTTAAAAGCAATGCCTGCATCCAAATTATCAAACATTTTATTTAAACTAATCACATCGATATAAACACAGTTTATGAAAGAATTTCAATTTTTGTAAATTTGTACAGATGTCTAGAAACTGTGGAAACTGACGTTTCAAGGTTCAAAGTCTCTATTGGAGGCTAAATATAATACCAAGCAACCTGAAGAAACGGGAACATTTAGTCTGAAGCATTAGATTGTATTGGACTTTGAAAAGTCGTGGAAGAAAATATAGATTCTTTTAATCGTTTGTCATTACCTTCTTGGTATAAAGGACCAAATCAATTGTTGGGTTATATTTACTTAAAAATGTTTATCGTCATGATATAGTTTTTGGTTGACGTACTTAGGTAGTTAGTTTATTGAGTGGCAAAATTTTATGAAGTTAATGCTACTAGGTAAAATTGCCACAGTATACTATTCCGTTATGCATCCAAATTATCAAACATTTTATTTAAACTAATCACATCGATATAAACACAGTTTATGAAAGAAATTCAAATTTTGTAAATTTGTACAGATGTCTAGAAACTGTGGAAACTGACGTTTCAAGGTTCAAAGTCTCTATTGGAGGCTAAATATAATACTAAGCAACCTGAAGAAACGGGAACATTTAGTCTGAAGCATTAGATTGTATTGGACTTTGAAAAGTCGTGGAAGAAAATATAGATTCTTTTAATCGTTTGTCATTACCTTCTTGGTATAAAGGACCAAATCAATTGTTGGGTTATATTTACTTAAAAATGTTTATCGTCATGATATAGTTTTTGGTTGACGTACTTGAACACTGCTGTAATGCCCGAAAGGGATTTTGTCAAATAAAGCGATTAGTTTAATTTTAATCCGGAATTTTAGGCTGAAAATTAGAGAGAGAAAATGGAGGGTGCAAATCATGGGAGGTGAAGAGAATGCAGGATTCAGATTTGTTTCGTACAAATTGACAAAAAGTTCTTCGGGTATAATAACATTTCCGGACGTACTTAGGTAGTTAGTTTATTGAGTGGCAAAATTTTATGAAGTTAATGCTACCAGGTAAAATTGCCACAGTATACTATTCCGTTATGTTTTACTGTACAAATCTAAAATACAATCTTGAATGTCATTAGTCTTCCACTTGTCCAAGTATGGTCTGCACTATATTTTAATTTCTTAAAATTTTGAATGTCATTAGTCTTCCACTTGTCCAAGTATAATCTGCACTATATGTTAATTTCTTTCGTTTTCAACAAGTTGTCTTGTTTTTCTTTTCTATTGTTTTTTTTCTTCTTTTTGACTCACTGACTAGAGTATTATAAAATCCAAGGGGGCTGAGAATGATAAGTTACACCGGATTTAGAGGAAATGGGGATCCAGCTAATCACTCTTTTTCTTCTGGGGCTAATAATTCCTTCATTAATCAACTGCAATATGGAAGGTACATAGTTGGATATAAAGTCTCCACTGCAAATTTACCGCATTTTTAGTTTTAAAAACCAAAAGAAACTCTATGGAAGTCATGCTTTCTTATTGGTGCTACATTGAAATACCACTTTGTATTTTATGCACTTTGATAATTCTCGTGGGACAAAATTATAGGAGATATACTTAATGTTCAAAAGCAAGCATGGGACGATCCTAACAATGTCCTGCAGAGCTGGGATCCAACTTTGGTTAATCCTTGCACTTGGTTTCATGTGACTTGCAATAACGACAACTCTGTTGTAAGACTGTAAGTATCATATTTTCCTTGTAATTTTCTGTGTAAATATTGCCTGTTTTTTTCTAAGATTGCCTACTATCATAATTATGGTTTTGTATACTTCAGCTTATATACTCGTCATTAGATATTATTTCAAATTTAAAGTCATCTATTTATCTTGTTTTTTCATTTTGTGCAGTGATCTAGGAAATGCAGGCATCTCAGGACCTCTTGTTCCAGAATTAGGCAGATTAGGAAACCTTCAATACGTGTAGGGCAAAATATTATGATCAACTACTATTGATGTTACATCAATAAGACAAGTTTTTTTTTTTCCAATCAATAAGACAAATTCATATTGAAATGTTAAACTCACTCCAATTCAATGGAAAAAGTCAAAAACCACCTCAAAAGCTAAAAACAAAATTGTCTGCTTTTTCAAAACTTCTTTTGCTTTTGAAAAGTTAGCTTGCCAAAGCACTTATTAGTTAACTTTCTACAGTTAGCAATAGCCAAAGTATTTTTTTTGGTTTCCTCCTTCCAAACATGGTTATTATTGCAGAGCATCTCTACAATTGGCTATGCTATTACAATTCGCAATTTAAACCTCAAAATGAGAGCAATTCTTCTGTGCCCACTCCCCTTGTCCCCGTATGTGCCCACCAATCAAATCTCTCCATTCCCAATTTTTTACATTTAAGTCCCTGGACAATTAAAGGGTTTAAATGCAAAAAGCGGAAATCAGGAGGCTGTGATTGGTTGGGGACACGAAACACATACAATTTCGGCACAGAAGAATTGGTGCGCCTCAAAATTGCTTTCAACGGTTGGTTACATGATGTAATATTATGAAATTCAGGTTCAGAGGTGACAGACCTGTAATATTATTTAGCGCTTTTTGAATATTCATCCACCTCAATTTTTAAATAGAGGTTAAAAACGGACGTCTGCATGTTGGAAATTTTGAATTTTGGGGATTTGAAACCAAGAAATATAGTAGTCATTCAATTTGAATGTCTTTATCAATGGATAAGTCATTTATTTAGAGGAAAAGAATTGGTCTCAAATTAAATTAAATTGATTTTTAAAAGAAGTTAACGATATATGCATTCATACCGACTTATCCTTGTAGTTTGGATTCCGATTGATATTTTGTAGGGAGATATATGGAAATAAATTAAGAGGCAGGATACCTACAACATTAGGTAACCTGAGTAATTTATTGAGCTTGGACCTCTACAACAATTCTCTGAGTGGTGAAATTCCTTATTCACTTGGCTTTCTCCAGTCCTTGAGATTTCTGTAAGTACTTGATTTTTTTTTTCTTTTTATTACAGCCTCAGTTCCATATCAGAAAAATCATTCATAGTGCTATATTATGTTATGTGCATTAGTCGACTGAATGGAAATAATTTGTCTGGCAATATACCAAGATCAGTACTCCGACTAGTTGTTACTGGAAGTCTGGAAATATTGTAAGCATGATAGTGTGGATTTTTGTTTATTAATATTTTTATAAAATTGACAAATGTTGATGAATTTTGGTTTATTTTCAAAGGGATGTTTCACACAATACCTTAACCGGAACACGATCCTCTTCAAAGCCTCGAGGTATGAAATGAGGTTTTGGCAGTAGAATTCAGTTCATTGTTTAATTTTTTGATTTTTTTTTCTTCATGTTTGTAATGCAGTTACTTCAATTATCCAAGACCAGAGGATCAACACTACATAAAAATGTAGAATTTGATCATGTTAGTGAGTTTGTTTTGTTTCTCATCTTCATTGGAGTGTGCTCTTTTGGTTTGATGTCAAAATAATAATTGGTATGTGTAAACGTACTACAAGTTTTATGTGATTATGTGTGTTAATCATTTTGCCCATGTATAACAAGAAAATCATACGGTTTACATTAAATTTGGAGTTGTAGTGTAGCACCATGTTCGAATCATTGACTATTGAACATGAAATATAAGGTATCCAAAAAATGCACAATGAAAGCCACCACTGTTCTGACATAACAATCGGTGGTATTCAACCTTTGGCTGTCTAAGTGATTCTAACAAGTGGATTTAAATGGTAACATAAACTGGAGATGGAAGCCAGTTGATTAAAATACCAGTACAAACTAGTGTGAACTCACACATAGGGTTCACATAATTTATTGATCTTACATATTTAGACATTTTGGATTATTTAAGGTAAAGCATGTGTTTTTGAATTGTAATTTGTTGGATTGACTTCTATTGGACATTATATTACTAACAATATGCTTAAATAATTTCAAAATATATAGTTTAAAACAATAGATTTGTACAACGGAAACTAATAGCGTTGCATTGTTAAACTACCAATTAGATTTTTTTTTTTTTTTTTTTTTTTTTTTTTTTTTTTTTGGAATAACGAGTGATTCTTAAGGAGGAAAACACAGATGTGATTTTAGAGATTTGTTAGGTGCAGTCGCCTGAAAGAAATTCCATTCACTCATTATCTTTTTTGTCAATTTAACATCCTTTTAATATGATTGTGGGACTCATGCTACCACATGGGTCAATAGCGGTTGTGAGTAACTTATACAGTCGCTTTAGGTGACTCCACCTAGCAAAATCTCATAATTTTATACCTTACTCAAAAGAGATGCTATCAGCAAAACCGGTAGGTGGGTCTCGCTCATCGCAAGATGAAGACACGAAAAAAAAAAAAAAAAAAAAAAAAAAAAAAAACCCACCATCCAAAGTAGGCTTAATAAGAGGGGAAAATTTAAAGAAGTTGTGAAAGTCTCTTAGCAAATTGAAAGTCGTTCATCGTCAGTGAGGATTCTCAACCTAAACTACCCACCTTTACGAGTAGAATCGTAAAAACTTAGGAGAAACTGTTAGATTGATACACATATATATATATATACACACACACATATACATATATACACACAATTAATAATCTAGATTTGATGAGAAAACTAGGGGCAATACAACCAATAAATAAAAAGGTTGGTTACTTCATAAAAGAAACGAACGATTCACTAATAATGTGAGAGTTTGTCTCAAATAGTGTGAGACCTATGACATTGCCAATAGTAAGACTAACAATAATTCATTCCCTCAGGACATTTATATAAGAGCTTACCATTTTGTGGGATTCTTAAAAGTTGTAGTTATTTGCTATTTACAGGGACTATTCGATTAAGGCAAAATAGTGTGGTTATATAAGTTAATTTTTCTCGTGTAAATTTAATAGTATCATTGAATTTTTGTTTTATTTTAGTCAAACCAAATTTACGAATCTACGGTAGTGAAAATGGTGTCTAATAAGAATCGACGACCACAAGTAAAGTAAAATCTCGGCGTAGACCAATAAGACTCACAGTTAAAAATATTATGACAATATGGAAGTCAAATATTCCAAGAGTGTATAGAAATGTTAACTTAGTAAACTGGCAATCATAGTATAAGCATGCAAGTGTCTCTACTATACAATACTTAAAATACATTTTTTTAAAAAAATTCTATATGCACATTCTTCTTTAAATTTTTAATAGAATCAAAATTGCCAAGTAAAATTAACCACATATGTAACTTGAATTTAGGGAGAGCATTCATTTTCCATATGAATTTGAAGAGGTCAGATTCAATTCTGGACAAATTTAAGAATATGTAAAATGAATTAAAGGTAATGGTTTTACTTCTTTTCTAACACCAAATTTCGATAACATTATTTATCAGTGTTATTGTTTTCACCAAAAAAGGGTATAAACACCCAAGAAATTATAGGATATATATACATATATATATATATCTATCCAAATTAAACAGAACGAGAATAGAGAATGAGCAGCAGAAATCATTAAAAAATAATCATACATAAGTTTTATAATGGTTTAGAATTAGAAATCTATATCAATTTGAAGGATTTTGATGATTTTATTGTTGATTTGAGATTGCAACTCATTGGATCGGAGTAGATTCGAGAGTACAATATATCAAGAACCATAAGATGCCTGGAATAAAAAATGGAGCTCGTATTTATAATTGAAGACATGCAAGGTCTGGTTGAAATTTCGTCTATAGAACCTCTAGGACAGACCGACCGCACTCACCAAAAATAGCCTCATTGGGCTCCATTTATTGAATAAATGCGGATCCCTATGAAGGGAATCATTGTTGATCCGTTCAACTTAGAGTGGGCCTCGACGACTTTTAAAAGAGGTCCATCTTGATGCTAGGGTCGAATCTCCGTGGTTGTTCGGTAATTTGGCCTTTTGGTTCGGTCATCAAAAGAAACCCAAGCCTATACGAGTCGGCCCATCACGTGGTTCAACGGCTCAGAAGTTTCGTCTAGATACCCAGGACCAGAGCCCGGGTGGAGTCGTACAAGTGCAGTTGTCACGATTCGTCGAAACTGCTCAAATATGGCAAAACACTTGGGAATGGTATTCGCCTCTCTCTAAAAATTCGTATCCTTGACAACTCCTCAAAATTCCAACACTAAGTCCAAACTCGTATCACCAACTCAACTCACCACATTTTATATCCCGCTCAATGACTCCCTAAGTTGGTATTGTAGCACTTCATACTCCAGGATTTGTTGTAGCGTTTTGTATCCCGCTTGATCCAATATAGAGAAATTTTTATCATCGGATACGAGAGAAGCAAAGAAATAGGGGTGCGAAGACTTCAGAAGCATAAAGAAAATGAACTAAGTGTGAGGATATGAAGATTACGAAGACGTCAAGAAGCAGAGCAAAACCAACTCCCGGGATACATAACGACCCCGGGCTACGAAAATTGTGGGCATGGGCTCCACTCCCCACCTGCTCCTCTGCATATAAATACCCTCCAGCTTGCTATGGAAAAAGGCTGGAATTTTGCTTATTTGACACTTTGGCAAGGATATTTCGATTCTTGGACACAATGGACCACCTTGGAGCTTTGAGAAGAACTTACCTCTTTCTTGAAGACTTGAACTTTTTGGGCTGCATAGGCAACTCGGGAAGGACTTGGGCCTCATTTTTGGACTTACTAGAACTTACTTTCCACCATTGCCTTTCTAACTACTTGAAATTATAGTGCCAGCCATTACTTCGACTAAAGTGAATAAAATGAGCAAAAATATTCAAACTGGACGTAGTTCTCATGGATCGAGCCACTATAAAATACCGCGTTATTTACTTTCCTGCATATTTTCCATTTCATACGTATAGTTTCATTGTCTTAGAACTCTTTGGGTGTTGTGCCAACTTTTGCACATCAACATTCTGATGCTTTCATTGAGAACAATACTTCCTCTTTCCTACAGTCTTTAACCGAAACTCGAAAGCGCTACTTAGGTCCTTTTGGGCTTACCTTCACGAGTTTTCTCATAATGGTGAAGAAATGAAAAGCACTTTAAGTCGGGCCCCCGATCGTCGAATCAGAAACCTCTTTGCAACGACAAGCATCTGAATGTCCGACCGCTATGGATATGGCGACTTCCTCCAACCTCGAAGCTCCAGTCACTCAAGCGCAATTCTTCGAGATGTCCAAGAAGTTGGAGGAAACCCAACAATAGCTTAACGATCATATTAAGCAAAGTATTGACTTGATGCAAAGGCTACATTAGAATACCCATAGGGATATCACGCGCCTTCAAGCTAATAGGGCTCCTCCGCCCACTCAGTACCTTTTGGAAAGCTCTTCTTCTGATACCTATCATAGTAACTATAGCCAGAGGCGAAGAATCAATGAAAACGGTGCTACTCTCACAATTAGAGAGGGAGTCCGCCATTCCGACCGCTCGCGGTTGGGGCCTAGTCTCGATCCTGGAACTCAACTAGCGCTCAACCCTCAACAAGGCAACCTCTGCATGCCAATGTTCAGAACTTGGTGTCCACTCAGGTAGTTGTGCAATTGGCTCAAGTTCCTCTTAACCAACCTCCACAGAATTAAAGAATCAAGGTTGATGACTTACCTAAGGATGATGTTGATGTTCATCCATGAAGGCGCTAAGGCCTCGAACTCCCGAAGCGAACCACGACCGCTAGAATCCAACGGAGGTCTAGCATGTGGTTCTCATAGACATTGTAATGACCCAAAAATCCGGTCCAATTTGAGCTGACCAAATAACACAAGTCCAACCCCAAATTGTACTGGAAATTCAAGAAATTAATAGAAAGAAGATAGAGGGTGAGGATAGATAAGATAGAACTAATAGAAAAGAAGAAGAAGAAGAAGAAGAAGAACACAATATCAGAGTAACACGAATCTCACAGCGGAACGAACAACATATAATAGATAACATATCCTTGAAATAAAATCAGTACATGTTTACAATAACATTATCAGAGTACACACTTACAACACAGCGGAAATAACTATAGCTATATAATCCTGAAGCCTCCTGCTCCAAGCTCTTCCAGTATATCTGTAAATTCCTGACTACTTGACTGCCCGTACAAAATTGGGCACCCAAGAGTTTAGGGAAAACAAAACAAAATAAACTCCGGGTCAGTCATGGGACTGGTATGAGTAAAACAGTTTAAAACAGATTGAGCCATTTAAACGATATCTCATAAGACCACGCCGTATAACGTAACGGGTTTTTCCCTTATGAGAATCCAAAATATCTTTATATGAAAAACCTTTTGATATTATAATAATGTCTATCAACACAATGAAATAATCATCTAGCAGAAACGCTTTCATCTCACGTTCCACACACACACATACATATACATATACATATATATATATATATATATATATATATACAATCAAAACCGCAAGCACGTATTGGGTAATGGATTTCCAACTATGACAAGGTATGGAACCACCTTCCGATCAGTGTACTCTAGGAACAATACACTGGATTGAAAGTTTATCTGGCTTAAAAATTAACTTTCATAAGAGCAGTGTTTACACGTTGGGTTGTAGTGATGATTTACGCAGGTCATGTGCTGAAATGTTTAATTGCAAGGCTGAAGTTTTTCCTTTGAATTATCTGGGTATGTGCATTCGCCCCAAGAAATTAATGAAGAAAGACTGGCAGCACTTGATCAAAAAGGTGGACACTAGACTGGCGAGGTGGAAAGGCAACTCATTATCCAGAGCTGGTCGTCTTGTGCTTGTCAATTCTGTCCTGTCGTCGATTCCACTGTACTGGATGTCCTTCTATCACTTTCCAGGTTGGGTGGTGGAGAAGATTGACGCAATTCATCGTAACTTTTTCTGGACTGGTTCTAAAGAGACGAAGAAGCTAAGTTGTTTGATATCTTGGAACCAAGTATGCAAATCTAAAGAGCAAGGGGGACTTGATGTTATAAACTTAAAGACAATGAATTCGGCTCTTCTTTGTAAGTGGTTGTGGTTTATGATTTCTGACAAGCACGCTTTATGGAAGGAGTGGATCATTAGTACATATTACAATGGTAATTTTGGTTGGAACACTGATTTTTCAAGATGCTCTGTGTTTTGGCGCAATGTCATGGTTCATGCACAGTGGATGAAGTTGGTTACTAAGATTGTGGTGAAGAATGGACACAACACATCATTTTGGTTGGATAGCTGGCTAATTAATGTCCCTTTGAGTGTGGAGTTTCCAGAGCTTTATGGTATTGCTTGCAACAAAAACTTCACTGTTAGAGAGATGTATGACAATGATTCAGCGGGTTTCAAATGGAGATTGAATTTCTCAAGACTTGTGGCTGGTAATGCATTGATTCAGCTATGCAGTTTGTTCGATTTGCTTGAAGCGGTGAGTTTGAATAATGAGCGGGATGATTTTATTTGGATGTTGGAGGGGGAAAGGAAGTTGTTTAGTGTTCGTAGCATCTATAAGTTGTTCAATTTTGCTGGGGTTAGGAGGTTGGGGTTCGAGCATATGTGGCGGTTCAAAATCCCTGATAAAGTCAAAATTCATATGTGGGTCGTGATACATGGTAGATTGAATATGGTTAACAGAATTCGTCAGAGAGGAGTGCATGTTATGGATGGCTGTGTTTTTTGTGGTCATGACGACGAGGACTACCATCATCTATTTTTGGCTTGTGACTTTGCTTTTTATATTTGGACAAAATGTTTGGTTGCGCTTTACCTTGACTTGCACTGGAGTGATTTCATTGCTGACCAATTTGTTTTTTGGCATTCAATTTACCCGACCTTGCATGCCTCTCATGATAGTCTTCTTTTTTCTTTGTTGAACATTGCTTACACTTGGTTGCTTTGGCATGAACGAAACTCCAGAAAATTTAACCGCAAATTGAAAGCTCCTAACAGTATTATTTATTCTATCCTTAATTTTGTGTATGACTGGGCAGGCATGGAGCGCAAAAGACATGTCGAGAGCATTGCAGACAGAGTTCGTAAGAGGGGGCGGATCACTGGTCCACATGATTGACGATGATGCTCACTGGTTCACTAGCCTTTTGCTGTTTTACTATTATGTTTAATGCTATGTAATATGTATGGCACCTTTTTGTATGGCCGTTTGTAGCGATGACCTGTTTTGCTGTTTTGGTTGTACATATGTTGTAAATATACGCACTGGTTACTTGATGAATGCTATATATTTTAGGCGTGAATCATGTTGATTCACTACCTTTTACTTCAAAAAAAAAAGGAACAATACACTGGAGTTCAACAAGAACATCTTGCAACTCAACCACACATGACCGACCACTCATTTCGCTTGAGTGTATCGAATGTACATCACCAACGGTTGGGATCAACAACCGTTCCCGTATATATATATATATATGGGACAACATTGATAGATTAAAGAAGAAAATGAATATTCTCTAGATAGGTGATTATACACCCTACTTCGGTGCGACCGACTTAGTCATGTTGCCTGCCCGATTTCAGTCATTTACCGGATGTGAGGCTAGAAGCTACGCTAATCTTTTCACATACCACAGCTTCATTCACTTAGAATGTCACATCGTCATACCCTCTAAATCACAAATTGATTTTCCCAAAAATACCACGGGTATAAGCTAAGAGAAACTAATTCCTCCTCCACCAACGTAAATACGTTTGAAACGATCAACTTACGTGATCTACCAGATATACTCTGTCAGACCTTCGTCCATACAAGTTGTCCTGGGACTGGACAAACCGAAGGCACTATTCAGTATATCCATCTTAGTCGCTGTTATCTAAGACTTATACAACAGCCCTTGCACTTTACTCCGTCTTCAATTATCTTTAGCATAAATGATTCGCAACGCTTATGCCAATACAGAGTGGTTCTTTGGATAATAATCCAACCGGTCTCTCCATATTAACAACGTTAAAATGGTCAAAAATTTGATAGTCGGTGAGTTAACTATCAAATGAAAACACGTGTACAAACAACGATATTATTTCCAGAAGGAAATTCTATCAATCAATCATCAATCTCTACCATTCCATAACTATCAGACTCTAACTGTAAACTAATAAGAGAACAACTTCCCAAGTATAAACCCCGAAGGCCGAAACCAACATCAGATCGATACTTAGGAAACCATTCAACTTATTAATCTCTAGTCATTTTCTAATTTTGCTTAACTCTATTTCTTTAACTCTATACGATTAACTCTAATTCGTTTTTAACTCTAATCGATTAACTCTATTTGATTACCTCTAACTGGTTAACTCTAACTGATTAACTCCTTTCACATAAACTATATTCGATTTACTCCTTTAACTCTAACTGATTAATTCTAACTCCTTTTATAATATCGTATTTATTTTCTAAATAAATATTTACTTTATTCTATTTATTTTCTCAAATAAATATCCCTTTATTCTAATTCTATTTATTTCCTAAATAAATAAATAATCCCTTTTAATCTATTTGTAAATTTTCTACAAATATTTCTCTTTCTATTTGTTTGACAAATATTTTCCCTTTATATTTGTTTTACGAATATTTCCCTCTGTATCTGTTTAACCAATATAATTCCTTTTATTCCAAATCCTTTTTCTTTTATAATATAAAATCCATTGATTTTATATAAATAAATTATTTTCAAGATATACTTTGAAAATCCCTTTTCTACATTCTGGTATTTCTTATGGTATTTAACACGCCATATAACAACGATAAATATCGTCCAAACACACATAATCAACGTCAGAATATATATCCCATTATATATCACAATACATAAATCACAGTAAAATGACTGTTGAGGAATCCAGTTGGATTCCTCCGACCTGTTTCCCTGCATCCACAAATGTTAGACAATATGATTAACATCGATTTCACTTCGATATGAAATATTCTGATAGTAGAATCAACATATAAATATTTAACGGTTTTTATATATATATGTATATAATTTCCACTAACTGACTTGCAGTTCAATCAATCAGTCAACACACAATCAAACAGACAATTTTTAACAGTTCTAAGAATACACTGTAAAAATAGAACTATTCAGAGTTGGTGAATTTTACTCACATTTGCAGTTCATCGTTAAAGAACGATAAACTGTTTGTTTGATCTAAATCAAACAATTTATTTCACCATAAATTCAAACGAGCTCAAATCCACTCCCAGTCAGTTCCATTGTGAAGCTCTCGTCCATACGGTCCCAACGGTTCTGACCGTTCGAAATTCTGATATCGTACGCAATAGTTGTGATATTAAGAAGTTAATACACATTTTCAAATTAAATATAACTAAACTATATATACTTAACATTTTGGGCTCTCACCCACATTTTCTTGGCCCACATACTTCCACGTCACAAGCCCAACCGGTCTCTCCTTCTTCCCAACTCCAGTAAACACCCCAACGCAAAAATCATGGCATTTCCCATTCCCACGCACTCTTAACTCCATCCCTTACCTCATATAATCCAAACCGAAATCACCATTGAGCGTCTCATTCCAGTCTCTTCAACTACCACACCATTTCACAGAACTCGAGCAACCCCCTAGTAAACCGCGACTTCAAGACTGGCGCTACCAACGGAGAAATCACCGAACTCGAATATTTCGAAATCCCCCAAATCTTTGCACAAAAATCCCAAATCCTACCACTAGATCGAAAACCAAACTCGTTTTACTCGATTCCATCTCAAAGTCCTCAAAACCCGAAACATAGATACCACGCTGGAAAAACTTCAGCGAACCAGGTGATGTCGAGTTTAACAAAGCTCATACCAAACTGTAGAGGGTGTGATGAGGATTAGGTATACATATATATGAAGATTTATAGGATTACATTTCTTTTTCTATGATTTTATGAAGATGAGGCTCTTCACGTTTTTTTCACATTTTTGGTGGAGGTATGGTCCCGAATGAATATACCGTTGTTTTTTCTGAATATTTGATTTGGACATAGATCAAAATCTACACGAAGAAATCCCGATTTTTCTCTTCCACTAGAAAGATATACTCCCCCAGCTCCATACTTTTCTTGTTTCACAGAAATCCGACTTAAAACGAATCCTGTACATCCAGTTGAAGTTTGAATTGCCAAATAGCTTACTTCTGCGCCGTTTCGAGCTCGATTATAATTATATTATAACTCTACGTTCAAACTGACGTCGATTGAATATATTCATCAATATAATTCAACTCTAAGCTGAATTAAATCTTAGGGATGACCCAGTTCACAGAATATTGTGATTTCCAATATTTTTGATTATTGCTGAATTAAATATATTATTCTATTAATTAATTTAATTAAATATTCCATATTATTTAATTAAACGACGATTTAATTCCCTATATCACTATTTATATAATTAAATAAATTAATTATAATACCTCTGACAATGCGGGTCATTACATTCTTCCCCACTTAAAATAATTTCGTCCTCGAAATTGCTAAGGTAGAGGACGACCCTATCTATTGGAATTCCTAAGATTTGTTTACCCCTTATTTCTGATTTCAACTGAACCAATTAATATTACTAAAATATTTATTCATTCCGACTAACTAAAATTTTCAAAAATTCTGAAAATTTTCTAACACTTTAAATTTTCGGAAAATTTCGCCATAACCTCCTTTGTACAGCCCTATCGGTAAAACCACAACTCGCCTCTCTAGGCCTTCTCCAACCCAAAAGAAAATCAAACAGCCAAGCGGCTTGCCAATTCGTCTCATAAATCTCATGCTTATATCAAATATAAACTTATACCTTTTTGTCGGGCATATCAACTTTATCACTTCCATCTGTTGTTAATTCAGCATATACCAATGTTATCCTAACCAAATTCCAATCTGTTTATCCTCAACACAACCATCCGTTTATCCAAGCCAAATTCAATTTCAAATCAAAGTTCTATTTCTTGATTCCAAATTCTTAACTCATCAACCAAATATCGTTTCAAATTCCTAATTCATAAATCCAATTTGTTCGATATTTCTATTTCAACTCAGTTTCCCCTTAACTGGTTTCTAATTCCATCTCAATTTTATTGGATTTTACAAATTTTACTTTAATTTGTTTAAATTCAAACAACCTTTTCTTCCTGGAAGTTTCTAAACAGTTTACCTCTTTCAAAAATCAAATTTTCCTTTTTGAAATTCAACACAACTTGTTTTCCTAAAACAAATTCAAAACAAAATCCTTGGTAGTAGTCCGTCACTTACATACTCGAAAATGAACACTGATGATGTCATGATCAACCTCAGAATCTATTTTCCAGCTATCGAAGTGAGTTCAATACTATATCACTTTCAAATCCATTTCTAAATACTTTCATTTTTGAAATCACTTTCAAAATATCCTTCACAAGGCTTGTAAACAATTTAAAATCTCCCAGGATCTTAAAATTTCCTTATACTTAATCCAGATTCCTTTACAAACACTTTCCAAATTTCTGGGATTTTAACTCCAATTCTGATTTAAATTCAGCTTTAATTCATTTCAATTTCATATAATTCACTTGTATAAATTCTGATTGGTTATGTATAACCATTTCACATTTTATAATCTTATCTGATTATAATTACTACCAACACATCCTATATATGATAATATATCACATATCCATACTGTGACGGTCCATCGTATTCAAGTGTTTATTTACTCCTACAGATACAGTGGATCAAACTGATCGACCAGAACTCATAAACAACTCAACCGATAAATCCCCACAATATAAAACCATTTTTATATCAAATACAAATACGCACTCTTATATATACACTCAACTCAATCTAGGGTATTACTAACCCTATCTCTACCGAGTCACGCCATAGAGCCAAGGTAATTCTTAACTTAAGCTCTGATACCAACTGTAATGACCCAAAAATACGGTCCAATTTGAGCGGACCAAATAACACAAGTCCAACCCCAAATTGCACTGGAAATTCAAGAAATTAATAGAAAGAAGATAGAGGGTGAGGATAGATAAGATTGAACTAATAGAAAAGAAGAAGAAGAACACAATATCAGAGTAACACGAATCTCATAGCGGAACGAACAACATATAATAGATAACATATCCTTGAAATAAAATCAGTATATGTTTACAATAACATTATCAGAGTACACACTCACAACACAGCGGAAATAACTATAACTATATAATCCTGAAGCCTCCTGCTCCAAGCTCTTCCAGTATATCTGTAAATTCCTGACTACTTGACTGCCCGTACAAAATTGGGCACCCAAGAGTTTAGGGAAAAAAAAAAACTCCGGGTCAGTCATGGGACTGGTATGAGTAAAACAGTTTAAAACAGATTGAGCCATTTAAACGATATCTCATAAGACCACGCCGTATAACGGAACGGGTTTTTCCCTTATGAGAATCCAAAATATCTTTATATGAAAAACCTTTTGATATTATAATAATGTCTATCAACACAATAAAATAATCATCTAGCTGAAACGCTTTCATCTCACGTTCCACATATATATATATATATACAATCAAAACCGCAAGCACGTATTGGGTAATGGATTTCCAACTATGACAACGTATGGAACCACCTTCCGATCAGTGTACTCTAGGAACAATACACTGGAGTTCAACAAGAACATCTTGCAACTCAGCCACACATGATCGACCACTCATTTCGCTTGAGTGTATCAAATGTACATCACCAACGGTTGGGATCAACAACCGTTCGCGTATATATATATGGGACAACATTGATAGATTAACGAAGCAAATGAATATTCTCTAGATAGGTGATTATACACTCTACTTCGGTGCGACCGACTTAGCCATGTTGCCTGCGCGATTTCTGTCATTTACCGGATGTGAGGCTAGAAGCTACGGTTATCTTTTCACATACCACAGCTTCATTCACTTAGAATGTCACATCGTCATACCCTCTAAATCATAAATTGATTTTCCCAAAAATACCATGGGTATAAGCTAAGAGAAACTAATTCCTCCGCCACCAACGTAAATACGTTTGAAACGATCAACTTACGTGATCTACCAGATATACTCTGTCAGACCTTCGTCCATACAAGTTGTCCTGGGGCTGGACAAACCGAAGGCACTATTCAGTATATCCATCTTAGTCGCTGTTTTCTAAGACTTATACAACAGCCCTTGCACTTTACTCCGTCTTCAATTTTCTTTAGCATAAATGATTCGCAACGCTTATGCCAATACATAGTGGTTCTTTGGATAATAATCCAACCGGTCTCTCCATATTAACAACGTTAAAATGGTCAATACTTTGATAGTCGGTGAGTTAACTATCAAATGAAAACACGTGTGCAAACAATGATATTATTTCCAGAAGGAAATTCGATCAATCAATCATCAATATCCACCATTCCATAACTATCAGACTCTAACTGTAAACTAATAAGAGAACAACTTCCCAATTATAAACCCCGAAGGCCGAAACCAACATCAGATCGATACTCAGGAAACCATTCAACTTATTAATCTCTAGTCATTTTCTAATTATTCTTGACTCTATTTCTTTAACTCTATATGATTAACTCTAGTTCGCTTTTAACTCTAATCGATTAACTCTGTTTGATTACCTCTAACTGATTAACTCCTTTCAAATAAACTATATTCGATTTACTCCTTTAACTCTAACTAATTAATTCTAACTCCTTTTATAATATCGTATTTATTTTCTAAATAAATATTTACTTTATTCTATTTATTTTCTCAAATAAATATCCCTTTATTCTAATTCTATTTATTTCCTAAATAAATAAATAATCCCTTTTAATCTATTTGTAAATGTTCTACACATATTTCTCTTTATATTTGTTTGACAAATATTTTCCCTTTATATTTGTTTTACGAATATTTCCCTCTGTATCTGTTTAACCAATATAATTCCTTTTATTCCAAATCCTTTTTCTTTTATAATATAAAATCCATTGATTTTATATAAATAAATTATTTTAAAGATATACTTTGAAAATCCCTTTTCTACATTCTGGTATTTCTTATGGTATTTAACACGCCATATAACAACGATAAATATGGTCCAAACACACATAATCAACGTCAGATTATATATCACATTATATATCACAATACATAAATCACAGTAAAATGACTGTTGAGGAATCCAGTTGGATTCCTCCGACCTGTTTCCCTGCATCCACAGATGTTAGACAATATGATTAACATCGATTTCACTTCGATATGAAATATTCTGATAGCAGAATCAACATATAAATATTTAACGGTTTATATATATATATATATATATATATATATATATATATATATATATATATATATATAATTTCCACTAACTAACTAGCAGTTCAATCAATCAGTCAACACACAATCAAACAGACAATTTTTAACAGTTCTAAGAATACACTGTAAAAATAGAACTATTCAGAGTTGGTGAGTTTTACTCACATTTGCAGTTCATCGTTAAAGAACGATAAACTGTTTGTTTGATCTGAATCAAACAATTTATTTCGCCATAAATTCAAACGAGCTCAAATCCACTCCTAGTCAGTTCCATTGTGAAGCTCTCGTCCATACGATCCCAACGGTTCCGACTGTTCGAAATTTTGATATCGTACGCAATAGTTGTGATATTAAGAAGTTAATACACATTTTCAAATTAAATATAACTAAACTATATATACTTAACATTTTGGGCTCTCACCCACATTTTCTTGGCCCACATACTTCCACGTCACAAGCCCAACCGGTCTCTCTTTCTTCCCAACTCCAGTAAACACCCCAACGCAAAAATCATGGCATTTCCCATTCCCACGCACTATTTACTCCATCCCTTACCTCATATAATCCAAACCGAAATCACCATTGAGCATCTCATTCCAGTCTCTTCAACTACCACACCATTTCACAGAACTCGAGCAACCCCCTAGTAAACCGCGACTTCGAGACTGGCGCTACCAACGGAGAAATCACCGAACTCGAATATTTCGAAATCCCCCAAATCTTTGCACAAAAACCCCAAATCCTACCACTAGATCGAAAACCAAACTCGTTTCACTCGATTCCATCTCAAAGTCCTCAAAACCCGAAACATAGATACCACGTTGGAAAAACTTCAGCGAACCAGGTGATGTCGAGTTTAACAAAGCTCATACCAAACTGTAGAGGGTGTGATGAGAGTTAGGAATACGTATATATGAAGATTTATAGGATTACATTTCTTTTTCTATGATTTTATGAAGATGAGGCTCTTCACGTTTTTTTCACATTTTTGGTGGAGGCGCATTATTAGAAGAGTTTGACCTCGGGAGTTCTTTGACTGAGTAAATTAGGTTAGCAGAGCACCCTTTTTATAGAAGAATTTTGGTCCATTATAATATTATATTATATAAAAACTTAACCATGGATTCTCGTATAAAAATGACCACATACGATCTTTGTTTCTGACAAACTAAGCTAATCCTAGCATAGAAAAATATCCCGGACCCAATGGGACAGGTTTCGTTGAATTCCGACACCATTTGCGAAAATCCCTTAGAAAATATCGATGAAAAACACCGAGCATTAATTCCTTAAAATTACAGAAAAAATCCTAAAAATATGAGGCCTTGACGTTTCACTAGACCTCTTCCTAAGGTTTCGTATGAAGGTTGTTTCGTTGGGTTTGGAGTTCGTTTGAGCAGTTAACCGATTAGTTTAGTTTGTTTTAAGTTAAAACCATTGCGTACCCTACTATGGAATATTCTGTTCACGAAGGGACTGTTATGGACAGAAACAAAAATACCATTGAAATGAGTGATATGCTCTGGTCCCAAAAATATAAAAATATCGGTAGGTTAACTCATATTGTGAAACCCCAAAATCGCTGATTAAGGGTGTAAAATACTTCAAATAAAAGTTGCTCATTTAATTAATTAAAAATTACTATAAAATTCTAAAAATTAATTTATCGTTATGTCTCAAAAGAACCTTGTCTAAATTCAAACCCGATATTTAAATATTTTTAAATAACCGTTATGGCCCCGAATGAATATACCGCTGTTTTTTCTGAATATTTGATTTGGACATAAATCAAAATCTACATGAAGAAATCCCGATTTTTCTCTTCCACTAGAAAGATATACTCCCCCAACTCCATACGTTTCTTGTTTCACAGAAATCCGACTTAAAACGAATCCTGTACATCCAGTTGAAGTTTGAATTGCCAAATAGCGAACTGCGCGTCGTTTCAAGCTCGGTTATAATTATATTATAACTCTACGTTCAAACTGACGTCGATTGAATATATTCGTCAATATAATTCAACTCTAAGCTGAATTAAATCTTAGGGATGACCCAGTTCAGAATATTGTGATTTCCAATATTTTTGATTATTGCTGAATTAAATATATTATTCTATTAATTAATTTAATTAAATATTCCATATTATTTAATTAAACGACGATTTAATTCCCTATATCACTATTTATATAATTAAATAAATTAATTATAATACCTCTGACAATGCGGGTCATTACATTCTTCCCCACTTAAAATAATTTCGTCCTCGAAATTGCTAAGGTAGAGGACGACCCTATCTATTGGAATTCCTAAGATTTGTTTACCCCTTATTTCTAATTTCAACTGAACCAATTAATATTACTAAAATATTTATTCATTCCGACTAACTAAAATTTTCAAAAATTCTGAAAATTTTCTAACACTTTAAATTTTCGGAAAATTTCGCCATAACCTCCTTTGTACAGCCCTATCGGTAAAACCACAACTCGCCTCTCTAGGCCTTCTCCAACCCAAAAGAAAATCAAACAGCCAAGCGGCTTGCCAATTCGGCTCATAAATCTCATGCTTATATCAAATATAAACTTATACCTTTTTGTCGGGCATATCAACTTTATCACTTCCATCTATTGTTAATTCAGCATATACCAATGTTATCCTAACCAAATTCCAATCTGTTTATCCTCAACACAACCATCCGTTTATCCAAGCCAAATTCAATTTCAAATCAAAGTTCTATTTCTTGATTCCAAATTCTTAACTCATCAACCAAATATCGTTTCAAATTCCTATCTCATAAATCCAATTTGTTCGATATTTCTATTTCAACTCAGTTTCCCCTTAACTGGTTTCTAATTCCATCTCAATTTTATTGGATTTTACAAATTTTACTTTAATTTGTTTAAATTCAAACAACCTTTTCTTCTTGGAAGTTTCTTAACAGTTTACCTCTTTCAAAAATCAAATTTTCCTTTTTGAAATTCAACACAACTTGTTTTCCCAAAACAAATTCAAAACAAAATCCTTGGTAGTAGTCCGTCACTTACATACTCGAAAATGAACACTGATGATGTCATGATCAACCTCAGAATCTATTTTCCAGCTATCGAAGTGAGTTCAATACTATATCACTTTCAAATCCATTTCTAAATACTTTCATTTTTGAAATCACTTTCAAAATATCCTTCACAAGGCTTGTAAACAATTTATAATCTCCCAGGATCTTAAAATTTCCTTATACTTAATCCAGATTCCTTTACAAACACTTTCCAAATTTCTGGGATTTTAACTCCAATTCTGATTTAAATTCAGCTTTAATTCATTTCAATTTCATATAATTCACTTGTATAAATTCTGATTGGTTATGTATAACCATTTCACATTTTATAATCTTATCTGATTATAATTACTACCAACACATCCTATATATGATAATATATCACATATCCATACTGTGTCGGTCCATCGTATTCAAGTGTTTATTTACTCCTACAGATACAGTGGATCAAACTGATCGACCAGAACTCATAAACAACTCAACCGATAAATCCCCATAATATAATACCATTTTTATATCAAATACAAATACACACTCTTATATATACACTCAACTCAATCTAGGGTATTACTAACCCTATCTCTACCGAGTCACGCCATAGAGCCAAGGTAATTCTTAACTTAAGCTCTGATACCAACTGTAATGACCCAAAAATACGGTCTAATTTGAGCTGACCAAATAACACAAGTCCAACCCCAAATTGCACTGGAAATTCAAGAAATTAATAGAAAGAAGATAGAGGGTGAGGATAGATAAGATTGAACTAATAGAAAAGAAGAAGAAGAAGAAGAACACAATATCAGAGTAACACGAATCTCACAGCGGAACGAACAACATATAATAGATAACATATCCTTGAAATAAAATCAGTATATGTTTACAATAACATTATCAGAGTACACACTCACAACACAGCGGAAATAACTATAGCTATATAATCCTGAAGCCTCCTGCTCCAAGCTCTTCCAGTATATCTGTAAATTCCTGACTACTTGACTGCCCGTACAAAATTGGGCACCCAAGAGTTTAGGGAAAACAAAACAAAATAAACTCCGGGTCAGTCATGGGACTGGTATGAGTAAAACAGTTTAAAACAGATTGAGCCATTTAAACGATATCTCATAAGACCACGCCGTATAACGTAACGGGTTTTTCCCTTATGAGAATCCAAAATATCTTTATATGAAAAACCTTTTGATATTATAATAATGTCTATCAACACAATGAAATAATCATCTAGCAGAAACGCTTTCATCTCACGTTCCACATATATATACAATCAAAACCGCAAGCACGTATTGGGTAATGGATTTCCAACTATGACAAGGTATGGAACCACCTTCCGATCAGTGTACTCTAGGAACAATACACTGGAGTTCAACAAGAACATCTTGCAACTCAGCCACACATGATCGACCACTCATTTCGCTTGAGTGTATCGAATGTACATCACCAACGGTTGGGATCAGCAACCGTTCCCGTATATATATATATGGGACAACATTGATAGATTAACGAAGCAAATGAATATTCTCTAGATAGGTGATTATACACTCTACTTCGGTGCGACCGACTTAGCCATGTTGCCTGCCCGATTTCTGTCATTTACCGGATGTGAGGCTAGAAGCTACGGTTATCTTTTCACATACCACAACTTCATTCACTTAGAATGTCACATCGTCATACCCTCTAAATCATAAATTGATTTTCCCAAAACTACCATGGGTATAAGCTAAGTGAAACTAATTCCTCCGCCACCAACGTAAATACGTTTGAAACGATCAACTTACGTGATCTACCAGATATACTCTGTCAGACCTTCGTCCATACAAGTTGTCCTGGGGCTGGACAAACCGAAGGCACTATTCAGTATATCCATCTTAGTCGCTGTTATCAAAGACTTATACAACAGCCCTTGCACTTTACTCCGTCTTCAATTATCTTTAGCATAAATGATTCGCAATGCTTATGCCAATACAGAGTGGTTCTTTGGATAATAATCCAACCGGTCTCTCCATATTAACAACGTTAAAATGGTCAATACTTTGATAGTCGGTGAGTTAACTATCAAATGAAAACACGTGTGCAAACAACGATATTATTTCCAGAAGGAAATTCGATCAATCAATCATCAATCTCTACCATTCCATAACTATCAGACTCTAACTGTAAACTAATAAGAGAACAACTTCCCAAGTATAAACCCCGAAGGCCGAAACCAACATCAGATCGATACTCAGGAAACCATTCAACTTATTAATATCGAGTCATTTTCTAATTTTTCTTAACTCTATTTCTTTAACTCTATATGATTAACTCTAGTTCGCTTTTAACTCTAATCGATTAACTCTGTTTGATTACCTCTAACTGGTTAACTCTAACTGATTAACTCCTTTCAAATAAACTATATTCGATTTACTCCTTTAACTCTAACTAATAAATTCTAACTCCTTTTATAATATCGTATTTATTTTCTAAATAAATATTTACTTTATTCTATTTATTTTCTCAAATAAATATCCCTTTATTCTAATTCTATTTATTTCCTAAATAAATAAATAATCCCTTTTAATCTATTTGTAAATGTTCTACAAATATTTCTCTTTCTATTTGTTTGACAAATATTTTCCCTTTATATTTGTTTTACGAATATTTCCCTCTGTATCTGTTTAACCAATATAATTCCTTTTATTCCAAATCCTTTTTCTTTTATAATATAAAATCCATTGATTTTATATAAATAAATTATTTTCAAGATATACTTTGAAAATCCCTTTTCTACATTCTGGTATTTCTTATGGTATTTAACACGCCATATAACAACGATAAATATCGTCCAAACACACAAAATCAACGTCAGATTATATATCACATTATATATCACAATACATAAATCACAGTAAAATGACTGTTGAGGAATCCAGTTGGATTCCTCCGACCTGTTTCCCTGCATCCAAAGATGTTAGACAATATGATTAACATCGATTTCACTTCGATATGAAATATTCTGATAGCAGAATCAACATATAAATATTTAACGGTTTATATATATATATATATAATTTCCACTAACTAACTAGCAGTTCAATCAATCAGTCAACACACAATCAAACAGACAATTTTTAACAGTTCTAAGAATACACTGTAAAAATAGAACTACTCAGAGTTGGTGAGTTTTACTCACATTTGCAGTTCATCGTTAAAGAACGATAAACTGTTTGTTTGATCTGAATCAAACAATTTATTTCGCCATAAATTCAAACGAGCTCAAATCCACTCCTAGTCAGTTCCATTGTGAAGCTCTCGTCCATACGATCCCAACGGTTCCGACCGTTCGAAATTTTGATATCGTACGCAATAGTTGTGATATTAAGAAGTTAATACACATTTTCAAATTAAATATAACTAAATTATATATACTTAACATTTTGGGCTCTCACCCACATTTTCTTGGCCCACATACTTCCACGTCACAAGCCCAACCGGTCTCTCTTTCTTCCAAACTCCAGTAAACACCCCAATGCAAAAATCATGGCATTTCCCATTCCCACGCACTCTTAACTCCATCCCTTACCTCATATAATCCAAACCGAAATCACCATTGAGCATCTCATTCCAGTCTCTTCAACTAACACACCATTTCACAGAACTCGAGCAACCCCCTAGTAAACCGCGACTTCGAGACTGGCGCTACCAACGGAGAAATCACCGAACTCGAATATTTCGAAATCCCCCAAATCTTTGCACAAAAACCCCAAATCCTACCACTAGATCGAAAACCAAACTCGTTTCACTCGATTCCATCTCAAAGTCCTCAAAACCCGAAACATAGATACCACGTTGGAAAAACATCAGCGAACCAGGTGATGTCGAGTTTAACAAAGCTCATACCAAACTGTAGAGGGTGTGATGAGAGTTAGGAATACGTATATATGAAGATTTATAGGATTACATTTCTTTTTCTATGATTTTATGAAGATGAGGCTCTTCACGTTTTTTTCACATTTTTGGTGGAGGCGCATTATTAGAAGAGTTTGACCTCGGGAGTTCTTTGACTGAGTAAATTAGGTTAGCAGAGCACCCTTTTTATAGAAGAATTTTGGTCCATTATAATATTATATTATATAAAAACTTAACCATGGATTCTCGTATAAAAATGACCACATACGATCTTTGTTTCTGACAAACTAAGCTAATCCTAGCATAGAAAAATATTCCGGACCCAATGGGACAGGTTTCGTTGAATTCCGACACCATTTGCGAAAATCCCTTAGAAAATATCGATGAAAAACACCGAGCATTAATTCCTTAAAATTACAGAAAAAATCCTAAAAATATGAGGCCTTGACGTTTCACTAGACCTCTTCCTAAGGTTTCGTATGAAGGTTGTTTCGTTGGGTTTGGAGTTCGTTTGAGCAGTTAACCGATTAGTTTAGTTTGTTTTAAGTTAAAACCATTGCGTACCCTACTATGGAATATTCTGTTCACGAAGGGACTGTTATGGACAGAAACAAAAATACCATTGAAATGAGTGATATGCTCTGGTCCCAAAAATATAAAAATATCGGTAGGTTAACTCATATTGTGAAACCCCAAAATCGCTGATTAAGGGTGTAAAATACTTCAAATAAAAGTTGCTCATTTAATTAATTAAAAATTACTATAAAATTCTAAAAATTAATTTATCGTTATGTCTCAAAAGAACCTTGTCTAAATTCAAACCCGATATTTAAATATTTTTAAATAACCGTTATGGCCCCGAATGAATATACCGCTGTTTTTTCTGAATATTTGATTTGGACATAAATCAAAATCTACATGAAGAAATCCCGATTTTTCTCTTCCACTAGAAAGATATACTCCCCCAACTCCATACGTTTCTTGTTTCACAGAAATCCGACTTAAAACGAATCCTGTACATCCAGTTGAAGTTTGAATTGCCAAATAGCGAACTGCGCGTCGTTTCAAGCTCGGTTATAATTATATTATAACTCTACGTTCAAACTGACGTCGATTGAATATATTCGTCAATATAATTCAACTCTAAGCTGAATTAAATCTTAGGGATGACCCAGTTCAGAATATTGTGATTTCCAATATTTTTGATTATTGCTGAATTAAATATATTATTCTATTAATTAATTTAATTAAATATTCCATATTATTTAATTAAACGACGATTTAATTCCCTATATCACTATTTATATAATTAAATAAATTAATTATAATACCTCTGACAATGCGGGTCATTACATTCTTCCCCACTTAAAATAATTTCGTCCTCGAAATTGCTAAGGTTGAGGACGACCCTATCTATTGGAATTCCTAAGATTTGTTTACCCCTTATTTCTAATTTCAACTGAACCAATTAATATTACTAAAATATTTATTCATTCCGACTAACTAAAATTTTCAAAAATTCTGAAAATTTTCTAACACTTTAAATTTTCGGAAAATTTCGCCATAACCTCCTTTGTACAGCCCTATCGGTAAAACCACAACTCGCCTCTCTAGGCCTTCTCCAACCCAAAAGAAAATCAAACAGCCAAGCGGCTTGCCAATTCGGCTCATAAATCTCATGCTTATATCAAATATAAACTTATACCTTTTTGTCGGGCATATCAACTTTATCACTTCCATCTATTGTTAATTCAGCATATACAATTGTTATCCTAACCAAATTCCAATCTGTTTATCCTCAACACAACCATCCGTTTATCCAAGCCAAATTCAATTTCAAATCAAAGTTCTATTTCTTGATTCCAAATTCTTAACTCATCAACCAAATATCGTTTCAAATTCCTATCTCATAAATCCAATTTGTTCGATATTTCTATTTCAACTCAGTTTCCCCTTAACTGGTTTCTAATTCCATCTCAATTTTATTGGATTTTACAAATTTTACTTTAATTTGTTTAAATTCAAACAACCTTTACTTCTTGGAAGTTTCTTAACAGTTTACCTCTTTCAAAAATCAAATTTTCCTTTTTGAAATTCAACACAACTTGTTTTCCCAAAACAAATTCAAAACAAAATCCTTGGTAGTAGTCCGTCACTTACATACTCGAAAATGAACACTGATGATGTCATGATCAACCTCAGAATCTATTTTCCAGCTATCGAAGTGAGTTCAATACTATATCACTTTCAAATCCATTTCTAAATACTTTCATTTTTGAAATCACTTTCAAAATATCCTTCACAAGGCTTGTAAACAATTTAAAATCTCCCAGGATCTTAAAATTTCCTTATACTTAATCCAGATTCCTTTACAAACACTTTCCAAATTTCTGGGATTTTAACTCCAATTCTGATTTAAATTCAGCTTTAATTCATTTCAATTTCATATAATTCACTTGTATAAATTCTGATTGGTTATGTATAACCATTTCACATTTTATAATCTTATCTGATTATAATTACTACCAACACATCCTATATATGATAATATATCACATATCCATACTGTGTCGGTCCATCGTATTCAAGTGTTTATTTACTCCTACAGATACAGTGGATCAAACTGATCGACCAGAACTCATAAACAACTCAACCGATAAATCCCTATAATATAATACCATTTTTATATCAAATACAAATACACACTCTTATATATACACTCAACTCAATCTAGGGTATTACTAACCCTATCTCTACCGAGTCACGCCATAGAGCCAAGGTAATTCTTAACTTAAGCTCTGATACCAACTGTAATGACCCAAAAATACGGTCTAATTTGAGCTGACCAAATAACACAAGTCCAACCCCAAATTGCACTGGAAATTCAAGAAATTAATAGAAAGAAGATAGAGGGTGAGGATAGATAAGATTGAACTAATAGAAAAGAAGAAGAAGAAGAAGAACACAATATCAGAGTAACACGAATCTCACAGCGGAACGAACAACATATAATAGATAACATATCCTTGAAATAAAATCAGTATATGTTTACAATAACATTATCAGAGTACACACTCACAACACAGCGGAAATAACTATAGCTATATAATCCTGAAGCCTCCTGCTCCAAGCTCTTCCAGTATATCTGTAAATTCCTGACTACTTGACTGCCCGTACAAAATTGGGCACCCAAGAGTTTAGGGAAAACAAAACAAAATAAACTCCGGGTCAGTCATGGGACTGGTATGAGTAAAACAGTTTAAAACAGATTGAGCCATTTAAACGATATCTCATAAGACCACGCCGTATAACGTAACGGGTTTTTCCCTTATGAGAATCCAAAATATCTTTATATGAAAAACCTTTTGATATTATAATAATGTCTATCAACACAATGAAATAATCATCTAGCAGAAACGCTTTCATCTCACGTTCCACATATATATACAATCAAAACTGCAAGCACGTATTGGGTAATGGATTTCCAACTATGACAAGGTATGGAACCACCTTCCGATCAGTGTACTCTAGGAACAATACACTGGAGTTCAACAAGAACATCTTGCAACTCAGCCACACATGATCGACCACTCATTTCGCTTGAGTGTATCGAATGTACATCACCAACGGTTGGGATCAGCAACCGTTCCCGTATATATATATATATATGGGACAACATTGATAGATTAACGAAGCAAATGAATATTCTCTAGATAGGTGATTATACACTCTACTTCGGTGCGACCGACTTAGCCATGTTGCCTGCCCGATTTCTGTCATTTACCGGATGTGAGGCTAGAAGCTACGGTTATCTTTTCACATACCACAACTTCATTCACTTAGAATGTCACATCGTCATACCCTCTAAATCATAAATTGATTTTCCCAAAACTACCATGGGTATAAGCTAAGTGAAACTAATTCCTCCGCCACCAACGTAAATACGTTTGAAACGATCAACTTACGTGATCTACCAGATATACTCTGTAAGACCTTCGTCCATACAAGTTGTCCTGGGGCTGGACAAACCGAAGGCACTATTCAGTATATCCATCTTAGTCGCTGTTATCAAAGACTTATACAACAGCCCTTGCACTTTACTCCGTCTTCAATTATCTTTAGCATAAATGATTCGCAACGCTTATGCCAATACAGAGTGGTTCTTTGGATAATAATCCAACCGGTCTCTCCATATTAACAACGTTAAAATGGTCAATACTTTGATAGTCGGTGAGTTAACTATCAAATGAAAACACGTGTGCAAACAACGATATTATTTCCAGAAGGAAATTCGATCAATCAATCATCAATCTCTACCATTCCATAACTATCAAACTCTAACTGTAAACTAATAAGAGAACAACTTCCCAAGTATAAACCCCGAAGGCCGAAACCAACATCAGATCGATACTCAGGAAACCATTCAACTTATTAATATCGAGTCATTTTCTAATTTTTCTTAACTCTATTTCTTTAACTCTATATGATTAACTCTAGTTCGCTTTTAACTCTAATCGATTAACTCTGTTTGATTACCTCTAACTGGTTAACTCTAACTGATTAACTCCTTTCAAATAAACTATATTCGATTTACTCCTTTAACTCTAACTAATAAATTCTAACTCCTTTTATAATATCGTATTTATTTTCTAAATAAATATTTACTTTATTCTATTTATTTTCTCAAATAAATATCCCTTTATTCTAATTCTATTTATTTCCTAAATAAATAAATAATCCCTTTTAATCTATTTGTAAATGTTCTACAAATATTTCTCTTTCTATTTGTTTGACAAATATTTTCCCTTTATATTTGTTTTACGAATATTTCCCTCTGTATCTGTTTAACCAATATAATTCCTTTTATTCCAAATCCTTTTTCTTTTATAATATAAAATCCATTGATTTTATATAAATAAATTATTTTCAAGATATACTTTGAAAATCCCTTTTCTACATTCTGGTATTTCTTATGGTATTTAACACGCCATATAACAACGATAAATATCGTCCAAACACACATAATCAACGTCAGATTATATATCACATTATATATCACAATACATAAATCACAGTAAAATGACTGTTGAGGAATCCAGTTGGATTCCTCCGACCTGTTTCCCTGCATCCACAGATGTTAGACAATATGATTAACATCGATTTCACTTCGATATGAAATATTCTGATAGCAGAATCAACATATAAATATTTAACGGTTTATATATATATATATATATAATTTCCACTAACTAACTAGCAGTTCAATCAATCAGTCAACACACAATCAAACAGACAATTTTTAACAGTTCTAAGAATACACTGTAAAAATAGAACTACTCAGAGTTGGTGAGTTTTACTCACATTTGCAGTTCATCGTTAAAGAACGATAAACTGTTTGTTTGATCTGAATCAAACAATTTATTTCGCCATAAATTCAAACGAGCTCAAATCCACTCCTAGTCAGTTCCATTGTGAAGCTCTCGTCCATACGATCCCAACGGTTCCGACCGTTCGAAATTTTGATATCGTACGCAATAGTTGTGATATTAAGAAGTTAATACACATTTTCAAATTAAATATAACTAAACTATATATACTTAACATTTTGGGCTCTCACCCACATTTTCTTGGCCCACATACTTCCACGTCACAAGCCCAACCGGTCTCTCTTTCTTCCAAACTCCAGTAAACACCCCAATGCAAAAATCATGGCATTTCCCATTCCCACGCACTCTTAACTCCATCCCTTACCTCATATAATCCAAACCGAAATCACCATTGAGCATCTCATTCCAGTCTCTTCAACTAACACACCATTTCACAGAACTCGAGCAACCCCCTAGTAAACCGCGACTTCGAGACTGGCGCTACCAACGGAGAAATCACCGAACTCGAATATTTCGAAATCCCCCAAATCTTTGCACAAAAACCCCAAATCCTACCACTAGATCGAAAACCAAACTCGTTTCACTCGATTCCATCTCAAAGTCCTCAAAACCCGAAACATAGATACCACGTTGGAAAAACTTCAGCGAACCAGGTGATGTCGAGTTTAACAAAGCTCATACCAAACTGTAGAGGGTGTGATGAGAGTTAGGAATACGTATATATGAAGATTTATAGGATTACATTTCTTTTTCTATGATTTTATGAAGATGAGGCTCTTCACGTTTTTTTCACATTTTTGGTGGAGGCGCATTATTAGAAGAGTTTGACCTCGGGAGTTCTTTGACTGAGTAAATTAGGTTAGCAGAGCACCCTTTTTATAGAAGAATTTTGGTCCATTATAATATTATATTATATAAAAACTTAACCATGGATTCTCGTATAAAAATGACCACATACGATCTTTGTTTCTGACAAACTAAGCTAATCCTAGCATAGAAAAATATTCCGGACCCAATGGGACAGGTTTCGTTGAATTCCGACACCATTTGCGAAAATCCCTTAGAAAATATCGATGAAAAACACCGAGCATTAATTCCTTAAAATTACAGAAAAAATCCTAAAAATATGAGGCCTTGACGTTTCACTAGACCTCTTCCTAAGGTTTCGTATGAAGGTTGTTTCGTTGGGTTTGGAGTTCGTTTGAGCAGTTAACCGATTAGTTTAGTTTGTTTTAAGTTAAAACCATTGCGTACCCTACTATGGAATATTCTGTTCACGAAGGGACTGTTATGGACAGAAACAAAAATACCATTGAAATGAGTGATATGCTCTGGTCCCAAAAATATAAAAATATCGGTAGGTTAACTCATATTGTGAAACCCCAAAATCGCTGATTAAGGGTGTAAAATACTTCAAATAAAAGTTGCTCATTTAATTAATTAAAAATTACTATAAAATTCTAAAAATTAATTTATCGTTATGTCTCAAAAGAACCTTGTCTAAATTCAAACCCGATATTTAAATATTTTTAAATAACCGTTATGGCCCCGAATGAATATACCGCTGTTTTTTCTGAATATTTGATTTGGACATAAATCAAAATCTACATGAAGAAATCCCGATTTTTCTCTTCCACTAGAAAGATATACTCCCCCAACTCCATACGTTTCTTGTTTCACAGAAATCCGACTTAAAACGAATCCTGTACATCCAGTTGAAGTTTGAATTGCCAAATAGCGAACTGCGCGTCGTTTCAAGCTCGGTTATAATTATATTATAACTCTACGTTCAAACTGACGTCGATTGAATATATTCGTCAATATAATTCAACTCTAAGCTGAATTAAATCTTAGGGATGACCCAGTTCAGAATATTGTGATTTCCAATATTTTTGATTATTGCTGAATTAAATATATTATTCTATTAATTAATTTAATTAAATATTCCATATTATTTAATTAAACGACGATTTAATTCCCTATATCACTATTTATATAATTAAATAAATTAATTATAATACCTCTGACAATGCGGGTCATTACATTCTTCCCCACTTAAAATAATTTCGTCCTCGAAATTGCTAAGGTAGAGGACGACCCTATCTATTGGAATTCCTAAGATTTGTTTACCCCTTATTTCTAATTTCAACTGAACCAATTAATATTACTAAAATATTTATTCATTCCGACTAACTAAAATTTTCAAAAATTCTGAAAATTTTCTAACACTTTAAATTTTCGGAAAATTTCGCCATAACCTCCTTTGTACAGCCCTATCGGTAAAACCACAACTCGCCTCTCTAGGCCTTCTCCAACCCAAAAGAAAATCAAACAGCCAAGCGGCTTGCCAATTCGGCTCATAAATCTCATGCTTATATCAAATATAAACTTATACCTTTTTGTCGGGCATATCAACTTTATCACTTCCATCTATTGTTAATTAAGCATATACAATTGTTATCCTAACCAAATTCCAATCTGTTTATCCTCAACACAACCATCCGTTTATCCAAGCCAAATTCAATTTCAAATCAAAGTTCTATTTCTTGATTCCAAATTCTTAACTCATCAACCAAATATCGTTTCAAATTCCTATCTCATAAATCCAATTTGTTCGATATTTCTATTTCAACTCAGTTTCCCCTTAACTGGTTTCTAATTCCATCTCAATTTTATTGGATTTTACAAATTTTACTTTAATTTGTTTAAATTCAAACAACCTCTTCTTCCTGGAAGTTTCTAAACAGTTTACCTCTTTCAAAAATCAACTTTTCCTTTTTGAAATTCAACACAACTTGTTTTCCCAAAACAAATTCAAAACAAAATCCTTGGTAGTAGTCCGTCACTTACATACTCGAAAATGAACACTGATGATGTCATGATCAACCTTAGAATCTATTTTCCAGCTATCGAAGTGAGTTCAATACTATATCACTTTCAAATCCATTTCTAAATACTTTCATTTTTGAAATCACTTTCAAAATATCCTTCACAAGGCTTGTAAACAATTTAAAATCTCCCAGGATCTTAAAATTTCCTTATACTTAATCCAGATTCCTTTACAAACACTTTCCAAATTTCTGGGACTTTAACTCCAATTCTGATTTAAATTCAGCTTTAATTCATTTCAATTTCATATAATTCACTTGTATAAATTCTGATTGGTTATGTATAACCATTTCACATTTTATAATCTTATCTGATTATAATTACTACCAATACATCCTATATATGATAATATATCACATATCCATACTGTGTCGGTCCATCGTATTCAAGTGTTTATTTACTCCTACAGATACAGTGGATCAAACTGATCGACCAGAACTCATAAACAACTCAACCGATAAATCCCCACAATATAAAACCATTTTTATATCAAATACAAATACGCACTCTTATATATACACTCAACTCAATCTAGGGTATTACTAACCCTATCTCTACCGAGTCACGCCACAGAGCCAAGGTAATTCTTAACTTAAGCTCTGATACCAACTGTAATGGCCCAAAAATCCGGTCCAATTTGAGCTGACCAAATAACACAAGTCCATCCCCAAATTGCACTGGAAATTCAAGAAATTAATAGAAAGAAGATAGAGGGTGAGGATAGATAAGATTTAACTAATAGAAAAGAAGAAGAAGAAGAAGAACACAATATCAGAGTAACACGAATCTCACAGCGGAACGAACAACATATAATAGAAAGACAACGTCAAAGCTACGCAAGTCGAAGAAAGTTCCGACATAGGAAAAAGGATCACTCAGTTTAAGCCTAAGCCCAACAATGGCAAACCCGGGAGTCATAACAATCTGAAAGAGGACTCCTAGAAGCTTAGCCACTTCCCAACTTACTAGGTTTACACTTCACTCAACTCTGAGATGGACACAATCTATTTAAAGACTTGCAACACCATGTAGTACAAAAAGCTCACGAGAATCTAGCGACCGAGAGAAGAACTGCGACAAGTATTGCAGATTCCACGATATGTTAGGCCATAGTACAAATGATTTCCGACACCTCAGGAATCATTTGTGAGGAACGACTCAAGCAATATGTCCAAAATCTTGCTTCGAAAGAAGCATTCGCGATCCCTTCAATACCCGCTCCTCCTCAGAATCAAGCGGCACCTGGGTTGTCCAATATTAAACTCTCCAAAGGGATATTGTGATCAGTACTATTTGCGGTGGACCTCACCCCATGAACAAAAGCATCCGGTGTATGCAAGGATACACTAACTTTATTAAGCATACCGACTAGGAAGCGTGCTCTGGTGCTGCGAACGAATCTGTCCTGGCGAAGCTGCAAAAAACTATTAGAGATGACATAGTCTTCTGAGAGAAGGATGCTACGGGAATCAAATTTCCCACCGTAGATCCACTCATTTCAACCTACATAGGTCCAACTTATGTCAAGAAAGTCCTTATCGACTCGGGAGTTCGGTCAACATTTACTTCAAATCGGCCTATGATCAAATGAAACTTGAGGCTGAAGATTTAATGTCATGCAAAGCCACCGTTCACGGGTTTAACGGTGCTTCCAATCGGCTAGTTGGTATTTGTAGAGCTGCCGATGCAACTTGGGGATGAGGATCGAAGCCAAGTCAGTATCCTCATGTTCGTCATTATCGACGTTCCCTCTCGCTACAATGTCTTCCTCAGATACCCAGCCCTCATTGTTCCGCATATTCATGGGACCTTGATGTCTCCTCATGAAGCTCCTGACAAACAACGGAGTCTAACTTATTGAGGCGACCGAATCGTGGCATGAGCCTGCTACCTTGTTGAGTGGAAAGATGCAATCAATAAAGAGAAAGAAAGAGGTATGGGTACGACACTCTACACCAAAACCCTCAGTGCGTAGCAGCCACCGAAGTCTGAGTCCTGGCTCAGATGCCACAACCATCTCCCTTAGGATCTTGATCCGCGTCAGGACGAAGAGCCTAAGCATGAACGAGCTACTCCAATGGAGCCAATTAGCGATGGCGCGATCAATCCCGTCGATCCATCTCGGTTCTTGAAAGTTGGATCGTAGCTTTACCTATCAATCGGGGAAGAAATTGTGGACTTCGTATAGGCCAACTTGGATGTATTCGCTTTGACCTACTCCAATATGTGTGGCATCAACCCAGGAATCGCTTGTTGCATGATTGGCATTGACTCGAAGTATCTTCCCGTCAAAAATAAATGCCGAATCTTGAGATCAGGACGATTAGTGGCACTTAGAGAGGAGTTGGATAGTCTGATCATCAACGGCTTTTTCCGTGACACCCTCTATCTAGAGTGGGTCTCCAACCCGGTCTTAGTCAAGAAGTCAAACGGGAAATGGCGGGCATGTATCGATTATTCTGACTCGAATAAAGCATGTCTGAAAGATAGCTTCCCTCTTCCGAAGTTTGATTTACTCGTTGATTCTACTACAGGCACCAACTTCTCTCCTTCATGGAAGCATACTTAGAATACAATCAAATTTTGATGTATAATCCAGAACAGGAGCACACTTCGTTCATCACTAACCTTGGATTGTATTGCTTTGTTGCCATTCCCTTCAGTCTCAAGAATGTTGAGGCACCTATCAATGACTCGTCAACTGAATGTTCAAAGACCAAATTGGAGGATCCATGAGAGTTTACGTGGATGACATGCATGTGAAAGCAAAACTGTCAAATGATCAAGTCAATGACCTAGCGGAGATATTCAGTGTTCTATGTAAATATGGAATGAAACTCATTCCCTTGAAATACTATTTTGGCATTGCGTCTGGAAAATTCTTTGGTTTCATCGTTAATAGAAGCAAATATAGAAAAAAACAAAGCTATATGGGGCAGCGAAGCTCCAAAAAACATCAAGGATTCAACGCTTAAATGGGAAAGTGATCGCCCTAAGTTGATTCATTTCAAAAGCCACCGACAAGTGCATTCCTTTGTTTGATCTGATCATAAAAGTGAAGCGCAATTTTGCATGGACACTGGAATGCGCTGTTTCTTTCATAGTTATTAAGGTGCGTGCTTAGGCGTGCCTAAGCATAGAAAAACACAATGCTCAAGGGTTGCGCCTTTTTGCAGTTTGAGGCACTTTTTTTTTTGCTAAATTCAAAAGTTTGTTTATAAATAGTTAAATAAAAAAAATTAATTGTTCAATAAATTATAAAATATGGTTCAAACTTTAAATATTATTAATAAAACATGTAAATAATTGAATGAATTAAAAAATGTGGTTTAAAAATTAATTTGTAGTTAGTAAAATAACAGATCAAACTCATATAAGAGGCACACAAAAAGCCTAAGGCTCAAAAAAGCCCCAGGCTCAATGCTTGCGCCTTAGCGCCTTAACTACTATGGTTGCATTCGAGGACCTCCTGAATCACTTAGAATGACGACCTATATTATTGAAACATGTGGATTACGAGGACTTATATATCTATTTGGTTATTTAAGCACAGGCAATTAGCTCTGCGCTTGTGCGCGAAGAAGATTGTGTCCAAAGGCTAATGTACTACATCAGCAAGAAATTGACAAGTGTTGGAAAGAACTATCTGAAGCTTGAAAAGCTCGCTTTTTGCTTGTAGATCTCTTCTCAAAAGTTTTGTCCATACTTCCAGTCACATCGAATCAAAATCTTCATCGACCAGCCGCTACGATAGGTCCTTCAATGACCTGCGGCATCTGGTCAACTTTTGAAATGGAACATTGAACTGAGTCAATTCGAGCTCAACTTCATTCATCGTTGATCCATCCTCGGGAAAGCCCTTACGAAATTCATCGCAGGGTTCACTACTCCCGAAGACTCTCCGAAAGATGGTGAGCCTTCCAACATCTAATGGAAGTTGTATGTGGATGGTTCATCAAACAATCAATGTTCTAGCATTAGAGTTGTACTTGTTACTCTTGAGGAATGCTCGGTTTGTTGCACTTTGAAAGTCAACTTACCTGCAAGTAACAACGATGCAGAATACGAAGCCTTGATCGCTAGACTTATAATTTCTATAGAACTCAACATTAAGGCTCTCTAAATCTTCTCATATTTACAGCTCATCGTCTTCCAAGTGCATGGGTAATATCAAACGAAAGGTGCACGACTCGCTATTTACCTAGCTCAGTGTAATGACCTAGATTTTATTAAGGAATATTTAATTAATTTAAATATTTAAAACGATTTATTTTAAGAATTAACGACTTAGAATTTATTTAATTTAAGGTTTGAACAAATCATTTATAATATAATTAAAAACAAGCTCACAACAGTGCGATAGTTCGTAATATTACGTTTTTAATTTTAAATGAATGTATAAAATTCAATATATGTCAAAATTCGTTGAAACGAGAAACGTTCGAATCTACTGAACTATAATTTTCTAGTGGAAGAGAAAATTTGAGATTTCATAATATAGATTATGGGTTATGTCCAAATCAAATTTTCAGAAAGTCGTTATGGAATCGTTTATAAACCATAAAGATTTGTTAAATAAAATAAAGGGATTTTATTATAAACTGAATATCGATTTAGCTTGAAAATGGAAGTACCGAGTTATAAACCCACGTATGTTTATTTTGGAGTTATATAGAATCATGTTTGGATATATACGATAATTATGATTTTTTTCAAAGAATTTGAATAATTTGAACTTGAATTATATTTTATCGATTTAATTGAATAATGGAAAAATATCCATTTTGCAAAGGATCTAAAATTTCGATGAAACCAATTTTATTGAATTCGAAACGTTAAATTATTGTAAGATTTCAAATTTTGGATCAATCATAGTTAGTATGTGGTGCGAGATATAAACATCCAATATAAATACGTATGTATAATTAATTGATAATTTGAGCTCGAACTACCGTTGTTTGAGCAAACAGACTTGGATTTCGATGAAACAAGTTTTATTAGAACCACAATGGCAAACCATAGCTGTGTATCAATTTTCACCACGAACGGAGGCACATATGTGATTATGTGAATTTATAAACGTGAATCCGAGATCGCGATAGGCACCTAGCAGTATAATTATAGAATGTAATAATATTAAAACCAAAATATCTTCTCTATAAATACACCCAAAATTTCCTAAACCTAATTCCCAAATTCAGTAGCCCCCATATTTTGCAAATAAACCTGTCTCTCTACAATAATTTATATCTTCCAAATGAGTGAGAGCTGGTGGAAGGCACCAACTGAAAAATTGTAGATCGAGTTGAGGGTGACACGCTGACTAAATTTCATGGCCTATGGACACCTGAGGTGGCCAGTAGCTCGCCACAACCAGCATCAGATCTGTTTTGGTTTACCTCGAACTTCGTGCAAACAGTAGAGAGTTAGCTGGAGGTGTCAACTAGGAAGTTGGAGAGGGGAGGATGGTCTACAACTAGATGTTGGGAGTTTGGCCTGAAATGGCTTGTGGTGATTTTAGTGGTGGCATGGAGTTAAACGTGGGCGAACAATTTCTTGGAGCCGAATACGTATTTTAGCGATTTTCAGTGGCTCGAGACATTTTCAGGTGATGGGCCCAACTAGAGAAATGTCGGGGTGACGAGGCCTAGCTACTGGTCAAATTTGGTAGGGTAAGGTGGCTCGAGCCGATCAGAATTTGGTGCGATGTGGATGACATTCGTAGGGGATTTCTGGATGGACGGCGGCGAACCGTAGGTCTTACCTCCAAGCATAGAGGCGGCTCACATAGGCGGAGGCGTGGGTGGCGTTGGTTGGCGGTCCGGTAAACCGTGGGTGGTGCAGCGTGCTTGGAAGGGGAGAGAGTACTGTTGAACGATGGTGGAGAAGAAGAAGGTTAAGCTAATTATTTTATTAATTAGTTAGTTAATGTATTCAATGTTCGATTAATTATATCTTGTTCGTATGAACTCTGATTTCGATGAGACATGATCCTTGGAATCGTGGAAAAGAATACTACATGTACAAACTGATTTGGACGAGATTGGAGCTAGTTAGAATTTTGTGTTAAATTAAACCTACGTTTAATTTAATTCAAAAGCGATTGTTATTGAAACGATTAAAAACCACTATGAGAACTCTTTTTAACTTGAGAAGTTATTACAATCGTCAACTTATTATATATTGATTTCTTGTGGCTGCTTCATGGTTGATGGATGTTTATTATAGTTTATATTTACTACTTATGTACATGTAAGCTTTAACAAATATAACGTTATATTACAACTATTGAATGATGGATGTTAACTGATGTGGTTGTTATCGTAATTATTCACACAATTCACACCACGAATATGGAATAATTTGGGTATTGACTGAGTCTCGTTTCATCAGAATATTAAATGAACAGCATATTCATTTAAATGAAATAAGGCCTAAAAATGAAAATTTGATTTTTATATTCGAAACGATTTGGAAACGAAATTGAGATGATTTCAAACAACTATTGAAAAGGTTGAAATGGATTTGAAAGAGTTTTGAATTAGAAATGACTAGTTCTAATTAAAAATAGATTTTTGAATTGTAAATTCAAAAGTTAATTCGGGTTAGATATATAAACGACGTTTTTAACTCGAAATGATTGTTCTAGTGATCTTATTTATTTTTATAATGGATTTCAGGAAAATTTGGATTTCAAAATATTATATTTTGAAAAATATTATTATTTTAATATTATAATAATAGAGTATTCAATTCTGATATATAATTGATTGTAAAGTTGAAATTGTTTTAAATGAGTTTATAAACGTTTTATAGAATACATTTGGATTGAATTGATCGAGTTTTGTTTTAAATAATAATATTGTTTGAATAGGATGTGTCGTGGATCGACAGTTCACGAATTTCAACCATGAACTTCAAACGAGCATAACTAATGCAATTTAAATTGAATTTCCCCGAAATTGGAAACTTTTGTTTTCTATTAATAATAACTTTATGGAAGAAGAAATTTTGGATTTTAAAGTGATTTGAGAAAGAAATATGAAGTTTCGAACTATATTTCGATTTTCGTGTTTTCAGGTTAGCCTGTTGAATACGGTAAAACGAAATTTTGGGAATTTAAATTAAATGAACTAAAAGATTTCCAAATATTAGTTATTGGATTTGCAAAATATGTTTTGATAAATATTTTAATTAAGATTAATTGGAATATGGATTTGGATAAAAATGATCTTCAAATATTTGGTGTTGCTTATCATTGTGTATCATTGTGTAGACGTTTACTATTGGAGGAATTTATAAGATGTTTATATCGTTATTCCACTATAATATTAATTGATTACGAGAATTGGTGTTGAATATAAGTGGATATAAATTCTGTTTAAATCATATATTTAATATCAATTAGTTTGGGATTTGTTGTGAATGGTGTCTTCAACAACATCGTTCTTTAACCCAGTTAAAAGATGAAGTTATGTTTGGAATTTTAGAAAGTTATAATCTTCGTTATGATTAATTAAATATTTCTTTTAAGATGTAATGGAGTTTTCCAAAGTTAAATTTCCCAATTAATGAATTAAATTGGAATCGAATGGGAATTTATTTAGTGATAATCGAGATGGGTCTCTATAAATGAAGACCTTTACTATTTAAAGGAATTTAAAAGGCTTTTCCATTATAATATTAGTTCGATACATGAATTTATATCGATTATGAACTGATATGATTTACGTAAAGATTCCATTTCTAATGGAATTATGATTTTTGGTTTACCATAAACGATGTTTTAAATAACGTTTATTCTTTAACCCATTTAGCGGAGAAGATGATTTCTCAAGATTCGTTGAAATCTTTATTTAATTTGATTATAAAGATTTAATGAAAGAGTTCCTTAGTAAATGATAATGGGAATGGTTTAAAGATCACTTAAAAGAAGGTAAGCATGTTTTCGTGTAACGACAAGATTAAGAAATTATAAGTACGATTTCGAGCTAGAAATGTGATCAAAGAAAGATAAAGTAACTTACACTAATAAATGATTAATGAATAGGTTGGGTTTGGGTAAATGTGTTTTCCTGCAAAGATAATTGAAATCTTCAATCGGATTTGAAATGAAAGAGGTTGATTAAACTTACCAAAATACGAGGGATTATTAGATATGGAATACCACTAATTTTTCCCCATGGGATAAATAGTATAGGAATGGGATAATGGTTTGAAAAATTACCTTTTTCGCGAGATTCAATAATCTCGATAAAGCGTAGAAAACTTGATTTGAGTTTAGTTTGTGAAATGAGATTTTATAATCTTTTGAAATGATTTCCAAGGAAAAGATTTAAACAAGAGTTTAAAAGAATGTAAATATTTGATAAAATTTAACTGGGTATACCCAAAATAAAGAATGATTTGAGTAAAAGAATATTCCTGGAATGAGATCCATGATATTTTTATATATCAATTGTTTGTAAAGATGCACTAGTTATTTCGGAAAGACCGGGTCCAACCCATTGTGAATAACTATACGACGAATATTCAAGAATATTTGAAGATGGTGGTTGAAGACCGGGGATCTTCACATCGTTTGGATTTATTGCTGAAGTCTCAATTGGGGTGTACACCAAAGACGAGGTTATAAGTGGCAGTAGTCTAGACGTACTTGTTGATTCGAATATTGGATGAGGAATAAGATGCCTTCGGTTTTGTTCACAACCCAGAACAGACTTCTATGGAAATGTGTTTGACGCTGAAAGTTACGGCTTAACCATTTGGTTACTATTGATGTTATATCAGTTGGTGGCGGAGGTTCGATCCTCATAGCTTAAGACCATCCGCTGAGACTTATATACTCAGAACGTTATTAATAGACATCGATTATGTGTTGTGAATTGACAATGTGGCATGCTAAGTGATGAGCTATTGATGATCAAAGTTTTTGTTGAAAAGCAGAGCCTTGTATAAAACGTGACTTCAGACCTCACAACCGGTAATGAGCCAAAACAAGATGAAGTATAGCAGAGATAAGGACTAACGTTTACTTCTAGTTGAGAAAGTGATGTCATGGTATGGATCCCAGGCAATTTACTTAGTGGATGATGGAACAAGGCACCTCGGATAATGGCCGATAATGACCGAGGGACATTATCTTTAGGAGAAACCCAAATTACACCTGGTATAGGTGGGTCGACTTTACCGCTACAGAAGGAGCATTTTTACCCTAGGATATCCCGCTAGAGGTGTGCCCAAATCTCGTAAAGGAAGATCCTTTGCCTTTGTCATTGATGGAACCCAACTTCCAAATACGAACCCTTTACAGTTTTAGTTGTACTCTATGTATGCAGACGTAATATATAGGTACCTGCGTCTTCTAAGATTTATACATTTACTTTTGACAGTGATTTCCATACTATCCACTAGTAATAATAAAAGAGACTTTCGCGTACCAAGCATATTTGGTTATCATAAGGCAAAACTTGCTCCTTTGGTGTGTGATGGGATGTGATTCTTATGGTAGCTCTATTTTCAAAAAGAATTGCGAGTATATTATGATTGGTATTCATGAAGGGAAACCCGTTCTTTGTTATATGGCATGGTCTTATGATTTGCCCAACTTTAAAATAAATTAAAGTAAATAACTGTTTAATTCTCACAGCAGCTCCATGATTGATCCAGAGTTTATTGTTCTTCCATCTGAACTCTGGATGTCTGTATTTTCCACATGGGCAATCTAGTAGTTTTAGTTTGCAGATATTTTATAGAGCATGTGTTGGGTTAAAGCTAGATTTGGGTCCAGAGCATTTTATTTCTTCCGCTAAGAGTTCATGTTTTCCGCTTTGTACATGATACACTCTGATATAGTTATTTCCACTGTGCATATATTTATTATTGTACTATGATATATTTCTGTACTCTTGTGTAAAAGTTATTGCAATTATAATGAAAAGTTGTTTTGTTCAGTTCTTATTAGTTGTAAACCCAAGCGATACGTCTTGTTGATCGATTTAAGTCGGTTTAAGTATCGGTTTGAACTGGGCAAAAAGGCAGGTCCTGACATATAGGTTCGAGAATTACCTATTTTGACCACTAAATCGAGAACAGAACGAGAAGTCCGATTTGTTGGCTAAATCAGAAAGTTCTGGAAATATGCAACTCTTGGGACTTGTCCCTGGGAAAGTGCACGACTCTCTGGGTATCGATCAGATGGAGACTGACCCGATATCAAAGACGGAGAATGAGCTCAAGTTATGAATGACTTCGATCAAAGGCAATTCACAACATGGAATCCCCCTAGATTCTCAAAACGAAACGTGATCGCACCTTTGTAAGGCATCACACTACATCATTCAAGAAGGAGTGATCTATCGAATAGGATTCTCTATTCCGTTACTCCAATAGGTAGCCCAGAACGATGCCAAATGTGTATTGTTGGACGTGCATGAAGGCGAGTGTGGTGACCAAATTAGGGGGAAACTCTGACAAAAAAGGTTCTCTAATATGGTTACTTTTGCCCAACTCTTAAGCGAGATGCAGTAGATTACACCCGCAAATGTGACAAGTGCCAGTGATTCTCCATGCTTCCCTTAGCCCCACCTACAGAACTTACTCAGATTGTCATCCTATGGTCATTCGCGATGTGGGGAATCAACATTATCGCAACTCTTCCGATAGAAAAAGGTGGTGATTGAAATGCTATCGTCGAAGATGATTACTTTACCAAATGGGTCGAAGCCAAGGCTCTCACGACAATTACTACCAAGAAAGCAACCAACTTCGTCGTCTGTACCATCATATGTCCTTTTGGAGTTCCCAGGACCATCATTTTCGATAGTGGGACCCAATCCGAGAGTTCTGAGTTCAAAGAATTATGTCGCTATCATCATATTTAGAAAAGATTCTCAGTAGTGGCTCATCCTCAAGCCAATTGACAAATCATAGCTGTCAATAAAGTCATTAAGTCCATCATTAATAAACTTTGGAAAAGGTTGGAGGCAAGTGGGTAGACGAACTCCCTCTACCTCTTTAGGATTACCGGACTACACATAAGCCAACATCCGACCACACTCCATACGTTCTCTTGTATGGATTTAAAATCGTGAATCTTATCAAGCTTAAACTTCAATCTCACTGAGTCACTTAACACGATTTGAAGACCAACTGATATATCCTTTTGGAATCTCTCAACTTACTCGAAGAGAAAAGGGATGAGTCTGATCTCAGAGCAGCTGCACACCACCAACGGGTTACCTTATACTACAACACCAAAGTTCATTTAAAACACTTTGACATCGGCAACCTCATCCGTAAGCCATTCTTTACTACACCGACCAGACTCGGTCCTCGCAGGGAAGGTCTGTATGTCATTCAAAAGAGGCTTGGAGACGGTACTTTTAAGCTAACAACCGTGGATAGCGCCGAACTAGTAAGGGAATGGAAGATTGAGCATCTTGGCCACTACATCACCTAGCTTTATACAGATTTTCTACTTTTCACAAATGTTTTGTTTTTAATTCAAGGCATTGGTAAGAAAAGGTCGTTACAGCCGAGGGTTTATTAGCAAAGTTTTTCAGATCTCCATGTTCTTGGTGTATTACTTTTTGCGTAGTATGTTAAAGCTGTGATTACAACTGACTTTCATGCATGAGCACAACACTGGATCAGCACCTCAGAGCCTGGAATCGATCCACCATCCGAGTCCTTACTAAGACTCAAACCTTGTGGGGGTGGTTCATCCCCTCAAGTCAACTTGAGTCTTGAACTGACGACGAGGCCAAGTATTAATAACCTGGGACGCTTATTAACTTAGAATCCAACCTCACCCTTTGGTCTCTGGACTTAGTGACAATCCACCAGTCAAGTAAATGTGGCACAGATCCCTTGCTTGGCTAAGTTCATACCGGGGTTTAGATCCGGGTACTAAAACTGGCGAATCAACGATGTCTTCGACTCTAACCTCAATGAAACGACGGGAGATTATAAAGGACAAAACAATGACATCCACTTACGATTTCTCACTACTTGGAATGAACGACTCCCGGGAGGTTCCAAGTGTAGAGTCACCAAACTTGAACTCCACGTGACTCAAGACCAACGACCGAAAGGAGGTCTTGAGGTTGAAGTTCATGCACTAAGACTTCACAATAACTCGAGACTAACGATCGAAATGAAACCTAGAGAGTAAAATCAACACACCCAAACTTCACATGACTTGATCTTCTCAAGAGTGGAGTCTCGAACGACTTAAACTCAAGTGTAGCGACAAGTTAATTTACATAAGTACAATATTGGAAAATTTATAGAACATTTGAACACTTAATATGACGTGTGATTTAAGAAAAGGAAACTAACGTTCATTCACAAGTCCAAATACAACTATCTTTCTTTCTAATGACGCGATGTACATCGAAACCACATCGTGCCTCCAAATGCGAGGGAAATAATCGCGTTTTCTATTGGCCTATAACCAAAAACTAACTAATTGTTACAATCATTCCAGAGGGCCATTTTTCTCTTTCTTCTTTGATCCAAATTCGGGTGGCCCCTCCTCTTTTCTCTTCTTCTTTTTCTTCATTGAGCGACTATTGTCGATTACCTTCTATCCCTTCGATGGAGTAGGATGGGGATGTTGCCTTTTTTCAAATTCCGGATCCCTGTGTGCAGTAGTTCTTCATCAAAGTCACTCAGGATCTCTTCGACGTGCATTCCCACATCGGGGCCGGACAGGGCATGCAAAGATTTTGGCTTAAGCTCCACGTGAAATACCAACACCACATTATGATCCACGTCTACGGGCGTTGTCTTTCCTGCCTCCTTCTCAGCTTTCTTGGCCTATTTGTAAGCCTTCCTCTTAGCGCCCCACTCAACCTTCTTCTGAGCCTCACTTTCTGCCTTAGGCTTTGTTTCCCCTTCATCTTTAGGCCTCGCAAACTCCTCCTTTGCCCTTTTCCGGGTCGTCGCCTCCTTAACCTTCTTTTAGGCTTCCTTGATTTTGGCTTGGGCCTCTGCTTTGGATTTCGCGATCGCCTCCTCCTGAGCCTTAAGGAGAGATTTCTCATCAGCTTTCTGCTTCTCCTTGGCATCCTCCGACTTCATCAACAGTTGGGCTTTTTGTTGTTTGACCGGTTCGTGCATGATCGACACACCTGCCTCTGTCAGTTCGACCACCTTGGGTTCCCCTTCCTGCTTTCCTTTCTCCTCCAAAAAGAATTTTTCAAGATGTTCCAGTTTGAATTCCCCAAACTCTAAACCTGGGAACGTATCTAAAAGACCAAAATCCTTACCCATTTATCTTCGGTAAGCCACCACATTGAACCCAAGCACAATAGGCACTGTTACTCATAGTCGGTCATCAACCCTACTCCAGAGGAACCTATTGATGACAAAGAAGACAAGTTAGCCTACTTCAACTTCATGTTACCATCCTTTTAAGTATAGTTGAGGAAGTGGATTTACCTTCTGTTGCTGGCTGTGTGGCTTCAATAGGCATTGTTCTCTCAGTTGTTGGTGGAAGGGAGAGTATGTGCATTAACCCCGGGAAGTCAGGATCATACAATGTAATAACGGGGGTTGGCACGGACAGATCACAAACAGAAGCAAGCAGAATGACTTGCTGTTGTTTGGAACTACCGCTCCCAAATTCATGAGCGACCACCACGCTCTTAGTAACAATCACTTTCCTCTTCTTAGAAGTAAATCACCCCGCTTCCTCCGCCTCCTCATCTTCTTTCAACATTTCTCTCTCCCTTCTTCCAATACCCAACATTCCTTGTCCGTTAAGTATTAAGCCGTCAGCGCCACCTCGTGAACCATCTCCACTTCTTGGACCCTGGCTTCGTATTCCACTAACTTTTCCCATGGAAGAGCTAGTGAGCGGGCGTAATCTTCGACCCACGAGATTCCACGGAATCGAAATGTCTTGATGTAAAGGCCCACGCCGCTAGCTCCAGCTCCTCCTTCGCTTTCTCCTGAGCCTTGCCAACTTCAGCTCTAAGTCTTTCCAACTGAGCCTTGAATTCGGCTTAGACACCTTCCACTTGGCCCAACACTTCCCTATTCAAAGCCTCTGATGCTTCCTTATCTTTCCTCGCCTATTCGCTCTTAGCATGGTTAGTTTCAAGAAGTTGTCTGAACTCTTCGTTCTCTTTTATTAGGCATTATGCTCGCTTATTATCCTCACATAACTTTTCAATCTCTGTTGTCAAGGCCTTATTATTTTGAAAAAGCTTCTGCACTACCATTGTTGCTTTCACCTCCATTAGCTCCTTCAGTCCGTCTATTGTCTCAACAAAGTGTTAGCACATAAATACGCTACTCCAGTACATGGAAATAGATGTAAATTGAAACCATGTTTTACCTATCATTTTTTCCTGACTCACGAGACTCTCTTACTCAGACTTCACCTCAATCTTTAAGCCTTCGATATCGGCATTCTTTTGAATGATTAGCTCTGAAAGTCTCTTCTCATTCTTGTACTACTTCTAGTATTAATGGAAGACGTCGCACACCTTGAACCACGTGTCTTCTTCAATATGATGTGGGATTTGGTGTTGATCGGGTATCACAACAGCTCTTTGAAATAGAAGCTGGGGAGGGGCTTCTTCAACATCTCTTTATTCTCCTCCTTGCTCAGTTCTAGGTCACCGACATATCAGACATTGTCAGACCATGCTTCCTCACAGCTCTTCTTCAAATCCCGAACTTACCCTGGTCCTGTCTTTTCTTGTGATCTTCACCAATGGCGTTGTTGGCGGGACATACAGAGGAACATCATTGCTAGTTTCCTTGTGCTCGTAATCTCTGGTCTCCTTTCCGCTTAGGCTGGCTAGGTGGTGGAGACACCAAATGATGAGGCTAGTCTCGATGCCCCCGACTGTTGCTATCGTTATAAGGTAACGAAGGTTGTGTGTGTAAGTATGCACTTCTCATGAAACTTCTTACAACTCTACCTCTTGATCGTCGGTGACTTCCAAACCCTCGATCTTTATCACCATCCCGTGCCATTTCATCTACATGAAGCGAACTTTGGACCAGAAAAGAATAAGTGTTGATAATTATGTGTCGTAAGTGTTCCATCCACGGACCAGATTTTAGCCTACTTGAAGAGGTAACATCCCCAACGCTCAACAATATGATCTCGATGTTTGTGTCATTGAACCCAAAAGTAGAAGCCTCAATAGGACTATGTCCAATCCTGAGACTGATGCTCCACCTCCATCGACACTTGCTCTCAACCTCATCTTCTCTCTGACCTCATCGACACTTGCTCCCAAGCCTCAATAGTACGACACTTGCTCCGAACCACATCTTCTTTTCTGAAGATGGAATGGGAGTAGACATTAAATCATCTTCTTTGGAGAATCCCTTTTCATCGTCTTTGTCGTAGGCACCAAACTCCTTCTGAGCTCCTGCAACCTCTTCCTCATAGGTGCATGGCAGGGGTAATTTCACCTGCAGACTCGGGGGAGCCACTCCTCCCTCAGCTTCTTCCTCTCCCGCCTCTTCTTCAACGCCATCCTTACGACCCATTGAACAACCTTCAGAAAGCAGGCCTAACAGGCGGAGGAGATAGTTCATTAACAAAGTATGGGCATCATGATATGCATTTGGCATGTTCCTTAGCTCTAACACTCGTACATAATAAATGTTGTCCCTCGAAATCTGAGGGATACCTGCCACACAAAGTTTCAAGTTAGTTTAAAGCTTACGACTCGATTAACTTGAAGAGCAACATAAGTCTTAAAATGCTTACGGCCCACAAATCATCTCCACGCAGATCACAGAGGGCATGGGACGAATAACCATCCATGCCTGAAGTAGCTACGCTTGTTGCACGCCCTTAGGATGATGCGGTTGTTGGCTTGCACCTCTAAGAGAACAAGAGATGGCACGGTACTTCTTCTTTTCACAATGTAAAGGAAACTGGTGTCTTTCCCTGTCGGCTCTATACCCGACCACTCGATGAACATAATGTAAATGCAGAGCAAGAATTTGTATGTGTTCGGATGAAGCTGCGTCGACGCTAAATGGAAGAAGTGTAGAATATCCCGAACATAGGAGCAAAATGGAGGTACGCAGCCAACAAAACACATATGTCTATTCTAGGCAGTGAGGCCCTCTAGGTGCGTGTGCGCCCTACCTCCCTTCTGGGGACTAGAACATCGTTTCAGTATATTCCATACTTTGCACAAATGCGCCTTAATGACGCTTCGTCGGTTCATGAGACAACTAAATCTGATGGATTATGTAAGATAATAATAGCATACGCCATCATGTTTAGTGCCATGATAACTGTAACGAACCAGGGTTTTCGGTCCCCAAAATCGACATAAATACCCTTACCATGACTTATGCCGATCCTCCAAGCACCGAGAATACTGGATAGTTATTAGAAAGAAATTAGAGGATGAGATAAGAAAGAAAGAAAGTTAGAATAGAAGAAGAAGAAGAAGAAGAACACAACACAGAGTCTCACATCGCAGCGGAACAAAATTTAATATGGAAATAAATCTTTATTGAAAGCTTTAAATAAAACATACAATCTCAGAGTACATCAACATCACTGGACAGTTATAATAATCTGCCCTTATAAACAACACAACGGAATAACACTCAATATGTTTGGACTTCTCCAGCACGCCTTTCATGGTGTTCAATAACCTGAACCTGAAAACCCGGGCTAATCCGAGCATTTACAAAACACCGGGTCAGTCTGGTGAACCAGAGTGAGATAAACTCGCACAGTTTTAAGGGTGAATCAGCCAATCATGATTTTAAAGTTCGAAATCTTTTCAAAAGAAAAGGATAATCGTAAGACCGAATCCACACATAAACATGGACGGTTTTTACCTTACGATAACCCAAAACAGTTTTCGAAATCAATATCTTTTCTGATATTATACTAGTGTCTAAATACAGGTAAATAACAATCTAGTGGAACGCTTGCATCTCACGCTCCACATATATAATATACAAACCAAAACCGCGGGCACTTACTGGAGATTGGATTCCGACCTTGACAAGGTATGGGACCACCTTCCGACGATGTATCTCTAGAGGCGAATACACCTGGGTTCAACAAGAACGTCTTGCAGCCCGGCCCACACATGACCGACCACTCATTTCGCTTGAGTGTATCAAATGTATATCACCAACGGTTGGACTCAAACCACCGTTCCCAAATGGGCAGAATCGATGGAATAAGAAACAAAAGGAATTTCTCTAGATAGGTGATTATACACCCTAATGGGAGCGACCCACATAGCCATGCTGCCTGCCCGATTTTTGTCATCTCCCGGTTGATGAGGCTTGAGGTCAGAACACATCTGATCATCATACACTTTGAATGCCACATCGTCAGATCCTCTGGATATCACTAATTGACGTCCACAAAAATACTCTAGTTATTTGGCTAGAGAAAACCATTTCTCCGCCATCAACCATCGTACGTTTGAAGAAATCAACGTACGTAATTTCCTTTGGAAATACTCTGTCAGACACTCGTCCATACAAGTCACCCAGGAACAGGATGAACCGAAGGCACTTTCCTACTGCATCCTAGGAATCACACTACAGATCAGTAGCGAGAAGTCCTTGCAATCCATAGATTCCAACCACAACAGAATCACTGTTGAAATATATTCGGCCGCTAAACCAGAGAAATCCAATCAGTAGTCCTTCCGCTTATGAAGATCAACGGTCTTCCATTGCTCCATCTTCAGTAATCTTCTTTCAGGTATTCGTTGGTCGGAATGGTTTTCGAATATATATTCGATCCCGGTCTTTCCGTACCAACGATCGTATGGTCAGGTTTTGATAGTCGGTGATTTAACTATCAAATAATTGTGTGAATGACATGAGTTTACCAGTTCAGTATCAACACCACATGGCCTCTTTAATTCAAAACGATTAACGATAGTTAATCTCTAACCCTTAACATTTCAAATATAACTTATTTGACGTAAGATTTTTATTTCACACTACTTCACTCTCATATCTGTTAACGAATTCATTTTCAAAACTTACTTTTCCAATTTCCTTTGATCTCGGAAATACCATTTTACCTTTCCCATTACACACTAATATCATCCTCAGGTAAATCCCGAAGTCGTTCAAGTTGGGGTATTCATTTACCTCTCAGACCTTGATCAACAATGGTCTTATCTTCAAATAGACATCAGTTGTAATTCAAAACCCGACATTTATTCTAAATCCAAACACGCCTCATTTCCTTCTTATAAACTTTGTTTATAAATCACGGTTTAATATATCCCTTTAATTATCATTTTCCGTAATTCCCACGTTAAACAAATATTTACTTTAGTTTTCTTCTCCCCTTTGGTGATAAAGACTTGGTTTTTATATAAACCTGTTCAGGAATTCATTTCACAACGAGACCCTATTTCATTTCAACTCTAATTACCTTCCATAATCATTCCTTATATAAGTAGTAATCTCTAACTTTAAATTAATGATTCACTTCACCATTAACTTATTTATTTGCTAATAAATAATAAATTTCCTTTTTAAAATCTTATCGAAACTAAACCATTATTCGTTATCCCATCTCGTTGGATTTCATTCAAACAATTGGTCTAAAATTTTACTTAGCCAAATAATCGACTTTGCCAATCAAAAATACGATTATCTCATTAACTAGTTCCAAATAATCCTTTATTTAAATTCATGAATTTAAATAAATCCTTTTTCCTTTATCTCTCAAAACGATTATTCGAATCCATCACATTAATCTTTGCTTATTCACTTATATCTCTAATACGTATCAGGAATTTCCTTTAAAAATTCATTTGAAACCAATTATAAACTCCATAAATAATTAATAAATATTTATTTCTTTTTCAAACTTTAATTCAAATAATAGATTTAAAATTCTATTTTCAATTATAAAATAAATTCTATAACTTTTTCTCGTCGATTTACCTGACGGTAGATCGATATTTATAAAATGGTTAATTCATAGGCCATGTACTGCCAACCACTCAATCAATAATACCCATTGGTTTTAAACCAAACAAATGGTGAATTTCAGGTCAATATTCAACCATCTAATCAAAAAATTCAGTAATGGTCTCATAACAGTCTATAACGACAATTCAATATCAACCACAGCAATCAATCCAACAATTCATTTATAAAAACACGTTTATTTTATAAACGTGACCAATAAGGTAACTTACCTTAGTTGGAACCAATCGTAAAACAACGATTTGGGTTTCACTGAAATTAAACGACGTTTAATTTCATCAGTTCAAACAGTAACTGAATATATATCAACAATCGGTCAATCACTAGAAACCATAGCACACAAAATAAAAACCCAACTTATAAAATATAAGCAGGAAATAACTGAGTGAGTTTAACTCACCTTTTCTGTATTCCGTCGTTAAATGGTTTGATTTAGTCAATTTAAACAGACGTTTAAATTACTAAAAATTTCCAATAGCTTCCATGTCTGTCCGAGCCAATCCCATGTTGTAGTACTCGACAAGGTGGATCCAACTCTTCTGACGGTTCATCGATCTGATCACGTGTGTATTCGGAATGAATAATCTAAGTTTTAAAGAACATCTAAAGTTAAATAAACTTTTAATTAAAATAAATTGTTGGGCCTTACTTACTATCGTTCAACCCATGAACAAGCCCATTTCATCCTTGACCTTATAAACCGTTGGATCCCCTTTTCCCTCACATTTCATCGCCGCCTCCAAAAATACCAGGAAAGAAACCCTTCCACGACCGAAATCCATCCCTTCCTCCATCGTTTCTCCCCCTACGCCGCAAATCTTCGGTTATCCCCTTCGCCTTCCATCTTGTGGTGCTCCGCCAAACCCTATTTCATCGATCCTTTTACTGCAACTAACAAGTAACCAAGAAACATTGAAAACCCCAATTCAATTTCTTCAACACCCAACGTCGCCATGGTTTCGCTGACCAACCCCCCGGAGCCTCCCAGAGCTGCTACAGTACCTCCACAACCCATTCGAATCGAAGAATTTCTGAACCCTAAGCCCTCGGTTTGAACAAAACATCATGAAGTCCATCAGAAACTTTGGGGAGCAGATAAGTATATTTCGGGGTTTTTATTTGCAGTATTATTTTGTCTTGAATTTTAAGTGGTTCGAATTGTTCTTCTACTTACTTCTTATGTTCTGGGAAACAAATGTGGTGGTGTATTTATACTAGGGAACGAACCCGATATGATCAATGTCAAAATTTGAATTGTAAAGTCATAGGTTTATAGTTTAGTTGTGCCTAGTTCTTAGGCGTTTACTTCATTTTATTTCAGCCATGTGTTCGACGGTGTACTGGTGATGGGGATTGTGACTTAGCAAGGAAAAAGTAAAGAATTTATGTCGCATTTTCACGTACTGTTTCTGCTCAGATATGTGCTGATCCTATGTAAATTAGGTAAGGCTATGATTTGCTTATTTGTACGTAAGTAAATCTTCTTTTTTTTACTAGATACTTGTGGTAGCTGTACATTTATTTTTCACGTTAATCTTAGATGTAGAGGTAGCTGCTGTCCTGTACTGTTGCTCAGTCTTCCATGTGCGCGAGCTATGCTGTCCTTCACTGTTGTCCATTTCGTTGATGGAGCTATGGTGATTAGTGATGATAGTGGTAGGTAGGTTGGCTAGTTTCTTCCCAGTATGTACGTTAGCATGTGATGCTTTAAATTCGAAAGGAAAACTCGGGTTGTACTGAGAAATGTAGATTTCTAGGGTATGTTGTGTATGTATGTGTGTAAGTCTTTTTATATTTTTGTTCTGAATTCGACTGGATTTCTTTTGCTGTCATTTTTCATTTTTTTCTCTCTTCTTTTCTCTCTGTTCAGAATTGTCTTTTCCTTTTAGAGAGTTGAAATTTGGACTTTGAAAAATCTTGTATGCGGATCTGACTGAAATGAATACATATATTTTATTGAATCTCACATGTGCCAGAACAACATATGTATATGTGTGTTTTTACCTAGTATGCATTAGATTTTTCTTTATTTTTAGTATCTTGCCGTGGAACTAGTACAATATCATGGTTTGAGAATTTTGCATTTAGTTTGACCTTAGTAAAAGGGACATGCCAACCATTCCGTTTGTCGCTAATTCAAACATAACTTAGTTATGTTAATCCCGGTTTCCCATTTAATCAAAAATGGAAAAATAACCTATGGTGAGGATCAATTCCATTTTAATTAATTGTTTTGTAAACACTAAAATGAAAACATACGATCCGGTTTCCATTCGGTATGCCGAAATAAGTGAAAATACTCATGGTTATATTGTTCAAAGTTTAAGGTGGTGCCACCTCTAAATCTTATATAGTATTGACAAAATACAAATAAATTTCAAAACAGTTGAATAAAAATAAACCATTATCGTCGATTATATTCAAATAAAATACCGTATAACTACAATCAAGTCTAAGATGGATTTTCAAATTCGACATTCAAAAATATTCGGTTTAACAAATATTTGAGAATATATATATATATATATAACCGTTATTATTTTATTTAATAAACGTTATCGTTTTATAACGATTTTCGTAGCGACTATTTCAAATTTTCAATTGGACATAACTAACAAATTATAACACGAAATCTCGATTTTTCTCTTTCATATGAAAAATATAATCAAATCGATTCCAACGTTTCTCGTTTCATAGAATTTCGACTTAAAACGAATTCTGTATACTCAGTTAAAGTTCAGAACGAAATTTACGAACTACCGCGCCATTTCTAGTTCGTTTATAATATAATTATAAATTAAACGTTCTGACGTCGTTTTAAATAACGAATATATTTATAAATTCAATATAAACAATATTTACACCATTTTAAATCGCCCGTTCACCTTATACCGCAAATTCAACATTTTCCTCAATATCCCGAAAATAAAAAAATTATTATATTATTAAAATAAATTTAAATGTTCAAATTAAAATGGCCAGATCTCTTTATTTAAACACAAATCAATGTTTTAAATAAATAAAATATCTCAAATAATTGGTCAGAAAATACGGGACATTACATTCTTTCCCCCTTAAAATAATTTCGTCCTCGAAATTGCTAAGGTAAGAAAAATATTGCAATCCCATTTACTTTAAAAATATATTTTATTTTCAAAGTAAAACCAATTTATTTTAGTAAAACAAAATTTTCAAAAATTATCGAAAAACAAAAATTAAAACCCAAAATTTTTATTTTCGCGTAGGCGTACCCTTTCGAGCGCTATTGAGCCTACTACTCAATTTACGTGCAACCTACACCCTCAAACTCAGTCTTCATCGTTCTCCGGTCCCTGTACTTGACTCAATTCATCACATATATGAAATATTTGAATAACGCTTCATTTTTCTGGTTTTCAGTTATTTAACTCCTTTTTAAACCATTATGAATTATATTCAATCAATCAGTCAACAATAAATCAACAACCAGGGCACAACAACTCAATCAAATCGACTGAATCCACATTCAATTTTACTATTTAATTCAATATATTAGAACACCAACCGATTTATATTTGATTTGATTTCTATTATTGTTCATTAGATTCCTAAATTCAAGTCAAATTTATTTAATTATAACATTATTCTTTAATTTAACTCCAATATAATTATTAATGATTAATTCGATTTCACTTAACCCAGTTAAGTTCCAATTAAAATTTTTAACCAAATTCTGAATTCCACACCAACCAATGTCTATATTATTTAATAAAAATCATTTCTTTACTATACAAAAATATATTTTGGGTAAAATTATTTCATTTACCCTCTTTACAAAACAATATTGTGCCCCTTATCAATTCTACGCTTTCAACACTTGAACCGATCCACAACACAATACAAAACATTTGTATATAAAATTTACAAATACGCTCTCATATATACATACACTCAAATTCAATCTAGGGTGTTACTAACCCCATCTCTATCGAGTTACGCCACAGAGCCAAGGTTATCACTAAACCAATAGCTCTGATACCAACTGTAACGACCCAGGGTTTTCGGTCCCGAAAATTGACATAAATACCCTTACCATGACTTATGCCGATCCTCCAAGCACCGAGAATACTGGATAGTTATTAGAAAGAAATTAGAGGATGAGATAAGAAAGAAAGAAAGTTAGAATAGAAGAAGAGGAAGAACACAACACAGAGTCTCACATCGCAGCGGAACAAAATATAATATGGAAATAAATCTTTATTGAAAGCTTTAAATAAAACTTACAATCTCAGAGTACATCAACATCACTGGACAGTTATAACAATCTGCCCTTATAAACAACACAGCGGAATAACACTCAATATGTCTGGACTTCTCCAGCACGCCTTTCATGTTGTTCAATAACCTGAACCTGCAAAGTCGGGCTAACCCGAGCATTTACAAAACACTGGGTCAGTCTGGTGAACCAGTGTGAGATAAACTCGCACAGTTTTAAGGGTGAATCAGCCAATCATGATTTTAAAGTTCGAAATCTTTTCAAAAGAAAAAGATAATCGTAAGACCGAATCTACACATAAACACGGACGGTTTTTAGCTTACGATAACCCAAAACAGTTTTCGAAATCAATATCTTTTCTGATATTATACTAGTGTCTAAATATAGGTAAATAACAATCTAGTGGAATGCTTGCATCTCACGCTCCACATATATAATATACAAACCAAAACCGTGGGCACTTATTGGAGATTGGATTCCGACCTTGACAAGGTATGGGACCACCTTCCGACGATGTATCTCTAGAGCCGAATACACCTGGGTTCAACAAGAACGTCTTGCAACCCGGCCCACACATGACCGACCACTCATTTCGCTTGAGTGTATCGAATGTATATCACCAACGGTTGGACTCAAACCACCGTTCCCGAATGGGCAGAATCGATAGAATAAGAAACAAAAGGAATTTCTCTAGATAGGTGATTATACACCCTAATGGGAGAGACCCACATAGCCATGCTGCCTGCCCGATTTTTGTCATCTCCCGGTTGATGAGGCTTGAGGTCAGAACACATCTGATCATCATACACTTTGAATGCCACATCGTCAGATCCTCTGGATATCACTAATTGACGTCCACAAAAATACTCTAGTTATTTGGCTAGAGAAAACCATTTCTCCGCCATCAACCATCGTACGTTTGAAGAAATCAATGTACATAATTTCCTTTGGAAATACTCTGTCAGACACTCGTCCATACAAGTCACCTAGGAACAGGATGAACCGAAGGCACTTTCCTACTGCATCCTAGGAATCACCCTACAGATCAGTAGCGAGAAGTCCTTGCAATCCGTAGATTCCAACCACGACAGAATCACTGTTGAAATATCTCCGGCCGCTAAACTAGAGAAATCCAATCAGTAGTCCTTCCGCTTATGAAGATCAACGGTCTTCCATTGCTCCATCTTCAATAATCTTCTTTCACGTATTCGTTGGTCGGAATGGTTTTCGAATATATATTCGATCCCGGTCTTTCCGTACCAACGATCGTATGGTCAGGTTTTGATAGTCGGTGATTTAACTATCAAATAATTGTGTGAATGACATGAGTTTACCAGTTCAGTACCAACACCACATGGCCTCTTTAATTCAAAACGATTAACGATAGTTAATCTCTAACCCTTAACATTTCAAATATAACTTATTTGACATAAGATTCTTATTTCACACTACTTCACTCTCATTTCTGTTAACGAATTCATTTTCAAAACTTACTTTTCCAATTTCCTTTGATCTCGGAAATACCATTTTACCTTTCCCATTACACACTAATATCATCCTCAGGTAAATCCTGAAGTCGTTCAAGTTGGGGTATTTATTTACCTCTCCGACCTTGATCAACAACGGTCTTATCTTCAGATAGACATCAGTTGTAATTCAAAACCCGACATTTATTCTAAATCCAAACACGCCTCATTTCCTTCTTATAAACTTTGTTTATAAATCACGGTTTAATATATCCCTTTAATTATCATTTTCCTTAATTCCAATGTTAAACAAATATTTACTCTAGTTTTCTTCTCCCCTTTGGTGATAAAGACTTGGTTTTTATATAAACCTGTTCAGGAATTCTTTTCACAACGAGACCCTATTTCATTTCAACTCTAATTACCTTCCATAATCATTCCTTATATAAGTAGTAATCTCTAGCTTTAAATTAATGATTCACTTCACCATTAACTTATTTATTTGCTAATAAATAATAAATTATCTTTTTAAAATCTTATCGAAACTAAACCATTATTTGTTATCCCATCTCGTTGGATTTCATTCAAACAATTGGTCTAAAATTTTACTTAGCCAAATAATCAACTTTGCCAATCAAAAATACGATTATCTCATTAACTAGTTCCAAATAATCCTTTATTTAAATTCATGAATTTAAATAAATCCTTTTTCCTTTGTCTCTCAAAACGATTATTCGAATCCATTACATTAATCTTTGCTTATTCACTTATATCTCTAATACGTATCAGGAATTTCCCTTAAAAATTCATTTGAAACCAATTATAAACTCCATAAATAATTAATAAATATTTATTTCTTTTTCAAACTTTAATTCAAATAATAAATTTAAAAATCTATTTTCAATTATAAAATAAATTCTATAACTTTTTCTTGTCGATTTACCTGACGGTAGATCGATATTTATAAAACGGTTAATTCATAGGCCATGTACTGCCAACCACTCAATCAATAATACCCATTGGTTTTAAACCAAACAAATGGTGAATTTCAGGTCAATATTCAACCATCTAATCAAAAAATTCAGTAATGGTCTCATAACAGTCTATAACGACAATTCAATATCAACCACAGCAATCAATCCAACAATTCATTTATTAAAACACATTTATTTTATAAACGTGACCAATAAGGTAACTTACCTTAGTTGGAACCAATCGTAAAACAACGATTTGGGTTTCACTGAAATTAAACGACGTTTAATTTCATCTGTTCAAACAATAACTGAATATATATCAGCAATCGGTCAATCACTAGCAAGCATAGAACACAAAATAAAAACCCAACTTATAAAATATAAGCGGGAAATAACTGAGTGAGTTTAACTCACCTTGTCTGTATTCCGTCGTTAAATGGTTTGATTTAGTCAATTTAAACAGACGTTTAAATTACTAGAAATTTCCAACAGCTTCCATGTCTGTCCGAGCCAATCCCATGTTGTAATACTCGACAAGGTGGATCCAACTCTTCTGACGGTTCATCGATCTGATCACGTGTGTATTCGGAATTAAGAATCTAAGTTTTAAAGAACATCTAAAGTTAAATAAACTTTTAATTAAAATAAATTGTTGGGCCTTACTTACTATCGTTCAACCCATGAACAAGCCCATTTCATCCTTGACCTTATAAACCGTTGGATCCCCTTTTCCCTCACATTTCATCGCCGCCTCCAAAAATACCAGGAAAGAAACCCTTCCACGACCGAAATCCATCCCTTCCTCCATCGTTTCTCCCCCTACGCCGCAAATCTTCGGTTATCCCCTTCGCCTTAGATCTTGTGGTGCTCCGCCAAACCCTATTTCATCGATCCTTCTACCGCAACTAACAAGTAACCAAGAAACACTGAAAACCCCAATTCAATTTCTTCAACACCCAACGTCGCCATGGTTTCGCTGACCAACCCCCCGGAGCCTCCCAGAGCCGCTACAGTACCTCCACAACCCATTCGAATCGAAGAATTTCTGAACCCTAAGCCCTCGGTTTGAACAAAACATCATGAAGTCCATCAGAAACTTTGGGGCATAGATAAGTATATTTCGGGGTTTTTATTTGCAGTATTATTTTGTCTTAAATTTTAAGTGGTTCGAATTGTTCTTCTACTTACTTCTTATGTTTTGGGAAACAAATGTGGTGGTGTATTTATACTAGGGAACGAACCCGATACGATCAATGTCAAAATTTGAATTGTAAAGTCATAGGTTTACAGTTTAGTTGTGCCTTGTTCTTAAGCGTTTACTTCATTTTATTTCAGCCATGCGTTCGACGATGTACTGGTGATGGGGATTGTGACTTAGCAAGGAAAAAGTGAAGACTTTATGTCGCATTTTCACGTAGTGTTGCTGCTTAGATATGTGCTGATCCTATGTAAATTAGGTAAGGCTATGATTTGCTTATTTGTACGTAAATAAATCTTTTTTTTACTAGATACTTGTGGTAGCTGTACATTTATTTTTCACGTTAATCTTAGATGTAGAGGTAGCTGCTGTCCTTTACTGTTGCTCTGTCTTCCATGTGCGCGAGCTGTGCTGTCCTTCACGGTTGTCCATTTCGTTGATGGAGCTATGGTGATTAGTGATGATAGTGGTAGGTAGGTTGGCTAGTTTCTTCCCAGTATGTACGTTAGCATGTGATGCTTTAAATTCGAAAGGTAAACTCGGGTTGTACAGAGAAATGTAGATTTCTAGGGTATGTTGTGTATGTATGTGTGTAAGTCTTTTTATATTTTTGTTCTGAATTCGACTGGATTTCTTTTGCTGTCATTTTTTATTTTTTTCTCTCTTCTTTTCTCTCTGTTCTGAATTGTCTTTTCCTTTTAGAGAGTTGAAATTTGGACTTTGAAAAATCTTGTATGCGGATCTGACTGAAATGAATACATATATTTTATTGAATCTCACATGTGCCAGAACAGCATATGTATATGTGTGTTTTTACCTAGTATGCATCAGATTTTTCTTTATTTTTAGTATCTTGTCGTGGAACTAGTACAATATCATGGTTTGAGAATTTTGCATTTAGTTTGACCTTAGTAAAAGGGACATGCCAACCATTCTGTTTGTCGCTAATTCAAACATAACTTAGTTATGTTAATCCCGGTTTCCCTTTTAATCAAAAATGGAAAAATAACCTATGGTGAGGATCAATTCCATTTTAATTAATTTTTTTGTAAACACTAAAATGAAAACATATGATCCGGTTTCGATTCGATATGCCGAAATAAGTGAAAATACTCATGGTTATATTGTTCAAAGTTTTAGGTGGTGCTACCTCTAAATCTTATATAGTATTGACAAAATACAAATAAATTTCAAAACAGTTAAATAAAAATAAACCATTATCGTCGATTATATTCAAATAAAATACCGTATAATTACAATCAAGGCTAAGATGGATTTTCAAATTCGACATTCAAAAATATTCGGTTTAACAAATATTCGAGAATATATATATATAACCGTTATTATTTTATTTAATAAACGTTATCGTTTTATAACAATTTTCGTAGCGACTATTTCAAATTTTCAATTGGACATAACTAACAAATTATAACACGAAATCTCGATTTTTCTCTTTCATATGAAAAATATAATCAAATCGATTACAACATTTCTCGTTTCACAGAATTTCGACTTAAAACGAATTCTGTATACTCAGTTAAAGTTCAGAACGAAATTTACGAACTACCGCGCCATTTCTAGTTCGTTTATAATATAATTATAAATTAAACGTTCTGACGTCGTTTTAAATAACGAATATATTTATAAATTCAATATAAACAATATTTACACCATTTTAAATCGCCTGTTTACCTTATACCGCAAATTCAACATTTTCCTCAATATCCCGAAAATAAAAAAATTATTATATTATTAAAATAAATTTAAATGTTCAAATTAAAATGGCCAAATCTCTTTATTTAAACACAAATCAATGTTTTAAATAAATAAAATATTTCAAATAAATGGTCAGAAAATACGGGACATTACAATAACGCCTTCTTGTTAGCCACCAACATTATCTACATCGTTCGACTCCAGTCCTGCCACTTCCTGGATAACCGGCTCGTCCATTTGTTGTAACACTTCTGGTTGCACCTCTGTATTATACGCATCATGAGGGCTTATTTGTTGGGTTAATGTAGAATCCATGGAAATCTGAAGCTCGCTTCCATTCGATGATGGAATGGTATGATGACTCGAAAGAACCCGATTATGGTTCGAAAATTTCGACTTCCAAGCCTTGTAGTTATGCCTCTTTGTGCCATTTCTAACTATACTCTCAAGATAGTTACACTAGTAAATACATGGAAACCTATACCCTCTATGTTAGCGTAAACTATAACACCCCGTAATTTTAAAGAATACTATAATGAAAAACTAAAGGAAACTTAATTAAATTTTGAGAATTAAGTAAAACGAACTGCACCATTGCGTTCATCTTCGAATTTCGCTTAAGAGAGACTCCAAGTTTAGTAAAACGGACATCCTATGAGAAAATTATTAAGCTTAGAAGTTTGTAAACATATAAGAGAAATATATATAAACAAATCAAGTCCAGAAAATTCAAAAAGTTCAAAAATCAAGCGGGAAAGGGACACAGGATTGTGACCCGTTGGGGTCGACCCACGTCCGGAGGGGTCGACCCACGCCCCAATGGGGTTGACCCACGCCAGATCCACCCAGGTTCATTTCCTAAACCTGGACTTGTTTATGAGCAAGATTCGTTGGCTTTAGGCTACATATAGGGCATCATTTCTATTGTTTTTACACATAAAAAACATTGAGATGCTGATCCTGCCTAGATTGAATTAGCCTATTTCCTTCAACAACAACTTATACGTAAGAATTTCTTCTGCAACATCTGCTTGTTATTCACTGTTCTTTAGATTCTGTCTCTCTGAGTTCATGTTATTTTTAGATATAAACATTTAACAAGTAATCCTGTCATGTTTATAAATATGGATCTAAACCTATGCCTGTTAAGAAATTAATTCATACCTAAATAGATCTTCCATTACATGTACACTTGATCTACTGTTCAGTTCTTATATGCCTATTTCTGTTATCATATGCCCATTCTGTTATTATGCCTAATTTTGTTCTTCTCTCTCCCTCTTTCCCTTTTTAATTTTTATAGTTTAGGAAACCTTCGATCCTAGGCCTACTACTGAAATATGCGAACGAACGAAATTGGGAATGGTTGGGAAAGATAAATTGTGGGCATACCTTGTATTATGAATCATGATTGGGTTTAAGGGAATAATCTATACTGTGATGTATGACAAAAATCTGGGGTATATCTTATACTGTGAATTATGACTTTAGGATTGGGTCATGTAAATCTGTAGCCTTAATTAATAGATTAAGCGGAACATGTAATGAAACAGTAAACAATATGCGTAACCTATTTAGATCTATGGGGATTATATATACATGTTAATCTGTAATACTTAACTTATTCAAATTTGTAGGGGTCGTATGAACCTATTGAATAGTGGGTGTTAAGTAAACTTGTTTGATCCTTTGGGGATTAACCACATCTGTTAAATATGTGGGGGGTTATACAAACTCGATACACTTAACATTTTTTATCTGTTGGGGTTATGCAGGATTGTTAATCTATTAGGCATAACCTGTCAAAATCCTAGTAGTTGGAGATACAAGCCTAGGGGGTGGCTTGTGTTATCTATTGTGTAGGACCTGTATCAGTCAGTAACCCATTCTGGTATCAAAAGGGGGACCCCGAACTAGGTAGGGTTTAGGGAACGCTTAATGACCTAATTATAAGAGGTTCATATGGGTGAAGGTGTTCTGATAGCACATTCCAACGGAGTCATGTGCGTGCATGGGTCCGGCTTGCTTGGGAAAATAAGCCCTTATAACACAAGTAAATAGGTCTGTGTCCTTCTGGGTGTGGCCACTTTAGGGAGTGATACATCCTGCGGTAGGGCCGGCACAGGGTATTTACGGGATAGGGAGCCGATCAATTAGGGGTAGTAATTAGGGTACATCTAGTCCTGCCTGTTTAGGTGCCCACGGTTTCTGGTTGGGCTAACACCCATTATTTTAATTAGGGTACCTATTATTATTGTTTGGGGTAAAACTCGTTACTAGAAGTACACCTAAGTCTACGATATATTTCTAAGGGGATCATATCTGTTATACTAGTATTAGTGTGGAGAACAGTATTTGAGAAGTGTATTCTGTTCAATTCATCTTGCTTATCCTATTCAGTCTGTTATACCTATTATATGATACTATTATCTCTCATCTAGTTTATATGCCTGTCATGATGCCTTTACTTATTTATATTTTAAAAGTAACTAGACTCGCTAGACTTTTTGTTTGACCTGTTTTGTTCCCTTTTCTCTCTCTCTTTCTTCCCCCTAGGCTCTCGGAGCGGGAATGCTCAGGCTTGATTAGGAATCTCTCTCTCTTCTATTTCTGCTTGGATCTGCTTGGATGTGCCGTTTTGACTACTTGTCTACTCTGTTATGGATATTTTTGGGGACTATGATTTTATATTACTGTACTCTGTTTGTTTTAGTATGAGGCAAATACTTTTATTTGATGTAGTTGGTTTTCAGTATTTCAAACTAATGTTGTAACTGGATTTTTGGACCATGATGTTTTCTATTGAAAAATAAAGTTTTAAATTTCCACTGCTATTTTATATATTTATCTTGTGAGATTTGGTTTCTGTTTACCTATAACGCTTCAAGGAACTTAATGCACTCTGTTAAAGAGTGACATTAACGGACATGGGGTGTCACATTTGGTATCAGAGTTAAAGGTTACAAGATCGGATAAAAGGTTTTGAAAATTGTTTTCAAAATGTTTCAAAAATAAAGTATTTTCAAAAGTGAAGGTTGTTTTTGAGAAACATATTTCCCAAATCCATATGAAATATCTTTCAATTCTCTGTTTTAATTCCTTTTCTTTTCAGCATGTTTGGGGAACTGACTCTTCCTGAGGACGTTATGATATTGGCTCGTTTCCATAGGACTGCAGCTGTTGTTCCTCCTATTCCTCCGCGAGCGGATAATTTCTCCATGATATGCAAGGACTTTTGTGATATGGGAGGAAAACCATTCCGTGGAACTGAAAGCTTTGTGGAATCACGAAATTGGCTTAAAGAGACGGAGGATTTGTTTGGGATCTTTGAGGTTGACGACCGTAGGAAGATTCATTTCGCTGCTTGACAGCTGAAGGATGAGGCTTCGTTTTGGTTGGAAGTGACGCAAGTAGGGCATCTAGTTGATATTTGGGATAATTTTCGACAGAGATTCGAGATGAAGTTTCTTTCTCTGGCAGAAGAGAGTATGCAAATGGAAAGGTTTCTGACATTTAAGTAAGGAAACATGTCTGTCAAGGAGTATGTCAATAAGATCAATCAGTTGGCAAGGTTTAGTTTGGAGCTGGTGAATAACCTACACAAGAAAGATTTGAGGTTTGTAAGAGGATTGAATGAACCCCTCCATGGATTGGCTATGTCTCATATTCCAATGGGGGCAACTTTGGAGAATCTTGTTGATATGGCATTGGTGCACGAAGAAGATAAAGGCAAAAATAATGAGGCTAAGACTGATGAGACACAAAACAAGAAAGTGTGGCCCTAGAAAGAACAACAAAAGAAGGTCAGAAAGAACGACAAAGCACAAGGAAAAAAGAAATGTCATGGTTGTGGACGCGTGGGTCATTTGATCAGTTATTGCATAAATAGGAAGAATGCTTGTTTCCATTGTGGTGAGGTCAGACACTATTCTAGGGAGTGCCCGAAGAAGCAAGGACAGGGCCAAAGGGTAGGATCTTTTGTAGGGCAGGTGTATCTTCTCAAGGTCAGTGTACCAGACAGAGGTAGGAAAGTTTCTGTTGAAGGTTTGATTTCCTTTTCCGATCATCCTGTTAGGACTCTTTTTTATTTTGGCACTTTGCACTCTTTTATATTTGATTATTTGGTTGAGTCTTTACACCTTAGTACTAGTATGGTTTTGGATCCCGTTGTTGTCTCAAACCCGCTCGAGGCAAGACACATTTGTCTATGATTTGTCGGGGTTTGAGGATATATGTGTTGGGCATCGAGTTTGAGTGTGACGCATATGTGTTTGGTTTTATGGGCTATGGTTTGATTCTAGGGATGGATTGGCTAGCCACATATGGTGCCATTCTAGACTATGAGAGGAGGGTCGTTAGAATTTTGACTTGCCATGAGAGGACTCTTGAGATTTCTTGTGACCCAAGGGGGTCCGTTATGCTTAGTTTCCTAGAGTCAGTAGATGCTTCTGTCGATGACTTGCGATCTATACCTGTAGTCTATGAAAATCTAGATGTTTTGATGAGGTTAGGGGCGTACCTCCGAGGCGCGAGATGGATTTTCGAATATATTTAGTGGATAATGCGAAGCCAGTCACATTGCCTGTGCGCCACATGTCTCCTAGGGAAAGAAGGGAGCTCAACAAGCAAGTAGGGGAGCTACTTGAGTTGGTGTTTATTAGGTGAAGCATATTTGAATGGGGTGCTCCAGTCGTCTTTACAACTTAGGCGGATGGCTCGCTTCTCTTATGTGTAGATTACGGGGAGTTAAATAAGCTCATTAAGAAGAATAGGCACCTACTTCCGAGGATAGATGATCTGTTTGACCAGCTTGTTGGCGCATCAGTTTTCTCTTAGTTGGACTTGGCCACGGGATTTCATCAGTTGAGGGTGGCCAAGGACAATATAGATAAGACTTCTTTCAGAACTCCAGATGGTTTCTTCGAGTGGCTAGCCATGCCTTTTGGGTTGACAAATGCACCAGCGTATTTTGTGGATCTGATGAGTAGGGTGTTCTAGGAGTTTCTGAATAAGTTCGTTGTGTTCTCTGTGGATGACATTCTGATCTTCACGAAGAGCGACCTACATTTAGGGGAGGTTTTGAAGACTCTCCGAGCGCACCATCTTAAGGCGAAATTCTCCAAATGTCATTTTTGGAGAGAGGAAGTGAGATTTCTAGGGCATGTGGTCTCCAAGGAAGAGATAACAATGGATCCCACTAAAGTAGTTGTAGTTCAAGATTAGAAGGTTCCGAAGATGCAACGGAGGTGATGTAACGACCCGTATTTTACGGTATTATAAATAATTTATTTAATTATTTAAAATATGGTTTGGTAATTTAAAATGACCAGAATTTAATAATAGTGAATATTTAATTAAATTAAATAATAGAATAATATATTTAATTTTTGAAATAGTCGAAAATAGCAGAATTCACAATATTGTGCGAATTGGACAATTTAGAATACATAATTCGGTTTAGAGTTGAATTATAATAATGAATATATTTAAATAACGATAGTTTGAACGTATAATTATAATATAGTTATAATCGAGCCTGTAATGGCGCAGCAGTTCGTAATTTGGTGATTCGAAATTTAATTGAATATACATAATCCGTTTTAAGCCGGACTTCTGTGAAACAGGAAACGTTTGGAGCTGGTGAAGTATATTTTTCTAATGGAAGAGAAAAATCGAGATTTCATTGTGTAGATTTTGAGTTATGTCCAAATCAAATTTTCGAAAAGTCACTATGGAATTCCTTTATAATTTATAATGATTTATTTATATTATAAAAGGGTTTTCAATATAAATTGAATACTGATTTAACATGAATTTGAAATGTCGAGTTATAAATTCAGTTAATAATATTTTGGAGTTGTATGACATTCTATTGTGAATATATATAATAATATTTATTTATAAATATTTAATTTAATTGTTTTCATATATATTAATATTTAAATGGGTTTATTTAGAGCTTTAAAAATAGCCAGTTTTGCAACCGACCTCCGTTTTCGACAAAACTAATTTTGTTGGATCCGGAATATTTAATTATTGTTAGATTTCAATTTTCATGATTTTTGGAGTCTGTATGTGGCCATACGGGATTTTAATGTGAAAAACAGTCGATAATCTGAATTTAAAAATACGATGTGTGAGCAAACGGATTCAGAATTCGACAAAACAAGTTTCTTTGGGTCCGTAATGTCAAACTATAGTTATATGTCCATTTTCGTCGAATTGGGTATTATACGTGATCACAGGGATTTTAATGATAAATACATATAACGTTTGATTATAATTGAATTAAATAATCAATTAAAAATAAAATAAAATATTTTCTTATTCCTATAAATATCCCCTAACTTATCCGAACCCTAGAAATTTTCATTCGGCAGTCAAACAATATTTTCCGCCGTAAGTTCTTACTTCCAGCAGATCATTTTTTATCTTCAATAAATTATATAAAATCGTATATAAAGCAATAATTCTCAGAACAATTATATTCGGAATTCCCGTGAGTTTTTATTCACTATCATATGCTTTTTTTTGATATCGATGGTGCTTTTGTTTGCCTCTATGTGTAAGCCATGTTTTAGGGCTTAAACTTTGGGAAATTGAAGGCATCGATTCATGAATATATGGATGTAGTGGTGTTTTGGGATCAAGAGCTTTGATTTATGAATTTTTGGTAAGAAACGGAGAAACTTTTGTTCGATACCTAATGTGTATCACGAGCAGGAGCTATTCGACGGAAATGAAAAGGTGAGCTTGAGTTGTATTAGTTTGGGATGGAGATGAAGAGTGTTAGACAAGAGGAATTTTGGAAGTTTTATTTTTATTTATAATGAAGTAAGGGATTGAGGGATGAGCGATATAGTGTTGGAGCGGAAATGTCTGTCATGAGGAGTACGGGTTGGAGTTTGTCTGGAGAAGAAGATAATGAGTGGACGCAGGTTTACATGGTAATTGGGCCAGTGAAGAATTTGGGTGAGGCCCGGATGTTAATTATTTTAGTTTAAATTCAAAATTAGATACGTATAAGCTTGTAAAATTCATATCTTATTCATACTTTATCAGAATCCGACGAAACAAGATCCGTCGGGATTGTATGGACGAGCGGTACACTTTGGATCTGACTGGGAGTGAATTGGAGCTCGTTATAATTTATAGCAAAATAAATTGTCTGTCTGAATCAACCGACAATTATCATTATTTAGCAATAACTGTACAATGTGAGTAAAATTCACTAACTCGGCCAGCTTATATTTTTATAAATATATTCGAGTGTTGATAAATGATGATTGATTGTTGTGTGATGATTGTTTGGTCGAATTGCTGATTTAGTGATTGAAATTATAGATAACGATATATATATATATATATATAAATCGTTAGTCAAATATTGATTTTGTTTATCAGAATATTTCATATTGAAATGGAATCGATGTTATTTATATTGTTTAACATCTGTGATGTAGGGAAATAGGTTGGAGGGATCCAACTGGATTCCTCAATATTTATATTACTGTTTGTTTTCATATATTGTGATATATGATGTGATATATAATCTGTGATTGATTATGGGTGTGTAGATGATGTTGATCATGGTTATTTGGTATTTTAAATACCATAAGAAATACCGGAATGTGAAAAGGGAATTTTCAAAGTGTATATTAAAAATAATATATTTATTAAATCAAAGGATTTTATAAAAGAAAATATTTATAAAATCAAAGGATTTTATAGAAGGAATATTTATATAGAATTATATAAAGGAAATATTTATGTGAAATAAATAGAATTATATACGGAGATATTTATATGAAATAAATAGGATACCTATAAAAGGAAATATTTTATAAAATAAATAGAATTTGGGTTTGATATATTGTTTTTGAATATGAAATCAAACTGTTTGATTTTATAAAGTAATATTATTCACATTCTATGTGAAAAAATTGATTAATGTAAATATTTTGCAAATAAAATATTATAAAGGAATTTGGGGTTTGAATTAGGAATTTAAATGGAATTACTGAAATTAGAAACTGACTGGAAATTAATTGAGTTGAATGGCTTTCTGGGTATCAATCTGATGTTGGTATCGGCCTTCGGGGTTTATGCTTGGGAAGTTGTTCTCTTACTAGTTTATAGTTAGAGACTGATAGAGGTGGGAAGATATTGATATGTGAATCAGAAATGAAACGTTTTCCAAAGTTAATAACGTATATTTTCTAATTTTAGAAAATAAGGAATTTATGAATATATGGAAATGATAAATGGGAAATTGGAAAACGAAATGATGATTGATCGGTAAGATTTCCATTTGGGAATACGACCGTTGTTTATACACATGTTTTCCTTTGACAGTTAAATCACCGACTATCAAAGATTTTGACCATTTCTGTTGCCAAGACGGAGAGGCCGGGATCGAATTCATTATCTGAAAACCACTTTGTATGGGCGTTAGCATTGCGATCAAATATGATGAAGATAACTGAAGATGGAGTTATGTAAGGGCTGTCCAGTTTGCAGAATAGTACCTTCGGTCTGTCCAGTCCCAGGACGACCTGTATGGAAGAATGTCTGACAGAGTATATTTAATAGATCGCATAAGTTGATCTCTTCAAACGTATTTACGTTTGGTGACACAGAAATTCATTTCTCTTAGCTGTATACCCGTTGTATTTTTTAGGAAATCAGTTTGTGATTTGGCGGGTATGACGATGTGACTTCAAAGTAAACAAAGGTCTGATCTGTATATTTTGGCCTCTAGCCTCACAATCGGAACTGGTATAAAATCGGGTAGATCGCATGGCTAAGTGGTTAGCTGCCAATTAGGGTGTATTGTCACCTAATCTAGAGAAATTCCATTTACTTCTATAATCTATTTCGATGCTGTCCCTTTTAGGAAATGGTTGCTGATCCCAACCGTTGGTGATAATACATACGGCACACTCAAGCGAAATGAGTGACCGGTTATGTTTAGCTTGGTTACAAGATGTTCTTGTTGAACCCGGTGTATTCCTCTCTAGAGATACGCTGTCGGAAGGTGGTCCCATACCTTGCCAGTTGGAATCCATTACCCAATAAGTGCCTGCGGTTTTTTATTGTATATTATGTATGTGGAACGTGATATGAAAGCATTCTGCTAAATGATTATTTAACTGTGGTTGATAAACACTATTGTAATATCAAAAGAGTTTTGGTATAAAGATTATCGTTCTTGCCAAAGGATTTTGAAATGTTAAATCCAATGTTTTAGATTCCCATAAGGGAAAAACCTGTTCCGTGTTATACGACGTGGTTTTATGAGATATCGTTTATTTTCTCAAACTGTTTTAAATTGTTTACTCACACCAGTCCCATGACTGACCCGGAGTTTATTTTTTTTTGTTTTCCCTAGACTCTGGGGTGCCCAAATTTGTACGGGCAGTCAAGTAGTCAGGTTTTACAGATATACTTGGAAAGCTAGAGCAGGAGGCTTCAGAATTATATAGCCATTGTTTATTCCTCTATGTTGTAAGTGTTGTACTCTGATAATGTTACTGTATACATATACTAGTTTTTATTTCAAAGTTATGTATCTATTATATATTGTTCGTTCTGCTGTGAGATTCGTGTTACTATGATGATGTTGTATGTTCTCCTTCTTCTATTCTAAATTTCTATCTTACCTATTCTCACCCTCTAATTTCTTTCATGGACTATTCGGTGTTTCCGATGCTTGGATAGTTGACATTGAGTTTATGTGATTACTCAGGATCGTGAAAACCTGGGTCGTTACAGTGGTATCAAAGCTAAAGTTTAAGTAACTACCTTGGCTCTGTATCATGACTCAGTAGAGATGGGGTTAGTAGTGCCCTTGAATGAGTTGAGTGTATATATACGAGAGAACGTATTTGTAGATTTTATAAAATTGTTTTATATTGTGGACATTTATTGGTTGAGTTATTTATAAGTTTTGGTCGATAGGTTTGATCCACAGTATCGGTAGGAGTTTCTGAACACTCGAATACGATGAACTGACATGGTATGTTTTGAAAGGAGGGTAAATGAAATAATTTTACCCAAATATATTTTGATATGAAAGAATTGGAATTTTTATGATATACTGGATGTGTTCGTTGTTATTATAATCGAATGAGATTATAATTGGAATGGTTATATAAATAGCCTTTCAGAATTCATATAAGTGTAATATATGAAATCAAATGAATTAAATCTAGGTTAAATTCAGAATTTGGAATTAAAATTCCGAAAATGTGAAAAGTGTTTGTAAATGGATTTGGATTAAATATATGAGAATTTTAAAATCTTGGGAGATTTTAAATTGTTTTACAAGCATTATGAATGGTATTTGAAACGTATTTCAAATGGAAGTGTTTAGAAATGGTTTTAAAAGTGATATAGTATTGAACTCACTTCGATCGCTGGAAAATAGATTTCGATGATGACAGCTGCATCATCGGTGTTCATCTTCGAGTTGCTAAGTGATGGATTACTGCCAAAGATTTTGTTGTTCAAGTTGTTTTGTGGAAAAGCAAGTTGCTTTGAATCCTGGAAAGGGATATCTAGTTTTAGAAAAGCTAAACTGTTTAAAATTCCCTGGGGAAGGTTGTTTGAATTAAAACAAATTAAAATAGAATTTGTAAAAGCAAATAGAAACAGAAATTGAATTATAACCAGTTAAGTGGAAAATGAATTGAAATAGAAAATATCGAATTAGATTGGATTGGGGTTAATTCGAAATGGAACTGGACTAGTAAGTTAAGAGTTGAAATTAAAAATGAAATCTGAGTTAAGAACATAAGTTTGCTTAGGTATAACCAAATGATTGGTATGACATTGGTATATGCAGAATTGGTAACAGATGGAAAGGATGTATTGATATGCCCGACAAAAAGGTACCTATTTTTATTTATATTTATATTGGGTATGAGTTTTTATGAGCCGAATTGGAAAGCCGCTTGGCTATTTGATTTTCTTTTGGGTTGAAGAAGGCCCAGAGAGGCGAGTTGTAGTTGTACAGATTGACCGTACAAAGGAGGTGCTGGAGAAATTTTCCGAAAATTTAAGCTGTTAGAAAATTTTCAGGATTTCTAGAAATTTTTGTTAATAGAAATGAATTAATATTTAATTGAAATTAATTGGTACTGTGAAACTGAAGATAGTAGATAAACAAATAATTTTTTAACTCAGTTAATAGGGTTTGTTTTCTACCTTAGCAATTTCGAGGACGAAATTATTTTAAGGGGGGAAGAACGTAACGACCCGTATTTTACGGTATTATAAATAATTTATTTAATTATTTAAAATATGGTTTGGTAATTTAAAATGACCAGAATTTAATAATAGTGAATATTTAATTAGATTAAATAATAGAATAATATATTTAATTTTTGAAATATTCAGAAATAGCAGAATTCACAATATTGTGTGAATTGGACAATTTAGAATATATAATTCAGTTTAGAGTTGAATTATAATAACGAATATATTTAAATAACGACAGTTCGAACATATAATTATAATGTAATTATAATCAAGCCCATAATGGCGTGACAGTTCGTAATTTGGCGATTCGAACTTTAATTAAATATACAGAATCCGTTTTAAGCCGGATTTCTGTGAAACAAGAAACGTTCGGAGCTGGTGAAGTATATTTTTCTAATGGAAGAGAAAAAACGGGATTTCATTTTGTAGATTTTGAGTTATGTCCGAATCAAATTTTCGAAAAGTCGCTATGGAATTCCATTATAATTTATAATGATTTATTTATATTATAAAAGGATTTTCAATATAAATTGAATACTGATTTAACATGAATTTGAAATGTCGAGTTATAAATTCAGTTAAGCTGCATGATATTCTATTGTAAATACATATGATAATATTTATTTATAAATATTTAATTTAATTGTTTTTAAATATATTAATATTTAAATGTGTTTATTTAAAGCTTTAAAAATAGTCAGTTTTGCAAACGACCTCCGTTTTCGACAAAACTAATTTTGTTGGATCCGGAATATTTAATTATTGTTAGAATTCAATTTTCGTTATTTTTGGAGTCAGTATGTAGCCGTATGGGATTTTAATGTGAAAAACAGTCGATTATCTGACTTTAAAAATATGTTGTGTGAACAAACGTGTTCGGAATTCGACGAAACAAGTTTCGTTGGGTCCGTAATATCAAATTGTAGTTGTATGTCCATTTTCGTCGAATTTGGGTATTATACGTGATCACAGGGATTTTTAATGATAAATACAAATAGCGTTTGATTATAATTGAATTAAATAATTAATTAAAGATAAAATAAAATATTTTCTTATTCCTATAAATATCCCCTAACTTATCCTAACCCTAGAAATTTTCATTCGATAGCCAAACAATATTTTCCGCCGTAAGTTCTTACTTCCAGCAAATCATTTTCGGTCTTCAATAAATTATATAAATTCGTATATAAAGCAATAATTCTCAAAACAATTATATTTGGAATTCCCATGAGTTGCTGTTCACTATCATATGCTTTTTCTTGATATCGATGGTGCTTTTGTTCGTGTCTATGTGTAGGCCGAGTTTTCGGTTTTATTTTTTGGGGAAATTGAAAGCATCGATTCATGAATATGTGGATGTAGTGGTGTTTATGGGATTAAGAGCTTTGATTTATGAATTTTTGGTAAAAAAACAGAGAAATTTTGTTCGGTACTTGCTATGTATCACGAGCAGGAGCAGTTCGATGGAAATGAAATGGTGAGCTTGAGTTGTGTTAGTTTGGGATGGAGATGAAGAGTGTTAGACGAGAGGAATTTTGGAAGTTTTATTTTTATTTATAATGAAGTAAGGGATTAGGGGATGAGCGGTATAGTGTTGGCATGGAAATGTCTGTCATGAGGAGTACGGGTTGGAGTTTGTCTAGAGAAGAAGATAAGGAGAGGACGCAGGTTTACTTGGTAGTTGGGCCGGTGAAGAATTTGGGTGAGGCCCGTATGTTAATTGTTTTAGTTTAAATTCAAATTAAAATACATATAAGCTTATAGAATTCATATGTTATTCATACGTTATCAGAATCCGACGAAACAAGATCCGTCGGGATCGTATGGACGAGCGCTACATATGGAACTGATTGGGAGTGAATTGGAGCTCGTTACAATTTATAGCAAAATAAATTGTCTATCTGAATCAACTGACAATTATCGTTATTTAGCGATGATTGTCCAATGTGAGTAAAACTCACTAATTCTGCCAGTTTATATTTTTATAAATATAATCTAGTGTTGATAAATGATGATTGATTGTTGTGTGATGATTGTTTGGTTGTATTGCTGATTTAGTAATTGAAATTATGATAATGATATATATAAATCGTTAATCAAATATTCATTCTATTTATCAGAATATTTTATATTGAAATGAAATCGATGTTATTTATATTTTATAACATCTGTGATGCATTGAAACAGGTTGGAGGGATCCGGCTGGATTCCTCAATATTTATAATACAGTTTGTTTTCATATATTGTGATATATGATGTGATATATAGTCTGTGATTGATTATGGGTGTGTAGATGATGTTGATCATGGTTATTTGGTATTTTAAATACCATAAGAAGTACCGGAATGTGAAAAGGGAATTTTCAGAGTGTATATTGAAAATAATATATTTATAAAATCAAAGGATTTTATAAAAGAAAATACTTATAAAATCAAAGGATTTTATAAAAGGAATATTTATATAGAATTATATAAAGGAAATATTTATATGAAATAAATAGAATTATATAAAGAAGATATTTATATGAAATAATTAGGATAATTATAAGAGGAGATATTTCATAAAATTAATAGAATTTGGGTTTGGGATATTGTTTTTGATTAAGAAATCAAACTGTTTGATTTTATAAAGTAATATTATTCACATTCTATGTGAAGAATTAGATTAAAGTAAATATTTTGCAAATAAAGTATTATAAAGGAATTCGGGGTTTGAATTGGGAATTTAAATGGAATTACCGAATTTAGAAACTAACTGGAGATTAATTGAGTTGAATGGCTTTCTAGGTATCGTTCTAATGTTGGTTTCGGCCTTCGGGGTTTATGCTTGGGAAGTTGTTCTCTTACTAGTTTATAGTTAGAGACTGATAGATGCGGGAAGATATTGATGCATGAATCAGAAATGGAACGTTTACCAAAGTTAATAACGTATATTTTCTAATTTTAGAAAATAAGGAATTTATGAATATATGGAAACGTTAAATGGGAAATGAAATGATGATAGATCGGTAAGATTTCCATTTGGGAATACAACCGTTGTTTGTACACATGTTTTCCTTTGATAGTTAAATCATCGAGTATCAAAGATTTTGACCATTTCCATTGTCAATACGGAGAGACCGGGATCAGATGCATTATCTGAAAACCACTTTATATGAGCATTAGTGTTGATATCAAATATGATGAAGATAATTGAAGATGGAGTTATGCAAGGGTTGTCCTGTTTACAAAATAGTACCTTTGCTCTGTCCAGTCCTAGGTCGACCTGTATGGAAGAATGTATAACAGAGTATATTTAATAGATCGCATAAGTTGATCTCTTCAAACATATTTACGTTAGGTGGCGGAGGAATTCGTTTCTCTTAGCTGTATACTCATTGTATTTTTGAGGAAATCAATTCGTGATTTGGCGGGTATGACGATGTGACTGTCAAAGTAAACAAAGGTGTGATCTGTACGTTTTGGCCTCTAGCCTCACAACCGGAAATGGTATAAAATCGGGTAGGTCGCATGGCTAAGTGGTTAGCTGCCCATTAGGGTGTATTGTCACCTGATCTTGAGAAATTCCATTTACTTCTATATTCTATTTTGATGTTGCCCTTTCGGGAAACAGTTGCTGATCCCAACCGTTGGTGATAATACATTCGGTACACTCAAGCGAAATTAGTGACCAGTCATGTTTATCCCTGGTTACAAGATGTTCTTATTGAACCTGGTGTATTACTCTCTAGAGATACGCTGTCGGAAGGTGGTCCCATACCTTGCCAATTGGAATCCATTACCCAATAAGCGCCCGTGGTTTTCGATTATATATTATGTATGTGGAACGTGAGATGAAAGCGTTCTGCTAAATGATTATTTAGTTGTGGTTGATAGACACTATTATAATATCAAATGAGTTTTGATATAAAGATTATCATTCTTGTCGAAGGATTTTGAAATGTTAAATCAAGTGTTTTAGATTCTCGTAAGGAAAAACCCATTCCATGTTATACGATGTGGTCTTATGAGATATCGTTTATTTTCTCAAACTATTTTAAATTGTTTACTCACACCAGTCCCATGACTGACTCGGAGTTTATTTTGTTTTGTTTTCCCTAAACTCTTAGGTGCCCAAATTTGTACGGGCAGTCAAGTAGTCAGGTTTTACAGATATACTTGGAAAGCTGGAGCAGGAGGCTTCAGAATTATATTGCTATTGTTTATTCCGCTGTATTGTAAGTGTTGTACTCTGATAATGTTACTGTATACATATACTAGTTTTTATTTCAAAGTTATGTATCTATTATATATTGTTCGTTCCGCTATGAGATTCGTGTTACTCTGATGATGTTGTATGTTCTTCTTCTTCTATTCTAAATTTCTATCTTATCTATTCTCACTCTCTAATTTCTTTCATGGACTATCCGGTGTTTCCGATGCTTGGATAGTCGACATTGAGTTTATGTCGATTATTCATGATCGCGAAAACCCAGGTCGTTATAGGTGAGGAGTTTTCTTGGTTTAGCGAGCTACTATAGGAAGTTTTATAAGGACTTCGCTAAGATATCGGCCCCACTCACCAGATCGACGAACAAGAATTTGTCCTTTTCTTGGGATATTGACTGTAAGGATGCTTTTTAGCGATTGAAGAGGGCTCTGACAATAGCCCCAGTCTTTACATTACCTAATGGGAGCAAAGTGTTTACAGTGTACACTGATGCATGTGGTACAGGGCTTGGTGTCGTCTTGATGCAAGAGGGAAGGGTAGTATGTTACGGTGGTAGGCAGTTAAGAGTTCAAGAGAAGAAACTACCCTACCAATGACTTAGAGTTTGCTACTATAGTATTCGCGCTTAAGACTTGGCGACATTATCTACTTGGAGAGAAGTTTGAGTTGTGTACGATCGTATATCTCTCAAGTATCTGTTCTCGAAAAGGGATCTCAATTTGAGACAACAGAGATGCATGGAGTTTCTAGCATTCTATGATTTTGAAATTGCTTATACTTTCTATGAATTTTAGTTTGCCTATACCCTAGCAAGGGTAATGTTGCGGCAGATGCGTTGAGTGAGCAGAGGATGACTTTGAGTCCTCTATTTGTAGAGAGGCGGAGTTTGGAATACATAACGATCTTTGATTTTAGGCCATCTACGAATTTTATACCTGGTCTGTTGGCATCCTTAGATGTGCGACCTACTCTTATAGATAAAATAGGATCTTTGTAGCGAGACGACCCACAATTAATAGACTTCTTGGATAGGCTCAGTAGAGGGGAGACTTTTGGTCATCTTAGTAAATATTCCACGGATGGTAGAGGGTGGTTGCGACGAGATGGAAGGCTGTGTGTTCCCCGAATTGGGAGTCTGTTGAAGACAATCCTTGAGGAATCCCATCATTCTAGGATGACTATCCATCCAGAAAGTAATAAGATGTATAGGGACATGAAGAGGGTTTTCTTTTGGGGTGGGATGAAGAAAGATGTAGTGGAGTTTGTCTCTCGATGTTTAGTCTTACAGCAAGTAAAGCTAAGCAAAGGAAGCCCGATGGTTTACTTTATCCTTTGGAGGTCCACAGTGGAAGAGCATCTCTATGGATTTCATTGATGGTTTGCCTAGATCAAGGAAAGGAAACACCAGTATCTAGGTTATAATTGACAGGCTTACTAAGAGCGCTCATTTCATTCCTGTTAAGAGTAAGAGAACGACAACATGGTTGGCATCAGTTTATCTTCATCAGATAGTTCGCCTACAAGGAGTACCTTCTAGCATAGTAAGTGATCATGACCCCATCATCACTAGCGAGTTCTAGAAGAACCTGCAAGAGGAATTATGTACACAGTTGTGTTTGAGCACCTCATATCACCCTTATACTGATAGGCAGACTAAGAGGGTGAATAGAGTTCTTGAGGATCTTCCGAGGCTATGTATCCTAGACTTTGGGGGACTTGGGAGGAGCATCTCTCGTTGGTAGAGTTCGCCTACAACAATAGTTATCAGGTTAGTATTGGCATGGCACCCTTCGAGGCATTGTACAGACATCCTTGTAGAACACTGACTTGTTGGTGAGAGTCTACAGATAGGCTTCTACTTGGCCTGAGATGATTAGAGAAACTTCAGAAAAGATTGATCTTATCCGCGGATGCATGAAGACAGCTCAGGATAGGTAGAAGTCATATGTAGATAAGATAAGGACCAATATTAAGTTTGAGGTGAGAGACATGGTTTTCATCAAATTATCACCTCTGAGGATTGCGGTTCGATTTGGATCTGTAGGGACACTGGCGCCATAGTGGATAGGATAGGTCTAATGGCCTACAGGGTAAAGCCACCAGAGAAATTGGCAGGTGTTTATGATGTTTTTCACATTTCTCATTTGCGGAAGTGTCTACACGATACAGAAGATAGTTGATCCGAGAATGCTTGAGGAAGTAGAGATAGAATGAGAGGTGACAGTTAGATAATTTCTATAGTGTCCTGAAATTTCGGTACAATTTGAGCTGACCAAATAACACAAGTCCAACCCCAATTGCACTGGAAACCAGAAAACTAATAGATTGAAAACAGAGGGCGAGAATAGATAAGATAGAAACTTAGAATAGAAGAAGAAAAAAGAACATACAACATCAGAGTAAACACGAATCTCACAGCGGAACGAACAATATATAATAGATACATAACTTTGAAATAAAATCAGTATATGTATACAGTAACATTATCGGAGTATAACACTTACAAAACAACGGAAATAACTATAGCTATATAATCCTGAAGCCTCCTGCTCTAAGCTCTCCAAGTATATTTGTAAAATCTTGACTACTTGACTGCCCGTACAAAATTGGGCACCCAAGAGTTCAGGGAAAACAAAATAAACTCTGGGTCAGTCATGGGACTGGTGTGAGTAAAACAATTTAAAACATTTTGAGCAATAAAACGATATCTCATAAGACCACGCCGTATAACGGAACGGGTTTTTCCCCTATGAGAATCCAAATCAATTTGATTTAACTTTCAAAATCCTTTTGAAAGAAATGATAAATTTTATATCTAAACTCATTTATATTATAATAATGCTATCAACCATAATATAATAATCATCTAGCAGAACGCTTTCATCTCACGTTCCACATATATGGTATACAATCAAAACCACGAGCACTTATTGGGTAATGGATTTCCAACTATGACAAGGTATGGAACCACCTTCCGATAGTGTACTTCTAGAGAGGAATACACTAGGTTCAAAAAGAACATCTTGCAACCTGGCCACACATGACCGACCACTCATTTCGCTTGAGTGTATCGAATGTATATCCCCAACGGTTGGGATCAACAACCGTTTCCCGAATGGGACAACATTGACAATAGATTGTAGAATGAAATGAATATCTCTAGACAGGTGATAATACACCCTAATTGGCAGCCAACCACTTAGCCATGTTGCATGCCCGATTTTGTCATTTCCCGGTTGTGAGGCTAGAGGCCACGCTTATCTCTGACAGATCACACATTTATTCACTTTGAATGTCACATCGTCATACCCGCCAAATCACAAATTGTTTTCCCCAAAAATACAACGGGTATACAGCTAAGAGAAACGAATTCCTCCACCACCAAATGTAAATACGTTTGAAGAGATCAACTTACGCGATCCATTAAATATACTCTGTCAGACATTCTTCCATACGGGTCGTCCTGGGACTGGACAAACCGAAGGCACTATTCTGTAAACAGGACAACCCTTGCATAACTCCATCTTCAATTATCTTCATCATATTTGATTTGCAACGTTAATGCCCGTACGGAGGGGTTTTCAGATAATATATCTGATCCTAGTCTCTCCGTATTGACAACGGAAAAACGGTCAAAAACTTCGATAGTCAGTGAGTTAACTATCAAAGAAAAACACTTGTGCAAACAACGATATTATTTCCAGATGGAAATTCTATTGATCAATCGTCATTTAATGTTTATCTCTTTAGTTCATTAATTTGTTTATTTTCTGTTTCCATATATTATACATTCCTTATTTTCTAAATTAGAAAATATACGTTATCAATCATTGGAAAACATTTCCATCTCCTTTCACGTATCACTGTCATTCCAATATTCTTTATCATTAAACATTTCATTTTCTATGATTAGAAAATATCTCTGATTTTATTTGGAAGATGTTTCCAAACTCACTCATTGGATTTAAATAGATGTTTAAATAAAACATCGTTATGCCAACTCAAACATTACACTGATTAACTAATTTCACTTAACCAACCTTCACTATCGAACCTTAACCATTCCTTAGTTAAAAATGACGTCAATCAAGTTGGGGTTTAACTACCTCTCAGACCTTAACTGAACAACATTCCTAACCTTGAAATAGACAAAGTTCACCCTTTAAATCTTTAACAAACTTTCTTACGTAACTCTCTTTCAAATAAATCACTATTCGATAACTCTTTCCTTTGAATAACTATATTCGATAATCTCTCTTCAAATAGCCATATTCAATTTACTCTATTCAATTTACTCTATTCGATTAACTTTTATCAATTAGCTCTATTTGATTAACTATATTCCATTAACTCTATTTGATTAACTCTATTGGATTACCTCTATTTGATTAACCCTAATCAGCTAAATCTATTGGACTAATCAATTAACTCTTAACTCTTATCAATTTACTCCTTTCAAATAAACTATATTCGATTAACTCCTTTAACTCTATTCGAATTAATATATTCGATAACTGTGACGACCCCAAACCCTGTACTGACGGTGGCAAGGGTAATCTCTTGAATATAACACATAAACAGAAAATAGCAGAACATAAATAAATAAATACACCAGATAATGTACAAATAATACACTGGATAAACATAATCATCAGAGTTACACAGTATACAGGATCATACTTAGTTCAAAATACAGTTCAGCTATTCATAAATGTCTACAGTGGAAAACAAACATCAAATGTACAATAGGAGCTGAACAGCATAAAAATAGATAAATGATAGAATCCATCTTCAGCTCCAGCTATCCAGAAAGAGCCTGCTAAAACCTGAATACAAGGCTGCCCGTGTAGAAAAAGGGGCACCCGAGTTTGCAAGTGAAACAAACTCGATGTGGATTAAACTTAAACCCTGGACACTGCGTTCCCCCGCCCTTTGGGGGCGAAAATGAGCCCAATGACCCCATATCTGAGGCGCCTCGCAACAGCAACAACCACACAGGTGAAAATAATATAAATGTCAGCCAGTTTAAGCACTGACACCACCCTATCTAGAAGGAAACACATGCCCTCCCTGATGTCCTCTCCCGTTTCTGGTTCACACCGGGGTGTGAGGCTCGCGAATTTATGTTATACACAAAGCTATGCCACACAAGCCGTGCTTTGATCATCAACCACAAGGCTTTGCTTTTCAACGGAAGCCTTAATCATTTGCCACTTAGGCATGCCAACCCAGGCAGTTCACTCCATGCGACTAATTTCTATATATAACCTCTGAGCTCGTACGTCTCAGAGAAGGGCGTTAAGAAAGAGAATAAATTCTCCGCCGCTAAACAGATATATATTTAATAGAGATCAATCAGCATAGAACAAAATCCAATGTCAGGCACACAGTCCATTTACACGTTCGTTCTGGGTCTGAACGAAACCGTAGGCACTGTATACCTCGCATACCCATCGATCTCCACGTACGTCTGGACGATCACCACTTATTATCTATATTTCGGGATGCCTCCCAATCAAGACATCAGTTACCATCCAACCGAGGTGAAGATCTCCGGTCTTCAACCACCGTCTTCATCATCGACTTCTTACCATCGATCAATTATTTGAAATGAGATTTAACGCGGCCTTTACAAATAATTCACGTATATTTAGAATTTAAATCAATTCATTTCAATGGTTAAATTATTCGGCACCGATAATTAAATTCATTAATGGAATTTTCACGCCATACACATTCAACCATCGAATATCACATAAATCGAGCAAATTCAGTTTATTTCCATTCCATATCGTTTATAATATTTTATAACGATTTATCGCTATTTTTATTTATTTAAAAATAGCCATTTTCATTCAAACGACGCTTCAGGCCATAACGCGGTCGTGACACTGTTTTTCTTCAGATTTTATTTACACATATCTGAAAATCTAACCGTTGGATCTTCACAAATTTTATATCATTAGAAAGATCTTTTCAAAACGAATCCAACGGTTTCAGTTTTGGGAAAATCCGACGGTCAGATCTCACGGTACACTCGTTTGAAGTTTCGATTTCAAAATACGAACTGCAGCGTCGTTATTCGATTTAATTTAATTATATTTTTATATATATAAAAATAAATATAATCGATTCTGGTGCTGTTTTTCTTCTGATTTGAATTAAACATTCCAGACAATCCAACCGTTGGATTTTCATAAGGTGGGTATCGTTGGAAAGATATTTCCGAGACGAACCCAATGGTTACAGTTTCGGGAAAATCCGACGGTCGGATCTCCTGCACTAATCGTTTGAAATCACGGTTTCAAAACATGAACTGCAGCTTTGTTATTCTATATATTTTAATTATATATAAATATATCTATATATATATATAAATATAATTGATTCTTCGACTTCCAAACCATTTTCGCTTCACATATTTGATAAAAACTATATTTTTATCCAACAGATATTTATTTCAACACATGAATTTTGTTTATTTTATTTCCACACAGGAATTTCTATTCAACACATGAATTTCTATTCAACACATGAAATTTATTCATTTTATTTCCACACAGGAATTTTTATTCAACACATGAATTTTATTTTTATTTTTCAAAGAATTTATTCAATACACGAACACCATTCAACACATGAATTTATTTCAACATTCAACACATGAATATTATTTCAACATTCAACACATGAATTTTATTTCAACATTCAACACTTGAATTTTATTTCAACATTCAACACTTGAATTTAATTCCAACATTCAACACATGAATATAAATCAAACACAGAAATATTTCAGAAAATTTCGGCAGCATAATGGCAGGGTAGTAAAAACCGGGACCGTCCCTAGTACGGCTCCTCACTCTACCTTAAAGCCTCGCAGCTTTTGACAATGGGGATTTCATGCATCTAATTCGCACGCAGGCAACATGTTTATTTTCTTTTCTTTTCCACAAACTAATCCTATATGGTTTCAACCAAATAATTCTCAACCACAACGGGTATTTTTCAACCAAAATCAATCAATTTCAACCACAAACAATTTTAATCAACCATTGGCTATCAACCAATTTTCACACCAATCACAACCAATAAATATCGTCCATGGTTTGTGGACGAGGGGCGTATATATATATATATATATTTATATAAGTATATTTCACTTCACTTTCAACACATATATAATTTTTACAACGCATATATAACTTATACATCGAACATACAACTTATACAACGCTTATACATGAGGTGTACAATGCTTATATAACTCATACTTCGAATATATAATTTATACATTGTCATTTCCATATCGTTTATAATTCAGAAATCTCACATTGGGTTCCACTCCACCAAAAATAGTAGAAGGCTCAGAAAAATATCCGGTCTCTTCTAGAATGTAGATGACGTCCACATGGGTCCACTGTCTCTTGTTTCATTGAATTTCGTTAACAAACGAAAAAGATGTGATTTTTAGAGTGAAATCATAAACCGTAGCGCTTTAAAGTGCTATTAAACAGTTTTAAAATTAATCAGCCGTACCTTTCTGAAATTGTTCAAACCTAGGTTTTGATCTTTCCTCCAATCTGTTGTTCATGAAGTCGATCAGAGTATCCGACGTTGAAGAGCTTCGCACGATGCCCCAGGCGCTAGTACCCTTGCTCCGATCGACAGTGAGATGAGGGGGATCTGGCGCGATGAACGACGCTGATTCTTGGGCGTGATTCTCGAGGTACGCCACACGATAGGGGGCGATGCTGGTATGGATTGGAAGAGGATGAAGAGCACTTCAAAAAAGGTCAACTGGGGCAGGGCTAATTGTGAACAGATTGGCCGGATTTTTGGAGAGAAGTTCGGTGCTCTTTCTGCTGTCACGATGTGTAGAGGAGCGGGGTGAGAGAAGTGAACGTGTCGAGTTCTGATTGGCTAGGGAGGGGTTATTTTAATTTATAATTTATTTAAAATTCGAAAATACCCCTTTTCACATACGAACTCCAATCCAAACCCAACGACTATCGTCCCTAGCTAAATACCCCTATTCCGAACACAATAGGATATGTTTCATAGGCCCATTCGACTGTTTCAGTCAGTTCTCCTTCAAATTAAAATATAAAACATTTAATATTTAATTTGAACGTACATTTCAATTTGCCGGGGCCACATACTAATCCTAAAAATTCCCGAAAAATAAATCTAGCTATGTTCTGACGAAACGGTCCCAACAAAACTAGTTTCGTCGAATTCTTAGACCGTTTGAAAAATGGCCCTTTTCTGGTCGATTCAATTTAATAGAAATCGACCAAACACATTTTCCTTTGCCACGATCACATACTAACTTCAAAAATTATGAAATTTGAAACCTAGCAATAATTTGACATACCGGATCCAACAAAAGTGGTTTCGTCGAATTCTGAGGTTGTTTGCAAAATGGCCATTTTCACGGGCTATATAAACTCTATAACGACCTTTCTGAAAATTCATTTGGCCGTAACTTTGGCTTCCCGCTATGAAACTTCGATTTTTCAGATTCATTAGAAAGATATTCACTAACCGATTTAAATATTTTTGGTTTCACTAAAATCTGTTTTGTTTTGCACCAGGTAAAGTCAGCCAAAGTTTGAATTGAAATTTTGAAACTGCCGCGCCATTTCAGGCCATGTTTATAATTCAAAGTAATTATATTTATTTTCAAACATCGATTCAAACATACTTTTCGTCACTATTATTTAAAATATTTATTTTAAATATTTGAAATCCACTAAAATAGCCAATTTAAATTTTTTTAAACTGGTTCAGATTTTCTGGGTTGTTACAATAACTCCTTTCGAATAACAAATATTCGATAACTCCTTTAACTCTATTTGAATAAACTATATTCGAATAAACTATATTCGATTAACTCCTATAACTCTATTCGAATAAACTATATTCTATTAACTCCTTTCTAATTAAATCTATTCAATTAACCCCATCCAATAACTCTAATCGGTAACTCTAATCTCTATTCGATTAACTCCTTCGAATAACTAATATTCGATTAACTCCCTTCGAATAACTTATATTCGATAAACTCTCCTCAAATAACAAATATTCGATTAAATCTCCTCAAATAACTAATATTCGATTATCTCTATTCGAATAACTAATATTCGATTAACTCTCCTCGAATAACAAATATTCGATTAACTCCTTTGTTCGAATAACTATATTCGATTTTCTCTAATTCGAATAAACTATATTCGATTAACTCACTTCGAATAACAAATATTCGATTACTCCTTCCGAATAAACTATATTCGGTATCTCTTTTCGAATAAACTATATTGATATCTCCTTTAACTCTATTTGAATAACTCTAGTTCGATTTAACTCTAATCGATTAACTCTAACTGGTTAACTCTATCTGATTAACTTTAACTGGTTAACTCTAACTGATTAACTCTATCCAATATACTCTTCATCCATATTCAGTTTCAAATATCGACGTTGAAATCGATTCTTACTTCTCTATATAAGTCCTGACTTATATATTCTATTTATCCGATGATAAATATTTTTACTTAATTTAAAAAAACCTTATTTATAAATTAATTTTCTTACTTTATCTGCTAAAAGAGATTTCTTTTAAATGTTCACTTTGAATTCATATTATGTTATAACCGTGTGCGAAGCACGGGTCTAAACCTTCCTAGTGTAAAATTCTCTTTTTATACAACTCTATTCGTTTTTCAAGTATGTCCTTTTATAATCTATTTGTTTCTAAATCAATATTCCCTTTATAATTCTATTTATTTTCTAAATAAATATTTCTTTTTTTATAACATTATTTATTTTCTAAATAAATATTCCCATTTATAATCTATTTGTAAATGTTTTACAAATATTTCCTTCTCAATCCTATTTGTAAATGTTTTACAAATATTTCCTTTTCAATTCTATTTGTAAATGGTTTACAAATATTCCCTTACAATTCTATTTGTAAATGTTTTATAAATATTCCCTTTCAATTCTATTTGTAAATGTTTTACAAATATTTCCTTTAAATTCTATTTGTAAATGTTTTACAAATATTTCCTTTAAATTCTATATGTAAATGTTTTACAAATATTTCCTTTTCTATTTGTTTTCATAAATATTTCCTTTTCTCTAATTCTTTGATTTTATAATTATTTTCTTTTGTAAAATCCTTTCCTTTTTATATATAAAATCCCTTGATTTTATATAAATAATTTATTTTCAAAATACACTTTGAAAATCCCCTTTTCTACATCCCAGTATTTCTTACGGTATTTAAAATACCAAATAACAATGATCGATATCATTCAAACACACATAATCAACATAGAATATATATCACATCATATATTACAATATATGAAAAACAGTAAAATAAATGTTGAGGAATCCGGTTAGTTTCCTCCGACCTATTTCCCTGCATCCACAGATGTTAAACAATATAACTACCATCGATTTCATTTCAATATGAAATATTCTGATAAACAGAATCAATGTTTGAATAACGATTTATATATATATATCGTTATCTATAATTTCAAACAATCAATTAGCAATTCAATCAAACGGTCAGCACATAGCAAATCAATCATCATTTATCAGTTCTAAATATACGTTATAAAAATATGAACTGATTGAGTTGGTGAGTTTTACTCACATTGGACGACCATCGTTAAATAATGATAATTGTCGTTCGATTTTGACAGACAATTTAATTTTTCCATAAAATGTAACGAGCTCAAATTCACTTCCAGTCAGCTTCATTGTGTAGCCACCGTCCATATGATCCCAATGGATCTTATTTCGCTGAGTTCCGATACTGTATGAGCAACTTACGAATTTTACAAGTTTGTACCAATATTTATTTTAAATTAAAACTAAGAATTCAATTGGGCCTTAACCTTTTTACCTTGGCCCAAACCCACATTTTCCAACCCGCCTCCACATCCTTTCTCTTCTATTGATAACTCCTGCTCCTCCTACCTGACATTTCGGCAAACTTCAAGTTCCATTCCTCCTTGCTTGCTCAAAGAAAATTCAAACTAAAATCATGGTAATTCTTCTCTTCACATCCTCATTCACCTGATATTACTCAAGTGTAATTCGAACTCCTCCTCTAAAAGGCGTCGTTCATCTCAACCTCCTACAGTAAACATGGAAGGCAAAAATCACCGAATCCCCCAACTTTTTGTAAAACACTCCCAAATCCTCTTCTCATTCCAAATATACACTTTGTTTGGACCATCCATGCTCCATATCCATGCTATAATGAATCCTAACCTCACTGTACATGGAGATAGCGAACCCAAATAAGCGTCGAATCCACCAAGAGGCACACCAAGTTGACGAGAGTCTTACTGGCATTTCAAAAACACTACTCTTATGATTTATAGTATTTTATTTCATTTTGGTTTGATTTTTGAAGTGGGTTTTTCCACGTTGAGGAGAGAAAAAGAATGCGGTGGATTTTCTTTTGCTATTGGATAAATTTTAGGTCATAAGAAGTTAGTCAAGGTGATTTTATAGTGTAGATATTTGTGTAAGATATTTGTGTAAGATATTTTCATTATATTTTTATTTTAATATTCGGTTTGCCTTCTAAAAATTCGTGTGATCACACAATATATCCAAAAATCATGAAAATGATCATGTAGCTATGTTTGACATTACGGACCCAATGAAACTTGTAACACCCCACATCAGTTAAGGTCACTCCCAAAGGGAATGCCTTAACTTCAATGGAGCATTATGGGTACTGGAACAGAAATATTACAAGACAGACATATATAAAACAGCGGAAAGTAAAGTGGAAGTACTTCAAATCATTTATTAAATATGATTGTTTACAATAAAAGCCCATCAACTTCCAATACCCAATTATATAGTTAGAATATCTGTCTTGCTCAAAACAAAGAAGCATAAAAAAAAGTTATAGTATTCCCCAATAAAGAAAAGCAAGTCATAGCCAAGAAAAATCCAAGCCTTGCATGAAAGAGCCTTGGAGCTTGATAAGGTCCGAGCTAAGCTGTATTCCCACCCTGCGAACCTGGGGGGTGGGGGGGGGAGGGGGGAAACGGAAGAAAAAGAGGCGAAACAAAACGGGTCAGTCATAAAGAATGAGTAAGTCCTAGTGACTTTCAGCATAAAAACAGTTAAAGATAATATGGCATGAGTAAACTGAAAGTAACCATAAGCAAGATGACAAGATAAGCAACAGGCAAGGTTAACATGATGTGATTTTTTTCAAGTAACATCGCAAGGTTCCCATTCAAGATAAACTAAGTATAATTTCGTAAGATTCCTTTCAAACATAACAAGATTCCTCTGCTTCGCCATTAAAATATTTCTATGAGATTTACTTGCTCTACACCACCTAACTAGCATCCTTACAATGGTCTTGCAAGGAATGATCCGTATTCTTACTTATACTCCAACTAGTGTCCTCTGTAACAAAGAACCTTACCCCCTACTAGTGTCCCAACTAGTAGCCCGTGTTATATAATAAGGTGATCCCACCCACTACTTAGAAATCATAATACTAGTCTTATGTACCCCAAGCTGACTACATAGGTGCCGCCTGCCCCTATCTCCACTAGGTGTACCCACCAACCCCCATGCGATCGACTCCCTAACTTGTAGATACCCGTGCTGGCCCCACAGTAGGGTGTATCACTCCTCTAAAGTGGCAACCCGATACAACTTGAGGATGCACGGCTTATACCTACACGATGCAACAACGTCTTACCTACCAGCCCGGGTCCACACATGCATATGAAACCCGTTGGACTTGCGTTGCCACCGCTAACCCGTTTTGACCTCTTACAATCAAACCCAGTATGCGTGTCCCATCCTCGACATGGGTCGAGCTCACAAAGATACGTGATGGGCTACTGGTCTGAAAAGGGTCCCCTTTCCTCGACACAAGCTTCCCTCCTATGCTTGGTCCCCTCTAGTAATTCTTACTTAACCCCTTCTTATTCATGTCCACTTACATGCTTAAATTTTGGTTAAGTATACACCAGTTATGTCTTACATGTTACCCATGTCCTCCACTTAACCCCTACATCATCCTCATGTCCTAATACATGCTTTATCTTGGTTAAGTGCTTATAGGTTATATTTTACATGTCATTCATATTACCCCCAACGTCTGGGTTTAATCAAGCTCCTTGGCTTTATCTGCCATTAGACCCTATGTCTATCCATTAACTATGCGCTTATGCTACCTCATCAGTCTTATCATTTAACTTGGTTATTTCCATTTTTACCAACCTTCAACTTGCTTATTAATTCAATTCTTAACTTGAACTATACTAAGCCCACTAATAAGCCCACAACATGTTATTCCTATGATTCATACATTAACCCCTGTTATGGTAAAATAACATGTTCTTATTCAATCTTTACAACCGAGTACCCCTTAACTTACAACCACACTGGAGAGAGCGAATAATTCCCTAAATACCAACCCCGAAGACCGGAATCAACATCAGATTGATACTCAGAGGATTATCCAACCTAACCAATGTTTTGTTCCTTTTTATAATATAACTTATGTCACCTTCAATTGTAAATTCATTCTTGTCTTTACATATTGCTTAATCCACAATGAAGCACATCTTTCCTTATTACATAAGTTATCTCATCTTATCTATTGTTCCGCCTAACTTACTTTATTCCATAAGTTATCATTCCCACTTAGGCATTAATTAAAATTTACTTAACTCAACCATTCATGTCATAACAGTTAAGTGTCATTAGCCTGGTCATATTACTTAACCAATCCATTCATACCATATTGGTTAAGCGTCATTAGCCTAATCATATTACTTAACCCACCCACTCATACCATATTGGTTAAGTGTCATTAGCCTAATCATATTACTTAACCCACCCACTCGTACCATATTGGTTAAGTGTCATTAGCCTAATCATATTACTTAACCCACCCACTCATACCATATTGGTTAAGTGTCATTAGCCTAATCATATTACTTAACCCACCCACTCATACCATATTGGTTAAGTGTCATTAGCCTAATCATATTACTTAACCCACCCATTCATACCATATTGGTTAAGTGTTCTTAGTTTACTTAACCCTACCCACTGGTCTAATTACCATGTTATGTTGGTTAAGTATTACCATTCGTATTTCCACATGTCACCCACATGTCACCCACTTAACCCCCATGTCCCACCACATGTTTATCTGGTTAAGTATTTCTTAATTCATTAAGGCCGTAACCCTATAAAGACCTCTCACATTAGACTGACATTTATGGCAGCTGGATTTGTCGGGCGGGTCCGGGCAGTCTTACACCATAAAAGAGTCTAACCTCGTGTCTTTACAACTGTTACGCTTTTAATTTGGGCATAGGACCTCTCACATTGGGCTACCATTTGTGACTAATGGATTCGCCGGGCTGGTCCGGGCAGTTTTACATCACAAATGAGTCCAACCTCGTGTCCTAAGCATTGATTATTGCTTATAATCTTTTACCCCAGTCTTAATAATTTCCCTATTCAAATTATTAATTAATTCCTAATTTAACGATGTCCATAATTGACTCAATTATGTTCATAAATTAATGGGATGCAAAATCATACCAATTTTATCACAATTTATCTTATGCCATTAAAGGCAACTTATCTCAATTTATATTTATCCCTCCTTTAAGGCTATTACATGCCAACTACCCAAAACCCACTTAGGCGTGTTCATATTAGCCCTTTTTCAAGACATAAATCATCATATGTGTTTCAACTACAAATCTCACATAATTAACATACGCCCAAGTTCTAGATTACATGTCCGTTTTACATATGCCTAATTCATACCAAATTTACATATGTTCAGTTCATGCCATTTTATATGTATGCCAAATTTATGCCAATTTATACCTATCAAGTTCTAGCCAAATTACATATGACAATCCCAATTCTTGCAATTACCATTTTAATGCAATACCCAATTATCAAATTTCATATTAATTGCAATAATACCCATATATCCAATTTTCATGTTATGCCATCAATTCCACCAATTACATATATCCAAATAGGTAATATTCCCATACTTTTCCCCGTATTCAGTCGTACGCAAAATCGTGGTTTAGGCTTAGATCCGAAATTGATCTAGGTTCATCAAAAGAAAATAAATAGGGGAAAGGTAGAATTTTGCAATAAAACAAGATCAGAGAGAAACAACATAAATCATCATGATAGGCACAAGGATTAGATCTTGATAATAATATCAACATGAATCCAAGAAACTGATTTACAACGACTGAATAGAGCATGAACTAGACATAAGAATTGAGATGAACAAGTCTCAAAACCCAAGGTTCAAAGGTAAACATGAATAGATCTGAATTGATAAACATGCTTATATCCAATTACACTTTATTCCATAGCCATATTAAAATTAAGTATTTTAATCTAAAAAGTAAATAGAACTTACACAGCATGGCTAGCGAATTTAAGAACTGAAATCGATGTTGTAGAGTTGTTGATTCATCTCCTTGAATCATTGTAGAAGTCTTCACCTTTGTATTGGATTGCGTATGAAAGCTTAAGAAGAAGATTAGAGACGGCGGCCATGACCAAGAGGGATTTCAGTAGCATAATGGTGGCTAGACGTGTTGTAGTGAATTAGGGTTTAGGCATCAGGGGGTTTATATAGGATTAGGTAGACGAATCCGGACAGAAAACGAGACTAGAAACATCAGAATGCACCCAGGCCCAAAAGTGGGCTCGAGGACCAGGTCAACACCCAAGTCGACTGCGCAGTCGACCTGGTCCTGGGGGTGTCGACTGCCCAGTCGACTCCCCAGTCGACCTGGGGTGCTGGGCGGGAAATTTCCCACCTAGTCTGTCTGGGTTTTGAAATTCGAATTTGAACTCGAATTCAAACTGTTTTGAACTCTAAAAATTTCTGAAACTTTGGGGAGCCATAACTTGGTCATACGGACTCCGATTTTCGAAAACTCAGACTCGATTTCATGCAGAATTCCGAGATGAACGCAGTGGCGCAACCCGTTTCCCTTGATTCTTATTTTGAAATTTAATTCTGCCTAGATTTATGGTTATAACACGTTATCAAAATACGGGTTGTTACATTCTCCCCTCCTTAAAGGATTTCGTCCTCGAAATCTCTAAGTTAGGAAGAACGTATCCTACCATCCATCATCCATCTACTCAAAACATCATCCACTAGAAATCATTGTCCTTAAAGATTTTTTTTATGCTGTATGAACATATGCGAGAAGTGTGTGTATATGTTCCTTATCTAATGTTAATGATCAGGCCTGATTGATCTTTCTAATGCAAAATATGTTTAGTGTCATGAATCCAACATGTATGCAAATAATCCTAGTCACGTAAGCACTATATGTGTGCACAAACATTTATCCATATGCAACATTCATATGATAACACATTCAATTTCATCCACAAACAAGTGTAAACACTCATGCATATGCAATATGAAAGGTGACTGAGCCGATCTAGTGCCTAATGTGCGTGTATATGCATCCACGAGCAACCACTTGCAACCATCAATCATAACATGTCTCAAACACATGTTTACACTCAACTGTTCCTACCTAAAGATATAGTCGAATGATAGAAGCAAGTAAAAACTCTGCGCCCATCAAAGCTAGAAATCTACGTCACATATATACTGATTAGGAGAAGAATTCCCTAAGCACCAGCCCCGAAGACTGAAATAAACATCAGACTGACACCCAAAGAAATTCTCAACCCAACCAATATATATGTGATTCTAGGAAACTAAGCATGATGGACTCCTTTTAGGTCACAAGAAATCCCTTCCTAAAATAAACCCATATCCTATAAAACCCAAAAGGTTTAATCAACCCAACGGACACCCTCAAGCCCCAACATGTAAAACTAACAGATGAGTCATACTCCCTATGGGGTTTGCAACAGAAATTGGATTGAGAATAGGACCGAGAGGATATACACAAAAGATAGCATGCAAGTAAGCTCTACAGGAAAAAGGAATCAAGAATATACTCTTAAAAAGAGATGCGATGCGCGAATCTAGTCTTCAATCATCTAAGTCGCATTTCCTTGAGCTTAACTCCATTGTGCTTTGACCGTCTTTAACTCCACAATCTCATAGCTTCTTAATTCTTGTTTCCAACATATGAGTTGGAACTCATTTCACTATTGCCTCTCGTTCCACTTTCACTTATCCTCCTCCTAGTATACTCGGCTTAAACATAACTGCGTACTCATGGTTTCACGCAAGCTCTCCAAAATTCACTAGTGAATCTTGTATCTCGTTCACTTACTAAGGTGATTCTCTACAACTCATGCATAAGCGAAATGACCCATCCGCCTTAGTGGTGAACACTACTCGAGCGGATTACAGATTGCCAATAAATGTGTCAAGAGATTCTAGGTAACTAATCATGATAGAACCCTAAAGGATACACGCGACTTCGAGGGTATTACCGAGGCAAGTCAAAAGTCTAACTACCCCTTTTTTTTCAAAACCGAGATTGTCACCCTTACTGGATAACCACTCCATCGCTAGGATCTACCCATAGCCCAAAACATAAACACTACTTCTAAACTCAACACTTAGCATAGACATTCTCAAATCCTAATAAGTCATGAATAAATGAGCCGATTCCCCAACAGGATTTGAGACAAAAATGGGATCCTCTACTACGTTAGTACTAAGGTGCAGAGACTCAACTACCGAAGCAGAATTAAAAGGATGCGATGTACAAAAACAAAGTTCTAGTGGGATGATAGAAAAGAAAGCTAAACTTTTAATAGAAATGTTACCGCCTCTCTTAGATATACAATTGCCCTCTCGACGCTCTTGCCTTTTTGCCCTTGTCCTTGTCCTATACTAAACTACATGTCCCTTTTTACCATACTAAAGATACTCTCTCTTGTCATGGGTTCTACTATTCTTTCACTTTGGCCTCTTTCCTTTCACCTTTTTCCTCCTTCGTGGATTAAGCCATAACAACTAGTTTCTTGTTCTTACTATCCTTGTATAGTTTGTTGACAAGTCTCTCGAAGCTGCCTCCAACGCACGGCAATTCTACACAGCTTGAAATACGATTAGTCCCAAGTAAAACTACTGCGGCTAAAGATGGAGGTTGGGCACTTCTTTGCCCTCCGACATATGTCGGATGCCTACGAAATTATGGTGAAAAGAGAGAGAAGAGATTTCAAGAGAGAATCAAAAGATAGTGTATATGGCTTTGGGGAATATGCCTTTTAATCAAAACAAAATTTTCTTGAAAATTTGCTTCTTTGTAAATGTTTTGAAAACTAGTTCAAAAGGTTTTCGAAAACTTTTGCCCAGTCTGGTAACCATCTGGTCTGATACCAAATGTAACACCCCACATTAGTTAAGGTCACTCGCAAAGGGAATGCCTTAACTTCAATCGAGCATTATGGGTACTAGAACAGAAATATTACAAGACAGACATATATAAAACAGCGGAAAGTAAAGTGGAAGTACTTCAAATCATTTATTAAATATGATTGTTTACAATAAAAGCCCATCAACTTCCAATACCCAATTATATAGTTAAAATACCTGTCTTGCTCAAAACAAAGAAGCATAAAAATAAGTTATAGTATTCCCCAATAAAGCAAAGCAAGCCATAGCCAAGAAAAATCCACGCCTTGCATGAAAGAGCCTTGGAGCTTGATAAAGTTCGAGCTAAGCTGTATTCCCACCCTGCGAACCTGGGGGGGAAACGGAAGAAAAAGAGGTGAAACAAAACGGGTCAGTCATAAAGACTGAGTAAGTCCTAGTGACTTTCAGCATAAAAACAGTTAAAGATAATATGGCATGAGTAAACTGAAAGTAAACATAAGCATGATGACAAGATAAGCAACAGGCAAGGTAACTTAGGTTAACATGATGTGATTTTTGTCAAGTAACATCGCAAGGTTCCCATTCAAGATAAACTAAGTATAATTTCGTAAGATTCCTATCAAACATAACAAGATTCCTCTGCTTCGCCATTAAAATATTTCTATGAGATCTACTTGCTCTGCACCACCTAACTAGCATCCTTACAATTATCTTGCAAGGAATGATCCGTATTCTCACTAATACTCCAACTAGTGTCCTCTTTAACAAGGATCCTTACCCCACTACTAGTGTCCCAACTAGTAGCCCATGTTATATAAAAAGGTGATCCCACCCACTACTTAGAAATCATAATACTAGTCTTATGTACCCCTAGCTGACTACATAGGTGCCGCCTGCCCCTATCTCCACTAGGTATACCCACCAACCCCCATGTGATCGGCTCCCTAACTCGTAGATACCCGTGCTGGCCCCACAGTGGGTTGTATCAATCCCCTAAAGTGGCAACCCGATACAACTTGAGGATGCACGGCTTATACCTACACGATGCAACAACGTCTTACCTACCAGCCCGGGTCCACACATGCATATGAAACCCGTTGGACTTGCGTTGCCATCGCTAACCCGTTTTGACCTCTTACAATCAAACCCAGTATGCGTGTCCCATCCTCGACATTGGTCGAGCTCACAAAGATACGTGATGGGCTACTGGTCTGAAAAGGGTCCCCTTTCCTCGACACAAGCTTCCCTCCTATGCTTGGTCCCCTCTAGTAATTCTTACTTAACCCCTTCTTATTCATGTCCACTTACATGCTTAAATTTTGGTTAAGTATACACCAGTTATGTCTTACATGTTACCCATGTCCTCCACTTAACCCCTACATCATCCTCATGTCCTAATACATGTTTTATCTTGGTTAAGTGCTTATAGGTTATATTTTACATGTCATTCATATTACCCCCAACGTCTGGGTTTAACCAAGCGCCTTGACTTTATCTGCCACTAGACCCTATGTCTATCCATTAACTATGCGCTTGTGCTACCTCATCAGTCTTATCATTTAACTTGGTTATTTCCATTTTTACCAACCTTCAACTTGCTTATTAATTCAATTCTTAACTTGAACTATACTAAGTCCATTAATAAGCCCACAACATGTTATTCCTATGATTCATACATTAACCCCTGTTATGGTACAATAACATGTTCTTATTCAATCTTTAAAACCGAGTACCCCTTAACTTACAAACACACTGGAGAGAGCGAATAATTCCCTAAATACCAACCCCGAAGACCGGAATCAACATCAGATTGATACTCAGAGGATTATCCAACCTAACCAATGTTTTGTTCCTTTTTATAATATAACTTATGTCGCCTTCAATTGTAAATTCATTCTTGTCTTTACATATTGCTTAATCTACAATGAAGCACATCTTTCCTTATTACATAAGTTATCTCATCTTATCTATTGTTCCGCCTAACTTACTTTATTCCATAAGTTATCATTCCCACTTAGGCATTAATTAAAATTTACTTAACTCAACCATTCATGTCATAACAGTTAAGTGTCATTAGCCTGGTCATATTACTTAACCCACCCACTCATACCATATTGGTTAAGTGTCATCAGCCTAATCATGTTACTTAACCCACCCACTCATACCATATTGGTTAAGTGTCATTAGCCTAATCATATTACTTAACCTTCCCACTCATACCATATTGGTTAAGTGTCATTAGCCTAATCATATTACTTAACCCACGCACTCATACCATATTGGTTAAGTGTCATTAGCCTAATCATATTACTTAACCCACCCATTTATACCATATTGGTTAAGTGTTCTTAGTTTACTTAACCCTACCCACTGGTCTAATTACCATGTTATGTTGGTTAAGTATTACTATTCGTATTTCCACATGTCACCCACTTAACCCCCATGTCCCACCACATGTTTATCTGGTTAAGTATTTCTTAATTCATTAAGGCTGTAACCCTATAAAGACCTCTCACATTAGACTGACATTTATGGCAGCTGGATTTGCCGGGCGGGTCCGGGCAGGCTTACACCATAAAAGAGTCTAACCTCGTGTCTTTACAACTGTTACGCTTTTAATTTGGGCCTTGGACCTCTCACATTGGGCTACTATTTGTGACTACTGGATTCGCCGGGCGGGTCCGGGCAGTTTTACATCACAAATGAGGCCAACCTCGTGTCCTAAGCATTGATTATTGCTTATAATCTTTTACCCCAGTCTTAATAATTTCCCTATTCAAATTATTAATTAATTACTAATTTAACGATGTCCATAATTGACTCAATTATGTTCATCAATTAATGGTATGCAAAATCATACCAATTTTATCACAATTTATCTTATGCCATTAAAGGCAACTTATCTCAATTTATATTTATCCCTCCTTTAAGGCTATTACATGCCAACTACCCAAAACCCACTTAGGCGTGTTCATATTAGCCCTTTTTCAAGACATAAATTATCATATGTGTTTCAACTACAAATCTCACATAATTAACATACGCCCAAGTTCTAGATTACATGTCCATTTTACATATGCCAAATTCATACCAAATTTACATATGTTCAGTTCATGCCATTTTATATGTATGCCAAATTTATGCCAATTTATACCTATCAAGTTCTAGCCAAATTACATATGCCAATCCCAATTCTTGCAATTACCATTTTAATGGAAATACCCAATTACCAAATTTCATATTAATTGCAATAATACCCATATATCCAATTTTCATGTTATGCCATCAATTCCACCAATTACATATATCCAAATAGGTAATATTCCCATACTTTTCCCCATATTCAATCGTACACAAATTCGTGGTTTAGGCCTAGATCCGAAATTGATCTAGGTTCATTAAAAGAAAATAAATAGGGGAAAGGTAGAATTTTGCAATAAAACAAGATCAGAGAGAAAACAGCATAAATCATCATGATAGGCACAAAAATTAGATCTTGATAATAATATCAACATGAATCCAAGAAACTGATTTACAACGACTGAATAGAGCATGAACTAGACATAAGAATGGAGATGAACAAATCTCAAAACCCAAGGTTCAAAGGTAAACAGGAATAGATCTGAATTGATAAACATGCTTATATCCAATTACACTTTATTCCATAGCCATATTAAAATTAAGTATTTTAATCTAAAAAGTAACTAGAACATACATAGCATGGCTAGCGAATTTAAGAACTGAAATCGATGTTGTAGCGTTGTTGATTCATCTCCTTGAATCGTTGTAGAAGTCTTCACCTTTGTATTGGATTGCGTATGAGAGCTTAAGAAGAAGATTAGAGACGGCGGCCATGACCAAGAGGGATTTCAGTAGCATAACGGTGGCTAGACGTGTTGTAGTGAATTAGGGTTTAGGCATCAGAGGGTTTATATAGGATTAGGTAGACGAATCCGGACAGAAAACGAGACTAGAAACATCAGAATGCGCCCAGGCCCAAAAGTGGGCTCGGGGACCAGGTCGACACCCAAGTCGACTACGTAGTCGACCTGGTCCTGGGGGTGTCGACTACCCAGTCGACTCCCCAGTCGACCTGGAGTGCTGGGCGGGAAATTTCCCGCCCAGTCTGTCTGGGTTTTGAAATTCGAATTTGAACTCGAATTCGAACTGTTTTGAACTCTGAAAATTTCTGAAACTTTGGGGAGCCATAACTTGGTCATACGGACTCCGATTTTCGAAAACTCGGACTCGATTTCATGCAGAATTCCGAGACGAACACAATGGCGCAACCCGTTTCCCTTGGTTCTTATTTTGAAATTTAATTCTGCCTAGATTTATGGTTATAACACGTTATCAAAATACGGGTTGTTACAAAACTGGTTTCGTCGAATTCCGACTTCGTTTGCTCACACAGCGTATTTTTAACCGTCAAAATACTGATTATTTTTCACATTAAAAAACGGTACTGCCACATACTGACTCTAAAAATCACAAAACTTGAAATCTAACAATAATTTAATGTTACGGATCCAACAAAATTAGTTTCATCGAAAACGAAGGCCGTTTGCAAAACTGGCTATATTTAAAGCTCTAAATAACCCTTTTAAATATAAAATACATTTAAAAAATAATTAAATTAAATATTTATAAATAAATATTATCGTATATATTCACATAGAATATCGCACAGCTCCATATCAGGACTTGTAACTCGATATTCCAAATCCAGTGTTATATCGATATTCAATTTATAATATAAATAAATTGTTATATAGGAATTCCATAGCAACTTTTCAAAAATTTGATATGGACATAAATCAAAATCTATACGACGAAATCCCGATTTTTCTCCTTCACTAGAAAAATATACTTCACCAGCCCCGAACCTTTCTTGTTTCACAGAAATCCGATTTAAAACGGACCTTGTATATTCAGTTGAAGTTCAAATCACCAAATAGCGAACCACCGCCCCATTTCGAGCTCGATTATAATTATGATATAATTATACGTTCAACTTCTGTTTATATAATATATTCGTTATTCGAGTTCAATTCCAAACTGAATTAAATATATTTTGAATTGTCCAGTTCACATTATGTTGTCAATTCACTATTTCCGATTATTTCGGAATAACAAATATATTATTCTATTATTTAAATTAATTAAATATTCAATATTATTTAATTAAACAACCATTTAATTCTCTAAACCATTATTTAAATAATTAAATAAATTATATTATATCACTAGAATACGGGACATTACATTTTTCCCCCTTAAAATAATTTCATCCTTGAAATTGCTAAGGTAGAAAACAACCTTATTAACGGGTTAGAACTTATTTGTTCACTTCTTAACTTCAGTTTCAACTGAACCAATTTAATTTCAATTAAATATTAATTAATTCATATTAATGAAAATTTTCAAAAATCCTGAAAATTTTCTAACACCCGAAATTTTCGAAAAATTTCGCCAGCACCTCCTTTGTACGGCTCAATCGGTACAACTACAACTCGCCTCTCTGGGCCTTCTTCAACCCAAAAGAAAATTAAACAGCCAAGCGGCTTGCCAATTCGGCTCATAAATCTCATACCCATATAAATATAAACTATACCTTTTTATCGGGCATATCATTATATCCTTTCCACCTGTTATCAATTCAGCAGATACAAGGGTCATCCCAATTAAATTCCAATCAGTTTTTATCCTCAACACAACCATTCACTTATATCCAAACTGAATCTCATTTCAAACTTCTATCCCACAAATCCAAATTTTTCGATATCCATCTAATCCCATTTTAACTCCAATTTGCTTTTGCAAATTTCAATTCAATTTCCACTTAACTAGCTTTCAATTCAGTTCCAATTTATTTCCACAAATTTTTATTTAAATTTGTTTTTAATTCAAACAGTCTCTTCCTGGGAGTTTTAAACAGCTTTGCTGTAATGACCCGTATTCTACACGTCATAGGATCGTAGAATATTTATTTCTTTCCCATGTAAAGTCGTATGGTCATGTAACTTTGGGAAACATCTATTAGAGTCATTTCCCATGCTTATGATTTTTGTCGATTTTTAAATGACCATTTTGCCCCTAGTTGGTACTGTTTTGACCATAACTTTTGATTGGAAAGGAGTTTTGACCTGAAACCACTTCCATTAGATTCGTTTGATGGTTTCTCTTTCCGTAGTGTGGTCACATTAGCCAAACGGACTTACCGTTTGGGAGATATGGTTGAAACAAGGTTTGGAGGGTGAAAAACTGCTTAACCGGGCCAAATCGGGTGATTAGCGAGTAGGCCCATAACCCATTTCGGGATTAGGGTTATGGGAGGGCTGAAATGAGATGGAGAATCATTCCATTTCAGTTTTCTAGCCTCCACTTATCACCAAGGATCCCTAAAAATGGCCTCCAACCTCTAAATCACCTCCAAATCACCTTTAGGTTAAGGATTTGGCTTAGCAACCCCTAATCAAGAAGGATCTTCACCAAATCAGCAAGGGAGCTGCTGTTTGGTATTGAAATTCACATCAAATCAGAGAATCATTTCAGATCTTAGTTTATTTTGTGGCTAAGGTGAGTGATTTGCTTAGTTTTGCACTAATTATGGCTAATTAGGGTTGATTAGTGTTAATTAGCGAATTTAAACATGATAAAATTCTGGAAAAATATTTATAAAATTCGGAATGATGTTTTAGATCTCTGATATGAATTTGGGTTAATTTGGTTAAGTTTTACTAATCCTATCATTAGTTTCACCTAAACATGCTTAAGGGGAAATATGGGATTTTGGGTATGTTTGATCCATTTTAACCTATGATATTGATGTGAATGATGTTTGTGGTTGATTATGCATGCTGCTATGACTATATGGTATGCTTTGTGATTGTTTAGAAGTGTTAGTTTGGTCAAAAACGCCGTCGAATGGCGTAAACTGCTCGCTGGAAGGACTGCAGGAAGTGCAAGTGGGATCGGATCGGACTTCTCGACCCGAACCGATCGTGGACATATGCCACGATCCGATCCGAAGACAGCGATCCGCATGTTCACCCCCGATCGCGAATCCTCCACACGACCCGATCCGAATGGGTGACCACGATCCGATCTGAAGTGGTGATGCCGATCCGAATCAGGAAGAGGAGCCACGAGCTGGAGGACCACGACCCGATCTGATGCAAGAGGCGCAATCCGATCCGAATGCAGAGGCCGACCCGATCCGACAAAGAATGCGAAGGCTAATCCGATCCGATTCGATTGTGATGACCAATAACCCGAGATGCAAAGGTAGTCCAAATGGAAGTTAGAGCTCAGGATCTCGGAACCAGTTGGGAACCAATGAGTTCACTTCATGGTTGGATTTTGCTGCGGGACGTGTGCTAAGGAGTTGACGACGTTCATAACTTCAATTCACCACTAAGAAGGAATGATGGGCTACTTATCAGTGCAGTAGGGTCATTATGACCTGAGGGGCAAAGTGATGGTAGCAAGACTACGTTATCAGTGCAGTAGGGTCATTATGACCTGAGGGGCAAGGTGATGCGTAGTAAGACTATGAGCCAGCGCAGATGGGGTGAATAACTCCATGGGGCAAGTGGACATAGTAAGGATTAGTAAGGCTATGAGCCAGCGCAGATGGGGTGAATAACTCCATGGGGCAAGTGGACATAGCAAGGAATTAGTGGCTACGTTATCAGTGCAGTGAAGCCATTTATGACTTCATGGGGCAAAGTGATCGTAGCAAGGAATGTTGGGTGATCGAAGTGGTGAATATCGTATGCTTTACGCACTGAGTGAGAGACGTGAGGATGGATGCTATGCTTGATTGTTTGCCATCATTATGACATTCACACCTCCCCCACCTCCGTATCTTTATACCGTTTGATATGATACCTTAGAGTGTTGTACGGTATGTAGTGCTAACTCTTTGGTTGCAGGTCCAGGTTCAGGTATGTTTTAGTCTACCTGTTATTGTTCACTTTAGATGCTTATCGCTCATACCAGGCTTTATGTATGACCCAGAGTTTTATGTCTCCTCTTATTACTCTGGGTGCTCACATGAGCAGACTAGAGACAGGTTAGCTGGTGATGTGCGAGTAGCTGATTCGGAGGCGGGCAGGAGGCTTCCACGTATGATATATATATATACACATTCTCCCTGTGTCGTTGGTGGTCGCTACTTGGGCATTAGTAGTGTACCTCATTTATCTTACTTTGCTTTGAGACAGTTGAGAAGTTGTAATAAGCTGTATTTTGGATTTCCGCTGCTTTGATGTTTAGTTCTGATTTTCAGCTTATGCACTGTCTCTCCTGTTTTATGTCAAGTATGTTATTATTATATTTTGTTCTATGCGCTGTGAGACATTCTACAGGTTCTTTGTATGTTCATTTCCTTCTTTTTTTTCCTTCTGGCGACCCGTTCCGTGCTAACTGGACATGTGTACAGCGCACTTTTGGAGTAAATGTCGGTTGGTGCGGGGCGGGCCGTCACATTTGGTATCAGAGCCCTAGGTTGCGTAGTTAACCTAGGGAAAGACACTAGGGAGAGTTAGTACATATATGAGAGCGCGTATTTGTGATTACTTTGGTTTTCAAAAGCTATGTATGTATATACTATTAGTAGTATAAAGATGAAGTCGCACTGCACTAGTACCACTATGGGGTCGTTAATCTTTTCTTTTTTTTAGATTGACGATGAGCCGACATGTTAGAGGTACCGGTAGAGGGGCCAATAATGGGAATGCCGCTGACATGAGGGCGATGTTTACTAACCTCATGAGAGACATGCTTAGAGAAGTGCAAGGGGCAATTCCTAATCCTGGAGTTGGTGCTGGCCCAGTAGTGCAGGCGCATAGGGTCGATTTCGCCAAGTTGTGCAAAGATTACACTAATCTTGGTGGGAAGCCGTTCCACGGAACGGAGTCGGCCACGGATGTTCAAGACTGGATGGATAGCTGTGACCGTATCTTTGATGACTTGGGTCTCGAGGATGCGATGAAGAGAAGGCTAGCGTCTCGTTAGCTGCAAGGGCGAGCGATGAATTGGTGGAATGCCATTAGAACAGCTACTCCAGAAGATCAAGTTACTTGGGATCAGTTCAAGGCTCACTTTAGCGAGAAGTTTATCCCAGCTGCCCAGAAGTCGGTGTTGTTCAAGAGGTTCCTGGAACTCAAGCAGGGTGGCAGGGCAGTTTCTGATTATATTGCTGAGTTCGACACTTTGTCGAAGTATGGACTGTCTCTTATTGATACTCCTGAAAAGAAGAATGAGAAGTTCATTACTGGTCTGGATGGGTACTTGGGGGAGAGGCTCATAAACCACATCGATGAGACTTTTGAATCGATCGTGGGGAAAGCTTTGAGGTCAGAAAGCCTTTACCCTAAGTCAAAGACTGAGGCTGCATCTGCAGAAGGGCCAAAGCCGCAAGCAGGCGGTGGAGGCAAGAATAACTCTCAGAATAAGAGGAAGCAGGACCAATCAAAAGGTGGCCAGAAAAAGAGCAAGAAGGATGTTGAGTGCTTCAGCTGTGGAAAGAAGGGCCATTATGCTAAAGAATGTCGGGCCAAGCCAGCGGAAAGGAAGTGCTACAACTGTGGTCAAGTGGGATATCAGAAGGATAAGTGTCCGCAACCTCTTAAGGAGAAGCAGATTGTGAAAGCATATGCTCTTGATGCTATTCCTTCTTCGTCGAATGCCCCAACTGTGGCGGAGAAAGGAAAGAATGTTGTTATTCAAGGTATGCTTTCTATTTATGATATACCAGTTCGAGTTTTGTTTGATACTGGGGCTTCCCGTTCCTTCATATCTAGTGACCTGGTAGATAGGTTGGGACTGGAACCTGAGATAGTCGATAGACCATTGGTTGTGACGAACCCGATTGGTGGTTCGACTAGCCTTAGTATGATTTGCAGGAATTTGGTCTTATCGAGTCATGGATGTATGTTTGTATGTGATTGCTTTGTTTTGGGCTTTACTGGGTACGGCATTATATTGGGGGTCGATTGGCTCCAAAGATACGGGGTGGTGGTAGACTGTGAGGGCTTTTTGGTGACAGTGAGGGCGGATGATGGGCGGAGGGTAGTGTTTGGTAGTCTACCTAGTGATGGGGTTATGGCTAGTTTTGTAAATTCCCTCGACATCCCGCAGGATGAGTTGTCAGAAGTGCCCGTGGTTGGCCAGTATCCGGACGTCTTCGAGGAGGTGACCGGGCTTCCACCACACCGAGAGATTGAGTTCCGTATTGATTTAGTGAAAGATGCCAGACTTATAGTGATGCCACTTCGTCGTATGGCACCAAGGGAGCAGCGAGAGCTCGGGGTGCAAGTCAGCAATCTTTTGAAGAAGGGATTTATTAGAAGGAGTGTCTCCGAGTGGGGAGCACCAGTTGTGTTTGCCACTAAGGTAGATGGTTCCCTTCGTTTGTGTGTGGACTATCGCGAGTTGAATAAGGTGACGAGGAAGAATAAGTATCCTCTACCGCGGATAGATGATTTGTTTGATCAGCTGGAAGGAGCTAGAGTGTTCTCCCAGTTGGACCTCGCGACAGGATTTCATCAGCTTCGAGTAGCAGATGAGAGTGTTCCGAAAACGGCATTTAGAACGCCGTCTGGATTTTATGAGTGGTTGGTTATGCCGTTTGGGTTGACCAATGCACCATCCTATTTTGTGGATCTTATGAATCGAGTATTCAGAGATCAGTTGAATAAGTTTATTCTTGTGTTCGTGGATGATATCCTTGTTTACTCAAGGACAGAGGAGGAACACAAGGGACACTTGAGGATAGTGATGGAGGTGTTGAGGAAACACCAATTGAAAGCGAAATTCTCTAAGTGTCATTTTTGGAGAAGGGAAGTAAGATTCTTGGGTCATGTTGTTTCCGAGAGTGGTATTGCCGTGGACCCTGCGAAGGTGGCTACGGTACAGGATTGGCCTACGCCCAAGAATGCTACAGATGTAAGAAGTTTCTTGGGATTAGCTGGATATTATCGTAAGTTTATCCAGGACTTCTCCAAGATAGCAGCACCGTGGACTCAGTTGACTAAGAAGAATCAGTCCTTCGTCTGGGACGGAGTGTGTGAGGATGCCTTCAAGAGTCTAAAGGAGAGATTGACGCGTGCGCCAGTGTTAGTCATTCCTAAAGGGAATGAAGAGATGACGGTATACACGGATGCTTGTGGTACCGGACTGGGTGCTGTATTGATGCAAGGAGGTAGGGTTGTAGCTTATGCTAGTCGACAGCTAAAGCCGCATGAGAAGAAGTATCCTACCCATGATTTGGAATTAGCAGCGATCGTGTTTGCGCTGAAGATGTGGAGACACTATCTGTTGGGAGAAAGATTCGAGTTGTTTACCGATCATAAATCGTTAAAGTATCTCTTCTCTCAGAAAGATCTGAATCTCCGTCAGCAGAGATGGTTAGAGTTCTTGGCTTCGTATGATTTTGATATCGCATATACACCTGGGAAGGGTAATGCGGTAGCCGATGCCTTGAGTAGGAGACATGCCAGCTTAGGGGCAATGTTTCTTGAATGGAAGCAACTGGAGTATATCGCAGGGTTTGATTTCAGACCAAGGTGCGAATTGGATCCGGTTATGCTAGCTAGTTTGACGATCAGACCCACTTTGATAGAGCGGATTGGTTATAGCCAGAGGGACGATCCTAACCTATTATAAATCATCTCCAAGTTAGAAATGGGAGTTGATGAGGAGATGAATGTGTATGGGCTTGATTGAGATAGATGGCTTCGAAAGAATGGAAGACTAGTTGTGCCCAACGTGAATGGTTTGAGAGATGAAGTGCTTAGAGAATGTCATCACTCAAAACTGACTATACATCCCGGTGGTAATAAGATGTATCGAGACATGAGACAGACTTACTACTGGGAAATGATGAAAAGAGACGTTGGGAAGTTTATATCCAAATGCATGAATTGTCAGCTAGTTAAAGCCGAACAAAAGAAGCCTAGTGGGTTGTTGCAACCATTAGAAATTCCCGAATGGAAATAGGAGCAAGTCTCGATGGATTTCATCGATGGCTTACCAAGGACTAGATCGGGATATGATAGCATTTGGGTAATTGTGGATCGATTGACTAAAAGTGCAAGATTTATACCAGTCAAATCGACCAGAACAGCAGCCAAGTTGGCAGAATTGTATATGAAGTGGGTAGTGAGATTTCATGGAGTACCCAAAAGCATTGTGAGTGACCGAGACCCGTTGTTCACTAGTGGGTTTTGGAAGAGCTTACAAGAGGCTCTAGGGTCAAGATTACATCTCAGTACCGCATATCATCCTCAGACCGACGGTCAGACGGAGAGGGTGAACCGTATATTGGAAGATCTCTTGAGAGCTTGTATATTGGATTTTGGTGGATCATGGGATGACCATTTGCATCTAGTAGAGTTTGCATATAATAATAGCTACCAATCCAGTATCGGTATGGCTCCATATGAAGCTTTGTACGGAAGACCGTGCAACTCACCATCATGTTGGATAGAGACTGGTGAGAAGTTTGTGCTTGGACCGGATGTGGTGAGAGAAACTTCCGATAAGATCAAGATCATTCAGCAACGAATGAAAGTTGCTCAAGATAGGCAGAAAAGCTATGTCGATAAGAGGAGAAGAGACTTGGAATTCTCCGTTGGTGACTTGGTGTTCGTCAAGATCTCTCCGTTGAAGAGCGTGATTCGATTTGGCAGGAGAGGCAAGTTAGCACCAAGATTTGTTGGGCCATTCCCTGTTCTTGAATTAGTCGGGAATCTGGCGTATAGAGTTGGCTTACCAGAGAAGATGGCGGGGGTTCACAATGTATTTCATGTTTCCCAACTAAGGAAGTTCGTTCACGACTCAGATGTGACTATTTCACCTGATCAGTTAGAGGACTTCGAAGTAGAACCCGAGGCGGTTGGGAATCGCAAGCCGATTCGTATTGTGGGGCATGATACAAAACAACTTCGAAGGAAGGCGGTGAAGCTAGTCAAGGTTCAGTGGGGCGAGAACGAGAATGATTGTACTTGGGAGACAGAGGAGAGCATTAGGAAGATGCATCCGGAACTCTTTGCCTGGTAAGATTTACTTTGCAATTTAGTTTTCCGCATGCTAGGATAGACTTATTTTGCTTGTTTGCATGTTTGATTGTTGTTTTATGGTTGATAGGCATGCGGGACCTTTGGGTGTGTTTGAATTAGGGAATTTCGGGGGCGAAATTTCTTAAGGGGGGGAGAGTGTAATGACCCGTATTCTACGCGTCATAGGATCGTAGAATATTTATTTCTTTCCCATGTAAAGTCGTATGGTCATGTAACTTTGGGAAACATCTATTAGAGTCATTTCCCATGCTTATGATTTTTGTCGTTTTTTAAATGACCATTTTGCCCCTAGTTGGTACTGTTTTGGCAATAACTTTTGATTGAAAAGGAATTTTGACCTGAAACCACTTCCATTAGATTCGTTTGATGGTTTCTCTTTCCGTAGAGTGGTCACATTAGCCAAACGGACTTACCGTTTGGGAGATATGGCTGAAACAAGGTTTGGAGGGTGAAAAACTGCTTAACCGGGCCAAATCGGGTGATTAGCGAGTAGGCCCATAACCCATTTCGGGATTAGGGTTATGGGAGGGCTGAAATGAGATGGGGAATCATTCTATTTCAGTTTTCTAGCCTCCACTTATCACCAAGGATCCCTAAAAATGGCCTCCAACCTCTAAATCACCTCCAAATCACCTTTAGGTTAAGGATTTGGCTTAGCAACCCCTAATCAAGAAGGATCTTCACCAAATCAGCAAGGGAGCTGCTGTTTGGTATTGAAATTCGCATCAAATCAGAGAATCATTTCAGATCTTAGTTTATTTTGTGGCTAAGGTGAGTGATTTGCTTAGTTTTGCACTAATTATGGCTAATTAGGGTTGATTAGTGTTAATTAGCGAATTTAAACATGATAAAATTCTGGAAAAATATTTATAAAATTCGGAATGATGTTTTAGATCTCTGATATGAATTTGGGTTAATTTGGTTAAGTTTTACTAATCCTATCATTAGTTTCACCTAAACATGCTTAAGGGGAAATATGGGATTTTGGGTATGTTTGATCCATTTTAACCTATGATATTGATGTGAATGATGTTTGTGGCTGATTATGCATGCTGCTATGACTATATGGTATGCTTTGTGATTGTTTAGAAGTGTTAGTTTGGTCAAAAACGCCGTCGAATGGCGTAAACTGCTCGCTGGAAGGACTGCAGGAAGTGCAAGTGGGATCGGATCGGACTTCTTGACCCGAACCGATCGTGGACATATGCCACGATCCGATCCGAAGACAGCGATCCGCATGTTCACCCCCGAACGCGAATCCTCCCCACGACCCGATCCGAATGGGTGACCACGATCCGATCTGAAGTGGTGATGCTGATCCGAATCAGGAAGAGGAGCCACAAGCTGGAGGACCACGACCCGATCTGATGCAAGAGGCGCGATCCGATCCGAATGCAGAGGCCGACCCGATCCGACGAAGAATGTGAAGGCTAATCCGATTCGATTGTGATGACCAATAACCCGAGATGCAAAGGTAGTCCAAATGGAAGTTAGAGCTCAGGATCTCGGAACCAGTTGGGAACCAATGAGTTCACTTCATGGTTGGACTTTGCTGCGGGACGTGTGCTAAGGAGTTGACGACGTTCATAACTTCGATTCACCACTAAGAAGGAATGATGGGCTACTTATCAGTGCAGTAGGGTCATTATGACCTGAGGGGCAAAGTGATGGTAGCAAGACTACGTTATCAGTGCAGTAGGGTCATTATGACCTGAGGGGCAAGGTGATGCGTGGTAAGACTATGAGCCAGCGCAGATGGGGTGAATAACTCCATGGGGCAAGTGGACATAGTAAGGATTAGTAAGGCTATGAGCCAGCGCAGATGGGGTGAATAACTCCATGGGGCAAGTGGACATAGCAAGGAATTAGTGGCTACGTTATCAGTGCAGTGAAGCCATTTATGACTTCATGGGGCAAAGTGATCGTAGCAAGGAATGTTGGGTGATCGAAGTGGTGAATATCGTATGCTTTACGCACTGAGTGAGAGACGTGAGGATGGATGCTATGCTTGATTGTTTGCCATCATTATGACATGCACACCTCCCCCACCTCCGTATCTTTATACCGTTTGATATGATACCTTAGAGTGTTGTACAGTATGTAGTGCTAACTCTTTGGTTGCAGGTCCAGGTTCAGGTATGTTTTAGTCTACCTGTTATTGTTCACTTTAGATGCTTATCGCTCATACCAGGCTTTATGTATGACCCAGAGTTTTATGTCTCCTCTTATTACTCTGGGTGCTCACACGAGCAGACTAGAGACAGGTTAGCTGGTGATGTGCGAGTAGCTGATTCGGAGGCGGGCAGGAGGCTTCCACGTATGATATATATATACACATTCTCCCTGTGTCGTTGGTGGTCGCTACTTGGGCATTAGTAGTGTACCTCATTTATCTTACTTTGCTTTGAGACAGTTGAGAAGTTGTAATAAGCTGTATTTTGGATTTCCGCTGCTTTGATGTTTAGTTCTGATTTTCAGCTTATGCACTGTCTCTCCTGTTTTATGTCAAGTATGTTATTATTATATTTTGTTCTATGCGCTGTGAGACATTCTACAGGTTCTTTGTATGTTCATTTCCTTCTTTTTTTTTTCCTTCTGGCGACCCGTTCCGTGCTAACTGAACATGTGTACAGCGCACTTTAGGAGTAAATGTCGGTTGGTGCGGGGCGGGCCGTCACATTTGCTTTGCTCAAAAGTCAAACTTTCCTTTTAAGGATTTAAAACAACTTGTTTTTCCAAAACAATTCGAAATCAATATCTTTGGTAGTAATCCATCACTTAGAACTTGGAATGAACACTAATGATGTCGCGATTCATCATAAGGGTTATTTCCCATCCATCGAAGTGAGTTCAATATTATATTACTTTCAAAACCATTTCTAAACACTTCTATTTTGAAATACATTTCAAAATACCATTCACAGTGCTTATAAAACAATTTAAAATCTCCCAGGATTTTAAAATTTTTATATATTAAATCCAAGTCCATTTACAAACACTTCTCTAACTTTTCAGGGTTGTAATTCAAATTCTGATCTTAATTTCAGATTTAATTTATCCGATTCCATATATTACACTTATATGAATTCTGATTGGTTATTTTCATAACCATTTCACTTATAATCTTATCTGATTATAATAACAACCAATATATCCAATATATTATAATTTCAATATATATATTTTCTCTATATCATAATATACTTTGGGTAAAATTATTTTCATTTACCCTCTTTTCAAAACATATCGTATTGACCCATCGTATTCGAGTGTTTAGAAATTCCTACCGATATAGTGGATCAAACTTATCAACCAGAACCCATAAACAACTCAACCAATGCATCTCCATAATATAAAACCATTTTATATCAAATAACAAATACGTTCACTCGTATGTATACACTCAAACTCAATCTAGGGCATTACTATCCCCATCTCTACTGAGTCACGCCACAGAGCCAAGGTAAAACTTAACCTTAAGCTCTGATACCAACTATAGTGTCCCGAAATTCCGGCACAATTTGAGCTGACCAAATAACATAAGTCCAACCCCAATTGCAGCGGAAACCAGAAAACTAATAGAAAGAAAACAGAGGGTGAGAATAGATAAGATAGAAACTTAGAATAGAAGAAGAAGAACATACAACATCAGAGTAAACAAAATCTCACAGCGGAATGAACAATATATAATAGATACATAACTTTGAAACAAAATCAATATATGTATACAATAACATTATCAGAGTATAACACTTACAACACAACAGAAAAAACTATAGATATATAATCTTGAAGACTCCTGCTCCATGATCTCCAAGTATATCTGAAAATCCTGACTACTTGACTGACCATACAAAATTGGGCACCCAAGAGTTTAGCGAAAACAAAACAAATAAACTCTGGGTCAGTCATGGGACTGGTGTGAGTAAAACAATTTAAAACAGTTTGAGCAATAAAACGATATCTCATAAGACCACGCCGTATAACAAAACGGGGTTTCCCTTATGAGAATCCAAATCAATTTGATTTAAATTTCAAAATCCTTTTGAAAGAAACGATAAACTTTATATCAAAACTCATTGATATTATAATAATGTCTATCAACTACAATATAATAATCATCTAGCAGAACACTTTCATCTCACGTTCCATATATATGGTATACAATAAAAAATGCGAGCACTTATTGGGTCATGGATTTCCAACTATGACAAGGTATGAAACCACCTTCCGATAGTGTACCTCTAGAGAGGAATACACTGGGTTCAACAAGAACATCTTGCAACCCGGCCACACATGACCGACCACTCATTTCACTTGAGTGTATCGAATGTATATCACCAACGGTTGGGATCAACAACCGTTTCCCGAATGGGACATCATCGACAATAGATTATAGAATGAAATGAATATCTCTAGATAGGTGATAATACACCCTAATTGGCAGCCAACCACTTAGCCATGCTGCCTGCCCAATTTTTGTCATTTCCCGGTTGTGAGGCTAGAGGCCACACTTATCTCTGACAGATCACACATTTATTCACTTTGAATGTCACATCGTCATACCCGCCAAATCACAAATTGATTTCCCCAAAAATACAACAAGTATACATCTAAGAGAAACAAATTCCTCTGCCACCAAACGTAAATACGTTTGAAGAGATCAACTTACGCGATCCATTAAATATACTCTGTCAGACATTCTTCCATACAGGTCATCCTGGGACTGGACAAACCGAAGGCACTATTCTGTAAACAGGACAACCCTTGCATAACTCCGTCTTCAATTATCTTCATCATATTTGATTCGCAACGTTAATGCCCATACGGAGCGGTTTTCAGATAATGTATCTGATCCCGATCTCTCCGTATTGACAATGGAAAAATGGTCAAAAACTTCGATAATCGATGAGTTAACTATCAAAGAAAAACACGTTTGCAAACAACGATATTATTTCCAGATGGAAATTCTATCGATCAATCACCATTTAACGTTTATCTCTTTAGTTCATTAATTTGTTTATTTCCTGTTTCCATATATTCAACATTCCTTATTTTCTAAATTAGAAAATATACGTTATAAATCATTGGAAAACATTTCCATCTCCTTTCACGTATCACTGTCATTCCAGTATTCTTTATCATCAAACATTTCATTTTCTATGATTAGAAAATATCTCTGATTTTATTTGGAAGATGTTTCCAAACTCACTCATTGGATTTAAACAGATGTTTAAATAAAACATCGTTATGCCAACTCAAACATTACACTGATTAACTAATTTCACTTAACCAACCTTCACTATCGAACCTTAACCATTCCTTAGTTAAAAATGATGTCAATCAAGTTGGGGTATAACTACCTCTCAGACCTTAACTGAACAACATTCCTAACTTCGAAATCGACAAAGTTCACCCTTTAAATCTTTAACAAACTTCCTTACGTAACTCTCTTTCGAATAAATCTCTATTCGATAACTCTTTCCTTTGAATAACTATATTCGATAATCTCTCTTCGAATAGCCATATTCGATTTACTATATTCAATTAACTCTATTCGATTAACTCTTATCAGTTAGCTCAATTTGATTAACTCTATTCTATTAACTCTATTTGATTAACTCTATTGGATTACCTCTATTTGAACCCTAATTAGTTAACTCTATTGGACTAATCAATTAACTCTTATCAATTTACTCTTTTCAAATAAACTATATTCGATTAACTCCTTTAACTCTATTCGAATATCTATATTCGATAACTCCTTTCGAATAACAAATATTCGATAACTCCTTTAACTCTATTCGAATAAACTATATCCGAATAAATTATATTCGATTAACTCCTATAACTCTATTCGAATAAACTATATTCGATTAACTCCTTTCTAATTAACGCTATTCAATTAACTCCATCCAATAACTCTAATCGATGACTCTAATCTCTATTTGATTAACTCCTTCGAATAACTAATATTCGATTAACTCTCCTCGAATAACTTATATTCAATTAACTCTCCTCGAATAACTAATATTCGATTATCTCTCTTTGAATAACTAATATTCGATTAACTCTCCTCGAATAACTAATATTCGATTAACTCCTTTCTTCGAATAACTATATTCGATTTTCTCTAATTCGAATAAACTATATTCGATTAACTCACTTCGAATAACAAATATTCGATTACTCCTTCCGAATAAACTATATTCGATATCTCTTTTCGAATAAACTATATTCAATATCTCCTTTAACTCTATTTGAACAACTATAGTTTGATTTAACTCTAATCGATTAACTCTAACTGATTAACTCTAACTGGTTAACTCTAACTGGTTAACTCTATCTGATTAACTCTAACTGGTTAACTCTAACTGACTAACTCTATCCAATATACTCTTTGTCCATATTCAGTTTTAAATATCGATGTTGAAATCGATTCTTACTTCTCAATATAAGTCCTGACTTATATATTCCATTTATCCGATGATAAATATTTTTACTTAATTTATAAAAACCTTATTTATAAATTAATCTTCTTACTTTATCTGTTAAAATAGATTTCTCTTAAAAGTTCACTTTGAATTCATATTCTATTATAACCATGTGCGAAGCACGGGTCTAAACCTTCCTAGTGTAAAATTCTCTTTTTATACAACTCTATTCATTTTTCAAGTATTTCCTTTTATAATCTATTTGTTTCTAAATCAATATTCCCTTTATAATTCTATTTATTTTCTAAATAAATAGAATTTTTTTTATAACTCTATTTATTTTCTAAATAAATATTCCTATTTATAATCTATTTGTAAATGTTTTTCAAATATTTCCTTTTCAATCCTATTTGTAAATGTTTTACAAATACTTCCTTTTCAATTCTATTTGTAAATGGTTTACAAATATTTCCTTACAATTCTATTTGTAAATGTTTTACAAATATTCTCTTTCAATTCTATTTGTAAATGTTTTACAAATATTTCCTTTCAATTCTATTTGTAAATGTTTTACAAATATTTCCTTTCGATTCAATTTGTAATTGTTTTACAAATATTTCCTTTCAATTCTATTTGTAAATGTTTTACAAATATTTCCTTTTCTCTAAACCTTTGATTTTATAATTATTTCTTTTATAAAATCCTTTTCTTTTTATATATAAAATCCCTTGATTTTATATAAATATTTTATTTTCAAAATACACTTTGAAAATCCCCTTTTCTACATCCCAATATTTCTTATGGTATTTAGAATATCAAATAACAATGATCGGTATCATTCAAACACACATAATCAACACAGATTATATATCACATCATATATTACAATATATGAAAATAGTAAAATAAATGTTGAGGAATCCGGTTGGATTCCTATGACCTGTTTCCCTGCATCCACAGATGTTAAACAATATAATTACCATCGATTTCATTTCAATATGAAATATTCTGATAAATAGAATCAATGTTTGATTAACGATTTATATATATCGTTATCTATAATTTCAAACAATTAATCAGCAATTCAATCAAACAGTCAGCACATAGCAAATCAATCATCATTTATCAGTTCTAAATATACGTTATAAAAATATGAACTGATAGAGTTGGTGAGTTTTACTCATATTGGACGATCATCGTTAAATAACGATAATTGTCTTTTGATTCTGATAGACAATTTAATTTTTCCATAAATTGTAACGAGCTCAAATTCACTTCCAGTCAGCTTCATTGTGTAGCCACCATCCATATGATCCCAACGGATCTTGTTTCGCTGAGTTCCGATACTGTATGATCAACTTATGAATTTTACAAGTTTGTACCAATATTTATTTTAAATTAAGACTAAGAATTCAATTGGGCCTTAACCTTTTTCCCTTGGCCCAAACCCACGTTTTTCAACCCGCCTCCACAATCCTTTCTCTCCCGTTGATAACTCCTGCTCCTCCTCCTTGACATTTCAGCAAACTTCAAGCTCTACTCCTCCTTGCTTGCTCTACGAAAATTCAAACTAAAATCATGGTAATTCTTCTCTTCACATCCTCATTCACCTGATATTACTCAAGTATAACTCGAACTCCTCCTCTAAAAGGCGTCGTTCATCTCCGTTCAACTTCCTACAGTAAACATCGATGGCAAAAATCACCGAATCCCCCAACTTTTTGCAAAACACTCCCAAATCCTCTTCTCATTCCAAATATACACTTCGTTTGAACCATCCGTACTCCAAATTCGTGCTATAACAAACCCTAGCCTCACTGTACATGGAGACAGTGAACCCAAATAAGCGTCCAATCCACCAAGAGGCACACCAAGTTGACGAGAGTCTTACTGGCATTTCAAAAACACTACTCTCATGATTTATAGTATATTATTTCATTTTGGTTTGATTTTTGAAGTAGGTTTTTCCACGTTGAGGAGAGAAAAAGAATGCGGCGGATTTTCTTTTGCTGTTGAATAAATTTTAGGTCATAAGGAAGTTAGTTAAGGTGATTTTATAGTGTAGATATTTGTGTAAGATATTTTCAATATATTTTTATTTTAATATTCGGTTTGCCTTCTAAAAATTCGTGTGATCACACAATATATCCAAAAATAATGAAAATGGTCGTGTAGCTACTGTTTGACATTACAGACCCAACGAAACTAGTTTCGTCGAATTCTGACTTCGTTTGCTCACACAGCGTATTTTTAACTGTCAAAATATTGACTATTTTTAACATTAAAAATCGGTACAGCCACATACTGACTCTAAAAATCACGAAACTTGAAATCTAACAATAATTTAATGTTACGGATCCAACAAAATTAGTTTCATCGAAAACGGAGGTCGTTTGCAAAACGGGCTATTTTTAAAGCTCTAAATAACCTTTTAAATATAAAATATATTTAAAAATAATTAAATTAAATATTTATAAATAAATATTATCGTATATATTCACATAGAACATCTCACAACTCCATATCGGGATTTGTAACTCGATATTCCAATTCGATTTATATTTGAAATCCTTTTAAAATATATATAAATCGTTATAAATTATAAAGGAATTCCATAGCGACTTTTTGAAAATTTGATTTGGACATAAATATAAATCTATACGACGAAATCCCGATTTTTCTCTTTCACTAGAAAAATATACTTCACCAGCCCCGAACGTTTCTTGTTTCACAGAAATCCTATTTAAAACGGACCCTGTATATTCAGTTGAAGTTCAAATCGCCAAATAGCGAACTATCGCGCCATTTCGAGCTCGATTATATTTATAATATAATTATACGTTCAACTGTTGTTTATATAATATATTCGTTATTTAAATTCAATTCCAAACTGAATTATATATATTTTGAATCGTCCAATTCACATTATATTGTCAATTCACTGTTTCCGATTTTTTCGGAATAACAAATATATTATTATATTATTTAAATTAATTAAATATTCAATATTATTTAATTAAAAAACCATTTAATTCTCTAAACCATTATTTAAATAATTAAATAAATTATTTATTATATCGCTAAAATATGGGACATTACAATTTCTTACCCGTATTCTTGGATCAAAGGTTAAGAAGCTACGCAACCGAGAGGTCAAGTTGATGAAAGTTCAATGGGAAGAAGACTGCGAAGATGCAACTTGGGAGACTGAAGACAAGACTCACGCTTCGTACCCTTTTCTTTTCAAGGGTATGTTCTTAACTTCTTTTTCAAAGCTTTTGTTCGTACTTGCTTCTGTTATTCAAGTATATCATATTGTTCAAATCTTCTACCTTTAGGTAGGAAACAAATAGATCTAAACATGTGTTTGGGACATGTTATGATTGATGGATGCAAATGGATGCAATTTTGTGCTAGTGATTGCTTATGGATGCATATACACACACACACGGCATTAGATCGGCTCAATCACTCTACTACTGCATATGGATGTGTGTGCAGTTTTCTTTTTATGGATGAATATGAATGTATTATTATATGAATGTTGCATTTGAATGAATGATTGTGCACACATATAAAACTTACATGATATACTAAGACTATTTGCATACATGTTGGACTCATGACACTAACATACATTGCATTAAGGAGGTCGACTGAATTAATAGACCACCTGATTTTTCGCATTAGTATAAGGACATGTACACACACCTTTGCATATGTTCATATAAGCATTAGAAATCTCTTAAGGACAATGGATTCCTGTGATTGATGGATGTTAGGATATAAATTCTTCTTAACTTGGAGATTTTGGGGACGAAATCCTTTTAAGTAGGGGAGAATGTAACACCTCGTAATTTTAAAGAATACTATAATGATAAACTAAAGAATACTTAATTAAATATTGAGAATTAAGTAAAACGGACTTCACATTGCGTTCATCTCGGGATTCTGCTTAAGATAGACTCCGAGTTTGCGTAAAACGGACATTGCATGAGAATGTTACTAAGCTTAGAAGTTTGTATACATATAAGATATATATATATATATGTATGTATATATAAACAAATCAAGTCAAAAAATTCAAAACAATTCACAAATTAAGCGGGAAAGGGATGCAGTATTGCGACCCATTGGTGGTCGACCCATGCCCCAAGGGGGTCGACCCATGGGTCGATCCATCAAGAGGGTGTCGACCCAGGGTCGACCCCCCCCAGATCCATCTAGGTTTATATCCTGAACTTGGACTTGTTTCTGAGCAAGATTCGTTGGCTTTAGGCTATATATAGGGCGTAATTTCTATTGTTATTACACATTAAAAACAATAGAGACAACGAGATAGTGCCCCTGCTTGGATTGAATCAGCCTATTTCCTTCAGCAACAGCTTATACACATTCAAGAATTTTTTCTGCAACATCTGCTTGTTATTCTCTGTTCTTTAGATCCAGTCTCTGTGAGTACATGTTATTTTTAGATATAAACATTTAAAAAGTAATCCTGACATGTTTATAAATCGGGATCTAAACCTATGTCTGTTAAGAATCTAATTCATACCTAAGCAGATCTGCCATTACATGTACACCTGATCTACTGTTTAGTTCTTATATGCCTATTTCTGTTATCATATGGCTATTTTGTTATTATGCCTATTTTTGTTCTTCTCTCTCCCTCTTTCCATTTTGTTTTTATATCCAAGGCTACCTTCGAGCCCAGGCCTATCGCTGATTGTAACGACCCGCATTCTACGCATCATAGGATCGTAGAATATTTATTTCTTTCACATACGAAGTCGTATGGTCATGTAACTTTGGGGGACGACTATTGGGGTCATTTCCCATGTTCATGATTTTTCCCGATTTTTAAATGACCATTTTACCCCTAGTTATCACTGTTTTGGCCATAACTTTTGACTGGAAAGGAATTTTGACCTGAAACCACTTCCATTGGCTCCGGATGATGGTTTCTCTTTCCGTAGAGTGGTCACATTAGCCAAACGGACTCACCGTTTGGGAGATATGGCTGAAACAAGTTTTAGATGGTGAAAAACAGCTTAATTGGGCTTAAACGGGTGATTAGCAGCTAGGCCCAAGGGGAATTTCGGGTTTAGGGAGATATAGGTGCTGATTAGGGTTAGAAAACATTTCTTTAGACATTTTCCAGCCGCCACTTTCATTCCTCTTAACCTAGCCATGGCCTCCACTCTCTAAACCTCTCTAAAACACCCAGAAATCACCTTCTAATTGAAGATTAGGCTTAGCAAACATTAAATTAAGAAGAAAAAGCACCAAAGCAAGGTTGGAGCTGCTGTATAAGATTGGGAACAGCGCCAAATCAGAGAATATTTCAGTTTTGGGGTTCTAGTTATGGCAAAGGTGAGTGATAGCATCATTTTGACACTAATTACAGTTAACTAAGGGTAATTAGTGAAGATTAGCGAATTTATGCGTAAATAAATTCTGGAAAATTTTTTAAAATTCTAAAATAATGTTTTAAGGCTCTGTTAGGAATTTGGGTTAATTTCGATATGTTTTGCTAATCGTATGCTTAAACATGATTAAGAGGGATTATAGGAAAATGTGAGGTTTTGGCCATTTTTGATCCATTTTGATTCATTTAAATTGTTGTTTGTGGTTGCTGTTACATGTTGCTATGACTTTATGGTATGTTTCATGATTGATTAGAATAGTTAAATTGTTCGAAAACGTCGTCGAATGGCGTAGAAAGCTCGCTGGAAAGTTGTAGAAGTGTGCAGGTTCCGAACCGGTTCGGATCGGAGAAAGGGGTCGGATCGGACTAGGAAACTGACCAAGGGAATCCGAACTGGATGGGGACTTGTCACTGGAAGGAGTTTGGCAGGAAGGAAGGCCATTGCTTAGAGTTGGGGTTGGACAGAAGATCGGATCGGAGCAATAGAGCAGATCGGATCGGAGAAAGGGAACAGGACGGATCGGAGCAGGCAAACAAGCCAAACAGAAGGAATCAGATCGGATGAACTACCCCGAACCGAACTCAAGCAGAGATACCCGAATCGAACCGACATCTGAAGGGGGAGAACCACTGAACCGACCCGACCCAGAGGAAGACACCGACCCGACTCGAAGTAGACTACCGACCCGAAACGATGAAGGTGATGACTACCGAATCGAACAAAATCCTAGAGCTGCTACTGCACGACAACTCTTCTGAAGACCCACTCCAATTCGACCAAACCCGAGATGCAAAGGAAGTCCAAATGAGAAGTTAGAGCTCAGGATTCAGATGGGAATCAACGAGTTCGCTTCATGGTTGGGCTTTGCTGCGGGACGCGTGCCAAGGAGTTATCGACGTCTATAGCTTTGGACCACTATGGTAGGGGGTACGAAGGCGGATTCAGGGCCATTATGGCATCGGTAGAACCAAGGACTACGACCAATGAAGTGAGTCATTGAAATGTTTGGTCATGACTCCAGGTGTTTGGCTTGGTCACAGCAGGGTTTCTACAAGTCGGGATTCGTCGTTACCTCAGTTTGTCTAGTGTTCCAAAGTGGTAGATGCCGTACGCTTTACGCACTGAGTGAGAGGTGTGAGGATGGTTGATATGGATGATTTGTTTGCTATCATTGTGACATGCACACCCCACCCCCGTATTCTTACACTATTTATTATGGCACCTTGGAGTATTGTACGGTATGTGGTACTAACTCTTTGGTTGCAGGTCCAGGTTCAGGTATGGTTTAGTATACCTGTTATTGTTCTGTTTAAGATGCTTATCGCTCATACCAGGATTTATGTCTGACCCAGAGTTTTATGTCTCCTCTTATTACTCTGGGTGCTCACACGAGCAGACTAGAGACAGGTTAGCTGGTGATGCACGGGTAGATGGTCCGGAGACGAGCAGGAGGCTTCCACGTATTGTATATATAATATTCTCCCTGTGTTGTTGAAGATCACTGCTTGGGCATTGTTGGTGTATCTTCTACTTTAGCTTTCTTTTGTTTAGAGACAGTAAATTTGGAAAATTGTAATAAGCTGTATATGGATTTCCGCTGCTCTGATGATTGATGTTGATTTTAGTTATCAGCTTATGCACTGTCTCGCCTGTTTTATGTCAAGTATGTTATTATTATATTTTATCCCATGCGCTGTGAGACATTCTACAGGTTCCTTGATTAGTTCATTCTCTTCTTTCTTTTCTTCTGACGACCGTTTTGTGCTAGCTGGGCATGTGTACAGCGCACTTTCGGAGGAAATGCAGGCTGGTGCGGGGCGGGCCGTCACACTTGGTATCAGAGCTCTAGGTTGCGTAGTTAACCTAGGGAAGTTATTAGGGAGAGATAGTATACGTATACGAGAGAGCGTATTTGTGATTATTTTGGTTTTCAAAAGCTATATATTTACTATTAGTAGTATAAGGATGAAGTCGTACTGCACTAGCACCATTATGGAGTCGTTAATCGTTTCCTTTTTCAGATTGACGATGAGCCGATATACTAGAGGTGCTGGTAGGGGAGCCAATAATGGGAATGCTGCTGACATGAGGACGATGTTTACTGACCTCATGAGAGAGATGCTTAGAGATGTACAGAGGGCAGCTCCCAATGGTGGAAATGGTGGTGGTCCAATAGTGCAGGCGCCAAGAGTCGACTTCGCCAAGCTGAATAAGGATTATACTAGCCTTGGTGGAAAGCCGTTCCACGGAACGGAGTCGGCTACGGATGTTCAAGATTGGTTGGATAGTTGCGAACGTATCTTCGAGGATTTGGGCATCGAGGATGCGATGAAGAGGAAGCTAGCGTCCCGTCAGCTGCAAGGACGGGCAATGAATTGGTGGAATGCTATAAAGGCAGCTACTCCCGAAGATCAGATTACTTGGGAACAGTTCAAGGCTCGTTTTAGTGAGAAGTTCATTCTGGCTGCTCATAAGTCAATGCTGTTTAAGAAATTCTTGGAGCTCAAGCAGAATGGCAGAGCTGTCTCGGAGTATATTGCTGAATTTGACACTTTGTCAAAATATGGGTTATCTCTCATTGATACTGCCGAGAAAAAGAATGAGAAATTCATAACCGGTTTGGATCAGTATTTGGGGGAAAGGCTTATTAACCACATCGATGAGTCGTTTGAGTCGATTGTAGGGAAAGCATTGAGGTCAAAAAGTCTCTACCCTAAGCCGAAAACTGAGGTTGCATCCGCAGAGGAGCCAAAGCCACAAGCGAGTGGTGGAGGCAAGGGTGGATCCCAGAATAAGAGAAAGCAGAATCAGACTAAGGATGGCCAGAAGAAAAAGAATAAGCAAGATCTTGAGTGCTTCAGCTGTGGTAAGAAGGGCCATTATGCTAGTAATTGTCGGGCCAAGCCAGCGGATAGGAAGTGCTTCAACTGTGGCCAAATGGGACATCACAAGGACAAGTGTCCACAGCCCCCTAAAGAAAAGCAAATGGTGAAAGCATATGCCCTTAATGCTATTCCCTCTTCGTCGAATGCCCCAACTGCGGCAGAGAAGGGAAAGAATGTCGTCATTCAAGGTATGCTTTCTGTTTATGATGTTCCTGTTAGAGTTTTGTTTGATACCGGAGCTTCCAGTTCTTTCATATCTAGTGACCTGGTAGATAGGTTGGGATTGGAGCCCGAGATTGTCGATAGACCTTTAGTAGTGACGAACCCGATTGGTGGTTCTACTAGCCTTAGCATGATTTGTCGTAATGTGGTCTTATCGAGTCATGGATGCATGTTTGTTTGTGATTGCTTTGTTTTGGGCTTTACTGGGTTTGGCATTATTTTGGGAGTAGATTGGCTCCAAAGATACGGGGTGGTGGTAGACTGTGAGGGCTTGTTGGTGACAGCTAGAGCGGATGATGGGCGGAGGATAGTGTTTGGTGGTCTACCCAGTAAGGGGGTATTGGCTAGTTTTCTAAACTCCCTCGACATTCCGCATAGTGAGTTGTCAGGTTTGCCCGTGGTTGGCCAGTATCCGGATGTTTTCGAAGAAGTGACCGGACTTCCACCACACCGAGAGATTGAGTTTCGTATTGATTTGGTAAAAGATGCCAGACCTATAGTGATGCCACTTCGTCGTATGGCACCAAGAGAGCAGCGAGAGCTCGAGGTGCAAGTCAGCGATCTTTTGAAGAAGGGATTTATCAGAAGGAGTGTTTCTGAATGGGGAGCACCAGTTGTGTTTGCTACCAAGGCGGATGGTTCCCTTCGTTTGTGTGTAGACTATCGCGAGTTGAATAAAGTGACGAGGAAGAACAAGTATCCTCTACCGCGGATAGATGATTTGTTTGATCAGTTGAGTGACGCGAGAGTATTTCCTCAGTTGGATCTCGCGACAGGTTTTCATCAGCTTAGAGTGGAAGCTGAGAGTATAGCTAAAACGGCATTTCGGACGCCGTCTGGGTTTTATGAGTGGTTGGTCATGCCATTCGGGCTGACCAATGCCCCAGCATATTTTGTGGATCTTATGAATAGGGTATTCAGAGATCAGTTGAATAAGTTTGTCCTTGTGTTCGTTGATGATATTTTGGTCTATTCGAGGACAGAAGAAGAACACAAGGAACATTTAAGAGTAGTGATGGAGGTGTTGAGAAAGCACCAATTGAAAGAAAAGTTTTCTAAGTGTCACTTCTGGAAGAGGGAAGTGAGGTTCTTGGGCCATGTTGTATCAGAGAATGGTATTGCCGTAGACCCGGCGAAGGTGGCTACGGTACAGGATTGGCCTACGCCCAAGAATGCAACAGAGGTAAGAAGTTTCTTGGGATTAGCTGGATACTATCGTAAGTTTATCCAAAGTTTCTCCAAGATAGCAGCACCATTGACCCAGTTAACTAAAAAGAATCAAGCTTTTGTCTGGGATGGAAGGTGCGAGAATGCATTCAAGAGTCTAAAGGACAAGTTGACAAGCGCACCAGTGTTAGTCATTCCTAAAGGGAATGAAGAGATGACGGTATACACGGACGCCTGTGGTACCGGACTGGGTGCTGTATTGATGCAAGGCGGTAGAGTTATAGCTTACGCAAGTCGACAATTGAAACCGCACGAGAGAAGATACCCTAACCATGATTTAGAATTGGCAGCGATCGTGTTCGCGTTAAAGATGTGGAGACACTATCTCTTGGGAGAAAGATTTGAGCTGTTTACAGATCATAAGTCGTTAAAGTATCTCTTCTCTCAGAAAGATCTGAATCTCCGTCAGCAGAGATGGTTAGAGTTCTTAGCTTCCTATGATTTTGACATCGCATACACACCAGGAAAGGGCAATGCAGTGGCCGATGCATTGAGTAGAAGACATGCCAGCTTAGGGGCTATGTTCCTTGAATGGAAGCAACTGGAGTTTATCGCAGGGTTTGATTTCAGACCAAAGTGCGAATTGGATCTAGAAATGTTAGCAAGTTTGACGATCAGACCCACTTTGATTGAACGAATCGGCTCTAGTCAGAGGGACGATCCTAACCTATCGGAAATCATCTCCAAGTTAGAGATGGGTATCGATGAGGAGGTGAACAAGTATGGGCTTGATCGAGATAGATGGCTTAGAAAGAATGGAAAGCTTGTTGTACCCAATGTCAATGGATTGAAGGATGAAGTGCTTAGAGAATGTCATCACTCAAAGCTGACTATACACCCCGGTGGTAATAAGATGTATCGAGATATGAAGCAGACCTACTACTGGGAAGGGATGAAAAGAGACGTTGGGAAGTTTATATCCAAGTGCATGAATTGCCAGCTAGTTAAAGCCGAGCAAAAGAAGCCTAGTGGGTTGTTACAGCCCTTGGAAATTCCCGAATGGAAATGGGAGCAAGTCTCGATGGATTTCATCGATGGTTTACCAAGGACTAGATCGGGACATGATAGCATTTGGGTGATTGTGGATCGATTGACTAAAAGCGCAAGGTTTATACCAGTCAAATCGACCAGAACGGCAGCTAAGTTAGCAGAATTGTATATGAAGTGGGTAGTGAGATTTCATGGAGTACCCAAAAGCATTGTGAGCGACCGAGACCCGTTGTTCACAAGTGGGTTTTGGAAGAGCTTACAAGAGGCTCTAGGGTCAGAGTTACATCTCAGTACCGCATATCATCCTCAGACCGACGGTCAGACGGAGAGGGTGAACCGTATCTTGGAAGACCTCTTGAGAGCATGTATATTGGACTTTGGTGGATCATGGGATGACCATTTGCATCTAGTAGAGTTTGCATATAATAATAGCTACCAATCCAGTATCGGTATGGCTCCGTTTGAAGCTTTGTACGGAAGGCCGTGCAACTCACCATCATGTTGGATAGAGACTGGTGAGAAGTTTATGCTTGGACCAGATGTGGTGAGGGAAACTTCAGGTAAAATCAAGACCATTCAACAACGAATGAAGGCTGCCCAAGATAGACAGAAGAGTTATGCTGATAAGAGAAGAAGAGACTTAAAATTCTCCGTTGGCGACTTGGTGTTTGTCAAGATTTCTCCGTTGAAGAGCGTGATACGATTTGGCAGGAGAGGCAAGTTAGCACCAAGATTTGTTGGTCCATTCCCTGTTCTTGAATTAGTCGGGAATTTGGCATATAGAATTGACTTACCAGAGAAAATGGCGGGAGTTCACAACGTATTTCATGTTTCCCAACTAAGGAAGTTCGTTCACGACTCAGATATGACTATTTCACCTGATCAGTTAGAGGACTTCGAAGTAGAACCCGAGGCGGTTGGGAACCGCAAGCCGGCCTGTATTGTCGAGCACGACATGAAGCAACTTCGAAGGAAGGCGGTGAAGCTAGTCAAGGTACAGTGGAGCGAGGACGAGAGTGATTGTACTTGGGAGACAGAGGAGGACATTAGGAAGTCACACCCAGAACTCTTTACCTGGTAAGATTTTGACTTCGATTTAGTTTTCCGCATGCTAGGATAGGCTTGGTTGCTTGTTTTACATGTTTGATTGTTGTATGTGGTTGTTAGGCATGCGGGATCTTTTGTATGTTTGGGTTAAGGAATTTCGGGGACGAAATTTCTTAAGGGGGGGGGGGGGGGGAGAGTGTAACGACCCGCATTCTACGCATCATAGTATCGTAGAATATTTATTTCTTTCACATACGAAGTCGTATGGTCATGTAACTTTGGGGGACGACTATTGGGGTCATTTCCCATGTTCATGATTTTTCCCGATTTTTAAATGACCATTTTACCCCTAGTTATCACTGTTTTGGCCATAACTTTTGACTGGAAAGGAATTTTGACCTGAAACCACTTCCATTGGCTCCGGATGATGGTTTCTCTTTCCGTAGAGTGGTCACATTAGCCAAACGGACTCACCGTTTGGGAGATATGGCTGAAACAAGTTTCAGATGGTGAAAAACAGCTTAATTGGGCTTAAACGGGTGATTAGCAGCTAGGCCCAAGGGGAATTTCGGGTTTAGGGAGATATAGGTGCTGATTAGGGTTAGAAAACATTTCTTTAGACATTTTCCAGCCGCCACTTTCATTCCTCTTAACCTAGCCATGGCCTCCACTCTCTAAACCTCTCTAAAACACCCAGAAATCACCTTCTAATTGAAGATTAGGCTTAGCAAACATTAAATTAAGAAGAAAAAGCACCAAAGCAAGGTTGGAGCTGCTGTATAAGATTGGGAACAGCGCCAAATCAGAGAATATTTCAGTTTTGGGGTTCTAGTTGTGGCAAAGGTGAGTGATAGCATCATTTTGACACTAATTACAGTTAACTAAGGGTAATTAGTGAAGATTAGCGAATTTATGCGTAAATAAATTCTGGAAAAATTTTTAAAATTCTAAAATAATGTTTTAAGGCTCTGTTAGGAATTTGGGTTAATTTCGATATGTTTTGCTAATCGTATGCTTAAACATGATTAAGAGGGATTATAGGAAAATGTGAGGTTTTGGCCACTTTTGATCCATTTTGATTCATTTAAATTGTTGTTTGTTGCTTGTGGTTGCTGTTACATGTTGCTATGACTCTATGGTATGTTTCATGATTGATTAGAATAGTTAAATTGTTCGAAAACGTCGTCGAATGGCGTAGAAAGCTTGCTGGAAAGTTGTAGAAGTGTGCAGGTTCCGAACCGGTTCGGATCGGGGAAAGGGGTCGGATCGGACTAGGAAACTGACCAAGGGAATCCGAACTGGATGGGGACTTGTCACTGGAAGGAGTTTGGCAGGAAGGAAGGCTATTGCTTAGAGTTGGGGTTGGACAGAAGATCGGATCGGAGCAATAGAGCAGATCGGATCGGAGAAAGGGAACAGGACGGATCGGAGCAGGCAAACAAGCCAAACAGAAGGAATCAGATCGGATGAACTACCCCGAACCAAACTCAAGAAGAGATACCCGAACCGAACCGACATCTGAAGGGGGGGAACCACTGAACCGACCCGACCCAGAGGAAGACACCGACCCGACTCGAAGTAGACTGCCGACCCGAACCAATGAAGGTGATGACTACCGAATCGAACAAAATCCTAGAGCTGCTGCTGCACGACAACTCTTCTGAAGACCCACTCCAATTCGACCAAACCCGAGATGCAAAGGAAGTCCAAATGAGAAGTTAGAGCTCAGGATTCAGATGGGAATCAACGAGTTCGCTTCATGGTTGGGCTTTGCTGCGGGACGCGTGCCAAGGAGTTATCGACGTCTATAGCTTTGGACCACTATGGTAGGGGGTACGAAGGCGGATTCAGGGCCATTATGGCATCGGTAGAACCAAGGACTACGACCAATGAAGTGAGTCATTGAAATTATTGGTCATGACTCCAGGTGTTTGGCTTGGTCACAGCAGGGTTTCTACAAGTCGGGATTCGTCGTTACCTCAGTTTGTCTAGTGTTCCAAAGTGGTAGATGCCGTACGCTTTACGCACTGAGTGAGAGGTGTGAGGATGGTTGATATGGATGATTTGTTTGCTATCATTGTGACATGCACACCCCACCCCCGTATTCTTACACTATTTATTATGGCACCTTGGAGTATTGTACGGTATGTGGTACTAACTCTTTGGTTGCAGGTCCAGGTTCAGGTATGGTTTAGTATACCTGTTATTGTTCTGTTTAAGATGCTTATCGCTCATACCAGGCTTTATGTCTGACCCAGAGTTTTATGTCTCCTCTTATTACTCTGGGTGCTCACACGAGCAGACTAGAGACAGGTTAGCTGGTGATGCACGGGTAGATGGTCCGGAGACGAGCAGGAGGCTTCCACGTACTGTATATATAATATTCTCCCTGTGTTGTTGAAGATCACTGCTTGGGCATTGTTGGTGTATCTTCTACTTTAGCTTTCTTTTGTTTAGAGACAGTAAATTTGGAAAATTGTAATAAGCTGTATATGGATTTCCGCTGCTCTGATGATTGATGTTGATTTTAGTTATCAGCTTATGCACTGTCTCGCCTGTTTTATGTCAAGTATGTTATTATTATATTTTATCCCATGCGCTGTGAGACATTCTACAGGTTCCTTGATTAGTTCATTCTCTTCTTTCTTTTCTTCTGACGACCGTTCTGTGCTATCTGGGCATGTGTACAGCGCACTTTCGGAGGAAATGCAGGCTGGTGCGGGGCGGGCCGTCACACTGATATATGCGAACAAACGAAACTGAGAATGTTTGGGAAAGATAAATTGGGACATACCTTGTATTATGAATCATGAATGGGGTTTGGGGGTATAATCTATATTGTGCTGTAGACAAAAATATGGGGCATATCTTATACTGTGAATTATGACTTGAGGGTTGGGGAATATAAATATGTAGGCTTTATTCATAGATTAAGCAGAACATGTAATGAAACTGTAAACAACATATGAAACATATTTCGATCTATGGGGGTTATATGAACCTGTTAACATGTTATACTTAACCTGTTTAAATTTGTAGGGATTATATGAACCTATTAAATAGTGGGGTTAAGTAAACTTGTTTGATTATGTGGGGGTTAAAGTAAATCTGTTAATTCTGTGGGTGGTTATACGAACTCGATAAACTTAACCCGTTTTATCTGTTGGGGTTATGCAGGCTTGTTAATTTGTTAGGCATAAGTTGTAAAAATCCTAATAGTTGGGGATACAAGCCTACAGGGTGGCTTATGTCATCCGTTTAGTAGAACTCGTAACAGTCAACAACCCATTCTGGTATCAAAAGGGGGACCCCGGATTAGGTAGGGGTTAGGGCACGCTTACTGACCTGATTATAAGAGGTTCATATGGGTGGAGGTGTTCTGATAATGCATTCCAACAGAGTCATGTGCGTGCATGGGTCCGGCTTTCTTGGGAAAATAAGCCTTTATAACACCAGTAAATAGGTCTGTGTCCTTTTGGGTGTGGCCACTTTAGGGAGTGATACATCCTGCGGTGGGGCCGGCACAGGGTACTTATGGGATAAGGAGCCGATCGATTGGGATTAGTAATTAGGTTACACCTAGTCCTGCCTGTTTAGGTGCCCACGGTTTCTGGTTGGGGTAACACCCGTTATTTTAATTGGGGTACCTGTTATTACTGTTTAGGGTAAAACCCGTTACTAGAAGTACACCTAAGTCTACCATATGCTTCTGCAGAGATCATATCTGTTATTCTAGTATTGGTGTAGAGAAAAGTAGTTGAGAAACGTAGTCTGTTTAGTTCATCCTATTTATCTTGTTCAGTCTGTTATATCTATTATACAATACTATTATCTCTCATCCATTTTATATGCTTGTCAGAGTGGGAACGCTCAGGCTTGATTATCTCTCTCTTCTGTTTCTGCTTGGAGCTGCTTAGATGTACCGTTTTGGCTACTTTTCTACTATGTTATGGCTATTTTTGGGGACTATGATTTTATATTACTATACTCAAATGGTTTTAGTTCAAGGCAGTTACTTTTATTTGATGTAGTCGGTTTTCAGTATTTCAGACTAAGGTTGTAACTGGATTTTTAGACCATGATGTTTTCTGTTGAAAATAAAGTTTTAAATTTCTGCTGCTATTTTATATATCTGTCTTATGAGATTCTGTTTCTGTTTACCTATAATGCTTCACGAAACTTAATGCATTCTGCTAAAGAGTGACATTAACAGACATGGGTTGTCACATAAACTAACTTGGAATGTGTAGTGTCGTGCATACTGATTCAATTACAACAAAATATGTTGGGATTCAGTGATGGTTTCTAGTTTCATAGACTTAACCTATTGTCATCGCCAACTGAAGTCTCGTCGAACTCACGTCGAGTTGCCATGATTGGGTTGATTATCGAGTTCAAGGATTGGTAGTTCATTCATTTGTCCGTAGTTCGTGTTTATGCTCTGATCTTATGTGCATGTTCGAGTTATCAGTCCAGGCAGGTTCATCTTTCAAATGCTAATGTGCTATGTGATGATAAATCGTTCAACTCTCGATCCAGTCGTGCGACATCGCGAAACGATTCAGATTCGCAAAGAAGATTTTCGAGGTCCAAAGTTCAACTTCAAAAAACGGGTAAGTACTGAGATACAAAAAAATATTTTGTATTCCCGTTATACTTAATGCCTAATCACTAATCCCCTCTCTTCTTTCTCTTTTCATATTATAGTCATCATATCCCCGGGGATTCAAAGTCCACTTCACTTGATCGATCCCTCCTTTTTCGTCTCCCTTCACAACTCCCTAAAAATGACAAGTTTTTGGGATACAAAAATCGATGTTGTATCCCCAAAACCCCGGAGTGGTTGGGATATGAAATTTCGGATTCCCAACACTTACCATTTTCTCATACTGCCCTTCCATCTTTCATAATTTGCATCCTCCTCACCACCTTTGACCTCATCAACCTGAAATCTACACCTCCTTCGTCATGTCGTAATCCAACGCCCTCCTTGAGCTCTCCAATAAAATCCGAAGCCTCCTCTCCATAACCGTGACTCAACACATGTAACCCTATACCCATGCAATCCATTAAGAAACCCACCTGTGTTAAAATTGGGGTAAGGCGATTGGGGAGTTCGAAATTGCTGACGGGTCTGAAAATCTTGAAATTTATTAAGTTTCGAAGTGCAAAATGGCCGAGTAAAGGGGATTTGGTTTTTGGATCTGGCTTTTATAAGGGGAAGGGAGTGTAGATTCTAAAGCAATGAAAAATTATTAAGTGTTCCGGGATCAGTACCGACCATACCTCGATTACTCATAAAAAAAGGAGAGTGAGGAAAGAAGGGAAAATCTCGACAACTCGAGAATCTGTGAAACTTCACTAACTCCAAACTTCGGCGGTGATCATGCATGCTCATTTACTAAATCTCGATTGTCTGAACCAACTCGACTCACAAACCAATTGCGTATACGCGAACCTAAGTGTTGTAGGATAAACACCAAGCGATCGAGTTACCGATTCGACAACATTTCGGAAATCAATATGCACGGTCGCACGTTCGAAACATACCATTCTGATTATTCTTTATTATGAACTCTGATCGCTTTGCACAAATCACATGCAAATGTGTGAGCACGAATGCAATTCTGTGTCTACAATGACTCGTTTACATTCCGACAAGAGCGGGAGTCAACGGCTAATGTTTAATTTCCTGAACTAAAAGGAATTAGATATATTCACATGAGCAATCAAACACGTTCTAGTCCGAGCTACGAAATTCAAAACAATAAGAATTTTTGACGGTGTTGGGATCACGTACTTATACAACAAGCTGCAGTAAGGTGTTATGGCCATTCAATGAAAAGGTCGCAACCAATCGTTCAACAATGACTTGGAAACCTTTCCGATTTTCGAAAATAATTATCTCATCTCAAAGCACACCATGTCAAGACAAGACGTACTTTGGGGGGCAAATGTTAACCAGCCTTTTGTCCCAATCACCAAAAGAATCCCAAGCCCACACAACTCGACCAATCATGTGGTTCAACAGCTCGGAAGTGTCACCAAGATACCCAAGAAAAGAGCCTAGGTAGAGTCGTACAAGTGTGGTTGTCACAATTCGTCGAAACTGCTCAAATGTGGCCAAACAATCGGCAATGGTGTTCGCCTCTCTCCAAAAATTTGTATCCTCAAGAACTCTTCAAAATTTAAATACCAAGTCCAAACTCGCATCCCAACTCAAATCACTACATTTCGTATCTCGCTCAACGACTCCCCCAGTCGGTATTGCAACACTTCGTTCTTAAGGATTTGTTGTAGCGTTTCATATCCTGCTTGATCCAATATGGAAAATTTTGTATCGTGGGTTACGAGAGAAGCAAAGGAGTAGGTTGCGAAGATTTCGGAAGCATAACAAAAGATGAACTAAGTGTGAGGATACGAAGACTATGAAGACATCAAGAAGAAGAGAAAAACTACCTTCCGGGATATGTACCGACCCCGGGGTCGGTACCGATCCCAAGGTACGAAAGTTGTGGACGTAGGCCCCACTACCTAACTGCTTCTCTTCTTATAAATACCCTCCAGCCTGCTATGGGAAAGGGCTAGAATTTTGCTTATTTGACACTTTGGAAAGGTAATCTTGATTCTTGGACACCATAGACCAGAGCTTTGAGAAGATGAACTTACCCCCTTCTTGAAGACTTGGACTTTTGGCTTGCATGGGAAACTCGGGAAGAAGGATGCAGGGCTCATTTTTGGACTTGCTGGAACTTATTTTCCACCATTGCCTTTGTAACTACTTGAAATTATAGTGCAAACCATTTCACTTAAACTAAAGTGAATAACACTATAACGACCCGCATTCTACATATCGAAGGATCGTAGAATATTTATTTCTTTTTCATATGGGATCGTATAGTCGTGTAACTTTGGGGAACGACTATTGGAGTTGTTTCCCATGTTCACGATTTTTGCCAATTTTTAAATGATCGTTTTTCCCCTAGCTGATCTTGTTTTGGCCATAACTTTTGATTGGTAAGGATTTTTGACCTAAAACCACTTCCATTAGATCTAGATGATGGTTTACCTTTCCGCAGAGTGGTCACACTTGTCAAACGGACTCAACATTTGGGAGATATGGCTGAAACAAGGTTTAGAAGGTGAAAAACTGCTCAAGTGGGCTGATTAGGGTAATTAGCAAATGGGCCCGTAACCCATTTCAGGATTAGGGTTATGGGGAGGCTGAAATGAGTTAGGTTTTCATTCTATTTTAGTTTCCAGCTGCCATTTACCTCTTAGAAACCCTAACAATGGCCTCCACCTTCTAATTTCATCCCAAATCGCTCTCTAATCAAGGATTAAGCTAATCTGCATCAAATCAAGGAGAAATAGCACCAAATCCGAGTTGGAGCTGCTGCTAGGCATTAGAATTCGACCCGAACAATGGAGTTTTCAGATTTTATATTTTATTTGTGGCTAAGGTAAGTGATTTGTATTGTTTTTTTTTACTAATTACGGCTAAATAGGGATGATTAATGTTAATTAACTAAATTATACATTATTAAATTATGGAAAATTATTTAGAAATTCTAAAATATTATTTTAAGCCTCTGTTAGAAATTTGGGTTAATTTGGATAAGTTTTGCTAATCCCATCATTAGTTATGATTAAGCATGGTTAAGGGGAAAATATAGGTTTTGGGTATGTTTGATCCATTTTGACATGGTTATTTATCATTTTGGTGTTTATGGTTGATGTTATATATTGCTATGACTGTTTGGTATGATTTATGATTGCTTAGAACAGTAAAAATGGTCGAAAACGCCGTCGAATGGCCAAAAAAATAGCCGCTGGAAAGTTGCAGAAATTGTGCAAGAAATAGACCGGATCATATCGCCCTATCCCCCCACTCGTGAGCTTGTGCCACCGAACTGACCCGACTAGAAGAGAATGACCCGAATCGGTGAAGGAACTCGAATGCACCACGACCCAGACCGCCTGCTTCGAACTGGAGCACTCTGTCCCTCACGATCTAATCCATTGCTTCGAACCCAACCCGAACTGGAATGCTACAAGTCACGAGCAGGAAGCCACGACCTAAACCGAACATGAGAAGAAGGAGGACCACGAGTGGGACTATGTCGAGGTACTACGAACCGAATCGCCAGGGAAAAGCAATCACGACCGAACCGAAGATGAGAAGAAGGACCAAACCGATCCGGAGGAGACCAAGAACCTGAGATGCAAAGGTAGTCCAAAAGAGAAGTAATAACTCAGGATCCAGACGGGAACCAACTAGTTAACTTCATGAGTCGAGCTTTGCTGCGGGATGTGTGCTAAGGGGTTATCGACATCCATAACTTTGATTCACCACCAAGACGGATGTTAGGCTACGGATCAGTGCAGTGGGGTAGTTATTACTCAATGGGGCAGAGTGATCGTTGCATGGCTATGAGCCAGTGCAATGGAGTCATCATGACTTCATGGGGCAGAGTGGACACAGCAAGGAATTAGTGGCTATGGATTAGTGCAGTGGAGCCATCATGACTCCATGGGGGCAAAGTGATCATAGCAAAGGATTTGGGTGGTCAAAGCAGTGTATATCGTATGCTTTACGCACTGAGTAAGAGATGTGAGGATGGTTGATATGCTTGATTGTTTGCCATCATTATGACATGCACACCCCCTTCCTTGTTATCTTTACGCCTTATGCTAGTGTTACCTTAGAGTACTATACATCCTGTTGTGCTAACTCTTTGGTCGCAGGTCTAGGTTCAGGTATGATTTAGTATACATGTTATTGTTCTGTTTTGCTGCTTATCGCTCATACCAGACTTTTGTCTGACCCAGAGTTTTCACTATACCATAATGGGAATTTCGCAACACCCTAATGCGACAGATTTGCAACGGCTTTGAGCTGTTGCTAATTGGCAACGGCTTAAAGCCGTTGCAAAGCTCTTTAGAGATATTGGTCCCCATCGTTTTATAGTTTGCAACGACTTTAGGCCGTTCTAACTGGGAATTGTACTTCCCTACCCCCCCGGTCAAACCAGTACACTCCCTTTTTCTCCAAAATACACCGTATCCAAAACAATACACTCTCTCCTAAAACATTCCAATAAAAAATAAAAAAATAAACGAGAGCAAAACCCTAAAATCAACTGTCGATCCCAAATCGAAGCTAATTTAGTGTCTGATTCCAAAGTGAAGATTTCGATTTCAAAAAAGTCAAGGTATGGAATCTCCATTAACGCAGTATTTCGACTTGTTTTCTAACAATCTTGATTAACACAGTATTTCGTTTTGTTTTCTACCGATCTAAAGGGGAATCTGAAGACTAGTTGATTTTTCTCCAAAAGATTGCGCCCGTTGCTTCTATATTTGGTAAATATGTCGTTTATCTGTATATTTTTGAATGAACAAAGTAGGAGTAAAAATAAATTTTTTGTTTGATTCAATATTTGATTATGAAAGTCTGGTTACTACAAATGGCGAGTTTCCGATCAATTTCCAAATATAACATGTTGAAAATAGAGCTCGTTCGTATAAGTTATGAGCATTAAAGTTTCTAGGTATAAATTAATTTTAAATTCAAACCCAGATTCAAATTCAATCCAGATGTTGATAGTAAGCATTTGCAAGCATATGTTGTAGTTTGGAAACAGTTTATGTAAATCAAGTTTTTAAAATACTGTTTTTTACTTCGAACACAATTTGAAGCTAATGGGTTCAAAACTGGTGATGGAGATTCAAGGGAGAACCATAGTGTATATTTAAGGGAAGGCTCTAATTTGTTAAACATGTTTGATGCTTAGAGGCATGCACACATTTACATGGTAGGAATCTATGAATTAGAGTTAGGTTTTATAGAATATGTTTGAAGCAAGGTTCAAAATTCAGCTTTCTGTTTCCATTCTCTCATTGACCTAGGTCTCCCCCAGATATATGTTGTACATAAGTGTCTTTCGTACCGTACTTAATTTGCTTGATTTCAGTATTGAAGAACGAAAAGAATTATTCCAAATATAAGAAAAATATCCCCATGTTCCAAAAAACCTTTCAATGGTTTAAATATATATACCATGTAGTTATTTACTTTGTTTATAACCCAATATTATTGTAAGTGTCATGGAGAAGAATCATGTACGTGAATCAATTTTGTTCAGGCTCTCCTATTACATCCCCTTCCCCTTTCCCTGATTTTTTTTTAACTGCGATATTTAAATTTGGTTAACTAGGATGTTACTTTTTCACTAGTTCTCATGCTTTATTACTCATGCTACCATGTTCTAAACTAACATTTCATTAGAATTCCTGTGCTATCTTGCTTACCCTTTCATTTCTGCATATGTATATATCCACTCGGTTATCATATTTGACTACTTTTTTTTTTCCAGATTTCATACACTTGAACTTGCATTTATCCATTACGTATTTTGTTATTTTGCTCACTATTTGCTCTTTCATTTTCACTGTTCACTTCATTATTCACTAATAATATTTTGTGTACAACCACTGGCCGTGATATGTTTTTCACTTCCTGTTTGCATTGCTTACGTAAATGGTGTTGTATGTTGCCACAACTCATTGCCATCATTCAACAGGAATATGCCGAAATTTGTATTGAAATCTACATTTAGTTTATTAAAATTCAAAAAAGAATGAATTCATACTCCGCTGACATATAGATGTTGTTATTTGTATTTCCAGGTATCCTATGATCATAGCTGAAGAAGCAGTAAGTCATTGTTGGTCTAGCCATATAGCTTACGTCTTCAAGGTTAGTGTTAGGATGATTATTATTTGGTTTGGATGAGTTAATTTTGTACCATATATACGGTGTCCTTGCGCTAATAATGTAATGACATTATTTTTTGTGATTATACGTTGGAATTTTAACAGCACTAGCCGATTACGCTATGGCTTTATTTCAAATCGTATATTACTTTGGTTAAACATTCTTTTCATATCTTATATTTAAACTTTTATCATTATTTTACTTACAGTCTTTTGTCATATTGTGTCTCCCTGTTTTTTTTAACGGTATCTAATCTATAGCTAAATGTATGTATTGTACCGTCTAATATTGCTATTGGAGCTGCTGCCACAACTCCTGTGTAGTTGATTATCATTTTCGGTCCATGTATTGTGTTCTTCTGTAATACTGAAATCTTGAACCGCTAGGAAACTTCAACAGGATCATCCGTCTGCAGTAAATGAATTTTTTGACCACCCGGATTGTGTATTTAATGTTACTATAATGAGTACTTTTTTTAAAACTATTCATGTACGGACAGATAATAAGTTGACAATTTATGGTAATTGTTCATATGTTGGAGTACTATTAATTGTTTTTTTTACCCCACATTTTCCGTGTGTGAATTAATTATGGTTCGGTTGTTGAGATATTTGTCCGATAATTTCCCTTGATGATTGTTCTAAATTATGATGTTGGATTTGATGTCTCCATTCAGTTGGAAAGAGAGTTTAATTTCGTAATCGTATAACCTTCATACTTTTTAAATATTCGAACAAACATATGTTTTTATCAATTATCATAGTTTACTACATGCCTGTATTCATGTTCTTAAGTTTGCTTTTTTCCCTTTACCTTTGACATTTCATCTATAACTATTACAGACACATGTCACTAGGACATGTGTAACCACATTTTCATACTGCTACTTTTTGTGCTGGGTTTTGGAAATTCTTGATTAATCCTTTCCATTTTGATTCCAATTAATCAAATGTATTATAATGGAAACATCAATCTATGACATCCTCAATATACATGGGTTAATATCCTATAACAAAATTTATTTTTTGCAGTATTAAACAGAAACAAATCGACTGCGACATGATTTCTGTGCATGCATGCTTACATCTTAATTGGTCATTACACGGTAACTCTATTATGTTGATTATGTAACCCACAATGGATAATGATATACATTTCTTTGCAAAATCACCACAATTATCTTTTAGAATTAGAAATAAATTATATTATGATTTTGTTTGCAAAAAAAATTCATTTTTTCCACAAGTATCCTTCATTATTGGATTGGAGATGATTCTTAGTGTTCTTACTTCAAAAAAGAGGTGTTATTGATTTTTGGTTTATTTTCGTATAATCGCTGTGTTATTTACTAGATTGGAAGCAAAATTGGTTCAATATAATGTTCATTGGATTTCTTAATTTAGCTAGGAGAAAGCTATTGAGTTTTTATTTGTAGTAGCTTATTTTAGATCTGCATTAAGATAATTTATGACCATGAGCGTGTTTCAGCTCCCTTTCATTGGAAGTGTTTGTATCAGTTCATGTACCTTCAGTATTCCATCTTTTTATTGATATAAAAGCATGACTTTTTTCAACCAGTTGTCAGCCGCAGACGCTAAACTATTTATAAATGTCATAAATGCAAAAATGTTTGTGGCTTAGTTTTATCCTTCGGCTCTGGTGTGTTGAAACACCTATGAATAGAATCCTGCCTCGTCCCTTTATTCTAACAAAATTGTTTGGAAAAGGCGACAATGCTGTCATTTCTTCCACTTGCTAGATTTAGAATTCCTATTTCTATTGGAAGCCTTAGTCTTTGAATAGTATATTTTGATCGATTTGAATGTACCTTAATAATTTTGGGGTTACATAAGCAAACAGTAATAAATCCTTTGAAATTCCTATGTGCAAAATGTCCATTTAAAATGTAGGACGTCAACCGTAATTGCATTAATGTTGTTGGAATGATGAAGTTTTAAAATTATTTTATATTCAACATTTTATTTAACTCTCCCACCTAATCTATATTGTAAAGGAATGAAGTGTACTGAATGAATTTATACATAATTTGCACTTTTATTTCGATTTGTAATATCTCACAAAATTTTTGAGGAGCTGAGTACATTTTAATATGGCATTGCAAGACTTACACTTTTGAACAGGTTCTAATAATTAATGTTTTTTGTTAGACTTTTGCATGCAAGTTCATGTTAAACCATTATTTAAGGAATAATTGAAATTCCTAATATTGTATGATGATGAAAACTGAGTTTCAAACAATGCCTTTTAAATAATTGACATGGTTAATTTGCTGCTGGTAATTAACCAATGCATCAAGCGACAATTTTGTTTTTATAGTGCTCAAGACTCATACACTGTTATTTTATAAGTCAGAGCTTGAGAATTTATTGTGTTTGCCTTCTCTGCTTTGTTTAGCTTGTCCCTGTTGGTTTTTATACTTCTTACACTGTTATTTAAAATGTTTTCTTTATTTATTTAGGCGCTTGATCTGTGTGGAGAAAGAGATGTGTTATTTAAAATGCTTTCCTCCTGTGTCCTCAATTCTTTGAGTATAGTTTTTTGTATCGTGAAAATATCGGGTTGATTTTCAAAATAGTTTTGTGTTTTGAGTTTGGTTGCAGCTTTATAATTTATTTATTTTTATTTTAAAAAAAGCTACTTTCAAATTCATCCCCTGCCTATGTATAGGGTAAGAGTTGTGGTAAAGAAGAAGCAGCTCAACTACGAGTTGTGCATGTTGCTTTACCATAATAAGTACAACTAGTTTTGTCTTTTTCTTTTTCTTCCATTTATGTGCAACTCATAGTTTTGCGTATAGCTACTGCAGTCATCAACTCATTGTTGCACATGTAATTGTTGCTGCATAAGAGCAACAACCTTCCTCCCTTTCCATTATTTCATTTCCCAAATTCTTAATTTTCAGATTCTGAATCGAGCTCCTTAACATCATCAATTTTTTTATCGTTTCATTAGATTTACATCAAATTTTCTTATTTCTACGCCTTTAGTTGGTTAGAACAAAATTACAACTACGAATGCATAGTTTTCTTCAACAAAATTTGATTATGGTATTTTTGTAACTCTATTTTTTGAGTTTTTGATGTCAATTTACGATTTCTTTGTATGCTCAATGAACCATGTCAATTAGTCTGTTGTAGGTTACTAAGTTTCAAACAGTGCCTTTTAATAAAACAGTGCATTTTAATATTATTATAGATGGTGCAGATAACTGTTAAATGCCCGGTTAATAATTTCCACACTAACCATGGTTATATATGAGTCGTCATGCCTCCGATCGACGATAATAACTGACCATAATAATTACACTTTATTGGCCCTACAAGAAAAATAAAATAAAGTAGGGTTTATAAATATTAGATTACTTATTCATTTACATGCATACAAATTTGTAAACTTATGGTCATATAAAGCAACAAAGTTTCCAATTACTAATATGGAACTTAAATTTCACAATCTTAGTTAATTCGATACTCTAAAAAAAGATATTAATGTAATAAACTGAGATTGATCAATAAATAAAAATATTCACATCCACACACGCGCATACGCAAATATATGTGTGCAAAATTATTTTTGTTTATATATTTTAGTTGAAAGTATATACATATACGCGGAAAGCCATGGCATATTACCGAAAATACATGAACTTAGTAACCACAAATTAGATTTTTAATTTATTAAATATCAGCTTTAAAGATTTGATCAAAGTAGGGAAGGCAAACTTAAAGTAGCAAACCAGTTCTACTTAATTGCTTGGTCGAAGAAAAATAATTCATGACCTGTTATATTTGATACACAGGTCGGTATGTCTTCTAGCGTTGACGAACAGTGGACGAAAGAATCCAATCGTAGAACTCCGCGATATTTGGAAATAGTGAAGGAGTTTGTTAATTTCGTTAAAGTAAATGGTGGTAATAAGGAAATCTATTCTTGTCCTTGTGATAAATGTCAGAATATGACGAAAAAGATTAAATTAGAGGATATTCATTTTCATTTGCTTAGATGGGGAATTGATCAAACATATACCATTTGGCATTTTCATGGAGAAGAACTGACGGAAAAGGAAAAACAACCCATCAATCAAGTCATGCATGTCGATGAAGGCGAATATCCCAGAATGGAAGATCTAATCAATGATGCCGATTGATTTCATAATTTTCAATCGACAAGTCAATTCCACGATAATGTTGACGAACCTCCTATCGTTGATGTTGACTTGAAGACTGATCAAAGTAAGAAGTATAAATCACTTTTTGATAGTGCAAAAGAGCCATTGTACCCTTCTTGTCCAAAAGGGATAAAAAGATTATACGCCATTGTGAAGCTGAATGGTTTGAAAACGCAATACGGTTTTTCCAGATAATGGTGTGACCGCGCTCCTCGAATTTATAAACGAGTTAATTCCCGAAGGTAACAAACCTACCAGCAAAATATTCAGACATGAAGAAGATAATTAAACTAGTTGGGATGGATTATAAATCTTATACTGCTTGCATTAATGACTGCATGCTATATTGGAAAGATGATGCAAACAAAGTTTCTTGTAGAATTTGCAACAAACCAAGATATAAGACAACATTTAGCAAAGAAAAAAAGGCCACCAAGGTAGCAAAAAAGATTTTGAGACATTTCCCTTTAATTCCCAGATTGAGGAGACTTTATATAATACCATGGATAGTAGAAGCAATGAATTGGCATAGTCATGCAAAATCAGATCCAGCTGTAATGCGTCACCCATGAGACACTTCGCAGTGGCGAAATATAGATTCTTTTGATAAAACATTTGCCGTTGAACCACAAAATGTTACGCTGGGAATCTCAACGGATGGTTTCAGCCACATGCATCTCTAGGTACCCGCTATAATTGTTGGCCAGTAATTGTAGTACCATATAATCTTCCTCCATCAATGTGCATGAAAAGAGAGTTTTCAATGTTATCCCTGTTGGTCGCTGGACCAAAACAACCAGGGAAGGATATTGATGTTTATCTGCAACCGTTGATAGACGAGTTAAAGCAGCTATGGGAAGGAGTAATGTCTTTTGACTCGTTTAACAAAAATGATTTCACAATGAGAGCGTGTTGTGGGCAGTTCACGATCATCTTGCATTTGGGAAATTATCGGGGTGTACAACTCATGGCTATTTTGCGTGTCCTGCATGTGGAGAAGAAACATGTTCTTATTATCTTTCTACTAGTAGGAAGATGTGTTACATGGATCATCGAAGGTTCCTTCCATCCAAACACAAGTTTCTTGATGAAAAATCAAATTTTAAAAATAAACTTGAGCATTGTCGTCCTCCAAGGGCAATGAATGGTTATCAAATTGAAAAGAAGGTAGCGAATATCAAGATGAAAGTTGGTAAAGATAGACCTGAAATTGGTCGAAAATGAAAAAAGGAAGTCGAAGAAGAAGAATATGAAAATGTTCCTACATGGTTCAGGAGGTCCATCCTCTTTGATTTGCCGTATTGGAAAGCAAATTTGGTCCGACATAATATTGGTGTTATGCGTACAGAAAAGAATGTCACTGAACATCTCATTAGCATAATTTTAGGTCATAAAGACAAATCAAAAGATGGCATCAATGCACGGAAGGATTTGAAAAACATGGGGATAAAACAGAAATTGTGGGTGATGGAAGATCCTGAAACAAATAAAACAACTATGCCGAAAGCTACTTTCACCTTAAACATGGAAGAAAAATTACGATTTTGCACTATTTTGAGAAACTTGAAAGTACCAAGCAAATTCTCTTCGAACTTCCATAATAATGTGAGCATCAATCCTGGTTAACTGATAAATATGAAATCGCATGATTATCATGTCATAATGCAACTATTACTTCCTGTACTGCTTCATCATTGTTATCCACAACATAAGGATCTACATAATGCTATACATCGCATTAGTCTATTCTTTTACATTTTATGCTCAAAGGTGATAAATAGGGAACATCTATTAAAAGAAAAGGCTAGTTTGGTAGAAGCCATTTGTGTGCTTGAGAAACATTTTCCACCTACGTTTTTCGATATTAACATCCATCTTATGGTCCATTTAGCCGATGAAGCATTGACTTGCGGTCCTGTTAGATACAGGTGATGTATCCTTTTGAACGATAAATTACTAATTTCACTTTTATTCACCATCGTTCGATTTAATCAACTATTGATTATTTATAAATTATATTTTCATAGGTTGATGAAAATATATAAAGGATATGTTCGCAACAAAAGATATATTGAAGGGTGTATTGCGGAAGGATTTATTGTTCAAGAATCTAGTCTTTATTGCATGGAGTATAATGGATGGAACCCAGGTGGGTCTACATGAGGAGCACAACATTATATACTTTGATATAAAGATAATCTAAACTGAGGCGGTTAGCGTCGGGTGCATAGTAAACCTATATATTCTATGTGCTTGGATAGTGAGGGGAAAACCTTATATCGACAGTGCAAATTTATCTCATTATATATTTGTTTATTTTGAGGGTAGTATTATTCACACTAGGATTTATCTTTAATCTATGATATTTGATATGTATTTTTTCATCTCTACACGACATCTTATTGGGGAAATATCAACCCAAGAATTGGAATGAATGTTTGATAGTTTGAGCAATTATATCAGTATAATGGAAATTGTTAGATGTTTAGTTTGCTTACTATGTATTCATATTATAATAAACTCACTTTAATCATTGGATCATAACCCAGATGATGATTGTAGCTTCATTCGTGTCCATTTTCGAGTTTCAAGTGGAGGATGTTGCATGTTTTTGTTCAAATAGAAAGTTTGTATCCTGCGTCATACAAATAAGTGTCATCAAAATTCCAACTCTTAACTTCATTACTTAGATTGTCGCGCCAATTACTTGGGACACCAACCTGATTGTTAACATAATTTGTTATCATAACATGCTTTTATCAGTATGAACTTAGTAATGTAAAATTATAAACAACCAGAGGATGAGTTTTTGTAGTCTAGGTAATCAAACACACACTAATAATTCTGAACAGTTAAATAAGCAGATCACGTTCTGCCTCAATCATAACATGCTTTTATCAGTATGTATTTAATGTAGCTGCTTTTCTTGGCAGGTTCATGGTATGAAGGGAGATGTAGTCAAACTTTCTTGGGCACCGCTTACGGCTTGTAATATGATATTTTAATTATGACGAATGTTTGAAACTGTCAACTATGGTTTATGCTTGTAGTCTTAGTACTTTATGATGGTATGTGTGTAGTATTAGTACTTTATGATGGTATGTGTGTAGTATTAGTACTTTATGATTGTATGTGTGGTGTAATATTGTTTTGATGAACTCATAATGTAAGATTGGAATAGTATTTTGGTATTTGTACTTTGTGAAGCAACATGTATTGAAATTATCGTAATATTATGACCAGTTGTGGTATTTATATCAAATATTAATAGATTTTTGCGGAATACAAATTGCAGGGAAAGAAATTTAAAAAAAAAAATGATTTTTTTTGACACAGCAACGGACCAAAACCGTTGCTAAATAAATTTGGCAAGGGGCAATAGCCGTTGCTAAACATGAATTATTGATTGTATTATAACATGTAGCAACGGACCGAAGCTGTTGCTAAATAAGATTCTGCAACAGCTTGAAACCGTTGCGTAATTTAATTTCACAACGGCTCAAAGTCATTGCTAAAAACATATTTAGATTGCAACCCAGGTCGTCGCAACGGCTTAAAACCATTGCGAAATAAGTTTGCAATGGCTTAAAGCCGTTTCAAATTGATGAATTTGGTGTAGTGTTTATATCTCTTCTTATTACTCTGGGTGCATCTTAAACGGGTAGACTAGAGACAGGTTAGGTGGTATGCACGAGTAGCTGTACTAGAGACAAGCAGGAGGCTTCCACGTATGATATATATATTCTCCCTGTGTTGTTGTTGGTCACTACTTTGGGTATTAGTAGTGCACCTCTTTCTTTGCTTTAGAGACAGTATGTTGGAATTGTAATAAGCTGTATTTTGGATTTCCAATGCTATGATGATTATGGTTTAGTTTTCAGCTTATGCACTGTCTTGCCTGTTTTATGTCAAGTATGTTATTATTATATTTTATTCCATGCGCTGTGAGACATTCTACAGGTTCTTTTTAGTTCACCGTTGAGTTTCCTTTCTTTGACGACCGTCCCGTGCTAGTTGGACATCGGTACAGCGCATTTCATTGGAAATGTTGGCTGGTGCGGGGTGGGCCATCACAAAAACGAGAAAAATCCTTTAAAGTGGACGTAGGTTCTCGTGGACCGAACCACTACTCGTGTTATTCACTTTCCAGCATATTTTGCATTTTGGAAGTATTATTTCATTTTCTTGGAACTCTTTGGGTGTTGTGCCATTTTTTGCGCATCAGCAACAGAAATCTTTGTCGAGTTTAAATTTGTTGATTCAAGTTTCTTGTACGAAGAAAGATCGACACCGATCCATTACCTATAGGAGGCACCACTACATATTTAGAAAATTTTAGGATGTTACTCTCCTGAGTTCATTTGATTGCGTGTAGAGACTAGTTGATAATTGCATTAGATTGATAGCTGGATTAGGCTCTTCGCACCATGGAGTGAGTTGAGGTTGAGGAAGGATGCCACACTAAGTAGGAATCAGAGAACAATGTTGATCCCTAGGAGGTGTTATAGCCGATCCCTCTTAATGAACTTTGACTAAGTATTTTCCTTACTTTGTTTGTAACAATCAACCTTGAAACGAGCCTAAATATCAATCCAAAAAAGCCCATAGAAACTTAGTACCATTCTAAAATGATTCGTTCGTTGGTAAAGAAAAATAACATTACAGAGCAGTACATATCTGTTCAAAATTTAAAGCGGATGGAATAACATATAATATCAATAAACATACTCTTCATTCCATAGTTTGATAGATATATCATTATACATCAGTTTTCCATAAAACATAATTATTTATGAGGATATAATAAGACGTATAATCAAATAACAATAAGAACTATAATAGTAATTACCTCCAAAATAATGCCTTCTGCCTCCTAGCTCCATATCAATGTCCATGTCCTCTACCTAACCTGTGTTTGTTAACTTGGAGGGGTCAAAACAACAAGGTTCTAGTGAATAATATCTAAGGCTAAACCTTTTATCTGTACTTGAGCAATATTAATATAACTAAGAATATGTTTATAGCGTAACAAAAATATGTAGTGGTTTACTACTCGAATGTAGAAAAAAGGTTGGGCCTTTGATAACTTAATAACAAGGCTAATCCAACGATTGCTTAATACCCAAATGTCAAATCCAGTCACTTAATATCAAAGTCCCAAGTAAACAACGCAACCCATTACCAAAATCAAAATAATATGAGAGATAGTAAGTAGTCAGTTACTACATAAAGGATAGATAGACAACATCTTTCCATCTAAGACCTTTCCCCAGTGAACCCTTATTTCCTATGTAGCTGACGACATTATGTAATCTTATAATCATTTAATACATCCTTAGGGATCGGAAACCATTTTACCATCATATACCTTTTACCTAGATGGACTCTAAGTCGCTTGAGACCCTTAGGAAGAGGAGCCTTCAAAAAATACCATTCTTACTTATTCTCTTCGTCGTTTAACATTTTATGATAAGGAAAGGCGAGTCCAATAATCAATGAATACCTAATGAGGGTGTATCTCGTGACTACTACCCGTACTTGTAACACCCTGTAATTCTGTAACACTAAGATTCACAAATCAAGGAAGAATTAAATTTAAAAATCAAAATCAAGGGAAACGGGCTGCGCCATTGCATTCGTCTCGGAATTCTGCATGGAAACGAGTCCGAGTTTGTGTAAATCGGAGTCCGTATGGGGAAGATATGACCTCCGGAAGATTCAGCGAAGTTCAAATTTCAAAACAGATCAAAAACGAGTTCAAATTCAAAATCGGACCCAGATTGGGCTGGGTGGGAATTTTCCCGCCCAAGGAACCCAGGTCGACTGGGTAGTCGACCTGGGGCACCCAGGTCGACTGGGTAGTCGACCTGGGGGTCGACCTCCCCGCTTTTTCCAGTTTTCTGCACCTGGTTCGTTCTGATGTATTTGGTCACGTTTTCTGCCTAGGTTCGTCCGCCTAACACTATATAAACAGCCCTAGTCTCCTTCTCTATTCACAATTCTTTTCTATCCTTATGCTCCCTCTGAGAAAATATATAAATAAATAATATATAAAATAAATCAAGACGAGGAGATGCTGCTCAAGTTGTCTAAAGGAGGTTCGAATCAAGATTAAAGCTTCAGGATGAGAATCAAAGGCTAACTCAAACGATTTCGAGCAACGTCGCACGAATCATAGCATCGCCATCCTTCTAATCTAATCTAATTTCTGTAAGTCAGTTACTTCTTAGATTTGAACGTTCCTCTTATTGTGACATGAAATTAAAGGAATAAAAGAGTATGCCAATTCTTTCTATTCGAATCTGTGCCTATTTCTTTGCACCTAATTAAGAACTGTTATGATTCAAGGACAAATAAGACTGTGAATATGAAACTATGGACCTTAGAACCATATGCCTCTTTGACTATAAACATTGCCTATGACTATGAACACTGCCTATGATTGTGACTGTGACTATGGGAATCATTTCCTTGACAGTGAATACCAGCCTATGCCTTTGATTAGGAAAACATAAACTATTGCCTATGACATAACATGAACAGCTGTGATTAAGCACCTATGATTAATGACAAGGAAAGTGTTGCTTAAGTTTTGTGACTATGAAATTGGGTCTAAACCCGATTATCTATTCTATCTTTTCTTGGTTTTCTTTGGTTTTAGACCTTGGGAATTTACCTATTAAGTTAGGTCTACCCATGTTCTTGAACCTACTCTGTCTATTCTTGGTTTTAGACCTTGGGAATTACCTATTAAGTTAGGTCTACCCATGTTCTTGAACCTACGTCGTTATTCAAACCTTTTTATGCCAGTTGTTATGTCTATCTTTTTCGTAGCATCTTTGGTTCATTCCCTATTTTCTACGAATCTAGATTTATCTATAATCTAGGTTGAATCACGATTATACGAATGGTGGGAATATGATTTGGGCAAAATATGAAATTTACTAGAAACGTAGTTTTAAAACTTGGAAATTGGCATAAATTAGGAACACGCATTATGGCATGTTTATAAGAATACAAATTGGATAAATTTGACATGAATTATAGGATGTGTAATTTGAATCTAGTATTGACTTGTAAATTTAGCATTTACATGAATTGTGAACTAGAATAATAAGTCTAGTTTGACATGAACCGTAATTAGAATGTAAATCAGAATTGGATTAGCTAATTTGGCATAAGAAGTGTATTGGCATAAATTTGAAATTAGCCATAATAGGGAGTAATTGTCATGTTTAGCAAAATTATGGTTAGTGACACTTAATTTGGTATAGTTTACATACCAAAAGGGCATAAATATGATATAGAGGGGAAAATGGGCCATAATGATAAGTGTTGACAATTTATTAAAAGAGTGATTAGGAAATAAGTAAATTAGGAATGATTTACTTACAGAATTTGTCTTAAATGAGAAAATGTAAATTTAGACAAATTAAAGGTTTATTAACGACATCTCTTTTAATAATACACCAGAAAGTTCTAGGGTGACAGAGAGGATAGTGTCTAGGCTTGGGTTTGGAAAATACAAGTTTCCTGCTCTCCCTGGCTATCCCTAACTGACCCGACGGACGGGATGGTTACTTTTTAAACCTGATTTAGAAATTAATCAAAACCCTTTGAACTTAGAAAACACGAATACGCCTAACCTGAGGTTAGACTGAGTTGCGATGTAAACCTGCCCGGAACCAACCGGCATATCCAGTATTCGCAACAATGTCTGTCTAATGTGAGTGGTCGCGGTTTTAATTTATTTAGTTAAAGCTTGAACAAGAATGGTAGGGTTAAGTTAACTAAGACACTTAACCAGTTCAACATGATAACTAAACTGATGGGTGGGTGTTAGGTTCAGAGTGACACTTAACACAGTCAAGCTAGAATGGGAGGGCTAAGTTTATAGGGACACTTAACCAAACTCATGGTAGCAAGACAAGATTTGTAGGGGTTAAGTAACTAAGAAAACACTTAGCCAAATTAACATGTTAACTAGACTAGAAGGTGGGGTTAAGTAAAGTTAATACACTTAGCCAAGTTAACATGTTAACTAGACTAGAGGTTGGGGTTAAGTAAAATCTAATATACTTAGCCAATTTGATATGTTAGCTAGGCTAGACCGTAGGGTTAAGTAAACTTCAACACTTAACCGTCAGATTGAGATAAAGGAATAGGGTTAAGTCTAAAACATGAAGTGATAATACTTAACCATTAATAATAACATGTCAGTGAAAATAGACGGGCAAGGAACACTTAACCAATACAGGATGAATGGGTAGGGTTAAGTAATAAGAAATACTTAACCAATATAACTTGGTTTGTGGTAGGGTTAAGTCATCATGAATTACTGATAACGCTTAACTAGTTTAACAGGATGAATGAAGAGGGTTAAGTTGGCTTGAATTGACTAATGACACTTAACCAATCCAAATTGATGGGAAAGAGAACTAAGTAGTAAACCTTAGTTAAGAAAACCGCGATTCGGGAAACTAAGTAGTAAATCTTAGTTAGTAAAACTAAGTAGTAATTCTTAGTATAACACGGGAAGGAGCGAATGTCCGTCTGAGAAGGCTCCAACGAATTGGGTTACGAAGCCCGAGGCTTCGAGGGGACGTGAGGGTACTCTTGGTATCCCTCTGTGAGGCTGCAGATGATCCTCCTGGGCCCACAAAGGTTAAGGTCTGCGTTAGAAGAACCAGGGGTATGCCTTGGTTGCAATATATGGCAACCTAAAGACTAGGATGGACCGGCGTGATTCGGTGAGGAAACGGTAGCCCTGTGATAGCAACTCGTCGTCTATCATCCATCTTGAGTCAATCGAGATACGTGAAGCGGAAAGGCGGAGAACTCCCAAAGACCATATACTTGCTATCTAGTTATGGGTGAGGATGGCCAAAGGATAGTAGGGGCACCGGGGGCCCGCGTATAGTTCTCATTTTTCAAGGTGTGCCTTTCATTAGTTGAGGGAGGGGTCAAGTGGGACCATAGCCACTGGAACAAAAACAGACCTTAGCATCTGTATCGGCAGATATCTGAAAGCTCCCGACCGAGTTCTGTATTCCTTGATTTGCCCTGCCACAGGACTCGGGCTGCACATTACAGGACATGTGCATCTAGACAAGCGATAGCGACTTGCGATACATGCGTGGGGAAGTATAGGAACATATACCACTCTAGGTAGTGTGTCCTAGACTTGGGGGCATCGTTCGACAGGTAGTATAATACCTAGTTGGAATAGGTGGCATAAACCCTGAATCTGAGAAGAGTTCAGCAGATAGCGTAAACTCTAGTAAAATCTAGAAAGCACTTGATAGAAAACCCTAGATTAGATCTAGGTAATAAATAATAAATGTATGCCTGAAGGCAATGGAAACTACAGGGATTGGGATCACGTTATCATTACTAGTTGGGACACTAGTTAGGTGGTGCAGAGATAATAGAAAACAATATAACAAGGAAATAGCGAAGCGGCGAAAGTATTAGAGCATATCCGGTTTATCTTATCTTAGCATATCTTGTGATTATCTTGTCTAATCTTGCTGACCCTATCATCATGGTGTTATCTTGTATTCAGTTAATTCATGTCGTTTTGTTTTTCCATGTTCACATACTAGAATTTACTGAACTTACTCAGGCTTTATGTCTGACTCTGTTTTTCTTTCGCCTTCTTTTCTTCCGTTCCCCCCCCAGGTAGTAAAGGAGGGAATAGTTTAGCTCAGGTTAAGTTGGACTGCCACTATTTCCCAGCCTGAAGATTTGTCGAAGTTTGCTTGGATTCTCTTCTCAGATGCTATGGCTGGCTCTTGCTAAAATCGGGGAATATAAATGTTGTTTTTATGCTTCTTTATTTTGTAAGACAGATGATACTCTGATATTGTACAGAAACCATTGTACAAACTATTTTATCAATAAAGCAAAGTTTTATTTTCCGCTGTTTAATTTCTGTCTGTCTTGTAATTTATCTGCATCTTTTACCCTAAATGCTACACAGAACTTAGTGCATTCCCTTTGTGAGTGACACTAACGGATGTGGGGTGTTACAGGTGGTATTAGAGCGAGGTTACCGGATCAGATAAAGGATTTGAAAAATTATTTTCAAAAACGATTTTAAAAGAAGCATTTTCAAAAGAAAAGATTTGTTTTAAAAGGCATATTCCCCAAAGCCATACGCATTATCTTCTCTTCCTCTGTTTGAATTCTTGTCTCCTTCTTTCTTGAGTCTCTGGGGCTCCTGGCTTTCTGGGAGGTAACCTCATCGATGGGCGAAGTCGTGCCCGGCTTCCATCCATAGTCGTAGTTGTTTCACCTACGGCCAGTTTTCTTTCAAGCTTATAGGGTTTTCTGTACGATGGAAGCAGCTTTCGAGAGATTTGTCAACATGACTACACACGGAAGGGGATGAGGAGTTTGGCTAAGGAGCACAACACTAGGATGAGGAATTCATTGATGTAGGTTTAGCTCACGAAGAAGGAAGAAATTATAAAAGAGGAAGTATCTTTACTAGGGTATGATAGGGTATATAGTTAAGGACAAGGGCCAATACATACTTTCACCACCAAGCGTACCTAGGAGAAAGGTAGTAAAGTTCTGTAGAAAGAGTCTAGTTTTGCTTTTCGTACTCTTTCCTTTGGTTTTAGCGCTTCGCATTTTTTCATATCCACTTCCATAGTTGAGTCTCTGCACCATAGTACTTGTATAGTAGAAAGATCCCACTAGAGTCTCAAATCCAATTGGTGGTCCGACCAGTCTATTTTTAGTAGGGATTTGAGGATAGCTATCGAGTTTGCTTATATCATCTCATGTAGATCGTCTAAATTCGGAGGAGATATTCCTTGGATACTTGTCTGATATTGGTTTAGGCCTTTGGGGCTTGTACTTGAGGAATGTCAAGTTGGACTAGGGTGGTTTGCGTGAGAGATGAATAGTTGTGGCAGGCACTCTAAAAAGTGTGTAGTAACCTTTTGACCCTCATAGTTATGGCGTGATGGATAAGCTAAGAGGAGAGACCTCAAACCATCTTAGTACATACACTTGGTACCGTGATTGACATCTGTTTATTTTGGAAATGGAGGTTAGAAACTTCATGATTGTGAAGTAAAATTAGTTAAGATACAGTGGAGTGAAGCTCAAGAAGGCTAGATACTAGCATCATACCCTTTTCCTTAAGGGTGCATCCTTGATTTCTTTTATTGTTAGGAGCTTTACGCATAATTGTTTCTCTCTTTCCAAAGTATATCCTCTAGGTCACATCTTCGATCCTTAGGTAGATGCCAATGGATTTAAACATGTATTTGAAACATGTTATGGTTGATGGCTGCAAGTGGTTGCTAATGGTTGCTCGTGAATGCATATGCATACGTATTAGGCACTAGATCAGTTCAGACGCTCTCATATTGCATTTACAGATATGTATTTGTTTGTAAGTTGAGCTTGATATGGTATCATATGGATGTTGCATATGGATGAATGGCTGTGCACACATGTAGTATTTATATAACTAGGGATCCTTGCATACATGATTGGACGCATGGCACTGACATGATTTGCATTAAGGAGGTCAACTGAATCAGTAGACCGCCTGATTTTGCATTAGATAAAGACATATACACACACTATGCATATGAACATGAAAGCATTAGAAATCTTTTAAGGACAATGAATGCCTATGATTGAATGGTTGAGTAGATGGGTGATTGGATGGTAGGACACATTCTTCATAACTTGAAGATTTCGGGGACGAAATCCTTTTAAGTGGGGGAGAATGTAACACCCCGTAATTCTGTAACACTAAGATTCACAAATCAAGGCAGAATTAAATTTAAAAATCAAAATCAAGGGAAACGAGCTGCGCCATTGCGTTCATCTCGGAATTCTGCATGGAAACGAGTCCGAGTTTGCGTAAATCGGAGTCCGTATGAGGAAGATATGGCCTCCGGAAGATTCAGCGAAGTTCAAATTTCAAAACAGATCTAAAACGAGTTCAAATTCAAAATCGGACCCAGATTGGGCTGGGTGGGAATTTTCCCGCCCAAGGCACCCAGGTCGACTGGGTAGTCGACCTGGGGCACCCAGGTCGACTGGGTAGTCGACCTGGGTGTCGACCTCCCCGCTTTTTCCAGTTTTCTGCACCTGGTTCGTTCTAATGTATTTGGTCACGTTTTCTGCCTAGGTTCGTCCGCCTAACACTATATAAACAGCACTAGTCTCCTTCTCTATTCACAATTCTTTTCTATCCTTATGCTGCCTCTGAGAAAATATATAAATAAATAATATATAAAATAAATTAAGACGAGGAGATGCTGCTCATGTTGTCAAAAGGAGGTTCGAATCAAGACTAAAGCTTCAGGATGAGAATCAAAGGCTAACTCAAACGATTTCGAGCAACGTCGCACGAATAATAGCATCGCCATCCTTCTAATCTAATCTAATTTCTGTAAGTCAGTTACTTCTTAGATTTGAACGTTCCTCTTTTCGTGACATGAAATTAAAGGAATAAAAGAGTATGCCAATTCTTTCTATTCGAATTTGTGCCTATTTCTTTGGACCTAATTAAGAACTGTTATGATTCAAGGACAAATAAGACTGTGACTATGAAACTATGGACCTTAGAACCATATGCCTCTTTGACTATAAACATTACCTATGACTATGAACATTGCCTATGACTATGAACACTGCCTATGACTATGACTGTGACTATGGGAATCATTTCCTCGACAGTGAACACCAGCCTATGCCTTTGATTAGGAAAACATAAACTATTGCCTATGACATAACATGAACAGCTATGATTAAGCACCTATGATTCATGACTAGGAAAGTGTTGCTTAAGTTTTGTGATTATGAAATTGGGTCTAAACCCGATTATCTATATTGTCTTTTCTTGGTTTTCTTTGGTTTTAGACCTTGGGAATTTACCTATTAAGTTAGGTCTACCCATGTTCTTGAACCTACTCTGTTTATTCTTGGTTTTAGACCTTGGGAATTTACCTATTAAGTTAGGTTTACCCATGTTCTTGAACCTACGTCGTTATTCAAACCTTTTTATGCTAGTTGTTATGTCTATCTTTTTCATAGCATCTTTGGTTCATTCCCTATTTTCTACGAATCTAGATTTATCTATAATCTAGGTTGAATCACGATTATACGAACGGTGGGAATACGATTTGGGCAAAATATGAAATTTACTAGAAACGTAGTTTAAAACTTGGAAATTGGCATAAATTGGGAACACGCATTATGGTATGTTTATAAGAATGCAAATTGGATAAATTTGACATGAATTATAGGATGTGTAATTTGAATCTAGTATTGACTTGTAAATCTAGCATTTACATGAATTGTGAACTAGAATAATAAGTCTAGTTTGACATGAACCGTAACTAGAATGTAAATCAGAATTGGATTAGCTAATTTGGCATAAGAAGTGTATTGGCATAAATTTGAAATTAGCCATAATAGGGAGTAATTGTCATGTTTAGCAAAATTATGGTTAGTGACACTTAATTTGGTATAGTTTACATACCAAAAGGGCATAAATATGATATAGAGGGGAAAATGGGCCATAATGATAAGTGTTGACAATTTATTAAAAGAGTTATTAGGAAATAAGTAAATTAGGAATGATTTACTTACAGAATTTGTCTTAAATGAGAAAATGTAAATTTAGATAAATTAAAGGTTTATTAACGACATCTCTTTTAATAATACACCAGAAAGTTCTAGGGTGACAGAGAGGATAGTGTCTAGGCTTGGGTTTGGAAAATACAAGTTTCCTGCTCTCCCTGGCTATCCCTAACTGACCCGACGGACGTGATGGTTACTTTTAAAACCTGATTTAGAAATTAATCAAAACCCTTTGAACTTAGAAAACACGAATATGCCTAACCCGAGGTCAGACTGAGTTGCGATATAAACCTGCCCGGAACAACCAACGCATCCAGTATTCGCAACAATATCTGTCTAATGTGAGTGGTCGCGGTTTTAATTTATTTAGTTAAAGCTAGAATAAGAATGGCAGGGTTAAGTTAACTAAGACACTTAACCAGTTCAACATGATAACTAAACTGATGGGTGGGGGTTAGGTTCAGACTGACACTTAACACAGTCAAGCTAGAATGGGAGGGCTAAGTTTATAGGGACACTTAACCAAACTCATGGTAGCAAGACAAGATTTGTAGCGGTTAAGTAACTAAGAAAACACTTAGCCAAATTAACATGTTAACTAGAGTAGAAGGTGGGGTTTAAGTAAAGTTAATACACTTAGCCAAATTAATATGTTAACTAGACTAGTGGTTGGGGTTAAGTAAAATCTAATATACTTAGCCAATTTGATATGTTAGCTGGGCTAGACCGTAGGGTTAAGTAAACTTGAACACTTAACCGTCAGATTGTGATAAAGGAATAGGGTTAAGTCTAAAACATGAAGTGATAATACTTAACCATTAATAATAACATGTCAGTTAAAACAGACGGGTAAGGAACACTTAACCAATACAGGATGAATGGGTAGGGTTAAGTAATAAGAAATACTTAACCAATATAACTTGGTTTGTGGTAGGGTTAAGTCATCATGAATTACTGATAACGCTTAACCAGTTTAACAGGATGAATGAAGAGGGTTAAGTTGGCTTGAATTGACTAATGACACTTAACCAATCCAAATTGACGGGAAAGAGAACTAAGTAGGAAACCTTAGTTAAGAAAACAGCGATTCGGGAAACTAAGTGGTAAATCTTAGTTAGTATAACTAAGTAGTAATTCTTAGTATAACACGGGAAGGAGCGAATGTCCGTTTGAGAAGGCTCCAACGAATTGGGTTACGAAGCCCGAGGCTTCGAGGGAACATGAGGGTACTCTTGGTATCCCTCTGTGAGGCTGCAGAAGATCCTCCTGGGCTCACAGAGGTTAAGGTATGCGTTAGAAGAACTAGGGGTATGCCTTGGTTGCATATATGGCAACCTAAAGACTAGGATGGACCAGCGTGATTCGGCGAGGAAACGGTAGCCCTGTGATAGCAACTCGTCGTCTACAATCCATCTTGAATCAATCGAGATACGTGAAGCGGAAAGGTGGAGAACTCCAAAAGACCATATACTTGCTATCTAGTTATGGGTGAGGATGGCCATAGGATAGTAGTGGCACCGGGGGCCTACGTATAGTTCTCATTTTTCAAGGTGTGCCTTTCATTAGTTGAGGGAGGGGTCAAGTAGGACCATAGCCACTGGAACAAAAACAGACCTTAGCATCTGCATCGGCAGATATCTGAAAGCTCCCGACCGAGTTCTGTATTCCTTGATTTACCCTGCCACAGGACTCGGGCTGCACATTACAGGACATGTGCATCTAGACAAGCGATAGCGACTCGCGATACATGCGTGGGGAAGTATAGGAACATATACCACTCTAGGTAGTGTGTCCTAGACTTGGGGGCATCGTTCGACAGGTAGTATAATACCTAGTTGGACTAGGTGGCATAAACCCTGAATCCGAGAAGCGTTCAGCAGATAGCGTAAACTCTAGTAAAATCTAGAAAGCACTTGATAGAAAACCCTAGATTATATCTAGGTAATAAATAATAAATGTATGCCTGAAGGCAATGGAAACTACAGGGATTGGGATCACGTTATCGTTACTAGTTGGGACACTAGTTAGGTGGTGCAGAGATAATAGAAAACAGTATAATAAGGAAATAGCGAAGCGGCGAAAGTATTAGAGCATATCCGGTTTATCTTATCTTAGCATATCTTGTGATTATCTTGTCTAATCTTGCTGACCCTATCATCATGGTGTTATCTTGTATTAACTTAATTCACGTCATTTTGTTTTTCCATGTTCACATACTAGAAGTTATTAAACTTACTCAGGCTTTATGTCTAACTCTGTTTTTCTTTCGTCTTCTTTTCTTCTGTTTTCCCCCCCCCCCTAGGTAGTAAAGGAGGGAATAGTTTAGCTCAGGTTAAGTTGGACTGCCGCTCTTTCCCAGCTTGAAGATTTGTCGAAGTTTGCTTGGATTCTCTTCTCAGATGTTATGGCTGGCTCTTGCTAAAATCGGGGAATATAAATGTTGTTTTTATGCTTCTTTATTTTGTAAGACAGATGATACTCTGATATTGTAAAGAAACCATTGTACAAACTATTTTATCAATAAAGCAAAGTTTTATTTTCCACTGTTTAATTTCTGTCTGTCTTGTAATTTATCTGCATCTTTTACCCTAAATGCTCCACAGAACTTAGTGCATTCCCTTTGTGAGTGACACTAACGGATGTGGGGTGTTACAGTACTCCTTAGGATAAACCCATTAAGAAAGGGGGACGAGTACTAATCATTTAATACCTCATAGTCGGATTAGCCGCTTAATACCTTATCCCTGAGGTAGTCCCTTATGTCTCTAAATGTCCCACAGAACTATGACTTTTCACATTAACTTACCTTTCTGTAGCTGCTGCCAGAAAGGTTAACTGGGAAGACTTCTAATATAAGAAGGGTTTTAACTCACATCCACCTGCTACTTATTAAGGAAAGCAATCATTTATGCATATACTTCACCCACGGTATATAAATGGAAAATCTTTCTTATTTTTTTGGCAAGGCGAACCAGTTTTTAAGGTGATCGCAGACACCTTTATTATAACTAATAATAAAATACAGTTTAGTAGAAGTGATTGCTAGTTGACAATCAGCAACATCGGTTTTAAGGTGGACTGTCCACCACAAGCCAGAAAAACCAACCACAACACCCAAAATAGTAAAAGTTGCGTGATAACAAAATAATAATAATAAGAAAATAAAATCCCTAATCCACTACAAAGTCACTCGTAGAAGACATATGAGAGCAGATAATAGAAGTTGTATCCTCAATGTAATTAGACGATTCCGTTGAGAATAAATGCTTTTGGTCCCAATTCTTGTCTAATAAAAGAGTATCATTTTCCTATCCAAGCTCACCCTCCTCCCAAAGCTGCAAATTCGCCCTAACTGGGCGGTGGAAGAGACATCCAGAATCACTAGTATCACCTACGTAGTTATAAAAATAACGCTCCAAATCATATTGTATACCCATATTCACATGAATCCAAGCACTCTCTACCTCATTCCATTGAACACCTGAGTGATCATCAACCTTATCCATCACAGGAGGGATAATAACGGGAACTTCCTTTTTGGCCTTAGGAACCCAATTCTAACTGGAGGATGCAGAGATAATCGTCAGGGGTAAGGCACCAATAGTAACACTACAAAATTCCACTGTATGCCCAAAGGCCTTGCAAGTCGTGCAAATTTCAGGTTGCCATTTATATTTTACATCTACCAAATATTCATGTTCCTCAATTCTAACTTTTATCTGAGATGGTAATGGATTTTCAAGGGTGATATCAATCAAAGACTGAGAAAAAACTAAGTTCTTCTTAACTTCAATATTATCGTCAAAGCATTTCAATTTATCAATATGGCAGGCTAGCCAATTAATACTAAGAAGTGGTTTTAACACAGATGGGACATGAGTGAATTGGGTCTAAACAAGAATAGATAGTACTTGCTCTTTAATTCTATCAACCTTAGTGCTCAGGACGTTATAATGAAAGGCTTACCATCAATTATTGCTGGAGGAGCTTCCAAGACTTAAAGATGTTCCTCAGACAATGAAAATTTCATAAAATACAACCCATCAGCAAAGGTTAATCAAATGACCCCCTAAGTCTGCACGACGTACGACGGGCATTGTTCATATCCACCACACTGGGTGGCTTTGAATCCAAGAAAAAGCCCATTAAGTGGTCTTTCCAGAATGATGAAGCTTTATGGAGGAGTTCAGGAGGTGGAATGGATCCGTGAATATCATGAGGGATGTCGAAATTAACTAGGGTATATACTCCGACAATATGAGTGAGGGAGGGAAATAAGGATGTCCACTTATGTGGACTAGGAGCAGCGCAACCAGTGGGACATGGTTCAGTAGGATATGAGGCTGATCTGGTTAGGGAATTACCTCGAGCTGGTAGAGACCGCTCCAAATTGACACAAGATTGAGGTATTGGGGATGCTATGCCATTCAAACCATCACAATTAAGTAATCAGGGTCCTCAATAATTTGACAATCCACTGCAACATAACTTCCAAGTGCTCAGGGAACCAATTTCAAGCCAACATCAACACTACCTACCACCACATGATTAAACCCAGACACGCCGGCAGCGAATACTGCACCACCCTGCGCACTATTTGGCCAAAGAGAAAAATTAGAATTTGCAGGGAAGAAATGTCTTTGTAAATTTCAGTAGAAAGAATTACAAAATATAATTATGTTCAATGGATATATTACATAACAGTAGCTAGTTATATATATAGCGGACGGAATTACAATACAAAAAGTAAAATGAAATGTAATGGGCTTAGCCCAGCCCACTACGAAAGGATAAGTATCTGTGATGAACCGATGTTTCATTACCCACCCTCAAATACAACTAGGGTTTTCCATTCGCCTCTTTTACTCCGCCGCCATCGACAACACCTAATTCTTCTCTCAATCTCTGGTAACTTTTGGCGGAGAGGGCTTTTGTCAATACATCAGCTCTTTGATAGTAAGCTGGTACATGATTTACTTCCAATTTTCCAGCTAGCGTTTGTTCACGCACCAAGTAAAGATCGATCTCGATGTGCTTCATGCGTGCGTGTTGAACGGGATTTGCTGAGAGAGACATGGTGCTCATATTATCGCACCAAATCGTGGGCTTTTTGCTGGATTGGAACCTAGTTCTCTGGTCAACGAGTTAATCCATATGATTTCAGCTGCCGTGCTTGCCACAGATCGATATTCAGCCTCGATGCTAGAGCGTGAAATTGTCGCTTGCCTCTTTGAACACCAGGAGATCGTATTCGAGCCCATGTAGATGCAATATCCTGACGTTGATCGTCGATCATCTGGATCTGAGGCCCAGTCAGCATCACTGTAAGCTTGTAGGTTAATTTCCTTGCTTTTTGTCAATCTTAAACCATAATCTAATGTGCCTTTTAAGTAACGTAGAATTCTTTTGACTGCACACCAATGTTCATTTAAGGGATTGTGCATAAATTATGAAACCTTATTTACGCTGTAGCAAATTTCTGGCCTTGTGACAGTAACATATTGCAATGCCCCGACTATGCTTCTGTAGAATTTTGCATCATTAATTTCCTCGCCTCTGCGTTTAGATAATCTTAAGTTTATAGTCATAGGGGTTGGTAAAGGATTTGCTTTATCCATTTTAGCACGAGTCAGAATCTCTAAAATGTATTTCTTTTGAGATAGAAAAATTTCTTCCCAAAAAATAGTTTATATTCCCCATATCCTTTATGGAGAATGTATCACTGATGTGCTTTATGATGTTGTTGATCTCTTTATCATTATTTCCAGTTATATGAATATCATCAACGTACACCAGTATGAATATCATATTATCACCCTTTTTTCTGATGTGCAATGAACTGTCTGACTTGGCTATAATGAATCCTAGACTTGCAAATGTATCTTTGAGTTTCTCGTACCATACTCTGGATGCTTGTTTAAGACCATAGAAAGCCTTATGTAGTCTTCATACAAATTTTTCTTTACCCTCAATCTCATATCCTTCAGGTTGCATCATGAACACTTCTTCATGTAGGTCTGCATTTAAGAATGCATTATGCACATCCACCTGTTTTATGTTCCATTGTTTATGTAATGCAATGGTTAGCATAATTCTGATGGTAGTGGGCTTAACCACTGGAGAGAAAGTCTCTGTAAAGTCAAATCCAAACTCTTGTGAATATCCTTTCACAACGAGTCTGTCTTTGTATTTTTCGATGCTTCCATTAGGCTTTCTTTTCAGTTTATAGGTCCATTTGCATCCAATGATGTTCTTGTGCTTGGGTCTTTCAACTAGACTCCAAGTCTTGTTCCTCAATAGTGCATTATATTCCTCTTTCATAGCCATTTTCCAGTTTTCATTGCTGGCTGCTTCTTTGAAATTGATTGGTTCTCTCTCATTCAACCCAACATTGTATAACTTTGGTTTAAATATCCCACATTCGGCTTTAGTTAGCATGTGATGTCTGTTCACCCCTGTTTGCTGTGCATGATCTTCTGGATTGTTAGTGGTTATACTGCTTGAATTTTCTGTGTTTGCACTACTTGTACTATTTGATCTTTCATTATTGTCATTTCTTGTCTGCCTGCCACTAGACACAGTTCCACCTTTACTTTGACACTCACCAATATCTGCATTTCCTCCAGTAGCAATATTATCTTGAAACATACTGTTTAGTGAATCTGATGAGCTGAAGCTTGTTCTAGTACTGGGTACAGTGCTATCATCATCTGTACTCTCCTTTGCTTCTTGATCAGGTTCACTAGCTTTACACTCAGTCAACTCTGGTGGTGAAATAATCATTTTCTCTGCCCCAGTTATTTTTTTGACTGTTTTTATGTTGTTGTCTGCAAAAGGAAAAACAGCTTCATTAAACTTCACATGCCTAGAAACATAAATCCTGCCTTTACTGTCTAAGCATTTAAAACCTTTTTGATCACCAACATAGCCTAGAAAAGTGCATGCCGTGGATCTTAGGCTTAATTTATGCTTATTGTAGGGTCTGAGATGTGGAAAGCATAGGCATCCAAAGGTTTTTAACTCTAGATAATTTAGTTTAGTATTGTGTAGCATTTCATAGGGACATTTTCCATTAAGTATAATAGTGGGTAACCTGTTTATTAAGTACACTGATGTTGCGAATGCTTCTGTCCAGAATTTTATTGGCAGAGATGCTTCCGACATCAGTGTCAACCCTGTCTTTACGATATGCCTATGTTTTCGCTCGACTAAACCATTTTGCTCAGAAGTGTATAGACATGTGGTCCTGTGTTGAATGCCTTTGCTTTCTAAATAATTTTTTAAGGGCTTAAACTCAGACCCCCCATCAGTTTGAAACACTTTAACCATGCAATCAGTTTGTTTTTTTATGTATGTAATAAATTGCATGGTTACTTTACAAGTTTCTGATTTGTTTTTGAGAAAGAAATTCCAAGTGTACCTTATAAAGGCATCTACAAAAGATAGGTAATACCTATGACCATGATCTGAATTAATGGGTGTTGGACCCCAAAAGATCTGCTGCAATTAGTTCAAGAGGTGCAGTATATATAGTATTGGAGTCATTAAAAGGCAATTTGTGACTTTTGACAATTTCACAATGTGTACAAATATATGATTCAGGTATGCATTCAGAACTAATATTATTTTCATTCAGCACTTGCTTTACAATTTTCAAATTTGGGTGACCCAATCTATTATGCCAATATTCAAATTTAGCATCACTGTCAACACGATAAAATTCAACATTATTACAGTAGTTTTCAGAACTAGTCCTGTAACTAGATTTCACATTGCTGAACTTGTATAACCCCTTGTCCAATTTACCCTGTAATAAGATGTCTTTGTTTAGAATGTCTCTAATAAGGCAGTATTTTTGGTGAAACTCAAAGTATACTTTGTTGTCATTAGCAAATTGTGATACACTAATTAAATTTTCAGTAATACTGGGTACTCTTAGTAAATGATTAAGATAGAGTTGCCTCTTACCTCTGATGTACCCATGGCCAACATGAGATATACTTGTTGTCTCACCATTTCCCATACAAAGAGTATGCATACCTATGTAGGTTTTATTGCCAAGATTCAGGTTTTATAGATTATTGGTCACATGATTTGTAGCACCACTGTCTGGGTACCAATCGTCCAAACTTATGTCGTCAATTCTACTATTGTCATCAATACTTGATCCTTGAGTTCTAGAACCTTCAGAGTTGTTCCTGCCTTGATTAACTTGAGCCATATTCACATTAGGACCCCTCTGACTGTTTTGACTTTGTTGACTAACATTGAACTCAGTGTTGAACCTAAAATAGCATTTATTCGCCGTGTGTCCAAATTTTTCACAAATCTGACATTTAGGCCTGTTATTGTTGTTCCACCCTCTACCTCTACCTCTTCCTCTCTGATTAGCATTTCCTCTTTGTGGTTGAATGTCCTTTTGATTAGAATTTGCCTTTTGTTGTGTCTTGTTTCTTGAAGTAGAGGCATAGTTAACTGAAAATTCTGGTTGAGTCGCTCTCCTCTGTTCAATCCTACCTTCGTGTGCCAATAATGTTGAGTGAACATACTCTAGATCTGGAACAGCCTTTTGTGATGCAATGAATGTGAATATATATTCATATTCCTCATCTAGACCTCCAGTAATGTACAATACATGCTCACTTTCTGATATCTTGTGTCCGGTAGCCGCCAGTCGATCACACAATGTCTTGATCTTGGTAAGATGATCGCTCATAGTCATATTTTCCTTGCGCATACTATGCAATTGACTTCTGTAGTGCATAACTCTCGCTGCCGATTGCGAATTGAAAATTTGTTCTATTGCATTCCATATTTCATAAGAGGTTGTCTTACCAATAATTTGTGATAGAAGATTTGCACTTATAGAGGAGATTAACCAAGATGCAATTAGGCTGTCTTGTTTTTGGTGCATGATATAATCTTGGTTGCTTACAAGATTTCCATCTTTGTCTTTGATTGTTGCAGGTGGGACTGACTTGGTGCCCTGTACGTATTCTTGCAACCCATATCCTCTTATCGCAGTTTCCACTTGATATCTCCATAATATATAGTTATCTTCATCGAGGAGAATACTAACAACATGACTTTTTGGTTTTACGACGTTAAAGGGTGGTGTTGATGAAGAAGTTTCAGATGACACTCTGCCAGCGGTGGCTGAGTTGATGCTCTCATTATCTCCTGCCATGATAGGAGAAAACTGATCGGTAAACGATTCTTGATTAACTCTAGTTCAGAAATCGTGTTTCTTGGACGGCAAATTTACTGTTGCCGATCAGTTTTGCAACCAGAATTCCACTACGGTGATTCTTGGATGGAAATCTTATTGGTTACAGTGATTCTGCGACCAGAAACTGATCCCAGATGATGATCTATAATGATCAGATGGGTGAACTGCAGTCACTGGTGATAAATGATGAAGATTCTCTGATATCGCCGGTTGGCGAGGCAGTTACAAGCAAAGAATAACTGATATCAACGGATCCACACTCAAGAATGGTATCTGCTCCAATGATGAAGTAAGAAACTGAGGAGAGACAGCTATGCTAACCCCTCTAACATGTGCAGTTGTTTTTAGTTCTTGATTGTAGGAATTCTTTGATGTAGTGATGGATGTTCTTGTTGATGCCGTTAGGCTTGATGCTCTGATACCAAATTAGAATTTGCAGGGAAGAAATGTCTTTGTAAATTTCAGTAGAAAGAATTACAAAATGTAATTATGTTCAATGGATACATTACATAACAGTAGCTAGTTATATATATAGCGGACGGAATTACAATACAAAAAGTAAAATGAAATGTAATGGGCTTAGCCCAGCCCACTACGAAAGGATAAGTATCTGTGATGAACCGATGTTTCATTAGAGAAGGCGCTTGTGCTAGCAACAAAGTCAAAGGGTACTTCCTAGGTTCAGGGGAAATCTAGAAACAGACGGTCCAGCCTTGTTTATCTTAGCAATTAGAGCATTTAAAGGATGACTTTAAGGCAGCGTATACACAGGTGAAGGAGGAGCAACGACTCCTACCGCTTCCAGCTCAGACTCAGGATCAGAGAAAGATTGAAGAGATAGATGAAGTGAAACATGGTTTTGATTTTTTAATCTTGGCCATTAGGAGTGAGGAAGAAGGGCCGAAAGTTTAGACGCGAGAAAAGAAATGGGGCACAAAAATTAGGGAAGATCTAGGTCAACCGCAAAGGAAGGCGAGTGTCACCATTATTATAATTATTTTTTCAAATCAACTAGCTATTGAAAATGCCTTATTTAATATACATACATTATTCTAATGAGAATATTTAAATCGAAAATAAGATTCTTAATTAATTACAGATTTATACATACTTATTATATATAAAGTACATTATGTAATAAATGGTAACAATTACACATAATAACATGTGTTGAATTGCATCCTAAATTAATGTAAGAAATGTCAATCCTTTGCAAGGGAAGCATGCCCTGTGCAGTGTTGTCCCCCTTGGTAGTTTGCTACTGCTTTAGTCATATTGTCTGGGCTATTTTCCTATAATTGAGTCACATTTTTTGTGCCGTCTGTGTAGCTAGGTATCATTGTTCATCATGTAATTCATTCTATATAATTTTTTTTTTAATGTCAGTTATCATAATTTGTCTCTTTGCTTTGTAAATTGAGTAGTCTAGAAATAATGTCTGGCTCTTGTTTTTGTAACTTAGATAGGTAGTAGCAGATATACCACTTTAAATTCTGAATGTGGTGTACGGTCCGTTTTAAAAACCAAATTTAGTAGGTTGGTAATCTGTCAATCTCCTATAATATATCTAATTATTACTTGTTATAATAATAAATGTTTGCGGTCACTTTAAAAACCGGTTAACCTTGCCAAAAAAAGGTCAACCCATACATGATATAGAATCACAAGTCCTTTTTCACTACAAATAGGATAACTTCTCACAAAGATAAGGTCTTTCAATTTATCGAATATTCACCATTTCCAACAAAGTAAGGAATTTCTATATTCACCAGATTTTAGACTTGTAATTTGAATTCCTAATTACTTCGATAAACGAAATGGACTTCCCTATAATTGAACTACTTATTTTATTCTTTTTATTTCACTTCCATTTTAGATTTGGTGAAACTTTTTGTAGAAATAAGGGATATGAACTTCGTATAATTATCATCATCAAATCCATTATTCTTGTGACCAATATTAGACTTAAAAAGAGAACAGAAGAAAAGAAGTGAACTAAACTAAGGCTGCACGAAAAAACAAAGAATCCCATCTAATTTACATACTTATTTAGAATCCAACACAAGATTGACATCTCCGCAATCATAGAATATTAAGGGGTTTTATTATTTTGTTTATGCAGTTCACGAAATTCTGAGGCATATCCAAATCCTATAGCTCAACTAAACAATTACAAATAAAAGAGAAACTTAAAAATTCCATTCATAGATCAGTAGGTATGAATTTGATCATGCTCCTTTTTTTCTTGCTCCTATTTTGATTCTTCTTTCTATTTGATTGCCTCCATATTTGTTTCCAGAGTCCTCTTTCAAATATATATAGGTATATATATCTACAAGAAGATTATATACATATACACCCAAGTGTCGAAAATATAAATACAAAATAATGACATTGGAGAAAGAAGAATAAATGAGAATACCAACCTTAACTCTAAATTTTAGATTTGAGAAGAAAGAGATGGAGTTGGAGTAGTGTTTGCCACAAGAATTATGAATGAGAATGAGGGTTTCTAGGTTCTTATTTATGGTTGCTCAAACTAATAAGTATTGTAGAATATTTAAAGTAAAATATGGTCTATCATATAGTAACAGCTAACCTAAGAAAACCCTATAAGCCATATCCTTTATTCACCCTAAGCATTGGCTAAAGCACACCACAAGTTGATCTTACAGTAGGTCGCCAGATGGAGGGGCGGTCGAGCGCCCTTTTGCCTAGACATCCACATGTAATTTTGAGGTATGCATAGTAGACACACCCTAGTATTAACCTATGGAGAATTTATTGGAATGGATTATTTTACTCTTTAGACCTATCTTTTGGTAGACTGAGCGTGGGTACCTGTGACGACAACTTTCCACATGTAATTTGAAGAAGCCGTTGGACTTCAGCCGTGGCAGAAAGATATTGGGGAAACAAATGAAGGAACTTTTTGTAAAGTATTTGTAAGAGTATACATTTCTGGGTGAGCGGCATTGCTCTTCTTTTCTACAGCGATGGATAGTTCCTTTGGCTCAATGGTAATCATAAGTAAATTGCTTTGGAATAAACATTTCTCTTTGGCTCGTGTAGATGGTCTTTATTTAAAGGGAGCTAGATTTTTTCCTCATAACTAGATTTCTTTTCTTGTGATTTCCATCTATTTTTGAGGAATGGAATAAAAATAGAGACAGAGTTGTTCATAGAACATTGGATGGATTTGAGGAACAATTACCATACCTTTTGGGCTAGTTTGTGCCTAGGCTTAGTTATTGACTTATGTGGAAGGATGATTGGTGAGTTTTTGAAAGTAATTTTGCAGAGGTCTTTTGTTGATGACATGTTAGTCTAAACAAAGAATAACAAGGGATAAATTGAATATTTAACACCTCATAAGAGATAGTCCCAAGACTAAGTTCTTAGAGTATCGCTTTTGAAAGGTGAGAAATTTCCTTTGATTAGTGGGTTATTGTTGAAAGTTATTGAAAGCATTTCCAAGATAAATATTTTCTCAACCTACCTCACCAAGAAAGGTTTAGCTTTTGAGGAAACAAAATGGGAAATTTTCTTAATGGATTTCAGGTTAATATTTTGTATCATTTCTACTGGTAGCATTAGTAGGAGGACCTATAAGAGAAGTTACCTTGGATTAACTACTATTAGTTTTTCAGATGTCATAAGGTCCATTACCTGTCATAGGGGAAGATGAAATTTCAATGGCTATTGATTGTTGATTTTTTGTTCCCTATAAGGAATTAGAATTTAAGTCAAGGAAGAATAATTGATTTCGAGCATATAATGATTTTTGGTCTCTCGTTGTAAGAATGTAGTTGACATTAAGTTCTTGGATTTTGGGTACAAGAGTTCATGTAGCTTCGATGGAATACCTTGTGATGTGGTAAGGACCTTAAAGAATTTAACCTGAAGGTATATCTTAACAGTTTAGATAGGAACTCACCATTACTTACACTCTATGATTGTAGTTTCATGTTCATTTAGGTTGTACCGTATGGGCATGAGATTAGGATCATAGAAATTCTCGGTAAGAAAGTATATGAGAAAGTTGAAACCTAATTACAAGGACCAGATTGGTAAGATAAATTTTTATATGACCGCCGATTAAATATAAGCAAAAGTTTGGTTAGTGGATCAGTGATTAAAATGATATAAAGATTTCAAACAGATTAATGACATGACAAATGTTTGTGCTCCAAGGAAAGAATTTGAAGAAGAAGTGTTTTGAGCAAAAAGGAAATATGTAAGACCACTTTGAGTCTATATCTCATATATACATATATGATTTCAGAAATAGAGATTTAAAAGGGCATATTGGTTTTGGTATGATATTCGTATTTTTGGGGAATTTCATAAAAGTTACTATAAATATATTTTAAGAAACAATTTTTTGTCACCTTATGAATAGCAAATTATCTCACTTAGATTTTTCAAATGAAGTTTTGAAAAAAAAAAAAAACTGTATTAATAATATGAGTTCTTAATATATATACATATACACATATAAATATATATATATATATATAGAAAATTGGAAAAGAAGTAAACCCTTATGGGGTTGGATAATATAAGTGGAACTAATAGGGGAACATAAGACGGTGAAGGTAAAATCTAGAAATCGGATTGTGGATATGATAAAAAGGTGACCCTACTTGTAAGGTAGAGTAGGCTTTGGGATTTTAAAATTAAACAACTTAGCTATGTTAAACTAGTTCAAAAAGGAAGCAAACGAAAAACTTGGAATATTTGTTCCTAAAGGATTTAAAATATGTAAAAAAGACAAAGGTCTCTAGCAAATGTGGTTAAAATAACTCAGTAGTTATAAGAGAAACCATTCAGATTGGAAGTTTGGAGGAACAGTATGGGTTAATAGGGCATTGGTTAACTCAATATTTGAACCTTTTACCTTATGGGGAGAACTTAAAGTTATAACAACTTAGATGTCTTCAAGGAATCCAAGTTTCTTACTCACGATCTTTTGACATATGTTTCCTTCTTGATATCCTATCTTTAGCTTTTTCCTTTGATTACGGTCTTCTTCTAAATCTCCTTGGGAGGGGTAGATCTTAGGACTGAGCCTATGGATGGTAGGATTGGTTGTAAACATGCTATTAGAACATGTTATGTATGATGTACGGAAGTGGATGTTGTGGATACATGTACACACCGTAGGCACTAATTAGTGATAGGCAATCAACATGCTAACATAATTGCATATGATGTGTGTGTACTTTTATTTTATTTTATTTTATCGATGTAACAATGGAAGAATATCACTTGTTTGATGGTGGTTGAAGCATGCATGTAGATATTTATGTTATCGTTAAGATTTTTCTTTCATACATTTTGGATGCATGGCACTAGCATAACTACATAAAAAGGAGGTCAACTGAATCAGTGGTATTACTAATCTTGTATTAGTTAGGCACATATATGCTAAACTATTGCATAAGTTCATAAAAAGCATTAGAAATTCAAAGGACAATGGATGTCAGTGGATGATAGATGAGTATATGGATGTTGTGAATTGTGTGATAATACTATATCATTCTTCTAGCCTTGGAGATTTCGGGAATGAAATACTTTAAGAAGGGGATAATGTAACAACCCAAAATTTTAATTAACAACAATTAAATAAAAGATAGAAAAATTAAATATAAAGTTGTAAAATTTTCAAAACAGGGAAACGAGACTTGTACCATTGAGTCCGTTGTGATTTTATGGTTAAGTTAGACATTTGGTTTACTAAAGTCAGGGTTAAAACGAAGAAATTATGAGAAAAAGATGCTAAAACAAGAATTTAAAATATATACACGTTAATGAATATTAGGACGGAATGACCCATCCTTAAGCAAGGTCGATACATGGGTCGAAACATCCAAGGGATGGGTCGATCCATCCCTTTTTAAACGCACAATTACGTGCCTAGCACGTAATTATGGTGAAGTATATTATTCCTGTAACCATTTAACTCTGAGTTGGCAGTGTTTTAATGGTTAATTTAAAATATTATGCTAAAGTGGCAAGCCTTGATTGTTCCAGTGATGTGGCTGGTCTAGATTTAATCTTTAAAATTGGACAGTCGAGGACATCTAGCATAACCTATAAATAAACCTGCAAGCCTCCTCTCCTTCTTCACACTGTCTCTTCTTCTCTTCTTTCCCATAGGCCTATCCTTTTAAGGAAGGGCCAAATTAAATTTTGACTTTCAGAGGGGATAAAGAGAATTCTTTCTAAGATAAAAATATTTTGTTTTTTATTTCTGGAGAAGGAGGTTCTGCAAAGGAAAAGTGATACGAAGGAAGCAATCGTTGTGACTTTTTCTATAATTATTTAGACTTGTATAATTTTAGGGATTTCTTTGACAGTAAAATAGTTTAGTATTTTCTTGTAGTATTTACAGTTTCTCTGTTATTTAGTGCATTTTTTGTAAATAGTTTATATAAGTAACTTACTATTCTTTTTTCCAGTTCCTGTTTATGCTTTATATTACAGGTTTTTGAGGATTTACTGTTTTACTATATTTTTTCTTTAGTCTTCTTCTTCCCAATCTCTGTGTTTGATTTATTTTACAGTTTTGGACTAGGCCATATCGCATATGTGTTTATGCCGAGTCTAGGCCTATCAAGAGCCTAAAAACTATATAAGTAAAATAACCCTTTAATTTTGAAAATATATTGGGAAAATTGAAATTGTTAGGAAAAAGGGATAATTGGTTAAATTGAATAAATGTGGTAAAATGCTAATAAACTGTAAAACTGAGGAACGTAACAGAAATGGATAGACTTAGTAATTCACTAAGTAACCTTGAAAGGGAATTGGGATTTGTTTGCTCCAAATTTGGGACCAAACACCAAAGGTGTAAAGCTACACTTCACCGATTCGGTAAGAATATGGAACCGTGCAATCACAAAATAAACGAATAAAAACTAGTAAGAACACAAAGGAATTTTTATAGTGGTTCGATTCAGTACAAATCTACATCCACTTTCAATCAATTCTCATTATGATATTCAAGCTTACAACATATGAATTTTCCCTCATTACAATCATTTCTCTCTTTTAACTCTCTTGACGATCTATTTTCACCTTAGTTTGGCAAAGAAAAGGAAAGAGGTTTAGCTCTGTGATGAATCTTCAACCACTTATGTGCTTTGATCTTTCCCATGATCTTCATAGATTTCATAGTGAACTAGCATTCGATTTAGGCTTTGGAGAGGATTAGAGATCATTTGAATGATGCTTGAGAGATTTATAGCGTAGCTTGAATGAGATTGAAGGTGTTTAGATTCAATTGTAGAAAGATCTAATGATCATTAACTTGGATTTGATCTTTATGGAGTTAGAAAAGTGTTGATGAATCCATAGAAGCCATTAGAGAAGTTGTAGATGAGCTTTGAATTTGACGGAGTCTCCTTGTAGGAATGAATTTTCGGTCCCCTCTCTCAAGTGAATTATGAGGGGTATTTATAGGTGATTTCAGACCAGATGGCAGTTTCGTAATTATACAGACAAGCAACATGACTTTTGTCGCCACCGACATGACTTGGGCCTTCACTCATCTCGCCAACGACATGACTCATGTCGTATGGCGGGTTGGTTCCTCTACTCAATCAACGGGGCGACATAGCTTCTATTGTAGCATGACTGGCGACTTGACTCCTTATAATACCAAGCGGAATGGCGTCATGGCGGCATGACTTTACTCTGTTGTAGCCCCAATGGTACGAACGACATGATGCCTTGACTTAGGCACTACTTAATTCCATGTGACATGACCTTATGGTGCGGATTGATACAGCTTTACATAGTGAAATGCCATCGATACCATGCCGCAGAGCGGCATGGTACATCTGATATGAACGTGTAATGGTTTGATGCTTTTCAATGACCTGATTTCAGAAGGATGGCACGTCATGTGACCCACTTCATGTCGTTCACGACATGGTGAATAGCGTGATGAACATTGCAGCTTATCTTCATGTCGCTTACACCAGTCTAACATCATATACGAGGCCGACATGACTTGACTCCGACTTGTGTAGCCTGGAGCGACTTGGTATGGCACGACATGGCGGTATGATCGAACTCTCTTCCTTGCAACACGGTTTTAACGACTTGGCCCTTTTGTTTTGATATGGCTTTCAACGACTTGGATAACTCGACATGGCTCAAACCCTTATTTTTATGGGTTAACATTTGCCCATCGAAGTGTGTATTATCAAAGATAACATGAGCTTCGAATCATTCTCTTCGCCATATCTTTTTATTCAAGTCGTTAATTGTTTCGTTAGGGGGACCAGGTCATTCCTTTCCACATGTCGTATATTATGTCGTCAGAAGCCATTATTTCATATTAGGCTTTGGGTCCGCCTTTGACTCGGTCTATAGTTCATGTGTCTTTATATCATCTCGCAATCCCTACGCCGACTCGTATTCCACTTTATACTCTGAAGTTTTTCCTCGTTAATGGCGGACAAGTTTTGAGTGGCGAAATCATCATTTCTTATTTAGACGATCCAACTAAGCAACCTTCGGCAACATCAATCAGAGTTTCTGTTCAAATTCAGACTCCAACTCGCTCTCATCACCATCCGAAGTCAGTCCAAGCCATCTCCATACATGTGCCACTAAAAATGGAAGCATCTCTTGATCACCAGACATTCAGAAATCATTATTAAGAAATTTCGCTCGTCTTTCAGGTTTAATTTCGTTTATACTTTCATGAATGCTAGGATTTATACAGAAATTGAGGATTTCCTTTCGGTTTTGATGTATAAACGATTGTATGAATTGTTTCTGATGATTTTGTGGTATTGAAATGTTTGTGAATTTGAATGTGAATCCCGATTGTGATAAGGCGGTTATGTATGATCAATGTGAAGTATTTTGATTTGTCCAGAACTTTAATTTTGCATAGTGCACACCAATTGCTTGTTGAAATGCTTAAACCATGAACCTCTGTTGTTTTATCATAGCCGTTATACATCTGTTTTTTGTGTTGTTCCAAGGTAGGTTATAAACTTGTTTAAGTGACCCCCCTTGGATCCCAAATCGTATGAATTGATGAGACACCTAAACCGTCAAGGTGATTCAAGTTGGAGACCGACATGAGTCTCTGGCCAAAGGTTGATATGAGTCTCAAGTCATGATAATGACTTGAGTCGTAAGTCGTAAGACACAATAGTGGTATGAACCTTAACTTGTGATAATGTTCAAACATTCCTTTTTAATGCTAGGACCTTTGTGTCGACGTTGAGTTGCTTTCAAAATTCAGAGTTGCGAACTAATATGGTTCTCATGTCGTGGACCTTCATGGTTCTTAAGTTGTGAATTGACACGAGGTTCAAGCCGTGGATCGACATGAGGTTCAAGTCGTGGATCGAAACGAGTTTCATGCCGTAAATCGATATGAGCGTTATGCCGCGAGTCGACATAAGCCTCATACTGTGAACCGACATGAGCCTTGTGCCGTGAACCGACATGAGCCTCTTGCCATAAATCGATATGAGCCTCATGTTGTGAACAGACATGAATTCCAAGCCATGGCAACGACATGAGCGAACCATCATGTTGCTGCTACGGCATGGGCAACCATGCCATAACGACTTAACTTTACTGCTAACAAACGCTTTGCCTCGGTGTTTGTCACCTTTGTTTTAATACTCTGATGTGTTTTCACACTTTTACTAATCAAATCTTGCTGCTAGAAAATTGAAATGTATTTAAGTATTATCTGTGTAGAATGACTACTGAAAAGCAAGTTATCCCTCAATGTAAAGAGAGCTCCTTGGCTCAAACCGATCCCTCTTCAAACAAGGCTTCCGAAATTGGAACATCCATAACCTCTAGCCAAGTTTTTGCCCCCCTTCCTTTGGACCTTCGCCCGATTAAAGCTAGGGATCAAGAGAGACAGTCTAGCACTCTAACTCAGGAGCAATAAGAACTACTGTGCGGTCAATACGGAATTCCTCTTATGGATGCAATATTACCAAAGGATGGCGTTTTTGCTGACAACCCTCCTGTTGGATACGCTGCTGTAAGCAAACAAATGCTAGTAGCTGGTGCTATTCCCCCGTTTATTCCTTTTTAGTGCGAATCCTAGACCGTCTAGGCATTGCTCCTTTTCAACTCCATCCAAATGGCTACACGGTCCTACTGGGCCTTTATGTTCTTTTCATTGGTACGACAAAGCAAGAGCCTACTTTCTAGGAACTTTATTACTTGTGTTCTTTCAAGAGTAGGAAGGACACCCCCCTATTATGCATGTTGAAGGTGCCAAAAATCGGAAGTTAGTTCTCGAATTACCGGACAGTGTTTTAGGATTTTTAAACTAATTTTTCTTTGTTAGATGCCCCGAACCATTTCGAGGGCAGTGGACAGATGGAGGTATGCGTAGTTTATTCAGTGGTCTCGATTTTACTTTCCTCTGAGTTACACGTTCTTACATTATTTCTTTTGAAATGCAGTACTCCCTACCCTGATTAAGGACAACAAAGCACCCTCTTCTCTTAAAGCCACATACGAAACACTTAAAGCTATTGACAAGGGTAAGAGAAGTAGAAAACTTTTAGTTACTGAAAATATTCTTCGCCAATACGAACTACTTCACCCCTTGAGGAAGTTTTTATGCAAGGTTGGACCTTCCACTCCTAAACCTAACCCTGCAGAGTCGGACGCTGGCTGTTCTGATGATAGAAGTGTAATTCAGGCCGATGAAAACCCTAATATTGACCCTTCTTTGAAAAGATGTTCAGGGCTTGCTAGTGGAAGAACATTGCCCTTGTCGAAGACTTTGAATAAGGATGAAGACTCTAACTGTCATAGAGGCAAGTATCCTAGAACATCGGCTGAGTTGATTGAGAAAGAGAACACTTCCCCGCATTCTGAGCCAGAATCAGATTCCGAACAGGTTAAGAGAGATAACAGGGAAGTGAATCCTTCTGAATTTGAGCGCGAGACTGAATATGATAGGAAGACGTAATCACATTAGAAACTAATTCAAATATTGAGACTATAGCTGGAGATTCCTCTACTGAAAATGCAGCTAAAGAAGATTCTGTAGGTATATTTGACAATTTGAGTGATCTCAACTCTGGTAGATATCTTAGTCAGGATGGTGCAGTTACTCAGCCTCTTGATCCTCAAACCATGGAAACCGAACTTAGGGATGCAACCTCAACCGAGTCAGAAAGGCATCTTAAATATTTAGGTATTCCCTTAGACCTAGAGGATATGACCGGTCTGTTAATAACAGTATCCTTTTAAAGAAATTCATCTTGTGCATTCCAATTCCTTTTCTGTATTTGTATCTTGCTTTAATATTTTTAGATACTTTGTAGTTTCAAGTATAGTAGACTCATCCATAACTCATTTCAGGTCTAGACATGCATGGGAGACACTCGTCAGGAATCAGATCAGATTTTAGTAAAAGGAGCAAAGTTATTGGTCCAAAGCACTTACTACGATCCAAACCTCAGCAATCATCACATCACCGCGAGCAACTCCATCCTCCTCCGCCCTTGAAATCCTCTTCTCAGTCTTTACATGCATCAGAATCCGTCCTGACTGAGGAACAAAGGAAGAAGATAAGTGAGGAGGAAGAAGAAGAGGCTAGAAGACGCAGTTGGCTGAGGGAAGACACTCCCAATGAAGGGGAGCGAGGGAGGAAACGAGGAAGGGATGGTTCTTATAAGCATTCCCAAGTAGAAAAGCTGCCTATTAAGCCCCGACTTCCCTCATCCTCTGGCCCTCCCGGTCCTCCAGCTGAGATTCATTCGATTATTAATAAACCATGTCGTAATCCTGGTTTGACGAACATTTCCTTTTCTGAAAAGCTCCCAGGTTGGAACTTTGAAAGGGCTTTACTTTGATCGTGGAGTAAGTATAACCGACGCCGATGATTTTCTTAAAGAGGTGGATGCGGTTATAAGTCAAACACACACTCAGTTCAATACTGCTAAGAGTCAACTTGAAACAAAATGGAACATCGTAAGAGATATCTTTTACCAAAAGTTGCGTGGATGGGAGAAACTTGGTGATGACCTCCAAAAGCGTCATGATTCCCACCTTACAAAAATTGCCGAGTTGGAAGGTGATAAAGTCAAATGGGAAAAGGTTTTGGATGATCGTGATGCTACTATCGCAGTTCTCAATAAAAGAGTCGCATAATTAAAAGCGTCAGATAACGAGATTAAGAAGCTCCGGGAAGAACCCGAGGCTTCCAAACAAAGAGAAAAAGATGCCATAACTGCCAAGCGCAATGTTGATGCCATATTGGCTGTAGAGAAGGATTTCTCTAAACATTATCGGGAAGATGCCGCTAATCTACGTAAGGAGGTAAAGTCTTTGATGGCTTCCAACCAGACACAGATGGCCAAGGTCGAATCACTTGAGAAGGACAAGATGACTGCAGAAGAAACCCACAAACAAGCTATGGATGAAGCTGATGATGACATGTTCCGCTTCTACGTATACAGTGTCATGAGCCATGGGAGTTTGCATTACTTAGGGGATAGTTTTGCACGTTTTTGGCGCTTGTTTGGGAGCGAGTTCTTGAGATTAATGGTGATGATTGTAGCGAGGATGAAATCATTGACAAACTCTTAGACGACAGGTCCAGAAAGGCTTTGGCAGAAGGAAAGGCACAACTAATGGACGAGAGGACCGGTACTTCCGGTGAGAAAGTTCAAACTCAACCTGATGTCAACCTTCCTGTTGATCCCTCGGCCTTTGAAGCTTCTGTCTCACAGACATTAGCTAACCCAATTGATGCTCCTAAAGGTAAAGACGTCACTATTGAGGGGATTATTAATACAGAGGATATTGCTGATGAACATGGTGGGAACGATGAAGCTGATGATGACAATCCCGATCACTGGAGAATCGAGCATAGGGATCCCTTAGAGGGTCTTCTAGATACAGGTAAAATTGAAACTAACTTTACCCTGTCGTGCTTAGAGTCCATTTTCGATTCACCTGGGTCCCTTGCTTATTATGCTCAATGTTTCCATACTTTGAATTTAATTTCACCCCTGTCTTCTCCTGCCATAGGCAATGCAACGACAACAGGTTCTATTAGGACTGCCTCGCAATTGACAACTTTCCCTCTTACTTCTGTCCTTACTCCCCCTCCTCCTAGTAACACACCCTTTCTTATTACAGCTCCTGGATCACAAGATGCCAAGATCAGAGCCTTCTCGGATTTGGATGTTGTTGACTACAGCCTTAGTGACGACCTTGAAGTTATTAACGCAGATGAAAGTCCCCAAGTTACTACCAAGGATAAAGGAAAGAAATCTGCCAAGACCTCATTGTCTAAGAAGAAGTAGGAGATGGAGGCTATCGTTTTTTCTTCCTAAGAGAATCAGAGTAATGTGGAAGAGGCCCCTCCACCTTTACTTAGCAAGCCAGCTTTGAGATCAAGTGACAGGAAGAAATGATCATACTCAGTAGTTGCTCAACTTGGTTGTTAATTACTTTCTTTTGCATGTTGTATTCAGGCCGGTTGTATATGCGGGCGCCGGTCCCCGCTTATTACTCTTGTACTTATCGTCTTTATGCACTCTGTCACCTGATGTTTTACACTTTAACATGTGACTTTATGGTATAGTTCTGCTTTGTTGTCAGAAAATTGTGTCCTGCTTTCCATGCTTTAAATTTTGCTTTTAGCCTCGCTGTACTTCTTTATTTTATATTTCATGCCTGTTCTACATCTGCAATACAAACTGTATGTTATTGCAGGCTGAGTTAATTCAACTAATTTTACTGTTTTGTAAAATCCAGTTTTGTTGGTTGGAATGACCTAATGCCGGTTTTTCATGAGATTATGACCAGTTTGTAGTATGTTTAAGAGAGCATCATTAGATTTCATTAATTCGATGGTAATGCCCCCATACCACAATTGGTTTTAATATTTTGAAAATTAGCATGGTTTTTACAGTTAGATAAAGAAATCTGTTATTCCTAGTAACTGAGTGGGCCAGTTACTTGTGGTTTTTATCAGATGACTTCGAGGAAAGTTTTTTTTGTTCCGTCATTAACTGAATTCGGAAGATTCGGCTTATGACCGGATGACCTTGAAAGGATCTTTGACCCGTTGTTCGTTGAATCTGAATAATTCAAATGCTTGTTGAACTTGTCAAATACCCCCGAAGAGGTCTTTGGGTCCGTCAGTAACTGGGTTTGAAGGACCCAGAATCAATAGCTGGATTTGGAAGATCTAGCATCTGAGCGGATGCCTCCAATGAGGTCTCTAAAAACCCTGTGTTTATATCGCTATCCGGCCATGTATTAATTGCGTCGACGACGAACCGGGTGCCCCTCGGGGAGTCTTGGGTTCAAAAGCCCGGTGATTGTTTCGCTATCCAGCCATATCTTCATGGCGTTGGCGATGAACAGGGTGCCCCTCGGGGAGGTTTTGGGTTTAAAAGCCCGATGTTTGTTTCTCTATCCAGCCATATCTTAATGGCGTTGGCGATGAACCGGGTGCCCCTCGGGGAGGTCTTGGGTTTAAAAGCCCAGTGTTTGTGTCGCTATCCATCCATATCTTAATGGCATCAGCGATGAACAGGGTGCCCCTCGGGGAGGTCTTGGGTTTAAAATCCCGGTGTTTGTGTCGCTATCCAGCCATATCTTAATGGCATCGGCGATGAGCCAGGTGCCCCTTGGGGAGGTCTTGGGTTCAAAAGCCCGATGTTTGTTTCGCTATCCAGCCATATTTTAATGGCATTGGCGATGAACCGGGTGCCCCTTATTTATGGCTTTGCACTTCACACCCTCTGTAGCAAAAGTGTGTGGATGTTTGAGTATTAAGCAGCAGGTGCTTGAGCTTTCCCGGTTGGGGATGTGCTATAGCTCTCATCAAGCCCTATTTGATTTTAAATGCGCTTTCATTTACTTAAAAAGCCTGTAATTAAAATCGATGTTAGCAGCTTGAAATCAAAAACTTGCAAATGTACGATTTTAGACAGGTAAAGTAATTTCTTTCACCAATTTGTACAAACTTTGCAAGATATTCACAATGCATGATATGTTTACAATTCATGATGTATGTATAATGCGGAATATGTGAAAGATACTTCAAACAAAACAACGGCGAAGATGAATGCTATTCCATGCTCGAGAGAGTGCGATTCCATCTGTCGTTTTTAGCTCAAAAGTGCCATCTGCAAATTTCTGGCTTATGATGTATGGCCCCTCCCAATTAGGTCCAAATACTCCTGTTGCTGTCATAATTCTCTTCAGGACGAGGTCCCCGACTTGAAAAGTTTTTTGCTTGACTTTTGTATTGAAATATCTGGCTACTTTTCATTGATGGGCCGCTATCTTAAGCTCTACTTCTTTTTGCTTTTCCTCGAGTAAATCTAGTGCCTCCGACTACATCTCTTCATTCTCCTTCTGGTTGAAGGAGATTCTGCGGTGAGTTGGTACTTCCAGTTCTACTGGGGTCATACCTTCTGACCCGAATGCAAGTGAGAATAGGGTGTGCCCCGTAGCATTTTTATGTGTTGTCCGGTATGCACATTACGCAAAAGGTATTTCATCAACCCAGTTGCCTTTAGCTTTTTCGAGATGCTTCTTGATGGTTAACTTTAGTATTTTGTTGATGGCTTCCACTTGCCCATTTGCTTGCGGGTGAGCCACAGCTGCAAAACTCTTTTTGATCTTATATATAGCGCAGAAGTCTAGGAATTCATTACTTTCAAACTGGGTTCCATTATCGGTGATGATCTTTTGTGGCACTCTAAACCTGCAAATGATATTTTTCAAAACAAAATTGATCACTTTCCTTGATGTGATAGTAGCCAAAGGTTCTGCTTCATCCCATTTGGTAAGGTAGTCGACAGCTACTATAGCGTATCTCATATTCGCTTTTGCTGTGGGTAATATCCCAATTAAATCTTCCAGGGGCTGACCATTTGAGTTAGCTCTATGGGAGGTCTCTTGGAATCTTAGCGAATCTCTGGCACCTGTCACACTTCTTTACATAGGTCATGGCATCTAGGTTTACATCAGGCCAGATTTAGCCATATCGCAGGACCTTCATGGCTAACGTTTGATCGCCGGTGTGTCCTCTGCATTCTCCCTCATGCAACTTTGCCAAAATTGCTCTAGATTCCTTCTTAGTCACACATCGCAGCAATGGCATGGAGAATCGTCGTCGATACAGCCTTCTGTCTTGAATGAGGTACAAAGAGGCCTTACGCAATATCCTTTTGTTTTTCCGTTCTTCAGGTAGTGTCCCATTGAGGATATATTCCTTGATTGGAGTCATCCATGATGTAGGTTCTTCAACGGTTTCCATTATCCAGTCAACACTCATTTCCTCAATGGTTGGGGTAGAAAGGACTTCGATGGGGATTAAACCCAGCAGCTGAGCATCTGATGAACTAGCATACTTGGCAAGAGAATCCGCTTTTGAGTTTTGTTCTCTTGGGATGTGAGATATAACATAGTGGTCAAGGTCGTTTAGAAGTTCCATAACTTTGATTAGATAAGAAGGGAGGTTCTTGGTTTTGGTTTGGAACTCTTCGCGTACTTGACTCACTACTAACTGAGAGTCGCTGAGAATTTGCAAAGCTTTTAGATTTAGCTCTTTTGCCAACTTTAACCCTGTTATTAATGCTTCAAATTCGGTCTCATTATTGGTTGACGGAAATTCCAATCTCAAGGCATAGCATAAAGAGTAACCTTATGGGGTTTCTAAGACAATTCCATCCCCTGAACAATAGTCGTTTCTGGATCCATCAAAGTATAGTTTCCAAGCAATCTCTATTTCTGCTGGTTCTTTAACCTCTTCTCCTCTATTTGTAAAATCAGCAATAAAATCCGCTAGGGCTTGGCCATTAATGGCCCTTCGAGGATTGTAAGTGATGTCATATTGACTTAGCTCAATGTTCCATTTTAGCAGCCTTCCTAAAGTTTCTGGACGGAAGAGAATTTGCCTTAATGGTTGATCAGTGAGAACCTTGATAGGATGAGATTGGAAATACGGTCTCAGCTTTTTTGAGGCAATAAGGAGACAATATGCAAGCTTCTCTAGTTTAGGGTAATTTAGCTCTGCCCCGGCGAGCCTCTTACTAATGTAATATACCGGCAATTGCACTCCCGCTTCTTCTCGGATTAGTGTTGCACTTAAAGCGTGTGGCGAAACTGCCAGATATAAAAACAGATCCTCCCCATCTTTAGGTTTCGATAACACTGATGGTGATTCCATATGTTTTATCAATTCCTCGAAAGCCTCCTGACACTCTGAGGTCCACTGGAAGTCCTTCTTTCCTTTTTTTCAAAGCATCGAAAGAGGAATACATCGATCCGTTGCTTTGGAAATGAACCGGTTCAACGCTACTACCTTTCCATTTAAGCTATGGAGTTCCTTTTTTGTCCTTGGGTCCCGCATTTCCCTTAAAGCCGCAATTTGAGAGGGATTCGCTTCGATGCCCCTAGCATTGATGATGAACCCGAGAAATTTCCTCGAAGAGACTCCGAATGAACATTTTAACGGGTTTAGTTTCATCCCGTATTTCTTGAGTATGTGAAACATTTCTGCCAGGTCCTTGAGATGGTCTTCAACCTTCTTTGATTTGACTAGCATATCGTCTACATATACTTCCATTGTATTCCCTATCTGAGATTTAAACATGGAGTTTACAAGACGTTGGTAAGTTGCTCCTGTGTTTTCAGCCTAAATGGCATGACTTTATTGCATTATAGTCCTCTATCTGTTATGAAACTCGTGTTTTCTATGCATGGCTTGTGCATCATAATTTGATTATATCCGGAATATGCGTCCATAAAAGATAGTAACCTGTGCCCTGCTGTTGCATCTACGAGTTGGTCAATTCAGGGCAAAGGAAAACTGTCTTTTGGGTATGCTTTATTAAGATCTGAGTAATCCATACACACTCTCCACTTTCCATTGCACTTTTTGACAAGAACTGTGTTAGAAACCCAATCTGGATACGTAGATTCTCGTATGAAATTATTTTTGATTAGCCTATCTACTTCTTCTTTTAGAGCCTCGGATCTTTCAAATCCCTGCATTCGTCTTTTTTGTTTCACAGGAGTAAACTTTTGATTTATATTCAACTTGTGAACAATTACATTCGGTGGGATCCCACACATACCTGAGTGTTCCCAGGCAAATACATCTAACTTTGCTTTAAAAACAAGATTAATTCCTTTTGCAGCTTCATACCTAGCTGAGATCCTATCTTCAAGATCTGGTTAGGGTTCTTGTCGGATACTGGAACAGGGATAGTATCTTCGGCCGGCGCTGCTCTATTTTCCCCCATACTGTTTTTCCTTGGATCAATTGTTTTCCGAGCGCCACTGTGCTCACCAGTATGGGGGTTTTGCTTTAGTTTATATAGGAGGGGGTTTTGGATGCGGAGCGACGGTTCTACATCCTTCTTCAATTCCTTCTTCCTTGCCTCTGCCAATTCAACCAAATAACACTCTCTTGCCGCTTGTTGATCACCTATAATTGTGCCAACACCATTCTCCGTTGGGAATTTCATAGTGAGGCACCACAGAGCCATAGTTATTCTGAATGCTGCAAGAGTAGGTCTTCATAGGAAGGCATTGTAAGCAGAGGTTTCATCAATTATTACAAAGTCATGTACTGGTGCGGCTTTCTGCTCTCCTTCTCCGAGCTCTACTAGTAGACTGATAACACCAATTGGTTGAACAGTTTGACCAATGAATCCGTGGACCTTGTTCTGACAGGCTTTTACATCGCCCATGGAAATCTTCATTCTAGGGAATGCGCTAAAGAAGAGGATATTAACTGATGCTCTGCTATCGACTAACACCCTTCTAACTATGGCTGGGCCCAGACCAATGGTTATCACCATTGGATCCTCTGTAGGTGTTATGATCCCAGTCGGATCTTCATCTTTAAATGTGATGTCGTCTCGCAGGATTCTCGGTACTTTTGCTGATAAAACCTCACTCATGATCATGAGTTCACCTCTTTTCGAAAAGTCCTTCACCTCATGAGCATACTTCACCATGTCGCCCCATCTTTTCCCAACCGGGTAGGGGCCTTCTGAAATGGTGTTTATGGTCATCCTTGGTATAGCGGCAACTGAAGCATTCTCATTTTATTTAAGCTGTCCTGTAGAGGCTCCTTGGTCTTGAACTCCTTGAGCATTCTGGGAGTTCTTTGTATATCGTTGAAGCTTGTTTTTCCTTATCAGTTCTTGAATTAAGCTTTTCAAATGTTTACATTCGTTCGTGCTATGCCCCTGATGGTTATGAAATCAACAGAACCTGCCGGACTTTATTGCATTATCAATGACTCTCAACTTCCCTGGCTCTGGGTATTCTTCAGTGTCTTTGGTCACCATATAAATGTTTTCTATGGTATCGTTAAGGGGAGTCATTTCAGAATTCTTGAAGAAATGAAGCTTTTTGTTGTTTCGACCATCTTTCCCTTCATTCCCCCTTTTTTGATTTCCTCCAGCGTTTTTCTGTCCTCCTTGCACGTTTACGTCTTTTTTCTCCGACGGCTCTTTATTTTCTGTAGCTTCCAATGTATAGGCCGGATCCTCATCCACGCCTATATATTCCTCTACCTTGTCAAATAGCTCTTCGAGAGTCGCGGGCTTCTTCTTCTTGATCCACCACCGGAGTTTGGTCCTTTTATTTATACCTCCTTTTAGAGCCATCAAGGCCAAACGTGGCTCATAGTTTCCGACTTCGGCCGCAGCTGTGTTAAAACAAGAAAGGAAGGTTTTAATGGATTCCCCTGGCGCTTGTTCCAGCTCATTCAGTTCCATCACATCAGGCACCTTAGTTGCTTGAAGCCTAAATTGTTGTCTGAACAGCTTGGCCTAGGTGGGAAAATCATCTACAGATTTTGGCGGGAGTTTTGTGAACTAGAGTGAAGCTACTCCCTCCAAGTAAGTGGGAAAGTATAAACATTTGAGCTCGTCAGTAGCACGTGCCCCATCCATGTACTGATCGTACTTGAATAGGAACACGTTGGGATCGCCAGTTCCATTATAAGCTTGTACAATGGGATTTGAATTTATGGCACCATTTTTATTCTTTCTGTAAGTGGGGTTTTTGTAGGAGCAAATCCCCATTCCTTCTCATCATCCACCTTTTTCTGGCTCTCATTCATAATCTTTCGTACCATTCCAAATATACGCTCCTCGTTATTGAGATGGTCCACGGGGCAGACGCCTTCCTCTTTACCGGATGTTTGCCCGCGCAAGCGATCACAGTTCAGATTCCGAGGCCTTGGACCTCCCACATGGGGAAGTGCCCCTTTGGTGGAACCAAACGCTTGTTGAGGGGTCTCTTTTCCGGAGTGGTTATGAGCAGATGGCTTCATTCCCCTATGACTAGGATTTGCAATCTCTTGGACAGAATTTCCTTTATTCGGGCTTGAGGAAGAAGATCCAGTATCTTCCGTTCCAGTGGTTTTAGCAGTTTTAAGATGATTTGCACTCACGGTGACTTTGGCCGTTGCGGCTTGCATGGCGAACATGGTTTCAAGCTTCTTCATCATGGGCTCATTCACAATATCAATTTTACTTGTCAGTCCTGCTGCCACTTCATCCAATTCCCTTCTTATTACGACAGTTCCGGCTTTAGAACTTTCATCGACTTCAAACTGATTAGTAGGCGGGGTGTTTTCCGTGTTAGCGGCATTGTCGACATCTTCGACGCTTTACTTGTAGCTTTCTTCGAAGGTCTACATGGCTTACCCATGGCTTTAGAGATAAGTATTTCAATTCAGACAACTTAGATAATCGGAGTGTATTCCAATGCAGGGCCTTCTACCTTGTGAGAGAGCGAAAAATGGATCGGCAGTCAGGGCCCCATGGTGGGCGCCAAATGTTTGCTCCAAATTTGGGACCAAACAACAAAGGTGTAAAGCTTCACTTCACCGATTCGGTAAGAATATGGGACCGTGTAATCACAAAATAAACGAATAAAAACAAGTAAGAACACAAAGGAATTTTTATAGTGGTTCTATTCAATACGAATCTACATCCACTTTCAATCAATTCTCATTATGATATTCAAGCTTACAACATATGAATTTTCCCTCATTACAATCATTTCTCTCTTTTAACTCTCTTGACGATCTATTTTCACTTGAGTTTCGTGAAGAAAAGGAAAGAGGTTTAGCTTTGTGATGAATCTTCAACCACTTATGTGTTTCGATCTTTTCCCATGATCTTCATAGATTTCATAGTGAACTAGCATTCGATTTTGGCTTTGGAGAGGATTAGAGATCATTTGAATGATGCTTGAGAGATTTATGGTGTAGCTTGAATAAGATTGAGGGTGTTTAGATTCAGTTGTAGAAAGATCTAATGATCATCAACTTGGATTTGATCTTCATGGAGTTAGAAAAGTGTTGATGAATCCATAGAAGCCATTAGAGAAGTTGTAGATGAGCTTTGAATTTGATGGAGTCTCCTTGTAGGAATGAATTTTCGGTCCCCCCCTCTCAAGTGAATTATGAGGGGTATTTATAGGTGATTTCAGACCAAATGGCAGTTTCGTAACTATACAGACAAACAACATGACTGATGTCGCTACCGACATGACTTGGGCCTTCACTCATCTCGCCAACGACATGACTCATGTCATATGGCGGGTTGGTTCCTCTACTCAATCAACAGAGCGACATAGCTTCTATTACGGCATGACTGGCGACTTGACTCCTTATAATACCAAGTGGAATGACGTCACGACGGCATGACTTTACTCTGTTGTAGCCCCAATGGTACGAACGACATGATGCCTTGACTTAGGCATGACTTGATTCCGTGCGACATGACCTTATGGTGCGGATTGATATAGCTTTACGTAGTGAAATGCCATCGATACCATGCCGCGGAACGACATGGTACATTTGATATGAACGTGTAATGGTTTGATGTTGTGCAACGACCTGACTTCAGAAGGATGGCACGTCATGTGACCCACTTCATGTCGTTCACGACATGGTGAATAGCGTGATGAACATTGCGGCTTACCTTCATGTCGCTTACACTGGTCTAACATCATATACGAGGCCGACATGACTTGACTCCGACTTGTGTAGCCTGGAGCGACTTGGTATGGCACGACACGGCGGTATGATCGAACTCTCTTCCTTGCGACATGGTTTTAACTACTTGGCCCTTTTGTTTTGATATGGCTTTTAATGACTTGGCTAACCCGACATAGCTCAAACCCTTATTTTTATGGGTTAACAGGATTGAATGAGGTTGTATAACTAAAATGATAAACTGTATCATAAGTTAAATAAAGATGTTTAGTACAACCTAGATTATAACTAGAAGTTGTAAAGAACAGGGTAGACTTATTTATATAAACTTAAATTGTAAATTAAGTTTGATATGAAATGGAAAATAGATCAATAAGCATGTTATAGTAGGGGTCCATTCCAGTAGCAAAGGCTGATTAGGGAAAGTAAGTGGCCTAATAAATAAATAAGCATGTAGTGGTATCCCGTTTCGGCAGCGACTGTTGATTGGAGAAAATAAGTGCTTAATAGTAGTGGTCTGTTCTGACAATGAAGGCTGATTGGGGAAAATAAGTGGCCACGAAATAGTTAGTTTATGGTAGCCTTGACATTCATTGACAATTCTATGGAAGTTTGTATAAATAGGAGGTCAACGAAATTTCTATGGTGGCGTTGGCATTCGTTGACAGTTTCATGCGGGTCTATGTAACTAGGCGATCAACGATAATAATAAATGGATAATAAGACCAATTCTAGAGGGTGACTTGGATCAAATTGCATTTTGTTTGGGGATCCATACCAGGCAGTATTCACTTATCACACTATGAGGGCTCACACTATGGAGGCGGTGAGGGAACACTTATAATGCGCTAGGTAGTAAGATGATCCAATCTAGGTTGGTACGAGCGCATTTTGATGGGACGATGAGCATGCATTTGGCCGATTGGGGAAGATAAAACACTTTAACCCCTATGATTAACGCTATGTCTTTGGAGCTGTTGGGTCGAGTCTGATAAACCTGAGGCCCATAGAGGGCATAGGTTATCACACTGGTTTAGGAGCCGATTGATAAGCAAAATTAGGTAATATCCTAATTATGATTTATAGTGAAGGGTGCAACAATCGAGTTGATACGAATCGATCATATCCTTGCATTTCTTTCCTTCGTTATATTTATTTCTAATTGTGCTTTATATGCTTCTTGGACTATTATCCTGTGTGGACTTCCTTTAAGTTATTCATGCTAGTAATTATTAAATTCACCAGGCTTTATGTGTGACCTAGTTTCCTCCCCTCCTCAGGCTTATAAGGCGGTGGAGTGCAGAGTGATGGTTCTTAGTTAAGCTTGGCATCTTGGAAATTTCTGATGACTATCTTTTTACTTGTTCATGCACCATATTATTTCATGTTCTTATTGTTGGATATTATATTTGATATTTAAGGGAGAAGTTTTACGTAATACTATAATATTGGTTTTCGTAAGACAAATGATTGTTTTTTCTATGTTGATTCTTTGGGTTGAAATGACAATTATGTTTTTATGGAAAATTAACTTTAAATTCCATTGTATTTTATATTCTGTCTTGTGAATTTTAGCCTCTATAATGTAAATTACGCATATTTACACCTATGCGCTTCACATTCCTTAGCGAAATCCACTTATGAGTGACATTAAGGGGTGTTAGGTGTTTCAGTCATGACATCCAGACATGAATGAAGGCTTGCAATAATCTAGCCAGGAATTATAGGTGCGAGACAGGCATATCCTATCCTCCCTCTAGGGGATGCTTTAGCCAGGCCATATATATGGGATTGAGGGCTTGAGCTCTGACCGGTACATGTAGTTGAGATCGAAGACTTGCATTGCTTTAGCCTAGACTTATTAGCGAGCCTACCTCTAGCAGGTACTTTAACCAAGCTTTCATGGAAAGATCAAGTGCTTTTATTTTATTTTGGGAGTTCCTTCTTCCTTTTGATTATTGATTACATAGTTTAACTTGTCTCAGTTTATTTATTTATCCATTATTGGAAAATACAACCTTAAATGTTTGAAATTCTTGGTTCTTACTATCACATTATCACCAGGTCATCATAGTAGATAAGTCCCTTGTAGAATGACTACGTGGATAACAAAATGTCCTCCCTAGTTTGGTATGAGCGGTCCATCTTCAGATTTTTTGTATTTACCATAACCTTTTAAGTATCAAGCCTTCTTTTTGAAATGATCCTTCCCTAATTATAGAGTTATAGAATTTTGAAATTCTTTGTTGATATTGGATATTCATATGGACGCTTCATGTGACAACCCCAGCCTCTAATCCCAAGCGGTAAAGATAGTCTTTGGAATATAAAATATTAATAACATTAGCAGATCACAGAACATAGCATAATATAGAATATCAGAGAATAATTTACATCATTTTACATCAATGAAAATAAATATCATCAGAGTTACACAATATTACATGATTATACTTAGTACATAACACCGTTTCAACATATAGATAATAAGTTTGTTGCGGAATCAAATATAATTAACATAAGGGAGTGCCTTAGAAGTTCAAAAGAAAGAAATATATATAGTTACAACTTCATCTCCAAGTCCAAAATAGATATAGACGCTCCAGTACACATCCAAAAGAGAGCTAATAACCTGATCACTTGGCTGCTCGTGTAAAAAAAAAATGGGCACTCGAGTTTGCAAGGGAAAAACAAACTATGAGTCAGTCATGGGATTGGTATTAGAAATCCTAGTTAACTTAACTTATTTAAAAGTAAGGCATATCATAGGAGCATGCCGTGTATCACGGAACGAGTTTACTCCACATGAATGTTATGCATAAAATAGAATAAAACAAAACAATCACAATGCTTTTTGAAAAATGAAGCCATTATAATACTTAGGTCCCATCACACAATGCAATGCAATACGGAGGATAGAGTTTTACCTTATAATAGCCAAACATGCTTGATACGAGAAAAATAAAGATCATTTGATATTATTAGTAGTGTTTAAGTGTTTTAAAATGAATTTGAAAGTAAATGTATCGATCTTAGATGGCATAGTACCCTATCCTACTATGTCGACGTAGGTATACAACTAAAACTGTAAATTCACCTATTGGAATTTGGGTTTCCATCATGAGCCGAGGTAAGGGATTTTCCTCATCTGGTTCGAACCATCTGTAGCATGATGTCCATGACTTGGGTGACACTTGGGAGCGGCACGGCCGGTCCACGCTTAAATTTGCGGATTAGCTATTCCTGAACAATATGCTTCCCGATCCTATTGGACCTCTTAGTCTGTCCATCGACCATGGTCAGTACGTTGACTATTTTGGCCTTTTGCTGTCGTATCCGAGGCTCCTCGCTTTCCATCATCCACATAAGTAAGTATGCCTGGGCTCCATGCCATGACACTACTTTTAGATAGAAAGAAACGCATGTCCTCCCTGCTGTCCCTCATCCCATTTTCGACTCATACCGAGCTTTGAAGCTCGCAAATTAACACTATAACGCGAAGCTAGGCCATATATTAGTCATGCTTTGATCATCATCCACAAAGCTCTGCTTCTCAACAAAATCTTTTATCACTACAGCTTAGCATGCCACATCGTCAATCCCTGCCATACAACTGATGTTTACTAATAAATAACCTCTAAGCTCATATGTCTTAGAGAAGGGTGTTAAGCAAAAGAATAATTTCCTCGCCAACAAAAGATACACATTTAGTAGAAATCATTCAACACATTATGAAATGCAACATTAAACATATAATCCATTTGCAAGTCCATTCTAGATTGAACGAAACAAAAGGCACCTTATTTCTCATCTAGTATATCCAATACAGCAGAAAGGTTCTAGCGTATCTGGACTGCAACAGCTCGCCCAGAATGGGCCTAAATTTCGACCTAGAAAAGGCCCATCGAATCATAGATCCATTCTAAACAGGTCGTTGGTTCTTGTAAGGAATTACATTTGCATAGATAATATACATACGCACTTCGAATGGAAATCTCACACATCGGGAAGAGAAAATATAATACTGAAATAAGATGTACCACTTATCTAAAAATCACAAAATTCCAACACAACAGTTAAGTTTACATCTGTTTCATGGGTACATCAAATAATTCATTTTCACATGTTTCCACTAGAAATAAAGCAATAAATACTAATAATAGCATAATGACTTCGTCTTCATCTTCATATCCCATCATGATTCCATCCACGACTTTTACCCCATCTACTGACTTGTTGGATATGTTAAGGAGAGGGGTCAGAACATAAAGTTCTATGTGACTAAAATATGGTGTTGACTTAAAGACGATACCCTAGTTTTTAGCAGGTTACATATATCAAGGTATGTCTAGGCAGCATGCAACATTCATACAGACACCAAGTATCTAACCAGTAAGGTAGATATCCAAGTCTATCGCTCATTAGTGTTTTCAGGGTGAAGACCCAACGAGGTGGGCATTATCGGTCACTTACGACCCTATTAAAGGTGGATTCTTATGATCTCTTATAACCGTGAGGTGGACCCCTAGCCTCTTTAGACCCTGTCCTAATACATCAATGTTCTTAAATCTATGCTCTCAATTGTAATATTGTAAGTAATATTGTGAGCGTTACTACTTAGTTGATATTACGATAGAACACCTATGTCGCTTAAGACTTCCCTTAGACAGTTGGTGAGAATGCAATGACTACATATCATTTATTTATCAATTCTGTCCCTAGTTGAGTCCTTATAAGCTTCTAGAGGAAGTGGACATCTCCCGTGAACTACCCTACTCCATTACCGCTTATGTCTAGCCACTTTTAGAGAAGGAGGACCCTAAGACTTACTTCGAATCTAATAAGGGTGGGTCCCATGACTTTGGTTCCTCTCCAAGGAATAAACTTAGGAGGGATCCTAGTCCTAACCACTTAAGACCCAAATTAGACAGGAAGAGAGTCATCCACTAATACCTTCTCAAAGGGTAGTAAACCTGCCTATTTTCACACACAATAAACTTATATATATAGTTATATATATGCACACACTGGAACTCTCACATTAAACCGTATACCTATAGATGTTGGATATGCCGGGCGGTTCCGGGCAGGCTTCTACTACAAGTAGATTTAACCTCATGTCATAGTGTACTAAGTTTGTATGGCCCATAGCACTCAGACCTCTCACATTAAACCGTATACCTATAGATGCTGGATATGCCGGTCGGTTCCGGGAAGGCTTCTACTACAAGTAGGTTTAACCTTATGTCATAGTGTACTAAGTTTGAATGGCCCATGGCACCCAAACCTCTCACATTAGTTGAGCCTATTTGTAGTTGTTGGATTTTTCGGTCGGTCCTGGGCTGGCTTATACCACAAATGGCAACTAACCTCATGTTTGTGTGCCACTTATTAGTGTATGCAAATCTATTCTATACACTCACATGCAATCAATATATATATATATATATATATATATATATATATATATATATGTGGTGACATTTCAAATTCGAATTCTATCCTAATCGCATTTATTAAGTAATATAACGTTAATTACATTTGATTACATTTACATTCGTATAATAATTATAAAGTCTAAATAATGCCAATGTTTGTATGAATGAGAGAATGTTCTAATGAGTCAGAAATTGTCAATTGTCCTGAATTAAGGTATACAAGTTAATTTTCCATATTTTCGACCGCTACAATTTAGGCATGATGACATAATGATGTAATAACAGATAACAGTGAACGGAAAATATACATACATGCAAATTTCAACTTGCATCCTAGGCTTGTTGAAATGATCTTAATAATGGATTAAGAATAGAGTATAACATACACATATAATATATAGTGGAAAATAGGCATAAGGACAAACTTTGGGAAAAAATTAGTCTAAAGGACGTCAAGTTTTATTTTTAGGTTGAAGGAAAAACTTTGAAAAAAATTAGGCTGAAGGACAATGCTAAATATAATTAGCATTTTCTGCAGTGTAAAACTGAAAAATGCTAATTACATTTAGCATTTTCGTATAGTGTAAAAAACTGAATATAATGCTAATTAGATTTAGCATTTTCCTTCGGCTTAATTTTGGTTTAAAGTTTGTCCTTCAGACTAAAAATAAAACTTGGTGTCCTTCAGACTAAATTTTCGGTAAAGTTTGTCCTTATCCCTAATCACCTCTAATATATACATGTATGTTTATAAGTTTCACTTTGTCTAATTCACCCATTTTTGGTGTTTTGCACATAAAAACATTTACATTGGTATATTTCAAGTATGAATACGTTTGGATTCAAAATAGAATCCAAACCTAATCAAATCATAGAATAATCAAATTTATACCCTTTTAGGTTACAATCAAATGTTTACATAACGGTGGATTACACAAAGTTGAAATAACAACACCCCTTTCATTCTCAATCAAATATTAAGATCCAAAATCCACAGCCCAATAAAAATAAATTAACAATTCATATGCAAACATAAAAGAGAGGATTTGAAGATTTTTGTATTAAAGTTATTGATTCCCAAATCCTATGAGGCATAGCTATCAACATGTTAATCTATTAAAAAAATAGAACATGCCTAAGAACCCAATGTTCCACTCATAGATCTAAGGAAGAAAAAATAGGATTTTTTGTTGTAGATTCAGATTTGTGCCTTAATCTTTGTGACAAACGTGCTCCAATCCTCCTAATATATATGTAAGAATCATCTTTTAGAATTTTTTATATATGACTAAATTCCAGAATTCATATTAAAATTTATATGAATTTAGACTAGAGAGAAGATAAGAGTAAAGGTTAAAGGAACATAAGAGAACTTCCTAATCTTTTCTGGAAGCTAGCAATAGTAGAAGGATGATATGGAGGTAGAGATAAGAGAGTGGCTAGGGATTTTTTGTGTGATATAAAGGCCTATATATAGTTGCTCGTGTGAGTGTGGGCCGTTAGATTATTCAGATTTAATCTTGGTCATATATTTATATATATATCCCTTTAGAAAACCCTAACCAAACATAGATTCATTGGGATCCTCACCCGCCAAGCGGTCGAAATGGGCAGTCGACACACCTCCTAGGGGGGCAGTCGACCTCATGGTCACTGAAGTGCCCAATGAATTTATTGGCGCTGAGGTGTCTAATTTAATACGTTGCTTTATTTTCTTATCTCTTTCCTTACTTATAATATTCTCTGTCCTTATAATATTATCCTTTGTTTGAATTTCAAATTCTCCTTCTTTTATTAAAATATATTTTGAATATATATATATATATATATATATATTACTCATTTAACTATATATATGTTTCTGCGTTTACTGACCAAATTCATTTGCTTATAACATCTTTATATATTAACCGTTTTCAGCGTACTATATAAGAAAACAATTCAGAATTTCGCCGTGAATCCAAATAAAAGATTTTCGTAGCCAAATTCCTAAAGCTGCAAATGTCATTTTCTAGCTATATTATTAATTTGTTTTATTTTTATTTATTATTAATATTTATATATTTTATGGTCGAAAAACACAACTCGCTTGAAACATCCATGTCGTGCATCCATGTTATTTTTAAACCATCCATAAGCATCCATGACTCATAGTGCTTATAAACTGCAGACCCACTAAAGTGAGCTCAACCCTATCGTGTAGGTGTAATAAGTGATGCAATATGTATAAAAACAACCTAATTGTGCATATATCTCTATATGAGTGCGTTGTGCAATGGTATTGCTGTTGGAGAATGGAGTTTTAAAGACAACAACCTTATTTCAATATTAATTGATTATAAAATATATACTAACATCTATATCTAGAATATACACACACACACATATATGCAGGAGTTGTATATAGGAATTAATACTGAAGACTGTACAGTTTTAGAGATTCAAAAGATTCAGAATTTAGAGAAGATTCAAGACTCATGAGTAATCAAGAAATCAAGAGTTCAAGAGTTCAAGATAAATAAAGTAATAGAGTTTAGTTTATACGTAAGACTTTGAATAGCAATCCAGCTTCAAATTCTGTTTTTTAAATTTTGATTTTCAAATTTCAAATTCTGTTTTTCAGAATTCAAATTTTAATTTTAATTTTAATTTCTATCTTATATTTGGTTTTAAACTTAAGATTCATAGTTTATTAGTTTATATATATTTATATAGTTATATACTTTTATACTTTTATATTTCTATAATTTCAGACTTATAATTTTATATATATGTTTATATAATCTATATTTAAGATTTCATATGATTTTCCACTTTATAATACTAATTTATATCACTATGTTTTAATTCAAGAGTTTCCAAAAATATATATAGTAAAATACTTGAAAATGTTCAAAATTCAAATTTTCAAAACATGTATGTCGACATATAAAGGAGAGGATGTCGAAATACAGCTGTCTTTTTTCAATTTTGAAAGAAAGTGTCTTTTCACTATTTGTAATATTTCAAAAGCATTGCAACCATTCAATCTTATAATCGGGGTTGATTTCGAATTTTTTAACCATTCTTCTTCTCCATCTTTACCCCTTTACATTCCTCCATTTTATTTCATATTTTTATGATTTCTACCCTTTTACTCTACCGATTTCTATTCTAAATACATAAAACTTCTTCTCTTCTCACTCTTTAATCATTGCTCTCTGAATCGAAGTGTTATTGAAGAGTTATAGGGTTGTTGTAATCATTTGGGATTGTTTGGGAAACGATGTGTTCTTTGTAGCCATGAAATCAAGGAAAGGAAATGGTGCGAACCTTGTAGCCGTGAAATTAAGGGTGGTGGAATCGGTGTTAAACTTGTAGCCTTGAAATCAAGGGGACTGTACTTAGATTTTGATCTAGTAATAAAACTCTGTGCAATCCAGTATTGTGTGGGACTGGACGTAGGAGCAATTCCGAACCAATATAAAATCCGATATGTTCTTTCCTTTTCTGCATTTTATTTTTGTTTATTTTTGTGTTTGTGTTTGATTCTTTGTATGTGATTATCTCTATGTGTATGATTCATATAATAGATCACATAAGTTTTAGATTCTATTAAATTCCTTGAAAACACTATTCACCCCCCTTTAGTATTAGTTTTGCCTTAAGATCCGCATTCCACATTCCCTAATAATTGGTATCATAGTAAGGTTTTTCAAAATGTTCATAATCTGATTTTTGAAAATATTAAATGGAAAATTTTGAAATAATTGTTAACATTATTGTCAATTCATGCATTGCATCAACGTTGAAAGAGTCTGCATTTAATTATATTGAAAATTCAAGTGATCTACTGAAATGTTGTCCAATACAGGAAAAGATGTGTTATATGGCTATCGAAAATTCAAAATTCGAAAAGATGGGTGAAGTGGCCGTTAAAAATTCAAATTCCAAAATGTTGTGTTACATATTTATTGAGAATTCAAATTCTCTTAAACAAATGGTGGAAAATAAAAGGATACTAGAGAGTGGATGATCGAGACATATAACGGGAAATCTAGAAATACTAAATAATCTAGTATATGAAGATGGTGGAATGGTGAAATTCGGAGATAACCCTAAAGGATATATTGTTGGGATCAATAACGTCGGTAATTATGAAACTCCTACTATTTCTAATGTTTTATTAGGTAGGTATCTAAAACATAATTTACTAAGTATAAGTCAACTTTGCGATATGGGCTATAAATTAAAATTTGAAAAAGACAAATGTTTTATAGAAGATAGGAATTCAAAAGTAATATTCGAAGGAGATAGAAAGAAAAATATATATATATTGAGTATGAAAATCTCCAACTATAATCTATGTCTTATGGCCAATACAAGTGACCCTTGGATCTAGCATAAGAGATTCGGTAATATAAATTTCAAACACATCTCTAGAATTTCTAAATTAGATTCAATTAGGGGATTACCCAAAATGAAGTTTAAAGAAAATAGTTTATGCGACGCTTGTCAGTTCGGAAAATAAAAAAGAGGCTCATTTAAATCTAAAGAGGAAATTACAACCTTAAAACCATTAGGGTTAATTCACATGGATTTATTTGGTCCATCTCAAACCCAATCGATAAATCACAATAAATATGTTTATGTAATAATCGACGATTTTTCTAGATTTATTTGGAATTTGTTTATTAAAAATAAAAGTGATGCTTTTGATCAATTTAAAACTTCTACTAAAAGAATTCAATACTTATTATCCTTAGAAGTCAAAACAATATACAGTGACAGTTAGGGATTAAAGAATGGATCGCTAAGGCAAAACTAACACTAGAGGGGTTGGTGGTGAATAGTGTTCTTGAGAAATTTAACAAAATCTAAAACTTATATGACCTACTATATGAATCACACACCACAGAGATTATCAAAGACATAGAATCAAACACAAACACAAAAATAAACAGAAATAAAATGCAGAAAAGGAAAGAAAACACCGTATTTTATACTGGTTCGGATTACTCCTAAGTCCAGTCCCACACAACGCTGGATTGCGCAGAGATGTATTACTATATCAATATCTAAGTACAAACCCTTGATTTCATAGCTACAGGGTTAACACCAATTCTAAACATCCATGATCAAGTATATTCCCCTTGATTCCCCAGCTACAAGGTTAACACCGCTCCGTTTTCTTGATTTTAAGGCTACAAGGACACACGTTTCCCCAAACACTTCCCAAACAATTACAATAGCCCTATAACTCTTTAATAACACTTCAATTCAGAGAGTATTAAATAGAGAGTGAGAAGAGGAGAAGTTTTATGCAAATAAAATTGAATTTGGCAGAGTATAAGTGTAAAAATCATAAAAATAAGAAATAATAATGGTGTAGTGAAAGATGATGAAGATGGAGAAGCAGAATGATGAAAAAAATTCAAATTCAACCAATATTTTTAAGATTTGAAAGGTTACAATGCTTCTGGAATGTTACAAATAGTGAAAAGAAACTTCCTTTCAAAATATAAAACATGACAGTTATATGTCGGCATATCAACATATGTATGTCGACATAACCCTTCACGAAATTAAGTTTTGAGTATTTCTGGAATGTTTTTAATATATAAATAATTCAAGAAATTCTTGAATTAAAACATAGAGTTATAAATGAATATTATAAAGTAGAAAATCATATGAAAACATAAATATGAAATATATAAACATATTATAAAATTATAAAGTTTACTATATAAATATAAGTATATAAATGTATAAATATATAAAACTTATAAACTATAAAACTTGAGTTTAAAATCAAAAGTAAAATAAAGAAACCTAATAAAGTTTAAAGACAGAATTTGAAAATAGAATTTGAAATCAGAAATTGGAAACTAGAATTTGAATTTGAATTAGAACCTGGAGTGCTATTTAGAGTCTTACATAAACTAGACTCTATTACTAATTTTATCTTGAACTCTTGAAATCATGATTACTCATGAGTCTTGAATCATTTCTGAATTCTGAATCTGTAACGATCCGAAATCCCCCAATCTCCGAAAAGAGGAGAAACAACAGATTGCTTTGAGAACATGACGCACCAAAACTCAAAAATAGAACATTTCATTGCTATTACAACAATTTACATCAGAGTGCAAGAATATATATCAGAGTTCTAATAAATAATATACAATGGAAAAATAAATATCAGAGATTTACAAATTACAAAAGCAGCGGAAAATAATACATAAATATAATGCACAGCTGAAAGAAATATACGGATACAAAGCTTTCTGAATATAGCTCCAGCTGTAAATCCAGGACCCTGTATAAAGAAATATTTGCAAAACCAAAACTATTAACTGCTCATGTGTAAAATATAGGCACCAAGAGTTTAGGTTAAAACAAAAAACTCAGAGTTAGTCACGGGACTGGTGTGAGAACAAAAATAGTTATTAAATCTTTACTTTAAAGGTTGGGAAATATTGGGACCACGCCGTATAACACGGAACGGGTATACTCCACATGAATTTCAGTTTAGAAATAAAACAACGCTATGCTTTTTGGAAAATGAAGCTATTATAAGACTCAGGTCCCATCACACAATGCAATGCAAGCCAGAGGATAGAGTTTTACCTTATAATAGCCAAACATGCTTGGTGCGTTTTAAAACAAATCATTTTGATATTACTATAAATGTATAGCGTCAAAATCACTTCAAATATAAATGTATTACTCATAGACGGCATAGTACCCCATCCTACTATGTCGACATACTATTTTTACAACTAAAACCGAAAAATCACGTATTGGAAATTGGATTCCATCTATCAGTCGAGGCAAAGGATGTTTTTGTAACAACCCGGAAAATACGAGCCAATTTAAAATTTTTAAATTGGTTATTTTAATGAAACTGGAGCAATTGAAATAGAATATTTCAATTAAATAATGAGTTAGAAATGGTGCGGTAGTTTGAAAATTTGAATTCAAACTTTAATTGACTATACCGGGTGCAAAATAAAACGGATTTTAATGAAACTGAAAATATTTAAATCTGTTTATGAGTATCTTTCTAATGAATCTGAAAAATTGAAATTTCATAGCGGGAATCAAAAGTTATGGCCAAATGAATTTTCAGAAAGGTCGCTATAGAGAATATATAGCCCTTGAAAAAAGACATTTTGCAAACGACCTCAGAATTCGACGAAACCACTTTTGTTGGATCCGGGATGTCAAATTATTGCTAGTTTTCAAATTCCATAATTTTTGAAGTTAGTATGTGAGCGTGGCGAAGGAAAATGTGTTTGGTTGATTTATGTTGAATCGGATCAACCAGAATATGGCCATTTTTCAAACGGTCTCAGAATTCGACGAAACTAGTTTTGTTGGTCCTGTACCATCAAAAGATAGCCAGATTTATTTTTCTGGAATTTTTGGGATCAGTATGTGTCCCCGGCAAATTGAAATGTACATTCAAATCAAATATTGAATGTTTTATATTTTAATTTGAAGAATAACTAATTATAACAGTCGAATGGGAATACGAAACATATCCCATTCTGTTTGGAATGGGGGTATTTAGCTAGGGCGATAGTCGTTGGGTTTGGATTGGAGTTCGTATGGAGAAACACTATTTTAAAAAATTTAAATAAAGCACGGCCCAATAGGATTCTCCCTTTCATAAATTAAAAAAAAACCCGACCTACCTGCTCTCGATGATGGAAGGAACACCATCGTTCCTGGCCACTTTCACGCGATTCCGTTCATCTTTAGCCCCTCCCCCTTTGCAACTTTTTAAAGCCCTCACTCCCCTCTTCAAATCAAGACAAGTAGCACCCCTTATCATCGCCCTACATCACGAACGAACCCCTCAAAGATCGGGACTTTGAAGCGCCGCCGCCTGTGTAGGCCGTCGAACTGGCCATGAACCCCGGCGCCGGAGACCCCTTTCCACCCTCTTCGTCGGCATATAAACTGAACTGAATGAAGTGCTGCGGATTTTGCTAGAAATCCAAACCTAGTTTTGAACTATTTAAAGAGGTAACGGCTTTGAAAACTCTGAACTGATTTTTACACTTTTAAGTGTTGCAAACATCTAAAAATCATATCTTTTTGCTATGTTGACGAAATTCGATGAAACAGGAGACATCAGACTCATAAGGACGCTCTCTACATTCTAGAAGAGTCCGGGGATTTTTCTGAGCTCACTATTATTTTTAGCAATGCAACAAATCGATGTGAGATTTTTAAACTGAAATGTGAATGGAAATGTGATGTATAAATTATATAAGCGAAGTATAAGTTATATACGCGTTGTATACCTCATGTACATGTGTTGTATAAGTTATATGAGCGATGTATAAATTATACATGCATTGTATGAATCATATGTGCGATGGAATGGAAATAAAATGTACTTATATATATATATATATACACACACTCCTCTCGTCCACAAACCATGGATGATATTTATTGGTTGTGAATTGGCGTGAAAAAATTGGTGAATAATGCGAATGGTTGATAAGATTGTTTGTGGTTGATATTGTTGGGTTGTGGTTGAAAAATACCCACTTGTGGTCGAAACAAATTTAGAATAGTTTGTGGAAAAGAAAAAAACATACACGTCTGTGTACGAACTAGATGTGTGAAATCCCCATTGTCAAAAACCGCGAGGTTTTAAGGTAGAGCGAGGAGTCGTACATCGGGATGGTGCCGGTTTTAAACACCCTGCTTTTATGCTGCCGAAATTTTCAATAATATTCTTGTGTTAGAATTATTTTCATGTGTTGAAACTATATTCGTGTATTGAAACCATATTCATGTGTTGAATAGAAATTCATGTGTTGAATAGAAATTCATGTGTTGAATAAATTCTTTGAAAGATAAAAATAACATTTTATCACATATATAGATATCTAAATTATTCGTGTTTTAAATAAATTGTTTTAACAATAAAAATGACATTTTTATTATATATAAACTATAGAAAACATTCATGTGTTGAATAAAGGACTAAAACGATAAAGATCATATTTTTATCGTATGTGTGAAGTCGAAAACATTCATGTGTTGAATATATGAATTGAACAATAAGATTTACATTTTTATTGTGAATATGAAGTGCTAAAAACATTCATTTGTTGAATAAATATTTTTGATGATAAAAATATCATTTTTATCATGTATACGACTTCCTAAAAATACACAAGTATTGAAATAAATATTTGTTCGCTATGAATATTATTTTTAACATGTATATGAACCAAATAAGATAGTCATGCGTTGAAATATATTTTTGTTCACTAAAAATATCATTTTTATATGAAATATGAAGTATTAAAATAACCACTTGTTCAAATAAATATTTGGTTGAAAATATTATTTTTAACATGTGTAGGAAGTATTAAAAATAACCATGTATAGAAATAAATTGTAACACCCCATGTCCATTAAAGTCACTCACAAAGGGAATGCATTAACTTCTATGGAGCGTTTTAAGTGAATATAGAACAGAAAATCACAACAAGACAGATATGAAATAGTACTTGAAATTTTAAAACTTTATTTATTGCAACGGAAGGTAAATATGTTTGGTTACATCACCAAAACCCAAAGACTAAAGTCAAGTACATAATATCCATCTTGACAAAATCAGAGTACATAATATAAAAAGCATAATCCCATAAATAGCCATAAAAGAGATAGGTTGAGCTTTACTTCAGCAATCCAAATCCAAGTGCTCCAAAAGAGATCCAAATCAAGCTTCCCACCCTAAGAACCTGGGGGGGGGGGGGGGAGGAAGAAAAGAGGTGGAAACAAAGGGGGTCAGACATAAAGTCTGGCAAGTCCGATAACTCCAACAATATAATTATCAAAGTAACTAGGATAAGACATAAGCTTGGTAAATAAGGAAATGATTGTGAATTAGTGGCAAGACCAAGCAACCAAAAATAATAGGATGAGCAAAGATAACGTTAAAGGCGCTTCCTAATCAATATAGGGTAATTACTACACTCTACTGTACTGTACCGTACTGTACCGTACTGCACTGTACTAACACTAACTGCACCCATACTAGTCACTCTAGAAACTTGATCCCTCTTGACTAAATAGAATGATGATAGCTTCGTGTACTACTAGATGTACCCACTATCCCCACTAGATGTACCCCTTCAATGGTAATTCCATGTACTCCTAGCTGACGTCATAGGTGCCGCCTGCTCCTATCTCCACTAGGTGTACCCCTTTAATGATTAATTAATAATGGTAGCTTCGTGTACCCCTAGCTGACTACATAGGTGCCGTCTGCTCCTATCTCCACTAGATGTACCCACTACCCTGCCCCATTCGATCGGCTCCCTAACTCGTAGATACCCGTGCAGGTCCCACAGTGGGGTGTATCACTCCCCAATATGGCAACCTTATACTACGCAAGGAATGCACGGCTTATACCTACACGATGCAACAACGTCTTACCTATCAGCCTGGGCCCACGCATGCACATGACCTCGTTGGACTTGCGTTGCCACCGCTAACCCATTTTGGCCTCTAACAATCAGGCCCAGTAGGCGTGTCCCGTCCTCGACTTGGGTCGAGCTCACAAAGATACTTAATGGGCTACTGGACTGAAAAGGGCCCCCACCAAGCTTCCCACCTAGGCTTGGTCCCCTCTAATACATCCCACTTAACCCCATGTCCACTTACATGTATAAATTTGGTTAAGTGTTTTCTAATTTAACCTAGTCTCACCCTTTTGTTTAATTAACAGGTTGTATTGGTTAAGTCTGTGGGCTTATATACACAAATATTACCCACCTACCCAAGATTTACTTAACCCTCTCACTGGTTCGGGCATATTTAATTTACGGTTAAGTTTGTGGGCCTATATGTACTAATATTACCCACCTACCCAAGATTTACTTAACCCACTCATTCCGTATAACCCAGTTTACTTAACCCCCAACTTAAACTTAAGTTCTTACAATCCCTAGGGATCAGATTTGGTTAAGTAGTCCATTTCATTTACCATGTCCATTTTTAATTAATTAATCAATTAATTAAAACCTTTCCCTTCATAGGTGTCAATACCTATTTTATCCGATAATTTGAATTAGATGTCATAATTGTTTATATTCAAATTACTCCATTTTTCTAATCGTATTTCTCATGACATCCACATGTCACCCACTAGATTCCTCATGCCACCCAAGGCACCCATTTAACCCCCTCATGTCCAACTACATGCTTATCTGGTTAAGTATTTCTTAATTCATTAAGGTCGTAACCTTAAAAAGACCTCTCACATTAGACTGACATTTATGGCAGCTGGATTTTCCGGGCGGGTCCGGGCAGTCTTACACCATAAAAGAGCCTAACCTCGTGTCTTTACAACTGTTACACTTTTAATTTGGACCTAGGACCTCTCACATTGGGCTACCATTTGTGACTACTGGATTTGCCGGGCGGGTCTGGGCAGTTTTACGTCACAAATGAGTCCAACCTCGTGTCCTAAGCATTGATTATCACTTATAATCCTTTACCTCAATTTGAATTATTTTACCTATTCAAATTATCAATTAATTCCAAATTTAACGATGTCCATAATTGACTCAATTATGTCCATCCATTTATGGTATGCAAAATTATACCAATTTCGTCACAAATTTATTATATGCCATTAAAGGCCTTTTATCTCACTATTTAATATCCCTATTGAAATTCAAATTAATTTACATATATGACTCATTTACATTCCAATTCACATTTATTAACATAATATTTTCATCCCATATTTGGATTAATTATTCCTAATCAAATATGTTAATGAAATTCCAATTATCTTTATGACCATAATTCACATTAATTATGTCCATATATCACTTTACCAATTAATATTTCAATTTACATATATGCCTCTTTTAAGTCCATTACATGCCAATTCACATTTATTAACATAATCAATATTTTTCCCCATAACCCCCGCGGCGTCCATTCGCATAGAATATATGATAGACTAAGAAATAGTCTAACACATGGAAAAGGGAAAACACCACATATTCACATAACATACAAAATAGGCTTAACTTGCATATGAGAATTTACCACATAACCTGCATAAAATCATCGATCTAAACATTGGCCTAAAAGTATGAACCTACATGTTATGAACAAGATTTTCATCACAAAACTTACATAGGCAATAACCAAAAACTTGCATAACATGATTCATATTCCAAACTCATATTTTTATATAAACTTGCATATGTGATTTATGCAACATAAGAATGGTGTAAATTTACCTCTAAATGTACAAACTAGCATGTAACTTATGCATATCATAGCCTAACTTTTGATCTAAAATAGACGTCATAATATTTACTAACTTGCATGTGATTTATGTCTAAATCAACATCTAATCTTGCATACATACATATGATCTATCATATGAATCAACATAACCAAACTAGCATTTAAACAACATGATGATTTGATTACACGTAAGCCAATCGTAGAATTACAACATAGATCATAACTTTACAACATAGATGACAACATAAAATCATAGAATTTACAACATGTATGATAACATCACAATTTAACAACATAATCATATCATACGGTCAATAATTCACATCATATCCATATAATCCACAATTATAACTAATCTTACTTAATTTAATAATTATCTTGATTAGAGAAATCGAACTTGCCTTTCGTGGTTAAAGAATTATGAACAGTTGATCAAACTTGATGCAGAATTGTTGTAGCGACGTTAGTTGATTCGTTGTTGAAGCTCTAAGCTTGAATTAGGTTGAATTGATTAGCTATCTTCCTCTTTAGTTGGCGGCGGCTACACTGAGTTCCATGGCGACTGCATAACAGCTTTGGTTCCAATTTTAATTAGGTTTAGGGTTAGCATTAGGATGTATTTATAGGTGTAGGAAGTTATTTAGGACCATTAGATTAACCCTGAACCATGAGAACCAATCAAATGCAAAATCTGCATTTGAGCGAATTGGCCCACGGGTTGACAGCCAAACACCCTGGATTAACGCCTAGTCGACCCAGCAAGGCTCGGGTCGACCTCAAAAATGGGCCGGTTCTGTTGTTCCCCCTCCCAATTCGCTGTTTTGAACTTTTTCGCATATTTATTTATTTAATTTTTAATTTATATATATATATATATCAATATATATTTCTCTACGCAACCCATTTCACTTAATTCTTTTCTAAAAATTAAGTATACTTTAATTTGTGAATTTTAATGTTATAAAATTACGGGGTGTTACATAAACCTTTGTTTACTAGAAATATTATTTTTAGCTTAGATTTGCACATATATATACATATGCTGAACAGGGAAATGGATTAGCTATTGAGTAAAGAATTTATTTGCATGCCCGACAAATAGGTAAACCTTAATGAGTTGGATGCGCAATATTTTTATTATATCAACTCCTGTGAATGGCATTGGATGCAGAGTGCTAGTTGTTCTGTGTGTAATAACAAACGTCGCCATAGGATGGTAACAATTAATTTTGAACTACACTAAATGGCATACTTCTTGAAGATAGGCATACTTCATCATATACCACATAAGCATTTGGAGCTTGTGTGACGAGATTGAAGATTTACCATATGAGCGAGAGGCATGTATGGTGATGACTGTATATTACAGGTTGAACTGATGACTGATATGCACATATAAAATGTAACGGTAAATTGCAAGATTAATAAAAGCCCCACACGAATCTGGAGATGAAAATAAACACGTCTCTCTGGTCATTAAGGCACAAAAACCATTTATAGGGTGACGAGAATTTATTCTCTGGAGTTATGATCTATACACACTCCCCTGTAGACACCGGAATATGTCACTATAAATATGTGCATGCTTTTTAGGATTTATTGGGTGCCTAATACGGCCCAATAAATTTCCAAACCCCTTCCTGTACAAAGGAGGTTATGGCGAAATTTTCTGAAATTTAAAGGCGTTAGTGAAATATTTGAAGTGAAAACGATATTGAAATCGTTGAATAAATTATATATATATATATATATAATTATAAATTAAATAAAACGAATCGAGCCCCTGCAGTTCGCATTTTGAAATCGTAACTTTGAACGATTATACCGAAAGATCCGACCATCGGATTTTCACGAAACTGGAACCGTTGGGTTCGCTTTGGAAATATCTTTCAAACGATAAAAACTTTGTTGGGATCCAACGGTTAAATTTTCAGATATGTGTAAAACAAATTTGAAGAAAAACAGCGCCAGTGCCTCGGCACGACCTGAAACGTCGTTTAATTAAATAGGGCCATTTTTAAATAAATAAAAATGGTGATATATCATTATAAAATATTATAGACAATATGGAATGGAAATAAACCGATTATACTTGGTTTGCTTATCACTGGATGGTTGAATGTGTTTGACATGAAAATTATACTAATGAACTAAATTGTGGATGTTGAATAATTTGACCATGGATATAATTGATTTGAATTCTATATATACGTGAATTATTTGAAAGGGCCGAGTTAATTCTCATTTCAAATAATTGATCGACGATTAGAAGTCGAAGATATGAAGACGGTTCAAGACCGACGATCTTCACATCGGATGGATGGGCGCTACTGATGCACATGATTGGAGTAGCTACCTTGAAGGGGCTGAAGTGGTAGCCATCCGGACGTATTTGTTGATTGCACGGATATGCGAGGAATAAGGTGCCTCCGGTTTCGTTCAGACCCAGAACGAACTTGTAATTGGATGCGCGTCTGACATTGGATTTTATTTTATGCTGATTGATCTCTATTAAATATATATCTGTTTGGCGGCGGAGAATTTATTCTCTTGCTTAACGCCCTTCTTTGAGATGTACGAGCTTAGAGGTTATATATCGATAGAAATCAGTCGCTTGGAGTGAATTTCCTGTGTGGCATGCCTAAGTGGCAGATGATCAAGGCTTCTGTTGAAAATCAAAGTCTTGTGGTAGATGATCAAAGCAAGGCCTACGTGGCATAGCTTTGTGTATATCGTTGATTCGTGAGCCTCACACCTCGGTATGAGTCAAAAACGGGATAGTGACTACAGGGAGAGCACGATGTTTCTTTCTATCTATGGGTGATGTCAGTGACCTACCATCCTTGACATTTATATTATTTTACCTGTGTGGTTGTTGGAATGCGAGGCGCCTCGGATATAGGTCCTATAGGACCGGGAAACGTGTGTTCAGGAATAATTAATCCTCAAGAGTAAGAGAGGACCGACCCTGAAGATCAGGATCGCTGTGTGTGGTCCTGAGACATTTGCTAGAGTGTCTCGAACAGAGAGGAGCTTGCCCCTTGCGTCTACTCATGATGGAATCCAATTTCCAATACGAGATTACAGATTTGATTGTAACTTATATCTGGCGACATGATATATGGTACCCATGCCGCCTAGGATTGATATTTATGATTGAATTTGCTTTTGAAACATATATGCACTAGTAATAATATAAAACACTTTTGTTTTATACGTATCAATCATTTCTTGGCCATTATAAGGTAAAACTCTATCCTCCAGCTTGCGTTGCATTGTGTGATGGGACCTGAGTCTTATAATGGCTTCATTTTTATAAAAAGCATTGCGATGATTTAATAATTTACTGTATTTCATGCACTGGCAATCACTAGAGTAAACCTGTTCCGCGAAAGTGGCGTGGTCCTATGATTTGCCTTATTATTGTTGTTTAATCAGTTAAGTAGATTTCTTATACCAGTCGCATGACTGACTCGTAGTTTGTTTCACCTTGCAAACTCGGGTGCCCTTATTTTCACAAGGGCAACCTAGTGACTGGTAGCAGGATATATTTTGGCTTTTGCATAGCTGGGAGCGCATCTTTTAGCTAGTATGGCAAGGACCTGGCTTCTCAGTATTTTGGTCTACTGATATTCCGCCATTATTATATATGTATATGTACTGCTTATGGCGATGTAGACCGATATCTCTATTATGTCTCACTTTATGTATATGTACCGCTTATGGCGATGCAGACTGATCATTTACTTTTATGCACAAAGTTGTATCCTACACTGTGCTACTCTGATGTTGTTACATGTTATGATTCCGCTGTCATATTGATGTAAATTATTCTGTTTTCTATTTATGTTATTACCTGTACTCTGCTAATGATGATTAATGTGTTATATTCCAATGATTATCCTTAACATCGTCATACTGGTTTTTGAGATCACCACAGGTGGTATTAGAGCTTTGGTTAATCTTAGTTCTGGAATTTAACACATTAAACACCTCGTCAGAATAAAATCAGTAGTGTTCTAATGCGAGTAGCTCATTAGAGATAGGATTGGTAATGTCCTAGAATGAGCTAAGCAGAATAGCAAAAATAATTTGATCAGTACATCAATTGTCTTTCCTTAGGTTCTTCTGCTTTACCATTATTAAAATTATCGTTTCTATGGGCTTGACTCTTTTCTTGCTTATACAGAACTTGATAGATGACTACCCAAGCAGCTGCAGCTAGAGGAGGCCGAGGAGGCCGAGGCAGAGGACGGGGGAATATCCCTGTTGTGGAAGAGCCTTTGATATAACCACCAGCCCCTCAGCCATTCGAACTAGACCGAGAGGCGAAGAGATACAAGAATCTCGGGGGCAAAACCTTTTCAGGCACTGGCACAGTGATAGAAGCCTTGGCATGGTTGAAAACTTGTGAAAAGATCTTTGCTGGCTTAAGACTCGGAGATCACGATAAGGCATTTATAGGCGCCTGGCTTTTACAAGATGAGGCAGAATTACGGTGGGATGTCATCACCGCTGAGGACCAAGATGTAGTGAGGACTTGGGATGAGTTCAAGGCATTGTTTAAGGAGAAGTTCATCCCCAAACAAGCGATGGAGCGTATGCACGTTGAATTTGCCAACCTCCAACAGGGAGACCGCTCCATCCAGGACTACCTTAACAAGTTCACGCAGCTATCTCGTTACACACCAGAGCTTGTAATGACTGTAAAGGAAAAGAACAAAAGGCTCATACATGGGCTTAAGTGCAAGTATCAGGATACAGCCACGAGCCACATCAAACTTCCATTTGTAGAAATGGTGGAAATGGTGGAAATGGCCTGCAACTATGAAGACTTGGACCAGAGGAACCTCGATCTAGACCGCGCCAAGAGTCAAGCGGGAAACAAACGCAAGGCTTCTGGGAACCAACCTGAGTCCAGCAACGCAGCAGCCGCAAATCAACAAGCTAGTAAGCCACCCAAGGGAAGCTGTTTTAATTGCGGTAAGATGGGACATTATTCCAATGTGTGCACTGCTCCAAAGAGGCAGAAGCAAAACCCACAAAGCTCAAGTCGAAACCCACAAAGCTCAAGTCAAAACCCTTAGAGTTCTAGATCATGCTTCAACATCCACAGAACAAGGCATCTCGTCAAAGATTCTCCATTGCAAAAGAAGGCAGAAGTTGCTCATGTTTATAACGGGGCAAACCCGCCAGCTATTGCGGATGGGCCAGGTAAACCCGATGTTTTGGGAGGTACCCATACTATTAAAAATATTCCTGTTTCTGTACTATTTGACACTAGTGCATCAAGTATTTTATTTCAAGTAACACTATACGCAAGTTAAAGTTAAAGATAAGAGACCTTTAAGAACCGGTTAAAGTTCATAATCCGATAGGAGGATCTCTTGTTCTTAGTTCATATTGCAGAGTACCTATCTCTTATTCTTGTTACAAGTTTCCTATTAATTTAATCGTCATGAATTTCTATGAATTCGATGTTATTCTTAGGTTGCAGTGGTTAACAAAATATGAGGCTGAAGTAAAATGTGTGGAAAGAATAGTAAAAATTAAAACGAAGCTTGGATATATTACTGTACCATGCCATGGTTCAGACCCAGATAGAAAAGAATTTTGGTCTGTGCTAGAAGTTATTCCCACTTCATTAGAAAAGATTCCTTTTGTTAAAAACTATGCGGATGTGTTTGAAGAAGTCGAAAACTTACCTCCACAAAGAGAAATTGAATTCATAATTGATCTAATTCCGAATGCCAGACCAGTGGTACATCCAATTCTAAGAATGACTCCAAAAGAAAAAGAAGAATTGGGCGATCAAACTCGTCAACTACTGTGGAAGGGTCTGATCAGGCTTTTCAAATTGGGGTGTAGCACTAGTGTTTGTTCCTAAGTCAGACGGTACTCTCCGATTGTGTGTTGATTACCGAGACCTCAACAAGTAGACACTGAAGAATAAATATCCATTACCCCGCATCGATGATCTGTTAAACCAATTAAATGAAGCGATAGTATTTTCCAGAATGCACATAGCTACAGGTTTCCATCAGCTGAGAATTGCCAAAGAATGTGTTTCTTTGACAGCCTTCTGAGGTTCAAACATATTTTATGAGTGGTTAGTAATGTCGTTCGGCTTATGCAACTCTCCAGCATACTTCGTCGATTTAATGAATAGAGTGTTCAGAGAAGTTCTGAATAAATTTGTTCTTGTATTCATCGATGATATTTTAATCTACTCCAATTCAGAAAACGTGCATGAAAAACATTTAGAACAAGTATTGAGGATTCTGAGAAAGAATGTCTTCAAAGCCAAATTCTCTAAATGCATCTTCTAGCAAGATGAAGTGAAGTTCCTTGGCCACGTGGTGTCAAAGGAAGGAATTTCTGTAGATCTAAGCAAAATTGCAGCAATTCAAGACTGGAAGCAGCCTATTACTCCCACAGAAGTCTGAAGTTTTCTTGGATTAGTTAGTTATTATCAGAAATTCGTTAAGGATTTTTCAAAGATATCTGGCCCATTAACAAAGCTTACAAAGAAGCACGAGAGATTTAATTGGACCTCCGACTGTGAGGAATCTTTCCAGGAACTGAAATCAAAATTGACAACCGCCCCAGTATCAATCATTATCGATGGCAATCAGGATTTGACGGTTTGGACGGATGCTTCTATTAGAGGTCTTGGTGCAGTATTAATGCAAAGGGGCCAAGTAGTCGCTTATACAAGCCGTCAGCTGAAATCGCATGAGAAGAATTATGTAATTTATGATCTTGAATTGCTAGCCATCGTGTTTGCTTTGAAAATCTAGAGACATTATCAATTAGGTGAGAAGTTTGAACTATTTACAGATCATCAATCATTGAAGTATTTGTTCACCCAGAAAGAACTGAATTTGAGACAACAGCGTTGGCTAGAATTTCTTGCAGCGTATGATCAAAATATCCTGTATACGGCGGGAAAAGCTAATGTAGTAGTGGATGCGCTTAGCAGAAAAACCGCAATCATTGCCAATCTTATAATCATGCCTTCATTGATTGATAAAATATCTGCTCTTCAGAAGGATGATTGCTTCATTCATAGAATCATAGAGAGAATACAAAAAGACGAGCCCTCCAGTTTCCAGGTGGATAATGAAGAAGTTCTGAGATTAAAAGGGAGAATCTGTGTTCCCAACATCCCAGAGCTCAAAAGGGAGGTGCTTGTTGAATGTCATAAATCCAAGCTTTGCATTCATACCGGGGTAAGTAAGATGTACAATGATCTCAAACGCACCTTCTGGTGGAGGTCCATGAAGAGGGACATTTCTTTATATGTTAGCATGTGCTCTACTTGCCAACTAGTCAAAAGTGACCAACAAAAGCTGGCCGGATTGTTGCAATCATTGGAAATCCCCGGTTGGAAGTGGGAACAAATTTCCACGGACTTCATAGGTGGTTTTCCCTTAACCAAGAAAGGAAATGACAGTATTTGGGTGATCGTAGATCGCTTCACGAAGACCGCCCATTTCACACCTGTCAGATCCAATAGGACCGCTCAAAGTCTAGCACAGATTTATTTCAAAGAAATTGTTAAGCTACATGGAGTGCCGATCAGCATAGTCAGTGAAAGAGATCCATTATTTACTAGCAAATTCTGGGAGGTATTTCAAGTAGAACTGGAGATAAAGCTAAACCTAAGCACCGCATATCATCCTCAGACAGATGGTCAAACTGAGAGGGTTAACCGTATTCTAGAAGATTTACTTCGGGCATGCATAATTGACTTTGGCGGATCATGGGAAGACCACCTGCATTTGGTAGAGTTCTCATACAATAATAGTTATCAAGCAAGTTTGAAAATGTGGCCATTCGAAGCATTATACAGTAGACCGTGCAGATCTACCGCATGTTGGGTAGAATCTGGCAATAGACTTGTGCTGGGACCCGATATGATTCGAGAAGCTTCAGACAAAGTCGATTTCATCAAGAAACAATTGCAAACCGCGCAAAGCCGACATAAAAGTTATGCGGACTCTAGAAGAAGAGATTTAGCATTTGTTGTTGGTGATTATGTTTATTTGAAAGTTTCTCTGATGAGAGGAGTAATCCGATTCGGTAAAACTGGGAAGTTGGCCCCTAGATTTATTTGCCCCTTTCCTATACCTGAATGAATTGGAACTCTCGCTTATAGGGTTCAATTACCTGATTGGTTGCCTGGAGTACATAATGTGTTTCACGTATCTCAACTTAGAAAACATGTGCATGATCCAGATCTTGTTGTAGAAGAAGCAACGCAATAGGACTTGGAAATTACTCCAGAATTATCAGTCAGAAGAGAGCCGTTAAAAATTATTGGCAAAGAAACTAAAGAGCTAAGGAACAAGAAGATTCATTTAGTTAAAGTGCACTGGAGATCCTAGAGACTATACATGGAAGACTGAGGAGAGCATTAAGCAAGCTTACCCCAAATGCAGAGTGGACATCTCTGACTAACTCCGGTGCAAGGTACATTTACAATACTTTGCATTTCCGTTTTTGTTTCCTACTTTACTATTGATTCCTTTTTGTGGACGAAAAGTTTTAAGTGGGGGAGATTATAACAAACCAGAAAATACGAGCCAATTAAAAAAAAATTAAATTGGTTATTTCAATGAAATTGGAGCAATTGAAATAGAATATTTCAATCAAATAATGAGTTAGAAATGGTGCGGCGATTTGGAAATTTGATTTCAAATTTTGACTGACTGTACCAGGTGCAAAATAAAACGGATTTTAGTGAAACCAAAAATATTTAAATCTGTTTATGAATATCTTTCTAAGGAATCTAAAAAATTGAAATTTCATAGCATGAATCAAAAGTTATGGCCAAATGAGTTTTTCAGAAAGGTCGTTATAGAGAATATATAGCCCTTGAAAATAGATATTTTGCAAACGACCTCAGAATTCGATGAAACCTCTTTTGTTGGATCCGGGATGTCAAATTATTGCTAGGTTTCAAATTCCATAATTTTTGAAGTTAGTATGTAAGTGTGGCGAAGGAAAATGTGTTTGGTTGATTTCAGTTAAATCGGATCGACCAGAATATGGCAAACGGTCTCAGAATTCGACGAAACTAGTTTTGTTGGGACCGTATCATCAAAAAAAATCTAGATTTATTTTTCTGGAATTTTTGGGATCAGTATGTGGCTCCGGCAATTTGAAATGTACGTTCAAATCAAATATTGAGTGTTTAATATTTTAATTTGAAGAATAACTAACTGTAACAGTCGAATGGGCCTACGAAACATATCCCATTGTGTTCTAAATGGGGGTATTTAGCTAGGGGCGACAGTCGTTGGGTTTGGATTGGAGTTTGTATGGAGAAACACTATTTAAAAAAATTTAAATAAAGCACGAGCCAATAGGATTATCCCTTTCATAAATTAAAAAAAACCGACCTACCTTCTCTCGACGATGGAAGGAACACCATCGTTCCCGACCACTTTCACGCGATTCCGTTCATCTTTAGCCCCTCCCCCTTTGCAACCTTCTAAAGTCCTCACTCCCCTCTTCAAATCAAGACAAGTAGCACCCCCTATCATCGCCCCTACATCACGAACGAACACCTCAAAAATCCTGACTTCAGAGCGCCGTCGCCGCCTGTATAAGCCGTCGAACTGGCCATGACCCCCGGCGCCGGAGACCCCTTTCTACCCTCTTCGTCGTCGTATAAACTGATCTGAACGAAGTGCTGTGGATTTTGCTAGAAATCAAAACCTAGTTTTGAACTATTTAGAGAGGTAACGGATTTGAAAACTCTGAACTGATTTTTACACTTTTAAGTGTTGCAAACTTCTAAAAATCATATCTTTTTGCTATGTTGACGAAATTCGATGAAACAGGAGACATCGGACTCGTAAGGACGCTCTCTACATTCTAGAAGAGTCAGGGGATTTTTCTGAGCTCGTTGCTATTTTTAGCAAAGAAACAAATCAATGTGAGCTTTCTAAACTAAAATGTGAATGGAAATGTGATGTATAAATTATATAAGCGGAGTATAAGTTATATACGCGTTGTATACCTCATGTACATGTGTTGTATAAGTTATATGAGCGATGTATAAATTATACATGCATTGTATAAATCATATGTGCATTGGAATGGAAATAAAATGTACTTATATATATATATATATATATATTGTAACAACCCGGAAATGCGAGCCAGTTTAAAATTTTTATTTTGGCAATTTTAGTGAATTTAGAACATTTAAAATAGATTATTTTGAAAAATATCGACGAGAAATTTATTTTGAATAGAATTCGAACGTATATATTATACAGATCGTCGTTAGAATATAAATAATTATTTATAATTATAAATAGAATTAAAAATGGCACGGTAGTTCGATAATTCGATTTCAAACTTCAATTGAATGTACCGGGTGCAAAACAAACCGGATTTTAGTGAAACCAAAAAATAATAGGATCTAATTGAGGATATCTTTCCAACGAATCCGAAAAGTCAAAATTTCATAGCGGGAATCAAAAGATATGTCCAGTTGAAATTTCAGAATAGTCGCTATGGATTTCAGGCCCTTAAAAATGGGAATTTTGCAAACGACCTCGGATTTCGACGAAACCACTTTTGTTGGATCCGGGATGTCAAATTATTGCTAAATTCCAAATTTCATAATTTTTTGAATCAATATGTGAGTGTGGCAAAGGAAAACGCGTTTGACCAGTTTAAGTTGATTTTAATCGACTGGAAAATGGCCATTTTTCCAGCGGTCTCTGAATTCGACAAAACTAGTTTGGTTAGGACCGTATCGTCAATATGAAGCTAGAAAATATTTTTCGGGGATTTTTAGAGTTAGTATGTGACCCCGGTAATATGAAATGTACGTTTAAAATTCAATATAGTGATTTAAATGTAAATTTGACAAAAACTGATTGTAACGGTCGAATCAGCATACGATACATATCCCATTGTGTTCGGAATCGGGGTAATTAGCTAGGGACGACAGGCGGTGGGCCTCGTTTAGAGGTCAAATGAAAAAGTCAACTTTTTGAAATTAAGTAATTAAAAAAACTGTCTCCTTACATCACTCAAGGCCCCCTCCCCCCCCCCCCACCCGTTTTCTTCTAATTGATTTCAAAATAAAAGAAAAAAGAAAAAAAAGAAAAAGAAGAGGACGGAGGAGCAGCGGTCGCTCCTCCGATCGGAGCGCCGCCACCGCCCAAGGTGGCGCAGCCCACCGCGCCCCCCTCTAGACCCCTTCCTCTCGTCGTTCTCCCTCTCCTCTTCCATCGACATTCGCCAAACCCTCGAACCCCCAAACCCTCCGCCTCCACTCCAGATGTAGCCTCACCACCCTCTCGCACCCCCCCCCTGCGCAAACCCCCCTCATGCCGCCACCAACCCGCCTGAACGCGACCGCCGTCTACGCGTCAGCCTCAGCCCGATGCTCCAGACTGTGAACGACAGTGAAACCCCCCTCCTCCTTAAAAAAATGTAAGTTCTCTATTTTATTTTGTTTTGTCTAATTAATTTTTACACATAAAAATCTGATTTTTATAAACGAAAATATACATTGTTGTACCAAGAAAAAGATTTGATTTTTCTTATAAGAACATTTGCAAAAGATGTTTTTTTTATATATGAATAAAAAGTCAATTTTTATATATGTGTTTAAGGGATAAAAATCTAATTTTTATAAAGTAGAAGTAATAAAAATATAATTTTTATAAGGTAGAAGTGTTAAAGATTTGATCTTTAAATATGTAGTGAATCAAGGATATGATTTTTACTTGTGTAGAGTATTAAAAATATGACCTTTATATAGTAGAAGATATAAAAATACTATTTTTATATAAGTAGTGTATTGAAAATAAAATTTCTATATAATAGAGAATATAAAAATATAATCTTTATTATATGAACATCGATGTAAAAATAGAATTTTTATCTATATAGTAGCGATGTAAAAATAGAATTTTTATCTATGTAGCATCGATGTAAAAATAGAATTTTTATCTATATAGTAGCGATGTAAAAATAGAATTTTTATCCAAATGGAGTAATTATAAAAATATGATTTTTATATACATAGCAACAATATAAAAATGTGATTTTTATATATGTAGTGGCTACGGGCAACGAAAGCGACAAAAGGCGAGAACGGCGATGATTCCCTACATAAGAAGAGTCGTGGAGATGGGATAGCTTTGGTGAGAACTCCTCACTTTAAATTTCTTTTTCTAGTTAGAAATATATACTAGGATGCAGACGGTGCTTAGCAGCACCCGACGCCCGTCGTCCACAGACCATGGACGACTTGTTTGTTTGATTGATGAAGCGACCCGAACTTCGCCGGTCTCTGAAGAGATGAGAAAGAACGAATTACTGTGAGGACAAGACAAAAACAGAACGCAGACGGAAGAACATTTCATTGCTATTACAACAATTCCATCAGATACAAGAATATGCAGAGTATAATTGAATAAATTACATTCGATAAATATCATAGATTACAATAAATTACATAGCAGCGGAAAATAATACAAAGCACAAATGTAGGTGATATACAGATACAGAGCTTTCCGGATATCATTCCAGCTGTAAACCAGGATCCTGTGAATATAAATCTGCAAAACCAAAACTACTTGCTGCCCGTGCGGAAAATAAGGGCACCCAGAGTTTTGGTTAAAACAATAAACTCCAGGTCAGTCATGTGACTGGTGTGAGAACTAAAACAGTTATTTAAAGCTTTACTTTAAAAGAGAGTAATTCAAGGGACCACGCCGTATAACACGTAACGGGTTTTCTCCCAAGAATACCAGTGCATAGAATAAACAACGCAATGTTTTTTTTTTTTTGAAACCCGGGTCCCATCACACAATGCAACGCAAGCCGGAGGATAGGGTTTTCCCTAATAATAGCCAAACATGCTTGGTATGTTTAAAACAAATCATTTGATACTATAATAAGTGTATAGTGTCAAAACATTTCAATCATAAATATAAATCATAGACGGCATGGGTACCATATATCATGTCGCCATACTAGTTCTACACTTAAAACCGCAATATCACGTATTGGAAATTGGATTTCCGTCATGATTCGAGGCAAGGGGCAAGCTCCTCTCCGCTTCGAGACACTCTAGCAAATGCCTCGGGACTACACACTCTGGGTAACCCCTGGATGCTTCAGGGTCGGTCCTCACTTACGTTAGAGGATTAGTATTCCTGAACACACGTTTCCCGGTCCTTACAGACCTAAAATCGAGGTGCCTCATCCAACAACCACAAAGGTGAAAAGTATATAAATGTCAGGGCTGGTAAGTCACTGACACCACCAAAGCTAGAAAGAAACGTCGTTCTCTCCCTGCAGTCCGTATCCCGTTTTTGACTCATACCGAGGTGTGAGGCTCGCGAATTCACGCTATACACAAAGCTGCCACGTGGGCCGTGCTTTGATCATCAACCACAAGACTTTGCTTTTCAACAGAAGCCTTGATCCATGCAACTCATCATGCCACACAGGCAATTCATGCCATGCGATTGATATCCATCGATATATAACCTCTAAGCTCGTACGTCTCAAAGAAGGGCGTTAAGCAAGAGAATAAATTCTCCGCCGCCAAACAGATATATATTTAACAGAAATCAATCAACACAGAATAAAATCCAATGTCAGACACACAATCGATTTACAAGTTCGTTCTGGGTCTGAATGAAACCGGAGGCACTTTCCTCGCATATCCATCCATCTCTAGGTACGTCTGGACGACCACCAACTATTTCCATCCTCTTGGGTGTACAGCCCAATCAGGATCGTCAGTAATTATCCAAACGATGTGAAGACTTCCGGTCTTCAACCACCGTCTTCATCTTTGACATATCGTCGAATCGGCTATTCAGAATGGGTATAAACCCGGACTTTCCGTAAAACCCGCGTATATTAAAAACAAATGTTACACCAACACAACATACGCCTCATTCCAATTCAGAATATCCTTTTATTCACGAAATCACATTCTTAGGGAAAGGTTCCCATTAATTTTATCCAAGATAAATTCTTTAAAATTTATCCTTTAATCTTCCTTTGGATGTCGTTTCAAACCAAATTATGGTTTTCTAAACTAGTCGAGATTAGCGAACCACACCGAGGTAATTATTTATTTCCCAATCCCAACCTATTCATCCCATGAAGCAAAACTGGTAATACTCCATATCTAATACCACGGTGTTATCGGTAAAATTAATTACCATTTCACGTTCAAATCTAATTAAAGATTTAACTACCGCTTTGGAGCAAAACTGGTGATACTCCATTCTCGCTTACTTTCTAAATTTGATAATTTGAATTATCAATTCACATTTCAATCTAATTGCAGATTCAATGAAACTCTTTTACTGGGTTAAAGAACTAGTGTCATTTAAAACACAGTTCACGACAAACCCAAATCACATTCTAATTATTATCGGGTTAAAGAACTAGTGTTATTTAAAACACAGTTCACGATAAACCCATGAATCAATCCTATTTAAACCCATTTCAAATCCAATTTATTTATTTAAAAATAAATGGGTTTTAATTTCAGTTCAAAACTAATTCATTTCGATAAAAATTTATTTTTATCTTTTAAAATATGGAGTTTTTCATCCCAATTTTCCCCAAATCATTTCTTATGATTTTACACAAATTATTGATATTTTTAATAATTTTATCAAGGCCCGTACAGTCGATTTCCATCAACGGCCATCGAACTGCACTTACAACGACCTTCTCTGAAATTGATTTGGACATATCTCCAAATCCGACCATTAGATTTCAAATTTCTAATATTCGTTAGAAAGCTCTTTTCGATACGAACCCAACGGTTCCAGTTTTAGGAGAATCCGACGGTCGGATCTCCCGTAATGTCCGTTTGAAATAAATGGTCGAAATTCACGAACTGCCGCAGCGCGGCGCATTCTATTCAGGCCATTATATTATATATATCATATATATAATATATATTTCGTCGATTTCTATTTAAAACGAATTTTATAAATAGTTTTAAATTCGATTCAAAAACAATTTCAACTTCCATTTCAATTCAAATCAAAATTGAATTCTTCCTTAAAAATTCGTTTTAAAAATTCATTTCCCTTCAATTCAAATTTCAATTCAGTTTGAATTCGTTTTCAATTCAATTCGAATTGGTTTTCAATTCAATTCAAATTGGTTTTCTATTCGATCCAATTCAAATTCGTTTTCTAAACCATTTCAATTCTATATTCAATTTCAATTCAAAATTGAATATTCCCTATCATTACTATATAAATGATAATATTTTCAAAACGTTATATTTTGAAATCACTCCCTTTTCAATGTTCATTATAAAAACGAATATAATCGATATAAACATCGTTCACGTCAAAATAGCGCAACTCTAATCAACACGGCTTTATATATTTCAATAAATTCGTTATTATATTCGACAAATGAATCTATATTTTCGTCAACACATGACTAATCTCAACGAATGAGTACCGTCCACGTGTGACTATTTTTGTTATTTAATATATTTTATGAAAATTAAGGTATCTATCGTTCGATATTAAATCAGACTCCAACCGTAAATTAGTAAGAGAACGATTCCCTGAATATTAACCCCGAAGGCCGAAACCAACATCAGATTAATATCCAGGAGACCACTCACCTTATCTATTTTCCAGTTAGTTTCTAATTATATATATGATAAAGATGTAAATTTTATTATTAAAATATTTCGATCAACACATGACTAATCTCAACGGATGAGTACAGTCAACACATGAACCTTTATTTTATAATGATAAAGATATAAATTTTATTATTTAAAATATTTCGTTCAACACATGACTAATCTCAACGGATGAGTACGGTCAACACATGAACCTTTATATTATAATATTCTTTATTTTCTAAATTGGAATGAGGCCCAATCAATCACCATATAATGTTAATTATATGGATTTTCATACATCATACGTATATAATAGCATTGAAAAATAATCAACCATCAACCAAAGTGCACTACACTGTATAAGCATCAAATATAGATATCTAACGCTTATAACAGCCTGTCAATCAATCGATCGACATATTTAATCAATCAGGATGAGTGAACTTCAAATTTCATCCCAACACCCGTGTGGGGTTTCAAACAATCAAACACAGATTTTAGTTGTGCATTTGGGCGATGCGTAAAATTTATCGTCCCAATCAATGTCCTTCAAATAGGTGTACATAAACAAACCGTCCGGTTTGTAAATGAATATTTTATTTTATTCACTTCTATGTTAAAAATTATATTTTTAACGATAAAATATTTTATTGCAACACATGAATTTCTATTCAGTTCATTTACACAATAAAAATGATATTTTCATTTTTCTAACTTATTTTAGAAAATTTCGGCGGCATAACGACACGATACTAGAAACGGGACAAGGCCTAGCCTTATCCCCGGTCTAGTGAAGGCCCACGCCATTCACACATCAATCAAATCAATTTCATTTCACCAAACAATTCAATTCCCTAACCAACTACACAACCAAACAATTAATCAAACAAGCCATCCATGGTCTGTGGATGACGGGTGTCGGGTGCTACTAAACACCGTCTGCATCCTAGTATATATATATAACTAGAAAAAGAAATTGAAGAGTGAGAAGTTCTCACCAATAGCTATCCAATACCACGACTTTTCATTTATAGAAATCTTCGTCGTTCTCGCTTTTTTGTTACCTTCGTTTGCCCGTAGCCACTACATATATAAAAATCACACATTTTTATATTTTGATGTCTTTAAAATAAAAATCACATTTTTATTTGTTCACTTTCAATTTAAACATCATATTTTTATAATCGCTTCATACATTTAAAAATCGAATTTTCACTTCGCTATTCAGTATATAAAAATCGAATTTTTCCTATGCTATTCAATATATAAAAATCGAATTTTTCCTATGCTATTCAATATATAAAAATCGAATTTTTACTTTGCTATTCAATATATAAAAATCGAATTTTTACTATCACGCTATATGGATAAAAATTATATTTTTACATTGCTACTATATAGATAAAAATTATATTTTTACCTCGCTATTCTCTATATAAAGATTTCGCCTTTTCAAATATATCATTATAAAAATCACATTTTTATTTTTCTACACATATAAAGATGATATTTCTAATATTCCTATCATGTAAAAATTATATTTCTAATTCTCTACATAAACAAAAATCATATTTTTACATCATCTATATAGTAAAGACTATATTTTTAATACTTTAAAACTATAAAAATCATATTTTTAATTGAATAAAAATCTTTTCTACCTCTTTCTTATATAAAAATCATATTTTTATAAATAAAAATATAATCTTTACTTGTGTAGAGTATTAAAAATATGACCTTTATATAGTAGAAGATATAAAAATACTATTTTTATATAAGTAGTGTATTGAAAATAAAATTTCTATATAATAGAGAATATAAAAATATAATCTTTATTATATGAACATCGATGTAAAAATAGAATTTTTATCTATATAGTAGCGATGTAAAAATAGAATTTTTATCTATGTAGCATCGATGTAAAAATAGAATTTTTATCTATATAGTAGCGATGTAAAAATAGAATTTTTATCCAAATGGAGTAATTATAAAAATATGATTTTTATATACATAGCAACAATATAAAAATGTGATTTTTATATATGTAGTGGCTACGGGCAACGAAAGCGACAAAAGGCGAGAACGGCGATGATTCCCTACATAAGAAGAGTCGTGGAGATGGGATAGCTTTGGTGAGAACTCCTCACTTTAAATTTCTTTTTCTAGTTAGAAATATATACTAGGATGCAGACGGTGCTTAGCAGCACCCGACGCCCGTCGTCCACAGACCATGGACGACTTGTTTGTTTGATTGATGAAGCGATCCGAACTTCGCCGGTCTCCGAAGAGATGAGAAAGAACGAATTACTGTGAGGACAAGACAAAAACAGAACGCAGACGGAAGAACATTTCATTGCTATTACAACAATTCCATCAGATACAAGAATATGCAGAGTATAATTGAATAAATTACATTCGATAAATATCAGAGATTACAATAAATTACATAGCAGCGGAAAATAATACAAAGCACAAATGTAGGTGATATACAGATACAGAGCTTTCCGGATATCATTCCAGCTGTAAACCAGGATCCTGTGAATATAAATCTGCAAAACCAAAACTACTTGCTGCCCGTGCGGAAAATAAGGGCACCCAGAGTTTTGGTTAAAACAATAAACTCCAGGTCAGTCATGTGACTGGTGTGAGAACTAAAACAGTTATTTAAAGCTTTACTTTAAAAGAGAGTAATTCAAGGGACCACGCCGTATAACACGTAACGGGTTTTCTCCCAAGAATACCAGTGCATAGAATAAACAACGCAATGTTTTTTTTTTTTTTTGAAACCCGGGTCCCATCACACAATGCAACGCAAGCCGGAGGATAGGGTTTTCCCTAATAATAGCCAAACATGCTTGGTATGTTTAAAACAAATCATTTGATACTATAATAAGTGTATAGTGTCAAAACATTTCAATCATAAATATAAATCATAGACGGCATGGGTACCATATATCATGTCGCCATACTAGTTCTACACTTAAAACCGCAATATCACGTATTGGAAATTGGATTTCCGTCATGATTCGAGGCAAGGGGCAAGCTCCTCTCCGCTTCGAGACACTCTAGCAAATGCCTCGGGACTACACACTCTGGGTAACCCCTGGATGCTTCAGGGTCGGTCCTCACTTACGTTAGAGGATTAGTATTCCTGAACACACGTTTCCCGGTCCTTACAGACCTAAAATCGAGGTGCCTCATCCAACAACCACAAAGGTGAAAAGTATATAAATGTCAGGGCTGGTAAGTCACTGACACCTCCAAAGCTAGAAAGAAACGTCGTTCTCTCCCTGCAGTCCGTATCCCGTTTTTGACTCATACCGAGGTGTGAGGCTCGCGAATTCACGCTATACACAAAGCTGCCACGTGGGCCGTGCTTTGATCATCAACCACAAGACTTTGCTTTTCAACAGAAGCCTTGATCCATGCAACTCATCATGCCACACAGGCAATTCATGCCATGCGATTGATATCTATCGATATATAACCTCTAAGCTCGTACGTCTCAAAGAAGGGCGTTAAGCAAGAGAATAAATTCTCCGCCGCCAAACAGATATATATTTAACAGAAATCAATCAACACAGAATAAAATCCAATGTCAGACACACAATCGATTTACAAGTTCGTTCTGGGTCTGAATGAAACCGGAGGCACTTTCCTCGCATATCCATCCATCTCTAGGTACGTCTGGACGACCACCAACTATTTCCATCCTCTTGGGTGTACAGCCCAATCAGGACCGTCAGTAATTATCCAAACGATGTGAAGACTTCCGGTCTTCAACCACCGTCTTCATCTTTGACATATCGTCGAATCGGCTATTCAGAATGGGTATAAACCCGGACTTTCCGAACAACCCGCGTATATTAAAAACAAATGTTACACCAACACAACATACTCCTCATTCCAATTCAGAATATCCTTTTATTCACGAAGTCACATTCTTAGGGAAAGGTTCCCATTAATTTTATCCAAGATAAATTCTTTAAAATTTATCCTTTAATCTTCCTTTGGATGTCGTTTCAAACCAAATTATGGTTTTCTAAACTAGTCGAGATTAGCGAACCACACCGAAGTAATTATTTATTTCCTAATCCCAACCTATTCATCCCATGAAGCAAAACTGGTAATACTCCATATCTAATACCACGGTGTTATCGGTAAAATTAATTACCATTTCACGTTCAAATCTAATTAAAGATTTAACTACCGCTTTGGAGCAAAACTGGTGATACTCCATTCTCGCTTACTTTCTAAATTTGATAATTTGAATTATCAATTCACATTTCAATCTAATTGCAGATTCAATGAAACTCTTTTACTGGGTTAAAGAACTAGTGTCATTTAAAACATAGTTCACGACAAACCCAAATCACATTCTAATTATTATCGGGTTAAAGAACTAGTGTTATTTAAAACACAGTTCACGATAAACCCGTGAACCAATCCTATTTAACCCATTTCAAATCCAATTTATTTATTTAAAAATAAATGGTTTTTAATTTCAGTTCAGAACTAGATCATTTCGATAAAAAATTATTTTTATCTTTTCAAATATGGAGTTTTTCATCCCAATTTTCCCCAAATCATTTCTTATGATTTTACACAAATTATTGATATTTTTAATAATTTTATCAAGGCCCGTACAGTCGATTTCCATCAACGGCCATCGAACTGCACTTACAACGACCTTCTCTGAAATTGATTTGGACATATCTCCAAATCCGATCGTTAGATTTCAAATTTCTAATATTCGTTAGAAAGCTCTTTTCGATACAAACCCAACGGTTCCGGTTTTAGGAGAATCTGACGGTCGGATCTCCCGTAATGTCCATTTGAAATAAATGGTCGAAATTCACGAACTACCGCGGCGCGGCGCATTCTATTCAGGCCATTATGTTATATATATCATATATATAATATATATTTCGTCGATTTCTATTTAAAACAAATTTTATAAATATTTTTAAATTCGATTCAAAAACAATTTCAACTTCCATTTCAATTCAAATCAAAATTGAATTCTTCCTTAAAACTTCGTTTTAAAAATTCATTTCCCTTCAATTCAAATTTCAATTCAGTTTGAATTCGTTTTCAATTCAATTCGAATTGGTTTTCAATTCAATTCAAATTGGTTTTCTATTCGATCCAATTCAAATTCGTTTTCTAAACCATTTCAATTCTATATTCAATTTCAATTCAAAATTGAATATTCCCTATCATTACTATATAAATGATAATATTTTCAAAACGTTATATTTTGAAATCACTCCCTTTTCAATGTTCATTATAAAAACTAATATAATCGATATAAACATCGTTCACGTCAAAATAGCGCAACTCTAATCAACACGGCTTTATATATTTCAATAAATTCGTTATTATATTCGACAAATGAATCTATATTTTCGTCAACACATGACTAATCTCAACGAATGAGTACCGTCCACGTGTGACTATTTTTGTTATTTAATATATTTTATGAAAATTAAGGTATCTATCGTTCGATATTAAATCAGACTCCAACCGTAAATTAGTAAGAGAACGATTCCCTGAATATTAACCCCGAAGGCCGAAACCAACATCAGATTAATATCCAGGAGACCACTCACCTTATCTATTTTCCAGTTAGTTTCTAATTATATATATGATAAAGATGTAAATTTTATTATTAAAATATTTCGATCAACACATGACTAATCTCAACGGATGAGTACAGTCAACACATGAACCTTTATTTTATAATGATAAAGATATAAATTTTATTATTTAAAATATTTCGTTCAACACATGACTAATCTCAACGGATGAGTACGGTCAACACATGAACCTTTATATTATAATATTCTTTATTTTCTAAATTGGAATGAGGCCCAATCAATCACCATATAATGTTAATTATATGGATTTTCATACATCACACGTATATAATAGCATTGAAAAATAATCAACCATCAACCAAAGTGCACTACACTGTATAAGCATCAAATATAGATATCTAACGCTTATAACAGCCTGTCAATCAATCGATCGACATATTTAATCAATCAGGATGAGTGAACTTCAAATTTCATCCCAACACCCGTGTGGGGTTTCAAACAATCAAACACAGATTTTAGTTGTGCATTTGGGCGATGCGTAAAATTTATCGTCCCAATCAATGTCCTTCAAAGAGGTGTACATAAACAAACCGTCCGGTTTGTAAATGAATATTTTATTTTATTCACTTCTATGTTAAAAATTATATTTTTAACGATAAAATATTTTATTGCAACACATGAATTTCTATTCAGTTCATTTACACAATAAAAATGATATTTTCATTTTTCTAACTTATTTTAGAAAATTTCGGCGGCATAACGACACGATACTAGAAACGGGACAACGCCTAGCCTTATCCCCGGTCTAGTGAAGGCCCACGCCATTCACACATCAATCAAATCAATTTCATTTCACCAAACAATTCAATTCCCTAACCAACTACACAACCAAACAATTAATCAAACAAGCCATCCATGGTCTGTGGATGACGGGTGTCGGGTGCTACTAAACACCGTCTGCATCCTAGTATATATATATATAACTAGAAAAAGAAATTGAAGAGTGAGAAGTTCTCACCAATAGCTATCCAATACCACGACTCTTCATTTATAGAAATCTTCGTCGTTCTCGCTTTTTTGTTACCTTCGTTTGCCCGTAGCCACTACATATATAAAAATCACACATTTTTATATTTTGATGTCTTTAAAATAAAAATCACATTTTTATTTGTTCACTTTCAATTTAAACATCATATTTTTATAATCGCTTCATACATTTAAAAATCGAATTTTCACTTCGCTATTCAGTATATAAAAATCGAATTTTTCCTATGCTATTCAATATATAAAAATCGAATTTTTCCTATGCTATTCAATATATAAAAATCGAATTTTTACTTTGCTATTCAATATATAAAAATCGAATTTTTACTATCACGCTATATGGATAAAAATTATATTTTTACATTGCTACTATATAGATAAAAATTATATTTTTACCTCGCTATTCTCTATATAAAGATTTCGCCTTTTCAAATATATCATTATAAAAATCACAGTTTTATTTTTCTACACATATAAAGATGATATTTCTAATATTCCTATCATGTAAAAATTATATTTCTAATTCTCTACATAAACAAAAATCATATTTTTACATCATCTATATAGTAAAGACTATATTTTTAATACTTTAAAAATATAAAAATCATATTTTTAATTGAATAAAAATCTTTTCTACCTCTTTCTTATATAAAAATCATATTTTTATAAATAAAAATATAATCTTTTCAATTCTAAAAATCAAATCTTTATATATACTTTATTTTCAGATTTTATAAATGCTAATTCATATAAAAAAAACTGATTTTATAAATAAAAATATAATTAAAAACTTACAGTGATTTGTAGAGAGATGGGGGGGATTTTGCAGCGTCGCCGAGGTTTTTTGGGGGGGGGGGGGTATCTGCGGCGCGTCGATCAGGAGGGGGGAGGGTATCGCGATTGCGCGCTGGGGGGGGGGTCTCTGATCTAACGAGGAGGGGGGGTCTCTTCGAGGCGGCGGCGGTTTAAGGGGAGGGGCGATGCTCCTCTCCTCTTTCCTTTTTTTTCTGATTTCCAACGTGAAAGGGGGGCCAGAGGTTATAGAAGGAGAAGGGGTTTTTTAATTAATTTATTTATTTTATTTTAACCAAAAAGCAACTTTTATTTTCGACCTCAAAACGAGGCCCACTACCTGTCGTCCATAGCGTTTTACCCCCATTCCGAACACAATGGGATATGTATCGCAAGCTGATTTGATCGTTACAATCAGTTCCCGTTAAAATCAACATATAACTCTATATATTGAATTTTAACGCGCATTTCAATTTACCGGGGTCACAAACGAACTCTAAAAATTCCCGAAAAATATTTTCTAGCTTCGTATTGACGATACGGTCCTAACAAAACTAGTTTTGTCGGATTCCGAGACCATTGGAAAAATGGCCATTTTCCAGTCGATTAAAATCAACTAAAACTGGTCAAATGCGTTTTCCTTTGCCACGCTCACATATTGATTCTAAAAATTATGAAATTTGGAATCTAGCAATAATTTGACATTGCGGATCCAACAAAAGTGGTTTCGTCGAAATCCGAGGTCGTTTGCAAAATGTCTATTTTTAAGGGCCTTAATTCCATAGCGACTATTCAGAATTTTCAACTGAACATATCTTTTGATCCCCGTTATGAAATTTCGATTTTTCGGATTCGCTGGTAAGATATTCTAAATTAGATCCTATTGTTTTTGGTTTCACTAAAATCCGGCTTGTTTTGCACCCGGTACATTCAATTGAAGTTTGAAATCGAATTATCGAACTATGGCGCCATTTTCAATTCCTTTTATAATTATATATAATTATATATATTCTAACGACGACGTATATAATATATATGTTCAAATTATATTCAAAATAAATTTCTTGTCGATTTTATTTAAAATAATTCATTTTAAATATTCAAAATTCGCTAAAATTACCAAAATAAAAATTTTAAACTGGTTCAGAATTTCCGGGTTATTACAATCTCCCCCACTTAAAACTTTTCGTCCCCGAAAAGGAACGAAGTCGGAAGTGGTTTGATTAATCAACTCTACGTTCGATCTGGCTTCCATTCTCCAACTTTTCAGTTTCTGAGAATTTTCAAAAATTTGGCTAACACCCTAAATTTTCGAAAATTTTCGCCATAACCTCCCCTGCACCGGGAGCCACGGGAAAATCCCGAAATTGCCATACAGGCCTTCTGATCTCAAAAAGAAAAAGAAAAAGCCAAGCGGCTAGCCAAGCGGCTAGCCAATCGGCTCATAAAATCATCATCACCCAAACAAAATAGTAAATTATAGTAAACATGTACCTATTTGTCGGGCAAACAAATTTTATTCTCTGCTCTAGCCTCCTTGCTATGACCTGTTCAATGTAAGTATATGTATATGCAAGCAAATGCGACTAATTTTCAATATAGTTCAATATTCGGTTCAATTAGGCATAATGGTTCAAAATTATCAAACAACTAAACAAATAACACAAACATCAATCAATTAGTGAATTAGAGTTTCAAATCCATAATTTTGATACATATCCTGAAAATCTTGTTTTTGATGCCAAATCACAACAATGTGTTCTAGCTATATAAGTTTTGGTTCTCACACCAGTCTAATGGAAATATATAGATATAACACCTTCGTCACTCGAATATAAATTCTGACGACGAGTACTCAACCATCAGAATCATCTTCGGGCCACTAGAGTATGATTCTATATCTATCCAGTATATTAAAACTTCGAGTATACGTTCATGACGCGTATATGCAAAACCTTTATATACTCGATTGTCCAAATTCAAAATAAATAAATAATCAAATACGTTTAAAACGATTTAAATTTTCAAAACAATATTGTTTTCATTTGAAAAATATACTCTTCACACTCGTTCTAGGATACTACAGATCCTATCTCTAACGAGTCATTCTAAATGGATATTACTAATCCAATATCTGATGAATTCTTTCGTATGGTTCTAATGTGTCTTGTTCTCGAGCTCTGTAAACCAAAGCTCTAATACCAAATGAAGCGACCCAAACTTCCACGGTCTCCGAAGAGATGAGAAAGAACGAATTACTGTGGGGACAAGACAAAACAGAACGCAGACGGAAGAACATTTCATTGCTATTACAACAATTCCATCAGATACAAGAATATACAGAGTATAATTGAATAAATTACATTCGATAAATATCAGAGATTACAATAAATTACAAAGCAGCGGAAAATAATACAAAGCACAACTGAAGGTGATATACGGATACAGAGCTTTCCGGATATCATTCCAGCTGTAAACCAGGATCCTGTGAATATAAATCTGCAAAACCAAAACTACTAGCTGCCCGTGCGGAAAATAGGGGCACCCAGAGTTTAGGTTAAAACAATAAACTCCAGGTCAGTCATGTGACTGGTGTGAGAACTAAAACAGTTATTTAAAGCTTTACTATAAAAGAGAGTAATTCAAGGGACCACGCCGTATAACACGGAACGGGTTTTCTCCCAAGAATACCATTGCATAGAATAAACAGCGCAATGCTTTTTTTTTTTTTGAAAAATGAAGCTATTATAAGACCCAGGTCCCATCACACAATGCAACGCAAGCCGGAGGATAGGGTTTTCCCTTATAATAACCAAACATGCTTGGTACGTTTAAAACAAATCATTTGATACTATAATAAGTGTATAGTGTCAAAACATTTCAATCGTAAATATAAATCATAGACGGCATGGGTACCATATAACATGTCGCCATACTAGTTCTACAATTAAAACCGCAATATCACGTATTGGAAATTGGATTTCCGTCATGAGTCGAGGCAAGGGGCAAGCTCCTCTCCGCTTCGAGATACTCTAGCAAATGCCTCGGGACTACACACTCTGTGTAACCCCTGGATGCTTCAGGGCCGGTCCTCACTTACGTTAGAGGATTAGTATTCCTGAACACACGTTTCCCGGTCCTTACAGACCTAAAATCGAGGTGCCTCATCCAACAACCACAAAGGTGAAAAGTATATAAATGTCAGGGCTGGTAAGTCACTGACACCACCAAAGCTAGAAAGAAACGTCGTGCTCTCCCTGCAGTCCGTATCCCGTTTTTGACTCATACCGAGGTGTGAGGCTCGCGAATTCACGCTATACACAAAGCTGCCACGTGGGCCGTGCTTTGATCATCAACCACAAGACTTTGCTTTTCAATAGAAGCCTTGATCCATGCAACTCAACATGCCACACAGACAATTCATGCCATGCGATTGATATCTATCGATATATAACCTCTAAGCTCGTACGTCTCAGAAAAGGGCGTTAAGCAATAGAATAAATTCTTCGCCGCCAAACAGATATATATTTAACAGAAATCAATCAACACAGAATAAAATCCAATGTCAGAAACACAATCCATTTACAAGTTCGTTCTGGGTCTGAACGAAACCGGAGGCACTTTCCTCGCATATCCATCCATCTCTAGGTACGTCTGGACGACCACCAACTATTTCCATCCTCTTGGGTGTACAGCCCAATCAGGACCGTCAGTAATTATCCAAACGATGTGAAGACTTCCGGTCTTCAACCACCGTCTTCATCTTTGACATATCGTCGAATCGGCTATTCAGAATGGGTATAAACCCGGACTTTCCGAACAACCCGCGTATATTAAAAACAAATGTTACACCAACACAACATACTCCTCATTCCAATTCAGAATATCCTTTTATTCACGAAATCGCATTCTTAGGGAAAGGTTCCCATTAATTTTATCCAAGATAAATTCTTTAAAATTTATCCTTTAATCTTCCTTTGGATGTCGTTTCAAACCAAATTATGGTTTTCTAAACTAGTCGAGATTAGCGAACCACACCGAAGTAATTATTTATTTCCTAATCCCAACCTATTCATCCCATGAAGCAAAACTGGTAATACTCCATATCTAATACCACGGTGTTATCGGTAAAATTAATTACCATTTCACGTTCAAATCTAATTAAAGATTTAACTACCGCTTTGGAGCAAAACTGGTGATACTCCATTCTCGCTTACTTTCTAAATTTGATAATTTGAATTATCAATTCACATTTCAATCTAATTGCAGATTCAATGAAACTCTTTTACTGGGTTAAAGAACTAGTGTCATTTAAAACATAGTTCACGACAAACCCAAATCACATTCTAATTATTATCGGGTTAAAGAACTAGTGTTATTTAAAACACAGTTCACGATAAACCCGTGAACCAATCCTATTTAACCCATTTCAAATCCAATTTATTTATTTAAAAATAAATGGTTTTTAATTTCAGTTCAGAACTAGATCATTTCGATAAAAAATTATTTTTATCTTTTCAAATATGGAGTTTTTCATCCCAATTTTCCCCAAATCATTTCTTATGATTTTACACAAATTATTGATATTTTTAATAATTTTATCAAGGCCCGTACAGTCGATTTCCATCAACGGCCATCGAACTGCACTTACAACGACCTTCTCTGAAATTGATTTGGACATATCTCCAAATCCGATCGTTAGATTTCAAATTTCTAATATTCGTTAGAAAGCTCTTTTCGATACAAACCCAACGGTTCCGGTTTTAGGAGAATCTGACGGTCGGATCTCCCGTAATGTCCATTTGAAATAAATGGTCGAAATTCATGAACTGCCGCGGCGCGGCGCATTCTATTCAGGCCATTATGTTATATATATCAAATATATAATATATATTTCGTCGATTTCTATTTAAAACAAATTTTATAAATATTTTTAAATTCGATTCAAAAACAATTTCAACTTCCATTTCAATTCAAATCAAAATTGAATTCTTCCTTAAAACTTCGTTTTAAAAATTCATTTCCCTTCAATTCAAATTTCAATTCAGTTTGAATTCGTTTTCAATTCAATTCGAATTGGTTTTCAATTCAATTCAAATTGGTTTTCTATTCGATCCAATTCAAATTCGTTTTCTAAACCATTTCAATTCTATATTCAATTTCAAATCAAAATTGAATATTCCCTATCATTACTATATAAATGATAATATTTTCAAAACGTTATATTTTGAAATCACTCCCTTTTCAATGTTCATTATAAAAATGAATATAATCGATATAAACATCGTTCACGTCAAAATAGCGCAACTCTAATCAACACGGCTTTATATATTTCAATAAATTCGTTATTCTATTCGACAAATGAATCTATATTTTCGTCAACACATGACTAATGTCAACGAATGAGTACCGTCCACGTGTGACTATTTTTGTTATTTAATATATTTTATGAAAATTAAGGTATCTATCGTTCGATATTAAATCAGACTCCAACCGTAAATTAGTAAGAGAACGATTCCCTGAATATTAACCCCGAAGGCCGAAACCAACATCAGATTAATATCCAGGAGACCACTCACCTTATCTATTTTCCAGTTAGTTTCTAATTTTATATATGATAAAGATGTAAATTTTATTATTAAAATATTTCGTTCAACACATGACTAATCTCAACGGATGAGTACAGTCAACACATGAACCTTTATTTTATAGTGATAAAGATATAAATTTTATTGTTTAAAATATTTCGTTCAACACATGACTAATCTCAACGGATGAGTACGGTCAACACATGAACCTTTATATTATAATATTCTTTATTTTTTAAATTGGAATGAGGCCCAATCAATCACCATATAATGTTAATTATATGGATTTTCATACATCACACGTATATAATAGCATTGAAAAATAATCAACCATCAACCAAAGTGCACTACGCTGTATAAGCATCAAATATAGATATCTAACGCTTATAATAGCCTGTCAATCAATCGATCGATATATTTAATCAATCAGGATGAGTGAACTTCAAATTTCATCCCAACACCCGTGTGGGGTTTCAAACAATCAAACACAGATTTTAGTTGTGCAGTTGGGCGATGTGTAAAATTTATCGTCCCAATCAATGTCCTTCAAATAGGTGTACATAAACAAACCGTCCGGTTTGTAAATGAATATTTTATTTTATTCACTTCTACGTTAAAAATTATATTTTTAACGATAAAATATTTTATTGCAACACATGAATTTCTATTCAGTTCATTTACACAATAAAAATGATATTTTTATTTTTCTAACTTATTTTAGAAAATTTCGGCGGCATAACGACACGATACTAGAAACGGGACAAGGCCTAGCCTTATCCCCGGTCTAGCGAAGGCCCACGCCATTCACACATCAATCAAATCAATTTCATTTCACCAAACAATTCAATTTCCTAACCAACTACACAACCAAACAATTAATCAAACAAGCCATCCATGGTCTGTGGATGACGGGTGTCGGGTGCTACTAAACACCGTCTGCATCCTAGTATATATATATATATATATAACTAGAAAAAGAAATTGAAGAGTGAGAAGTTCTCACCAATAGCTATCCAATACCACGACTCTTCATTTATAGAAATCTTCGTCGTTCTCGCCTTTTTGTCACCTTCGTTTGCCCGTAGCCACTACATATATAAAAATCACACATTTTTATATTTTGATGTCTTTAAAATAAAAATCACATTTTTATTTGTTCACTTTCAATTTAAAAATCATATTTTTATAATCGCTTCATACATTTAAAAATCGAATTTTCACTTCGCTATTCAGTATATAAAAATCAAATTTTTCCTATGTTATTCAATATATAAAAATCGAATTTTTCCTATGCTATTCAATATATAAAAATCGAATTTTTACTTTGCTATTCAATATATAAAAATCGAATTTTTAATATCAAGCTATATGGATAAAAATTCTATTTTTACATTGCTACTATATAGATAAAAATTATATTTTTACCTCGCTATTCTCTATATAAAGATTTCGCCTTTTCAAATATATCATCATAAAAATCACAATTTTATTTTTCTACACATATAAAGATGATATTTCTAATATTCCTATCATGTAAAAATTATATTTCTAATTCTCTACATAAACAAAAATCATATTTTTACATCATCTATATAGTAAAGACTATATTTTTAATACTTTAAAAATATAAAAATCATATTTTTAATTGAATAAAAATCTTTTCTACCTCTTCCTTATATAAAAATCATATTTTTATAAATAAAAAATATAATCTTTTCAATTCTAAAAATCAAATCTTTATATATACTTTATTTTCAGATTTTATAAATGCTAATTCATATAAAAAAACTGATTTTATAAATAAAAATATAATTAAAAACTTACAGTGATTTGCAGAGAGAGGGGGGGGGGGATTTTGCAGCATCGCCGAGGTTTGGGGGAGGGGTATCTGCGGCGCGTCGATCAGGAGAGGGGAGGGTATCGCGATTGCGCGCAGGGGGGGTCTCCGATCTGACGAGGAGGGGGGGTCTCTTCGAGGCGGCGGCGGTTTAAGGGGAGGGGTGATGCTCCTCTCCGCTTTCCTTTTTTTTTCCTGATTTCCAACGTGAAAGGGGGACCAGAGGTTATAGAAGGAGAAGGGGGTTTTTAATTTTTAATTAATTAATTTATTTTATTTTCACCAAAAAGCAACTTTTATTTTCGACCTCAAAACGAGGCCCACCGCCTGTCGTCCATAGCGTTTTACCCCCATTCCGAACACAATGGGATATGTATCGCAAGCTGATTTGATCATTACAATCAGTTCCCGTTAAAATCAACATATAACTCTAAATATTGAATTTGAACGCGCATTTCAATTTACCGGGGTCACAAACGAACTCTAAAAATTCCCGAAAAATATTTTCTAGCTTCGTATTGACGATACGGTCCTAACAAAACCAGTTTCGTCGAATTCCGAGACCATTGGAAAAATGGCCATTTTCCAGTCGATTAAAATCAACTGAAACTGGTCAAACGCGTTTTCCTTTGCCACACTCACATATTGATTCAAAAAATTATGAAATTTGGAATCTAGCAATAATTTGACACTGTGTATCCAACAAAAGTAGTTTCGTCGAAATCCGAGGTCGTTTGCAAAATGTCTATTTTTAAGGGCCTGAATTCAATAGCGACTATTCAGAATTTTCAACTGAACATATCTTTTGATCCCCGCTATGAAATTTCGATTTTTCGGATTCGTTGGAAAGATATTCTAAATTAGATCCTATTGTTTTTGTTTTCACTAAAATCCGATTTGTTTTGCACCCGGTACATTCAATTGAAGTTTGAAATCGAATTATCGAACTACCGCGCCATTTTCAATTCCTTTTATAATTATATATAATTATATATATTCTAACGACGACGTATATAATATATACGTTCGAATTATATTCAAAATTAATTTCTTGTCGATTTTATTTAAAATAATTCATTTTAAATATTCAAAATTCGCTAAAATTGCCAAAATAAAATTTTTAAACTGGTTCAGAATTTCCGGGTTATTACAATTGATGTGTTGTGAAAATTGATTATGTTGTGGAATGATTGAATAATAAAATATTCTTGTGTTGAAAGGAAATAAAATATTTATATAGTTAAAAATATTTTATTGTTAAAAATATAATTTTTAACGTGAAAGTGAATAAATAAATATTTATAAACAAATCGGCCGATTTTTTATATACACAGATTTGACTGATATTGATTGGGACGATAAATTTTACACATCGCCCAACTGCACAAATAAAAATCTGTGTTTGTTGATTTGAAACCTCACACCGGTGTTGGGATGATATTTGGGTACAATAATCCCAATTATTTAGTTGTGTGTCGATCATTTGATTGACAGGCTGTGTAGGCGTTAATTATTTATATTTGATGCTTATGCAGTTGTGTGGTGCACCTTGGATGATGGTTGATTGTCTATCATTGCTATTATATACATGTGCTGTATGGAATCCGTATAATTAACATTATATGGTGATTGATTGGGCCTCATTCCAATCGGGAAAATAATGAATATTATAAAAGAAAATTCATGTGTTGAATATAAAAATAGTCATGTGTTGATAATATTTATGTGTTGAAACTATTCATGTGTTGAGTACAATATTTTAACAATAAAATTTACATCTTTATCATATTTACGATTAGAATCTACTTTACGGTGGAAGTCTAATTAAAAATCAAACGATAGATACCATAATTTTATAAAATATATTACATAATAAAAATAGTTGTGTGTTGACAGTACTCATGTGTTGAGATTAGTCGTGTGTTGAAAGAAATATAGATTCATGTGTTGAATGGAATAAATATTCATTTGTTGAATAGAATAACGAATTTATTGAAATATATAAAGCCGTGTTGATTAGAGTTGCGCTATTTTGACGTGAACGATATTTATGTCGATTATATTCGTTTTTATAATGAATATAGAAAAGGCAGTGATTTCAAAATATAACGTTTTGAAAATATTATCATTTATATAGTAATGATATGAAATATTCAATTTTGATTTGAAATTGAATATAGAGTTGGAATGGTTTTGAAAATGAAGCAAAAACGATTTATAAAATACGTTTTAAAAGGAAATCGATGAAATATATATATGTAATATATATTATATATATAATGGCCTGAATAGAACGCGCCGCGCTGTGGTAGTTCGTGAATTTCGACCATTGACTTCGAATTGACGTTGCGAGAGATCCGACCGTCGGATTCTCCTAAAACCGGAACCTTTGGGTTTGTATCGAAAAGAGCTTTCCAATGAATATTAGAAATTTGAAATCTAACGGTTGGATTTGGAATTATGTCCAAATCAAATTTGGAAAAGGTCGCTGTAAGTGCAGTTCGATGGCCGTTGATGGAAATCGACTGTACGGGCCTTGATAAAATTATTAAAAATATTAATAATTTGTGTAAAATCATAATATGTGAATTGGAAAGAACTGGGATGAAAAATTCCACATTTGAAAAGATAAAAATAAATTTTTGTCGAAATGAACTAGGTTTGAACTAGAATTAAAATCAATTTATTTTTGAAATAAATAAACTGAATTTGAAAGTGATTTTAAAAATAATCAATATTCCCAATTCGTGAATTGGACTGGAGTTGAATCGAACTAATCTTCGGAATATTTCGATGTTGGATTTCGTGACTATATAGATATTGTTGTGGGAATTTGAAAGATATATTTTATATCGTTATTTCCAATACGATATTTGTTGGTTTCAGGATTTGATATCGAATATAAGCCGGCATATTTTCTATTCAGAGCCTTGTATTTGATATCAAATGTGATTTGGGTTTGTCGTGAATGGTGTCTTCATTAACACTGTTCTTAAGCCCAATAGAGAAAAAGATTAAATCTTTCTATTTAGATTTAATGAAGTGTATCAATTAAATAATATTTAATTGAATTTGAATTTGAATTGGTTTTTGGGTTTATCGTGAGCGGTGTTTTGAACAACACCTGTTCTTTAACCCGATTAACAATAGAGTGTGATTTTGGGTTTATCGTGAATCGTGTTTTAGATGACATTGGTTCTTTAACCCAGTTAAAGACAAGATATTGATTTTTAAGAAGATTAAAACTAAGTGGAGTTTTAATGAATCTTTAGTTAGATTGAAATGTGAATTGATAATTCAAATTATCAAATCTGAAAGGTGATCGAGAATGGAGTACCACCAGTTTTGCTCCAAAGCGATAGTTAAATCTTTAATTAGATTTGAACGTGAAATGGTAATTAATTTTACCGATAATACTGTGGTGTTAGATATGGAGTATTACCAGTTTTGCTCCATGAGATAAATAGGTTGGGATTGGGAAATAAAATAAAATAAATAATTACTTCGGTGTGGTTCGCTAATCCCGACTAGTTTGAAATGATATCCAAAGGAAGATTAAAGAATAAATTTAGAAGAATTTATCTTGGATAAAATTAATGGGAACCTTTCCCTAAGAATGTGATTTTGTGAATAAAAGAATATTCTGAATTGGAATGAGGCGTTTGTTGTGTTTGTGTAACATTTGTTTATCATATACGTGGGTTATTCAGAAAGGCCGGGGTTATACCCATTATGAATAACCGATTCGACGAGATGTCGAAGATGAAGACGGTGGTTGAAGACCGGAAGTCTTCACATCGTTTGGGTGATTACTTATGTTCTTGATTGGGCTGTACACCCAAGATGAGGGAAACAGTTGGTGATCGTCCAGACGTACTTGGAGATGGAGGGAGATGTGAGGAAAGTGCCTCCGCTTTCGTTCAGACCCGTAACGAACTTGTAAATGGATTGTGTGTCTGACATTGGATTTTGTTCTGTATTGATTGATCTCTATTAAATATACATCTGTTTGGCGGCGGAGAATTTATTCTCTTTCTTAACACCCGTCTCTGAGACGTACGAGCTCAGAGGTTGTATATCGATGGACATCAGTCGCATGGAGTAAATCGCTAGTGTGGCACGTGTAAGTGGTAATTGATCAGGGCTTCTATTGAAAAGCAAAGTCTTGTGGTTGATGATCAAAGCATGGCCTGTGTGGCGTAGCTTTGTGTATAACGTGAATTCGCGAGCCTCACCCCTCGGTATGAGTCAAAAACGGGAGACGGACCGCTGGGAGAGCACGACGTTTCTTTCTAGCTAGGGTGGTGTCACTGACCTACCAGCCCTGACATTTATATACTTTTCACCTGTGTGGTTGTTGGAATGTGAGGCGCCTCAGATATAGGTCTGTAAGGACCGGGAAACGTATGTTCAGGAATTGCCAATCCTCAAAAGTAAGAGAGGACCGGCCCAGCCGATTCCAAGGATCAAAGTGGGATCCTGAGACATTTGCTAGAGTGTCTCGAACGGAGAGGAGCTTGCCCCTTGCCCCGACTCATGACGGAAATCCAATTTCCAATACGTGATATTACGGTTTTAATTGCAGAACTAGTATGGCGACATGATAGATGGTACCCATGCCGCCTATGATTAATATTTATGATTGAATTGTTTTGACACTATACAATTATTATAGTATCAAGTGATTTGTTTTAAACGTACCAAGCATGTTTGGCTATTATAAGGGAAAACCCTATCCTCCGGCTTGCGTTGCATTGTGTGATGGGACCTGGGTCTTATAATAGCTTCATTTTTCCAAAGAGCATTGCGCTGTTTTGTTATATGCACTACTATTCTTGGGAGGAAACCCGTTCCGTGTTATACGGCGTGGTCCCTTGAATTACTCTCTTTTAAAGTAAAGTTTTAAATAACTGTTTTAGTTCTCACACCAGTCACATGACTGACCTGGAGTTTATTGTTTTAACCTAAACTCTGGGTGCCCCTATTTTCCACACGGGCAGCTAGTAGTTTTGGTTTTACAGATTTATATCTACAGGGTTCTGATTTACAGTTGGAACGATGCTCGGAAAGCTCTGTATCCATGTATCACTTTCAGTTGTGTTTTGTATATTTTTCCGCTGCTATGTAATTTATTGTAATCTCTGATATTTATCGAATGTAATTTATTCATTTATACTCTGTATATTCTTGTATCTGATGGAATTGTTGTAATAACAATGAAATGTTCTTCCGTCTGCGTTCTGATTTGTCTTGTCCTCAACGCCATCCGTGCTTTCCTTCACAGGGAAGTTCGGGTCGTGTCAGTTTGGTATCAGAGCTTTGGTTTACAGAGCTCGAGAACAAGACACATTAGAACCATACGAAAGAACTCATCAGATATTGGATTAGTAATATCCAATTAGAATAACTCGTTAGAGATAGGATCAGTAGTATCCTAGAACGAGTGTGAAGAGTATATTTTTCAAATGAAAACAATTTTGTTTTGAAAATTTAATTCGTTTTAAACGTATTTGAATATTTATTTATTTTGAATTTGGACAATCCAATATATAAAGATTTCACGTATACGCGTCATGAACGTATATTCGAAGTTTTAATATACTGGGTAGATATAGAATCACATTCTAGACATCCGGGGATGATTCTGATGATGGTGCATCATCATCAGTATTCATATTCAAGTTTCGAAGGTGTGATTTCTATACATTTCCATTAGACTGGTGTGAGAACCAAAACTTATATAGATAGATTTATTTGTTGTGATTTGGCATCAAAAACATGATTTTCTGTATATATATCAAATTATGAATTTGAAACTCTAATTCACTAATTGATTGATGTTTGTGTTGATTGTTTATTTGTTTGATAATTTTGAACCATTTAGCCTAATTGTACCAAATAGTGAATTGTACAGAAAATTGGTCGCATATGCTTGCATATACATGTACTTACATTGAACAGGTCATAGCAAGGAGGCTAGAGCAAAGAGTAAAATTTGTTTGCCTGACAAATAGGTACATGTTTACCATAATTTACTGTTTTGTTTGGGTGATGATGATTTTATGAGCCGATTGGCTAGCCTCTTGGCTTTTTCTTTTTCTTTTTGAGATCAGAGGGCCTGTATGGCAATTTCGGGATTTTCCCGTGCTCCCGGTGCAGGGGAGGTTATGGCGAAATTTTTCGAAAATTTAGGGTGTTGCCAAATTTTTGAAAAATTTGAAAAGATCTTAGAAACTGAAAAGTTGAAGAACTTAAGCCGTAGTCAAAATAATGGAAGTTGAGTTGGTTTGTTAAACAACTTTCGGCTTCGTTCCTTTCCGGCTTCCATTGTTATGTTCCTTTTCGGCCTTTGATTTAGAGAAGATTAGAATATCATCAATAAAAACCAGAACAAATTTATTCAATTAAATCACACATTGAACTGATTAGAAAATAGTTAGAAATATATACTTGTGCATTATATATGTTTGAACAGGAAATTGGATAACTGTTGAGTGAAGATTTTATTTGCGTGCCCGACAAATAGGTAAACCTTAATGAGTTGGATGCTAAATATTATTATATCAACTCCTGTGAATGCCATTGGATGCGGAGTGCTGGTTATTCTGTGTGAAATAATAAACATCGCCATAGGATAGCAACAATTAATTTTGAACTACATTACATGGCATACTTCTGGAAGATAGGCATACTTCATCATATACCACATAAGCATTTGGAGCTTGTGTGACGAGGTGGAAGATTTACCATAGGAGCGAGAGGCTTGTATGGCGATGACTATATTTTACAGGTTGAACTGATGACTGATATGGACTATTTAAATTGTAACGATAAAATTGCCAGATTAATAAAAACCCCACACGGGTCTAGAGTTGACAATAATCACGTCTCTCTAGTTATTAGATACGGCACATGGACTATTTATTTCCCACACGGGACGAGGTGACGAGTATTTATCCTCTGGAGCATTTAAAATACACACTCCCTCAGGCTTTGACAGGGTGACGAGAATTTATTCTCTAGAGTTATTATCAATACACGCTCCCCTGTAAATACCAGAATATATCACTATAAATATGTGTATGCTTATTTGGATTTATTGGGTACCTAATACGGCTCAATAAATTTCCAAACCTCTCCCCGTACAAAGGAGGTTATGGCGAAATTTTTCGAAAATTTAGGGTGTTAGCTAAATTTTTGAAAATTTTGAAAAGTTCTTAGAAACTGAAAAGTTGAAGAACTTAAGCCGTAATCAAAACAATGGAAGTTGAGTTGAATTGTTAAACAACTTCCGGCTTCGTTCCTTTTCGGGGACAAAAAGTTTTAAGTGGGGGAGATTGTAACAACCCGGAAATGCGAGCTAGTTTAAAAATTTTATTTTGGTAATTTTAGTGAATTTTGTACATTTAAAATAGATTATTTTGAAAAATATCAACGAGAAATTTTTTTTGAATAGAATTTGAACGTATATATTATATAGATCGTCGTTAGAATATAAATAATTATTTATAATTATAAATAGAATTAAAAATGGCGCGGTAGTTCGATAATTCGATTTCAAACTTCAATTGAATGTACCAGGTGCAAAACAAACTGGATTTTAGTGAAACCAAAAATAACAGGATCTAATTGAGGATATCTTTCCAACGAATCCGAAAAATCAAAATTTCATAGAGGGAATCAAAAGATATGTCCAGTTGAAATTTCAGAATAGTCGCTATGGATTTTAGGCCCTTAAAAATGGGAATTTTGCAAACGACCTCGGATTTCGACGAAACCACTTTTGTTGGATCCGGGATGTCAAATTATTGCTAAATTCCAAATTTCATAATTTTTCGAATCAATATGTGAGTGTGGCAAAGGAAAACGCGTTTGACCAGTTTAAGTTGATTTTAATCGACTAGAAAATGGCCATTTTTCCAACGGTCTCAGAATTCGACGAAACTAGTTTGGATAGGACCATATCGTTAATACGAAGCTAGAAAATATTTTTCGGGAATTTTTAGAGTTAGTATGTGACCTCGGTAATATGAAATGTACGTTTAAAATTCAATATAGTGATTAAAATGTAAATTTGACAAAAACTGATTGTAACGGTCGAATCAGCTTACGATACATATCCCATTGTGTTCGGAATGGGGGTAATTAGCTAGGGACGACAGGCGGTGGGCCTCGTTTAGAGGTCAAATGAAAAAGTCAACGTTTTGAAATTAAATAATTAAATAAAAAAACTCTCTCCTTACATCACTCAACCCCCCCCCCCATTTTCTTCTAATTGATTTCAAAAAAAAAGAAAGAAGAAGAGGACGGAGGAGCAGCGGTCGCACCTCCGATCGGAGCGCCGCCACCGCCCAAGGTGACGCAGCCCACCGCGCCCCCCTCTAGACCCCCTCCTCTCGCCGTTCTCCCTCTCCTCTTCCATCGACATTCGCCAAACCCTCGAACCCCCAAACCCTCCGCCTCCACTCCAGATGCAGCCGCACCACCCCCTCGCGCCCCCCTGCGCGCAAACCCCCCCTCATGCTGCCACCAACCCGCCTGAACGCGACCGCCGTCTCCGCGTCAGCCTCAGCCCGATGCTCCAGACCGTGAACGACAGTGAAACCCCCCCTCCTCCTTAAAACAATGTAAGTTCTCTAATTTATTTTATTTTGTTTTGTCTAATTAATTTTTGCAAATAAAAATCTGATTTTTATAAACGAAAATATACATTGTTGTACAAGGAAAAAGATTTGATTTTTCTTTTAAGAACATTTGCAAAAGATATTTTTTTTATATATAAATAAAAAGTCAATTTTTATATATGTCTTTAAGGGATAAAAATATAATTTTTACAAAGTATAATTAATAAAAATATAATTTTTATAAGGTAGAAGTGTTAAAGATTTGATCTATAAATATGCAGTGAATCAAGGATATGATTTTTACTTGTGTAGAGTATTAAAAATTTGACCTTTATATAGTAGAAGATATAAAAATACTATTTTTATATAAGTAGTATATTGAAAATAAAATTTCTATATAATAGAGAATATAAAAATATAATCTTTATTATATGAACATCGATGTAAAAATAGAATTTTTATCTATATAGTAGCGATGTAAAAATAGAATTTTTATCTATGTAGCATCGATGTAAAAATAGAATTTTTATCTATATAGTAGCGATGTAAAAATAGAATTTTTATCCATATGGAGTAATTATAAAAATATGATTTTTATATACATAGCAACAATATAAAAATGTGATTTTTATATATGTAGTGGCTACGGGCAACGAAAGTGACAAAAGGCGAGAACGGCGATGATTCCCTACATAAGAAGAGTCGTGGAGATGGGATAGCTTTGGTGAGAACTCCTCACTTTAAATTTCTTTTTCTAGTTAGAAATATATACTAGGATGCAGACGGTGCTTAGCAGCACCCGACACCCGTCGTCCACAGACCATGGACGACTTGTTTGTTTGATTGATGTGTTGTGAAAATTGATTGTGTTGTGGAATGATTGAATAATAAAATATTCTTGTGTTGAAAGGAAATAAAATATTTATATAGTTAAAAATATTTTATCGTTAAAAATATAATTTTTAACGTGAAAGTGAATAAATAAATATTTATAAACAAATCGACCGATTTGTTTTTATACACTGATTTGACTGATATTGATTGGGACGATAAATTTTACACATCGCCCAACTGCACAAATAAAAATCTGTGTTTGTTGATTTGAAACCCCACACGGGTGTTGGGATGATATTTGGGTACACTAATCCCAATTATTTAGTTGTGTGTCGATCGTTTGATTGACAGGCTGTGTAAGAGTTAATTATTTATATTTGATGCTTATGCAGTTGTGTGGTGCACCTTGGATGATGGTTGATTGTTTATCATTGTTATTATATACATGTGTTGTATGGAATCCATATAATTAACATTATATGGTGATTGATTGAGCCTCATTCCAATCGGGAAAATAATGAATATTATAAAAGAAAATTCATGTGTTGAATATAAAAATAGTCATTTGTTGATAATATTTATGTGTTGAAACTATTCATGTGTTGAGTACAATATTTTAACAATAAAATTTAAATCTTTATCATATTTACGATTAGAATCTACTTTACGGTGGAAGTCTAATTAAAAATCAAACGATAGATACCATAATTTTATAAAATATATTACATAACAAAAATAGTTGTGTGTTGACAGTACTCATGTGTTGAGATTAGACGTGTGTTGAAAGAAATATAGGTTCATGTGTTGAATGGAATAAATATTCATTTGTTGAATAAATAGCGAATTTATTGAAATATATAAAGCCGTGTTGATTAGAGTTGCGCTATTTTGACGTGAATGATATTTATATCGATTATATTCGTTTTTATAATGAATATAGAAAAGGTAGTGATTTCAAAATATAACGTTTTGAAAATATTATCATTTATATATTAATGATATGAAATATTCAATTTTGATTTGAAATTGAATATAGAGTTGGAATGGTTTTGAAAATGAAGTTAAAACGATTTATAAAATAAGTTTTAAAAGGAAATCGACGAAATATATATATAATATACATATATTATATATATAATGGTCTGAATAGAACGCGCCGCGCTGCGGTAGTTCGTGAATTTCGACCATTGACTTCGAATTGACGTTGCGGGAGATCCGATCGTCGGACTCTCCTAAAACCGGAACCATTGGGTTCGTATCGAAAAGAGCTTTGCAATGAATATTAGAAATTTGAAATCTAACGGTTGGATTTGGAATTATATCCAAATCAAATTTGGAACAGGTCGCTGTAAGTGCAGTTCGATGGCCGTTGATGGAAATCGACTGTACGGGCCTTGATAAAATTATTAAAAATATTAATAATTTGTGTAAAATCATAATATGTGAATTGGAAAGAACTGGGATGAAAAATTCCACATTTGAAAAGATAAAAATAGATTTTTATCGAAATGAACTAGTTTTGAACTAGAATTAAAATCAATTTATTTTTGAAATAAATAAATTGAATTTGAAAGTGATTTTAAAAATAATCAATATTCCCAATTCGTGAATTGGACTGGAGTTGAATCGAAATTATCTTCGGAATATTTCGATGTTGGATTTCGTGACTATACAGATATTGTTATGGGAATTTGAAAGATATATTTTATATCGTTATTTCCAATACGATATTTGTTGGTTTCAGGATTTGACATCGAATATAAGCCGGTATATTTTCTATTCAGAGCCTTGTATTTAATATCAGATGTGATTTGGGTTTGTCGTGAATGGTGTCTTCATTAACACTGTTCTTAAGCCCAATAGAGAAAAAGATTAAATCTTTCTATTTAGATTTAATGAAGTGTATCAATTAAATAATATTTAATTGAATTTGAATTGGTTTTGGGGTTTATCGTGAGCGGTGTTTTGAACAACACATGTTCTTTAACCCGATTAACAATAGAGTGTGATTTTGGGTTTATCGTGAATCGTATTTTAGATGACATTGGCTCTTTAACCCAGTTAAAGACAGAATATTGATTTTTAAGAAGATTAAAACTAAGTGGAGTTTTAATGAATCTTTAATTAGATTGAAATGTGAATTGATAATTCAAATTATCAAATTTGAAAGGTGATCGAGAATGGTGTACCACCAGTTTTGCTCCAAAGCGATAGTTAAATCTTTAATTAGATTTGAATGTGAAATGGTAATTAATTTTACCGATAATACTGTGGTGTTAGATATGGAGTATTACCTGTTTTGCTCCATGGGATAAATAGGTTGGGATTGGGAAATAAAATAAAATAAATAATTACTTAGGTGTGGTTCGCTAATCCCGACTAGTTTGAAATGATATCCAAAGGAAGATTAAAGAATAAATTTACAAGAATTTATCTTGGATAAAATTAATGGGAACCTTTCCCTAAGAATGTGATTTTGTGAATAAAAGAATATTCTGAATTGGAATGAGGCGTTTGTCGTGTTTGTGTAACATTTGTTTATCATATACGTGGGTTATTCAGAAAGGTCGGGGTTGTACCCATTCTGAATAACCGATTCGACGAGATGTCGAAGATGAAGACGGTGGTTGAAGACCGGAAGTCTTCACATCGTTTGGGTGATTACTGATGTTCTTGATTGGGCGGTACACCCAAGATGAGGGAAACAGTTGGTGATCGTCCAGACGTACTTGGTGTAACACCCTGTATTTCAGTTAATGCTAAAATTCACTAATTGCAGAGTAAATAATCTCAAATGTGAGAATTGGGGGAAATGGGCTGCGTCATTGCGTTCGTCTCGGAAAAATACGCAGAATAGAGTCCGAAATTTTGTAAATCGGAGTCCGTATGGCCCAGTTATGGCCCAATGAAGTTTGCAGAAAATTTAAAGTTAAAAACAGATTTAAATTTCAAATTCAGATTTAGAAAATTGAACTAGCGGGGCAGGCGGGAAAGTTTCCGCCCTAGCCATGTCGACAGGGCTGTCGACAGGCCTGTCGACCTGGAGGTCGACTGCCCTGTCGACTTGCCTGTCGACACGGGGTGTCGAGCCATTTGGCCTGGGTGCACCAGGTTGGGTTTTCTGGCTAGGGCTGGGCTGTGCTCTGGAGACTTCCTAAATCTGACGGACCTAATCTTGCCTAGGGTTAATCCTATGGTCTAAAACACACCCTAATCCTATAAATACACCCTAATGCAAGCCTAATCCATACTAAAAATAGAAATGATGCCATCATGCCGCCAAAATCAAACTTAAGAGGAGCCTCCACTAGCTTATGAAGAAAGTTGCAAGCTAATCAACCTCTAATCATCACCATCTTCAAATATAGCAACTAGTTCTACTTCATAAGTTTGCTAATCTTGGTTTTGGTGAGTTTCTATCACTTTAATAGCCAATTGCTAAATTAAGTAGATGAGATATGATGAGATCATGCGGTTTTGTATGCGGATTAGTGGGTTTTGAGTCATATGATATGATGTTAGTTTGCTAATCTATGTTTAATGTTAACCCTATGTTTATGCAAGTTAAGTATGTGGGTTTATGCAAGTTAAGTATGTGGGTTTATGCAAGATAAGTGGTGGGTTTTATGCATGCTAAGTACTTGATTTCATGCATGCTAAGTATTTGATTTTATGCATGCTAAGTGTTTGGGGTTATGCATGCTAAGTACTTGATTTCATGCATGCTAGGTGGTTGGTTTTATGCATACCTTATGACATGAAAGTTCACCCTTTGTGTAACCTATGAACACATATGCAAGTTAGTCTCTTTTTATGATATGCATAGCATATGCGAGTTTGCCTTTGTGATGTGACATGATATGCAAGTTTATATGCAAGATTCATGTGCAAGTTAGTCTCTTTTTATGATATGCATAACATGTGCAAGTTTGCCTTTGTGATATGACATGGTATGCAAGTTCATATGCAAGTTTTATGCAAGTTTGTATGCAAGTTCATATGCAAGTTTTATGCAAGTCATATGCAAGTTCATATGCAAGTTTATATGCAAGTTCATATGCAAGTTAGTCTCTTTTTATGATGTGCATAACATATGCAAAGTTGTCCCTATGTACGACGTGTTATGTAAACGAATTACGTGGGAAACGATGGGGTTAATATGCATGATTATAAAAAGGTGTAAAGTTGTTATGATTAAGAATAACATAAAATGAATGGACATAATTGGGAATTTACCTATTAAGTTAGGTCTACCCACATTATGGAGTTGGGAATTTACCTATTAAGTTAGGTCTACCCATACTATGGAATTGGGAATTTACCTATTGAGTTAGGTCTACCCATATTCTTAAAAATGTGTAATTAATTAGGGATAATTAATTATGGGGGTGATTAATTAGGTGTAATTAATCAACTAAGACACGAGGTTGGACTCTTTTGTAGCGGAAGTCTGCCCGGAACCGACCGGCCATCCAGCGGCTACAAATGATTGGCCCAATGTGAGAGGTCTTAGTCATAAACTAAATACGTGATTAAAGTAAAGACACAAGGTTAGACCCTTTTTATGACAGAAGTCTGCCCGGAACCAACCGGCATATCCAGCAGTCATAAAAGATGGTCTAATGTGAGAGGTCTTTATGAGGTCATGATCTTAATTAATTAATTAAGAAACACTTAACCATATTAGCATGTAGAGGGACATGAGGGGTTAAGTGGGTGCCTTGGGTGGCATATGGAAATCTAGTGGGTTGCCTTGGGTGGCAATAGAAAATACGATTATAATACTTAACCAAGTGGAAACATGTAATTAAACATGATTAAAGGGTTAAGTGGGATGCACTAGAAAAAGGGACAAGCTTATGTGGGTAGCTTGTGGGGGCCCATTTCAACCAGTAACCCATATGTATCTTATTGGGCTCGACCCATGTCGAGGACGGGACACGCGTACTGGGCTTGACTATAAGAGGCCAAAACGGGTTAGCGGTGGCAACGCAAGTCCAACGGGTTTCATAGGCGTGTGTGGACCCGGGCTGGTAGGTAAGACGTTGTTGCATCGAGTAGATATAAGCCGTGCACCGTTAATTATATCGGGTTGCCACTTTGGGGAGTGATACACCCCACTGTGGGGCCAGCACGGGTATCTACGGTAGGGGAGCCGATCACTTGGGAGTAGTGGGTACACCTAGTGGAGATAGGGGCAGACGGCACCTATGTAGTCAGCTAGGGGTACGCGAAACTACTGGGTAAATTTTCTAAGTCCTTGAGAGGGATCAACCTTTAAGTAGGAATGACCGGTGTGGTGCAGTGTAGTAATTATCCTTGGGTGGGTAAATGCGTCTTTACGGTTATCTTAGTTTATCCTAAGTCCACCAAGCTGCTTAGTGTAGCCATTCATCCCCAGACACTACCGTATATCAAGTTTATGTCTTCTCTGGTTACTTTAATGATTGTATTGTTAAAGTTATAGGACTCACTCAGACTTATGTCTGACCCCGTTGTTTTTATCTTTTTCCCAACCCTCAGGTTCTCAGAGTGGGCCCAGCACGAGTGGGCTTTGATCAGGCTGCTTTTATTTCTCTCTTGGAGCTTGGACCCTAGATGTAGAGCTCAGTTTACCTTTTTCTTTTATGGTTATCAGTTCATGTATTGGGATTATGTATTTTTATTTAGCAGGATGGATATTTGTACTTGACTTCTATTATGGTTTTGTGATGTAACCAGACATGTTTTATTTTCCGCTGCAATTGAAATGATGTTTTAAATTTTCAAAGTATTACTTATATCTGTCTTGCTGTAATTACTCTGTTCTATATTCACTCAAAATACTCCACCGATGTTATGGCATTCCCTTAGAGAGTGACCATAGCGGGCGTGGGGTGTTACACGTGGTATCAGAGCAAAGGTTACCGGAACAGATAAATTTTTTAGAAAACTATTTTTCTAAAAACATTTTTGGAAGAGATATTTTCAAAAACATGTCTTTAAAGAGAAAAGTTTTTGAAAGGAAAGCATAATCCCCAATAGCCATATCTTTATCTTTCGAATTCTCCGTTTTGAATCTTTCCTTTTTCGTTTCAGCATGGCTGAGGATCTTAACTTTCCGGAGGGTGTGACGATACCAGTATGGTATAGGAGATTGATGGAGGCTAGGGCCACCACTGCGGGTCCAGCAAATGTTCCTCCACCAACCGTAGCACCCGATCTTCCTCCTCCCCCTCCTCCTCGCATGGATACTTTTGCTAAGACTTGCAAGGAATTTAAAGCTATGGGAGGGAAACCTTTTCAAGGATCTGAAACTTTTGTGGAGGCTAGAGATTGGCTTAAGGAGGTGGAAGAGTTGATAGATATCTTTGAGATGGAAGAAGGAAAGAAAGTCAAGTTAGCTGCTTGGTTAATGAAGGGAGAGGCCTCATTCTGGTGGGAGGTCACTAATGGAGAACGCCCCGTTGACTCTTGGGCGGATTTTAGGCAAAGATTTGTGGCAAAGTTTCTCTCAAGGGCGGAGGAAAACTTGTATATGGAAAGATTCTTGACTCTAAAGCAAGGAAATCTCTCAGTGAAGGAGTATGTCAACAAGTTTAATCAATTGGCAAGGTTTGGCCTAGACATGGTGAATACACCGGAGAAGAAGGCTTTGAGGTTCGTGAAAGGCTTGAATGAACCGATGCATGGGTTGGCTATGACTCATATCCCTATGGGGGCCACCTTCGAGAAGCTAGTTGACATGGCACTCATGCATGAAGAAGAGAAGGGTCCCAATGCTAATAAGGCAACCGAGAAGAAGGGAGATCAAAAGAGACCTCAGCAACAACAGTAAAATAAAGGTGGGAAAGGCAACGGTGGCAAGGGCAAGAAGAAGAAGTGTTTCAATTGTGGGACACCTGGCCACCTAAGCAAGGATTGTCGCAAGAAGAAGAAGACTGGCTGCTTCCACTGTGGCGAAGCAGGGCATTTAGTGAAGGATTGCCCTAAGAAGGGGCAAAGGACGGGATCTACCTCAGGAGGACAGGTGCAAGCTCTTATGGCACCGGGTCAGGCTAGGGGGCAAGTACAGGCTCTCGCGGTTCCACCGATTCAGGAAAGAGGTAGAACTATTTCCATTGAAAGTCTGGTTTTTCTATTTGATCATCCTGTCCGTACATTGTTTGATTCAGGCGCATCGCATTCGTTTATCTCATCATCATTAGTTGAGTCACTGCACTTAGACACCAGTCTGGTAGATGATCCCTTGGTTGTTTCAAACCCAATTGGGGGCTCCACTTATTTGTCCATGATATGTTTGGGTTTGAAGATTTCTATACTTAGCATTGAGTTTAGATGTGATGCTTTTGTTTTGGGCTTCACGGGCTATGGGTTGATTTTGGGCATGGACTGGTTATCCAGTAATGGTGCCGTTCTTGATTGCGAAAGGAGAGTTGTTAGGCTCATGACCCACTTGGGTAACACTCTCGAGATCTCTTGTAATCCCATGGATTCTGTTATGCTAAGTTATCTTGAATCGCTTGACGCTTCGGTCGAGATTTTGAAATCTGTTAGAGTGGTCCGGGAATACTCAGATGTGTTTGAGGAGGTGAAGGGCTTACCTCCGAAGCGGGAGATTGACTTCCGAATATATCTGGTGGATAATGCTAAACCTGTATCTTTACCAGTGCGCCACATGGCTCCTCGTGAGAAGAGGGAACTCCATAAGCAAGTAGGGGAGTTGCTTGAGAAGGGGTTCATAAGACGGAGTATATCGGAGTGGGGTGCTCCAGTAGTTTTTGCTACGAAGGCGGATGGGTCCCTCAGACTTTGTGTAGACTATAGAGAACTCAACAAGCTCACAAAGAAGAATAGACACCCATTGCCGAGGATTGATGATCTTTTCGATCAGTTGGTTGGCGCTTCAGTATTTTCTCAGTTGGACTTAGCCACGGGGTTTCATCAGTTGAGGGTGGCTGAGGATAGCATAGACAAGACTGCCTTTAGGACTCCGGATGGTTTCTATGAGTGGCTGGTGATGCCGTTTGGGTTGACGAACGCCCCTGCATACTTTGTTGAATTGATGAGTAGGGTGTTCAGGGAGTTCCTTAATAAATTCGTGGTGGTCTTTGTGGATGATATCTTAGTATTTTCTAAGAGTGAAGAAGAGCATGCCCTACATCTTGGGGAGGTATTGAAGACTCTTCGAGCACATAGCCTTAAGGCTAAATTCTCTAAATGTCACTTCTGGAGGAAGGAGGTGCGGTTCTTGGGGCACGTGGTCTCCAAGGAAGGGATAGCTGTGGATCCCGCGAAGGTAGTATCAATTCAGGATTGGAAGGTTCCGAAGAATGCTACCGAAGTAAGAAGTTTCTTGGGGTTGGCGGGTTACTATAGGAAGTTTATCAAAGACTTTGCAAAGATATCAGCCCCTTTAACCCGCCTTACGAAGAAGAATCTTGTTTTTACATGGGACGTAGATTGTGATGATGCGTTCCGATGGTTAAAGAGAGCTTTAACCACCGCTCCAGTTTTAGTGTTGCCAGATGGGAGTAAGCCATTTGTTGTCTATACTGATGCTTGTGGGACAGGGCTAGGCGCAGTCTTAATGCAAGAGGGAAGGGTGATAGCCTATGGTGGAAGGCAGTTGAGGGCACATGAGAAAAATTACCCTACCCATGATTTAGAGTTGGCCGCTATTGTTTTTGCGCTTAAGATTTGGCGCCATTATCTTCTTGGTGAGAGATTCGAATTGTTCACTGACCACAAATCATTGAAGTACCTGTTCTCAGAAGGATTTGAATTTGAGACAGCAAAGGTGGATGGAGTTCTTAGCATCCTATGATTTCGAGATAGCGTATACCCCTGGCAAGGGTAACGTGGTGGCGGACGCCTTGAGCAGAAAAAGGTTGTCCTTGAGTCCATTGTTCGTGGAACAACGAAGCTTGGAATTTATCTCGATGTTTGATTTCAGACCTTCCATTGATTATGTACCCGGTTTGCTAGCATCCTTGGAGGTCAGACCTACTCTTTTGGGGCGGATTGGAGAAGCACAGAGGGATGACCCACAGTTGGTTGAGTTGGTAGAGAAGCTCATAAGGGGGGAGTCGTCCAGCCATTTGAGTAGGTACACCCTAGACGATAGGGGGTGCTTGCGTAGAGACGGTAGACTTTGTGTACCGCAAGACGAGGGTTTGAGGAAGGCTATTCTTGATGATGCACACCGTTCTAGGATGACCATTCATCCCGGTGGGGACAAGATGTACCAAGATATGAAGCGGGTTTTCTTCTGGGCCGGTATGAAGAAAGATGTGGCCGAGTATGTCGCTCGATGCTTGGTGTGCCAACAAGTGAAAGCAGAGCAAAAGAAACCAGGTGGGTTGCTTCACCCATTGGAAGTTCCGCAATGGAAGTGGGATAGCGTCTCGATGGATTTTATTGATGGGTTACCCAGATCGAGAAAGGGTAATATGGGGATTTGGGTTGTGGTAGACAGACTTACTAAAAGCGCCCATTTCATACCTGTGAAGAGCAAGAGGACTGCTCCATGGCTAGCTTCAGTATATCTTCGAGAGATAGTTCGATTGCATGGGGTACCCTCTAGCATAGTGAGTGATCGAGATCCTATCTTCACTAGCGAGTTCTGGAGAAGTTTGCAAGAAGCAGTGGGGACTCAATTGTGTCTGAGCACCGCATATCATCCTCAGACGGACGGCCAGACTGAGAGGGTGAATCGTGTCCTAGAAGACCTTTTGAGGCTTTGTATCTTAGATTTTGGAGGTACATGGGAAGAGCATCTTCCATTGGTGGAGTTCGCATATAATAATAGCTTTCAGTCCAGTATTGGTATGGCTCCTTTCGAAGCTCTTTATGGAAGGCCTTGTCGATCACCTGCATGTTGGTGGGAATCTACGGATAAGATTTTGCTTGGGCCTGATATGGTTAGGGAGACTTCTGAGAAGATTGACTTGATTCGAAGAAGGATGAAAGCAGCGCAGGATAGGCAAAAATCTTATGCGGACAAGAGAAGGACGGATCTTGAGTTTGAAGTTGGGGACATGGTCTTTGTCAAAGTGTCTCCGTTACGAAATGTGGTTCGCTTTGGATCTGTTGGGAAGTTAGCACCAAGGTTCGTAGGGCCATTTCCCATTAAGGAAAGAATTGGACGGATGGCATATAGAGTGGAGTTGCCCGACAGACTTAGTGGTGTACATGATGTATTCCATGTGTCCCATTTGAGGAAGTGCTTACATGAGACCGCAGAGGTGGTAGAGCCGAGCTTCCTTAAAGAAGTGGAAGTAGAGCGTGATGCGACTATTCGACGAGCTCCTACCCGCATCCTTGGGTCAGAGACTAGGAAATTGAGGAATCGAGAGGTTCAACTAGTCAAAGTACAATGGGGAGAAGACGAGAGCAACGCAACTTGGGAAACGGAAGCGAAGATGCGTTCATTGTACCCGTTCCTTTTTGAGGGTATGTCTTTTAACTTCTCCTTTATCGTTTGTCTAGTACTTATCTTATCTTTAGTATGTCCTCTCATTTGTACCTTTGACCTTTAGATAGGGTAAACCTATGATTGAAACATGTGTTCGAGACATGTTATGTTTGATGGATGCAAGTGGTTGCTAGTGGTTGCTCGTGGATGCATATATACACACTCTAGGCACTAGATCGGCTCAATCACTTCATATTGCATATTGCATAAAATTGTGTGTAGGAAGCTATATTTATGGATGTATAATGATTGTGTTATCATATGGATGATGCATTTTGGTGAATGATTGTGCACTCATGTAGATATTGTATGTGTCGATAGGGTTCTTTCGCATACATAATGGATGCATGGCACTATCATGGTTTGCATATGTTCATACATTAGATAGGGAACATATACACACACTTTTTGCATATGCTCATACATCATTAGAAATTTTGATTTAAGGACAATGGATGCTCGTGATTGATGGATTGAGTAGATGGTTGTTTGGATGGTAGGATATGCATTCTCCTTAGCTTGGAGATTTCGGGGACGAAATCCTTTAAGGAGGGGAGAATGTAACACCCCGTATTTCAGTTAATGCTAAAATTCACTAATTGCAGAATAAATAATCTCAAATGTGAGAATTGGGGGAAATGGGCTGCGTCATTGCGTTCGTCTCGGAAAAATACGCAAAATAGAGTCCGAAATTTTGTAAATCGGAGTCCGTATGGCCCAGTTATGGCCCAATGAAGTTTGCAGAAAATTTAAAGTTAAAAACAGATTTAAAGTTCAAATTCAGATTTAGAAAATAGAACTAGCGGGGCAGGCGGGAAAGTTCCCACCCTAGCCATGTCGACAGGGCTGTCGACAGGCCTGTCGACCTGGAGGTCGACTGCCCTGTCGACTTGCCTGTCGACACGGGGTGTCGAGCCATTTGGCCTGGGTGCACCAGGTTGGGTTTTCTGGCTAGGGCTGGGCTGTGCTCTGGAGACTTCCTAAATCTGACGGACCTAATCTAGCCTAGAGTTAATCCTATGGTCTAAAACACACCCTAATCCTATAAATACACCCTAATGCAAGCCTAATCCATACTAAAAATAGAAATGATGCCATCATGCCGCCAAAATCAAACTTAAGAGGAGCCTCCACTAGCTTATGAAGAAAGTTGCAAGCTAATCAACCTCTAATCATCACCATCTTCAAATATAGCAACTAGTTCTACTTCATAAGTTTGCTAATCTTGGTTTTGGTGAGTTTCTATCACTTTAATAGCCAATTGCTAAATTAAGTAGATGAGATATGATGAGATCATGCGGTTTTGTATGCGGATTAGTGGGTTTTGAGTCATATGATATGATGTTAGTTTGCTAATCTATGTTTAATGTTAACCCTATGTTTATGCAAGTTAAGTATGTGGGTTTATGCAAGTTAAGTATGTGGGTTTATGCAAGATAAGTGGTGGGTTTTATGCATGCTAAGTACTTGATTTCATGCATGTTAAGTATTTGATTTTATGCATGCTAAGTGTTTGGGTTTATGCATGCTAAGTACTTGATTTCATGCATGCTAGGTGGTTGGTTTTATGCATACCTTATGACATGCAAGTTCACCCTTTGTGTAACCTATGAACACATATGCAAGTTAGTCTCTTTTTATGATATGCATAGCATATGCGAGTTTGCCTTTGTGATGTGACATGATATGCAAGTTTATATGCAAGATTCATGTGCAAGTTAGTCTCTTTTTATGATATGCATAACATGTGCAAGTTTGCCTTTGTGATATGACATGGTATGCAAGTTCATATGCAAGTTTTATGCAAGTTTATATGCAAGTTCATATGCAAGTTTTATGCAAGTCATATTCAAGTTCATATGCAAGTTTTATGCAAGTTTATATGCAAGTTCATATGCAAGTTAGTCTCTTTTTATGATGTGCATAACATATGCAAAGTTGTCCCTATGTACGACGTGTTATGTAAACGAATTACGTGGGAAACGATGGGGTTAATATGCATGATTATAAAAAGGTGTAAAGTTGTTATGATTAAGCATAACATAAAATGAATGGACATAATTGGGAATTTACCTATTAAGTTAGGTCTACCCACATTATGGAGTTGGGAATTTACCTATTAAGTTAGGTCTACCCATACTATGGAATTGGGAATTTACCTATTGAGTTAGGTCTACCCATATTCTTAAAAATGTGTAATTAATTAGGGATAATTGATTATGGGGGTGATTAATTAGGTGTAATTAATCAACTAAGACACGAGGTTGGACTCTTTTGTAGCGGAAGTCTACCCGGAACCGACCGGCCATCCAGCGGCTACAAATGATTGGCCCAATGTGAGAGGTCTTAGTTATAAACTAAATACGTGATTAAAATAAAGGCACGAGGTTAGACCCTTTTTATGACAGAAGTCTGCCCGGAACCAACCGGCATATCCAGCAGTCATAAAAGATGGTCTAATGTGAGAGGTCTTTATGAGGTCATGATCTTAATTAATTAATTAAGAAACACTTAACCATATTAGCATGTAGAGGTACATGAGGGGTTAAGTGGGTGCCTTGGGTGGCATATGGAAATCTAGTGGGTTGCCTTGGGTGGCAATAGAAAATACGATTAGAATACTTAACCAAGTGGAAACATGTAATTAAACATGATTAAAGGGTTAAGTGGGATGCACTAGAAAAAGGGACAAGCTTAGGTGGGTAGCTTGTGGGGGCCATTTCAACCAGTAACCCATATGTATCTTATTGGGCTCGACCCATGTCGAGGACGGGACACGCGTACTGGGCTTGACTATAAGAGGCCAAAACGGGTTAGCGGTGGCAACGCAAGTCCAACGGGTTTCATAGGCGTGTGTGGACCCGGGCTGGTAGGTAAGACGTTGTTGCATCGAGTAGATATAAGCCGTGCACCGTTAATTATATCGGGTTGCCACTTTGGGGAGTGATACACCCCACTGTGGGGCCAGCACGGGTATCTACGGTAGGGGAGCCGATCACTTGGGAGTAGTGGGTACACCTAGTGGAGATAGGGGCAGACGACACCTATGTAGTCAGCTAGGGGTACGCTAAACTACTGGGTAAATTTTCTAAGTCCTTGAGAGGGATCAACCTTTAAGTAGGAATAACCGGTGTGGTGCAGTGTAGTAATTATCCTTGGGTGGGTAAATGCGTCTTTACGGTTATCTTAGTTTATCCTAAGTCCACCAAGCTGCTTAGTGTAGCCATTCATCCCCAGACACTACCGTATATCAAGTTTATGTCTTCTCTGGTTACTTTAATGATTGTATTGTTAAAGTTATAGGACTCGCTCAGACTTATGTCTGACCCCGTTGTTTTTATCTTTTTCCCAACCCTCAGGTTCTCAGAGTGGGCCCAGCACGAGTGGGCTTTGATCAGGCTGCTTTTATTTCTCTCTTGGAGCTTGGACCCTAGATGTAGAGCTCAGTTTACCCTTTTCTTTTATGGCTATCAGTTCATGTATTGGGATTATGTATTTTTATTTAGCAGGATGGATATTTGTACTTGACTTCTATTATGGTTTTGTGATGTAACCAGACATGTTTTATTTTCCGCTGCAATTGAAATGATGTTTTAAATTTTCGAAGTATTACTTATATCTGTCTTGCTGTAATTACTCTGTTCTATATTCACTCAAAATACTCCACCGATGTTATGGCATTCCCTTAGAGAGTGACCATAGCGGGCGTGGGGTGTTACACTTGGAGATGGAGGGAGATGCGAGGAAAGTGCCTCCGGTTTTGTTCAGACCCAGAACGAACATGTAAATGGATTGTGTGTCTGACATTGGATTTTGTTCTATGTTGATTGATCTCTATTAAATATACATCTGTTTGGCGGCGGAGAATTTATTCTCTTGCTTAACGCCCTTCTCTGAGACGTACGAGCTCAGAGGTTGTATAACGATGGACATAAGTCCCATGGAATAAATTGCCAGTGTGGCACGCGTAAGTGGCAATTGATCAGGACTTCTGTTGAAAAGCAAAGTCTTGTGGTTGAGGATCAAAGCACGACCAGTGTGGCGTAGCTTTGTGTATAACATGAACTCGCGAGCCTCACCCCTCGGTATGAGTCAAAAATGGGAGACGGACCGCTGGGAGAGCACAACGTTTCTTTCTAGCTAGGGTGGTGTCAGTGACCTACCAGTCCTGACATTTATATACTTTTCACCTTTGTGGTTGTTGGAATGCGAGGCGCCTCGGATATAGGTCTGTAAGGACCGGGAAACGTGTGTTCAGGAATTTCCAATCCTCAAAAGTAAGAGAGGACCGGCCCAGCTGATTCCAAGGATCAAAGTGGGGTCCTGAGACATTTGCTAAAGTGTCTCGAACGGAGAGGAGCTTGCCCCTTGCCTCGACTCATGACGGAAATCCAATTTCCAATACGTGATATTGCGTTTTTAATTGTAGAACTAGTATGGTGACATGATAGATGGTACCCATGCCGCCTATGATTAATATTTATGATTGAATTGTTTTGACACTATACACTTGTTATAGTATCAAGTGATTTGTTTTAAACGTACCAAGCATGTTTAGCTATTATAAGGGAAAACCCTATCCTCCGGCTTGCGTTGCATTGTGTGATGGGACCTGGGTCTTATAATAGCTTCATTTTTCCAAAGAGCATTGCGCTGTTTTGTTATATGCACTAGTATTCTTGGGAGGAAACCCGTTCCGTGTTATACGGCGTGGTCCCTTGAATTACTCTCTTTTAAAGTAAAGTTTTAAATAACTGTTTTAGTTCTCACACCAGTCACATGACTGACCTGGAGTTTATTGTTTTAACCTAAACTCTGGGTGCCCCTATTTTCCACACGGGCAGCTAGTAGTGTTGGTTTTGCAGATTTATATCTACAGGGTCCTGATTTACAGCTGGAACGATGCTCGAAAAGCTCTGTATCCGTGTATCACTTTCAATTGTGTTTTGTATATTTTTCCGCTACTATGTAATTTATTGTAATCTCTGATATTTATCAAATGTAATTTATTCATTTATACTCTATATATTCTAGTATCTGATGGAATTGTTGTAATAACAATGAAATGTTCTTCCATCTGTGTTCTGATTTGTCTTGTCCTCAACGCCATCCGTGCTTTCCTTCACGGGAAAGTTCGGGTCGTTTCAGTTTGGTATCAGAGCTTTGGTTTACATAGCTCGAGAACAATACCCATTAGAACCATACGAACTCATCAGATATTGGATTAGTAATATCCAATTAGAATAACTCGCTAGAAATAGGATCAGTAGTATCCTAGAACGAGTGTGAAGAGTATATTTTTCAAATGAAAACAATTTTGTTTTGAAAATTTAATTCGTTTTAAACGTATTTGAATATTTATTTATTTTGAATTTGGACAATCCAATATATAAAGATTTCGCGTATACGCGTCATGAACGTATATTCGAAGTTTTAATATACTGGGTAGATATAGAATCACATTCTAGACATCCGGGGATGATTCTGATGATGGTGCATCATCATCAGTATTCATATTCGAGTTTCGAAGGTGTGATTTCTATATATTTCCATTAGACTGGTGTGAGAACCAAAACTTATATAGATAGATTTATTTGTTGTGATTTGGCATCAAAAACATGATTTTCTGTATATATATCAAATTATGAATTTGAAACTCTAATTCACTAATTGATTGATGTTTGTGTTGATTGTTTATTTGTTTGTTAATTTTGAACCATTTAGCCTAATTGTACCAAATAGTGAATTGTATTGAAAATTGGTCGCATTTGCTTGCATATACATGTACTTACATTGAACAGGTCATAGCAAGGAGGCTAGAGCAGAGAGTAAAATTTGTTTGCCCGGCAAATAGGTACATGTTTACCATAATTTACTGTTTTGTTTGGGTGATGATGATTTTATGAGCCGATTGGCTAGCCGCTTGGCTTTTTCTTTTTCTTTTTGAGATCAGAGGGCCTGTATGGCAATTTCGGGATTTTCCCGTGCTCCCGGTGCAGGGGAGGTTATGGCGAAATTTTTCGAAAATTTAGGGTGTTAACAAATTTTTGAAAAATTTGAAAAGTTCTTAGAAACTGAAAAGTTGAAGAACTTAAGCCGTAGTCAAAATAATGGAAGTTGAGTTGATTTGTTAAACAACTTTCGGCTTCGTTCCTTTCCGGCTTCCATTGTTATGTTCCTTTTCGGCCTTTGATTTAGAGAAGATTAGAATATCATCAATAAAAACCAGAACAAATTTATTCAATTAAATCACACATTGAACTGATTAGAAAATAGTTAGAAATATATACATGTGCATTATATATGTTTGAACAGGAAATTGGATAGCTGTTGAGTGAAGATTTTATTTGCGTGCCCGACAAATAGGTAAACCTTAATGAGTTGGATGCGAAATATTATTATATCAACTCCTGTGAGTGCCATTGGATGCGGAGTGCTGGTTATTCTGTGTGAAATAATAAACATCGCCATAGGATAGCAACAATTAATTTTGAACTACATTACATGGCATACTTTTGGAAGATAGGCATACTTCATCATATACCACATAAGCATTTGGAGCTTGTGTGACGAGGTGGAAGATTTACCATACGAGCAAGAGGCTTGTATGGCGATGACTATATTTTACAGGTTGAACTAATGACTGATATGGACCATTTAAATTGTAACGATAAAATCGCCAGATTAATAAAAACCCCACACGGGTCTAGAGTTGACAATAATCACATCTCTCTAGTTATTAGATACGGCACATGGACTATTTATTTCCCACACGGGACGAGATGACCAGGATTTATCCTCTGGATCATTTAAAATACACACTCCTTCAGGCTTTGAAAGGGTGATGAGAATTTATTCTCTGGAGTTATTATCAATACACGCTCCCCTGTAAACACCAGAATATATCACTATAAATATGTGTATGCTTATTAGGATTTATTGGGTACCTAATACGGCTCAATAAATTTCCAAACCTCTCCCCGTACAAAGGAGGATATGGCGAAATGTTTCGAAAATTTAGGGTGTTAGCCAAATTTTTGAAAATTTTGAAAAGTTCTTAGAAACTGAAAAGTTGAAGAACTTAAGTCGTAATCAAAACAATGGAAGTTGAGTTGAATTGTTAAACAACTTCCGGCTTCATTCCTTTTCGGGGACGAAAAGTTTTAAGTGGGGGAGATTGTAACAACTCGAAAATGCGAGCCAGTTTAAAATTTTTGTTTTGGCAATTTTAGTGAATTTTGAACATTTAAAATAGATTATTTTGAAAAATATCGACGAGAAATTTATTTTGAATAGAATTCAAACGTATATATTATATAGATCGTCGTTAGAATATAAATAATTAATTATAATTGTAAATAGAATTAAAAATGGCGCGGTAGTTTGATAATTCAATTTCAAACTTCAATTGAATGTACCGGGTGCAAGACAAACTGGATTTTTGTGAAACCAAAAATAATAGGATCTAATTGAGGATATCTTACCAACGAATCCGAAAAATCATAATTTCATAGCGGGAATCAAAAGATATGTCCAGTTGAAATTTCAGAATAGTCGCTATGGATTTCAGGCCCTTAAAAATGGGAATTTTGCAAACGACCTCGGATTTCGACGAAACCACTTTTGTTGGATCCGGGATGTCAAATTATTGCTAAATTCCAAATTTCATAATTTTTCGAATCAATATGTGAGTGTGACAAAGGAAAACGCGTTTGACCAGTTTCAGTTGATTTTAATCGACTGGAAAATGGCCATTTTTCCAACGGTCTCATAATTCGACGAAACTAGTTTGGTTTGGACCGTATTGTCTATACGATGCTAGAAAATATTTTTCGGGAATTTTTAGAGTTAGTATGTGACCCTGGTAATATGAAATGTACGTTTAAAATTCAATATAGTGATTTAAATGTAAATTTGACGAAAACTGATTGTAACGGTTGAATCAGCTTACGATACATATCCCATTGTGTTCGGAATGGGGGTAATTAGCTAGGGAAGACAGGCGGTGGGCCTCGTTTAGAGGTCAAATGAAAAAGTCAACTTTTTGAAATTAAATAATAAAAAAAAACTCTCTCTCCTTACATCACTCAGCCCCCCCCCTTTTCTTCTAATTGATTTCAAAAAAAAAAAAAATGAAGAGGACGGAGGAGCAGTGGTCGCTCCTCGGATCGGGGCGCCGCCACCGCCCAAGGTGGCGCAGCCCACCGCGCCCCCCTCTAGACACCTTCCTCTCGCCGTTCTCCCTCTCCTCTTCCATCGACATTCGCCAAACCCTCGAACCCCCAAACCCTCCGCCTCCACTCCAGATGCAGCCGCACCACCACCTCGCCCCCCCCCCCCCTTGCGTGCAAACCCCCATCATGCCGCCACCAACCCGCCTGAACGCGACCGCCGTCTCCGCGTCAGCCTCAGCCCGATGCTCCAAACTGTGAACGACAGTGAAACCCCCCCTCCTCCTTAAAACAATGTAAGTTCTCTAATTTATTTTATTTTGTTTTGTCTAATTAATTTTTGCAAATAAAAATCTGATTTTTATAAACGAAAATATACATTGTTGTACAAAGAAAAAGATTTGATTTTTCTTATAAGAACATTTGCAAAATATGTTTTTTTAATATATGAATAAAAAGTCAATTTTTATATATGTTTTTAAGGGATAAAAATCTATTTTTTATAAAGTAGAAGTGATAAAAATATAATTTTTATAAGGTAGAAGTGTTAAAGATTTGATCTTTAAATATGTAGTGAATCAAGGATATGATTTTTACTTGTGTAGAGTATTAAAAATATGACCTTTATATAGTAGAAGATATAAAATTTCTATTTTTATATAAGTAGTGTATTGAAAATAAAATTTCTATATAATAGGGAATATAAAAATATAATCTTTATTATATGAACATCGATGTAAAAATAGAATTTTTATCTATATAGTAGCGATGTAAAAATAGAATTTTTATCTATGTAGCATCGATGTAAAAATAGAATTTTTATCTATATAGTAGCGATGTAAAAATAGAATTTTTATCCATATGGAGTAATTATAAAAATATGATTTTTATATACATAGCAACAATATAAAAATGTGATTTTTATATATGTAGTGGCTATGGGCAACGAAAGTGACAAAAGGCGAGAACGGCGATGATTCCCTACTAGAGAAGAGTCGTGGAGATGGGATAGCTTTGGTGAGAACTCCTCACTTTAAATTTCTTTTTCTAGTTAGAAATATATACTAGGATGCAGACAGTGCTTAGCAGCACCCGACACCCGTCGTCCACAGACCATGGACGGCTTGTTTGTTTGATTGATGTGTTGTGAAAATTTATTGTGTTGTGGAATGATTGAATAATAAAATATTCTTGTGTTGAAAGGAAATAAAATATTTATATAGTTAAAAATATTTTATCATTAAAATTATAATTTTAACATGAAAGTGAATAAATAAATATTTATAAACAAATCGGCCGATTTGTTTATATACACTGATTTGACTGATATTGATTGGGACGATAAATTTTACACATCGCCCAAATGCACAAATAAAAATCTATGTTTGTTGATTTGAAACCCCACATGGGTGTTGGGATGATATTTGGGTACACTAATCCCAATTATTTAGTTGTGTGTCGATCGTTTGATTGACAGGCTGTGTAAGCGTTAATTATTTATATTTGATGCTTATTCAGTTTTGTGGTGCACCTTGGATGATGGTTGATTGTTTATCATTGCTATTATATACATGTGTTGTATGGAATCCATATAATTAACATTATATGGTGATTGATTGGGCCTCATTCCAATCAGGAAAATAATGAATATTATAAATGAAAATTCATGTGTTGAATATAAAAATAGTCATGTGTTGATAATATTTATGTGTTGAAACTATTCATGTGTTGAGTACAATATTTTAACAATAAAATTTACATCTTTATCATATTTACGATTAGAATCTACTTTACGGTGGAAGTCTAATTAAAAGTCAAACGATAGATACCATAATTTTATAAAATATATTACATAACAAAAATAGTTGTGTGTTGACAGTACTCATGTGTTGAGATTAGTCGTGTGTTGAAAGAAATATAGATTCATGTGTTGAATGGAATAAATATTCATTTGTTGAATAGAATAACGAATTTATTGAAATATATAAAGCCGTGTTGATTAGAGTTGCGCTATTTTGACGTGAACGATATTTATATCGATTATATTCGTTTTTATAATGAATATAGAAAAAGTAGTGATTTCAAAATATAACGTTTTGAAAATATTATCATTTATATAGTAATGATATGAAATATTCAATTTTGATTTGAAATTGAATATAGAGTTGGAATGGTTTTGAAAATGAAGTTAAAACGATTTATAAAATGCGTTTTTAAAGGAAATCGACGAAATATATATACTATATATATATATTATATATATAATGGCCTGAATAGAACACGCCGCGCTGCGGCAGTTCGTGAATTTCGACCATTGACTTCGAATTGACGTTGCGGGAGACCCGACCGTCGGATTCTCCTAAAACTAGAACCGTTGGGTTCGTATCGAAAAGAGCTTTCCAATGAATATTATAAATTTGAAATCTAACGGTTGGATTTGGAATTATGTCCAAATCAAATTTGGAAAAGGTCGTTGTAAGTGCAGCTCGATGGCCGTTGATGGAAATCGACTGTACGGGCCTTGATAAAATTATTAAAAATATTAATAATTTGTGTAAAATCATAATATGTGAATTGGAAAGAACGGGGATGAAAAATTCCACATTTGAAAAGATAAAAATAGATTTTTGTCGAAATGAACTAGTTTTGAACTAGAATTAAAATAAATTTATTTTTGAAATAAATAAACTGAATTTGAAAATGATTTTAAAAATAATCAATATTCCCAATTCGTGAATTGGACTGGAGTTGAATCGAAATTATCTTCGGAATATTTCAATGTTGGATTTCATGACTATACAGATATTGTTATGGGAATTTGAAAGATATATTTTATATCGTTATTTCCAATACGATATTTGTTGGTTTCAGGATTTGATATCGAATATAAGCCGGTATATTTTCTACTCAGAGCCTTGTATTTAATATCAAATGTGATTTGGGTTTGTCGTGAATGGTGTCTTCATTAACACTGTTCTTAAGCCCAATAGAGAAAAAAGATTAAATCTTTCTATTTAGATTTAATGAAGTGTATCAATTAAATAATATTTAATTGAAATTGAATTTGAATTGGTTTTGGGGTTTATCGTGAGCGGTGTTTTGAACAACACCTGTTCTTTAACCCGATTAACAATAGAGTGTGATTTTGGGTTTATCGTGAATCGTGTTTTAGATGACATTGGTTCTTTAACCCAGTTAAATACAGGATATTGATTTTTAAGAAGATTTAAAACTAAGTGGAGTTTTAATGAATCTTTAATTAGATTGAAATGTGAATTGATAATTTAAATTATCTAATCTGAAAGGTGATCGAGAATGGAGTACCACCAGTTTTGCTCCAAAGTGATAGTTAAATCTTTAATTAGATTTGAACGTGAAATGGTAATTAATTTTACCGATAATACTGTGGTGCTAGATATGGTGTATTACTAGTTTTGCTCCATGGGATAAATAGGTTGGGATTGGGAAAAAAATAAAATAAATAATTACTTCGGTGTGGTTCGCTAATCCCGACTAGTTTGAAATGATATCCAAAGGAAGATTAAAGAATAAATTTAGAAGAATTTATCTTGGATAAAATTAATGGGAACCTTTCCCTAAGAATGTGATTTTGTGAATAAAAGAATATTCTGAATTGGAATGAGGCGTTTGTTGTGTTTGTGTAACATTTGTTTATCATATACGTGGGTTGTTCAGAAAGGCCGGGGTTATACCCATTCTGAATAACCGATTCGACGAGATGTCGAAGATGAAGACGGTGGTTGAAGACCGGAAGTCTTCACATCGTTTGGGTGATTACTGATGTTCTTGATTGGGCTGTACACCCAAGATGAGGGAAACAGTTGGTGATCGTCCAGAAGTACTTGGAGATGGAGGGATATGCGAGGAAAGTGCCTCCGGTTTCATTCAGACCCAGAACGAACTTGTAAATGGATTGTGTGTCTGACATTGGATTTTGTTCTGTGTTGATTGATCTCTATTAAGTATACATTTGTTTGGCGGCGGAGAATTTATTCTCTTGCTTAACGCCCTTCTCTAAGAAGTACGAGCTCAGAGGTTGTATATCGATGGACATCAGTCGCATGGAGTAAATTGTCCGTGTGGCACGCGTAAGTTGCAATTGATCAGGGCTTCTGTTGAAAAGCAAAGTCTTGTGGTTGATGATCAAAGCACGGCCTGTGTGGCGTAGCTTTGTGTATAACGTGAATTCGCGAGCCTCACCCCTCGGTATGAGTCAAAAACGGGAGACGGACCGCTGGGAGAGCACGACGTTTCTTTCTAGCTAGGGTGGTGTCAGTGACCTACCAGCCCTGACATTTATATACTTTTCAGCTGTGTGGTTGTTAGAATGCGACGCGCCTCGGATATAGGTCTGTAAGGTCCGGGAAACATGTGTTCAGGAATTGCCAATCCTCAAAAGTAAGAGAAGACCGGCCTAGCCGATTCCAAGGATCAAAGTGGGGTCCTGAGACATTTGCTAGAGTGTCTCGAACGGAGAGGAGCTTGCCCCTTGCCTCGACTCATGACGGAAATCCAATTTCCAATGCGTGATATTGCGGTTTTAATTGTAGAACTAGTATGGCGACATGATAGATGGTACCCATGCCGCCTATGGTTAATATTTATGATTGAATTGTTTTGACACTATACACTTATTATAGTATCAAGTGATTTGTTTTAAACGTACCAAGCATGTTTGGCTATTATAAGGGAAAACCATATCCTCCGGCTTGCGTTGCATTGTGTGATGGGACCTGGGTCTTATAATAGCTTCATTTTTCCAAAGAGCATTGCGCTGTTTTGTTGTATGTACTAGTATTCTTGGGAGGAAACCCGTTCCGTGTTATACGGCGTGGTCCCTTGAATTACTCTCTTTTAAAGTAAAGTTTTAAATAACTGTTTTAGTTCTCACACCAGTCACATGACTGACCCAGAGTTTATTGTTTTACCTAAACTTTGGGTGCCCCTATTTTCCACACGGGCAGCTAGTAGTTTTGGTTTTGCAGATTTATATCTACAGGGTCCTGATTTACAGTTGGAACGATGCTCGGAAAGCTCTGTATCCGTGTGTCACTTTCAGTTGTGTTTTGTATATTTTTCCGCTGCTATGTAATTTATTGTAATCTCTGATATTTATCGAATGTAATTTATTCATTTATACTCTTTGTATTCTTGTATCTGATGGAATTGTTGTAATAACATTGAAATGTTCTTCCGTCTGCGTTCTAATTTGTCTTGTCCTTAACGCCATCCGTGCTTTCCTTCACGGGGAAGTTCGGGTCGTGTCATATATATTTTTTGAAAATGATATATATATATATATATATATATATATATATATATATATATATACTCCCCTCGTCCACAAACCATGGACGATATATATTGATTTTGAATTGGCGTGAAAAATTTGGTGAATAATGCGAATGGTTGATAAGATTGTTTGTGGTTGATATTGTTGGATTGTGGTTAAAAAATACGCGCTTGTGGTTGAAACAAATTTAGAATAGTTTGTGAAAAAGAAAAAAACATACTCGTCTGTATACGAACTAGATGTATGAAATCCTCGTTATCAAAAACCGCGAGGTTTTAAGACAGAGCGAGGAGCGGTACATCGGGACGGTGCCAGTTTTAAATACCTTGCCGTTATGCTGCCGAAATTTTCAATTAAAGACAATTCTGATTTGATATTGCTATTTTTGCAAGTATTTTACGATTAAGAAGCAATTGCTTCTTGCACAGATTGTGTATGAATTTACTATAACTAGAGAATACCATATTCTCACGAGCTGCTGCATTTATTCGAGTGATCCACAAACGACGAAAATCCCTCTTTTGTCTGCCCCTATCCCGATGAGAGGAAACCAAAGCTCTCATTTTCTGTTGAGTAGCAGTTCGGGTAATTCATGTGTTAGAATTATTTTCATGTGTTGAGACTATATTCATGTGTTGAAACCATATTCATGTGTTGAATAGAAATTCATGTGTTGAATAAATTCTTTGAAAGATAAAAATAACATTTTATCACATATATAGATATCTAAATTATTCGTGTTTTAAATAAATTGTTTTAACAATAAAAATCACATTTTTATTATATATATAAACTATAGAAAACATTCATGTGTTGAATAAAGGACTAGAACGATAAAGATCATATTTTTATCGTATGTGTGAAGTCGAAAACATTCATGTGTTGAATATCTGAATTGAACAATAAGATTTACATTTTTATTGTGAATATGAAGGGCTAAAAACATTCATGTGTTGAATAAATATTTTTGATGATAAAAATATCATTTTTATCATGTATACGACTTGCTAAAAATACACAAGTGTTGAAATAAATATTTGTTTGCTATGAATATTATTTCTAACATGTATATGAACTAAATAAAATAATCATGCATTGAAATATATTTTTGTTCACTAAAAATATCATTATTATACGAAATATGAAGTGTTAAAAATAACCACTTGTTCAAATAAATATTTATGGGTTGAAAATATTATTTTTAACATGTGTAGGAAGTGTTAAAAATAACCATGTATAGAAATAAACCTTTGTTCACTAGAAATATTATTTTTAGCTTAGATTTGCACATATATATACATATGTTGAACAGGAAAATGGATTAGCTATTGAGAAAAGAATTTATTTGCGTGCCCAACAAATAGGTAAACCTTAATGAGTTGGATGCGCAATATTATTATTATATCAACTCCTGTGAATGCCATTGGATGCGGAGTGCTGGTTGTTCTGTGTGTAATAATAAACGTCGCCATAGGATAGTAACAATTAATTTTGAACTACACTACATGAAATACTTCTTAAAGATAGGCATACTTCATCATATACCACATAAGCATTTGGAGCTTGTGTGACGAGGTTGAAGATATACCATACGAGCGAGAGGCTTGTATGGCGATGACGGTATATTACAGGTTGAACTGATGACTGATATGGACTATATAAAAATGTAACGGTAGATTGCAAGATTAATAAAAACCCCACATGGGTTTGGAGATGACAATAAACACGTCTCCCTGGTCATTAAGGCACAAAAACCATTTATAGGGTGACGAGAATTTATTCTCTGGAGTTATGATCTATACACACTCCCCGATGGAAACGGGAATATATCCCTATAAATTTGTGCATGCTTTTTAGGATTTATTGGGTTCCTAATACGGCCCAATAAATTTCAAACCCCTTCCCATACAAAGGAGGTTATGGCGAAATTTTCTGAAATTTAAAGGCATTAGTGAAATATTTTTAGTGAAAACGGTATTGAAATTGTAACACCCCGAATTTCAGTTAACACTGATATTCACTAATTTCAGAATTAATAATCTCAGATGTGAGAATCAGGGGAAACGGGTTACGTCATTGTGTTCGTCTCGGAAAAATAAGCGAAATAGAGTCCGAAATTTTGTAAATCGGAGTCCGTATGACCCGGTTAAGGCCCAAAGAAGTTTTCGGGAAATTTGAATTTCGAAACATGCAGAAATGGAAGCCAGGCGGGAAAACTCCTGCCCAGCCAAGTCGACTTAGCAGTCGACAGGGCTGTCGACTTGCCTGTCGACATGCCTGTTGACTTGGCAGTCGACAGGGCTGTCGACTTGCCCTGTCGGTTGATTCTGGCCTGGGTGCACCTGGTTGAGTTTTGGGCTGGGTTGGAGGGCTTGGGACGAAATCTGACGGACCTAAACTAACCTAGGGTTAATCTAAGGGTCTAAAACACATCCTAAACCTATAAATAATACCCTAAGCTAGCCCTAAATGATCATAATCCTATCCTCTAACTAAACTATGCCAAAATTTTCTATGATCATGGCCTCCACTCAAAACCCTAGCCTCCATCCTCTTTCTAAACTATTTCTATGAAGGCTTTCATGTTCATACAAGCATTTTTAAGTTGTATGAGTGATCATTAGCTTGCATTCATCATCAAGTTGCAAGCTTTATTTTCAAGGCTAGAGTTTTTGGGTGATTTTGGCAAGGGTTTGCTTATTGGAGTTTAGTGGTGAGTTTCTATAGCCTTAATAATCAATTGTTAAATTGATTATGATAGGATATGATAAGATATGGCTATGTTTGTGGATCAATGTGTTTATGCAAGTTTAGTATAGTGTATGTTGTGTGTTTTGCGAGTTTTATGCTATATGTTATGCAAGTATAATGCTATGTTTTATGATGCTCATTATGCAAAACACTATGTTGAACATTGATTCATATGTAACATGTTATGCAAGCTATATGTGAGATTATATGCAAGTTCATATGTAACATGTTATGCAAGCTATATGTGAGATTATATGCAAGTTCATATGTAACATGTAATGCAAGTTATGTGCATTATTATATGCAAGTTCATATGTAACATGTTATGCAAGTTATGTGTTTGGTTATATGCAAGTTATGTGCATGATTATATGCAAGTTCATATGTAACATGTTATGCAAGTTATGTGTTTGGTTATATGCAAGTTAACATGTGACATGCTATGCAAGTTCACACCTTTGTATGACATATGAATCATATGCAAGTTACCCCCTTTGTGACATATGTGCTTCATGCAAGTTTGGGTTAAATGCTAGTTGGGTTTAATGTATGCTCATATATGCAAGTTGACACCTTTTAAACCCATGATAAAGTTATATGCTATGATTGGTTAAACCCATGGCATTTGTGATGAATCTTCCCTTTATTATGTCATGTTATGAGAACGAATTACGTGGGGAACGATGGGGTTAATATGCATGTTAATAAAAAGGTGTGAAATGGGTATGCTTAAGCATAACATAAAGTGAATGGACATAATTGGGAATTTACCTATTAAGTTAGGTCTACCCATATTATGGAATTGGGAATTTACCTATTAAGTTAGGTCTACCCATATTATGGAATTGGGAATTTACCTATTGAGTTAGGTCTACCCATATTCTTGAAATTGGTAATTAATTAGGGACAATTAATACAAATTATGGGGGTGATTAATTAGGTGTAATTAATCAACTAGGACACGAGGTTGGACCCTTTTGTAGCATAAGACTGCCCGGAACCGACCGGCAAATCCAGCGGCTACAAATGATTGGCCCAATGTGAGAGGTCTTAGTCATAAACTAAATACGTGACAAGTGTAAAGACACGAGGTTAGACTCTGTTATGGTGTAAGACTGCCCGGAACCAACCGGCATATCCAGCTGCCATAAAAGACAGTCTAACGTGAGAGGTCTTTACAAAGGTTACAATCTTAATTAATTAAGAAACACTTAACCAAATTAGCATGTAGTGAGGCATGAGGGGTTAAGTGGGTGCCTTGGGTGGCATGTAGTAACTAGTGGGGGTGCCTTGGGTGGCATAAGGAAACTAGTGGGTTGCCTTGGGTGGCAATAGAAATTACGATTAGAATACTTAACCAAAGTGGAACATGTAATTAAACATGATTAAAGGGTTAAGTAAGTGCCTTGGGTGGCATGTGGGAATCAAGTAAGTGCCTTGGGTGGCATGTGGAAATCTAGTGGATGCCTTAAGTGGCAATTGAAATATGATTAAATGAAAAGCTTAAGTAGTAGCTTGTGGGGGCCTTAAGTGGCAATTGAAATATGATTAAATGACAAGCTTAAGTAGTATCTTGTAGGGGCCTTAAGTGGCAATTTAAATATGATTAAATGACAAGCTTAAGTAGTAGCTTGTGGGGGCCTTGAGTGGCAATTGAAATATGATTAGATGACTTAACCAAACCTTAACATGTAAGTGGGCATGATTTTAAAAAGGGGTTAAGTGGGATGCACTAGATAAAATGACAAGCTTAAGTAGTAGCTTGTGGGGGCCCATTTCAACCAATATCCCAAACGTATCTTTGTGGGCTCGACCCAAGTCGAGGATGGGACACGCATATTGGGCTTGACTGTAAGAGGCCAAAACGGGTTAGCGGTGGCAACGCAAGTCCAACGGGTTTCATATGCATGTGTGGACCCGGGCTGGTAAGTAAGACGTTGTTGCATCGTGTAGGTATAAGCCGTGCACCGTTGATATTATCAGGTTGCCACTTTGGGGAATGTTACACCCCACTGTGGGGCCAGCACGGGTATCTACGTTAGGGAGCCGATCGCTTGGGGAGTAGTGGGTACACCTAGTGGAGATAGGGGCAGACGGCACCTATGTAGTCAACTAGGGGTACACGAAACTACTATTAAAAATTACTAAGTACACTTAGTGGGATCAACGTTAAGTAGGAATTACCCTTGGGTGGGTAGAACTGGTGTGGTGCAGTGTAGGAATTACCCTTGGATGGGTAGATCTGGGGTGGTGCAGTGTAGTAATTATCCTTGGGTGGGTAAATGCGTCTTTTCGGTTATCTTAGTACATCCTGTGTTTAGTTGGCTACTTAGTGTAGTCATTATCCCCAGAGGTACCGTACCTTGTTTATATCATACCCTAATTACTTTAATGATTGTATTGTTAAGGTTATAGGACTCGCTCCGACTTATGTCTGACCCCGTTGTTTTTTTTATCTTTTTCCCAACCCTCAGGTTTTCAGAGTGGGCCTAGCACTAGTGGGCTTTGATCAGACCGCTTTATCTATCTTTTGGAGCTTGGACCGTGGATGTAAAGCTCAGTTTATCTTTTCTATTATGGCTATTAAGTTATGTAGTGGGATTATGTACTTTTGTTTTATCAGGATGGATATTATGTACTTGACTCTTGTTTATGGTTTTGGTGTAACCAAACATGTTTTACTTTCCGCTGCAATGAAATTATGTTTTAAATTCTCAAGTATTACTTATATCTGTCTTGTTGTAATTTTTCTGTTCTATATTCACTTAAAATACTCCACCGATGTTATGGCATTCCCTTAGTGAGTGACCGTAGCGGGTGTGGGGTGTTACACGTGGTATCAGAGCTTAAGGTTACCAGAACAGATAAATTTTTTAGAAAAACTATTTTCTAAGAATATTTTTGAAAGGAGTATTTTCAAAAACATGTCTTTTAAGAGAAAAGTTTTTGAAAGAAAAGCATAATCCCCAATAGCCATATCTATATCTTTCAAATTCTCCGTATTGAATCTCTTCCTCTCTCGTTTTGAGTTTCCCCTCCGCGTATAGATGATCTTTCTAAGATAGATAAGAATGGAAAACCACTTCAAGGGACTTAGACATTAGTCGGACTAGAAGTTGGTTCAAGAAGGAGGAGGACTTGTAGGTACCTATTGGATAGACGATGGGAGGAAGGCTCAAATAGTTGTTGTTTAATGAAGGACGAAACCTCATTTTGATGGGAGGTTACGAGTGGAGAATGGGAAGAAGAGGGCTAGTAGTTATCCTTTTGGAGGAATAGGACACCTTATTAGGATTGTCCAAAGGGGCATGGGCAAGGTATGGAATCTCCTGGAGGGTAGTTGTATTCCCTTACTGCTAGTGTACCAGATGGGGATAGGACCGTCTAGGTTGGAATTTGGATTTCTTTATTATCCGGTTCAAACTTTATTTGATTCTGACGCATCGAGTTCGTTTATCTCATCATTGTTAGTTAAGTCACTGCACTTAGACACCAGTTTAGTAGATGATCCCTTAGTTGTTTCAAACCCAATTGGGGCTCCATGATGTGTTTGGGTTTGAAAGTTTCTATACTTAGCGTTGAGTTTAGATGTGCTGCTTCTTGGGCTTCACGGGCTATGGGTTAGTTTTGGGCATGGACTGGTTATCCAGTAATGGTGCCGTTCTTGTTTGTGGAAGGAGAGTTGTTAGGCTTACGACCCGCTTGGGTAACACTCTCGAGATCTCTTGTAATCTCATGGAATCTGTTATGCTAAGTTATCTAGAATCGCTTGACACGTCGGTCTAGAGTTTGCGATCTGTTAGAGAGGTCCAGGAATACTCGGATGTGTTTGAGGAGGTGAAGGGCTTACCTCCGGAGCGGGAGATTGACTTCCGAATATATCTGGTAGACAATGCCAAACCAGTATCTTGGCCAGTGTGCCACATGGCTCCTCGTGAGAGGAGGGAACTCCATAAGCAAGTAGGCGATTTACTTGAGATGGGGTTCATAAGACGAAGTATATCGGAGTGGGGTGCTCCAGTAGTTTTTTCCACGAAGGCGGATGGGTCCCTCAGACTTTGTGTAGGCTAAAGAAAACTAAATAAACTCACAAAGAAGAATAGACACCCATTGCCGAGGATTGATGATCTCTTTGATCAGTTAGTTGGCGCCTCAGTATTTTCGCAGTAGGACTTAGCCACGGGGTTTCTTCAGTTGAGAGTGGCTGAGGATAGTATAGAGAAGACTGCCATTAGGACTCCGGATGGTTTTTTTTTTATGAGTGGCTGGTGATGCCATTTGGTTTGACGAACGCCCCCGCATACTTTATTGATTTGATGAGAAGGGTGTTTAGGGAGTACCTAAATAGGTTCGTGATGGCCTTTGTAAATGACATCTTGGTCTTTTCTAGGAGCGAAATAAGTTTTCGTATGTGCTCAATAGGTTGAGCAAAGCCAGTTATGGGATAAACGGTGGTTTTGGAGCGAGACTGGCAAGGACATCCAGAATTGGACAAGGGCTTAATTATTTAGCCGTTTTTACTAGTATCATCTCACGTAGGTCGTCTGAATTCGAAGGAGGTATCCCTTGGGTGTTTGTCTGATATTGGTTTAGGCCTTTGGGGCTTGCATTTGGGGGATGTCGAGTTCGACTAGGTTGGTCTGCGTGAGAGATGGACAGTTGTGATGATTTTGGATGGGGTAATATCCTGGTTTTCTCTAAAAGTGGAGAAGAGCATGCCCTACATCTTAGGGAAGTGTTGGAGACTCTTCGAGCGCATAGTCTTAGGACAACAAAAGTGGATGGGATTCTTAGCATCCTATGAGTTTGAGATAGCGTATACCCATGGCAAGGGTAACGTGGTAGCGGACGCCTTAAGTAGAAAAAGGTTGTCCTCGAGTTCATTGTTCGTTGAACAACGGAGCTTAGAGTTTATTTCTATGTTTGACTTTAGACCTTCCGTTGACTTTGTACCTGATTTGCTAGCCTCCTTGGAGGTTAGGCCTACTCCTTTGGGGCGGATTGGCGGAACACAGCGAGACGACCCACAGTTGGTTGAGTTAGTAGAGAAGCTCATGAGGAGGGGGAGTCGTCCAGCCATTTGAGTAGGTACACCCTAGATGGTAAGGGGTGGTTGCGTAGAGACGGTAGACTTTGTGTACCGCAAGACGAGGGTTTAAGGAAGGCTATACTTGATGATGCACATCGGTCGAAGATGACCATTCATCCCGGTGGGGACAAGATGTACCAAGACATGAAGCGAGTTTTCTTTTGGGCCGGTATGAAGAAAGATGTGGCCGAGTATGTCGCTAGATGCTTGGTGTGCTAGCAAGTGAAAGCGGAGCAGAAGAAACCCGGTGGGTTGCTTCACCCATTGGAGGTTCCGCTATGGAAGTGGGATGGTGTCTCGATGGATTTCGTCAATGGATTACCAAGATCGAGGAAGGGTAATACGGGAATTTGGGTTGGGGTAGACAAACTTACTAAGAGTGCCCATTTTATACCCGTGAAGAGTAAGAGGACTGCTCAATGGCTAGCTTCAATCTACATTCGAGAGATTGTTAGATTACATGGTGTTCCTTCCAGCATAGTGAGTGATCGAGGTCCTATCTTCACTAGAGAGTTTTGGAAGAGTTTGCAAGAGGCGGTAAGGACTCAATTGTGTTTGAGTACCGCATATCATCCTCAGACGGACGGCCAGACCGAGAGGGTGAATCGTATTTTAGAAGACCTTTTGAGGCTATGTATCTTGGATTTTGGAGGTACATGGGAAGAGCATCTTCCATTGGTTGAGTTCGCATATAATAACAGCTTTCAGTCTAGTATTGGCATGGCTCCTTTCGAAGCTTTTTATGGAAGGCCTTGTCGATCACCTACATGTTGGTGGGAATCTACGGATAAGATCTTGCTTGGGCCCGATATGGTTAGGAAGACTTCGGAAAAGATTGATTTGATTCGAAGAAGGATGAAAGCGGCGCAAGATAGACAAAAATCTTATGCGGACAAGAGGAGAACAGAGCTTGAGTTTGATGTTGGGAACATGGTTTTGTCAAAGTATCTCCGTTACGGAATGTGGTTCGCTTTGGATCTGTTGGGAAGTTAGCACCAAGGTTTGTTGGACCGTTTCCTATTAAGGAAAGGGTTGGACAGATGGTCTATAGAGTGGAGTTGCCCGACAGACTTAGTGGTGTACATGATGTATTCCATGTGTCACATTTGAGGAAGTGCCAACATAAGACCGCAGAGGTGGTAGAGCCGAGCTTGCTTAGAGAAGTAGAGATAGAGCGTGATGCGACTATCCGACGAGCTCCTACACGCATCCTTGGGTCAGAGATTAAGAGGTTGAGAAACAGGGAGGTTCAACTAGTCAAAGTGCAATGGGGAGAAGATGAGAGCAACGCTACTTGGGAGACGGAAGCGAAAATGCGTTCATTATACCCATTCCTTTTCGAGGGTAAGTCTTTTAACTTCTCCTCTATCGTTTGTCTAGTACTTATCTTATCTTTAGTATGTCCTCTCGTTAGTACTTTTGACCTTTAGATAGGATAAACCTATGGTTGAAACATGTGTTTGAGACATGTTATGATTGATGGATGCAAGTGTTTGCTAGTGGTTGCTCATGGATGCATATACACACACTCTAGACACTAGATCGGCTCAGTCACTTCATATTGCATATTGCATATAATTGTGTGTAGGTAGCTATATTTATGGATGTATAATGATTATGTTATCATATGGATGATGAATTTTGGTGAATGATTGTGCACTCATGTAGATATTGTATGTGTCGATAGGGTTCTCTAGCATACATAATGGATGCATGGCACTATCACGGTTTGCATATGTTCATACATTAGATAGGGAACATATACACACACTTTTTGCATATGCTCATACATCAGTAGAAATTGTTTTAAGGACAATGGATGCCCGTGTTTGATGGATTGAGTAGATGGTTGTTTGGATGGTAGGATATGCATTCTCCTTAACTTGGAGATTTCGGGGACGAAATCCTTTAAGGAGGGGAGAATGTAACACCCCGAATTTCAGTTAACACTGATATTCACTAATTTCAGAATTAATAATCTCAGATGTGAGAATCAGGGGAAACGGGTTACGTCATTGTGTTCGTCTCGCAAAAATACGCGAAATAGAGTCCGAAATTTTGTAAATCGGAGTCCGTATGACCCGGTTAAGGCCCAAAGAAGTTTTCGGGAAATTTGAATTTCGAAACATGCAGAAATGGAGGCCAGGCGGGAAAACTCCCGCCCAGCCAAGTCGACTTGGCAGTCGACAGGGCTGTCGACTTGCCTATCGACATGCCTGTCGAATTGGCAGTCGACAGGGCTGTCGACTTGCCCTGTCGGCTGATTCTGGCCTGGGTGCACCTGGTTGAGTTTTGGGCTGGGTTGGAGGGCTTGGGACGAAATCTGACGGACCTAAACTAAACTAGGGTTAATCTAAAGGTCTAAAACACATCCTAATCCTATAAATAATACCCTAAGCTAGCCCTAAATGATCATAATCCTATCCTCTAACTAAACTATGCCAAAATTTTCTATGATCATGGCCTCCACTCAAAACCCTAGCCTCCATCCTCTTTCTAAACTATTTCTATGAAGGCTTTCATGTTCATACAAGCATTTTTAAGTTGTATGAGTGATCATTAGCTTACATTCATCATCAAGTTGCAAGCTTTATTTTCAAGGCTAGAGTTTTTGGGTGATTTGGGCAAGGGTTTGCTTATTGGAGTTTAGTGGTGAGTTTCTATAGCCTTAATAATCAATTGTTAAATTGATTATGATAGGATATGATAAGATATGGCTATGTTTGTGGATCAATGTGTTTATGCAAGTTTAGTATAGTGTATGTTGTGTGTTTTGCGAGTTTTATGCTATATGTTATGCAAGTATAATGCTATGTTTTATGATGCTCATTATGCAAAACACTATGTTGAACATTGATTCATATGTAACATGTTATGCAAGCTATATGTGAGATTATATGCAAGTTCATATGTAACATGTTATGCAAGCTATATGTGAGATTATATGCAAGTTCATATGTAACATGTTATGCAAGATATATGTGAGATTATATGCAAGTTCATATGTAACATGCAATGCAAGTTATGTGCATGATTATATGCAAGTTCATATGTAACATGTTATGCAAGTTATGTGTTTGGTTATATGCAAGTTATGTGCATGATTATATGCAAGTTCATATGTAACATGTTATGCAAGTTATGTGTTTGGTTATATGCAAGTTAACATGTGACATGCTATGCAAGTTCACACCTTTGTATGACATAAGAATCATATGCAAGTTACCCCCTTTGTGACATATGTGCTTCATGCAAGTTTGGGTTAAATGCTAGTTGGGTTTAATGTATGCTCATATATGCAAGTTGACACCTTTTAAACCCATGATAAAGTTATATGCTATGATTGGTTAAACCCATGGCATTTGTGATGAATCTTCCCTTTATTATGTCATGTTATGAGAACGAATTACGTGGGGAACGATGGGGTTAATATGCATGTTAATAAAAAGGTGTGAAATGGGTATGCTTAAGCATAACATAAAGTGAATGGACATAATTGGGAATTTACCTATTAAGTTAGGTCTACCCATATTATGGAATTGGGAATTTACCTATTAAGTTAGGTCTACCCATATTATGGAATTGGGAATTTACCTATTGAGTTAGGTCTACCCATATTCTTGAAATTGGTAATTAATTAGGGACAATTAATACAAATTATGGGGGTGATTAATTAGGTGTAATTAATCGACTAAGACACGAGGTTGGACCCTTTTGTAGCATAAGACTGCCCGGAACCGACCGGCAAATCCAGCGGCTACAAATGATTGGCCCAATGTGAGAGGTCTTAGTCATAAACTAAATACGTGACAAGTGTAAAGACACGAGGTTAGACTCTGTTATGGTGTAAGGCTGCCCGGAACCAACCGGCATATCCAGCTGCCATAAAAGACAGTCTAATGTGAGAGGTCTTTACAAAGGTTACGATCTTAATTAATTAAGAAACACTTAACCAAATTAGCATGTAGTGAGGCATGAGGGGTTAAGTGGGTGCCTTGGGTGGCATGTAGTAACTAGTGGGGGTGCCTTGGGTGGCATAAGGAAACTAGTGGGTTGCCTTGGGTGGCAATAGAAAATACGATTAGAATACTTAACCAAAGTGGAACATGTAATTAAACATGATTAAAGGGTTAAGTAAGTGTCTTGGGTGGCATGTGGGAATCAAGTAAGTGCCTTGGGTGGCATGTGGAAATCTAGTGGGTGCCTTAAGTGGCAATTGAAATATGATTAAATGACAAGCTTAAGTAGTAGCTTGTGGGTGCCTTAAGTGGCAATTGAAATATGATTAAATGACAAGCTTAAGTAGTAGCTTGTGGGGGCCTTAAGTGGCAATTGAAATATGATTAAATGACAAGCTTAAGTAGTAGCTTGTGGGGGCCTTAAGTGGCAATTGAAATATGATTAAATGACAAGCTTAAGTATTAGCTTGTGGGGGCCTTGAGTGGCAATTGAAATATGATTAGATGACTTAACCAAACATTAACATGTAAGTGGGCATGATTTTAAAAAGGGGTTAAGTGGGATGCACTAGATAAAATGACAAGCTTAAGTAGTAGCTTGTGGGGGCCCATTTCAACCAATATCCCAAACGTATCTTTGTGGGCTCGACCCAAGTCGAGGATGGGACACGCATATTGGGCTTGACTGTAAGAGGCCAAAACGGGTTAGCGGTGGCAACGCAAGTCCAACGGATTTCATATGCGTGTGTGGATCCGGGCTGGTAAGTAAGACGTTGTTGCATCGTGTAGGTATAAGCCGTGCACCGTTGATATTATCAGGTTGCCACTTTGGGGAATGATACACCCCACTGTGGGGCCAGCACGGGTATCTACGTTAGGGAGCCGATCGCTTGGGGAGTAGTGGGTACACCTAGTGGAGATAGGGGCAGACGGCACCTATGTAGTCAACTAGGGGTACACGAAACTACTATTAAAAATTACTAAGTACACTTAGTGGGATCAACCTTAAGTAGGAATTACCCTTGGGTGGGTAGAACTGGTGTGGTGCAGTGTAGGAATTACCCTTGGGTGGGTAGATCTGGGGTGGTGCAGTGTAGTAATTATCCTTGGGTGGGTAAATGCGTCTTTTCGGTTATCTTAGTACATCCTGTGTTTAGTTGGCTACTTAGTGTAGTCATTATCCCCAGAGGTACCGTACCTTGTTTATATCATACCCTAATTACTTTAATGATTGTATTGTTAAGGTTATAGGACTTGCTCAGACTTATGTCTGACCCCGTTGTTTTTTTTATCTTTTCCCAACCCTCAGGTTTTCAGAGTGGGCCTAGCACTAGTGGGCTTTGATCAGACCGCTTTATCTATCTTTTGGAGCTTGGACCGTGGATGTAAAGCTCAGTTTATCTTTTCTATTATGGCTATTAAGTTATGTAGTGGGATTATGTACTTTTGTTTTATCAGGATGGATATTATGTACTTGACTCTTGTTTATGGTTTTGGTGTAACCAAACATGTTTTACTTTCCGCTGCAATGAAATGATGTTTTAAATTCTCAAGTATTACTTATATCTGTCTTGTTGTAATTTTTCTGTTCTATATTCACTTAAAATACTCCACCGATGTTATGGCATTCCCTTAGTGAGTGACCGTAGCGGATGTGGGGTGTTACAGAAATCGTCAAATAAATTATATACATATACATATATAATTATAAATTAAATAAAACGAATAGAGCCCCTGCAGTTCGCGTTTTGAAATCGTAACTTTAAACGATCATACCGAAAGATCCGACCATCGGATTTTCACGAAACTGGAACCGTTGGGTTTGCTTTGGAAATATCTTTCCAATGATATAAACTTTGTTGGGATCCAACGGTTAGATTTTCATATATGTGTAAAAACAAATTTAAAGAAATACAGTCTCGGCACGACCTGAAACTTCGTTTAATTAAATAGAGACATTTATAAATAAATAAAAATCGCGATATATCGTTACAAAATGTTATAGACGATATGGAATGGAAATAAACCGATTATACTTGGTTTTCTTGTCATTGGATGGTTGAATGTGTTTGACATGAAAAATATACTAATGAACTAAATTGGAGATGTCGAACAATTTGACCATGGACAGAATTGATTTGAATTCTAAATATACGTGAATTATTTGAAAAGGCCGAGTTAATTCCCATTTCAAATAATTGATCGACGATTAGAAGTCGAAGATATGAAGACGGTTCAAGACCGACGATCTTCACATCGGATGGATGAGCGCTACTGGTGCTCATGATTGGAGCAGCTACCTTGAAGGGGCTGAAGTGGTAGCCGTCCAGACGTATTTGTTGATTGCACAGATATGCGAGGAATAAGGTGCCTCTGGTTTCGTTCAGACCCAGAACGAACTTGTAAATGGATGCGTGTCTGACATTAGATTTTGTTCTGTGTCGATTGATCTCTATTAAATATATATCTGTTTGGCGGCGGAGAATTTATTCTCTTACTTAATGCCCTTCTCTGATACGTACGAGCTCAGAGGTTATATATCGATAGAAATTAGTCGCATGGAGTGAATTGCCTATGTGGCATGCCTAAGTGGCAGATGATCAAGGCTTTTGTTGAAAAGCAAAGTCTTGTGGTTGATGATCAAAGCACGGCCTACGTGGCATAGCTTTGTGTATAGCATTGATTCGTGAGCCTCACACCTCGGTATGAGTCAAAAACGGGATAATGACTACAGGAAGAGCACGGTATATCTTTCTAGCTATGGATGATGTCAGTGACCTACCAGCCCTGACATTTATATTATTTTACCTGTGTGGTTGTTGGAATGCGAGGCGCCTCGGATATAGGTCCTATAGGACCGGGAAACGTGTGTTCAGGAATAATTAATCCACAAAAGTAAGAGAGGACCGTCCCTGAAGATCCAGGATCGCTGTGTGTGGTCCTGAGACATTTTCTAGAGTGTCTCGAACGGAGAGGAGCTTGCCCCTTGCCTCGATTCATGATGGAATCCAATTTCCAATACGAGATTGCGGATTTGATTGTAACTTATATATGGCGATATGATATATGGTACCATTGCCGCCTAGGATTGAAATTTATGATTGAATTTGCTTTTGAAACATATATGCACTAGTAATAATATCAAACACTTTTGTTTTATACACATCAAGCATTTTTTGGCCATTATAAGGCAAAACTCTATCCTCCGGCTTGCGTTGCATTGTGTAATGGGACCTGAGTCTTATAATGGCTTCATTTTAAAAAAAAAAGCATTACAATGATTTAATAATATACTGTATTTCATGCGCTGGCAATCACTGGAGTAAACCCGTTCCGCGAAAGTGGCGTGCTCCTATGATTTGCCTTATTATTGTTGTTTAATTAGTTAAGTAGATTTCTCATACCAGCCCCATGACTGACTCGTGGTTTGTTTCACCTTGCAAACTCGGATGCCCTTATTTTCACATGGGCAGCCTGGTGACAGGTAGCAGGATATATTTTGGCTTTTGCACTACAGCAGGGAGTGCATCTTTTGGCTAGTATGGCGAGGACCTGGCTTCTCAGTATTTTGGGCTATTAATATTCCGCCATTATTATCTATGTATATGTACCGCTTATGGCTATGTAGACTGATATCTCTATTATGTCTCAGTTTATGTATTCGACCGCTTATGACGATGTAGACTGATCATTTACTATTATGCACTAAGTTGTATCCTACACTGTGCTACTCTGATGTTGTTACATGTTATGATTCCGCTGTCATATTGATGTAAATTATTCTGTTTTCTGTTTATGCTATTACCTGTACTCTGCTAATGATGATTAATGTGTTATATTCCAATGATTATCCTTAACACCGTCGTACGGGGTTTTGAGATCGTCACAGGCTCCTCCCTATTCGAGACACTCTAGCAAATGACTCAGGATTACACACCGCGGGCAACCCTTGGATCTTCAGGGCTAGCCCACACTTACTTTAGTGGATTAGTTATTCCTCAACACATGTTTCCCGGACCTATCGGACCTATCTATGAGCCACTAGGGACTCAATATCCGAGGCGCCTCATTCCATCATCCACATAAGTAAAAATGTCTGAGCTCCATTCCATGACACCACTCCTAGATAAAAAGAAATTTCGTGCAATCCTTGTAGTCACGATCCCATTTTTGACTCATACCGAGTGCAAGGCTCGCGAATTAACGCTATACATAAAGCTTTACAACTTAAAGTCGTGCTTTGATCATCAACCACAAGACTTTGCTTTTCAACAAAAGCCTTGATCATTTGCAACTCAGCACGCCTCACTGACAATTCACGCCATGCAACTGATGTCTATCAGTATATAACCTCTAAGCTCGTACGTCTCAGAGACGGGTGTTAAGCAAGAGAATAAATTCTCCACCACTGAACAGATATATATTTAATAGAGATCAATCAACACAGAATGAAATCCAATGTTAGACACACATCCATTTACAAGTCCGTTCTGGGTCTGAACGAAATCGAAGGCACCTTATTCCTCATCCCATATGTCCAATATAGGAGAGAGTTCCTCGTATGTTCGGTCGATCTCCAAGTACGTCTGGACGGTCACAACTTGTTACGTTATCTTGGGTGTACAGCCCAATCAAGACAACAGTAATCATCCAAACGATGCGAAGATCTCCAGTCTTCAACCACCGTCTTCATCGTTGACTTTTAATCGTCGTATCAATTATTCAGGATGGGTTAAACCCGGTCTTTCCGAATAACTCGTGTATTTTATAATCAATAATCAAGTGTTATAAAAACACATCATACCCCTCATTCCAATCCAGAATATTCTTTTACTCAAATATTCACATCTTTGGGGAAAGTTTCCCATCAATTTTATCAAAGATAAATTCTTTTAAATTTATTCTTTAATCTTCCTTTGGATATAAATTTCAAACAATTTTATTTTATCCTTTAAAAATTAAAAATCAAATTAAGGTTTATAAAACTAGTCGGGATTATCGAGCCTTATCGAAGTAATAATTTATTTATTAACCCCAATCCCAACCTATTCATCCCATGGAGCAAAACTGGGAGTGTTCCATATCTAACACCCACTGTGTTATCAGTAAAATTAATTACCATTTCACGTTCAAATCTAATTAAAGATTTAGCTATCGCCTGGAGTAAAACTGGTGGTATTCCATTCTCGATCACTTCTCAAATTTGGAAAATTTAATTACCACATTAATTTTTCAGTCTAATTAAAGATTCATTACAAATCCACCTAGTTTTAATCTCCAAAAATCATTATTTAATGACTTCAAATTTAGGAAATAAATCCCGTCTTTAACTAGGTTAAAGAACAAATGTCTTTTAAGACATTGTTCACGATAATCCCAATATCATCTTCCATCAAAACAGAATCTACACGGAAATCATAATAGGGTATAATCGATATAAATCCTCGTATCAAATTAATAATATAAATGGAATAGCGGTAGAACCTTTTAAATTCCATATATTGTAACGGTCTTCATTCATAGAAGCTCATTTCGATTATTACCAAATCGAGTTCCATTCAATTCCAATTTAATCTATAAATTGGAAAACTTTACATCTGAAAATTTCCATTAAATCTTAACAAAAAGACTTATAAATTTGAAATCATATCTTCACTGTTAATTCGGGCTAAAGAACAAATGTTATTTAAAACATCTTTCATGATAAACCCAAAAATCCACTTCTAATTCAATTCCAATTAAATATTAATTAAGTGGTAAATTTGTCTAAATCTTAATCAAAAGATTTATTCTTTTCTCAACTGGGTTTAAGAATAGTGTTATTAAAGACATCATTCACGGCAAACCCAAATTCCAATTTGATATTAAATACAAGGCTCTGAATAGAAAATAATATCGGCTATATTCAATATCAAATTCTGAAACCAACAAATATCGTATTGGAAATAACAATATCTATATCTTCTAAATTCCTCAACAATATCTGTATAATCACGGAATCCAATATCAAAATATTCTGAAGATTATTTCTACTCAAATCCATTCCAATCCATATGTTGAAAATTTTGGTTATATTAAAACCATTACAAATCCAGTTTATTAATTTAAAAACATTGGATTATTATTCTAGTTAGTAACTAGTTCATTTCGATAAAAATATATTTTTATCTTTTCAAAACTAGAATTTTTAATCCAAAATCTTTCCAAATCAATTCTTATGATTTTACACAATTTTTCCATATTTTTAATGATTTTTTTAAGACCCTTACAGTCAGTTTCCAATAATGGCCACCGAATTGCGTCCATAGCGACCTTTTCTAAAATTGATTTGGACATATTTCCAAATCTAACCGTTAGATTTCAAGCCTCTTAAATTCATTGGAAAGCTCTTTTCGATATAAACCCAACGGTTCTGGTTTTAGGAGAATCCGATGGTTGGATCTCCCGTTACATCAATTTGAAGTTAACGGTCGAAATTCGCGAATGGTCACTGTGCGGTGCGTTCTATTCAGGCCATTAAATATATATTATGTATATTTCATCAATTTCCATTCAAAATGTATTTATAAATCGTTTATAAATTCATTTTAAAACTATTTCAACTTCATTTTCAATTTTAAATCAAAATTGAATATTTCATATCATTATAATATTAAAATGATAATATTTTAAAATATCAGATTTTGAAATCAATTATTTTCGATATTTATTATAAAATGAATAAAATCGATCAATAAACCCATTCTAGTTTAAATGGTGTTTAACTACTCACTCGGCTTCATATATTCCAATATTTTTGTTTCCATCCAAAATCGGACATCCAAATCATATTTTAATTCTTCACTGAATATTATTTTAAAATATTCATTATTTTAAAATATTCGTTATTTTAAATACTCATTATTTTAAATATTCTTTATTTTTGAATTGGAATGCGACTCAATCAATTACCATATAATTTCAGTTATATGGATTTTATACATCACATGTATTTAACAATAATGATAAATAATCATTAAACAGTCAATTCACATCCAGAGTGCAATTTACAACTGTATAAGCATTAAAACAAATAAATAGCGCTCATCACAGCATGTCAACCCATCATTGACATACAACCAAATATTGGGATTAGTGTATGTCAAATATCATCCCACTACCCATGTGGGGTTTTCAAACAACAATAGTCAATTTAAATAAATCATTGGTTAATAAAGTTAACCAATTCTAATTCGGTTTGAATTATTTTTCTAATTAGCCAATTTTACTGTTTAAATTATAAATGGATGTTTATAATTAAATTTCACTATCACATTAGTATTAACATTATTTTTAATATGTTAATCATTACAACATCACAAACAAAACACAATAAAATCAATTAAATTGTCCATGGTTTGTGGACAAGGGAGGCGAGCTAACAGGCACCGTATACAATTTATAATGATTAAAACTGGTAAAAATCTACACTGGCAATTCAATATATTTTTATACATGAATACAATAACATGATACAATATAATTTAGTGAGAAGGAGTTCTCACATTGGGTTCCACTCCGTCATTCTTTATTTCTGAATTTCTGAATTTCTATTTTTTAAAACTAAATTAAACGGTCATTTAATTTAGCCTTAAAATCCAACGTGCTCCGTATCCATTCTGATCGGTTCCATCACGTAGACCTCGTCGTCGCGATCGCAACATGGCTGAAATCATTGGATTTGGACCTCGTATGAAAGAGTTGTGATAATTTATATGTTAATGACAATTTTAAGACAATTGATAATTTAATTAATTAAATTATCTTCACCTTCCTCTGAAAATCGCTGCTACACGTCGTTCTAAACTAGGGTAGGAAGTCGCGCTCGCCACAACCACCTTGACAACGATTAGCCGCCCCCACGAGCATCGCCTTCGCGAGCTCTATCTCTGGCACCCCCATCATCTAGCTCGATCCCCTCCATGGCATTGGATTTGCGTGTGAACGGCCGAAGTTTGAGCGCACAAATCTCGAGAACCAGCAAACGAAAACCGCTCACATCCCTATCATCTAAAAGATTGAAGAAATATCTCTAATTTTTGCTTAATAATCTACTTCTAATTTGCTGTAATTTGAAAGAAATTGAAGAGAAATGGTTTGAACGATTTTCGCCGTTCACTTAGAGGCTGGCGGTGCTGAAACAAGAGTGAGAAATTAGGTTTTTTTTATTTATATATTTTTTTAGTATTATTTAATTCGCAAAAATAGTAGTTTATTGCCACCCCCTCCAAATCAAACCCAACGACTATTGCCCCTAGCCAAATACCCCTGTTCCGGACACAATGGAATATGTTTCTTAAGCCAATTCGACTGTTTCTGTCAGTTTCTCTTAAAACTAAAATATAAATCAATATATTGAATATAAACATACATTTTAATTTACTGGAGCCAAATACTAACTCCAAAAATTACAGAAAAATAAATCTAGCTATGTTTTGACGATATGGTCCTAACAAAACTAATTTCGTCGAATTTGGAGACTGTTTGTAAAATGGCCTTCTTATAGTCAATTAAATTCAAAATGAACTGTCAAAACACGTTTAAATTTACCACACTCACATATTAGTTCCAAAAATTATGTAATTTAAAACCTAACAATAATTTGACATCCCAGATCCATCAAAAGTGGTTTCGTCGAAAATGGAGCTCGTTTGCAAAACGACTATTTTTAAGAGTTATATATTATATTAAAAAAAAATTATTTCATAGCAACTATTTTAAATTTTAAATCGGACATGACTTTCAATTTGTACTATGAAATCTCAATTTTTCACATTCATTAGAAAGATATTGTTAAATAGATTCTGATGTTTCTGGTTTTACTGAAATCTGACTTGTTTTGAATTCTATACATTCATTTGAAATTTAAAATTGAATTTTTAAACTGCCGCAGTATTTCAAACTCCTTTTGTAACTAAATAAAATTTATATGTTCTAACTTCAATTTAAATAAATTTTTAGTCTTTTTATCTAAAATAAATCACTTTATATATTCAAAATCCGTTAAAATAGCTAAATTAAAATTTTTAAATTGGTTTAGAAATTCCGGGTTGTTACAGAACCTCTAATATCTGTAAGATGTACAGTCTTCAGTATTAATTCATGTATATAAATCCTGCATATGTGTGTATATATATATATATTCTAGGTAAAAGTGTTAGTATAAATTTTATAATCAATTAATATTGAAATAAGGTTGTTGTCATCAAAACTCCATTCTCTAACATTAGCCATGGTGGAGAATTTGAAAATGAAAATTTTTATAATATAAAGGGAATAACCATAATTTTTCTATCGCTAGAACCCCTCAAGCAAACAGAGTAGTTGAACGTAAAAATAGGATGTGTAACAACCCGGAAAATCAGAACCAATTTAAAACTTTTATTTTGGCTATTTTAACAGATTTTGATTATTTAAAATGAATTATTTTAAATAATAATGACGAAAAATTTATTTTAAGCGAAGTTAGAATGAATAAATTTATTTTAATTATAAAATGAGCTTGAAATATCTCGATAGTTTGAAAATTCGATTTTAAACTTTGAATGAACATATAGGATTCAATATAATTTAGAATTGGATAAAACTGAAAACGTTAGGAACGTATTGACTATATCTTTCTAATGTATGTAAGAAATTTAGATCTCACTTTAGAAATCATAAGTTATGGCTAAATGAAAATTTAGAAAAGTCGCTATGGAATTATATATATATATTTTAATAATATAAGGCCCTTAAAAATAGCCATTTTGCAAACGACCTCCGTTTTTGACGAAACCACTTTTGTTGGATCCGGAATGTTAAATTATTGCTAGATTTTAAAATTCATAATTTTTGGAATTAATATGTGAGCGTGGGAAAAGAAATTGTGTTTTGTCAATTTCAGTCAATTTGGATCGACTAGAAAATGGCCATTTTTCAAACGGTTTCCAAATTCGATGAAACTAGTTTTGTTAGGACCGTATCATCAAAACATAGACATATTTATTTTTCTGGAATTTTTGAAGTCCGTATGTGGGCCTGGTAAATTAAAATATACGTTAAAATCAAGTTTGACTATTATATTAATTTATATTTCAATTTTAACGAAAACTGATCGAAATGATAGAATTGGCTTACGGGACATATCCCATTGTGTTCGAAATGGGGGTAACTAGTTGGGGACGACAGGCGGTAGGCTTGATTTGGAGTTCGAATTTAAAAAGTAACTTTACGGAGCTAAATAATTAAATATATATATAAAAAGAAGTCAACGCCTATATTCTCTCTCCCTCGCCCCTCGTTCAAAACCTGATTCAGTTATAAATTAAATAAAAGAAAAAAGAGAAGGTGATGGATACTCCTCCACCGGACCTCTCCCCCAACGGCCGTCGCCCACCCACTCTCGTCGGCCATCACCCTCCAGCCTCCACCCCCCTCAAACTCGCGAAGCCGACGCCCAGGAAACCCCTCCCCTAAATCGAAACCTCACCTGAAATCGAACACCCCTCCACCTGAGCGGACCCGCGAACCCGCCACCCCCTGACCCAATTCCAATGCCAAGCCCCCCTTCAGTAGCGTCGACGCTAAGACCCTCCCCCTCCCCCCCCCCCCCTACTAGAAAAAACCTATAAGTGTTTCGTTTATTTTATTTTATATTTTTGTTTTTACTTATTTATTTTTATAGCCAATAGGAATTGATTTAAATTCAGATTTTAATGTAGGAAAACTTTGGTTTTTAATTATAAAAAGTTATTATTTTTAATTCTAAAAAGTTATTATTTTTACGATAAAATTTTTAGATTTTTATGGTAATAAAGGTCAGATTTTTCTATAAACAAAAAGGTTAGATTTTTATTTAGAAAAAAAAGATATATTTACACATAGAAAATGTTATATTTTTATACATAGAAAATGTTTGATCTTTAACATAGAAAATGTTGGACCTTTAACGTAGGAAAGAATTGATTTTTATGTAGAGGAAGATTTGATTTTTATATAGATAAAAATATAATTTTTATCGCATGTTTGAAATATTTTTATGAAGATAAAATTATGATTTATATTATATATATCGTTATATAAAAATGTGACCTTTTATATATGAAGAAGCGATAAAGATTTGATTTTTATAAATATGGTTTTAGAATAAAGATGGGATTTTTATCATCTTGAAAGCGAAGTAAAAATATGATTTTTATGATATGAATAGCGTTATAAAAATAGGATTTTTATCGTATAAAGGAAATATTTTTAGTAAGTTAAAAATATGATTTTTAACTAGAGTACGACATGAAAATATTTTTAGAAAGGTAAAAAAGGATTTTTAGCCTATGTACACTATTAATAAAATAGTCATGTTATTACATAACTTTTAATTCGATAAAAATATGATTTTCAGATTACATATGCGATAAATAAAACACGACGAAGATTTTCTACATAAGAAGAGTCACGGCGTTTGGTTTAGCTTCTAGGTGAGAACTCCTCACTTTAATTTTATTTTCTAGTTAAAATATATACTAGGATGCAGACGGTACTCAGCAGCACCCGACACCCGTCGTCCATAGATGATGGACGACTTGTTTGTTTGTTTGATTGTGTTGTGAAAATTGTTTGTGAGGTGGAATGGAATAAAATATTTTATAGTTAAAAATATAATTTTTAACGTGTATATGAATAAAATAAATATTCATAAACAAATCAGACGATTGCTTACGTACACACATTTGACGGATATTGATTGGGACAATAACATATTGCCCAACTGCACAAATAAAATTCATTATTTGTTTATTGAAACCCCACATGGGTATTGAGATGATATATAGCATACACTAGTCCCAATAATTAGCTGTATGTCGATTGATTGATTGACAGGCTGTTGTAAACGTTAAATATTAATATTTGATGCTTAAGCAGTGTAGAATGCACTCTGGATGATAGTTGACTGCATTTGATTGTTGTTGTGTACATATGCATATGAAATCCATATAAATCACATTATATGGTAATTGACTATGTCTGATTCCAGTTCATAAGGAATGAATATTTTAAACTAACGAACATTTTAAAATAACAAATATTTTAAAATAATATTCAGTAAAAAATCAAAATTTGATTTTGATGTCCGATTTGGGATGGACACGAACATATTTCAATATATAAAGCCGTGTTAATTAAATTGACACCATTTTGATGTAAATGATATTTATAGTGATTTTATTCATTTCTATAATGAATATCGAAAAGGAATTGATTTCAAAATATAATGTTTTGAAAATACTATTATTTATATATCAATGATATGGAATATTCAATTTTGATTAGAAATTGAATATGAAGTTGAAATCGTTTTGAAAATGAATTTAAATCAATGAAATATAATATATATATATACACACTATATATATAATGGCCTGAATAGAACGCGCCGCGCTGGGGCAGTTCGCGAATTTCGACCATTGACTTCGAATGGACATTACGGGAGATTCACCCGTCGAATTCTACTGAAATCGGAACTGTTGGGTTCATATCGAAAAGAGCTTTCTAACGAATATTAATGATTTGAAATCTAACGGTTGGATTTGGAATTATGTCCAAATCAAATTTGGAAAAGGTCGTTGTAAGTGTAGTTCGATGACCGTTTACAGAAATCGACTGTACGGGCCTTGATAAATTTATTATAAACATTAATAATTTGTGTAAAATCATAACAAATGATTTGGAAAGAATTGGGATGAAAAATTCCATATTTGAAAAGATAAAAATATATTTTTACCGAAATGAACTAGTTATGAACTAGAATTATGAAATCCAATATTTTTAAATAAATAAATTGGATTAGAAATGGTTTTAAAAATAAACGGAATTTCCAATATATGAATTGGAATGGATTTGAATCGAAATTATCTTCGGTATATTTCAATATTGGATTCCGTGATTATACGGATATTATGGAGGAATTTGGAAGATATACATATATTGTTATTCCAATATGGTTGATTCCAGAATTTGATATTGAATATAAGCCGTTATATTTTCTATTTAGAGCCTTGTATTTAATATCAAATGTGTTTTTGGGTTTATCGTGAATGGTGTCTTCATTAACACTGTTCTTGAACCCAGTTGAGAAAAGATTAAATCTGTTTATTTAGATTTAATAAAGTATACCAATTAATTAATATTTAATTGGAATTGAATTGAAATTGGTCTTTGGGCTTATCGTGAACGGTGTTTTAAATAACACTTGTTCTTTAACCCGATTAACAATGGAATGAGATTTTGGGTTGTCATGAATGGTACCTTTAATAGTATGTTCTTAGACCCAATTAAGTTAAGAAAATCAGAAACTAACTGGAGATTAGTTAAGTTGAATGGTTTCCTGGGTATTGATCTGATGTTGGTTTCGGCCTTCAGGGATAATACTTAAGGAATTGTTCACTTGCTAATTTACGGTTAAAGGCTGATGGAATGGAATGTGATTTTGGGTTTATCGTGAACCGTGTTTTAAATGACATTGGTTCTTTAACCCAGTTAAAGACATGATATGATTTCCCAAGTTAAACAATCGTTAATATTGATTTTTGGAAGATTAAAACCAAGTGGAGTTTTAATGCACCTTTAATTAGATTGAAATGATCGAGAACACCAGTTTTGCTCCAAGCTATAGTTAAATCTTTAATTAGATTTGAACGTGAAATGGTAATTAATTTTACCGATAACACCGTGATGTTAGAAATGGAGTATTACTAGTTTTGCTCCATGGGATGAATAGTTTGGGATTGGGAAATTAAATAAATGATTACTTTGGTGTGGTTCGCTAATCCCGACTAGTTTGGAAAACCGGAACATGGTTTGAATTGACATCCAAAGGAAGATTAAAGAATAAATTTAAAGAAATTATCTTTGATAAAATTAATGGGAACCTTTCCCAAAGTATAAGAATATTTGAATAAAGGAATATTCTGGATTGGAATGAGGCATATGTTGTGTTTTTATAGCAATTGTTTATTATATATGCGTGTTATTCAGAAAGGCCGGGTTTATCCCATTCTGAATAACTGATTTGACGATATGTCGAGGATGAAGACGGTGGTCGAAGACCGGAGGTCTTCACATCGTTTGGATGATTACTGATGTCTTGATTGGGCTGTACACCCAAGACGAGGTAATAAGTGGTGATCGTCTAGATGTACTTGGAGATCGACGGATATGCGAGTGCCTCTCTCCTGTATCGGACATATGGGACGAGTAATAAGGTGCCTCCGGTTTCGTTCAGAGCCAGAATGAACTTGTAAATGGATGTGTGTCTGACATTGGATTTCATTCTGTGTGATTGATATACATCGGCTGCATAGCGTGAATTGCCTGTGTGGCATGCTGAGATGCAAATGATCAAGGCTTCTGTTGAAAAGCAGGGTCTTGTGGTTGATGATCAAAGAACGGCTTTAATATAGCATAGCTTTGTGTAGCATTATTTCGCGAGCCTCACACCCCGGTGTAGACCAGAAACGAGAGAGGACTTCAGGGACGACATGCGTTTCCTTCTAGCTAGGAGTGGTGTCAGCGTTTTGCAAGCCCTGACGTTTTACTTATGTGGATGATGGATAGCGAGGCGCCTCGGTTATTTTGGTCTCTGCGGAGCCGATGGATGGTCTTTATACAGACCATATTGACGCCCCTAGGGTGAGGAAACGTAGTGTTCATACATTTTAATCCACATCAAGTGGACCGACCCTGACGATCCAAAGGCTTGACTGAGTACTTGCCTGAGACACGGGCTAGAGCGTCTCAAAGCGGTAAGGACGATCCCTTGCCTTGGTTCACAGATGGAAATCCAACTTCCAGTACGTGACTTTGCGGTTTTGATTGTAGAGCCTAGTATTGGCGACATGATATATGGTACCCATGTCGTCTATGATTGATACATTTATATTTGAAGTTGTTTTATACATTATGCACTTATAATAGTATCAAATGATTAGTTTTAACATACCAAGCATGTTTGGCTACTATAAGGGAAAACTCTATCCTCTGGCTTGCGTTGCATTGTGTGATGGGACCTGGGTCTTGTAATAGCTTCATTGTTCTTTATTTAGCATTGCGTTGTTTGTTTTATGCACTGGTATTCTTTGGAGGAAACCCATTCCATGTTATACGGTGTGGTCCCTTGATTTACCTAACTTTAAAAGCTAATTAATAACTGCTTTAGTTCTCACTCCAGTCACATGACTGACCTGGAGTTTATTGTTTTAACCTAAACTCTGGGTACCCCTATTTTCCACAAAGGCAACTTGTAGTTGGGTTTTGCAGATAATTTATTCACATGATCCTGATTTACAGCTGAAGTGATATTTTGAAAGCTCTGTGTTCGTGTATTCTATTCAGTTGTGTTTTGTATTATTTTTCTGTTGCATTGTAACTTGTAAATCTCTAATATTTAGTAAATGTGTAATATTTATTCATACCTTGTATATTCTTGTATTCTAATGAAATTTTTGTGATAAGCAATGAAATGTTCTTCTGTTGTGTTCTGATTAGTCTTGTTCTCAAAGCAATTCGTTCTTTCCTTCACGGGGAAGTTCAGGTCGTTACATTTGGTATCAGAGCTTTGGTTTACAGAGCTCGAGAACAAGGCACATTAGAACCAAACGAAATAATTCATTAGAGATTGGATTAGTAATATCCAATGAGAACGACTCGTTAGAGATAGGATCAGTAGTATCCTAGAACGAGTGTGAAGAGTATATTTTTAAAATGAAAACAAGCTTTGTTTTGAAAATTTAAACTTTATATACATATTTGAATATTTTATTTGTATTGAATTTGGACAATCCAATATATAAAGATTTTGAAAATACGCCTTGCAAACGTATATTCGAAGTATTAATATACTTGGTAGACATAGAATCACACTCTACTCGCTCAGGTGTAATTCTGGTTATGTCCGGACATCATCATTATTTATGTTCGAGTTTCGAAAGTGGTATTTCTATATGATTCCAATTGACTGGTGTGAGAACCAAAACTAGATAGGGCTTATTGATGTGATTTGGCATCAAAAACATGATTTTCTGTATATGTATCAAAATTATGAATTGGAAAAGTTAATTCACTAATTGATTAATGGTTGTGTTGTATGATTATTTGTTATCTAATAAAACCATTATGTGAATGAGCGGTACTTATAACCAAATTGAACCAAATATTGAACTGTATTGAAAATTTATCACATTTGCATGCATATACATGTATATACATTGAACAGGTCACAGCAAGGAGGCTAGAGAAGAGGAATAAAATTGTATGCCCGACAAAAAGGTACATGTTTACTAATTTATTGAGTTTGGATGATTTTATGAGCTGATTGGCTAGCCGCTTGGCTTTTTCTTTATCTTTTTTAGATGAGAGGGCCTGTGTGGCGGTTTGGGGATTTTCCCAGTGCTCCCGTACAAGGGAGGTTATGGCAAAAAAATTCAAAAATTTAGGGTGTTAGCCAAATTTTTAAAAAAATTGAAAGTTCTCAGAAACTGAAAAGTTGAAGAACTTAAGCCATAATTAAAATAATGAAATTTGAGTTGGTTAGTTAAACAACTTTCTTCTCTGTTCCTTTTCGAGGACGAAAAGATTTTAAGTGGTCGAGATTGTAGAACCCAGAAAATCAGAACCAATTTAAAACTTTTATTTTAGCTATTTTAATGGATTTTGATTATTTAAAAAGAATTATTTTAATAATAACGACGAAAAATTTATTTTAAGCGAAGTTAGAACGAATAAATTTATTTTAATTATAAAACGAGTCTGAAATAGCGCGGTAGTTTGAAAATTCGATTTGAAACTTTGAATGAACATACAGGATTCAATATAATTCAGAGTTGGATAAAACTGAAAACGTTAGGAACGTATTGACTATATCTTTCTAATGGATGTAATAAATTTAGATCTCACTTTTGAAATCGAAAGTTATGACTAAATGAAAATTTAGAAAAGTCGCTATGGAATTATATATATATATTTTTTAATAATATAAGGCCCTTAAAAATAGCCATTTTACAAACGACCTCCGTTTTCGACGAAACCACTTTTGTTGGACCCGGAATGTTAAATTATAGCTAGATTCCAAAATTCATAATTTTTGGAATTAATATGTGAGCGTGGAAAAAGAAAACGTGTTTTGTCAATTTCAGTCAATTTGGATCAACTAGTAAATGACCATTTTTCAAACAGTCTCCAAATTCGATGAAACTAGTTTTGTTAGGACCATATCGTCAAAACATAGCTAGATTTATTTTTTTGGAATTTTTGGAGTCCGTATGTGGGCCCGGTAAATTAAAATATGCGTTAAAATCAAGTTTGACTATTATATCAATTTATATTTTAAATTTAATGAAAACTGATCGAAACGATAGAATTGGCTTACGGTACATATCCCATTGTGTTCGGAATGGGGGTAATTAGTTAGGGATGATAGGCGGTAGGCTTTATTTGGAGTTCGAATTAAAAAGTAGCTTTATGGAGCTAAATAATTAAATTATATATATATAAAGAAGTTAATGCCTTTATTCTCTCTCCCTCAACCCTCGTTCAAAACCTGATTCAATTAGAAATAAAAAAAAAAGAAGAAAAAGGTGAAGGCGATGGCTCTTCCTCCACCGGACCTCGCCCCCAACGGCCCCCGCCCACCTCCTCACGTCGGCCATCGCCCTCCAGCCTCCCACCCCCTCAAACTCGCGAAGCCGACGCCCAGAAACCCCCCTCAAATCGAATCCTCGCCTGAAATCGAACACCCCTCCACTTGAACGGACCCGCAAACCCGCCACCCCCGACCCAATTCCGACGCCAAGCCCCCCCATCCCCCGCAGCGGCGCTGAAGCTAAGACCCCCCCCCTCCGCTAGAAAAAAAACCTGTAAGTGTTTTCTTTATTTTATTTTATATTTTTCTTTTTTTACTTATTAATTTTTATAGCCAATAGGAATTGATTTAAAGTCATCTTTTAATGTAGGAAAACTTGGGTTTTTAATTATAAAAAGTTATGATTTTTAATTCTAAAAAGTTATTATTTTTATGATAAAAAGTTTAGATTTTTGTGGTAATAAAGATCAGATTTTTCTATTAAAAAAATGTGACGGCCCGCCCCGCACCAACCGACATTTACTCCAGAAGTGCGCTGTACACATGTCCAGTTAGCACGGAACGGGGCATCAGAAGGAAAAGGAAGAAGGAAATGAACATACAAAGAACCTGTAGAATGTCTCACAGCGCATAAAACAAAATATAATAATAACATACTTGACATAAAACAGGAGAGACAGTGCATAAGCTAAAAACCAGAACTAAGCATCATAGCAGCGGAAATCCCAAAATATAGCTTATTACAACTTTTCAACTGTCTCAAAGCAAAAGTAAGATAAAGGAGGTACACTACTAATGCCCAAGTAGCGACCACCAACGACACAGGGAGAATGTGTGTGTATATATATATATATCATACGTGGAAGCCTCCTGCCCGCCTCAGAATCAGCTACTCGCGCATCACCGGCTAACCTGTCTCTAGTCTGCTCGTGTGAGCACCCAGAGTAATAAGAGGAGATATAAAACTCTGGGTCAGACATAAAGCCTGGTATGAGCGATAAGCATCTAAAGTGAACAATAACAGGTAGTCTAAAACATACCTGAACCTGGACCTGCAACCAAAGATTTAGCACTACATACTGTACAACACTCTAAGGTGCCATATCAAACAGTATAAAGATACGGAGGTGGGGGAGGTGTACATGTCATAGTGATGGCAAACAATCAAACATAGCATCCATCCTCACATCTCTCACTCAGTGCGTAAAGCATACGATATTCACCACTTCGATCACCCACCCTTGCTACGATCACTTTGCCCCATGAAGTCATAAATGGCTCCACTACACTGATAACGTAGCCACTAATCCTTTGCTATGTCCACTTGCCCCATGGAGTTATTCACCCCATCTGCGCTGGCTCATAGCCTTACCAATCCTTACTATGTCCACTTGCCCCATGGAGTTATTCACCCCATCTGCGCTGGCTCATAGTCTTACTATGCATCACCTTGCCCCTCGAGTCGTAATGACTCTACTGCACTGATAACGTAGTCTTGCTACCATCACCTTGCCCCTCGAGTCATAATGACTCTACTGCACTGGTAAGTAGCCCATTATTCATTTTTAGTGGTGGATCGAAGTTATGAACGTCGACAACTCCTTAGCACACGTCCCGCAGCAAAGCCCAATCATGAAGTGAACTCATCGGTTCGGGTTGAGTCCACTCCATCGCATCGGCTCGGGTCAGGTGTCCTACTTCGGTTCGGGTCGGGTGCCATCTCCCCTCCAGTTCATGCTTCCGCTCCGATCCGCCTCCTCATCCTTCACGTGCTCCGATCCAATCCATCCTCCTCTATCCGCTCCGATCCCTCCTCCTTAATCCGATCTGATCCCAGTTCAGTTAGCGTGGCCTTCCTTTTTGCCAATTTCCTCAAGTGTCAGGTTCCGATCCGATCTAATCCCTTGCCCAGTTCATCATATCCGATCCGAGCCCCATATCCGATCCGATCTGAAACCTGCACTGTTTTCTGAAACTGTTCCAGCAAGTGTTTACGCCATTCGATGACGTTTTCGACCATTCTAACTATTGAAATCAATCACAAAGCATATCATACAGTCATAGCAACATGCATAATCAACCACAAACATCAAAACATCAATATGATAGGTTAAAATGGATCAAACATACCCCAAAACCCCATATTTCCCCTTCAACATGTTTAGGTGAAACTAATGATAGGATTAGCAAAACTTAACCAAATTAACCCAAATTCATATCAGAGGTCTAAAACATCATTTAGGAATTTATGAACATTTTTCCCGAATTTTATCATGTTTAAATTCGCTAATTAACACGAATTACCCTTAATTAGCCATAATTAGTGCAAAACTATGCAAATCACTCACCTTAGCCACAAATAAACTAAGATCTGAAATAATCTCTAATTTGATGCAAATCCCAATACTAAACAGCAGCTCCAATGTTGATTTGGTGTAGATCTACCTTGATTAGATGTTGCTAAGCCAAATCCTTGACCAAAAGGTGATTTGGAGGTGATTTAGAGGTTAGAGGCCATTTTTAGGGTTCCTTGGTGATAAGTGGAGGCTAGAAAACTGAAATGGAATGATTCTCCATCTCATTTCAGCCTTCCCATAACCCCAATCCCGAAATGGGTTATGGGCCTACTCATTAATCACCCGATTTGGCCCAGTTAAGCAGTTTTTCACCCTCCAAACCTTATTTCAGCCATATCTCCCAAACGGTAAGTCCGTTTGGCTATTATGACCACTCTATGGAAAGGTAAACCATCAAACGAATCCAATGGAAGTGTCAGGTCAAAATTCCTTTCCAATCAAAAGTTATGGCCAAAACAGTACCAACTAAGGGCAAAATGGTCATTTAAAAATCGACAAAAATCATGATCATGGGAAATAACTCTAATAGATGTTTCCTAAAGTTACATGACCATACAACTTCACATAGGAAAGAAATAAATATTCTACAATCCTATGATGTGTAGAATACGGGTCGTTACACTCTCCCCCCTTAAGAAATTTCGCCCCCGAAATTTCCTAATCAAAACACACACAAAGGTTCCCGTATGCCTATCAACCATAAAACAACCATCAAACATGCAAAACAAGTAAAATAAGTCTATCCTAGCATGCAGAATAACTAAATCGCAAAGTAAATCTTACCAGGCAAAGAGTTCTGGATATGCCTTCCTAATGCTCTCTTCTGTCTCCCATGTACAATCACTCTCGTCCTCGCCCCACTGAACCTTGACTAGCTTCACCGCCTTCCTTCGAAGTTGCTTCGTATCGTGCCCCACAATACGAGTCGGCTTGCGGTTCCCAACCGCCTCGGTTTCTACTTCGAAGTCCTCTAACTGATCAGGTGAAATAGTCATATCTGAGTCGTGAACGAACTTCCTTAGTTGGGAAACATGAAATACATTGTGAACTCCCGCCATCCTCTCTGGTAAGCCAACTCTATATGCCAAATTCCAGACTAATTCAAGAACAGGGAATGGGCCAATAAATCTTGGTGCCAACTTGCCTCTCCTGCCAAATCGTATCTGTAACAACCCGAAAATCTGGGTCAGTTTAAAATTTTTATTTTGGCCATTTTAGCGAATTTTGATTATTTAAAATGAATTATTTTAAATAATATCGACGAGAAATTTATTTTGAATAGAAATTCGACGTATATATTATATACGTCGTCGTTAGAATATAAATAATTATTTATAATTATAAATAGAATTGAAAATGGCGCGGTAGTTCGATAATTCGATTTCTAATTTCAAATGAATATACAGAATTCAATATAAGTCAGAATTGAACGAAACAAGAAATATTTGAATCTGTATAACTATATCTTTGTAACGAAGTTAACAAACTGAGATTTCATCTTAGAAATGTTAAGATATGTCCAGTTTAAAATTAGAAATAGTCGCTGTGGAATTTAAAATGGACATTTTGCAAACGACCTCGGATTTCGACGAAACCAGTTTTGCTGGGTCCGTGATGTCGAGTTATTGCTAGATTCCAAATTTCATAATTTTTCGAATCAATATGTGAGCGTGGCAAAGGAAAACGTGTTTTGACCATTTCAGTTGATTTTAATCGACTGGAAATTGGCCATTTTTCCAACGGTCTCAGAATTCGACGAAACTAGTTTTGTTAGGACCGTATCGTCAATACGAAGCTAGAAAATATTTTTATGGAATTTATAGAGTTGTTATGTGACCCCGGTAATTTGAAATGTACGTTTAAAATTCAATATAGTGATTTAAATGTAAATTAAACGGAAACTGATTCAAACAGTCGAATCAGCTTGCGATATGTATCCCATTGTGTCCGGGATGGGGGTAAAACGCTATGGACGACAGGCGGTGGGCCTCGTTTCGAGGTCGTATGTGAAAGTCAACTTTTTAATAAAAAAATAATAATAATAATATATCCTCTCCCCTTAACTACCAGGCCCCCCCCGTTCGTTATTTCTCAAATCAGAAAAAAAAAAAAACCCTAACTAATCGAGCCGCCGACGATGATTGCCGCCCTCTCCCCAACACGGCGCCACCTCACTTCGTCGCCCCCTCCTCCTTCTCCACCGCACCGCTTCCCTCTCTCCTCTGCAACAGCCCTCCCCCCCTTTCTTCCATCGAAGACCGCAGCCACCCCCACCCCTCACCTCGAACCCTACCGCCGACGAAGACGAGCCGCGCCGCCTCATCGACCCCCCCCCTTCGCAGTCAGAAACTGTAAGTTTTTTTTTTATTTTATTATTTTATTTATCTGAATTTTATTTTTATTAAAAACTGATTTTGGCCTTATTTTTAAAACTGAGTTTTTACTTTATTGTTAAAACTGATTTTTAACTTTATTTTTAAAACTGATTTTAAATAAAAAGTTAAAACTGATTTTAAATAAAAATATAAACTGATTTGTTTTAAGAAAAAAAATAAAACTGATTTCGTTTTAAAAATATAAACTGATTTGTTTTAAGGAAAATAAAACTGATTTCGTTTTAAAAATATAAACTGATTTGTTTTAAGAAAAAAGAAATAAAAACTGATTTGTTTTAAAAATGGTTTAAATTTTAAAAAGAAAAGGTTTAAACTTGAAAGGTAAAAGAGTTAAACTTTAAAAAGTAAGAGGAAAGATTTGATCTTTTGAAATAAAAATTCGATTTTTATATATTGAACTTTGAAATAAAAATTCGATTTTTATTTATTGAATAGCGAAATAAAAATTCGATTTTTATATATATAGTGGCCTTGGGCAGCGAAGGTGACAAAAAGGCGAAACGACGAAGACTTCTGCAAAAGAAGAGCCGTGGAGCTAGGATAGCTATATGTGAGAACTTCTCACCTTCCAATTTATTTTTCTAGTTATATATATATATACTAGGATGCAGACGGTGCTTAGTAGCACCCGACACAATTGTCCACAGACCATGGACTTGTTTGTTTGGCTGTTTGGTTATCGATTGTGATATTGGTTTGAATGTGGTTTGTGGTGTGAAAAATCGAATCGATAAATTGGTTAGGATTAGACGTGCGCCGTTATAAGGCGAAGGAGTAAGGCTAGGTTAGACACTTACTCCAAATCTTGTGGTTTGCATAATAAAATTGGTATGATTGATGTGTGAATGGCGTGGGCCTTCACTAGACCGGGGATAAGGCTAGGCCTCGTCCCGTTTCTAGTATCGTGCCGTTATGCCGCCGAAATTTTCTAAAATATGTTAGAAAAATAAAAATATCATTTTATTGTAAGAATGAACTGAATAGAAATTCATATGTTAAAATAAAATGTGTTATCGTTAAAAATATAATTTTTAACGTGAATGTGAATAAATAAATATTCATTTACAAACCAGACGGTTTGTTTATGTACACCTATTTGAATGACGTTGATTGGGTCGATAAATTTTACACATCGCCTAACTGCACAAATAAAATATGTGTTTGATTGTTTGAAACCCCACACGGGTGTTAGGATGAAATTTGAAGTTCACTCATCCTGATTGATTAAATATGTCGATCGATCGATTGACAGGCTGTTATAAGCGTTGAATATCTATATTTGATGCTTATACAGTGTAGTGCACTTTGGTTGATGGTTGATTATTTTCAATGCTATTATATACATGTGTTGTATGAAAATCCATATAATTAATTTTATATGGTAATTGATTGGGCCTCATTCCAGTTTTGAAAAAGAAATATTTGAAAAAGAAATATTTGAAATAGAATATTTGAAAATAAAGGAATATATGAAGCCGTGTTGATTAGATTGACGCCATTTTGACGTGAACGATATTTATATCGATTTAAAAAAAACGATTTCGAAATGAAATGAATTGAAAACGATTTCGAAATGAATTGAATTGAAAACGATTTCGAAATGAATTGAATTGAAAACGAATTCAAAATGAATTGAAAACGATTTCGAAATGAATTGAATTGAAAACGATTTCGAAATGAATTGAATTGAAAACGATTTCGAAATGAATTGAATTGAAAACGATTTCGAAATGAATTGAATTGAAAACGAATTCAAATGGAATTGAAAGCGAATTGAAATGAATTCAAATTGAATTGAAATTCGAATTGAATAGAAATGAATTTTAAAACGAATTTATAAAGAAGAATTCAATTTTGGCTTTGAATTGAAATAGAAGTTGAAATAGAATTTGAAACGAATTTAAAACTATTTATATAATCCGTTTTAAATAGGAATCGACGAAATATATATTATATATATTATATATATAATATAATGGCCTGAATAGAACGCGCCGCGCCGCGGTAGTTCGCGAATTTCGACCATTTATTTCAAACGGACATTGCGGGAGATCCGACCGTCGGATTCTCCTAAAACCGGAACCGTTGGGTTCGTATCGAAAAGAGCTTTCTAATGAATGTTAGAAATTTGAAATCTAACGGTTGGATTTGGAGATACGTCCAAATCAAATTCGAAAAAGGTCGCTGTAAGTGCAGTTCGATGGCCGTTAATGGAAATCGACTGTACGGGCCTTGATAAAATTATTAAAAATAGTAATAATTTGTGTAAAATCATAAGAAATGATTTGTGAAAGTTTGGGATGAAAAACTCCATATTTGAAAAGATAAAAATAGATTTTTATCGAAATGAACTAGTTTTGAACTAGAATTATAATTCTATTTATTTTTAAATAAATAAATTGAATTCGAAAAAGGTTTTAAAAGTAACCAAAATTCCAATGATTGCATTGGAGTGGATTTGAATCGAAATTGTCTTCGGAATATTTCGATGTTGGAATTCGGGATTATACAGGTGTTGTTATGGAAATTTGAAAGATATATATTTATATCGTTATTTCCAATACGACATTTGTTAGTCGTAGAATTCGATATTGAATATAAGCCGATATATTTTCTATTCAGAGCCTTGTATTGAATATCGAATGTGATTTGGGTTTGTCGTGAATGGTGTCTTCACTAACACTGTTCTTGAACCCAGTTGAGAAAAGATTAAATCTTTTATTTAGATTTAATGAAGTGTACCAATTAAATGATATTTAATTGGAATTGAATGGATATTGATTTTTGGGTTTATCGTGAACAGTGTTTTAAACAACACTCGTTCTTTAATCCGATAATTAATGGAATGTGATTTGGGTTTATCGTGAACAGTGTTTTAAACAACACTCGTTCTTTAACCCGATAATTAATGGAATGTGATTTGGGTTTATCGTGAACCGTGTTTTAAATGACACTGATTCTTTAACCCAGTCGAAGATTAAAACTAAGTGGAGTTTTAATGAATCTTTAATTAGATTGAAAGATCGAAGATGGAGTATCACCAATTTTGCTCCAGGCGATAGTTAAATCTTTAATTAGATTTGAACGTGAAATTTAGAAACTAACTGTCGGTTAGCCAAGCAGAATGGTTTTCTGGATATTGATCTGATGTTGGTTTCGGCCTTCGGGGTTAATATTTGGGGAATTATTCTCTTGATTAATTTACGGTTAGTGACTAATGAATTGGAATGAGGCGTATGTTGTGTTTGTGTAACACTTTTATAATATATACGCGAGTTATTCGGAAAGACCGGGTTTATCCCATTCTGAATAACTGATACGACGATAAGTCGAAGATGAAGACGATGGTCGAAGACCGGAGGTCTTCACGTCGTTTGGGTGATAACTGATGATCTTGATTGGGCTGTACACCCAAGAAGATGGAAACAGTTAGTGATCGTCTAGACGTATTTGGAGATCGATGGATATGCGGGGTACTAGGTGCCTCCGGTTTCGTTCAGACCCAGAACGGACTTGTAAATGGACTGTGTGTCTGACATCGGATTTCATTCTGTGTGACTGATATCGGTTGCATAGGATGGTTTGCCTGTGTGGCATGCTAAGATGCAAATGATCAAGGCTTCTGTTGAAAAGCAAAGTCTTGTGGTGATGATCAAAGCACGGCCTTTGTGGCGTAGCTTTGTGTAACGTTTACCTCGCGTGTTTCACACCAGGTATGAACCAAAAACGGGAGACGGACCTCAGGGAGGACTTGCGTTTCTTTCTAGCTAGAAGTGGCGTCAGTGGTTTTACACGCCCTGACGAGTTTGACTTATGTGGTTGTTGCTGTTGCGAGGCGCCTCGGTTATATCGGTTTCGGCCGATGCATTCTGGTCGGCTGACGGACCAGACTTACACCCCATAGGGTGGGGAAACGTAGTGTTCAGGCATTTTAATCCACATCGGTGGACCGGCCCTGACGATCCAAAGGCTTGACAGAGTACTTGCCTGAGGGGCGGGCTAGAGCGTCTCGAATCGGTGGAGGACTATCTTTTGCCTCGGTTCATAGATGGAAATCCAATTTCCAAATACGTGACTTTGCGATTTTGATTGTATAACCTATATATGGCGACATAGTGGTATGGGGCATTCATGCCGCCTATGATTGATACTTATGATTTGAAATTGTTTTATACACTATGCACTTATAATAGTATCAAATGATTTGTTTTAAACGTATCAAGCATTCTTTGGCTGTTATAAGGTAAAAACCCTATCCCCCGGCTTGCGTTGCATTGTGTGATAGGACCTGGGTCTTATAACAGCTTCATTTTTCTTTATTTAGCATCGCGCTGTTTGTTTTATGCACTGGTATTCTTGGGAGGAAACCCGTTCCGTGTTATACGGCGTGGTCCCTTGATTTACCTAACTTTTAAAATAAAGAATAATAACTGTTTTAGTTCTCACACCAGTCACATGACTGACCTGGAGTTTATTGTTTTAACCTAAACTCTGGATGCCCCTATTTTGACACGGGCAGCTAGTAGTTTCGGTTTTGCAGATTTATATTCACAGGATCCTGGTTTACAGCTGGAACGATATCCGGAAAGCTTTGTATCCGTATATCTACTTCTAGCCGTGTATTGTATTATTTTCCGCTGCTATGTATTTAAATGTAATTTAAATCTCTGATATTTCTGTGTAATATTTATTCTTTTATACTCTGTATATTCTTGTAATCTGATGCATTGTTGTAATATACAATGAAGTGTTCTTCTGTATGCGTTCTGTTGTGGTTTGTTCTCGAACTATCCGTCGCTTTCCTTTACGGGGAAGTTACGGGTTTTCACAGTTGGTATCAGAGCTTTGGTTTACAAAGCTCAGAGAACAAGGCACATTAGAACCATACGAAAGAATTCATCAGATATTGGATTAGTAAAATCCAATGGGAATGACTCGTTAGAGATGGGATCAGTAGTATCCTAGAACGAGTGTGAAGAGTATATTTTTAAAAAAATGAAAGTCAATTCTGTTTTGAAAATTTAAAATCAATTTTTCGTATTTGATTATATATTTATAAGATTTGGACAATTCAGTATATAAAGATTTTTGCGTATGCGCCTAGCTAGCGTATATTCAAAGTTTTAATATATTGGATAGATATAGCATCGCACTCTAGTCGCCCGAAGATGATATTGATGATAGCGATCGCATCATCAACATTTATGTTCGAGTTTCGAAGGTGTGATTTTCTATATATTTCCATTAGACTGGTGTGAGAACCAAAACTTATATAGTTAGGAACACATTGTTGTGAATTGGCATCAAAACATGATTTTCAGTATATATATCAAAATTATGAATTTGAAACTCTAATTCACTAATTGATTGATGTTTGGGTTGTTTGTTTATTTGTTTGCTAATTTTGAACCATTTAGCCTAATTGAATCAAATATTGAATTGTATTGAAAATTGGTCGCATTTGCTTGCATATACATATACTTACATTGAACAGGTCATAGCAAGGAGGCTAGAGCCAGAGAATAAAATTTGTTTGCCCGACAAATAGGTACATGTTTACTACATAATTTACTATTTTGTTTGGGTGATGATGATTTTGTGAGCCTATTGGCTAGCCGCTTGGCTTTTTCTTTTTCTTTTTGAGATCTGAAGGACCGGGGAAGCTATTTGAAATTCCCCGATGCTCCCGGTGCAGGGGAGGTTATGGCGAAATTTTTCAAAAATTTAGGGTGTTAGCCAAATTTTTGAAATTTTGAAAATTCTCAGAAACTGAAAAGTTGGAGAATGGAAGTCTGATCGAGCGTAGCGCTGAATAATCAAACCACTTTCGACTTTGTTCCTTTTCGGGGACGAAAAGTTTTAAGTGGGGGAGATTGTAACAACCCGAAAATCTGGGTCAGTTTAAAATTTTTATTTTGGCCATTTTAGCGAATTTTGATTATTTAAAATGAATTATTTTAAATAATATCGACGAGAAATTTATTTTGAATAGAAATTCGACGTATATATTATATACGTCGTCGTTAGAATATAAATAATTATTTATAATTATAAATAGAATTGAAAATGGCGCGGTAGTTCGATAATTCGATTTCTAATTTCAAATGAATATACAGAATTCAATATAAGTCAGAATTGAACGAAACAAGAAATATTTGAATCTGTATAACTATATCTTTGTAACGAAGTTAACAAACTGAGATTTCATCTTAGAAATGTTAAGATATGTCCAGTTTAAAATTAGAAATAGTCGCTGTGGAATTTAAAATGGACATTTTGCAAACGACCTCGGATTTCGACGAAACCAGTTTTGCTGGGTCCGTGATGTCGAGTTATTGCTAGATTCCAAATTTCATAATTTTTCGAATCAATATGTGAGCGTGGCAAAGGAAAACGTGTTTTGACCATTTCAGTTGATTTTAATCGACTGGAAATTGGCCATTTTTCCAACGGTCTCAGAATTCGACGAAACTAGTTTTGTTAGGACCGTATCGTCAATACGAAGCTAGAAAATATTTTTATGGAATTTATAGAGTTGTTATGTGACCCCGGTAATTTGAAATGTACGTTTAAAATTCAATATAGTGATTTAAATGTAAATTAAACGGAAACTGATTCAAACAGTCGAATCAGCTTGCGATATGTATCCCATTGTGTCCGGGATGGGGGTAAAACGCTATGGACGACAGGCGGTGGGCCTCGTTTCGAGGTCGTATGTGAAAGTCAACTTTTTAATAAAAAAAAAAAAATAATAATATATCCTCTCCCCTTAACTACCAGGCCCCCCCCGTTCGTTATTTCTCAAATCAGAAAAAAAAAAAAAACCCTAACTAATCGAGCCGCCGACGATGATTGCCGCCCTCTCCCCAACACGGCGCCACCTCACTTCGTCGCCCCCTCCTCCTTCTCCACCGCACCGCTTCCCTCTCTCCTCTGCAACAGCCCTCCCCCCCTTTCTTCCATCGAAGACCGCAGCCACCCCCACCCCTCACCTCGAACCCTACCGCCGACGAAGACGAGCCGCGCCGCCTCATCGACCCCCCCCCTTCGCAGTCAGAAACTGTAAGTTTTTTTTTTATTTTATTATTTTATTTATCTGAATTTTATTTTTATTAAAAACTGATTTTGGCCTTATTTTTAAAACTGAGTTTTTACTTTATTGTTAAAACTGATTTTTAACTTTATTTTTAAAACTGATTTTAAATAAAAAGTTAAAACTGATTTTAAATAAAAATATAAACTGATTTGTTTTAAGGAAAAAAATAAAACTGATTTCGTTTTAAAAATATAAACTGATTTGTTTTAAGGAAAATAAAACTGATTTCGTTTTAAAAATATAAACTGATTTGTTTTAAGAAAAAAGAAATAAAAACTGATTTGTTTTAAAAATGGTTTAAATTTTAAAAAGAAAAGGTTTAAACTTGAAAGGTAAAAGAGTTAAACTTTAAAAAGTAAGAGGAAAGATTTGATCTTTTGAAATAAAAATTCGATTTTTATATATTGAACTTTGAAATAAAAATTCGATTTTTATATATTGAACTTTGAAATAAAAATTCGATTTTTATTTATTGAATAGCGAAATAAAAATTCGATTTTTATATATATAGTGGCCTTGGGCAGCGAAGGTGACAAAAAGGCGAAACGACGAAGACTTCTGCAAAAGAAGAGCCGTGGAGCTAGGATAGCTATATGTGAGAACTTCTCACCTTCCAATTTATTTTTCTAGTTATATATATATATACTAGGATGCAGACGGTGCTTAGTAGCACCCGACACAATTGTCCACAGACCATGGACTTGTTTGTTTGGCTGTTTGGTTATCGATTGTGATATTGGTTTGAATGTGGTTTGTGGTGTGAAAAATCGAATCGATAAATTGGTTAGGATTAGACGTGCGCCGTTATAAGGCGAAGGAGTAAGGCTAGGTTAGACACTTACTCCAAATCTTGTGGTTTGCATAATAAAATTGGTATGATTGATGTGTGAATGGCGTGGGCCTTCACTAGACCGGGGATAAGGCTAGGCCTCGTCCCGTTTCTAGTATCGTGCCGTTATGCCGCCGAAATTTTCTAAAATATGTTAGAAAAATAAAAATATCATTTTATTGTAAGAATGAACTGAATAGAAATTCATATGTTAAAATAAAATGTGTTATCGTTAAAAATATAATTTTTAACGTGAATGTGAATAAATAAATATTCATTTACAAACCAGACGGTTTGTTTATGTACACCTATTTGAATGACGTTGATTGGGTCGATAAATTTTACACATCGCCTAACTGCACAAATAAAATATGTGTTTGATTGTTTGAAACCCCACACGGGTGTTAGGATGAAATTTGAAGTTCACTCATCCTGATTGATTAAATATGTCGATCGATCGATTGACAGGCTGTTATAAGCGTTGAATATCTATATTTGATGCTTATACAGTGTAGTGCACTTTGGTTGATGGTTGATTATTTTCAATGCTATTATATACATGTGTTGTATGAAAATCCATATAATTAATTTTATATGGTAATTGATTGGGCCTCATTCCAGTTTTGAAAAAGAAATATTTGAAAAAGAAATATTTGAAATAGAATATTTGAAAATAAAGGAATATATGAAGCCGTGTTGATTAGATTGACGCCATTTTGACGTGAACGATATTTATATCGATTTAAAAAAAACGATTTCGAAATGAAATGAATTGAAAACGATTTCGAAATGAATTGAATTGAAAACGATTTCGAAATGAATTGAATTGAAAACGAATTCAAAATGAATTGAAAACGATTTCGAAATGAATTGAATTGAAAACGATTTCGAAATGAATTGAATTGAAAACGATTTCGAAATGAATTGAATTGAAAACGATTTCGAAATGAATTGAATTGAAAACGAATTCAAATGGAATTGAAAGCGAATTGAAATGAATTCAAATTGAATTGAAATTCGAATTGAATAGAAATGAATTTTAAAACGAATTTATAAAGAAGAATTCAATTTTGGCTTTGAATTGAAATAGAAGTTGAAATAGAATTTGAAACGAATTTAAAACTATTTATATAATCCGTTTTAAATAGGAATCGACGAAATATATATTATATATATTATATATATAATATAATGGCCTGAATAGAACGCGCCGCGCCGCGGTAGTTCGCGAATTTCGACCATTTATTTCAAACGGACATTGCGGGAGATCCGACCGTCGGATTCTCCTAAAACCGGAACCGTTGGGTTCGTATCGAAAAGAGCTTTCTAATGAATGTTAGAAATTTGAAATCTAACGGTTGGATTTGGAGATACGTCCAAATCAAATTCGAAAAAGGTCGCTGTAAGTGCAGTTCGATGGCCGTTAATGGAAATCGACTGTACGGGCCTTGATAAAATTATTAAAAATAGTAATAATTTGTGTAAAATCATAAGAAATGATTTGTGAAAGTTTGGGATGAAAAACTCCATATTTGAAAAGATAAAAATAGATTTTTATCGAAATGAACTAGTTTTGAACTAGAATTATAATTCTATTTATTTTTAAATAAATAAATTGAATTCGAAAAAGGTTTTAAAAGTAACCAAAATTCCAATGATTGCATTGGAGTGGATTTGAATCGAAATTGTCTTCGGAATATTTCGATGTTGGAATTCGGGATTATACAGGTGTTGTTATGGAAATTTGAAAGATATATATTTATATCGTTATTTCCAATACGACATTTGTTAGTCGTAGAATTCGATATTGAATATAAGCCGATATATTTTCTATTCAGAGCCTTGTATTGAATATCGAATGTGATTTGGGTTTGTCGTGAATGGTGTCTTCACTAACACTGTTCTTGAACCCAGTTGAGAAAAGATTAAATCTTTTATTTAGATTTAATGAAGTGTACCAATTAAATGATATTTAATTGGAATTGAATGGATATTGATTTTTGGGTTTATCGTGAACAGTGTTTTAAACAACACTCGTTCTTTAATCCGATAATTAATGGAATGTGATTTGGGTTTATCGTGAACAGTGTTTTAAACAACACTCGTTCTTTAACCCGATAATTAATGGAATGTGATTTGGGTTTATCGTGAACCGTGTTTTAAATGACACTGATTCTTTAACCCAGTCGAAGATTAAAACTAAGTGGAGTTTTAATGAATCTTTAATTAGATTGAAAGATCGAAGATGGAGTATCACCAATTTTGCTCCAGGCGATAGTTAAATCTTTAATTAGATTTGAACGTGAAATTTAGAAACTAACTGTCGGTTAGCCAAGCAGAATGGTTTTCTGGATATTGATCTGATGTTGGTTTCGGCCTTCGGGGTTAATATTTGGGGAATTATTCTCTTGATTAATTTACGGTTAGTGACTAATGAATTGGAATGAGGCGTATGTTGTGTTTGTGTAACACTTTTATAATATATACGCGAGTTATTCGGAAAGACCGGGTTTATCCCATTCTGAATAACTGATACGACGATAAGTCGAAGATGAAGACGATGGTCGAAGACCGGAGGTCTTCACGTCGTTTGGGTGATAACTGATGATCTTGATTGGGCTGTACACCCAAGAAGATGGAAACAGTTAGTGATCGTCTAGACGTATTTGGAGATCGATGGATATGCGGGGTACTAGGTGCCTCCGGTTTCGTTCAGACCCAGAACGGACTTGTAAATGGACTGTGTGTCTGACATCGGATTTCATTCTGTGTGACTGATATCGGTTGCATAGGATGGTTTGCCTGTGTGGCATGCTAAGATGCAAATGATCAAGGCTTCTGTTGAAAAGCAAAGTCTTGTGGTGATGATCAAAGCACGGCCTTTGTGGCGTAGCTTTGTGTAACGTTTACCTCGCGTGTTTCACACCAGGTATGAACCAAAAACGGGAGACGGACCTCAGGGAGGACTTGCGTTTCTTTCTAGCTAGAAGTGGCGTCAGTGGTTTTACACGCCCTGACGAGTTTGACTTATGTGGTTGTTGCTGTTGCGAGGCGCCTCGGTTATATCGGTTTCGGCCGATGCATTCTGGTCGGCTGACGGACCAGACTTACACCCCATAGGGTGGGGAAACGTAGTGTTCAGGCATTTTAATCCACATCGGTGGACCGGCCCTGACGATCCAAAGGCTTGACAGAGTACTTGCCTGAGGGGCGGGCTAGAGCGTCTCGAATCGGTGGAGGACTATCTTTTGCCTCGGTTCATAGATGGAAATCCAATTTCCAAATACGTGACTTTGCGATTTTGATTGTATAACCTATATATGGCGACATAGTGGTATGGGGCATTCATGCCGCCTATGATTGATACTTATGATTTGAAATTGTTTTATACACTATGCACTTATAATAGTATCAAATGATTTGTTTTAAACGTATCAAGCATTCTTTGGCTGTTATAAGGTAAAAACCCTATCCCCCGGCTTGCGTTGCATTGTGTGATAGGACCTGGGTCTTATAACAGCTTCATTTTTCTTTATTTAGCATCGCGCTGTTTGTTTTATGCACTGGTATTCTTGGGAGGAAACCCGTTCCGTGTTATACGGCGTGGTCCCTTGATTTACCTAACTTTTAAAATAAAGAATAATAACTGTTTTAGTTCTCACACCAGTCACATGACTGACCTGGAGTTTATTGTTTTAACCTAAACTCTGGATGCCCCTATTTTGACACGGGCAGCTAGTAGTTTCGGTTTTGCAGATTTATATTCACAGGATCCTGGTTTACAGCTGGAACGATATCCGGAAAGCTTTGTATCCGTATATCTACTTCTAGCCGTGTATTGTATTATTTTCCGCTGCTATGTATTTAAATGTAATTTAAATCTCTGATATTTCTGTGTAATATTTATTCTTTTATACTCTGTATATTCTTGTAATCTGATGCATTGTTGTAATATACAATGAAGTGTTCTTCTGTATGCGTTCTGTTGTGGTTTGTTCTCGAACTATCCGTCGCTTTCCTTTACGGGGAAGTTACGGGTTTTCACAGTATCACGCTCTTCAACGGAGAAATCTTGAAAAACACCAAGTCACCAACGGAGAATTTTAAGTCTCTTCTCCTCTTATCAGCATAACTCTTCTGCCTATCTTGGGCAGCCTTCATTCATTGTTGAATGATCTTAATCTTATCGGAAGTTTCCCTCACCACATCTGGTCCAAGCACAAACTTCTCGCCAGTCTTTATCCAACATGATGGTGAGTTGCACGGTCTTTCGTACAAAGCTTCATATGGAGCCATACCGATACTGGATTGGTAGCTATTATTATATGCAAACTCTACTAGATGCAAATGGTCATCCCATGATCCACCAAAATCCAATATACAAGCTCTAAGAGATCTTCCAATATACGATTCACCCTCTCCGTCCGACCGTCGGTCTGAGGATGATATGCAGTACTGAGATGTAATCCTAACCCTAGAGCCTCTTGTAAGATCTTCCAAAACCCACTAGTGAACAACGGGTGCCGGTCACTCACAATGCTTTTGGGTACTCCATGAAATCTCACTACCCACTTCATATACAATTCTGCCAACTTGGCTGCCGTTCTAATCGATTTGACTGGTATAAATCTTGCGCTCTTAGTCAATCGATCCACAATTACCCAAATGCTATCATGTCTCGACCTAGTCCTTGGTAAACCATCGATGAAATCCATCGAGACTTGCTCCCATTTCCATTCGGGAATTTCTAATGGTTGCAATAACCCACTAGGCTTCTTTTGCTCGGCTTTAACTAGCTGGCAATTCATGCATTTGGATATAAACTTCCCAACATCTCTTTTCATCCCTTCCCAGTAGTAAGTCTGCTTCATGTCTCGATACATCTTATTACCACCGGGGTGTATAGTCAGTTTTGAGTGATGACATTCTCTAAGCACTTCATCTCTCAAACCATTCACGTTGGGCACAACTAGTCTTCCATTCTTCCGAAGCCATCCATGTCGATCAAGCCCATACACATTCATCTCCTCACTGTCGATGTTCATCTCTAACTTGGAGATGATTTCCAACAGATTAGGATCGTCCCTCTGGCTGGAACCAATCCGCTCTATCAAAGTGGGTCTGATCGCCAAACTAGCTAGCATGACTGGATCCAATTCGCACTTTGGTCTGAAATCAAACCTCGCAATATACTCCAGTTGCTTCCATTCAAGAAACATTGCCCCTAAACTGGCATGTCTCCTACTCAAGGCATCGGCTACCGCGTTACCTTTCCCAGGTGTATATGCGATATCAAAATCATACGAAGCCAAGAACTCTAACCATCTCTGCTGACGGAGATTCAGATCTTTCTAAGAGAAAAGATACTTTAACGATTTATGATCGGTAAAGAACTCAAATCTTTCTCCCAAGAGATAGTGTCTCCACATCTTCAGCGCAAACACGATCGCTGCTAATTCCAAATCATGGGTAGGATACTTCTTCTCATGCGGCTTTAGCTGTCGACTAGCATAAGCTACAACCCTACCTCCTTGCATCAATACAGCACCCAGTCCGGTACCACAAGCATCTGTGTAAACCGTCATCTCTTCATTCCCTTTAGGAATGACTAACACTGGCGCACGCGTCAACTTCTCTTTTAGAATCTTGAAGGCATCCTCACACACTCCGTCCCAGACGAAGGACTGATTCTTCTTAGTCAATTGAGTCAACGGTGCTGCTATCTTGGAGAAGTCCTGGATAAACTTACGATAATATCCAGCTAATCCCAAGAAACTTCTTACATCCGTTACATTCTTGGGTGTAGGCCAATCCTGTACCGTAGCCACCTTCGCAGGGTCCACGGCAATACCACCCTCGGAAACATCAAGACCCAAGAATCTCACTTCCCTTCTCTAAAAATGACACTTAGAGAATTTCGCTTTCAATTGGTGTTTCCTCAACACCTCCATCACTATCCTCAAGTGTCGCTTGTGTTCCTCCTCTGTCCTTGAGTAAATAAGGATATCGTCCACGAACACAAGAACAAACTTATTCAACTGATCTCTGAATACTCGATTCATAAGATCCACAAAGTAGGCTGGTGCATTGGTCAACCCAAATGGCATGACCAACCACTCATAAAATCCAGATGGCGTCCTAAATGCCGTTTTCAGAACACTCTCATCTGCTACTCGAAGCTGATGAAATCCTGTCACGAGGTCCAACTGGGAGAACACTCTTGCTCCTTCCAGTTGATCAAACAAATCATCTATCCGCGGTAGAGGATACTTGTTCTTCCTCGTCACCTTATTCGACTCGCGATAGTCCACACACAAATGAAGGGAACCATCTGCCTTAGTGGCAAACACAACTGGTGCTCCCCACTCGGAGACACTCCTTCTAATAAATCCCTTCTTCAAAAGATTGCTGACTTGCACCCCGAGCTCTCGCTGCTCCCTTGGTGCCATACGACGAAGTGGCATCACTATAGGTCTGGCATCTTTCACTAAATCAATATGGAACTCAATCTCTCGGTGTGGTGGAAGCCCAGTCACCTCCTCGAAGACGTCCGGATACTGGCCAACCACAGGCACATCTGACAACTCATCCTGCGGGATGTCGAGGGAATTTACAAAACTAGCCATAACCCCATCACTATGTAGATTACCAAACACTACCCTCCGCCCATCATCCGCCCTCACTGTCACCAAAAATCCCTCACAGTCTACCACCACCCCGTATCTTTGGAGCCAATCGACTCCCAATATAATTCCATACCCAGTAAAGCCCAAAAAAAAGCAATCACAAACAAACATACATCCATGACTCGATAAGACCAAATTTCTGCAAATCATACTAAGGCTAGTCGAACCGCCAATCGGGCTTGTCACAACCAATGGTCTATCGACTATCTCGGGTTCCAGTCCCAACCTATCTACCAGGTCACTAGATATGAAGGAACGGGAAGCCCCAGTATCAAACAAAACTCGAACTGGTACATCATAAATAGAAAGCATACCTTGAATAACAACATTCTTTCCTTTCTCCGCCGCAGTTGGGGCATTCGACGAAGAAGGAACAACATCAATAGCATATTCTTTCACAATCTGCTTCTCCTTAAGAGGTTGCGGACACTTATCCTTGAAATGTCCCACTTGACCACAGTTGAAGCACTTCTTATCCGCTGGCTTGGCCCGACAATCTTTAGCATAATGGCCCTTCTTACCACAGCTGAAGCACTCAACATCCTTCTTGCTCTTTTTCTGACCACCTTTAGATTGGTCCTGCTTCCTCTTATTCTGAGAGTTATTCTTGCCTCCACCGCCTGCTTGCGGCTTTGGCCCTTCTGCAGATGCAGCCTCAGTCTTTGACTTAGGGTAAAGACTCTCTGATCTCAAAGCTTTCCCCACAATCGATTCAAAAGTCTCATCGATGTGATTGATAAGCCTTTCCCCCAAGTATCCATCCAAACCAGTAATGAACTTCTTGTTCTTCTTCTCAGGAGTATCGATAAGAGATAGTCCATACTTTGACAAGGTGTCGAACTCAGCAATATAGTCAGAAACTGCCCTACCACACTGCTTGAGTTCCAAGAACCTTTTAAACAACACTGACTTCTGGGCAGCTGGAATGAACTTCTCGCTAAAGCGAGCCTTGAACCGATCCCACGTAACCTGATCTTCTGGAGTAGCTGTTCTAATGGCATTCCACCAATTCATTGCTCGCCCTTGCAGCTGACGAGACGCTAGCCTTCTCTTCATCGCATCCTCAAGACCCAAGTCATTGAAGATATGGTCACAGCTATCCATCCAGTCCTGAACATCCGTGGCCGACTCCGTTCCGTGGAACGGCTTTCCGCCAAGGTTAGTGTAATCCTTGCACAACTTGGCGAAATCGATCCTAGGCGCCTGCACTACTGGGCCAACACCAACTCCGGGATTGGGAACTACCCCTTGCACTTCTCTAATCATGTCTCTCATGAGGTTAGTAAACATCGCCCTCATGTCAGCGGCATTCCCATGGTTGGTCCCTCTACCAGCACCCCTCGTGTCTCGGCTCATCGTCAATCTGAAAAAGGGAAGCAATTAACGACCCCATAGTGGTGCTAGTGCAGTGCGACTTCATTTTTATACTACTAATAGTATATATATACATAGCTTTTGAAAACCAAAGTAATCACAAATACGCGCTCGCATATACGTACTATCTCTCCCTAGTGTCTTTCCCTAGGTTAACTACGCAACCTAGAGCTCTGATACCAAGTGTGACGGCCCGCCCCGCACCAACCGACATTTACTCCAGAAGTGTGCTGTACACATGTCCAGTTAGCACAGAACGGGGCGTCAGAAGGAAAAGGAAGAAGGAAATGAACATACAAAGAACCTGTAGAATGTTTCACAGCGCATAGAACAAAATATAATAATAACATACTTGACATAAAACAGGAGAGACAGTGCATAAGCTAAAAACCAGAACTAAGCATCATAGCAGCGGAAATCCCAAAATATAGCTTATTACAACTTTTCAACTGTCTCAAAGCAAAAGTAAGATAAAGGAGGTACACTACTAATGCCCAAGTAGCGACCACCGACGACACAGGGAGAATGTGTATATATATATCATGCGTGGAAGCCTCCTGCCCGCCTCATAATTAGCTACTCGCGCATCACCGGCTAACCTGTCTCTAGTCTGCTCGTGTGAGCACCCAGAGTAATAAAAGGAGACATAAAACTCTGGGTTAGACATAAAGCCTGGTATGAGCGATAAGCATCTAAAGTGAACAATAACAGGTAGACTAAAACATACCTGAACCTGGACCTGCAACCAAAGAGTTAGCACTACATATTGTACAACACTCTAAGGTGCCATATCAAACGGTATAAAGATACGGAGGTGGGGGAGGTGTACATGTCATAGTGATGGCAAACAATCAAACATAGCATCCATCCTCACATCTCTCACTCAGTGCGTAAAGCATACGATATTCACCACTTCGATCACCCATCCTTGCTACGATCACTTTGCCCCATGAAGTCATAAATGGCTTCACTGCACTGATAACGTAGCCACTATTCCGTTGCTATGTCCACTTGCCCTATGGAGTTATTCACCCCATCTGCGCTGGCTCATAGCCTTACCAATCCTTACTATGTCCACTTGCCCCATGGAGTTATTCACCCCATCTGCGCTGGCTCATAGTCTTACTACGCATCACCTTGCCCATCGAGTCGTAATGACTCTACTGCACTGATAACGTAGTCTTGCTACCATCACCTTGCCCCTCGAGTCATAATGACTCTACTGCACTGATAAGTAGCCCATCATTCATTTTTAGTGGTGGATCGAAGTTATGAACGTCGACAACTCCTTAGCACACGTCCCACAGCAAAGCCCAATCATGAAGTGAACTCATCGGTTCCCAATTGGATCCTGAGCTCTAACTTCCCATATTGAACTACCTTTGCATCTCGGGTTATTGGTCAATACTGGGTCGGGTCGGGTTCTTCCTCAAGCCATCGGTTCGGGTCGGGTATCCTCCATCGGGTCGGTTCGGGTTTTCTTCTAGTACGGTTCGGGTTGAGTCCACTCCATCGCGTCGGTTCGGGTCGGGTGTCCCACTTCGGGTCGGGTCGGGTGCCATCTTCCCTCCAGTTCATGCTTCCGCTCCGATCCGCCTCCTCATCCTTCACGTGCTCCGATTCGATCCGTCCTCCTCTATCCGCTCCGATCCCTCCTCCTTAATCCGATCCGATCCCAGTTCAGTTAGCGTGGCCTTCCTTTTTGCCAATTTCCTCAAGTGTCAGGCTCCGATCCGATCGAATCCCTTGCCCAGTTCAGCATATCCGATCCGAGCCCCATATCCGATCCGATCCGAAACCTGCACTGTTTTCTGAAACTGTTCCAGCAAGTGTTTACGCCATTCGACGACGTTTTCGACCATTCTAACTATTGAAATCAATCACAAAGCATATCATACAATCATAGCAACATGCATAATCAACAACAAACATCAAAACATCAATATGATAGGTTAAAATGGATCAAACATACCCCAAAACCCCATATTTCCCCTTATTTAGGTGAAACTAATGATAGGATTAGCAAAACTTAACCAAATTAACCCAAATTCATATCAGAGGTCTAAAACATCATTTAGGAATTTATGAACATTTTTCCCAAATTTTATCATGTTTAAATTCACTAATTAACACTAATTACCCTTAATTAGCCATAATTAGTGCAAAACTATGCAAATCACTCACCTTAGCCACAAATAAACTAAGATCTGAAATAAATCTTTGATTTGATGCAAATCCCAATACTAAACAGCAGCTCCAATGTTGATTTGGTGTAGATCTCCCTTGATTAGATATTGCTAAGCCAAATCCTTGACCAAAAGGTGATTTGGAGGTGATTTAGAGGTTAGAGGCCATTTTTAGGGTTCCTTGGTGATAAGTGGAGGCTAGAAAACTGAAATGGAATGATTCTCCATCTCATTTCAGCCTTCCCATAACCCCAATCCCGAAATGGGTTATGGGCCTACTCACTAATCACCCGATTTGGCCCAGTTAAGCAGTTTTTCACCCTCCAAACCTTATTTCAGCCATATCTCCCAAACAGTAAGTCCGTTTGGCTATTATGACCACTCTACGGAAAGGTAAACCATCAAACGAATCCAATGGAAGTGGTTTCAGGTCAAAATTCCTTTCCAATCAAAAGTTATGGCCAAAACAGTACCAACTAAGGGCAAAATGGTCATTTAAAAATCGAAAAAAATCATGATCATGGGAAATGACTCTAATAGATGTTTCCCAAAGTTACATGACCATACGACTTCACATGGGAAAGAAATAAATATTCTACAATCCTTTGATGTGTAGAATACGGGTCGTTACAAAAAAGGTTAGATTTTTATACATGGAAAATGTTAGATTATTATACATAGAAAAGGTTTGATCTTTAACATAGAAAATGTTAGATCTTTAACATAGGAAAGATTTGATTTTATGTAGAGAAAGATTTAATTTTTATGTAGATAAAAATATAATTTTTATAACATGTTTGAAATATTTTATGAAGATAAAAATATGATTTATATTATATATATCGTTATATAAAAATGTGACCTTTTATATATGAACAAGCGATAAAGATTTGATTTTTATAAATATGGTTTTAGAATAAAGATGAGATTTTTATCATCTTGAAAGCGAAGTAAAAATATGATTTTTATGATATGAATAGCATTATAAAAATAGGATTTTTATCGTATAAAGGAAATATTTTTAGTAAGTTAAAAATATGGTTTTTAACTAGAGTACGACATGAAAATATTTTTAGAAAGGTAAAAATAGGATTTTAGCCTATGTACACTATTAATAAAATAGTCATGTTATGAAATAACTTTTAATTCGATAAAAATATGATTTTCAGATTATATATGAGATGAATAAAACACGGCGAAGATTTTCTACATAAGAAGAGTCACGGCGTTTGGTTTAGCTTCTAGGTGAGAACTCCTCACTTTTATTTTATTTTCTAGTTAAAATATATACTAGGATGCAGACGGTGCTTAGCAACACCCGACACCCGTCGTCTACAGACGATGGCCGACTTGTTTGTTTGTTTGATTGTGTTGTGAAAATTGTTTGTGAGGTGGAATGGAATAAAATATTTTATAGTTAAAAATATAATTTTTAACGTGTATATGAATAAAATAAATATTCATAAACAAATCGGACGATTGCTTACGTACACACATTTGACGGATATTGATTGGGATGATAAATTTTACACTTCGCCCAACTGCACAAATAAAATTCATTATTTGTTGATTAAAACCCCACACGGGTATTGGGATGATATATGACATACATTAGTCCCGATAATTAGCTATATGTCGGTCAATTGTTTGACAGGCTGTTGTAAGCGTTAAATATTTGTATTTGATGCTTATGCAGTGTAGAATGCACTCTGGATGATGGTTGACTGTATTTGATTGTTGTTGTGTACATGTGTATATGAAATCCATATAAATCACATTATATGGTAATTGATTGTGTCTGATTCCAGTTCAAAAGGAATGAATATTTTAAAATAATATTCAGTAAAAGATCAAAATTTGATTTTGATGTCCGGTTTGGGATGGACACGAATATATTTCAATATATAAAGCCGTGTTGATTAGATTGACGTCATTTCGACGTGAACGATATTTATATCGATTTTATTCATTTTTATAATGAATATCGAAAAGGAATTGATTTTAAAATATAATGTTTTGAAAATACAATTATTTATATATCGATGATATGGAATATTCAATTTTGATTAGAAATTGAATATGAAGTTGAAATCGTTTTTAAAACGAATTTAAAATGATTTATAAAATACGTATTTAATGGAAATTGATGAAATATATAATATATATATATATAATGGCCTGAATAGAAAACGCCATGCTGCGCTAGTTCGCGAATTTCGACAATTGATTTCGAATGGACATTACGGGAGATCCAACCGTCGGATTCTCCTGAAACCGGAACCATTGAGTTCGTATCAAAAAGATCTTTCTAACGAATATAAGAGATTTGAAATCTAACATTTGGTTTGGAATTATGTCCAAATCAAATTTGGAAAAGGTCACTGTAAGTGCAGTTCGATGACCGTTTATGGAAATCGATTGTACGGGCCTTGATAAAATTATTAAAAATATCAATAATTTATGTAAAATCATAACAAATGATTTGGAAAGAATTAGGATGAAAAATTCCATATTTGAAAAGATAAAAATATATTTTTACCGAAATGAACTAGTTATGAACTAGAATCATGAAATCCAATATTTTTAAATAAATAATTGGATTTGAAATGGTTTTAAAAATAACCGGAATTTCCAATATATGAATTGGAATGGATTTGAAACAAAATCGTCTTCGGAATATTTCGATATTGGATTCCGTGATTATACGGATATTGTGGAGGAATTTGAAATATATATATATATATATATATATATATATATATATATCGTTATTCCAATACGGTATTTGTTGATTCCAGAATTTGATATTGAATATAAGCCGATATATTTTCTATTCATAGCCTTGTATTTAATATCAAATGTGATTTTGGGTTTGTCGTGAATGGTGTCTTCATTAACACTGTTCTTGAACCCAGTTGAGAAAAGATTAAATCTTTTTATTTAGATTTAATGAAGTATACCAATTAATTAATATTTAATTGGAAATGAATTGAAATTGGTCTTTCGGCTTGTCGTGAACGGTGTTTTAAATAACAATTGTTGTTTAACCTGATTAACAATGGAATGAGATTTTGGGTTGTCGTGAATGGTACCTTTAATAATACTATTCTTAGACCCAATGGAGTTAAGAAAATCAGAAACTAACTGGAGATTAGTTAAGTTGAATGGTTTCCTGGGTATTGATCTGATGTTGGTTTCAGCCTTCGGGGTTAATACTTAATGAATTGTTCACTTGCTAATTTACGATTAAAGGCTGATGGAATGGAATGTGATGTTGGGTTTATCGTGAGCCGTGTTTTAAATGACATTGGTTCTTTAACCCAGTTAAAGACAGGATATGATTTCCCAAGTTAAACAATCGTTAATATTGATTTTTGGGAAGATTAAAACCAAGTGGAGTTTTAATGCATCTTTAATTAGATTAAAATGATCGAGAATGGAGTATCACCAGTTTTTCTCCAAGCGATAGTTAAATCTTTAATTAGATTTGAACGTGAACTGGTAATTAATTTTACTAATAACACCGTGGTGTTAGATATGGAGTATTACCAGTTTTGCTCCATGGGATGAATAGGTTGGGAATGGGAAATTATATAAATGATTAGTTCGGTGTGGTTCGCTAATCCCGACTAGTTTGGAAAACCGGAACATGGTTTGAATTGACATCCAACGGAAGATTAAAGAATAAATTTAAAGAATTTATCTTTGATAAAATTAATGGGAACCTTTCCCAAAGTATAAGAATATTTGAATAAAGGAATATCTAGATTGGAATGAGGCGTATGTTGTGTTTTTATAGCACCTGTTTATTATATACGCGAGTTATTCAGAAAGGCTGGGTTTTTCCCATTCTGAATAACTGATTTGACAATATGTCGAGGATGAAGACGGTGGTCAAAGACCGGAGGTCTTCACATCGTTTGGATGATTATTGATGTCTTGATTGGGTTGTACACCCAAGACGAGGTAATAAGTGGTGATCATCCAGACGTACTTAAAGATCAACGGATATGCGAGGGCCTCTCTCCTGTATTGGACATACGGCACGAGGAATAAGGTGCCTCCGGTTTTGTTCAGACCCAGAACGAGCTTGTAAATGGATGTGTGTCTGACATTAGATTTTATTCTGTGTGATTGATATACATCGGTTGCATAGCGTGAATTGTCTGTGTGGCATGCTAAGTGTAACACCCCACATCCGTTAGTTTCACTCACAAAGGGAATGCACTAAGTTCTGTAGAGCATTTTAAAGTAAAAGATGCAGATGAATTACAAGACAGACAAAAATTAAAACAGCGGAAAATAAATTTTTTGCTTTATTGATAAAATAGTTTGTACAACGATTTCTTTATAATATCAATCATCTGTCTTACAAAATAAAGAAGCATAAAACAACATTTATATTCCCCAATGTAGCAAGAGCTAGCCATAGCATATGGAAAGAGAATCCAAGCAAAACTTCGACAAATCTTCAAGCCGGGAAAGAGTGACAATCCAACTTAACCTGAGCTATACTATTCCCTCCTTTACAACCTAGGGGGGACGGAAGAAAAGAAGACGAAAGAAAAACAGAGTCAGACATAAAGCCTGAGTAAGTTCAGTTACTTCTAGCATGTGAACATGGAAAAACAAAACGACATGAATTAACTGAATACAAGATAACACCATGATGATAGGGTCAGCAAGATTAGACAAGATTAACACAGGATATGCTAAGATAAGATAAACTGCATATGCTCTAATACTTACCCGCTTCGCTATCTCCTTGTTATACTGGTTTCTATATCTCTGCACCACCTAACTAGTGTCCCAACTAGTAACAATAACGTGATCCCAATCCCTGTAGTTTCCATTGCCTTCAGGCATACATTTATTATTTATTACCTAGATCTAATCTAGGGTTTTCTATCAAGTGCTTTCTAGATTCAACTAGAGTTTACGCTATTTGCTGAACGCTTCTCGGATTCAGGGTTTATGCCACCTAGTCCAACTAGGGATTACGCTACCTGTCGAACGATGCCCCCAAGTCTAGGACACACTACCTAGAGTGGTATATGTTTCTATACTTCCCCACGCATGTATCGCGAATCGTTATCGCTTGTCTAGATGCACATGTCCTGTAATGTGCGGCCCGAGTCCTGTGGCAGGGCAAATCAAGAAACACAGAACTCGGTCGAGAGCTTTCAGATATCTGCCGATGCAGATGCTAAGGTCTGTTTTTATTCCAGTGGCTATGGTCCCACTCGACCCCTCCCTCAACTAATGAAAGGCACACCTTGAAAAATGAGAACTGTACGTAGGCCCCCCATGCCCCACCAACCTATGGCCATCCTCACCCATAATTAGATAGCAAGTATATGGTCTTTTGGAGTTCTCCGCCTTTCCGCTTCTCGTATCTCGATTGACTGAAGATGGATGGTAGACGACGAGTTGCTATCACAGGGCTACCGGTTTCTCGCCGAATCACGCTGGTCCATCCTAGTCTTTAGGTTGCCATATTTTGCAACCAAGGCATACCCCTGGTTCTTCTAACGCAGACCTTAACCTCTGTGAGCGCAGGAGGATCATCTGCAGCCTCACAGAGGGATACCAAGAGTACCCTCACGTCCCCTCAAAGCCTCGGGCTTCGTAACCCAATTCGTTGGAGCCTTCTTTTTGCTCAGACGGACATTCGCTCCTTCCCGTGTTATACTAAGAATTACTACTTATTTTTGCTAACTAAGGTTTACCACTTAGTTCTCTTTCCCGTCCATTTGGATTGGTTAAGTGTCATTAGTCAATTCAAACTAACTTAACCCTCTTCATTTATCCTGTTAAACTGGTTAAGTGTTATCAGTAATTCATGTTGACTTAACCCTACCACAAACCAAGTTATATTGGTTAAGTATTTCTTATTACTTAACCCTACCCGTTAAGTGTTCCTTTTTAACTTAACCTTGCCCGTCTGTTTTAACTAACATGTTATTAATGGTTAAGTATTATCCCATCATGTTTTAGACTTAACCCTATTCCTTTATCACAATCTGATGGTTAAGTATTCAAGTTTACTTAACCCTGCGGTCTAGCCCAGCTAACATATCAAATTGGCTAAGTGTATTAAATTTTACTTAACCCCAACCTCTAGTCTAGTTAACATGTTAATTTGGCTAAGTGTATTAACTTCACTTAACCCCACCTTCTAGTCTAGTTAACATGTTAATTTGGCTAAGTGTTTTCTAAGTTTCTTAACCCCTACAAATCTTGTCTTGTTACCATGTTAAGTTGGTTAAGTGTCCTTATGGACTTAGCCCTCCAATTCTAGCTTAACTGTGTTATGTTGGTTAAGTGTTCCTATGGACTTAACCCTCCCATTCTAGCTTAACTGTGTTAAGTGTCTGTTTGATCCTAACCCAACCCACCGGTCTGGTTATCATGTTGAATTGGTTAAGTGTCTTAGTTAACTTAACCCTACCATTCTTGTTTTAGCTTTAACTAAATAAATTAAAGCCGCTACCACTCACATTAGACAGATATTGTTGCGATTACTGGATGTGCTGGTTGGTTCCGGGCAGGTTTACATCGCAACTCAGTCTAACCTCGGGTTCGGCATATTCGAGTTTTCTAAGTTCAAAGGGTTTCAATTAATTTTCAAATCAGGTTTTGAAAGTAACCATCCCGTCCGTCGGATCAGTTAGGGATAGCCAGGGAGAGCAGGAAACTTGTATTTTCCAAACCCAAGCCTAGACACTATCCTCTCTGTCACCCTAGAACTTTCTGGTGTATTATTAAAAGAGATGTCGTTAATAAACTTTTAATTTGTCTAAATTTACATTTTCTCACTTAGGAAAAATTCTATAAGTAAACCATTCCTAATTTACTTATTTCCTAATTGTACATTGTCAACATTTCTTATTATGGCCCATTTTCCCCTCTATATCATATTTATGCTTTTTTGGTATGTAAACTATACCAAATTAAGTGTCACTAACCATGATTTTGCTAAACCCGACAAGTACTCCCAATTATGGCCAATTTCAAATTTATGCCAATATATTTATCATGCCAAATTAGCTAATCCAATTCTGATTTAACATTCTAATTACAGTTCATGTCAAACTAGACCTATTATTCTAGTTCACAATTCATGTAAATGCTAGATTTACAAGTCAATACTAGATTCAAATTACACATCCTATAATTCATGTCAAATTTATCCAATTTGCATTTCTATGAACGTGCCATAATACACGTTCCCAATTTATGCCAATTTCCAAGTCAAAAACTACGTTTTTAGTAAATTTCATATTTTGCCCAAATCGTATTCCCACCGTTCGTATAATCGTGATTCAATCTAGATTATAGATAAATCTAGATTCGTAGAAAATAGGGAATGAACCAAAGATGCTATGAAAAAGATAGACATAATAACTTGCATAAAATGATAACGAATTACACTGAAATTGATCTAAAACAACGAAAGCCTATAGGTCTGAAAATCTTATGACATAAAAAGGGTTGAATAACGATGTAGGTTCAAGAGCCTGGGTAGACCTAACTTAATAGGTAAATTCCCAAGATCTAAAACCAAAGAAAACCAAGAATAGACAGAATAGATAATCAGGTTCAGACCCAATTTCATAGTCACAAAACTTAAGCAACACTTTCCTAGTCATGAATCATAGGTGTTTAATCACAGTTGTCCTTGTTATGTCATGGGCAATAGTTTATGCTTCTTAATCAAAGGCTTAGGCTTGTGTTCATAGTCAAGGAAATAATTCTCATAGTCATGAGTCACAGTCATAGGCAGTGTTCATAGTCATAGGCAATGTTCATAGTCAAAGAGGCATAAGGTTTTAAGGTCCATAGTTTCATAGTCACAGTCTCATTGGTCCTCGAATCATAACAGTTCTTAATTTAAGTCCAAAGATATAAGCACAGATTCGAATAGAAAGATTTGGCATATTCTTTTATTCCTTTAATTTCATGACACGAACAGAGAAAACGTTCAAATCTAAAAAGTAACCGACTTACAGAGATTAGATTAGATTTGTAGAAAAACAATCGTTGAAGTCGTTTGAATCTTCACTTGAATCCTAGCTTGACTTGAATCTCCTCTTGAAAGTCTTGTGCAGCATTTCCTCGTCTTGATTTATTTTACGTATTATTTTATTTATTTATACATTTTCTCAGAGGCAGCATAAGGATAGAAAAGAATTGTGAATAGAGAAGGAGACTAAGGCTGTTTATATAGGATTAGGCGAATGAATCTGGTCAGAATTGCGTCCGGATACAGAAGAACGAACCAGACTGCAGATCTGGAAAAAGCAGAGGGGGTCGACCCCCAGGTCGACTACCCAGTCGACCTGGGAACCCAAGGTCGACTACCCAGTCGACCTGGGTGCCCCAGGTCGACTACCCAGTCGACCTGGGTCTTGGGCGGGAAAATTCCCGCCCAGCCCAATCTAGGTCCGATTTTTGAAATTTGAACTCGTTTCTGACCTGTTCGAATTTTAAATCGAATTCTGAAACTTTGGAGGGTCATATCTCCTTCATACGGACTCCGATTCTCGAAAACTCGAACTCGTTTCCATGCAGAATTTTGAGATGAACGCAATGGCGTAACCCGTTTCCCTTGATTTTGATTTTAAAATTTAATTCTTTCTTGATTCATGAATCCTAGTGTTACAGAATTATGGGGTGTTACATTCTCCCCCACTTAAAAGGATTTCGTCCACGAAATCTTCAAGTTAGGAAGAATTTGTCCTACCATCCAATCACCCATCTACTCAACCATTCAATCACAGGCATTCATTATCCTTAAAAGATTTCTAATGCTTTCATGTTCATATGCATAGTGTGTGTATATGTCTTTATCTAATGCAAAATCAGGCGGTCTACTGATTCAGTTGACCTCCTTAACACGAATCATGTCAGTGCCATGCGTCCAATCGTGTATGCAAGCATCCCTAGTTATGTAAATACTACATGCGTGCACAGCCATTCATCCATATGCAACGTCCATATGATAACATATCAAGTTCAACTTACAAACAAATACATATCTGTAAATGCAATATGAAAGCGTCCGAACTGGTCTAGTGCCTAATACGTATGCATATGCATTCACGAGCAATGTAACGACCCGGATTTTTAGCGACTTTGGTTATCGGCATAAGCTCGATGTCGATAACCAAAACATAGAAAAATCCTGGTAATTAGTGAAAGAAATTAGAGGGTGAGGAAAGATAAGATAGAAACTTAGAATAGAAGAAGAAGAAGAACACAACATCAGAGTAACACTAATCTCACAGCGGAACGAATAACATATAATATATATAACATAACTTGAAATATACATCTGTACTTGAATATACATCAATATCAAAGTACATCACTTATAACACAGCGGAAATAACTATAGCTATATGATCCTGAAGCCTCCTGCTCCAAGCTCTTCCAGTATATCTGTAAATTCCCGACTACTTGGCTGCCCGTACAAATTTAGGCACCCAAGAGTTTAGGGAAAACAACAAAGTAAACTCCGGGTCAGTCATGGGACTGGTATGAGTAAAACAGTTTAAAAACAGTTCGAACAAGTAAACGATATCTCAAAGACCACGCCGCATAACGGAACGGGTTTTCCCTTTATGAGAATCCAAAATATCTTTATATCAAAAACCTTTTGATATTATAATAATGTCTATCAACCACAGTATATATATAATCATCTAGCAGAAACGCTTTCATCTCACGTTCTACATATATAGTATACAATCAAAACCGCAAGCACGTATTGGGTAATGGATTTCCAACTATGACAAGGTATGGAACCACCTTTCGCTAATGTACCTCTAGAGAGGAATGCACTGGGTTCAACAAGAACATCTTGCAACCCGGCCACACATGACCGACCACTCATTTCGCTTGAGTGTATCGAATGTATATCACCAACAGTTGGGATCAGCAACCGTTTCCCGAATGGGACAGCATCAACAATAGATTTTTAGAAGTAAATGAAACTCTAGATCAGGTGATTATACACCCTACTTCGGTGCGACCGACTTAGCCATGCTGCCTGCCCGATTTCTGTCATTTACCGGATGATGAGGCTAGAAGCTACGCTTTATCATCATACCAGATTCACTTTGAATGCCACATCGTCAAATCCATCAAATCACCGATTTGACGTCTACAACAATACATTATGTGTTAGCTAAAAGAAGTTTCCTTCTCCGCTTCCACTCTTGGTACGGTTGGAGAAACCAAATATACGTGATCGTCTGGAAATACTCTGTCAGACATTCATCCATACAAGTCACCCAGGAACAGGATGAACTGAAGGCACTATTTCTATTAATAGAAAAAGTCATTGCACTCTACTCCGTCTTCGATTATCTTTATATAATCCGATTCGCACGCTACTGCCGATATGGAGTGGTTCTTCGGATAATAATCCAACCGGTCTCTCCATATTGACAACGATGGTCAAAACTTCGATAGTCTGTGATTTAACTATCGAATAAAAACAAGTGTTTCGATAGTCGATGATTTAACTATCGAATAAAACAAGTGTTCATCCAAACATCCAACAATCACTGAACCTTTAATTAATATTCCATTAATTAAATCTCTTCTCTATTTCTTATCAATATTTGTTAACCAAATATTTTCAATAACCATATTGGCCTTATCCGTTATTTGAAAAACATTTCCATATATCGCCTACTTTTATTTTCTAAACTTTTAGAAAATATCTTTTATTTATAATTGGAAAATACTCCAATTACTTATCTCTTTTTCTGACTCGTTTATTTCTTATACTTAGGAAACGTTCATTATTCTATTTCTAAGTTCGTTTCCTTATCGACTTCTATATATTTTGATATGTTAATTTCTAACTATCAAATTATCTTAAAAATATTCTATCTCCTTAAATTCCCGGAAAAATTCGCCATAACCTCCTTTGTACCGGGAGCATCGGGAAATTTCAAATAGCTTTCCCGGTCCTTCTCATCTCAAAAAGAAAAAGAAAAAGCCAAGCGGCTTGCCGATACGGCGCATAAAATCTCATATTTGCATTAAATACGTACCATTTTGTCGAGCATTCTATTTATATACCTTCTAACACTTTATTCCATACCTGTCTCCTGTATGTCTATACCTGTCCAATCTATTTTAACTATACCAATCGTTTTAACTCAATTTGTTAATTAAATCTGTTAATTAACTTCTTAGTCTAATCCACTTCTATTTATCCAAATCTATTTATTATAAATCCCATTTGAATTTCTATATTCAAATTCCATTTGAAATACTATGTTCAAATTCTATGGTTAAACTCCATTAGAATTCTATTATTCAAATTCTATTTCAATTCCTTATATTCAAAGTCCATTTGAATTCTCTGCATTATTTATAAACAACGTTTATTACTTCAATTCAAATCCCACCTTTCCAATTATAAACAACGTTTATAAATTCAATTCAAATCCCATATTTTCATTTATAAACAAAGTTTATAAATTCGATTCAAATCCCATATTTTCATTTATAAACAAAGTTTATAAATTCGATTCAAATCCCATATTTTCATTTATAAACAACGTTTATAAATTCGATTCAAATCTCATCTTTCATTTATAAATAGAGTTTATAAATTCAATTCTCGTTCATATATATTCAAACAAGTTAATGTTTCTATACTTCATTTAAAATTCAAATTCTATTTATAAAAATAGAATTCCCCTTTTAAATTTCAAATACCCTTATTCGATATTTTTATAAATCAATATCCCAAGCCCCAGTGATATTTAAACAATCAAATCAACCAATTTTCAATCATTTGATTTTTAACACATCATATATGAATATATATGAAATCAAACAAACAACAGATAATATATATTTTTGAGGAATCCAGTTGGATTCCTCCAACCTGTTTTCCTGCATCCACAGACGTTAGTCAACATAGTAATACCCATCCTGCTTCGAGGCAGAATATCGCGGTATAAAGGTCATCCACTATCATAGCGTGGGGCGTATAGGGTAATCATCCGCTATGAAACTGCGGGCATCCGCTAATGAGACTGCGGGAATCAACCAATCATCAACCCAATATATATATATAATAGTCAACCAATCCTAAATAACTATATATATATTTTAAAACAATCAGACAGCATTCAAACAAGCACAGACAATTATTTTTAACTATATAAAAATAATTTCTAAATAAAAGGTGAGATTTACTCACCGAAATTTTCCATTGCTGAATATCCTGGTTTAATTCTGAATCATCGACTATGAATCCTTTCAAATGAATTCGCACCTACGATAATTTTATTTAAATTACCGATTAAACATTTATTTATTTAAATTAACTATTTAATCAAATATATAACCTTCCTATATAATTTTCTTATGTTTCTTACTTCCTGGTTTTGCACAGCTTATGCTTTTAAATTTAAATATTTCACAAATAAAATTTAAATTTATATAAAAATAAACTAACTCGAATTTCCTTTTTATTGTTTCCAAATCCTAGACTAACAATTAACTAAATAAATTTAAACTAATCAAATTTAATCAAAGGACATTTCTAAACTAGTTAAAATTAATTTAACTTAATTCCTACTTTTTTTTCTTTCCTTAAAGTCTTTCAACAATTCAATGTTTACTTAATAAATAATTAACACTTTTAATTACTTAACCCCTTTTTTATATATATAGTAATCAATAATGAAATTACCTTAATACTCCTCTTCGGCATTTCATCAAGAACATTGTTGTCATCTTTCTTCACTAAGAATAAAACTCCCGTACCCTACCATACTCCTCCATTCAAACCCAATTGATACTCTGACCCCACGCTCAACAACCCCATCGAACTCGATTTCACTTCCCTTGTACTGTCAAAACAAATCACCTAACTTCCAGTGAAACGAAATCTCGAATTACTTCCTCAACATCGGATATTACTGCAGGAATCTCTTATGTGCCTCTCTCCCAAAATGACGACTTCGAACCAAGGATGGCTCACTTACATCGACGTCGACTTCAACTTTTGAAACCCCATTACACAGTCGCGACAAAGACAGCGTCGACCCCCACTTATTCGCTTCCAGTTCGAACCACTCCTCCAGTTTAACAAATCCAAACTCAAGTAACTCTCGAAACTGCGACTTCCCTTGATCCATGCTTCGTTTTTAATGTCGAGCTAAGCTCGCGTTTCATTTCAGATCGCAAATTGATTTTAGGGTTCGATTTCCCTTTTTTTCCTTTTTTTGTTTTGAAGTTTTCTCGAGCTCTTTCAGAAATGAACGAGGCAATTGATTAGGGTAGAACGACCCTTTTAAATGAATTTGTTTTTGATTTCAAAGGAGAGGTAGCGGTTTTTAATTTAACAGCAAGGCCATTTTTGATTTTTAAGGAGGAAGGTGTGGACAACAAGGCTATATTTGTGCGGCCAATATTTGCCCTTGCTGCCTTGTTTCGATCCACACAACACAAGGAATTTTCTTTACCATAATTTATTTAATTAGTTGATCCGGTGTCCTCTGATTAAATTATCACGTTGATTATGAACTCCTTACTGAACCCAACAACTGTCAATTCTAGAGTAATACCACTATTCCGGACACACTGGGACATGTTCCGAAGCTCAATTCTATCATCTGGAGAAGATATTAATTTAAATTGATTTAATTTAAATTTCAAACCATTTAAATTCTTCGATAATTATTGAATATTATTATTCTGATTCAAACAGAATAATGTATTGATTATCTGAACTGATTTCAAATCAGTTTTCACTTCGAATTCAGTTATTCGCTGATTTCTTATTTTGATAATTTAATATATACGATATTAAATCGAAATCGATATTTAAATCGATAACATAAATATAAAAATTCATTTATATTATCAACTAAATACTTAAATCCATTCTAAATATTTAAAATTAGTTGGTCGAAATCCCGGGTCATTACAAGCAACCATTAGCAACCACTTGCAACCATCAACCATAACATGTTTCAAATACATGTTTACATCCATTGGCTTCTTCCTAAGGATTGAAGATACGACATAGAGGATATACTTTGGAAAGAGAGAAACAATTATGCGTAAAGCTCCTACAAAAAAAGAAATCAAGGATGCACCCTTAAGGAAAAAGGGTATGATGCTAGTATCTAGCCTTCTTGAGCTTTACTCCACTGTATCTTAACTAATTTAACTTCACGATTGTGAAGTTTCTGACCTCCATTTCCAAAATAAATAGATGTTAACTATGATACCAAGTGTACATACCAAGATGGTTTGAGGTCTCTCCTCTTAGCTTATCCATCACGCCATAACTATGAGGGTCAAAAGGTCACTACGTTCTTTTTAGAGTGCCTGCCACAACTATTCATCCCTCACGCAAACCATCTTAGTCGAACTCGACATTCCTCAAGTACAAGCCCCAAAGGCCTAAACCAATATCAGACAAGCACCCAAGGAATATCTCCTCCGAATTTAGACGACCTACGTGAGATGATATAAGCAAACTCGATAGCTATTCTCAAATCCCTACTAACCAAAAATAAACTGGTCGGACCACCAATTGGATTTGAGACTCTAGTGGGATCTTTTTTACTATACAAGTACTATGGTGCAGAGACTCAACTATGGAAGTGGACATGAACAAATGCGAAGCGCCGAAACCAAAGGAAAGAGTACGAACAGCAAAACTAGACCCTTCCAACAGAACTTCACTACCTTTCTCCTAGGTACGCTTAGTGGTGAAAGTATGTACTTGCTCTTATGAAAATCTTGTTCCTCGTTCTTGCCCTTGTCCTTAATTATATGCTCTATCATACCCTAGTAAAGATGCTTCCTCTTATCTTAGGTTTTATAATTTCTTCCTCCTTCGTGAGCTAAATCTACATCCATGAATTCCTCATCCTAGGGTTGTGCCCCTTAGCCAAACTCCTCATCCCCTTCCGTGTGTAGTCATGTTGACAAATCTCTCGAAAACTGCTTCCATCATACAGAAAACCCTATAAGCTTGAAAGAAAACTGGTCGTAGGTGAAACAACTACGGCTATAGATGGAAGTCGGGCACTACTTCGCCCTTCGATGAGGTTACTTCCCAGAAAGCCAGGAGCCTCAGAGACTCAAGAATGAAGGAGACAAGAATTCAAACAGAGGAAGAGAAGATAGTGCGTATGGCGTTGGGGAATATGCCTTTAAAACAAATCTTTTCTTTTGAAAATGCTTCTTTAAAAAACCGTTTTGAAAATAATTTTTCAAATCCTTTATATCATCTGGTAACCTTCAGCTCTGATACCACGTGTAACACCCCACATCCGTTAGTGTCACTCACAAAGGGAATGCACTAAGTTCTATGGAGCATTTTAAGGTAAAAGATGCAGATGAATTACAAGACAGACAAAAATTAAAACAACGGAAAATAAAACTTTTGCTTTATTGATAAAATAGTTTGTACAACGATTTCTTTATAATATCAATCATCTGTCTTACAAAATAAAGAAGCATAAAACAACATTTATATTCCCCAATGTTGCAAGAGCTAGCCATAGCATCTGGAAAGAGAATCCAAGCAAAACTTCGACAAATCTTCAAGCCGGGAAAGAGTGACAATCCAACTTAACCTGAGCTATACTATTCCCTCCTTTACTACCTTGGGGGGGGGAACGGAAGAAAAGAAGACAAAAGAAAAACAGAGTCAGACATAAAGCCTGAGTAAGTTCAGTTACTTCTAGCATGTGAACATGGAAAAACAAAACGACATGAATTAACTGAATACAAGATAACACCATGATGATAGGGTCAGCAAGATTAGACAAGATTAACACAGGATATGCTAAGATAAGATAAACTGAATATGCTCTAATACTTCCGCCGCTTCGCTATTTCCTTGTTATACTGGTTTCTATATCTCTGCACCACCTAACTAGTGTCCCAACTAGTAACGATAACGTAATCCCAATCCCTGTAGTTTCCATTGCCTTCAGGCATACATTTATTATTTATTACCTAGATCTAATCTAGGGTTTTCTATCAAGTGCTTTCTAGATTCAACTAGAGTTTACGCTGTCTGCTGAATGCTTCTCGGATTTAGGGTTTATGCCACCTAGTCCAACTAGGGATTACGCTACATGTCGAACGATGCCCCCAAGTCTAGGGCACACTACCTAGAGTGGTATATGTTCCTATACTTCCCCACGCATGTATCGCGAATCGTTATCGCTTGTCTAGATGCACATGTCCTGTAATGTGCGGCCCGAGCCCTGTGGCAGGGAAAATCAAGAAACACAGAACTCGGTCGGGAGCTTTCAGATATCTTCCGATGCAGATGCTAAGGTCTATTTTTATTCCAGTGGCTATGGTCCCACTCGACTCCTCCCTCAACTAATGAAAGGCACACCTTGAAAAATGAGAACTGTACGTCTATACCTGTCTCCTGTATGTCTATACCTGTCCAATCTATTTTAACTGTACCAATCGTTTTAACTCAATTTGTTAATTAAATCTGTTAATTAACTTCTTAGTCTAATCCACTTCTATTTATCCAAATCTATTTATTATAAATCCCATTTGAATTTCTATATTCAAATTCCATTTGAAATACTATGTTCAAATTCTATAGTTAAACTCCATTTGAATTCTATTATTCAAATTCTATTTCAATTCCTTATATTCAAAGTCCATTTGAATTCTCTGCATTATTTATAAACAACGTTTATAACTTCAATTCAAATCCCACCTTTCCATTTATAAACAACGTTTATAAATTCAATTCAAATCCCATATTTTCATTTATAAACAAAGTTTATAAATTCGATTCAAATCCCATATTTTCATTTATAAACAAAGTTTATAAATTCGATTCAAATCCCATATTTTCATTTATAAACAAAGTTTATAAATTCGATTCAAATCCCATATTTTCATTTATAAACAACGTTTATAAATTCGATTCAAATCTCATCTTTCATTTATAAACAGAGTTTATAAATTCAATTCTCGTTCATATATATTCAAACAAGTTAATGTTTCTATACTTCATTTAAAATTCAAATTCTATTTATAAAAATAGAATTCCCATTTTAAATTTCAAATACCCTTATTCGATATTTTTATAAATCAATATCCCAAGCCCCAATGATATTTAAACAATCAAATCAACCAATTTTAAATCATTTGATTTTTAACACATCATATATGAATATATATGAAATCAAACAAACAACAGATAATATATATTTTTGAGGAATCCAGTTGGATTCCTCCAACCTGTTTTCCTGCATCCACAGACGTTAGTAAACATAGTAATACCCATCCTGCTTCGAGGCAGAATATCGCGGTATAAAGGTCATCCACTATCATAGCGTGGGGCGTATAGGGTAATCATCCGCTATGAAACTGCGGGCATCCGCTAATGAGACTGCGGGAATCCAACCAATCATCAACCCAATATATATATATATATATATAATAGTCAACCAATCCTAAATAACTATATATATATTTTAAAACAATCAGACAGCATTCAAACAAGCACAGACAATTATTTTTAACTATATAAAAATAATTTCTAAATAAAAGGTGAGATTTACTCACCGGAATTTTCCATTGCTGAATATCCTAGTTTAATTCTGAATCATCGACTATGAATCCTTTCAAATGAATTCGCACCTACGATAATTTTATTTAAATTACCGATTAAACATTTATTTATTTAAATTAACTATTTAATCAAATATATAACCTTCCTATATAATTTTCTTATGTTTCTGAGACGACCCGAAATCCCGTTCAGACGGAAACAAGGGTTATCTTTGGAATATAACACAGAAACAGATAATACCAGAACAAAATTAAATAAATACACCAGATAATGAACAATAAAATATACTGGATAAAAGTAATCATCAGAGTTACACAGTATACAGGATCTTACTTAGTACAGATACAGTTCAGTTATACATAAATGTCTACAGCGGAAAACAAACAAATATGTACAATAGGAGCTGAACAACATAAAAAGAGATAAATGATAGAATCCATCTTCAGCTCCAGCTTTCCAGAGAAAGAACCAGCTAAACCTGAATACAAGGCTGCCCGTGTAGAAAGAGGGGCACCCGAGTTTGAAAGTGAAACAAACTACGAGTCAGTCATGGGACTGGTATGAGAAATCTGCTCAACACATATATAATATGGCAAATCACAGGACCACGCCACTTTCGTGGAACGGGTTTACTCCATTGGATTGCCAGTGCTTTAAAACAAATCTTTCTTTTAAACATCGCTATGCTTTTTATAAAAATGAAGCCATTATAAGACTCAGTTCCCATCACACAATGCAATGCAAACCGGAGGATAGAGTTTTTACCTTATAACGGCCAAAATATGCTTGATACGAATAAAACAAAGGCATTTGATATTATTGCTAGTGTTTATATGTTTCCAAAACAATTTCAAATCATAACTATCAATCATAGACGACATGAGCGTCCCATGCCACTATGTCGCCAAATATCTATACAATCGAAACCGCACGATCACGTATTTGGAAATTGGATTTCCGTCATGAACCAAGGCAAAAGATAGTCCTTACCGAATTCGAGACTGCCTAGCCCGAGTCTCAGGATCAGAACGCATCGACCCTTGGAGCGACAGGGCCGGTCCACACGGAGTGGATTAAAAATGCCTGAGCACTACGTTTCGCCGCCCTTTGGGGCGTAAGCGAGCCAACAAGTGACTCCATCGGACCCGGATCGTCCGATCTAACCGAGGCGCCTCGCAACAGCAACAACCACATAGGTGAAAAGTATATAAATGTCAGGGCTGGTAGGTCACTGACATCACCCTAGCTAGGAGGAAACGCAGGCCCACCCTGAGGTCCTTTCTCCCGTTTCTGGTTCATACCGGGGTGTGAGGCTCGCGAATTTACGTTATACACAAAGCTACGCCACACAGACGGTGCTTTGATCATCACCACAAGACTTTCCTTTTCAACAGAAGCCCTGGTCACTGCATCTTAGCATGCCACACAGAATAAAATCCAATGTCAGACACACAGTCCATTTACAAGTCCGTTCTGGGTCTGAACGAAACCGGAGGCACTAAATACCTCGCAAACCCTTCGATCACCACGTACGTCTGGACGATCACCACTCATTATCCATATTTCGGGATGCCTCCCAATCGGGACCTCGGTTACCATCCAAACGAGGTGAAGATCTCCGGTCTTCGACCGTCGTCTTCATCTTCGAATTTCAATCGTCGGTCAATCATTTGAAATGAGAATTAACTCGGCCTTTTCAAATAATTCACGTATATTTAGAATTTCAAATCAATTTATTTCAATGGTTAAATTATTTGACAACAGCAATTTTATTCTTTAATGTAATTTTTACACCAAACACATTCAACCATCAAAAGCCACATAAATCGAGCAAATTCAGTTTATTTCCATTCCATATCGCTTATGATATTTTATAACTATTTATCGCTATTTTTATTTATTTTAAAATAGCTAATTTATTCAAAACGACGCTTCGGGCCATAAAGTGGCCGTGGCGCTGTTTTTCTTCAGATTTGATTTACACATATCTAAAAATCTAACCGTTGGATCTTCACAAAATTTACATCATTAGAAAGGTCTTTTCAAAACGAATCCAACGGTTCCCGTTTCGGGAATATCCGACGATTGGATCTCCCGGTACAATCGTTTGAATTCTCGATTTCAAAATACGAACTGCAGCGTCGTTATTCGATTAAATATATAATTATATTTATATATATATATATAAATATAATCGCTTCTGGCGCTGTTTTTCTTCAGATTTGAATTAAACATTCCAGACAATCCAACCGTTGGAATTTTACAAGGTTTGTGCCGTTGGAAAGATTATTCCAAGGCGAACCCGACGGATGAGGTTTCGGGAAAATCCAATGGTCGGATTTCCCGCATTAGTTGTTTGAAATCACGGTTTCAAAATACGAACTGCACGGCCTCGTTTCGTTTTAATTTTATTTATATTTATATAAATATAGTTCATTCAATGATTTCAATATCGTTTTCACTTCAAATATTTCACTAACGCCTTAAAATTTTGGAAAATTTCGCCATAACCTCCCCTGCACCGGGAGCATCGGGAAATCGCAAATAGCTTTCCCGGTCCTACTAATATCAAAAAAGAAAAAGAAAAAGCCAAGCGGCTAGCCAACAGGCTCATAAAATCATCACCCAAACAAAACAGTAAATGTGTACCTATTTGTCGGGCACAAAATTTTGTTCCTCTTCTCTAGCCCCTTTGCTATAACCTGTTCAATGAATATGCATGTACATATATATACAGTTCTTATCATTTATCATTTTCTATTCAACTTCATATTTGATTTCTATTTGGTTTAAAAACACCATTCATTCTAATGTTACGTACATAGGTGCAAATCATTTCATTATCTAATTAATGAATATTCCAACTCATATATGTTTATTTTGAACAAGTGGCTATTTTTAACACTTCACATTTCAACGATTCATGCATACAATAAAAATGTGATTTTTATTGTAAACAATTCATTTCAAAACACTATTTTTCTATGTAGTTCATATAGGTAACAAAAATAGGATTTTTATCATAAAACAATTTCTTTTAAAAATAGATTATTTTACACAGTTCATATAGTCGATAAAAGGTGATTTTTATATTTAAAACGCGAATATCATTCAACACATGAATTTCTAATCAACGAATGAATATCAATTCAACACATGAATGTTTTCTATTCAATGAGTAAATATAGTTTAAGCAAATGAAAATAATTCAAATACATGAATATTATTCAAAATTTCGGCAGCATAACGGCAGGGTAGTTAAAACCGGGACCGTCCCTAGTACGGCTCCTCGTTCTACCTTAAAACCTCGCGGTTTTTGACAATGGGGATCATGCATCTAGTTCGCACGCAGGCGGCATGTATATATTTATTTCATTTCCACAAACTAATCCTATGTGGTTTCAACCAAATATTTCTCAACCACAAACGGGTATTTTTCAACCTCAATCAATCAATATCAACCACAAACAATCCCAAACAATCATTCGCTATCGATCAATTTTCACAACAATTTCAATCAATAAATATCGTCCATGGTTTGTGGACGAGGGGCGTATAATTATATATATATATATTTATATATAGCAATTCACTTTTATTTCAACACATATATATATAGCTAGAAAAAGAAATTGAAGAGTGAGAAATTCTCACCTATAGCTATCCAACTTCACGACACTTCACTTAGAGAAATCTTCGCCTTTCTCGCCTTTTTGTCGCTTTCGCCCGTAGCCACTACCTATATAAAAACCCGAATTTTTACTATGCTATTTAATATATAAAACTCATATTTTTATTTCGCTATTATATAAATAAAAATCCCATTTCTATCCTGCTATTCTTCATATAAAGATTTCATCTTTTCAAAAATATAGATTTCATCTTTTCAAATATATCATTATAAAAATCACATTTTTATTTTTCTACACATATAAAGATGCTATTTTTAATATTTCCATCATGTAAAAATTATATTTTTATTACTTTAAAAATATAAAAATCATATCTTACTTCTTCTACTTAATAAAAATTCCGTCTTTTCTATTTAAAGTTCTGATCTATTCTATTCTAAAAATCTGATCTATTCTATTCTAAAAATCTGATCTTTTTCTTTTTAAAGTTCGAATCTTTTTCTTTTTATATCTTAAAATAAAATCAGTTTTTTTAAACCTTTTAAAAATCGGTTTTTAAACCTTTTAAAAATCAGTTTTTAAACCTTTTCAGAATTAAAATAAAAATAAAATAAAATCAAACAACTTACTGTGCCTGCGCAGAAGGGGGGGGGGTCGTCAGGGTCGGCGGCAAGAGGAGGAGCAGGCGGTGGCTTCAGTGGTCTCGAACGGGGGGGCTCGCGAATTGGGCGTCGCGATGGCTTCGGGGGGCGAGGTCACTGGCGGTTCGACGAACGAGGGGAGGGGGGTGCGGTGATGGGCGGCGCCTCGCCTGAGGCAGCGGCAGGCGAATGTCGGGGAGGTCGGTGGGGTTTCCCGGAGGTGACGGTGGTTGCGTTAGGGTTTTTTTTTCTCTGGTAAATTGATTTCGGTAATGAATTACAGGGGGGGCCAAGGTATAGGAGAGGGTTAGTTTAGTTTTTTTTTATTTAATTAATTATTTTGCAAAAAGTTGACTTTTACATACGACCTCGAAACGAGGCCCACCGCATGTCGTCCCTACGGTAATACCCCCATTCCGAACACAATGGGATATGTATCACAAGCTGATTCGATAGTTTCGATCAGTTTCCGTTAAATTTACATTTAAATCACTATATTGAATTTTAAACGTACATTTCAAATTATCGGGGTCACATACTAACTAGAAAAATTCCAGAAAAATATTTTCTAGCTTCGTATTGACGATACGGTCCTAACAAAACTAGTTTCGTCGAATTATGAGACCGTTTGAAAAATGGCCAATTTCCAGTCGATTAAAATCAACTGAAACTGGTCAAACGCGTTTTCCTTTACCACGCTCACATATTGATTCAAAAAATTATGAAATTTGAAACCTAGTAACAATTTGACATCACGGGTCCAACAAAAGTGGTTTCGTCGAATTCTGACATCGTTTGCAAAATGTCCATTTTTAAGGGCCTGAATTCCATAGCGACCATTCAGAATTTTCAACTGGACATATCTTTTGATTCCCGCTATAAAATTTCGATTGGTCGGATTCGTTAGAAAGATATTACCAATTAGATCCTAATGTTTCTGGTTTCACTAAAATCCGGATTGTTTTGCACCCGATACAGTCCGACAAAGTTTGAATTCAATTTTCGAAACTACAGCGCCATTTCAGGCCTTGTTTATAATTATAATTAATTATATTCGTTTTCAATTGTCGATTCAAACTCAGTTTTCATCGACATTATTTAAAATATTTATTTTAAATATTTAAAATACATTATTTTAGCCAATTTAAAAATTTTAAATTGGTTCAGATTTTCTGGGTCGTTACAATCTCCCCCACTTAAAACTTTTCGTCCCCGAAAAGGAACAAAGTCGAAAGTGGTTTGATAAATCTACAATCACTCAACACAACATCCAATCCAATTGTTTTTAACCTTCAAAAATATACTGATCAACTTCTATATTCTTTTAAAATCATTCAGACTATAGAATTAAAAGTGCACATCCATGAAAAGAAAATAACAATAGAGTAGAGAATTGAAGGGTAGTGCAAAGTAGGGTAAATGTACCTTGCACCAGAGTCAATCAGAGATATCTACTCGGCATCTAGGATAAGCTTTCTGAATGCTCTCCTCAGTTTCCCAAGTACAATCTCGCGGATCTCCGCTCCATTGCACTTTGACCAAGCGAACCTTCTTGTTCCTCAGCTCTTTGGTTTCTTTGCCGATAATCTTTAGCGGCTCACGTCTCACGGCTAATTCTGGAGTAATTTCAATGTCCTGTTGAGCTGCTTCTTCCACGATCAAGTCTAGGTCATGAACGTGCTTTCGAAGTTGAGATATATCAAATACATCATGAACTCCAGGCAACCAATCAGGCAGTTTGACCCTGTAAGCGAGAGTTCCGATCCGTTCCAGAATAGGAAACGGACCAATGAATTTGGGCGCTAACTTTCCAGTTTTACCGAACCGGACAACTCCTCTCATCGGCGATACTTTCAAATATACATAGTCACCAACTTCAAAGGATATATCTCTTCTTCTTCTATCGGCATAGCTCTTTTGTCGGCTTTGAGCGACGAGTAATCGCTTCTTAATAAAATCGACTTTGTCGGCAGCTTCACGAATCATATCAGGCCCTAACACAAGTCTATTTCCAGGCTCGACCCAACAAGCAGGAGATCGGCAAGGTCTACCATATAATGCTTCGAATGGCGACATTGCCAGACTCGCCTGGTAGCTGTTGTTATATGAGAATTCAGCCAAATGTAGATGGTCTTCCCATGATCCACCGAAATCTAGATCACAAGCCCGCAATAGATCTTCTAGAATGCGATTCACCCTCTCAGTCTGACCGTCTGTCTGAGGATGATAAGCGGTGCTCAAGTTTAACTTTGTTCCCAGCTCGACTTGAAATGCTTCCCAGAATTTGCTAGTGAATATTGTATCTCTATCACTGACTATGCTGAGCGGCACTCCATGTAGTCTAACTATTTCCCTGAAATATATCTGCGCCAGACTCTGAGCAGTTCTATTTGATCTGACAGGTATGAAATGGGCGGTCTTCGTGAAGCGATCTACGATCACCCAAATACTGTCATTTCCTTTTCTGGTTCTGGGCAGACCATCAATGAAATCCATAGAGATATGCTCCCACTTCCAACCCGGAACTTCTAGTGGTTGTAATAATCCAGCCAATTTCTGCTGGTCGCTTTTGACTAGCTGGCAAGTAGGGCATCGACCAACATATATCGAGATGTCTCTTTTTAACGACTTCCACCAGAATGTGCGTTTGATATCCTTATACATTTTATTCACACCTGGATGGATACTGAGCTTAGATTTGTGACATTCATCCAGTACATCCCTTCTGAGTTCAGGAATATCAGGAACGCAAATTCGCCCTTCTAACCTCAGAATCCCTTCGCTGTCTAGCTGGAAATCCGAAGCATTGCCCTCACGAATTCGCTGACTTATTCCTTTGATAAATTGGTCGTCTTCTTGGAGAGCCGATATCTTATCAATCAACGAAGTCGCAATGATAAAACTGGCGATCATCTCATTCTTCCGGCTTAACGCATCGACCACGACATTGGCTTTCCCTGGAGTGTATAGAATTTCAAAATCATATGCTGCAAGAAACTCCAGCCAACGTTGCTGCCTCAGATTCAAGTCCTTCTGAGTGAACAGATACTTTAACGACTGGTGATCTGTAAACAGTTCAAATCTCTCACCCAGAAGATAGTGCCTCCAGATTTTCAAAGCGAATACTATAGCCAATAACTCAAGATCATGAGTTACGTAGTTCTTCTCGTGTGGCTTCAGTTGACGGCTAGCATAAGCAATCACTTGACCCCTTTGCATTAACACTGCTCCAAGGCCTTCTCTAGAAGCATCAGTCCATACTTTTAAATCCTGGTTGCCATCTATGATGGTTAACACTGGAGCTGTTGTCAACCTTAGCTTTAGCTCCTCAAAAGCCTCCTCACTTTCTGGAGTCCACTTGAATTTAGAATGCTTCTTTGTAAGCTTCGTTAAGTGACCAGATATCTTCGAAAAGTCTTTAACGAACTTCCGATAATAGCTAGCCAATCCGAGAAAACTGCGGACTTCGGTGGGAGTACTGGGCTGTTTCCAATTCTGAATGGCCGTGATTTTGCTTGGATCCACGGCGATTCCTTCTTTCGATACTACGTGGCCTAGAAATTTCACTTCATCTTGCCAGAATATACATTTGGAAAACTTTGCTTTTAATACATTTCATCTCAGAATTTCTAGAACTTGTTCCAGATGCTTTTCATGTTCGGCCTTTGATTTAGAGAAGATTAGAATATCGTCTATAAAAACCAGAACAAATTTATTCAATACTCCCCTAAATACTCTGTTCATTAGATCGACGAAGTAAGCGGGAGCGTTACATAAGCCGAACGGCATTACTAACCACTCGTAGAATAAGTCGGGGCCTCTGAACGGTGTCATTGGAACACACTCTTCGGCAATTTGAAGTTGATGGAAGCCTGTAGCTAGGTCCATTCGTGAGAATACTTGTGCTCCATTTAATCGATCCAACAAATCATCAATTCGCGGCAATGGATACTTGTTCTTTATTGTCTGTTTGTTTAGATCACGATAATCCACACATAGATGTAGAGTACCGTCTGATTTTGGGACAAATACCACGGCTGCACCCCAATCAGAGAAACTAGGCCTGATCAGACCTTTCCATACCAGCTGTCGTGTTTGATTGTCTAATTCCTCCTTCTATTTCAAGGACATTCTTCGAATAGCGTGAACTACCGGCCTTGCATTGGGAATTAAAGCAATTTTGAAATCTATTTCTCTCTGCGGAGGTAAGCGAACAACTTCTTCGAACACATCCCCATAGTTCTTGACGACAGGAATGTCTTTGATGAGGTCAGGAATATTCTCTATGACTTCTGGGATGTTTTCTATTTGAGCTGGAGAAACATCGAGAGCTGACCAGAAATCTTTTCTATTCGAAGTCGGGCCTTCACATGGTATGGTTATATAATTCCCCGATTGGGCCTTTGCTTTAACCACTCTCTCGGCGCATTTAACTTCAGCTTCATATCTAGTTAGCCAATCCAATCCCAGAATAAGATCGAATTCATTAAAATTCATGACGATAGAGATAATAGGGAATTTATAGCAAGAAAAAGAGACAGGTACTGCACAAATCCAACTGAGATTGATAAAACCTCCAACTGGATTTTGGACAGTCATTGGCTCTTTGAGCTTCTTCAAATTCAAATCCAGTTTCTTGACTGCACCCTTTGCAATAAAGCTTCGCGACGCGCCTGTGTCAAACAGTACTTTAACTGGAATGTTTTTGACATTGAGCGTGCCTTCTAAAACATCAGACCTTTCCTGAGCAAACGAAGATGCAGGTACTTCTACCACTTCATTTACTTGCGCTGCTTTGGACTTCTTAAATTGCTTGCAGTCCTTTTCAAGATGGCCAGTCCGTCGGCATTGAACGCACTTTCTATTCTCTCGAAACTGGTTATCGGTTTTAGACCTCTTCTTTCATTTCTTCGAGGTTTTACACTTCTTGGTCAGATGCCCCTGTTTATTGCAGTTAGAACATGTGGCAGTCGTTGCCGGTTCCTTTTTAGATTTAGCCCTTTTTCTCTTGGCACTGGGCATCTTACTGACATCAGACTTTGTACTTGCCTCAGGATGATCAGTTTCAGACTCAATTTTATTACTAGAGCTGACTTCTTCCTCGTTGCGCAACATGCCTTTCTTATGGAGATCTTCATACTGATAAGCCATGTATATCGTTTCAGAAAAAGGAAGCTTCACATGCCCCAATACTTTATTCTGGTATTTCCTTTGAAGCCCGTGAATAAATCTCATATTTTTCCTCTTCGGATTTTCAATTAGATGAGGGGCAAAGTGAGAAAGTTCATTGAATTTCTTATGATATTCGGGAATGGTCAGGTCTCCTTGTATCAGATAAGAAAATTCATCACATAGTCGCTCAGTCGCTTCGGGAGGAGTAAATCTTTCTAAGAAAATCACTTTGAATCTATCCCAGGTGATATCACCTTCTGGATTACCTTTGATAACTGAATCCCACCAGAATAAAGCTTCATCTTTGAGAGCCCAGGAGGCTAGTAATCTGTAACACCCCACGCCCGCTATGGTCACTCACTAAGGGAATGCCATAGCATCGGTGGAGTATTTTAGTGAATATAGAACAGAAAAATTACAACAAGACAGATATAAATAGTACTTGAAATTTAAAACATCATCTCATAACAGCGGAAATAAACATGTCTGGTTACATCATAAAACCATGATAAAAGTCAAGTACAATATCCGTCAAAATAAAGAAGTACATAATCCCACTCTCTCATACAATAGCCAGAACAAAAGAAAAGATAACTGGACAACTGGAGCTTTACATCTATCCAAGCTCCTAAAGACTGGAACAGCAATCCGATCAAGCTCCACTACTGCTAGGATCCACCGTAGGACCTGAGGGTTGGGAAAAAGATAAAAGCAACGGGGTCAGACATAAGTCTGAGTGAGTCCTATAACTTTAACAGTACAATCCTTAAAGTAACCAGAGAAGACATAAACTTGACCTACGGTAATATCTGGGGATGAATGGCTACACTAAGCAGCTTGGTAGACTTAGGATAAACTAAGATAACCGTAAAGACGCATCTACCCACCCAAGGATAATTACTAACTGCACCACACCAGTCATTCCTACTTAAAGGTTGATCCCTTCCAAGGACTTGCGAAAAATTTGCCCAATAGTTTCATGTACCCCTAGCCCACTACATAGGTGCCGTCTGCCCTTATCTCCACTAGGTGTACTTAGTAATTTTACCCAGTAGTTTCGTGTACCCCTACATAGGTGCCGTCTGCCCCTATCTTTATTAGGTGTACCCACTACTCCCCATCGATCGGCTCCCTACCGTAGATACCCGTGCTGGTCCCACAGTGGGGTGTATCACTCCCCGAAAGTGGCAACCCAATACTACCAACGGTGCACGGCTTATATCTACACGATGCAACAACGGCTTATCTACCAGCCCGGGCCCACACATGCATATGAAACCCGTTGGACTTGCGTTGCCACCGCTAACCATTTTGGCCTCTTATAATCAAGCCCAATATGCGTGTCCCGTCACTCGTCATGGGTCGAGCCCACAAAGATACGTTTGGGATATTGGTTGAAATGGGCCCCCACAAGCTACCCACCTAAGCTTGTCACATATCTAGTGTATCCCACTTAACCCTTTAATCATGTTTAATTACATGTTTCCACTTGGTTAAGTATTCTAATCGTATTTTCTATTGCCACCCAAGGCAACCCACTAGATTCCACATGCCACCCAAGGCAACCACTAATTTCCACATGCCACCCAAGGCACCCACTCTACCCCTCATGTCCCTCTACTTGCTAATATGGTTAAGTGTTTCTTAATTAATTAAGACCGTGATCCTCCATAAAGACCTCCCACATTAGACTGGCTGTTATGACCGCCTGGTTAAGCCGGTAGGGTCCGGGCAGTCTTACGTCATAACAGAGTCTAACCTCGTGTCTTTACTTTAATCACGTATTTAATTTATGGCTAAGACCTCTCACATTGGGCTGACATTTGTAGCAACTGGTTAAGCCGGTTGGGTCCGGGCAGTTTTACACTACAAATGAGTCCAACCTCGTGTCTTAATCGATTAATTACACCTAATTAATCACCCCCATATTAATTATCCCTAATTAATATCAAGTTTTCCATAACATGGGTAGACCTAACTCAATAGGTAAATTCCCATGGGGTAGACCTAACTCAATAGGTAAATTCCCACTTATGGTAATTTATTTTTATGGTATGCTTAATCATACCCAATCATACATTTATTAACATATTTACCCACCCCATCGTTCCCCACGTAAATCGTTCTCATTTCATAACATAATAAAGGGGAAGATCCATCACAAATATCATGGGTTTAGCATATAACTTTGCGGTTGTTGTACTTTATTATTTTAGTTATGTACTTAGAGAGTATGGGTAACGTGTAGGAGTAGGTATACTTCAATATCGGGTGGTGGCCTTGCCGGAATTCGATATTGAAGTAGATGGGCGGTGGTTTATCCGGAGCTCATCTATCTACGATCCTATACTTCCCTAGAGTTGTGTTTGTCTTCATTTTATCCTCTCGTGTACTATGGTTGGACTTTGTATCTTTTTACCTTTATTATATATATGTGTGCTCTCTTCTATTCAGAAGATCACACATTTTTTTTGCTCAAAAAAAAAAAACTTTGTCATGGGTTAAGAGGATGTCAACTTGCATATATGAGCACATATTAACCCAACTACATTTAACCCAAACTTGCATATTATCATACATATGATTTGCATAACATGTTGCATATGAGCTTGCATATTATCATACACATATCTTGCATAACATGTTGAACTTGCATATAAGCATTCTCATAATTTGCATAACATGTTAAACATGCATTTAAGCATACACATAACTTGCATAAGCATTCATATACTTGCATAAACATTCACATACTTGCATATGCATGCATAACTTGCATTTCATGTTAAACTTGCATTTAAACATATACATCACTTGCATAAGCATTCATATACTTGCATAAGCATGCATAACTTGCATATCATGTTAAACTTGCATATCATGTTAAACTTGCATTTAAACATATACATCACTTGCATAAGCATTCATATACTTGCATAAGCATGCATAACTTGCATATCATGCTAAACTTGCATTTAAGCATATACATAACTTGCATATGAACTTGCATAACTCACTTTGTTAAACATGCATAAATCCACTTATTAAATATGCATAAACCCACTTGTTAAACATGCATAAACCCACTTGTTAGACATGCATAAACCAACTTGTTAAGCATACATAAACCAACTTATCAAATATGCACAAACCCACTTATTAATTATGCATAAACATAGAAAAACATAGAGTAGCATATCATTATAAATGATTCAAACTCACTAATCCGCATTTAAGACCATAAGTCTCATTACACCCAATCTACTTACTTTAACAATTGATGTTAAAGTGATAGAAACTCACCAAAACCAAGATTAGCAAACTTATGAAGTGGAATTAGTTGCCAAATATGAAGATGGTGATGATTAGAGATTGATTTGAGAGTGATTAGCTTGCAACTTCCTTCATAAACTAGTGGAGGCTCTCTCAAGTTTTAATTTGGCGGCATGAGGCCATCATTTCTATTTTTAGTAAGGATTAGGGGGGTTTAGGGTGTATTTATAGATTAGGTGAGTGTTTTAGGCCCTTAGATTAACCCTAGGTTAGATTAGGACCCTTAGATTTAAGAAATCTCTAGAACCAGCCCTCCAAGCCAGCCTAGAACCCAACCTGGTGCACCCAGGTTCACTGGACGCCGCGCCCCTGTCGACAGGCAAGTCGACAGGCAAGTCGACACCCCTGTCGACAGGCCTGTCGACAGCCCTGTCGACATGGGTAGGGCGGGAAGCTTCCCGCCTGACCCCGCTTTTCCATTCCAAAATCTGAGATTTAAATTTTTAAATCTGTTTTTAGTTTTGAATTTCCTGCAAACTTCATCGGGCCATAACCGGGCCATACGGACTCCGATTTTCGAAAACTCGGACTCTATTTCGCGTATTTTTCCGAGACGAACGCAATAACGCAGCCCGTTACCCCCAATTCCCACGTCTGAGATTATTTATCCTGTAATTGGTGAATTTTAGTATTAACTAAAATTCGGCGTGTTACATTCTCCCCTCCTTAAAGGATTTCGTCCCCGAAATCTCTAAGCTAAGGAGAATGCATATCCTACCATCCAAACAACCATCTACTCAATCCATCAAAACACGGGCATCCATCGTCCTTAAAACAATTTCTAATGATGTATGAGTATATGCAAAAAGTGTGTGTATATGTTCCCTATCTAATGTATGAACATATGCAAACCATGATAGTGCCATGCATCCATTATGTATGCGAGAGAACCCTATCGACACATACAATATCTACATGAGTGCACAATCATTCACCAAAATGCATCATCCATATGATAACACAATCATTATACATCCATAAATATAGCTTCCTACACACAATTTTATGCAATATGCAATATGAAGTGACTGAGCCGATCTAGTGCCTAGAGTGTGTGTATATGCATCCACGAGCAACCACTAGCAAACATTTGCATCCACTTGCACCCATCAACCATAACATGTCTCAAACACATGTTTCAACCATAGGTTTACCCTATCTAAAGGTCAAAGGTACTAATGAGAGGACATACTAAAGATAAGATAAGCACTAGACAAACGATAAAGGAAAAGTTAAAAGACATACCCTCAAAAAGAAACGGGTACAATGAACGCATCTTCACTTCCGTTTCCCAAGTTGCGTCACTTTCATCTTCTCCCCATTGTACTTTGACTAGTTGAACCTCTCTATTTCTCAACTTCCTAGTCTCTGACCCAAGGATGCGAGTAGGAGCTCGTCGAATCGTTGCATCACGCTCTATCTCTACATCTCTAAGCAAGCTCGGTTCTACCACCTCTGAGGTCTCATGTAAGCACTTCCTCAAGTGAGATACGTGGAATACATCATGTACACCACTAAGTCTGTCGGGCAACTCCACTCTATAGGCCATCCGTCCAATCCTTTCCTTAATAGGAAACGGCCCTACGAACCTTGGTGCTAACTTCCCAACAGATCCAAAGCGAACCACATTTCGTAACGGAGACACTTTGACAAAAACCATGTCCCCAACCTCAAACTCAAGATCCGTCCTTCTCTTGTCCGCATAAGATTTTTGCCTATCTTGAGCTGCTTTCATCCTCCTTCGAATCAAGTCAATCTTCTCAGAAGTCTCCCTAATCATATCAGGCCCAAGCAAGATCTTATCCGTAGATTCCCACCAACATGTAGGTGATCGACAAGGCCTTCCATAGAGAGCTTCGAAAGGAGCCATACCAATACTGGACTGAAAGCTGTTATTATATGCGAACTCCACCAATGGAAGATGCTCTTCCCATGTACCTCCAAAATCTAAGATACAAAGCCTCAAAAGGTCTTCTAGAACACGATTCACCCTCTCAGTTTGGCCATCTGTCTGAGGATGATATGCGGTGCTCAGACACAATTGAGTCCCCACTGCGTCTTGCAAACTTCTCCAGAACTCGCTAGTGAAGATAGGATCTCGATCACTCACTATGCTAGAGGGTACCCCATGCAATCGAACTATCTCTCGAAGATATACTGAAGCTAGCCATGGAGCGGTCCTCTTGCTCTTCACAGGTATGAAATGGGCGCTCTTAGTAAGTCTGTCTACCACCACCCAGATTCCTGTATTACCCTTCCTCGATCTGGGTAACCCGTCAATAAAATCCATCGAGATGCTATCCCACTTCCATTGAGGAACTTCCAATGGGTGAAGTAACCTACCTGGTTTCTTTTGCTCCGCCTTCACTTGTTGGCACATCAAGCATCGTGCAACATATTCGGCCACATCTTTCTTCATACCGGCCCAGAAGAAAACCCTCTTCATATCTTGGTACATCTTGTCCCCACCGGGATGAATAGTCATCCTAGAACGGTGTGCATCATCAAGAATAGACTTCCTCAAACCCTCGTCTTGCGGTACACAGAGTCTACCGTCTCTACGCAAGCACCCCCTATCGTCTAGGGTGTACCTACTCAAATGGCTGGATGACTCCCCCCTTATGAGTTTCTCTACCAACTCAACCAACTGTGGGTCGTCCCTCCGTGCTTCACCAATCCGCCCCAAAAGAGTAGGTCTAACTTCCAAGGATGCTAGCAAACCGGGTACATAATCAATGGAAGGTCTGAAATCAAACATCGAGATAAACTCCAAGCTTCGTCGTTCCACGAACAATGGACTCAAGGACAACCTCTTCCTGCTCAAGGCGTCCGCCACCACGTTACCCTTGCCAGGGGTATATGCTATCTCGAAATCATAGGATGCTAAGAACTCCATCCACCTTTGCTGTCTCAGATTCAAATCCTTCTGAGAAAACAAGTACTTCAATGATTTGTGGTCAGTGAACAACTCGAATCTCTCACCAAGAAGATAATGACGCCAAATCTTAAGCGCAATAACAATAGCGGCCAACTCTAAATCATGGGTAGGGTAATTTTTCTCATGTGCCCTCAACTGCCTTCCACCATAGGCTATCACCCTTCCCTCTTGCATTAAGACTGCGCCAAGTCCTGTCCCACAAGCATCAGTATAGACAACAAATGGCTTGCTCCCATCTGGCAATACTAAAACTGGAGCAGTGGTTAAAGCTCTCTTTAACCGTCGGAACGCATCATCACAATCTACGTCCCATGTGAAAACAAGATTCTTCTTCGTTAAGCGGGTTAATGGGGCTGATATCTTTGCGAAGTCTTTGATAAACTTCCTATAATAACCCGCCAACCCCAAGAAACTTCTTACTTCGGTAGCATTCTTCAGAACCTTCCAATCCTGAATTGATACTACCTTCGCGGGATCCACAGCTATCCCTTCCTTGGAGACCACGTGCCCCAAGAACCGCACCTCTTTCCTCCAGAAGTGACATTTAGAGAATTTAGCCTTAAGGCTATGTGCTCGAAGAGTCTTCAATACCTCCCCAAGATGTAGGGCATGCTCTTCTTCACTCTTAGAAAATACTAAGATATCATCCACAAAGACCACCACGAATTTATTAAGGAACTCCCTGAACACCCTACTCATCAAATCAACAAAGTATGCAGGGGCGTTCGTCAACCCAAATGGCATCACTAGCCACTCATAGAAACCATCAGGCGTCCTAAAGGCAGTCTTGTCTATGCTATCCTCAGCCACCCTCAACTGATGAAACCCCGTGGCTAAGTCCAACTGAGAAAATACTGAAGCGCCAACCAACTGATCGAAAAGATCATCAATCCTCGGCAATGGGTGTCTATTCTTCTTTGTGAGCTTGTTGAGTTCTCTATAGTCTACACAAAGTCTGAGGGACCCATCCGCCATCGTAGCAAATACTACTGGAGCACCCCACTCCGATATACTTCGTCTTTTGAACCCCTTCTCAAGCAACTCCCCTACTTGCTTATGGAGTTCCCTCCTCTCACGAGGAGCCATGTGGCGCACTGGTAAAGATACCGGTTTAGCATTATCCACCAGATATATTCGGAAGTCAATCTCCCGCTTCGGAGGTAAGCCCTTCACCTCCTCAAACACATCCGGATATTCCCGGACCACTCTAACAGATTGTAAACTCTCGACCGAAGCGTCAAGCGATTCAAGATAACTTAGCATAACAGAGTCCCTGGGATTACAAGAAATCTCGAGAGTGTTACCCAAGCGGGTCATGAGCCTAACAACTCTCCTTTCGCAATCAAGAACGGCACCATTACTGGATAACCAGTCCATGCCCAAAATCAACCCATAGCCCGTGAAGCCCAACACAAAAGCATCACATGTAAACTCAATGCTAAGTATAGAAATCTTCAAACCCAAACATATCATGGACAAATAAGTGGAGCCCCCAATTGGGTTTGAAACAACCAAGGGATCATCTACCAGACTGGTGTCTAAGTGCAGTGACTCAACTAATGATGATGAGATAAACGAATGCGATGCGCCTGAATCAAACAATGTACGGACAGGATGATCAAATAGAAAAAACCAGACTTTCAACGGAGATAGTTCTACCTCTCTCCTGAATCGGTGGAACCGCGAGAGCCTGTACTTGCCCCCTAGCCTGACTCAGTGCCATAAGAGCTTGCACCTGTGCTCCTGAGGTAGATCCCGTCCTTTGCCCCTTCTTAGGGCAATCCTTCACTAAATGCCCTGCTTCGCCACAGTGGAAGCAGCCAGTCTTCTTCTTCTTGCGACAATCCTTGCTTAGGTGGCCAGGTGTCCCACAATTGAAACACTTCTTCTTCTTGCCCATGCCACCGTTGCCTTTCCCACCTTTGCTTTGCTGTTGTTGCTGAGGTCTCTTTTGATCTCCCTTCTTCTCGGGTGCCCTATTAGCATTGGGACCCTTCTCTTCTTCATACATGAGTGCCATGTCAACTAGCTTCTCAAAGGTGGCCCCCATAGGGATATGAGTCATAGCCAACCCATGCATCGGTTCATTCAAGCCTTTCACAAACCTCAAAGCCTTCTTCTCCGGTATATTCACCATGTCTAGGCCAAATCTTGCCAATTGATTAAACTTGTTAACATATTCCTTCACCGAGAGATTTCCTTGCTTTAGAGTCAAGAATCTCTCCATATACAAGTTTTCCTCCGCCCTTGAGAGAAACTTTGCCACAAACCTTTGCCTAAAATCCGCCCAAGAGTCAACGGGGCGTTCTCCATTAGTGACCTCCCACCAGAATGAGGCCTCTCCCTTCATTAACCAAGCAGCCAACTTGACTTTCTTTACTTCTTCCATCTCAAAGATATCTATCAATTCTTCCACCTCCTTAAGCCAATCTCTAGCCTCCACAAAGGTTTCAGATCCTTGAAAAGGTTTCCCTCCCATAGCTTTAAATTCCTTGCAAGTCTTAGCAAAAGTATCCGTGCGAGGAGGAGGGGGAGGAGGAAGATCGGGTGCTACGGTTGGTGGAGGAACATTTGCTGGACCCGCAGTGGTGGCCCTAGCCTCCATCAATCTCCTATACCATGCTGGTACCGTCACACCCTCCGGAAAGTTAAGATTCTCGGCCATGCTGAAACGAAAAAGGAAAGATTCAAAACGGAGAATTCGAAGGATATAGATATGGCTATTGGGGATTATGCTTTTCCTTCAAAAACTTTTCTCTTTAAAGACATGTTTTTGAAAATATCTCTTCCAAAGATGTTTTATAAAAATAGTTTTCTAAAAATTTTATCTGTTCCGGTAACTTCGCTCTGATACCACGTGTAACACCCCACGCCCACTATGGTCACTCACTAAGGGAATGCCATAGCATCGGTGGAGTATTTTAGTGAATATAGAACAGAAAAATTACAACAAGACAGATATAAATAGTACTTGAAATTTAAAACATCATCTCATAACAGCGGAAATAAACATGTCTGGTTACATCATAAAACCATGATAAAAGTCAAGTACAATATCCGTCAAAATAAAGAAGTACATAATCCCACTCTCTCATACAATAGCCAGAACAAAAGAAAAGATAACTGGACAACTGGAGCTTTACATCTATCCAAGCTCCTAAAGACTGGAACAGCAATCCGATCAAGCTCCACTACTGCTAAGATCCACCGTAGGACCTGAGGGTTGGGAAAAAGATAAAAGCAACGGGGTCAGACATAAGTCTGAGTGAGTCCTATAACTTTAACAGTACAATCCTTAAAGTAACCAGAGAAGACATAAACTTGACCTACGGTAATATCTGGGGATGAATGGCTACACTAAGCAGCTTGGTAGACTTAGGATAAACTAAGATAACCGTAAAGACGCATCTACCCACCCAAGGATAATTGCTAACTGCACCACACCAGTCATTCCTACTTAAAGGTTGATCCCTTCCAAGGACTTGCGAAAAATTTGCCCAATAGTTTCATGTACCCCTAGCCCACTACATAGGTGCCGTCTGCCCCTATCTCCACTAGGTGTACTTAGTAATTTTACCCAGTAGTTTCGTGTACCCCTACATAGGTGCCGTCTGCCCCTATCTTTATTAGGTGTACCCACTACTCCCCATCGATCGGATCCCTACCGTAGATACCCGTGCTGGTCCCACAGTGGGGTGTATCACTCCCCTAAAGTGGCAACCCAATACTACCAACGGTGCACGGCTTATATCTACACGATGCAACAACGGCTTATCTACCAGCCCGGGCCCACACACGCATATGAAACCCGTTGGACTTGCGTTGCCACCGCTAACCCATTTTGGCCTCTTATAATCAAGCCCAATATGCGTGTCCCGTCACTCGTCATGGGTCGAGCCCACAAAGATACGTTTGGGATATTGGTTGAAATGGGCCCCCACAAGCTACCCACCTAAGCTTGTCACATATCTAGTGTATCCCACTTAACCCTTTAATCATGTTTAATTACACGTTTCCACTTGGTTAAGTATTCTAATCGTATTTTCTATTGCCACCCAAGGCAACCCACTAGATTCCACATGCCACCCAAGGCAACCACTAATTTCCACATGCCACCCAAGGCACCCACTTAACCCCTCATGTCCCTCTACATGCTAATATGGTTAAGTGCTTCTTAATTAATTAAGACCGTGATCCTCCATAAAGACCTCCCACATTAGACTGGCTATTATGACCGCCTGGTTAAGCCGGTAGGGTCCGAGCAGTCTTACGTCATAACAGAGTCTAACCTCGTGTCTTTACTTTAATCACGTATTTAATTTATGGCTAAGACCTCTCACATTGGGCTGACATTTGTAGCAACTGGTTAAGCCGGTTGGGTCCGGGCAGTTTTACACTACAAATGAGTCCAACCTCGTGTCTTAGTCAATTAATTACACCTAATTAATCACCCCCATATTAATTATCCCTAATTAATATCAAGTTTTCCATAACATGGGTAGACCTAACTCAATAGGTAAATTCCCATGGGGTAGACCTAACTCAATAGGTAAATTCCCACTTATGGTAATTTATTTTTATGGTATGCTTAATCATACCCAATCATACATTTATTAACATATTTACCCACCCCATCGTTCCCCACGTAAATCGTTCTCATTTCATAACATAATAAAGGGGAAGATCCATCACAAATATCATGGGTTTAGCATATAACTTTGTCATGGGTTAAGAGGATGTCAACTTGCATATATGAGCACATATTAACCCAACTACATTTAACCCAAACTTGCATATTATCATACATATGATTTGCATAACATGTTGCATATGAGCTTGCATATTATCATACACATATCTTGCATAACATGTTGAACTTGCATATAAGCATTCTCATAATTTGCATAACATGTTAAACATGCATTTAAGCATACACATAACTTGCATAAGCATTCATATACTTGCATAAACATTCACATACTTGCATAAGCATGCATAACTTGCATTTCATGTTAAACTTGCATTTAAACATATACATTACTTGCATAAGCATTCATATACTTGCATAAGCATGCATAACTTGCATATCATGTTAAACTTGCATTTAAACATATACATCACTTGCATAAGCATTCATATACTTGCATAAGCATGCATAACTTGCATATCATGTTAAACTTGCATTTAAGCATATACATAACTTGCATATGAACTTGCATAACTCACTTTGTTAAACATGCATAAATCCACTTATTAAATATGCATAAACCCACTTGTTAAACATGCATAAACCCACTTGTTAGACATGCATAAACCAACTTGTTAAGCATACATAAACCAACTTATCAAATATGCACAAACCCACTTATTAATTATGCATAAACATAGAAAAACATAGAGTAGCGTATCATTATAAATGATTCAAACTCACTAATCTGCATTTAAGACCATAAGTCTCATTACACCCAATCTACTTACTTTAACAATTGATGTTAAAGTGATAGAAACTCACAAAAACCAAGATTAGCAAACTTATGAAGTGGAATTAGTTGCCAAATATGAAGATGGTGATGATTAGAGATTGATTTGAGAGTGATTAGCTTGCAACTTCCTTCATAAACTAGTGGAGGCTCTCTCAAGTTTTAATTTGGCGGCATGAGGCCATCATTTCTATTTTTAGTAAGGATTAGGGGGGTTTAGGGTGTATTTATAGATTAGGTGAGTGTTTTAGGCCCTTAGATTAACCCTAGGTTAGATTAGGACCCTTAGATTTAAGAAATCTCTAGAACCAGCCCTCCAAGCCAGCCTAGAACCCAACCTGTTGCACCCAGGTTCACTAGACGCCGCGCCCCTGTCGACAGGCAAGTCGACAGGCAAGTCGACACCCCTGTCGACAGGCCTGTCGACAGCCCTGTTGACATGGGTAGGGCGGGAAGCTTCCCGCCTGACCCCGCTTTTCCATTCCAAAATCTGAGATTTAAATTTTTAAATCTGTTTTTAGTTTTGAATTTCCTGCAAACTTCATCGGGCCATAACCGGGCCATACGGACTCCGATTTTCGAAAACTCGGACTCTATTTCGCGTATTTTTCCGAGACGAACGCAATAACGCAGCCCGTTACCCCTAATTCCCACGTCTGAGATTATTTATCCTGTAATTGGTGAATTTTAGTATTAACTAAAATTCGGGGTGTTACATAATCTTTTCTGGTCATCCCTCAACTTCAAACCATCAAAGATCTTTTCAGCCGAACGAATCCAAGCCTGTGTCTTCATAATAGATTCTTCACCGGAGAACGGTATGCCACCCATATTTCGATATTTGATTAATAGGGCCTCAATATCCGGTTCTGCATTTCTCCTGTTTCTAACACTCATTTTTCTAGTACTTCTGCAAATGACAGATCAAGTGTTAGGTCACAGAAAAGAAAATTTAAAATATAGAAACATATACTTCAAGTGTAAATGTGTCTATCAAAGTGTAATTTCATTCTGCTTTACTCATACTAGGATATTACTGATCCTATCTGTATTGAGTTACCCGTCCTAGAACACTACTGGTTCTATTTCTGACGAGTTCGTTCAAATGTTATATTCCAGAACTAAGCTTAACCAAAGCTCTGATACCACGTTGAGACGACCCGAAATCCCGTTCAGACGGAAACAAGGGTTATCTTTGGAATATAACATAGAAACAGATAATAGCAGAACAAAATTAAATAAATACACCAGATAATGAACAATAAAATATACTGGATAAAAGTAATCATCAGAGTTACACAGTATACAGGATCTTACTTAGTACAGATACAGTTCAGTTATACATAAATGTCTATAGCGGAAAACAAACAAAATATGTACAATAGCAGCTGAACAGCATAAAAAGAGATAAATGATAGAATCCATCTTCAGCTCCAGCTTTCCAGAGAAAGAACCAGCTAAACCTGAATACAAGGCTGCCCGTGTAGAAAGAGGGGCACCCGAGTTTGAAATTGGAACAAACTACGAGTCAGTCATGGGACTGGTATGAGAAATCTGCTCAACACATATATAATATGGCAAATCACAGGACCACGCCACTTTCGTGGAACGGGTTTACTCCATTGGATTGCCAGTGCTTTAAAACAAATCTTTCTTTTAAACATCGCCATGCTTTTTATAAAAATGAAGCCTTTATAAGACTCAGTTCCCATCACACAATGCAACGCAAACCGGAGGATAGAGTTTTTACCTTATAACGGCCAAAATATGCTTGATACGAATAAAACAAAGGCATTTGATATTATTGCTAGAGTTTATATGTTTCCAAAACAGTTTCAAATCATAACTATCAATCATAGACGACATGAGCGTCCCATGCCACTATGTCGCCAAATATCTATACAATCGAAACCGCACGATCACGTATTTGGAAATTGGATTTCCGTCATGAACCAAGGCAAAAGATAGTCCTTACCGAATTCGAGACTGCCTAGCCCGAGTCTCAGGATCAGAACGCATCGACCCTTGGAGCGACAGGGCCGATCCACACAGAGTGGATTAAAAATGCCTGAGCACTACGTTTCGCCGCCCTTTGGGGCGTAAGCGAGACAACAAGTGACTCCATCAGACCCGGATCGTCCGATCTAACCGAGGCGCCTCGCAACAGCAACAACCACATAGGTGAAAAGTATATAAATGTCAGGGCTGGTAGGTCACTGACACCACCCTAGCTAGGAAGAAACGCAGGCCCTCCCTGAGGTCCTTTCTCCCGTTTCTGGTTCATACCGGGGTGTAAGGCTCGCGAATTTACGTTATACACAAAGCTACGCCACACAGACGGTGGTTTGATCATCACCACAAGACTTTGCTTTTCAACAGAAGCCCTGATCACTGCATCTTAGCATGCCACACAGAATAAAATCCAATGTCAGACACACAGTCCATTTACAAGTCCGTTCTGGGTCTGAACGAAACCGGAGGCACTAAATACCTCGCAAACCCTTCGATCACCACGTACGTCTGGACGATCACCACTCATTGTCCATATTTCGGGACGCCTCCCAATCGGGACCTCGGTTACCATCCAAACGAGGTGAAGTCTCCGGTCTTCGACCGTCCTCTTCATCTTCGAATTTCAATCGTCAGTCAATCATTTGAAATGAGAATTAACTCGGCCTTTTCAAATAATTCACGTATATTTAGAATTTCAAATCAATTTATTTCAATGGTTAAATTATTTGACAACAACAATTTTGTTCTTTAATGTAATTTTTACACCAAACACATTCAACCATCAAAATCCACATAAATCGAGCAAATTCAGTTTATTTCCATTCCATATCGCTTATGATATTTTATAACCATTTATCGCTATTTTTATTTATTTTAAAATAGCTAATTTATTCAAAACGACGCTTCGGGCCATAAAGCGGCCGTGGCGCTGTTTTTCTTCAGATTTGATTTACACATATCTGAAAATCTAACCGTTGGATCTTCACAAAATTTACATCATTAGAAAGGACTTTTCAAAACGAATCCAACGGTTCCCGTTTCGGGAAAATCCGACGGTCGGATCTCCCGGTACAATCGTTTGAATTCTTGATTTCAAAATACGAACTACAGCGTCGTTATTCGATTAAATATATAATTATATTTATATATATAAATATATATATATATAAATATAATCGCTTCTGGAGCTGTTTTTCTTCAGATTTGAGTTAAACATTCCAGACAATCCAACCGTTGGATTTTTACAAGGTTGGTGCCGTTGGAAAGATTATTCCAAGGCGAACCCGACGGTTGAGGTTTCGGGAAAATCCAATGGTCGGATTTCCCACATTAGTTGTTTGAAATCACGGTTTCAAAATACGAACTGCACGGCCTCGTTTCGTTTTTATTTTATTTATATTTATATATTTATATAAATATAGTTCATTCAATGATTTCAATATCGTTTTCACTTCAAATATTTCACTAACGCCTTAAAGTTTTGGAAAATTTCGCCATAACCTCCCCTGCACCGGGAGCATCGGGAAATCGCAAATAGCTTTCCCGGTCCTACTAATCTCAAAAAAGAAAAAGAAAAAGCCAAGCGGCTAGCCAACAGGCTCATAAAATCATCACCCAAACAAAACAGTAAATGTGTACCTATTTGTCGGGCACAAAATTTTATTCCTCTTCTCTAGCCCCTTTGCTATAACCTGTTCAATGAATATGCATGTACATATATATACAGTTCTTATCATTTATCATTTTCTATTCAACTTCATATTTGATTTCTATTTGGTTTAAAAACACCATTCATTCTAATGTTACATACATAGGTGCAAATCATTTCATTATCTAATTAATGAATATTCCAACTCATATATGTTTATTTTGAACAAGTGGCTATTTTTAACACTTCACATTTCAACGATTCATGCATACAATAAAAATGTGATTTTTATTGTAAACAATTCATTTCAAAACACTATTTTTCTATGTAGTTCATATAGGTAACAAAAATAGGATTTTTGTCATAAAACAATTTCTTTTAAAACGAGATTATTTTACACAGTTCATATAGTCGATAAAAGGTGATTTTTATATTTAAAACGCGAATATCATTCAACACATGAATTTCTAATCAACGAATGAATATCAATTCAACACATGAATGTTTTCTATTCAATGAGTAAATATAGTTTAAGGAAATGAAAATAATTCAAATACATGAATATTATTCAAAATTTCGGCAGCATAACGGCAGGGTAGTTAAAACCGGGACCGTCCCTAGTACGGCTCCTCGCTCTACCTTAAAACCTCGCGGTTTTTGACAATGGGGATCATGCATCTAGTTCGCACGCAGGCGGCATGTATATATTTATTTCATTTCCACAAACTAATCCTATGTGGTTTCAACCAAATATTTCTCAACCACAAACGGGTATTTTTCAACCTCAATCAATCAATATCAACCACAAACAATCCCAAACAATCATTCGCTATCGATCAATTTTCATAACAATTTCAATCAATAAATATCGTCCATGGTTTGTGGACGAGGGGCGTATATATATATATATTTATATATAGCAATTCACTTTTATTTCAACACATATATATATAGCTAGAAAAAGAAATTGAAGAGTGAGAAATTCTCACCTATAGCTATCCAACTTCATGACACTTCACTTAGAGAAATCTTCGCCTTTCTCGCCTTTTTGTCGCTTTCGCCCGTAGCCACTACCTATATAAAAACCCGAATTTTTACTATGCTATTTAATATATAAAACTCATATTTTTATTTCGCTGTTATATAAATAAAAATCCCATTTCTATCCTGCTATTCTTCATATAAAGATTTCATCTTTTCAAAAATATAGATTTCATCTTTTCAAATATATCATTATAAAAATCACATTTTTATTTTTCTACACATATAAAGATGCTATTTTTAACATTTCCATCATGTAAAAATTATATTTTTATTACTTTAAAAATATAAAAATCATATCTTACTTCTTCTACTTAATAAAAATTCCGTCTTTTCTATTTAAAGTTCTGATCTATTCTATTCTAAAAATCTGATCTATTCTATTCTAAAAATCTGATCTTTTTCTTTTTAAAGTTCGAATCTTTTTCTTTTTATATCTTAAAATAAAATCAGTTTTTTTAAACCTTTTAAAAATCAGTTTTTAAACCTTTTAAAAATCAGTTTTTAAACCTTTTCAGAATTAAAATAAAAATAAAATAAAATCAAACAACTTACTGTGCCTGCGCAGAAAGGGGGGGTCATCAGGGTCGGCGGCAAGAGGAGGAGCAGGCGGTGGCTTTAGTGGTCTCGAACGGGGGGGCTCGCGAATTGGGCGTCGCGATGGCTTCGGGGGGCAAGGTCACTGGCGGTTCGACGAACGAGGGGAGGGGGGTGCGGTGATGGGCGGCGCCTCGCCTGAGGCAGCGGCAGGCGGATGATCGGGGAGGTCGGTGGGGTTTCCCGGAGGCGACGGTGGTTGCGTTAGGGTTATTTTTCTCTGGTAAATTGATTTCGGTAATGAATTACAGGGGGGGCCAAGGTATAGGAGAGGGTTAGTTTAGTTATTTATTTATTTATTTATTTAATTAATTTGCAAAAAGTTGACTTTTACATACGACCTCGAAACGAGGCCCACCGCATGTGTCCCTACGGTAATACCCCCATTCCGAACACAATGGGATATGTATCACAAGCTGATTCGATCGTTTCGATCAGTTTCCGTTAAATTTACATTTAAATCACTATATTGAATTTTAAACGTACATTTCAAATTATCGGGGTCACATACTAACTAGAAAAATTCCAGAAAAATATTTTCTAGCTTCGTATTGACGATACGGTCCTAACAAAACTAGTTTCGTCGAATTCTGAGACCGTTTGAAAAATGGCCAATTTCCAGTCGATTAAAATCAACTGAAACTGGTCAAACGCGTTTTCCTTTACCACGCTCACATATTGATTTAAAAAATTATGAAATTTGAAACCTAGCAACAATTTGACATCACGGATCCAACAAAAGTGGTTTCGTCGAATTCTGACATCGTTTGCAAAATGTCCATTTTTAAGGGCCTGAATTCCATAGCGACCATTCAGAATTTTCAACTGGATATATCTTTTGATTCCCGCTATGAAATTTCGATTGGTCGGATTCGTTAGAAAGATATTACCAATTAGATCCTAATGTTTCTGATTCACTAAAATCCGGATTGTTTTGCACCCGATACAGTCCGACAAAGTTTGAATTCAATTTTCGAAACTACAGCGCCATTTCAGGCGTTGTTTATAATTATAATTAATTATATTCGTTTTCAATTGTCGATTCAAACTCAGTTTTCATCGATATTATTTAAAATATTTATTTCAAATATTTAAAATCCATTATTTTAGCCAATTTAAAAATTTTAAATTGGTTCAGATTTTCTGGGTCGTTACAGTTTCTTACTTCCTGGTTTTGCACAGCTTATGCTTTTAAATTTAAATATTTCACAAATAAAATTTAAATTTATATAAAAATAAACTAACTCGAATTTCCTTTTTATTGTTTCCAAATCCTAGACTAACAATTAACTAAATAAATTTAAACTAATCAAATTTAATCAAAGGACATTTCTAAACTAGTTAAAATTAATTTAACTTAATTCCTACTTTTTTTTCTTTCCTTAAAGTCTTTCAACAATTCAATGTTTGCTTAATAAATAATTAACACTTTTAATTACTTAACCCCTTTTTTATATATATAGTAATCAATAATGAAATTACCTTAATACTCCTCTTCGGCATTTCATCAAGCACATTGTTGTCATCTTTCTTCACTAAGAATAAAACTCCCGTACCCTACCATACTCCTCCATTCAAACCCAATTGATACTCTGACCCCACGCTCAACAAACCCATCGAACTCGATTTCACTTCCCTTGTACTGTTAAAACAAATCACCTAACTTCCAGTGAAACGAAATCTCGAATTACTTCCTCAACATCGGATATTACTGCAGGAATCTCGTATGTGCCTCTCTCCCAAAATGACGACTTCGAACCAAGGATGGCTCACTTACATCGACGTCGACTTCAACTTTTGAAACCCCATTACACAGTCGCGACAAAGACAGCGTCGACCCCCACTTATTCGCTTCCCGTTCGAACCACTCCTCCAGTTTAACAAATCCGAACTCCAGTAACTCTCGAAACCGCGACTTCCCTTGATCCATGCTTCGTTTTTAATGTCGAGCTAAGCTCGCGTTTCATTTCAGATCGCAAATTGATTTTAGAGTTCGATTTCCGTTTTTTTCCTTTTTTTGTTTTGAAGTTTTCTCGAGCTCTTTCAGAAATGAACGTGGCAATTGATTTGGGTAGAACGGCCCTTTTAAATGAATTTGTTTTTTATTTCAAAGGAGAGGTAGTGGTTTTTAATTTAACAGCAAGGCCATTTTTGATTTTTAAGGAGGAAGGTGTGGACAACAAGGCTATATTTGTGCGGCCAATATTTGCCCTTGCTGCCTTGTTTCGATCCACACAACACAAGGAATTTTCTTTACCATGATTTATTTAATTAGTTGATCCGGTTTCCTCTGATTAAATTATCACGTTGATTCTGAACTCCTTACTGAACCCAACAACTGTCAATTCTAGAGTAATACCACTATTCCGGACACACTGGGACATGTTCCGAAGCTCAATTCTATCATCTGGAGAAGATATTAATTTAAATTGATTTAATTTAAATTTCAAACCATTTAAATTCTTCGATAATTATTGAATATTATTATTCTAATTCAAACAGAATTATGTATTGATTATCTGAACTGATTTCAAATCAGTTTTCACTTCGAATTCAGTTATTCGCTGATTTCTTATTTTGATAATTTAATATATACGATATTAAATCGAAATCGATATTTAAATCGATAACATAAATATAAAAATTCATTTATATTATCAACTAAATACTTAAATCCATTCTAAATATTTAAAATTAGTTGGTCAATCTTCCCCACTTAAAATAATTTCGTCCTCGAAATTGCTAAGGTAGGAAAAGTGCTACCAACCCATTTTATTTTTTCAAAACTTATTTATGTTGATACTCAACATTTCAAACTTCCTTACGTAACTCTCTTTCGAATAAATCATTATTCGATAACTCCTCCCTTCGAATATGTGACGAAAAGGAATTTCGCTCGGTCCAAACCAGTCGCTAAACCGATCCAGGCCGTTCGAAATGCCCTATCGTTTGAGAACAGGACAAAAACAGAACGCATACGGAAGAACATTACATTGTACATTACAACAATGCATCAGATTACAAGAATATACAGAGTATGAATGAATATTACACAGAATTATCAGAGATTTAAATTACATTTAAATACATAGCAGCGGAAAATAATACAATACACAACTAGAAGAAGATATACGGATACAAAGCTTTCCGGATATCATTCCAGCTGTAAACCAGGATCCTGTGAATATAAATCTGCAAAACCAAAACTACTAGCTGCCCGTGTCAAAATAAGGGCACCCAGAGTTTAGGTTAAAACAATAAACTCCAGGTCAGTCATGGGACTGGTGTGAGAACTAAAACAGTTAATCTTTATTTTAAAGTTAGGTAAATCAAGGGACCACGCCGTATAACACGGAACGGGTTTCCTCCCAAGAATACCAGTGCATAAAACCAACAGCGCAATGCTAAATAAAGAAAAATGAAGCTGTTATAAGACCCAGGTCCTATCACACAATGCAACGCAAGCCGGGGGATAGGGTTTTCCCTTATAACAGCCAAAGAATGCTTGATACGTTTAAAACAGATTATTTGATACTATAATAAGTGCATAGTGTATAAAACAACTTCAAATCATAAGTATCAATCATAGGCGGCATGGGTACCATATATCATGTCGCCATATATAGGTTTACAAATAAAACAGCAAATGTCACGTATTTGGAAATTGGATTTCCATCTATGAACCGAGGCCAGGGATTGTCCTCACCGACTTCGAGACTCTCTAGCCCGAGCCTCAGGGTCAGAGCGCATCGACCCTTGGATCGTCAGGGCCGGTCCACCGATGTGGATTAAACTTAAACCCTGAACATGCGTTCCCCCGCCCTATGGGGCGTAAATGAGCCAACGAATGACTCCATCAGACCCGGATCGTCCGATCAAACCGAGGCGCCTCGCAACAGCAACAACCACATAAGTCAAACTCGTCAGGGCGTGTAAAACCACTGACGCCTCTTCTAGCTAGAAAGAAACGCATGCCCTCCCTGAGGTCCGTCTCCCGTTTTTGGTTCATACCGGGTGTGAAGCTCGCGAATCAACGTTACACAAAGCTACGCCACAAAGGCCTTGCTTTGATCATCACCACAAGACTTTGCTTTTCAACAGAAGCCTCGATCAATTGCCACTTAGGCATGCCACACAGGCAATTCACTCCATGCGTTTGATATCCATCAATATATAACCCCTGAGCTCGTACGTCTCAGAGAAGGGCGTTAAGCAAGAGAATAAATTCTCCGCCGCCAAATAGATATATATTTAATAGAGATCAATCACACGGACTAAAATCCAATGTCAGACACACAGTCCATTTACAAGTCCGTTCTGGGTCTGAACGAAACCGGAGGCACCTAGTACCCCGCATATCCATCGATCTCCAAGTACGTCTGGACGATCACTAACTTTTTCCATCTTCTTGGGTGTACAGCCCAATCAAGATCATCAGTAATTACCCAAACGACGTGAAGACTTCTGGTCTTCGACCACCGTCTTCATCTTCGACACCACGTCGAATCAGTTATTCAGAATGGGATAAACCCGGTCTTTCTGAATAACTCGCGTATATTTTAAATAAGTGTTACACAAACACAGCATACGCCTCATTCCAATTCATCAGTCACTAACCATAAATTAATCAAGAGAATAATTTCCCAAATATTAACCCCGAAGGCCGAAACCAACATCAGATCAATATGCAGAAAACCATTCTGCTTAGCTAACCGACAGTTAGTTTCTGATTTCACATTCATAGGGAAAGGTTCCCACTAATTTTATCCAAGATAAATTTCTTGAATTTATTCTTTAATCTATTTTTGAATATCAATTCAAAACTAGTCGGGATTAGCGAACCTTACCGAAGTAATCATTTGTTTTAATTTCCCAATCCCAACCTATTCATCCCATGAAGTAAAACTGGTAGTACTTCATATCTAACACCACGGTGTTATCGGTAAATTCAATTACCATTTCACGTTCAAATCTAATTAAAGATTTAACTATCGCCTGGAGCAAAACTGGTGATACTCCATTCTCGATCATTTCAATCTAATTAAAGATTCATTAAAACTCCACTTAGTTTTAATCTTCGACTGAGTTAAAGAATCAGTGTCATTTAAAACACGGTTCACGATAAACCCAAAATCACATTCATTAATTATCGGGTTGAAGAACGAGTGTTATTTAAAACACTGTTCACGATAAACCCAAAAATCCTTCCATTAATTATCGGGTTAAAGAACGAGTGTTATTTAAAACACTGTTCACGATAAACCCAATATCAATGTCAATTTAATTCAATTAAATATTATTTAATTGGTACACTTCATTAAATCTAAATAAAAAGATTTAATCTTTTCTCAACTGGGTTCAAGAACAGTGTTAGTGAAGACACCATTCACGACAAACCCAAATCACATTTGATATTCAATACAAGGCTCTGAATAGAAAATATATCGGCTTATATTCAATATCAAATTCTACGACTAACAAATATCGCATTGGAAATAACGATATATATATATATATATATCTTTCAAATTCCCATAACAATATCTGTATCATCACGAAATCCAACATCGAAATATTCCGAAGGCAATTTCGATTCAAATCCATTCCAATGCAATCATTGAAAATTCTGGTTATTTTCAAAACCATTTCAAATTCAATTTATTTATTAAAAATAAATAGAATTGTAATTCTAGTTCAAAACTAGTTCATTTCGATAAAAATCTATTTTTATCTTTTCAAATATGGAGTTTTTCATCCCAATTCTTCTCAAATAATTTCTTATGATTTTACACAAATTATTACTATTTTTAATAATTTTATCAAGGCCCGTAAAGTCGATTTCCATCAATGGCCATCGAACTGCACTTACAGCGACCTTTTTCGAATTTGATTTGGACATAATTCCAAATCCAACCGTTAGATTTCTAATTTCTAATATTCTTTAGAAAGCTCTTTTCGATACGAACCCAACGGTTCCGGTTTTAGGAGAATCCGACGGTCGGATCTCCCGTAATGTTCGTTTGAAATCAATGGTCGAAATTCACGAACTGCCGCGGCGCGGCGCGTTCTATTCAGGCCATTATATTATATATAATATATATTTCGTCGATTTCTATTTAAAACGAATTATATGAATAGTTTTAAATTCGTTTCAAAAGCGGTTTCAACTTCCATTTCAATTCAAATCAAAATTGAATTCTTCTTTATAAATTCATTTTAAAATTCCTTTCTATTCAATTCAAATTTCAATTCAATTTGAATTCATTTTCAATTCAATTCATTTCGAAATCGTTTTCAATTCAATTCATTTCGAAATCGTTTTCAATTCAATTCATTTCGAAATCGTTTTCAATTCAATTCATTTCGAAATCGTTTTCAATTCAATTTATTTCGAAATCGTTTTCAATTCAATTCATTTCGAAATCGTTTTCAATTCAATTCATTTCGAAATCGTTTTCAATTCAATTCATTTCGAAATCGTTTTCAATTCAATTCATTTCGAAATCGTTTTCAATTCAATTTATTTCAAAATGAATAGAATCGATATAATTATCGTTCACGTCAAAATGGCGTCAATCTAATCAACACGGCTTCATAAATTTCTATTTTCAAATATTCTATTTCAAATATTTCTTTTTCAAAATAGTTGTTATTATCAAAATATTTCGTTCAACACATGACCAATCTCAATGGATGAGTACTGTCAACACATGAACCTTTATTTTTTTAATATTCTTTATTTTTCAAATTGGAATGAGGCCCAATCAATTACCATATAAAGTTAATCATATGGATTTTCATACACTACACGTACATAATAGCATTGAAAAATAATCAACCATCAACCAAAGTGCACTACACTGTATAAGCATCAAATATAGATATCTAACGCTTATAACAGCCTGTCAATCAATCGATCGACATATTTAATCAATCAGGATGAGTGAACTTCAAATTTCATCCCAACACCCATGTGGGGTTTCAGACAATCAAACACAGATTTTATTTGTGCAGTTGGGCGATGTGTAAAATTTATCGTCCCAATCAATATCAGTCAAATCAGTGTATATAAACAAATCGGCCGATTTGTTTATAAATATTTATTTATTCACTTTCACGTTAAAAATTATATTTTTAACGATAAAACATTTTATTCAACCTATGAATATTCTATTCGGTTCATTTATTCAATAAAATGATATTTTTATTTTTCTAACATATTTTAGAAAATTTCGGCGGCATAACGGCACGATACTAGAAACGGGACAAGGCCTAGCCTTATCACCGGTCTAGTGAAGGCCCACGCCATTCACACATCAATCAAAATCACCAAACAACCAAATTCAAATCAAATCATATAACTAATCTATGCAACCAAACAAACAAGTCCATGGTCTGTGGACGATTGTGTCGGGTGCTACTAAGCACCGTCTGCATCCTAGTATATATATATGACTAGAAAAGAAATTGAAGAGTGAGAAATTCTCACATATAGCTATCCTAGCTCCACTGCACTTCATTGATAGAAATCTTCGTTGCTATCGCATTTTTGTCATCTTCGTTGCTGCTTTCACTACATACGTAAAAATCACATTTTTACTTCGCTATTCAATATATAAAAATCGAATTTTTACTATGCTATTCAATATATAAAAATCGAATTTTTACTATGCTATTCAATATATAAAAATCGAATTTTTACTATGCTATTCAATATATAAAAATCGAATTTTTACTATGCTATTCAATATATAAAAATCATATTTTTATTTCAAAGTTCAATATATAAAAATCATATTTTTATTTCGAAGTTCAATATATAAAAATCATATTTTTATGTTTTCAAAACCCAAATCTTTTTTATTAGAAAAATCTAATCTTTTACTTCAAAAATATAATCTTTCCTACATCGAAAATTCGATCTTTTCTACAGCACAAATTCGACCTTTCCTATTAACCAAAATCATATTTTTAAAACTGAAAATAAAGCAATGCTAATTTTATTTGAAAAACAATTCTAATCTCATTTTAAAACAATGGTAATTTTATTTTTATCACTACCATTTTTAAATTTAAGTTAATTACACTGAATAAATTAAAATAAATAACCGAATAAAATATAATTAAAACTTACAGTTGTTTGGAGGAGGGGGTTTTCAGCGGCTTCTGGCGGAGATGGGGGAGAGACCGACGACGGCTGGTTGTCCTCCGGTGAGGCGGCGTCGTCTTCAGCATCGCGAGGCTAGGGGGGGTTCGGGCGTCGCTCGTGAGGAGGGGCATCGGCGGGGGAGTTCGTCGGCGGTGGCATCGATCTGGGGAGGGAGGCGGCGGCTTGAGATCGGGTTAGGGCAGAGGCGCGTGTTTTTTTTTCCTTTTTCTCCTTTTTTTCTGTCTTCTGTTTGAATCGGGGGGGGGGGGGGGGCTGGGAGGAGATAAGGGGAGGGAATTTTTTTTTTATTTAATTAATTTAATTTCTCTCTCCTAAGTTGACTTTTCATACACTCTCGAAATCGAACCCACCGCCTGTCGTCCATAGCGTTTTACCCCCATTCCGAATCCAATGGGATATGTATCGCAAGCTGGTTCGATTGTTTTGATCAGTTTTCCGTTGAATTTTCATTTAAATCATTATATTGAATTTTAAACGTACATTTCAAATTACCGGGGCCACATACTAACCAGAAAAATTTCAGAAAAATATTTTCTAGCTTCGTATTGACGATATGGTCCTAACAAAACTAGTTTCGTCGAATTCCGAGACCATTTGAAAAATGGCCAATTTCCAGTCGATTAAAATCAACTGAAAATGGTCAATCGCGTTTTCCTTTGCCACGCTCACATATTGATTCGGAAAATTATGAAATTTGAAACCTAGCAATAACTTAACATCACGGACCCAACAAAACTGGTTTCGTCGAAATCCGAGGTCGTTTGCAAAATGTCCATTTTTAAGGGCCTGAATTCCATAGCGACTATTCAGAATTTTCAACTGGACATATCTTTTGATCCCATTATGAAATCTTGATTTTTCGGATTCGTTGGAAAGATATTATCAATTAGATCCTAATGTTTTTGGTTTCACTAAAATCCGGATTGTTTTGCACCCGGTACATTCAATTGAAGTTTGAAATCGAATTATCGAACTACCGCGCCATTTTCAATTCGATTTATAATTATATATAAATATTTATATTCTAACGACGACGTATATAATATATACGTTCGAATTATATTCAAAATAAATTTCTCGTCGATATTATTTAAAATAATTCATTTTAAATAATCAAAACTCGCTAAAATTGCCAAAATAAAAATTTCAAACTGGCTCTCATTTTCCGGGTTATTACAATCTCCCCCACTTAAAACTTTTCGTCCCCGAAAAGGAACAAAGTCGAAAGTGGTTTGATAATTCAACTCTACGTTCGATCCGGCTTCCATTCTCCAACTTTTCAGTTTTTGAGAATTTTCAAATTTTCAAAAATTTGGCTAACACCCTAAATTTTCGAAAAATTTCGCCATAACCTCCCCTGCACCGGAAGCATCGGGGAATTTCAAATAGCTTCCCCGGTCCTTCAGATCTCAAAAAGAAAAAGAAAAAGCCAAGCGGCTAGCCAATAGGCTCATAAAATCATCATCACCCAAACAAAACAGTAAATTATGTAGTAAACATGTACCTATTTGTCGGGCAAACAAATTTTATTCTCTGCTCTAGCCTCCTTGCTATGACCTGTCCAATGTAAGTATATGTATATGCAAGCAAATGCGACCAATTTCCGATATAATTCAATATTTGATTCAATTAGGCTAAATGGCTAAAAATTAGCAAACAAATAAACAAACAACCCAAACATCAATCAATTAGTGAATTAGAGTTTCAAATTCATAATTTTGATACATATACAAAAATCATGCTTTTGATGCCAAATCACAACAATAGGTCCTATCTAATTTTGGTTCTCACACCAGTCAATAGGAGATATATAGATATTACATCTTCAAAACACGAACATAAATTCTGATGATGATCGATCAATCATCAGAACCATCTCCGGGTGTCTAGAATGTGATTCTATATCTATCCAGTATATTAAAATTTCAAATACACGTTTGCAAGGCGTATATGCAAAATCTTTATATACTGGACTGTCCAAATCAATATAGATAAATAATCCAATACGAATAGTGGATTTAGATTTTCAAAACAAAAATTTGTTTTCATTTTCAAATATACTCTTCACGCTCGTTCTAGGATACTACTGATCCCATCTCTAACGAATCATTCCCGTTGGATATTGCTAATCTAATATCTGATGAATTCTTTCGTATGGTTCTAATGTGCCTTGTTCTCTAGCTTTGTAAACCAAAGCTCTGATACCAACTGTGACGAAAAGGAATTTCGCTCGGTCCGAACCAGTCGCTAAACCGATCCAGGCCGTTCGAAACGCCCTATCGTTTGAGAACAGGACAAAAACAGAACGCATACGGAAGAACATTACATTGTACATTACAACAATGCATCAGATTACAAGAATATACAGAGTATGAATGAATATTACACAGAATTATCAGAGATTTAAATTACATTTAAATACATAGCAGCGGAAAATAATACAATACACAACTAGAAGAAGATATACGGATACAAAGCTTTCCGGATATCATTCCAGCTGTAAACCAGGATCCTGTGAATATAAATCTGCAAAACCAAAACTACTAGCTGCCCGTGTCAAAATAAGGGCACCCGGAGTTTAGGTTAAAACAATAAACTCCAGGTCAGTCATGGGACTGGTGTGAGAACTAAAACAGTTAATCTTTATTTTAAAGTTAGGTAAATCAAGGGACCACGCCGTATAACACGGAACGGGTTTCCTCCCAAGAATACCAGTGCATAAAACCAACAGCGCAATGCTAAATAAAGAAAAATGAAGCTGTTATAAGACCCAGGTCCTATCACACAATGCAACGCAAGCCGGGGGATAGGGTTTTCCCTTATAACAGCCAAAGAATGCTTGATACGTTTAAAACAGATTATTTGATACTATAATAAGTGCATAGTGTATAAAACAACATCAAATCATAAGTATCAATTATAGGCGGCATTGGTACCATATATCATGTCGCCATATATAGGTTTACAAATAAAACCGCAAATGTCACGTATTTGGAAATTGGATTTCCATCTATGAACCGAGGCCAGGGATCGTCTTCACCGACTTCGAGACTCTCTAGCCCGAGCCTCAGGGTCAGAGCGCATCGACCCTTGGATCGTCAGGGCCGGTCCACCGATGTGGATTAAACTTAAACCCTGAACATGCGTTCCCCCGCCCTATGGGGCGTAAATGAGCCAACGAATGACTCCATCGGACCCGGATCGTCCGATCAAACCGAGGCGCCTCGCAACAGCAACAACCACATAAGTCAAACTCGTCAGGGCATGTAAAACCACTGACGCCACTTCTAGCTAGAAAGAAACGCATGCCCTCCCTGAGGTCCTTCTCCCGTTTTTGGTTCATACTGGGTGTGAAGCTCGCGAATCAACGTTACACAAAGCTACGCCACAAAGGCCTTGCTTTGATCATCACCACAAGACTTTGCTTTTCAACAGAAGCCTCGATCAATTGCCACTTAGGCATGCCACACAGGCAATTCACTCCATGCGTTTGATATCCATCAATATATAACCCCTGAGCTCGTACGTCTCAGAGAAGGGCGTTAAGCAAGAGAATAAATTCTCCGCCGCCAAACAGATATATATTTAATAGAGATCAATCACACGGACTAAAATCCAATGTCAGATACACAGTCCATTTACAAGTCCGTTCTGGGTCTGAACGAAACCGGAGGCACCTAGTACCCCGAATATCCATCGATCTCCAAGTATGTCTGGACGATCACTAACTGTTTCCATCTTCTTGGGTGTACAGCCCAATCAAGATCATCAGTAATTACCCAAACGACGTGAAGACTTCTGGTCTTCGACCACCGTCTTCATCTTCGACACCACGTCGAATCAGTTATTCAGAATGGGATAAACCCGGTCTTTCTGAATAACTCGCGTATATTTTAAATAAGTGTTACACAAACACAACATACGCCTCATTCCAATTCATCAGTCACTAACCATAAATTAATCAAGAGAATAATTTCCCAAATATTAACCCTGAAGGCCGAAACCAACATCAGATCAATATCCAGAAAACCATTCTGCTTAGCTAACCGACAGTTAGTTTCTGATTTCACATTCATAGGGAAAGGTTCCCATTAATTTTATCCAAGATAAATTTCTTGAATTTATTCTTTAATCTATTTTTGAATATCAATTCAAAACTAGTCGGGATTAGCGAACCTTACCGAAGTAATCATTTGTTTTAATTTCCCAATCCCAACCTATTCATCCCATGAAGTAAAACTGGTAGTACTTCATATCTAACACCACGGTGTTATCGGTAAATTCAATTACCATTTCACGTTCAAATCTAATTAAAGATTTAACTATCGCCTGGAGCAAAACTGGTGATACTCCATTCTCGATCATTTCAATCTAATTAAAGATTCATTAAAACTCCACTTAGTTTTAATCTTCGACTGGGTTAAAGAATCAGTGTTATTTAAAACACGGTTCACGATAAACCCAAAATCACATTCATTAATTATCGGGTTAAAGAACGAGTGTTATTTAAAACACTGTTCATGATAAACCCAAAAATCCTTCCATTAATTATCGGGTTAAAGAACGAGTGTTATTTAAAACACTGTTCACGATAAACCCAATATCAATGTCAATTCAATTCAATTAAATATTATTGAATTGGTACACTTCATTAAATCTAAATAAAAAGATTTAATCTTTTCTCAACTGGGTTCAAGAACAGTGTTAGTGAAGACACCATTCACGACAAACCCAAATCACATTTGATATTCAATACAAGGCTCTGAATAGAAAATATATCGGCTTATATTCAATATCAAATTCTACGACTAACAAATATCGCATTGGAAATAACGATATATATATATATATCTTTCAAATTCCCATAACAATATCTGTATCATCACGAAATCCAACATCGAAATATTCCGAAGGCAATTTCGATTCAAATCCATTCCAATGCAATCATAGAAAATTCTGGTTATTTTCAAAACCATTTCAAATTCAATTTATTTGTTAAAAATAAATAGAATTGTAATTCTAGTTCAAAACTAGTTCATTTCGAAAGAAATCTATTTTTATCTTTTCAAATATGGAGTTTTTCATCCCAATTCTTCTCAAATCATTTCTTATGATTTTACACAAATTGTTACTATTTTTAATAATTTTATCAAGGCCCGTACAGTCGATTTCCATCAATGGCCATCGAACTGCACTTACATCAACCTTTTTCGAATTTGATTTGGACATAATTCCAAATCCAACCGTTAGATTTCTAATTTCTAATATCTTTAGAAAGCTCTTTTCGATACGAACCCAACGGTTCCAGTTTTAGGAGAATCCGACGGTCGGATCTCCCGTAATGTTCGTTTGAAATCAATGGTCGAAATTCACGAACTGCCGCGGCACGGCGCGTTCTATTCAGGCCATTATATTATATATATAATATATATTTCGTCGATTTCTATTTAAAACGAATTATATGAATAGTTTTAAATTCGTTTCAAAAGCGGTTTCAACTTCCATTTCAATTCAAATCAAAATTGAATTCTTCTTTATAAATTCATTTTAAAATTCCTTTCTATTCAATTCAAATTTCAATTCAATTTGAATTCATTTTCAATTCAATTCATTTCGAAATCGTTTTCAATTCAATTCATTTCGAAATCGTTTTCAATTCAATTCATTTCGAAATCGTTTTCAATTCAATTCATTTCGAAATCGTTTTCAATTCAATTCATTTCGAAATCGTTTTCAATTCAATTTATTTCGAAATCGTTTTCAATTCAATTTATTTCGAAATCGTTTTCAATTCAATTTATTTCGAAATCGTTTTCAATTCAATTTATTTCGAAATCGTTTTCAATTCAATTCATTTCGAAATCGTTTTCAATTCAATTCATTTCGAAATCGTTTTCAATTCAATTCATTTCGAAATCGTTTTCAATTCAATTCATTTCGAAATCGTTTTCAATTCAATTCATTTCGAAATCGTTTTCAATTCAATTTATTTCAAAATGA